>JBBEEQ010000019.1:4104500-6604500 GCA_037950945.1 Hypolimnas misippus
ATTACTATTTTGTCCTGCGTCTTTGTCTGTGTATAATAAAAAAAATTATTTTGAATGTTCTATTTGAGAAATTATTTGAGTTTTATTTCGCTAAAATAAGCAGACTATTTCCTCCTCCAACCTTCAATCATACCTATTCTAAAATTGGATCAGGGGGTTAACTGTAAAAAGACTAGCCAGACAGAGTTGTTTTTCGTATTTATGATATTACTATGAAACTATGGGTATTATAGCAAAATGCAAGATTGAAAGATTAAATGAATTATTTATTATATGTAATTTGAAATATTCTTTTAACATATTTCGAAGCCTACAAGTTACAAATACAATGATCGTACCTGAGGTAAATCAGTTAAAGACATCAAACGTTCATCGTCGACCTGGAGGGACTCCTTTAATATGAAGCGCAGAATACACTTTCAAATAACATTTTCTATAATTTGTATTTTACTTCTACTAATATTATAAATCCTCTCTGTCTTTCTGTATATTACATTGTCACGCCTAACCAGCTTAACCAATTTTGATTAACTTTAATAGTAAGTAATGCTTAAGATTTTGCTCTTAGACATTCAAAAAGTTATACATAAGTTGTTTATCATTGCTTTACACACGAAAAGAATTACGTCTTTATTTTTAACAACAACAGTTTTTATAAGGTTACAAATGTAATGCTCGCTTAATAAATTATATACAACTTGTAATACATTTTCTTCTATCTTATTGCACCTTCTTCACCATTGCAGAACATAGACTGAACTATTTAATTTAAATTTCGAAGCTCTATTTATTGCGGCGTGAGAAGAAAAGTATTAAAATAATTATCGTATCACTTTTAAATCAATCTAACTTTTTATTTCAGCTGTTTTAAAATTACCTAAAATTATTTTTATACTATTATTTATACGTTTGTCACAACCAATACATTATCTTAATTGACTATATAGTTTTTGTATAGTATTTATTATTTCGAATAATAACATTTAGCCACAATTGAAAAATTGGTATTATTATAATTATATAAGTAAGGATGACTAATATATATAAATGCGAAAGTAACTCTCACTATGTGTTACGCAATCACGCCTAAACTACTCAACGAATTTAAATGAAATTTGGTACTGATAGTTTAGAGCCTTAGAAAGGTCATAGGTAACTTTTAATGCGAAATGGATGTAAGGGGTTGAAATAGGGTATGAACGTTTGTGTGGAAATGATGGCAGCTTAAAACTCATTTAGGCTTTTGATTAGATATAAATAAATACAACATTCTCTGGCATACTACAAAAGACGCATTAAATTCATGTTTAACGCGTGTCCAGCTAAACAGTGTTTAAAAATTAAACGTTGCTTAAAATGTTATTTAAATTGCTTAACAGCGAGTAAAATCTAAAAAAAAACCTTATTAATAAAATATTTGACGTTACATTTGACAGCTAAAATAGGTTTTAGACATCTTTTAAACGCATATTAATCTATAATATATATCTAAAGCACGATTAACTCAAAACTGTGCTTAGACGCGGATTTGTCTTAAGAATTTTTTTAAACACGCGTTTAACGTCTGTTTAAATCTTTTGTAGTAAGGCAGTCTAAGTTTGTTAAAAATTGTATCCGAAATTGTATAAATCAATCCGTCTATCTCTAAACTTTACGCAGGCGAAGTCACGAGCAACTACTAATAATATATTTATGCTTATAAGTTTATACTTATAATGATGACAGTGAACTTATAAAACAAGGTAAATAATTTACTTTTGATAACAAAAGTCGTGAAACTAATTAATACTAATAATATTTCAACCTAAATATTATTATTTTAGGTAAATAATAAATTAATATTCACTAAACCCCAGCCTTATTTCTCTCTCGTGGCAAGATGCAACAAAGAACCGAACTCAAAGAGCGTATTACGTTAAATATCTCAAGACCTGAGAAATGAGGTAACTTTAACACACCTTGTGAAGTAAGCGCGGAGCCTTGATGCTATTAGTGTTGTAAATCGGATTCTTATTTTAAATTATCAACTTTTTTTATCACTTTATCTTCTTACATAGACTTCGGTAAAATATCTTAACGATAGAATATTAGAACACCTTTTTACAAACCTTCATGTTATTAATAATAAATATAAATTTAGATTCCGTTGTGTTAGTTTTTATTTTAATAATAAGAACTAAGTTTTTTTTTAATATATAAGCAATCAGACCGTGTCGAACCTTGATGTTTTCATTAAAAAATAGTTTATTATAAAGTTAAATAACTGTATTTAAACTGACCTTTAAAATGATTATTCTGAAAGTATAATAATTAAAATTAATAAAAAATCAACCATTTTTATTCGCTATTGTATGAAATTGTACAGCAATTTTTTTGTTATGAATTACAGAGAATTTGTCCCTAAATTACAGAGAGTGTTTATATGTTTTACGTTTGTTTTTAGTAAAATTAACTTTTTTTGTATTAAATAATTTATTAATGAACAAAAGTAATACATAATATTATCAAACTAAAATTAAATAAATTATTATTCTTTTCAAGTTATTTTTATTAAATGTTATTTATTATATTACGTTTTTGTATTATATTTAAGAAAAGACATACCAAAAAATGTTTATTATGAAATGAAAACTACATTTTACAGACATATTAACTAGTGAAAGACATATACATAAGTAATGGTTGTTAAGAGAGAGCTTCATCATTAAGTGTTCAATATATGCGTGAAAACATTTCAGACGCTGAAAAGATCGCAGGTCGTTGACCCAAACGTACAAAAGGCCTGAAATACGAACATAACAGCATCGAATGCAAAATAACAGATGAGTTGCGAAAACTAAACAATGTAATGATACGAAGTTTCAAGATTGTTTTTGTTTGAAAATTCACGGACGATTTTCGAAACCTTTTTTGCGGTTCCACAAAAACCGTTATGAAATTGTATCGTCGGATATATTTATATAATTTAAAGTGAGTATATCGTAAGATTTTAAAATTAAAAAATTATAAATTGTTTTTATGAATCACGTAATTACGATAAATCAATTTTTTTACATATATTTTAAACTAAGCACTAAAACCATAACACATTAAAAACCTCAAATCACTACAACCTAAACACTTAGCACAAAACACAAAAAAAACGCCAACGTAAACACTCCAAGCACACGCGTGTCAAAACACATCGTCAGCCATCTTTAGATTCACATTAATTAAAATCCGGCTTTTGAAAGAGAAATTATTCGGTGCCGTCACCGTAACGAACGGTGGTTACGAAAAACTGTAGCGTCCGTACGTCTACGCGGTACGAGCCCGCCGAGGCGACTGAGTCGTTACTATAGCACCCGCCGGCTACGCCGTAGCTGCTACGTATGTGGTGCAAACGCATTACGAACCTTTTATGACGGAATGGTGTAAATAAACAATGTTCGTGTCGTTTCTATTATTTCGGATGCGTGCGATGCTTTATTAGACTGTTCTTTACACAGCACTTGTTACTTTGGATGTATGCGTTTCGTTTCATGCATAATCGGTTTTGGAATTTAATTTTTTTTTTTTAAGTTATGTGATAAAAGGTTTCGTTTAAATGGAACATTTGGAGTGCGGAAACGAATATCGCTTTTATTGAATATAACTATTTCGGTACATTTTAAATTGCAGTTTAGCGTCGTCGACATTTAGGAATATATTTTAATTTTTCAACTCGTTGACATTCTCAGTGACTTATACGAAATTTCATAACATACAATTAGTTTGATAATAAATTATTCAAATAATAATTATTCAAGTACATAGACTACATTCGTATTATTTACTTGATTCAATCGAATAAACAAATTCGGAATACAGTGAAGTCACTGTCACAGTCACAAATACGTATTTCATTTTACCTTTTTATAAAAACGTTGACTATTTTAAAAGAAATATTAAAAAAACATGGATATATATGTTCTGAAAATAATAACCGTTTACCAGGTTTCTAGTACCAATTAAAAAAAAATAATTACCAAAAATTGCTAATTTTGTACTAATATATAATTAATGGTATCACTCCTTATCATACTCTAAAGACCATTAATTTCCTTCTCGTAATTATATCGGTAAGTTATTAATATCATAATGAAATTTACCGCGACACTCTAAGCCATGCCTAACGATTACTAATGATGCTTTGATAAAGGTCATCGACCTATCCTAAAGGGATTACCTTACCTAAGTCTACCTCACCTCAGTTCAATGACAAATTGCCCCTAAATTATCTATGAACTAGTAACTCGAAAACAAGTCGATATGGCAATGTAGCAATGTTGCTAAAACACAGTGATTTCATTATCGCGGATTCAATTCTGGACAGCATCTTTCAAGTTCAAGATTTTAAGTGTTATATTGTTCTATTCGTCTTGTGTTCAGCGGTGAAGGAAAGGTCAAGAGGAAACCAAAACATGATGGGCATATTCTAAAATACACCAACTTCCGACAGGAATAGAATTGTGGGTTAAGTTTTTTATCTTTTCCTTAGCCCTTCTTCCAGCTGTGGGGCATTTTTTTCATTAACGAACCAAGAGCATGCCACCTGATATTAAGAGTCACGGATGCATTGACTTAACCCTTAATAGCCTAGAGTTTCAATTTTGATACCAATCTTTTAAACCGAATCTTCACATTACTTTTAGTTTTTTTTTATAGGTTGGCTGTACTTTTTTTACTGTGTGTAAATTGGTTCTGTAAACAGTGTAAATTGTCGTTATGTAATAATTAAAACAACTAATGTTTCGCATTATTTCATGCCTAGGTATGCTGATTTCTTTATTGTCTTTAGGTCTGAAGTATCAAAATTGATACTTGTTTTTTTTTTCTAAATCAATATGTAAAATAAATATTATGATTTTTAACTATTTTTCTTTTCATCTAAATCTTAAGGCAAACACAATAATATTTAAAAAAAAAATACTTTTGTAAATCAGGCTACTAAGGGTTAAAAATAATGAAGGATAAGAAATAAGAAAATTTGTTAGTGAATAGAATTAAGTTATTACACCTACGAGTATGTGACTGAACCATAAGTGGGCAAAAAGCTCTTCTCCTGTTAAAGATAATACGCAGCATAATCCTTTAGCCAAGATGGCCTAGTGGTTAAAACACGTCGATCTTTACTGATGCTCGCGGGTTCAAACCCCGGCTAGCACCGCTGATTTTTCAAGTGCTAAATTTATGTTTAAATTCATCTCGGGCTCGGCGGTGAAGGAAAACATCGTGAGGAAACCTGCATGTGTCGGGAGAAATTCTGACACATGTATATCCGTCAACCCGCAGTGGAGCAGCGTGGTGAATTAAACTCTAAACCTTCTCCTTAATAGGAGAGGAGACCTTAGCCCAGTAGTGGGACGTATACAGGCTGTTACTTTTCTTTTACTTTTATAATCCCTTAAGCTGCTATACCTCGTGCAATGAAGCTTATTGACAACCCAGTGGCAAATATGGGGCATAGACATTGAATAAGTGAAATGTTCACATAAGTTCTCGTCGAATACAAAATACCAGCTAATATTTTATTTATTTTCAACAAATTTCAAGAAAAGAGGACGTTCTTAATTCGTGACGTATTTTTTTAAATGCTTGTTGCCTTATAATTCCGTGATTTCTTACCCGATTTTGAAAATTGTTTTTTTATTTGAAAGGATATTTTGGTTATCGAAATCATTTTAGTAACTTTGGTTATAATTTGAAATAACTGAAGTGTGTGACTCAATTAAACGAAATTGCGTATTTTGTTTTTAAAGTCAGTTTCTTTTTTTTTAAATCTTAATTCGATGCTGATGAGCAATAATTTCTACCCACAAAAAGTCAAATTCGGAGGAATTGATGTTTTCTAATAATGCGTCATGTAATTAACATTATTAAAACAATCAAGTCATCTAAACTAATTAAGCATAAAATAACTTCTTAATTTAATGTTTTGAATATTGAAGTGTGCTCAACATTTTGCAATATGTAATAATCTAATATAATTCAAAAAATATTAATAGATAAAACTTTTTTATATACCAATCTGCTTTAAATTAATTATAACTTTTATCAAAATAGAAAAGTGACGATGGATACCAACATCTTCAAACAAATTTGTTAAGAATACGTTTGACATCTTTAGACGCCATTTTCTCAAAACGGATTCTGTATGGCTTGACATACATATGTAGTATTGCTTAATAGCACCCAGTTATCATATAATCAATATGGAATCAACTCCTTTCTCCGTCTAGTAGAACTTTTTGTGTCCAGTTGCTTTCACTGGACACAAACGAATTGCCAATCAGAGTGTTCAGTGTAGGCAACTAAAAACAAAAAGATTTCGCAGCGTCCTACTTATAAGTCCATAACTCATATTGTTTTGCTCTATGACTTCTCTATTAATGTCTTTTATTTTCATTAAAATAAATTATTTCTCATTGCTTTATACCTGAAACAATTTCCTGTCAGTGCCTTATTTTTGACTAGCTGCCTCTCGCGGTTTGACTCGCGTTTATGGTTACTACTTCTTTCCTCTGAGACGTAGCGTGATGAAATATGACCTATACCCTATCTCATTAAGCGGACCATCCAATGCCAAAATATTTTTATCAAACCAGATCAGTAGTTTCAGAGATACCTAGAAAACCTACCTACATACATTATATGGATGCTGATAAGCAATAATGTGTCAACCCACAAAAAGTCAAATTCGGAGAAATTGATGATTTTAAGTCATTTAAACTAAATAAATACGAAAAAAAAAATCCTTAATTGAATGTCTCGAATATTAAAGACTGGTCCATATTTTGAAATATAAAGTAATGTAATGTATTAGAAGAACTTATTATTAGATAAAACTTTTCATTAGACCAATATTCTTGTAATTCATTTCACCTTTTATCAAAATAGAAAATAAAAGATGGATATACATGTCTTCAAACCAATTTCTTAAGAATATGTTTGACATCTTTAGACGCCATTTTCTCAAAATGGAGTCCGTGTGGCTTGGCACAGTACTGCTTATCAGCGTCTATATATCTAAATACATTATATACACAGATTTCGTGCTACTTCTGACGTATCTGATACAAGGTTAAAGAATAGTTTTTTATCGCTTACGAGAGCAATACTTTCATAATATATTTTTAACTTTCGCCATATATATTATACATTCTATATAACGTATCTTATCACGATAACTAACAGTAGTATATGGGTGCTGATAAACAATAATGTGTCAACCCGCAAAAAGTCACATTCGTAGATATTGATGTATTTTGATACTGCATCACCTATTTTACATAATTAAAAAAAATTGAAATCATATAAACGACATAAGCACGGAAAAAAGTTTCTTAATTAATTGGTTCCAATTTCAAGTGCGTTCCATATTTTGCAATTTATACAATAATCTCAAATATTTAACTTTTTATTAGATAATATATTAAATATATCAATCTGATTTTAATTAATTATTACTTTTATCAAAAAATAAAAGAAAACATGGATATAAACTTCTGCAAACATATTTGTTAAGAATAGGTTCGACATGTTTAGACGAAATTTTCTCAAAATGAAGTTCGTGTGGCTTGACACAGTATTGCTTATCAGCGTCCATATGTATCTTTTCGATTCGACGTTTCCACGAAGTTGCATCGGTCGTGGTCACTGACTGATAGAGTATATATAGCGATAAGACTCTATATAAAAAATATGAACAATACTTCCATATTTAACTCCTACTTTAGACAAATTAGTCTGACTCGCTTACGATAATTACACCTAACCATGTAAATTATATTACAATGTAATTGAGCAATACGAGAGTAATGCCAGGGTGATGCTAGAGCAATCTACATAATTGTACATTTATCGTCCAATCTAATTATAATATCAACCTGTCCGGACGTGGAACAAGTTGGTCGTTGAAATTTCAATACTGCACCGCCTCAAAGGACGCGTGCAAGTGCTCCTTGATTGGAATACCGACTGAATACCTGATGTTCATATGATAATTTATTGATATTCGTGTTTAATTGAAGATTATTGCAAAACTAGATTTTGGGCCCGACTTCTGTATCCAACTTGGCGGTGCATCGAGATAAAGAGGTACCAAATTTAAAGCTATTTATAGCAACAACATAACTGTAGAAAATGCATCCATATTTCATGCAGTGTTTTTGCGTGATGCTCGTATATATATAAGCCAGTTTTACAATTTTATTTTAAAGTGAATATTACATATTTATATTCATATTTAATATAACGGTATATTAAAACGAATGAAATAAGAAGAATATTGAGAAGATGGTTATATTAAATATGAATAGTATAAATCGCGAAAGTTAAAAATATATAATTACATATTTCTATATCATATTTATTGGTTTTTTAGATTATCACACTTGTTATCTTTCGCACATCGTATAAAAATATTTTAGACAGTTTTAAATCGAAATTTAAACATTATATCGAAAATTGCGACGCACGGGTCACTAGACGGAATATGAAAATCATCATATCGATGTGATTGCCGCACAGCTATAGCTCAACCGACAGATCACATGAACAAACTATAGGCGAAATACAGTAAGGCATATAAGTTAAAGTAGATGGCGCGTGTGTCGTACCGGTGTACATTCTATATAAACGAAAGTGAACTCGCAGGACAAATAATAACAAAAAATTATAGTACATATGAATACTAATATTAAAACAAAAAAAAAATTGAAAATCGGTTCACAAACGGCTGAGTAATCGGCGAACAAACATAAAAAAAATATATATACGCGTCGAATTGAGAAGACTCCTTTTTTTGATGTCGCTTAAATAAAAGGAAATATTTGTTCGTATTAATTTGAAAAAATCTGTTTGCGTTGTTTAAGCCGTTAATTGAGGATGGTTATAGGCTATATTACATCACGCTACGACTTGTTGAAGCTTACGCAAGTGAGAGTTAGTCTCTGATAAAAAATACTTTTAATATCTTAGCATGAGAGGTATATATTTTATCACTCGTGGAATATAATTAATTACCCGTGATTGTGTCTTATCATTAATCTGTTCTTCACATAATCTATTATTAATACTAGAACCAGCGATTAGGACCACATATTAAGATTCGTATAATCCATACATTAATGTCTCTCTCTCTCTCTCTCTAACAACATAATTTATAGTATAAAAGAAAAAGAGGGACGATTATAATTGTTCAGAATTTAGTAAACATCTAATACATTAATGATGTACGAAAAATAGGATAGAAAATGGTATTAAAATATTTTCTTACAGTCTTGCCATCTCTCTCTCTCTCTTTTATACTACCGAAGTTATAGTATATAAGAGTAGGACAGAAAATTATAATTGTTCCAATACAGATAATGAGCTAAGCGGCTTATATAATAACGTAAACATTGAATATCGTCTTAATATTTAGCATTTCCACGACGTAAATCCATACGAAAATTAAGGTTCAATAACTTATTTTTCATTGATTCGAATCTCAATAAGAATATATTGAACGTATTTTAATTTTATTACCCACTTATGATATTAGAAAACATTTTTTTTTTCTTTATGTTTTTATAAAGCAATGATATTATATAGACGTCGATAAGCAATACTACGAGTATGTTATACACGGACTTCATTTTGAGAAAATGGGGTCTAAAGATGTCAAACCTATTTTTAACAGAAGACGTATATCTTTTTTTTTTTGATAAAATATAAAGTGAATTAAAACAGATTGGTACGTAGACGTAACGGATAGTTAAAATAATATTTTATATCATTGTTTCGTACGATACAATGCTTACGTTTTGTTTTTACAGCGACATAATTATATATTTTTGTATTCTAATTTAAATTATAGTCTTTTCATATTTCTTAACAACAATTAATAATTAAATAATGATCATTAATAGAAGACGATATTGTTATAAAGATATAATGATATCCAAGTTCAAATTAAGATTTATTATTATCAAAGTACACTCCTACGTCGTTTTCGAATACCTACAGTTTAATATATGAAGCAATTTTTGCTTCATAATATAATTCCCGTGGGCGAAATCACAAGACATAGCCGGTTTAATTATAGCAATTTTCATTCATATGATATATATGTCAGAACATGACATAACATGTTGTCGTTAAATTTAACAAACAATTAATGAAAAAAAAATCTAAAAGCCGACTGCGTAACTAGACCATTTGCAGTCAGCAGTTCCATCTAAATCCTGTAAGTGAGGACCGGTATTAACCAACTTTAACTTGTTATAGATTCTAAACGGTAATTCTGATTGAAAAACGATATAAGAAACCTTAAAATGATTTTTAAATATCTATTCAACGATACCCCATTGAGCACAGTCAATTTAAATTTTTTTTCTTTTTCAAATTATGTCGTCCATAATCGGCCATTTTTATTTTTTCATATAATTATACTTTCTATGACATTGTTATTATGATGAATCAAACAGTGTGACATTTATCAAAATCAGTCCACGTTCTCGGTATACACAGTGCTACAAAGGTACATACATACACTGATAAACCCATTACTCTCCCTTGCGTCGCGCAAGTCGGGTAAAAAAGCATTGAAATAAACAAAAACAGTAAAATACTTTCTTCTTTGGAGATAAGTAATTATAATGATTTATCTCAAAGTAAGGATTTATTTTACTGTTGAGAATAAAACTAGGCGTAGGAAGTAATAGGTATAATAATGGATACATTATACATTATATATTTATCCTCATTTACCTTATATAATGCAACTAGTATCTTGTAGTTTTACTTGCTATAGACTTCAATTTGTCAAATTTTTAGGCGTTATTGTGTAACTATACTATAATATAAAAATACTGTTTTGCTTCTATATAGCAAATTGTTATAACGCCTGTATTTTTTCTCAATAAACAGACTATCTAATTTAAAAATAATAAATCAATAACTTTTGACATTAATGCGTTTAAATAAATGATAAGCTGCCCCTCGTGATTTCACTCACGTTTATGGTTATCTACTGCTTCACTACTATGAATCAAAGCGTGATGTAATATAGCCTATAACCTTCCTTTATAAACAGACTATCCAACGAAAATACATTTTTTCAAATCGGTACTTTCTTAGATTACTTACATCCAAACTTACAAACTTACCTCTTTATAATATTATTATAGGTGAATAAATAGTATTCGCTTTCTGTTAAAAATATACTTAATGGAGAAATATAAATAATGTATTGCATATTCGCAGTATTTTAAACTGTAGCCTACAGCGATGATTACTGTTTACACATAGCTTATTATTTGTTTCGGCACTAAAGCTGCTAGCCACAGATGCTACATGTTTTGCGACACTTTTTCACGCTAATTGCCACGGCCTGCGAAAACCAAACACATAGGTTCTGCGAGCGGCTGACCATTGTCCATTCACACGCACTACAAACCCGCAAACGTTCTTATCACGACGAAATAAAGCTCACTTTCATTTGACGCGATAGAAAAAAATATTTTTGTTAGTCCTCACCATCAGAATTGTTCATATAGTGATGTGAAATAACGGTATTAATTAAATTAATGGACTGAGTTGGTAACCGCGGCGTATGTGTCCGCAGACATACTGGAAATGATTTCATATACGGTGGTAGGTTTTAAAATTTTTATTTTCATACCGTATGAGATATTAACGTTCATTACGAGGGACAGGATTCGATGAAATGTATCGAGATTTTCCACGGATACGCGTGTTAATATCATCTGCTGATTTAATTTTGTTTAATAAATATTTATGAAAGTAGCGCGATGTTGTCTTCGAATGAAGTTTGATTCGCATGTTCGTCATTTTAAACGCAAGATTTTATACGAGAAAAAAACTCTTGCTAAAATTATATTAGCAAACGTTTTTCGTTAGAGGCCTTCAAAAATCAATTTCAATTCCGTTCAATTCTTTGGTCGTTCAAAAATAAGAGGTCATGATAGCATAACAATATTTCTATATGTACCCACGCAAAGTGACTTTTTCTGACATAAATCATTATGAAACCACGTTATTGATAAATCGTATTACAAGGTTAAGATTACGAACGTTTATAAAATTACTTCACAATTGTAGTATAGCCCACGTCTCTATTATTCAATAGAGAACGTTGGATAATTTATTCAAACTTAACTATATCAAATTGAACTTTATAACATAAGGTCTAAGATTGTAAACAGCATGTCGGCTTGGTTTATAGGAAACGTCTTTTAACGAATAGAAAATAAAACGGCCTTGACATTTTTATTTTATTTATTTATAGTCGGATATTTTGAGTCGGATGTTAGTGCAAGTAATAATATGTACGCTCATAATTTTTTTACCAAAATGTCAACCACTATAAACATTGCCTAGCAACCAGCTAGCGACTGAGTGTAGTATCTTTGACGTTTTCAATTGACGGTCTCGTCAAAATGCCGTCATATATATTGTAAATGGGTACTGATTTTTAACGTCAAATAGTATGAACGTAAAAACATACAACATACTAACACGTATAAAATATAAAATCCCGACGAATCGAGAACCTCCTCCTTTTTTGGAACTCGGTTAAAAATACTATTGTATACGGTTTCTAGAGTGTTGTGACACATACACTTGTCCACATTGTTGAAGCGAAGCTAAATGACACATGTTTTAATACGATCGGGTACAAAAATGTTGTAAAAATTAAAAGAAAATGTTTTAAATAAAAATTGCTTGGAAATGAGCAAGTAGGATACCAGGTGTTAAGTGATAGCCGCCGACCATGGCAAGGAAAGGATCATGAAGGAGAGAGTTAGACCCCGGCCCTGTCACTCATATTATATAAAATCTTCTAATATTATGCAAAAATAAAGTATTTGTCTATTACGTATTCATTCATAAATTACAGTAAATGTCTAATACTGAAATATATAAAACCCTTAGTAAAGACATAGACGACTATTATTTTAAGAATAATTAGAAATTTATACAATAATAAAAAGTGTTATTTTATATAACTATATACTCATTTCTGATTGATAAACATAATGCCCAAACTCTGTTACATCGGTAAATATTTTTATTGGTATTAAATTGAGCTACATTGTTTTCCTTGTACGGAACTTTCGAAGGTGTTTTATATATTTTACCTTACCTCAAAAGTTATTCAGCTTCGTTTCTAGGCAACGGCACGCTTGATAAAATTTCTTAATTCCGCCCTTTACTTTGTATCATAAAACCAGTGTAAGAAGACCCGCGGCACGGATGGTAAAGACACTAAAATTATAATTAAAGATTTTATATTTTTATGTTTAGTATTTGTACTCTAACAGCCTGTGACTGTCCCACTGCTGGGGAAATACCCTTACTAAAAAGAAAGAAGGATTTAATCCACCACGCTCTTGAAATTTTTTTTTTATAAAAAAATAGCTGTCAAATAAGCAGCCCATAGATATTTGCAGCCCTAGAGGAACCACAGTTGCTAGGTTAAAAAAGAAATAAGAGGTGAGCAGGGTTAAGCTTCCGGCTCTCTCATTACCCGTACGCTGTATTAGCTACTAAATGCCGATCTTCTGTAAAAGTGAAGTACTGCCAAGGTCCAACCAAAGAAAGTGCAGCTCTAGGCTCTACTATAGTGAAAATTTTCATTGTGGGTTGACGCAATTAATACCATACTTACATAAGCTATACTTGTGCAAAAAAATTCGCGACACATGTAGGTAACCTCACAATGCTGAACATTTAGTTAGGACAATTAATTTGACTATGGCTTTTTTCCATGCTCATCGTCGTGCTACAATTAATTAAGTGAAAATTAATTTTAAGAGATTAACCAACAACAAATTTATGAACTCGCAGTAAAGCAGTGTTAACCCTTAAATGCATGATGTATCGAAAATGAAACGCTTATTTCAAAGCTTATTGGCATCTAAACATGTTATTAAATGACTTATTTGGGTGTATGTTTATATTTTAGATCACCTGTAATAACAATTTTTTTTGTTATTATTTTCAAATAAATCTACTGGTTATACTGTTCATGTATTTTTTTTATTTAGATGAAGTAAAAAAAATATTGCATTTAAGGGTTAAATTTTCTGTAGGTAAGAAGAGGGTTTTTTGGTTCATAGATGGACCATTTTTTTATATAATTATCTTTTTTACTCCACCAAATAACTAAGACAGAGTGATACAATGTCAAAAATCAAACTAATATAGTATGTATTTATCATATTTATACAATTTAAAATGAAAATTTAACTGCCCATAGAAAGATTTACCATAAAATAGCAATTCCCACAGCTTCACTAGTTCAGAATTTACGAACGTCAGTTTCAGATTTTATGCGAAGTTTACTATTCCTGTTTGAAGTTAAGATTTTACCATACAAAATACTAACTGCGCGCGGTGGTTTCACTGGTGAAATTAAAAATATTTTATTTATCTATACATAGTGAGGTAAAATTTGGTTGGATGTTCGTAAGTTTGTAGAGGATAATTTCTGAAACAACTTCTCCAATTTGACAAATTGCGATAGACAGCCCGTTTATGTAGGAAGATTATAGGCTATATTACATCACGCTACAACTCATAGCAGCGAAGCAGTAACCATAAATGCGAGTTAAACCGCGAGGGCAACTAGTGGTATTGTTGATCTAGGATATTAACTATCTTCATTACGAATTTCGCTCATACCCGATGAATCGTTACGATTTTAAAGAAGTTACAACAGTCATACTGTATGGCAAATTTTCGCATTAACGATATAAGTTTGTTAAAAAAAATTATAACAATGTTCTCCATGTTTCTATGACCTTCCATACTTCTTTTATAGTCTTTCATTTAAAATTATTAACAGTATAATAGAATCGAAAACGTTTTCCTCGTAAGAAACTCTTAAATACATTCCAAGCGATCACCTAAAATGTAACAAATATCCTTCCCAAAGAAGTTATTACAGATAAACATTCGAACTTCTAGAAAATGATTTTCTGAACGAGATCTTTTAATATTGGTCGTAAGGCGCCATGCAGTGCTTTAATCTCCAGGTAATATGAGGAGGCAAAATATTAGAGTCGTGTTTTCTAATGTTCTCGCATCTTATACCGAGGATGTGGGTTAAAACTGTATTAGTTCAAATTTAAAGCGTCGATTAAACTTTATGTGAACTCTATGAAACTACGGTTTGTGTAACATTTGGCTGAAATATCAAAATCTTATCATGAAATGAAAAGGTTTTCGCTAAATACGTTTTAGTTATTTCAGATCGTAGCAATTATTTATATTAGATACCTTACACATAAAGTACCATTATAAAGCAATAGAAATAATAAAATAATAATATTAATAAAAATTTTTGCTTCGAAAACTCCCCCAAAGGTTTATTAAAAAATACATCTTGACTAATGATATTTTATAACTGTTGACATGTTTATATTATTTGAGTACAAAATATGTACGCATTTCCATTTAAAAAGCTTATCAAATTATATATAAAGGCTTTTTGGCCAAAAGATACTCTCGCCTATCATACACAGTCGCTAGTTGGTTGCTAGGCAACCTCGTCCAAAGTGATCAGCAATCGGAGCGCAAAAATACATAGCTATATAATATAATAATTTATTTCACTATATTTATGTCGTTTTAGGTTAAAAACTAATATTAAAATTCACACTATTTTAAATTGTTTTTCAAATTTAATTAAGGTTGGAATGTCGACCCACCGAACAATCTCCATCGTGTTGTCTCCACTCCACGTGATATTGGCGAAATAATATGTGTATAATTGGCACAAATCGAAGAATTAAATTGGATTATATAATATATCTATATTTATATAATATCATCGATATTGAAAAAAAAAACGATCATTACTTATATCATTATGTTTTATACTCTATTAGAAATACAACTAAATTCCAAGAATCTCAAAATGCTAGAGGGCGCCACTGTCATACATCTAATCATTGGGTTATGTGACTCTGAACGATACTCTAATCGTCGTAGGTCTAATAGTAGATATCAGTGGCAGGGTGTCAGACAACTGAGACTAGATTTAGGGTGATCATTCACTGCATATCTTGTAGCTTTATATGTGCAGTGCTATACTTTCTGCTAGATGTAATAGTATTTTTAGTTATAGCTTTTCTATTTACTTAAAATATGCTCATTTCAATGTTATTATTTGTATTTTTTTTAGTTAAATGTATATTGTTTGAAAATCTTTGTTCAGATCAGACGAATTTACGAGCAATATAGTTTTAAGATAAATGTTTAAATATTCAATAATACCCATATTTTTAATTCATTTTAGAATTACAACACCACGGAGCAGATAAGCAAATAGACAAAGACTTCTTTGCAACTCTATTTCCGCTGGGGGTTAATGAACAAAGTCAAAAGGTAGCACTATGTCTAAGGATTCTACCAACAAAATCGATGTCAAATGGTGCGTCCAAATGAAATAACATGTCATAAAATTTTATGTTTACGACCCATACAATTATAATGTCGTCAACATATAATATATATGACAAGTTACATTTAGTTCATAAATCTTACTCATAGATGGCGTGAGTTGTACATTGAATCGCTATCGTTATGTTATTTAAGATTTATATAGTTCCCAAGTGATTTAATTCAGTATCCTCAGAAGAATAAAAGATATACTTTTAAGTAGATAGTGTAATGGTTGTTTTCAAATCGTGCGCTATCAGTTCATCGGAGCTCAGTAGATCGGAGTATAGTGTGGTAAAATAACACTTTAGCTTTATAACACATAATATTTTTGATTTGTTACACATTTGTAATACATAACAAGAATGTACATTTTTAATAACACAAATCATCACTAATGAAACATGTCAAATAACTTTGTTTTATTATTTATAATAATTATAGTGTAAAGTGTAAAATTATTGTAAAGTTTCATTAAAATCCATTCAGCAGTTTTTGCGTGAAAGACAACCAAACATCCATACATACAAATTTTATTTATATCATTCATATTGTAAATAACGGGTCTTATCGCGATAGCTAATCGTAATAATCCCTTTTTTACTGCCCGGAGTTATGACGAAGTTGCGTCCGTCGCGGTCACGAGTCCACGAGAAGATCTATTATTTAAAATATTCATAATATTAGTAAGGATGGTGAGGAAGATAAGGTTATACCAACAAAGGCGTTGTCAAAGTAAATCCCAATTTTCAATAGACGGTTAACCTAAGTTGGACACAAAGGCCACGTACGATTAAGACGCCAATCTCGCCACTTTGAATCTGAAATAGAACCGGCTACCGGCGTTGGCTTCCAGGCGACATGATTGCATGATTACTTATGCACAAACGTCTTGTATAATATTATAATCCTGATACTGATTTTGGTGGAACGAGTCTTGGGCTTGTGACTTACTGGCGAGACTATAATTTAATTGCCACTGGTAGGATATCTACGCTAATATTATAAAGAGAAAAATTTTATTGTTTGTCTCTTTTAAATTATTTTTATCCCGTTTAATAAGGACGGCTGTAGGCTATATTACATTCATTTATAAAAATAAGTAAAGCACTAATTAATGCGAGTGAAACTAGGAGGGGTAGTTAGTAGGTTATAAATGTCATATGGTAAGTCCAAAGTAAGGCTAATTTAAATCTATATATGTATATATAACATAAAGTCTTGTTGTTTTGCACCAATTTTTATGAAAATGAAAATATTAAATATATAAAGAAGAAAAAAATATATATCACAGAAAAATAGGATAAAATAAATGAGTAACATTCTTATTTAAAGACATAACAAGGTAAAAAATAAAAAAAAAACAAAAAAGGTTTCTAGCAGAGCGTGGTTTCGATCCACGGACCTCTGGGTTATGGGCCCAGCACGCTTCCACTGCGCCACTCTGCTCCATATTAGAGTAACAAAATTATCTAACACATTTTGTTACTCCGAATATAGATCAAATGACGTCATCAACATGTAAGCGTGCAAACATATTGCATCATATTTCAACGTTTGGAAATAATTTACACAATTTGCTTGACGTGAGAAAAAAAAATTGCTTATGTCTGTTTAAAAATTAAATTATAACCTAATTGCATTATGCACCTATAATTAGTTACCAATACGATTTATCTATATTAAAAAAAAAACTATTAAAACATAATATATACTGCAGTAAAACATATTTAAAAGGATCATATCCTTTGCATTTTATACAGGATGTTAACTGGGCATGTATTGGAAATTTTACTAGCTTTGGCAGAATCGATATTTAAAAAACTGATTTTTTTTATTCATTAATTTTTATATTTTATTAAAACCTTGGATTTTGTAGGTTTGTACAGTTTATACATATATAAAAAAGAATTTAAAAAAATGTAATTCAGTTTTTTTTACTTTTATATATCGATTCTTGTAACTCTGGTAAAATGTAATCAAAACTCTGGTAAATGTAATAATGGTACGTAAATCTTGATACAGTTTATGTGATAATGATGATGAAATGCATGAAAATGAAAGCATAATGTGTCATACAATTTTGTTAACATCCCGCATCCCGCAATCCGCACACGAGATGTATCAAAGTAATGTATCCAAAATTAAAGTGGCCATCCAATTTCCGGGATAAAAATAAGAGCACCTGTCCTGTCCCGGGTAATGGCGTGAAGATTTATCCCCTATTACACGAAATTTTAATGTTACCCGCACGCCGGACTAATGTGAGGTGTGTGTTGGAAAATATTTATGTTGATGTTGGAATGGTCTGTAAATTTTAAGGGTTTCCTGAACATTGTATGGAAATAAATTCTTACATATATACATTGGTACTTTCCATATTGTCACGGAAATTTAACTGTGTCAATATTTTTTTTGCTTCCTATTTATTAACTTGGTGTTTTAACAAAATTAGCTTGTTATTACTAAAATATTTATAGTCATCACTTTTATCATCTAATTTTTTTTGCCATGATGTCGGAATTCGTTACCAGCGATTATTTCATCGTCGATCAATAAAAAAATTCGTGTTATGACAAATAAGTCCTCAATGTTATCTGACACAGCGAAACTGACCTCTGCGTCAGATGGCTTTTTCCCCATAACCTATCAATTCCACTTCATTTCGCATGTCATTTACAATCACAGTCATAAACAAACCCCGTCCACTTAACTTTGAACCCTCGAAAATCTTTGGCCACCTCACTATTTAGCCTTTTGTTAACAGTTAGCGAGGGGTGAGGAAGGCCTTCTATAACCAAACGCCTGAATCAACCATTTAAACATGATCCATTTAAAACGATTTTCTCTGGAATATAACAGTAGTCAGAGGGTTCATATTATAATGGTCAAAACGTCCAGTGACTCGGAAACTCGTGATAATGTAAGTGAATTACTGATCACTTTGGGATGACTCTTTTGAAAATTAATTTCTAGAAGCTTACTAATGTAAATCTCTCCGGTCTACTAGTTAGATGTTGGAATAGTAACTACATTCGCTTAATCGTTATGAAGGGCATTTCGTGCTGCACGCAAAGGCTAAGGTCGTTTCATGCAGGCGATTTTCGCTCTAGTGGTTAAATGGGATTGTTTTAAATGCTTATAAGCTTTTTTAGCTTCGTCGTCTTATCTTCCGGGATATTAGGTTTCTTTGTTACAACTATTACAGAAAATGCAGGGGCCGCAATTTTAATTTAAACTTAATTGAAATCTGCATTCCGGGAAGATTGCTTAGAGGAACTGAACGTAAGAAAAGCATAAAAAAAGTTTTAGTTACTTCATTGAAATAACATTTTAAACAGTGCATCTTCTATACATAGGTTGAGACTATATTTACGAGTGTGAAATCCTCTAAAAGCTTTCATTCTATCGTTACACGGGATAACCAAAAGGTCGAATTTACATAAGTCTCAATTATACTCGGATTTAAAATGGTCGTGGCACGTGCATGAAATAGAAATAAAAAATAAATTTTAGCGCACATGATTGTCTGGGTCAAAAGTTTTGATTTTTCAACGAAAATTTGTAACCATTCTTCGTAAATTACATTTTTTGGTTCAGGAAACGTTGCGTCGATTGGAAAATTTATGCATACTATTTTTATTAAACAGACAAAATTTTTCACTTGCGCATCGTACGTAAAAATAAGCATTTATGCAACAAGCCTTTATGCTGTACTCCTATTACATCCGAGCGAAAAACAATTTAAAGCAATAACGATAATAATTTGGAGATCTTTTAGTGTAACGTCAATTTAATCAATCACATTAAAATATTTAGCGTTGCAATGATTAGCATAATATAGTCAGATACTAAGCCAAATTATAATTATGTTCGTGCATCATTAAATAGTGTAAACATAGTCACAATGGTCCACATAATCTGGTATGCTTAGCAATGTGTATCCAAGCAGAACATTATATTATTCAGATCAGTGAAGACTGCAATTGCATTCAAAATGTGATCCGATTTACTGATAATAATAATTTTCCTGATAATCCAGCATATCGAATATAGATGAAATTTACTTAAACCCAACTAATTTGTTTGATTTTGATAAAATGAAGGATGAATTATTTATAAGAGGTAAAATTATTAAACCTGGAGGCTATTTCTGAAAAACTATCTATCTCTATGGAAACAAGCCTCATTTTGGTAGTTAAGGTAGGCGTTTTAGTACAAAGATCAGAAATCAACTGTCAGAATGAACAATGCTAATCCGAATTATTAGAATTGGTTTTAGCAACTTTAAATATTCTTTCATATTCTTGAAACAATGCTAATCCGAATTATCAGAATTGGTTTTAGCAACTTTAAATATTCTTTCATATTCTTTTGAAATATGAGTACATTATCATGTTTATCATACCATATCTGCCAAATATCGTTGAATATTATTTAATTACCACAAACAAATCAAATCAATATGCGTCCCATTACTAGTATAACGAACGCCATTTGTGTTGCACAATAAATACAGGATCTAGGGGCGAGTTAACCAAATTTGCATATTGATTGTTTACAGACGTGTCCAGACTTGTCCGGTGCGTCTGTCTAAGGAACTCAAACAGTAACATTGTTAGTTTAAATTCTGTTCCCGATGCCAAGCTTTTAGCTGTAGATCAGGCAAATTTAAAAATGAACAATATATATACCTGCTACCTCAACTTCGTTCACATATTTATTATTAACACAAAGAACTCAGGTGCGTCCGTGAGCCCGATATACATCACCTACCCTTTCATATTATCTAAAAAGTTTACCCTTCACGATATTGCCGGTGAATTTCCATCGAATTGCAGTCTCAGACAATTTTTTAGTCGCTTAAATGTAGGCACTAGCCCGGGCCATTATCTCGTCAGCGTCATTTTAAGTGCCATCTATCCTAAGACGTTTCTCTAATGGAAGTGTCATGTTGCCTTCTCGAATATCGTCATCCGCTTATTTTCATTGCCTGTGATGAAAATATTCAATATGTTGATGATA
Source organism: Hypolimnas misippus (assembly GCA_037950945.1). Taxonomy (NCBI): domain Eukaryota; kingdom Metazoa; phylum Arthropoda; class Insecta; order Lepidoptera; family Nymphalidae; genus Hypolimnas; species Hypolimnas misippus. The sequence goes on from JBBEEQ010000019.1 coordinate 4,125,999, forward strand.
TCTTCTGTATGGCATTAATAAGAATAAGGATGAGCGATTAATGTCTACTGAAAGATAATGGATCGATGACATATGTATATTATAGACTAGCGACTTCGTCCGCGTTTTCGTCGTTTTTCGAAAAAAAGTAGCGTATTTCCTTCCTCAGGGTTCAGTGGTTTTGATGTGACAGACAGATTAACTATCGTAATTTAATAGGGAAATATAATATGTCAATCCACAATACTTCATTTTTATGATTTTTTTTTATTGAAAATGTAATAATGTTAATTTTTTTAAATTAGGGATGAGTGAGAGTATTATAAACGTAAGAGTAAACAAATATAATCAGAATGCTCCGAACTGCTAATCTATCGGCAGTTACACGTGTTATTGTGAGTCAACCATAAAAGATAGACATATGCTGTTGCGGGATATTTTTTAGGAAATTTTATGTAGAATATTTCCGTCATATATGATTTCTACGTAACTTTAACCATTAAGGCTGCATACGCGCCGGAAGCTTAAAAATTGGAGTAACGTCTCCCGTTTTCCCAAAGTTTCCCTTCACTACTCTGCTCCTATTGATTGTAACGTGATGAAAAGTATACTATAACCTGCTCAGGAGTATGAAGAATAATTGTACTAAGTTTCGTTAAAATCCGTCGAGTAGTTTTTGTTTCTATAAGGAACATACAGACAGACAGACAGACAGACAGACAAAAATTTTACTGATTGCATTTTTGGCATCAATATCGATCACTAATCACCCCCTGATAGTTATTTTGAAAATATATTTCATGTACAGAATTGACCTCTCTACAGATTTATTAGAAGTATAGAAGAAGATAAGTGGAAAAAAGTTTCCCTATAAGCAAAACGTATAGCTAAAACTTTTTAATCATAACTCGTTCAAACTAGAAAAGGGTATGGTCGTTAAATCTGGCGATCAATTGTAATTGCTCACACGTCTGGTTTTATTCATAGGGTTATATCGTGGTAGTGTTATCACCTAACCCGCTAATTGCATTTCAACGCCTGAATTATGACCTACGCGTGGGTCATACCAGACAATAAGCGTCTGGCTTCTGGATGGTTGTTTACGGGGCATGTTATTGGATGGACATTGGACTAACACGCCGGTTTCATGAAACTGACATGATGGTCGACGCTTGAACGATTAATTTGAAAGGTAATTAATTATTGTACTGTTCATAGCTATTGTATAAATTGAATTATTTAGGATTTGTTTTTTTTAACGACTTAGTAAAAGGAACTTTCTATATTCCATATTATATTGATAAAATAGATACGATCAAAATAAATGTTTTGTCAAATCAACTTTTACTGACTTTCAGTGCGAAAATGCTCGAGGAACACAATATTTTTAATTATGATCTATTTGTAATAGAGCGGCTAATTTTATTGCGTTATTCAATTTATTCTTGTCACTCGTGTTGGAATTTATTTATTTAAATATTATGGCCGTGAGTTCTAGTTTGAAAAAACCGTCTGGTATCTTTGCAGCACCTGCAGTGTTTGCATAAACGTCGTTTTTGCGAAGCTCTAACGATGCAATATTTTGTGAATTCCAAATTGCAGCTTTATCGTCTGACGCGATCAAATACGAATCCAGTGATTTATCCGCTCACTGTAATTTCTTTACACGAACGTCCTATTAGAGCGTAAATAATTGCTGTACGTGTTAGAATTACGTACATGACACGTTTAGTATAAAAAAAAATATTACGTATCAACTTTTCGAATTCATAAAGAACGTTTTTTTTTTTAATTTTAAAATGACTGCGAGCGATGTAGCCAGACGAAATATGAAAAGTAAAGAATTGAAATTAAGATCTTTACCTATTAATATTATAAAGCTGAAGAGTTTGTTTGTTTGTTTGTTTGAACGCTAATCTCTGGAACTACTGGTTTGAATTGAAAAATTATTGACAGACGCGTTGGCGCAATGGTCACTGCAACTGACTAAAGCGCTAACGGTCGCGGGTTCGATCCCCGCTCACGGCAAACGTGTGTATTGGCCATGCGGATGTTTGTCGTGGTCTGGGTGTTTGTGTTAGTGTTGTGAGTGTTTCCGGACCCCCGATACAAGGTCATAAGATCTTAATGGGGGCCGTTGAGTGTGATGCGTTATTTATTTTTGTGATAGATAATTTACATAATAAGGAAGGCATTGGCAGAAAGGAAGAAAAGCAATAACCATAAACGCGAATGAGACCGCAAGGGGCAGCTAGTTTTTAATAAAATTTATCAAAACACGATTAGTAGCATCTGGACTTTTTTTTCATTCATTATTACTATTTCTAGTGGTACTAAACGAGCGGACGCTTACAAGGTAACATCGAAAGATGCAACTTATGAACGTAATTCTATTTTATGAAATATGTGTCTTAGCGCTATCGCATTAAAGCCTTATTTGCGTTAAAGCAATTATGACAAAGCGTACCTTCGCAGTACATAATTCCTCTGTATTGAGGATCTACGGGTGGGTAGATTTCAATTGATAGTATAGTTTGCGGTTGGAAACATACTCGTACAGTACTATGTTTTAGTTGCACAGCGTATAGTGTTGATGTTACTTATTGTTCTCAGCGAGCCTTTGTTCGATATTGTTTATGTGGTGAGATGGGAATGAAACACCTGTTTGATGTACAATAGTTACGGTTAAATACGGTTCCATTGTGTGCATTGCTACGTTAAACTTCTTTCGGGAGGCAATCTTTAGCTTTGATATATTTAGGATAGATTTGTTAGGTACTTAGCTTGTTAAAGAAAATGGAACCATAATAATGTGATCTTAATGATGTGATCGTTTTGTAGTTTGTTATGTTAAGCTCGCCCAAGGAATACAGTTTTTAGGTGTAAATTGTTAAGAAATTCGACGAATTTTCGAATTTTCTATTGATTTTTAAATGTTGAATTACTCAAGTTTTTTTATTATTCTTATTTTATATTGTTTATTTTTCTTAAATTAGTAGAAGAATTTCGAAAAACAGATCTAAATCGAAAATTTAAATAGCTCGCTTTCAAATACACAATCTAAAATGGAATAACGCACCCCACAACCCCTCAAAGATATTACATCAATTTGAAACCCTTACACAAAGTACGTTTTCACGCCGAATTTATTTTTTCAAACATCATTAACATAAAAGGAGTTGGAACGGCTTATTTTTATATTTCCAGCTTGTTAGGTGACCTCGAACGGTGCACAAATTCTTTTCTAGAACATATCTTTGAAGATCTTCGTGTGCGACTTCGCTTCTTAACCTAGTATTTGAAACTGGTGCTAATGAGAATGCTCTAGGCGAATAAATATAAATCTATATATGGACGCTGATAAGCAATACTGTGTCAAGCCACACGGACTTCATTTTGAAAAAATGGCGTCTAAACATGTCAAACGTATTCTTACCAAATATGTTTGAAGAAGTATATATTCATATTTTCTTTTCTTTTTTGCTACAAGGTATACTGAATTAAGAGCAGAACAATATATTTAATATACTTTCTAATAAAGAGTTCCTTCAAAATTTGATATTATTTTATAATTTGCAAAATACGGAAGACACTTGAAATTCGAAACAATTAATTAAGAGGCTATTTCCGTACTTATTGAGTTTATATGAGTTGATTTTTTTTTTCGATACTGTTAAATAGGTAATACAGTATTAAAATACATCAATATCTTCTAATTTGACTTTTGTGGGTTGACACATTATTGCTTATCAGCATCCATATATATAAGTGAAAAGTAACTCACTCACTCGTTACGAAATCTTATAAACTACAAATGCTGTTAGTTTAAATTTTTGCATGGTGATTCTTTTTAGGACGTCAGTGCTCGCTACGACGGGATTTTGCAAAATTTTACCCTTAAGGGGGTAAAACGGAGGTTAGAAGTTTTTTATGAAAGTACTATGTTAAGCACAAGTGAAACTGCGAGGGGCCGTTAGTATAATATATTTTAAACTTTCGCTATTTATATGATACCTACATTTATATTATAAAGAAAAAATAAAAAACATTTTTAATAAAACTAATCGAAACCTTACACTAGACTAGTATGAAATCATCGTAATGAAATTCCGTCTTATTTCTTGTTCTATATACTTCATAATAGCATAAAGTCTATAATCAGTATGTTTGGCGGATTATAGCAAAGTAGTTTTGTGATTATTTATCATGTAATTCTGCAAAGTAACGCCCAATTCTATTTAATCCTACTGTCCCTAACAGGTGTCATGAAGAGACGCGTGTGCGAGGTTGCCGCTCAGACCACGGAATTTTGATATTCTATATCCCAGCAGGAAGCAAACGGAAAGCTTTAAAACGTTTCAATGAAGCATCGCTTCTGTGGACAATAACATTTAAAATTAACGATAATTTCCTATAATTATTATCATTGAATGCATAGCCTATCTATACATTATCTATTCTTGGTGACTTAAAAAAATTCGCGGAGAGCGAGTTTAACTTGAAATTGTCTAGAAAAGTAAAGTAACAGTCCATAAATATTCCACTGCTATAAAGGCCTCCTCGCATTTTAAGGAGAAGGTTTAGAGCTTATCCCACCACGATACTCCACTGCAAGTTCGCAGATATACATATGCCAGAATTTCTCCCGGCACATGCATGATCCTCACGATGTTTTCCTTCACCACCGTGTATGAGATAAATTTAAACACAAATTTAGCACTTGAATACTCAGCGATGCTAGCAAAGGTTTGAAATCGCGATCATTGGTTGAGATTGACGTGTTCTAACCACTAGGCCATCTCAGTTCGAAAATTTCAAATGAAGTGCCACTCAATTAACGAGGAATAAAAAATTATAATCAACTCATAAAACATATAAATAGGCTATTAGTGCTCAGTTTAAATCGCCTTAATTATTACCTATGTTTTCTTAGACATAGAAAACATAACTGTATGTTTCATGCCTCCAAAACTTCATCGCAAAATAGATTTCATCCATTTCAAGACCAAAATTATTATTCAAAAATTGTATATTTTTTTAGTATTATTATTTTCTCCACCCACAAGTGAATGATTGTTACTCATGCGAGCAACGGAGCAGCGTGTCGACGTTTCGCACCTGCCTCAGAAATATTGTTATCTCAACGGCTGTTTGTTTAGCTCAAGAGGTTTCACATGTGTACAGAGTTGTTTATCACAGCGGATTTTTTGACGGCTTCGGGTTCAAATGTTATAATTAAAAAAAAGACTTCAAAAGAGAAGTACTTAATTTCGTTTACTTACAGGACATAACAAATCAAATCAAATCAAAAAATACTTTATTCAAGTAAGCTTTTAAAAGCACTTTTGAATCGTCAAAACAAATAAAAGTTGCTTAAATTAATGAAAAGCTACCACCGGTTCGGAATGTAGATTCTACCGAGAAGAACCGGCAAGAAACTCGATAGGTACTCTTTAAAAATTATGTTTTAAAGTATAGACATTTAAAAATTACAAATGTGTATATTAAACATCCTGTATGAAATCCAGCTATACTAAATCCATGCATTATTATAATCTATATAATCTTGTACAGAATAATATGCTTTAGCTGACAAAGACTTTTTAATATACAATTTAAACTTATTTATTGAACTTCTAAACCGATTTTGATAAGAATTAAACGACTTATCTGAAAGTATGTCTTTTCTAAGAAAAAAAATATAAATCGGTTTAGTAATGATGGAGTTCTGAGATAACAAACATTAAAAGAAAATAAACTTCGAATTGAGAATCTTCTTTTCGAAGTCATTTGAAAAGTAACCTCTGTAAAATAATCTACTCTATGTGATCTAATATTACAATTTTTAATAAAACCTTTTTTTTTGTTATCAAGAAGAAAGTTTCAAAAAGTATTAAAAAAGGTAAAAGAGAATAACTTAGGCAGTCTATCTACATCATTTTTCTAAAGGAAACGGTTTTCAATAAAATACCATGATATTTTAATTAAAATACTTGCAAATTGAACTCCGATGCAATGAAGAGCCTCTTGTCAAAGGGATTCTTATATTAAAGTTTTTCTACTAATATAAGCAAGAAGACTGGTTGTTTTTTTTTTGCTTTGCTTTACACAAATCAGCTTTGATCACGTTATATATTGAAGAAATAAGAAAAAAGATCTATTAATATTATTAATTTTTTTTAGAAATTGCGCCATAAAAATAAGCACTGCGTTATTAACATAGTAGAAAAATATATCCTAATATTATAAATGTGAAAGTTTGTATGTGTGGATGGATGTATGTTTACTCTTTCACGCAAACACTACGAAACCAGTTTGGCTGAAATTTGAAATGAAGATGGCTTATATCTTGGATTAACACATAGGCTACGTTTTATCCCCAAAAAATTGAAGTTCCCACAGGGATAACTCACTAAGATTTACATTTACTAATCCACGCGGACGAAGTCGCGTGTGAAAGCTAGTATTCAATAATAAGTTATATGTTTTCATTACGCACACAAATGTTATTATTAACCAATATATTTAAACATGCCTAATTTCTAACACCGCGTAAATCAATATTAACAATTTTTCACGAAGACGAATAATTTTACAAGAACCAAATAAATCAACAATAACACAAAAACAATCTATATTTAGTTAACCATATATATACTTTAAGTAAAAATTTTTGGGTAAGAATAGTGTCTATGTAAAATTATGCAGTTCTTTTGCACTCTGGTGAAGGTGATAATTTTGACGTACGTAGTGTTAGAACTTAAGCGACATGTCAGAAATAGGGGTCACTTACTTCCGATATTTGTATCAAATATTAGACATATTCTGTCATACTACAAAAGACGCATTAAAACCATGTTGAACACGTGTCTAGCTAAACAGTGTTTAAGATTTAAACATTTCTTAAAATATTATCTAAATTGCTTAACAGCGAATAAACTCATAAAAAAACTTATTGATAAAATGTTATACGTTACATTTGACAACAAAAATAGGTTTTAAACATCTATTAAACTCACTTAAACGTCTATTAAACTCACTTAAAAATCTATGTCTAAAGCATGTTTAACTCAAAACTGTCTTAGACGCGCGTTTAACGTCTGTTTAAATCTTTTGTAGTAAGGCAGATTGTGTTTTCATTCGATACAGATTTTCATCACACACATAAATAAAATAAAATCTATGTAACAATTTCACGCATTCATCACGTATGTAATCCGTTAAATTTAATTCCGAAATCCGTCCAATCCCGACCTCATCCGTAATCAATCATATCGGGATCAATGGGTCTAAATAAAGTATTAAAAACCCATTAGACCAAACTTTCATAGCTTTGTTGTTCCCCCGCACGTTTAGGACATAAAGCTTGAAGTATACACCCTCGAGAGGAACGAACCGACGGGTTCTGTATTGAAAATTTATTCTGCGTACGCATTTGATGGTTAGTTATGATCCTTGATCAAATGTTACTGGAAGTGGCGTGGAATGACGTTATATAAATAATTGAAGTAAAACTATTTTTAACTGACATCAAAAAAGCCCCTATGTCTGTTTTGTATGTTTGTATATCAGTGATTTTCCCAAAAACTTGAACTAGTCAATTTGGATGGCGTTTTCGTTACGTAAAAGCATATTTTTTAGGAAAGGTTATAGTACTATATTAAGATCTAATGAAGATCTTCGGATATAGATAAAGAAACTCTTAAGCAAACTGACTTGGTTATGTCTAGCTTAGTATTAAGTGTCACTAAATTGTATTTTAATATGGACAGAAATAAACAAATAATAATAAAATACAGAGGGAAGTATAAAATTAATATTTCATATATGAATTATAGCCTTCGCAAGTTCTAAACCTACAAGTATTTGTCAGTTTAGATTATAATTCCGAAAATTTGGATTGTTGGTAGATACTGGCGATCGAACATAATAATTGGTTGATAGGTTTATAAAAGCTAGCCAAGACAGACATTAGGCTACAATACATTATCTTATCTTATAATAAGATATGATATGTTATACTGTTACTTATAAATAAATTTCAGGACTGACCATTGAACTTGGCTCTCATTTCACATTTATGTTTTTGATTGAATTAATATTAACAGAGATAATACGAATTCACAGTGACGCTTCCATAACCTTTAACTTGAGATCATACAGTATCGCTGTCAAGCCACCGCTTTACCTTGATCTTTTACAACCGAAACCATACGTTCCATTTATTCAGTGAAATACAACACGTGAAATGCGTGCATAGCTCAAAATAAAATGGCGAGGCTTTCAACTAAACATGGGAAATATGTGCTGTTCGAGTTATTTTTTACATGAACGAGACATTATTTTTATAACATTCGTATTTGAAAGATACTCCTTGGAGAACCGTGTATTGAAAGTGAAGAAGGCAGAGTTATTTTCGTTCAATTTCTGAGGAATTTTCAAACGAATTCAAAGACGGAATAGGTCCTTAATACGTAATGTTTTTTCGCCTCATCAACTCTGCAATTTATTAACTGATTTTGAAATTTTCTTTTTTGTTCGTGAGAATATATTTTCAGATTGTTTCCATAGAATTTTTATGAAAATTGATTACGTAGTTTGGTTTTAAAATAACCGAAATCAGTATGTCATGTAAAGAAATGAAATAGCATGTTTTGCTTTTTATTTTTAACCTCTAATCAAGAGGAGTCTTATAAGTGTGACTTGGTATCTATGTATCTGTATATATGTGTATCTTTGTGTTTATTATCAATATTTATTTTAAAGTCCAAGAATAAAATTCATATTTGAAAGAAGTCCTTAGTGAAGAAACTTTGAAAGTGAAGAAGGCAGAGTGACGAGAATAGAGGCACGACTTCAAAAATGGAACAGGTTCCCAATTCATGTTTTTTTTTTTAATTTCAGCTACTTGAGAACTACGTTATTTCTTAATGGATTTTGAATTGCTTTATTGTTGAATACATATACTTTCGATCTTTCAATCTTTTTAAATCAAAATAACTGGTAGTACATACAAGCAAATGAAATTGCGTATATTTCCTGGCTAGGCTTAGTTGTAAAACATTCGTATTTGAAGGAAACTCCTTAGTGGCGAAACTTATTGAAAGTGAAGAAGGCGGAGTTATTGTTGTTCGGTGTCTGAGGAATTTTACGAGTGATAGATTTCTTTGTTGTTGCAACTATGTCTTCAAAACGGATCGTTTTAAAGTTCGGTCGTATATCATGGGGAATCTTGAGACCATTACGGAGATCGATTCTTCTGGAATGTACTATAAACCGCGAAATGATATAAGCTGTATTTCATATATTTACTGAGATAAAAGACAAGGACCTCGGGATATGAAATTTTTAGTTAGCATTCTTTTGTTTTTAGTTTTGACCCGACTGCGTGACGCAAGGGAGAGTAATGTGTTTATCAGTCTATGTATGTATGTGGGTTTGTATCTTTGTGACACTATTAAGACCAAACGCGTCGTTTGATTTTTTTTTCATAACTTTATTTTTCGTGAATGTTTCCGATTTTTTAATATGTATTCTACTGTTCGGAGCCAAACATATTCAATAATAATCATAAAATCTGTTCAACCGTTCTTGAGATATATATAATGTTATAACCCGGCTTTTTATTTTGATAATAGATATTTACCTACTAAATAATATTATTATATTATTTTATTACATATAAGGCTCTAGAATTAGGTTAATTGGACGCACCGATCTCCAGCAATCTGATTTAAAAGGTTATTTTTATGTTACACAGCCAGTTATTTGAAAAGATTATGTAGGCTATATGAACGCTGATAAGCAATAATTTTTTAAGCCACACAGATTTCATTTTGAGAAAATGGCGTCTAAAGATGTCAAATACATTCTTAAGAAATTTGTTTAAACGAATATATATCTTACTACATATTCTTTTCTATTTTCATAAAAGGTATAATGAATTAAAAACAAATTGGTATAATTAAAAGGTTTTTCTAATAATTCGTTTTTCAAATATATGAGATTATTGCATCTTTCAAAATATTGAACACACTTCAAAATTCGAAATGTTAATTTTAGAATCGTTTTTCCATACTTATTTAGTTTAGATAACTTAGGTTTTTTAATAATGTTAAATACGTGACGCATTATCAGAACACATCAATATCTCAGAATTTAAGTTTTCGTGGGTTGACACATTATTGCTTATCAACATCCATATAATCATGCTTCCACTTATTCTTCACTTACTTACCGTAAACGCAATAAACTATATATTAGCCACTTCACTACGATTTTCTAAGAGAGTCTCGTGCTTACTTAATCGAGCCAGGCCTTAATGGACTACAGTTGAGCTCTAGTGTAAAATCGTCAACAGAAGCTAACAATCTCAACGAAAGAAGTGTAAAGCAAATTCAATTCTTCGCTTTGTGTAAAGTGCATAGTGATCCTCTTCACCTGCAACGTAGCGTGTTCCTCTTACAAATCTGACAACAATACTGAAGCAAACAAACAAGATAGATTTACTGTCAGTATTACTGTGTATTTAATCCCGACACACGTATTTATCTCAAAGAACATAAGCATATTACCCTGCAATATTACATGAACGATAAAAATGCGTGGACATAATGTGTTGATTTGAATAAGCTGTAATGAGAAAACAAATTGTTCAAATTTATTTTAAAATAGTACCCATCGAGTTTCTTGCCGGTTCTTCTCGGTAGAATCTACTTTCCGAATAGGTGATTGATACTTAATTTTTGAAATTGTGTAAACACTAGAAGACAAAATAAACTTTAACAACGAACTTTAGTCTTAATACCAAAATTAAAATGCAATTAAAATACATCATGTATAAATGATTTTAAAAGAGGTGGTATCTTTATAAAAATCTAAAACAAAAATTATAAATGACTTGTAACTTAACGATTCGAAAGTGCTTTAAACGCCGATTTGAATAAAGTAATTTTTTGAGTTTGAGTTTTAAAAGTCTAATTTGTAACTCGGCGATTCAAAGGCGCTTTATTTAAGCCTACTTGAATGAAATATATTTTTAATTTGAATTTGAATTATTTGAGTTTCCTGTTTGTTTTTGAGTTTTGTGACATCCAAGAACGTTCCCTTCGATCCAATCTAAACCTTCCTTTAAATACTCCTCATACATCTTCCTTCTATTGAAATTCCTTTTGAGTAAAAGCCATCCGTTTATAGAACTTTCTTGCACTTCCTATAACACAAGCTCAATTCCACGATTTTTTCAAAGGCTATTTTAGAGCACACTAGATAGATATAATGAAATGATATTTTAAGTGACAAGAGCTACTTAACACATCATTTCATTGTATATTATTGTTTAAGGTTTGTGTATAAGTATGTACATATATGCCATATTTTTAAGTTAGACGTAACAAACTCATACTTCGTACACCTCCAAGCCGTTTTATATGCTGTGCCCTATACCCAAAGGTTCGCCCAAAGTCCAAGATCCGCCAAAGATTATTAAAAAAATATTGAAAGAGGTTTTTCTAGCGACATTTTCTACAAAATTGGTCCAGCTAATTCGAGATCATGGACGCTTTTCTCTACTTTTTAAAATGTTTTCTGTCGGGGTTTTTTAATTTTTAATTTTATTTTGAGGTTGCTTTATAACGTCTAAAGAATGCCCTTAGCCACCAACACTATAAACTATAACTATAAAAAGTTATACATATTTATCATTTTCAAAATATTTATATTACCTTGATTTTATACAAAGAGTGAAAAATACATTAAAAAATTCAATGGACTTTCAACATCCCTTTGAAGCGTCAATCTACATATTGTGACATTTTTCTATTGGTATGAAGTCTAAAGAATGTTTAATCAATATATTTTAATCCATAGCGGGAGAGTGTAAAGACGAAATTCAATAAAATTTGTTTATTGGTAGTGAATATTCGGAGCGCCGGCTTTTGAATACGAACATTCTTTTACAGACTTTGATTTATGACAAATTCCTGTTCCTTTTTGACCGTCACGACATATTTTTCGCATTACTCGAATGGGAAATGCTGAAAACATAGTTGTTTTCCTTTTAAAGTTTTATATAAAAAATGTAGAAAATAAAACGTTCTCGTTACAATCCTTGCTTGTCTCAATGTTGTTAGTTCATATATAGTATGCATGTGTGTATTAAATATAAATAAGTATTCTAACAATATTATACAAATTTTATGAATTAAGATATTTAGAAAATATTTATCTGGTAAACGAATAATTTAAGCATTCTATTTTCTAGTATAATTCATAATTAATTTTGTTACTTCGGAACTACGTCATATCCTCCGTTTTTTTAATTCATTTTCTTTTCGATAGAGTACACTTTCATATTGATCCCAATTATTTTTTTGTTAATCATAATCAGTTTAGCAGTTTGGTATTTAAATTAAATAACTGGAATTAGTATATCATACAAACACACGAATTTTATTTTGTTTTTGAAGTTGATTCATTCATTTTATAAAGTCTTAGTTATCTCAGTTTTGAGCATGTATTCATTAATAAGTGTTAAACAGATATATATTATACTAGCTGGTGCTCGCGACTTCGTCTGCGATATCTGTGTAGCCTACGTCATAGTAGCTTTATGCATACAAAGTCTCAGCCCGATCGGTATAAAATTGACAAAGTTTCATACAAACTTTCATCCCCTATTTTATCCCCTTGGTGGTAGAATTAATGAAAATCCTTTCTTAGCGAATGCCTACTTCATAACATCTACCTACATGCTAAATTTCAACCCGATCCGTCCATTGGTTTGGGCTGTGTGTTGATAGAATTATATATATTTACAATATAACTTAACTGTTGAGAACTTTTCTTGTTGTCAACTTTTTTTTTTTAGAAAATTAATTTTCAATTTTATTTAACCGAAAAACCGGGTTTTAGTAATTTCGCCATCAAAGTCATGGCGGCCCTTTTCAGAATTGCCACCTGTCACGGTAATAATTAAATTTGTGACATTTCAACGGTAGCCCGTAGCGAAATTACCGAGTTGAATTTTGTGACATTAAAAGTTCAAAGAATTCGCGTAATAATGAAACGAATAAACGTTTTTAATAATAATTTGGTTAAATTGGAATTTTTTGTTAAAGGATAAAATTTTATGCTACTGTTAAATATCATTTTTTTAAATGTATTTTGAAAGAGAGAGTAAGTGAATAAAATATAAAATTCGTTGTCCATGTCTAAATATAAAAATAAAATATAAAATTAAAATAAAATATAAAATAAAATATAAAATATAAAATTTTCAACAATTGCAATCATTTAGCGCTATGCTCTCTTGAGGTCAAATTCGTTACTAGTCTATTCACAAATTAACAAATCCTAATTTTCAATAACAAAAAATATATTTCAAATAAAGTTTTCATTGATATTTTAAATTAAAATACATTTTAGTATTACACGAAATTAAATCTATACTAATATTATAAAGCTGAAGAGTTTGGTTGGTTTTTTGTTTAAACGCAAATCTCATGAACTATTCGTTCGAATTGAAAAATTCTTTTTGTGTTAGATAGATCATTTATTGAGGAAGGTTGTAGGCTATATTACACCACGCTCCGACTCATAGGAGCGAAGTAAAAACCATAAACGCAAGTGAAACCGCAAAGGATAGCTAGTTAATGATATAGGGAAAGTGGGTACATACAGAATATTATAAAGTAATTTTTTGATAAACGAAAAGTTCCCCTAATGTTTTGGTAATCTTTCATCATAACCAATCGTGACTAACCATTCGAACGAAACCAAAGAAAAACATTATCCTCGTGCCACAGGATTTCTATTCATTCATTCTATTTACAAATGCATGCTGATAAGCAATAATGTGTCAACCCACAAAAAGTCAAATTTGGAGATATTAATGTATTCTTACTTTATAAAAAAAAATGTCGCATGAAAAAGTACTAAGAAAGTGTCTTAATTTAATGGATGCGATTTGCAATAATCTCATATATCTTTAAAAGTTATTATCATATAAAACTTTTTATGATAGCAATCTGAATTTAATTAATGATACATTTTAACAAAATAGAAAAGAAAAGATGAGTATACCTCTTTTAAACAAATTTATTGAGAATAGGTTTGAAATTTAGACGCCATTTTCTCATAATTAAGTGTCCAAAAAGTAAAGTCCACGTGGCTTGACATAATATTGCTTATTAACGTCCAAATATCAAACAGAGTTATATTACGTAACAAAGATAAAAAAATTACAATGCCACATCAAAACTACAAAAAAACAAAGTCTGCAAAACGTTTAAAAGTTTTTTTATTAAAAAGAACTCTCCGACATTCCAACAGATTAAAAAAGTCAGAAAGCAAGAAAGAATATAACACAATGAATATTAAATGAAACTACAGTACATATTAACTTCAAGACCAACTTCAGCGTTGGATTGTTGCTTTAGAAGCTCTACCTTACGAACCGTACAATTCGTAATAATTTACATTTTATAAAAGTGAACCTTATATCTTGGCTATATGATTGAAATTCCAATGACAATATCAATCATACTATATTATACTTACAGATATAAAGAGCGCAAGTTGATATTTCAATTTAGAGCTTATTACTTGAACGATAGGAGTCATTAAGAATAGACATAATTTCAGAATTCTTCCATTTTCATTTCTAAAGCATAAATGTATATTAATACTTAGATGCTCATCTACCTTTTAGATTCCATTATTAGGTGCATTACACTATTCTTTGATAAAAGCAGTATTAAGGTTGTATGCTTTATTATTTACTACTGCCAAATATGGAATATTTAGTTCTTAGGAGAGAATCACACATATAAGTTTTGCTCTCAGACTCTCATAAAGATTTTTATAAGTTGTCCTTGCTTTACACCTGAAAAAATTTCCTGTCAGCGCCTTAGTTTTGACAGATTCACAGCTTTCGTAAGACTACTTATTGTCACTGTTACCAGAAGAACCTGAAGTCCCTGACTTGAAGACGGGAGAGTCGTTTTTGAGTTTGAATTTCCTCGCGTAATTCCCATATATTCTCAGATATACGAATACCTGGAAAATCCGGGAAAAAATGTTTATCGCATTTTCTTTGGCATTCTCAAAACTGAGAGGATTTTAATGACACCCCATATCGCACTCCAATTCAAAAATTCGTCCTATTCGGAACAAAATCAAAAAAGGTATACACTTGGCAAATTGACCTTTTATCACAGTTAAACTCTAATAAACAATTGTCACAAAATGTTGAAAGAATTTTTTTTTCAAAATCATGAATTATGAGCCATAGAATTATATAAAACTAAATTTTAATTACCAACTTAGTTAAGTTTAACACACATTTCGAAATCGGTCATTTTAATATTAAGCTTGCGATATGTTGAAATCTGTTAAACATTTAGACATACATACATTCATAGGTAAAATACATACATAGATACATTTATAGATTTAGAAATCACACTAAGTATTTACGAAACATAAATACAATCAAAATACATATTTGATTCAATATGTACATTGCGAGGGTGGAGATGTCGTCTGAACGGAAATAACATTTCACACATCATTAGCAATGCTCTCGACAAACAAAATCTGGCTGGAGATAAAACCTTATTTAAATATAAAAAAATGAAAATCATATAAATATATTATTGTAATTTATCTATTCAAATTTAAGGAAAAATTGATGAATCAGAAAAAGATGTCCAAAAATGTAGTAATAATAACTCGTTAATCTCTTTTATATAAAAAACTTAATTGGTTTCTTAGGTTAAGGAGTAAAGAAAAATCAGATATATAAATATATTTCTCAAAACTAAGTAAAACACTTTATTAAAGACTGCTCACTATCTATTGATATATTGATTTCCAAATAGAAAACAACGAAAAGAGAAAAACTGGGAAAATGATATTGTCCTAAGTAATTTATTATTACTTACAGTTTCACATTAATTACTAGCTGTTCCCCTGACTTCGTCTGCGCAGGATTTGTACTTCAAATAGCTTATTTTCTTCTGCAAAGTCCTATCTATCTTTATACCAAAATTCATCAAAATCAGTTCTGCGGTTTAGTCGTAAGGGCGTAAAACAGACAGTATAACTTTGATAGACCCTTCTTTCTACTAAATTAGAAATAAATTATTATCATTATTTTATTGTATTTATGATTCACTATTTTGGCGTTTATAATTTTAGTAAGAAGATTTTTGTACAAAATTATAAACTCTTAAAGTATAATAATTTTCCTAAAATCTAAGGGGAGAATTACACTTGTAAGTTTTACTTACGTACTTACATAAAATATTTATTTGCCTAAACATTTACAAAAACTTAATATCAGTGACTTGTTGATTATAACTTACAACTTATGTAAGGTTATCTATGTAGCCGTCTCCAAGTTACGGAGAAGTTTAGTATCAGTTACAAGAGTAAAACTTAAAAAGCAAGTGTAATCCTTACCTCAGAGATAATTAACTAGAATGAAAATTAATCTATTTATTGAGACCATGTCAACGAACACCAACACGATACCTCTGCTGTAACGATGTCTTATATTTTCGCGATTATTATTCATTGAAATAAAACTATTTGAAACGGATTTAAATTAGGTAGACTACCCGTGACCACGAACGCTGCAAAATGCTCGAAACGTCGGGATGATAAAAATAGTTAATATACGCGATTTAAATCCGTTTAAAATAGTTTTATTTCAACCTCTGCTGTAAGTTGGTGAGGAGTTGTGTATCCTGCTGATCCTGGCTGCAGCATCAGACCAAGAATTCCATAATTTTGCATAGTTATGTCACATGCATGGGGTTTAAAATTAACTTATCGTGTATCTAAGTTTCCTACCGCAGCCAAGAAGAGCTCATGATCTTGAAATGGCTGGACCGATTTTGTTAGAGCACGTCTAAGAACCATGGCTAGAAAACCCTCTTTCAAATAAAGAAGGTTCACCCGTTTAGGAGCTAAGATGCCACAGACAGAAGACACACAGCGGTTAAACTTATAACATCCCCCGTTTACTGTCGTTGGTTTAAAACATTAATCAGCATCACACTCACTAGCACTATCACCCATTCGCTAAGTAGGTAGAAAGCTTCTTGCGGTGGATTAACGCCATAAAGCCAGTATTTTATTTACTCCCAGTAAGTCAACTTTCGTACTATGAAGTCAAGTGAAACTTATAACAAGCGGCGCGGTTGGAGTCGGAAACTTAGTAATGAGATATCCCCTTAGCTGGATTTGCTGTTTGTATAAATACGTTCAGTGCTTTGATACTTAGATTTATACAGGATGTTTGTGTTTATGACGTGTGATGGGAAAGTTTTTTTAATATCCTAAAATCTTACTGTAAAATAAAATGACTAGAATTGTTTTTGACGATACGTTGGTATTGGCTAAACGGATGTTTTTCGTGGTCTGGATGACTGTATTTGTATTGGGTGTGTTTCCAGACCCTCAATACAAGATCATGAGACCCTAATTGGGGCCATTGAGTGTAAATCGTTTATTTGGTAATTTCAAAATTAATTTTCGTATGTTTGTCTGTTCCGAAAACATTGGATCAGATTGTGATGAAAATTTGGTAGGGTGTACTAGGAATGCTTACTAGGGTTCCTGGCTCAAAAACTCATAAAAATTTAGGTGGCATTACAATGCATGCCGAACTTAGGTGGTCTGTATATGGAAAAGGTAAAATTTGATTGTAAGTTTGTATGTAGGGAGCAATCTATAAATTTCTGGGCCGATTGGCACAATAGGTTTTTTTTTTAAATTTGAATAGCCTGTTTATTGAGGAAGAATATAAGCTATATTACATCATGCTGCGACTCATAGGAACAGTAACCATAAATGCGAGTGAAACGGTGAGGGAAAGACCTATAATCTTTTTCAATTAACGAACTAACGTGAAAAAAAATTTAAATCAATCTAGCAGTTTCGGAGCCTATTCAATACAAACAACCAATAAAATCTTTCTTCTTTATAATATTAGTAAATAAAATAAAAAAATAATACAATACAAGGCATGAATTCGACCGCTAATTAAAATACATTTTATAAATAGGAATATTTATGTAAAAAGTATATTAAATTAAAACACGCTGTATAGTCTGTATTTTTCCCTTGTCGGGTATAAGATGCATTAGCAAAGGTTTAACCCTTATTGTCAAGTTATTCTCAAAACGATCTTAAATTAAAACTAAGGCCCTTGTTGAGTCGTTAACGAACACAAAACTGCAAAATGACTTAACTTTCTTAAATGGCGTTATATTTAGGTCAGTTTAGTGATACAGACAAACATTCAAAAGTTTGGATTTAATGTTAATGCGACAAAACTATATATGTCAAAACTATTTCTAATAAATATTTTTTAAGAAGTTTATTGCCATCTTTTTTTAAGTTTGTGTAAAGGTGTAATGAATTGAAAGCAGATATTTATCTAATAATAACTTTTTCAAATATAAATGGCATTTTTATATAAATTGCAAAATATAGAACGCGCCTGAATTTCAAAATATTAAATTAAGAAACTTTTTTGTTACTCATTTGACTTGACTTGATTTTTTTATGAATAATGTTAAATACGAGACGTATTATCAGAACACATCATCAACAATATCTCCGAATTTCATTTTTTGTGGGTTGACACATTATTTCCTATCAGCATCTAATTATGTGTCTAAATATTTTATTACATAAGGAAAGACTGAAAACTAGTGGGGATGCCAGAATATTGCGATCGAACAATATTATGCCAATGTTAATTGTGTATCTCACGCTTAAAATTATAGTGATCGAAATTAAAATCAGTGCGCAACGAGATAGCTAAGTTAGTAATTGAAATTTAACTTCATGTAAGTCTGTGGTCCATACTCTATGATTTAGAAAAAAAAGAAATAACTATTTTACACACATTTTGTGTCGTTAAAATTTAAGTACAGAGCAGAATTCCCAGGTGTCAAAATTTTTTTGCGTTTTGTGCCCAAATTTGTGTACTTAATGTGCGATACGATAAATATTTTAATTTAATATTGATTTAATGAATATCTGATAATTAAGTAAGTATTTTTCCCTAAACGTTCTATTGATATAGGAATGGAAAATTTTAAAGTTGGAAAGGAAAAGTTCTTACGCGATGTATTGGTAATTTTTAGGGTTCCGTACCTTAAAAGAAAAAACGGAACCCTTATAGGATCACTTTGTTGTCCGTCTGTCTGTCTGTCTGTCTGTCTGTCTGTCTGTCTGTCTGTCTGTCTGTCTGTCTGTCGGGATGTCAACCCTTTTTTCTCAGAAATGCATAGACGTATCATGTTGAAATTAATATCATATACTCAAGTCTACGATGACATGCGGCCGTGAAAATATTAAGGTTCTAAGTCAACGCAATCAAAAGATAATGGAAAATATGTCGTATATTTTGACCATTTTAGCGTTTTCGCAAGGGAATCAAAACCTATAGGGTACTTCCCATTGGCCTAGCACGATGAAATTTGGCAAAAAGTAAGATCTTATGGTACAAATAAAGGAAAAAATCTGAAAACTGTAAATTTTTGTATGTATGTTTGTCTGTTTGTAAGTTTGTCTTTCAACCTTTTTCTCAGAAACGCGTGAAGGTAACAAATTTTTATCAACGTCAAGTACTCAGAGTTGTAATTACTAAGAGCTGTGAAAAAATCAAATTTCTAAGTTTACGCAATCAAAAGATACGGTCATTTATATCACATATTTTAAGTATCATAGCGTTTTTAACGTTTTCGCAAGGGAATCAAAACCTATAGGGTACTTCCCATTGACCAAGCATTATGAAATTTGGCCAGGAGCAAGGTCCTTTAGTATACATAAAGGAAAAAATCCGAAAACTGTAAATTTCTGTTCGTGTGTTTGTCAGTCTGTACGTCTGTTTTTCAACCTTTTTCTCAAGAACGCGTAAATGTATCAAGTTGTAAATTGATCAAGCGGAAAATATATTAATCTTAGAATTAAAGTTATATGTACTTGGAACAAATTAATATAGAAGTTGACCATGGTCAAAAAAACAATTTTACAAACACTGAGAAGAAATTTGTATCAATACGAAAACATTAAAAAGCAGCAAACCTTTATAAACAACGCAATGCAATCTATATATCGCAGCTAACAAAATGATAGCGCGATGCAGCGTACAGCTAATGCCATCTATTACAACATTATGACATTAACTGTGATATAATTCTGCTCGATTAATAAAAATTTTTATTTTAATTATTATTTAAACGCGCTAAAAATTATAAAATAAACTTTTCATTTAAAAGTTTTATCGTCGATTTATAACGTCATTACGTAATTAACATTCAATATAAGAGCTTCACGCGATTTGATTTAAGTACTCGTATTGACTTAGTACGAAAATTTTAAAATTAAATTCAAACAGATCGAGTTATTTAATTTACTTCTTTATCTACACATATAAGTCTTCTGGTTATCTATACTAATAATAAAATTCTAGAGGGTCGATGTCTGTACATGGAAGATATATGAAAAAAAATATTACCTTTACTAACGCAATAGAACCCAAAACCATGATTTTTAGAATTCTTATCTGTTTGTCTGTTTGTCTGTTTGTCTGTTTATCTGTGCGTTTGTGCACGCTAATCTCAGAAACGGCTTATCCGATTTAGATGCGGTTTTCACTAATATATTGTAGTTAGCTTCACTTAACATTTAGTGTTTGTTTCATGTCAATCGGTTCATAAATAAAAAAGTTATGTCAATTTAAGGAATCACGTCGAACATTTTTTTGCGCTTTTCACTAAATGCATGAAAGTAAATACAGTACTTACATCAAAAAATACATTTTTAAATTTTTTGTCCGTCGGTCTGTCCGCCTATCTGTTTGTTCCGACCAATCTCTGAAACGACTGAACCGATTTTGATGGTACTTTTACTTTAACTGTGAGCAGTTATCAAATGTTATAAGGAGTGACTTAGGCTTACTTCTATTTTAGATATTTTTTGATCTATACATATAATAAAATTCTAACGGGTCGCTGTCTGTACATGGAAGAAATATGAAAAAAAATATTTATTAGGGGCCTTTACCAACGCAATAGAACCCAAAACAATGATTTTTAGAATTCTTATCTGTTTGTCTGTTTGTATCTGCGTTTATGCCCGTTAAAAAATATATGTCAATTTAAGGGGTAACGTCGAACATTATTTTGTGCTTTTCACTAAATGCATGAAAGTATATACAGTACTTACATACATCAAAAAATACATTTTTTAATTTTTTGTCTCTCAGTCTGTCTGTCTATCTGTTTGTTTCGACTAATCTCTGAAACGGCTGAACCGATTTTGATGGTACTCTTACTCGCAGTTATCAAATGTTATAAGGAGTGATTTAGGCTTACTTCTATTTTAGATATTTTAAAATCTATACATATAATAAAATTCTAACGGGTCGCTGTCTGTACATGGAAGATATATGAAAAAATATATATTATTGAGGGACTTTACCAACGTAATAGAACCCAAAACAATAATTGTTAGAATTTTTGTCTGTTTATCAGTTTATCTGTGTTTGTGCTCGCTAAAAAAGATATGTCAATTTAAGGGGTCATGTCAAACATTATTTTGTGCTTTTCACTAAATGCTTGAAACTATATACGGTACTTACATCAAAAAACCATTTTTTAATTTTTTATCTGTCAGTCTGTTTCCTACAACTAATCCCTCGCGTATTTTTATGTGCGTTTGTGTTCGCTCAGAAACGGCTTATCCGATTTAGATGTGGTTTTCATTAATATATTGCAGTAAGCTTCACTTAACATTTAGTGTTTGTTTCATTTCATAAATAAAAAAGTTATGTCAATTTAAGGGTTCACGTCGAACATTATTTTGTACTTTTCACTAAATGCGTGAAATATATACAGTACTTACATCAAAAAATCCATTTTTTTATCTTTTGTCTGTCAGTCTGTTTCCTACGACTAATCTCTCACACAGCTGAATCAAATTTGATGGGACTTTCACTCGCAGTTAGAGGATGTCCATTAATCACGTGAGGCCCAGAGAAGAGAGAAGGGATGGAAGAAAAAAAATCACGATATATCACAAAGTCTAAAATGTTCTCAAAAACATTACGTGATTAATGGACAGCCCCTATAGCTAATATTATGAGGATTAACTTGGTCTACTTTTATTAAAAATATATATTTATTTTAATGAAATTAATAAAAATTAGAATTACGCGATAACAAAATATTGTAGAAACCAATAAAATAGTGAACAATTTCCGATTTAAGAAGGGAAGGTATACATCTATACAAATAAATAAGATTGATGTGTCTGCTGTAATTTTAAATTAATGCATATGAAAGTATACACGGTACTGACAGCAAAATTACCAATTTTAAAAATTTTGTCTGTCTATTTGTCACTCAATTTTTTTCGGCTAATATGTATCTGAAACAGGTGGACCGATTTTGACGAAACTTTGACTAGCAGAAAGTCAATCTAATGAGGAACAAAATTGAAACCGATGAAATAGTGAGCAACATCTGACTCAAATAGGGAAGATATATATTATATAAATATTATAATTGAAAAAAATAATATATTTACTGGGTAATTTTTTTACTGGATATCATAGACCAAAATCCGAAAGTATAAGCAATAGCGAAAAATAATTAATGGAGTCACAGTGCCGATTTTGATAAAAACTAAAAATATCATTAGTTTTTTGAAAAATAAGTTTTCCTAGCCAGAAACGAACACGTTGATTTCGCAAAAATTAACATTGTATATAATTGCATCATCTGATACTGTCACATATTATAAGGATAAACTTTAGGGAGGTCATAGTATACAGTTAACAGTTTGCAACAAAAAGAAAAGGCTAATTTTTTACAAAATTCTATCAAATTCATACATTATTTAAATCTTTAGTAATTCTTCAAAAAAACGATCATACCTAAAAGTGAAATTTTAAAATTATAATGGGATGTTCTAAAGCTAATATCGGGTGAGCCGAGTCAAGTGAAATGTAGGAATAGGTGACGGGGACCAAAACAAACGTCACATTCTATCAACTTTGTATAGCTCACATAGAAAAAATAGACAAACATAAAATAAGTTACTGTGAGTTATTCATATTATATATATTCGATTGTATTGTTCACACTCTTCCTTACTTTAGTAGGTGACTAGCATTTTGATGCAACCTATAAACAAATCGTTCGAAGTAATGCAGACTTTTTTTCTAAACTTATCGGGACCCATGACTTAACCCACATATTTGATTATGTTGTGTAGAATCAATTACTTAACTTCTAATTCATATATAGATTTAATGTTATTTTGTAAAAAATAAATCTTTTCCTTTAATTTGTCGCTTACTATTACTTTCCAAAAGTTGATTCTTACAGGTGACACTATTAGGAGGTGCAATAATACAGAATGTATTTTTTTTTCAAAATTTGTGGGTTTTATTTCTGGCCTGGAGAATCATGAAATCAAAAACAACTTATGATGCAGTTTAGATTTTTCAAAATCGGACACGAGACTCTATTAAGTATTTTTCGCGACCCCTTATAGATCCGGATTTGGGTTATCAACCTCAGTTAAAAAAGTCACCCGATATATAATATAAGGAGAACCTCGTCGGGAACATACAGTTTTACAGGCGAAATTTTAAAGACTAGCATAAAACACTTTTCTTCAACATTTATTGTGAAAACCGTGGAGGAATACCGTATCTGAGTTAGTGTCTGCTTATAAATACAACCAGGAAGTTCCCAAATCCAAAGTAAAAAAGCTCCTTTCTTAAGCAGTACCGCAGACTATTATAACCCTGCTTTGCAGGTGACATGCCAAGCATTCTGTAATCCACGCGAACGAAGTCGCGGGCACAGCTAGTTAGTAATATAATTAGTTATTTAAAAATAAACAATAAGTTTTGTTCGAATTAAGGACTAATTATTTTTTTCTTGGCAACACTAATATATATTTCGATATTTTGATTGATAATGTAAATCTAAATATTTTACGAACGTAGTGCAGGGGTAGTGGAGTGTAGTCGAATATAAATAAAAAAAGAGAATAAAATATAATATAATTGGACGCTGATAAGCAATACTGTGTCAACCCACACGGACTTGATTTTGAGAAAATAGCGTCTAAAGTTGTCAAACCTATTCTTAATAAATTTGTTTCAAGACGTATATAGACATCTTTTCTTTTTTATTTTGATAAAAGGTATAATGATTTAAAAAGCAGTTATATATATCTAATGTGTTGTATAATAATAAGTTTTCAAATATTTGAGATTATTGTATAATTAGCAAAATATTGAACGCACTTGAAATTCGATACATTAATATTAAGAAACATTTCTCCTTACTTATATAGTTTAGATGACTTGAATTTTTTTTTAATAATGTTAAATAGGTGATGCTGTATCAAAATATATCAATATCTCCGAATTTGACTTTTTGTGGGTTGACACATTATTGCTTATCAGCATCCAATTATGTTGTTAATGTCAAAGTCAACAAGTTAGTTCATTGAAATTGTCAAGAGATGGCGCTAGGTGTATCCTGAATCGCGCTATAACTTTTTTTGAAAGTATAAGGTGTATTAGTACTTAAAATATAATTTTGTGTTTCCATGGATTGCATCCATGATCGTGTTTTAAATTAAAGTGCTTCTAAGTAGTTTTAAAATAGTTTTTGGGACGTGATCCATATTTACATAATATTTGATTATATTTAAGCGACTTCTAAAAAAGGAGTGTTTTCAATTCGACCTTGTATTTAATTTTTTTTTTATGTTTGTTCGCCGATTACGCCGCCATTTGGGTAACGATTTTCAAAAATTTTTTTTTGTTTGAAAAGGTATACTTCCAAGGTGGCCCCATTGTCTTCAGGTCAGGATCAGATGATGGGATCCTGGAGAAATTGAGGGAACTCCTCAAAAATTATAGGCAAGCATATACCGATTTAGGTATTTTTGATAGTAACTTATGTTGAAACTGATGATGAAGACCACAAATGGCTTAGATGGGTTAGTCTTATATAGATTTCTATAAGTTTGTACGGAACCCTCGGTGCGCGAGTCCTACTCGCACTTGACCAGTTATTTTTAAGTGTCAATTTAAGTTTAGATTTAAACATGTATAAAATATTTTATTTATCGTACTGTAATAATCTTTATTAATATAATGTAGATAAAGCGAGCTTTGTATGTGCGAAGTAAACTTCGGGATCATTAAACCTATTATTAAAATGATCATACCATTTGAATGTCATATTATTTTTTATAATCAGAGAGTATATTTTATATATATGTATTATTTTACATACGTCTTATTTTAAAACAAAACATTCACGATCTTGTATCTTATACATAATTTTATTGCAAATTTCAATTTTAATCTTCTTTCCCGTAGAAATACTTTTAAATCGCTTAGAAAATTCTTTCTTTTTAGCGTCGATATGCTTTTAAAAGTAATCTAATTTAAAATTTTATGAAGCGAAATTGTATACAGTTTGATGGAGCCGTTGATAAGTGTCACCTGTGCCAGCTACAGTGTAAAAGGCATAAACCCCTTACAACCAGCCGTGAGACCTAGATCTGAAACCGTAAGACCTCAGTCTGAGTGTGTTGTAAGCTTGTCATTATACTGTTCCATTTTCCATTGAAATTCTACAAAAGAGTTTTTTACTGGTACTATATTGATATAACAAGGAGGTAAAATTGGTCGTAAGTTTGTTTTAGTAGATTATCTTTGAAACTACTGTTCTTATTTGAAAGCTTCTTTTTGCATTGGATATCCCGATTTTAGAGGAAGGTTATGAACTATATTACATAACGCTACGATTCATAGGCGCAAGAAGTAGCTATAAACGCGAGTTAAGGTTATGTTTGTTTTAAGAGTATTAAAATGTTTTTGGTAATTTATAAAATCAAGTTTTTTTCCAGACCTACACTATCTATCTTCCTACTTATACTTGTACGTCTTAAGATTTGCTGGTAGAGAGCGTAGTAGCGACGCTTGTAACCTAAAACCAGGAGTATTTTCAGTGGGTGTAAACTTGTACCGGGAATTTTCGACTCGTATAACCTTAAACCAGGGATATTTTCAGTGCGTGTAAATACTAATATTACACATAAATATGCAATAAAAATAAAACAGTTGTATAAACAAGTGTAAGTCCTACGTTTTATATGATAACAATATAAATAAATTAATGTTGTTAGAAAAAAAAAACCATAACAAAATAAATTTAATCTAGACAATAACATAATTCAATAAACAGTAAATAAAACTTAATTAATGCGCCGTATGAAACATTTTAACCGCGCATCTATTAGTGAAAATTCTATAATGGCATGCATTATGCCGCGGTCGCGTGAAATAAATGCGGTTATGAGCTATAAATTATGAGAAATTTGTATCCACTAAATGTATTATCACTCTCATGATATCTTTATCGATGTAACAATAAAAATATTTTATTTAAATATATGTATTATTTTAAAAAACAAAACTTCGAAAGTTCCTCCTTAAATATTAGTGTTTTTGTAATTCGGTTTATTGAGAAACTAAAACTGTGTCCATTATTGGGATGCTGATCAGCAATAATGTGCCAACCCACAAAAACTCAAATTCGGAGTATATTGATGTATTACGATATTGCGTCACCTATTAAACATTATTAAAAAAATCAAGTCATATAAACTAAATAAGTACGGAAAAAAGTTTCTTAATTTAATGTTTCGGATTCCAAGTGCGTTCCATATTCTGCAATTTTTATATAATAATCTCAAATAGTTGCGAAACGTTTTATTAGATAATACATTAAATATATCAATATGCTTTTAATTCATTCTATCTTTTATCGAAACAGAAAAGAAAATATGGATATATACTTCTTTAAACAAATTGATTAAGAATTTATTTTATCCTTATTAAGTCTGTTTCAAGATATCCATCTTTTCTTTTCTATTTTGATAAAAAGTATAATTAATTTATAACAGATATAATTAATTTATAAGAGTTTTATCTAATAATAAATTTATCAAATACAAAAAATAATGCATAATCCATAAAAAAGAATACACTTATCCTAAAAATTATATTAAGAAACTTTTTTCTATGCTTATTTAGTATAGATGACTAAATTTTTTTTAAATATCGTAAATAGAAAATGGCTTATCAAAATACATCAATATCTTCAAATTTAACTTTTTGTGGATTGACATATTATTGCTTATCATCGAATATAATTAGATTATACAGTTACTATCTACAACACAGCAATTTAACTTGTGTTAATTCACCCCGCTGCGGCGTTCACTGAAGCATTATATAACAGATATGATGTAACACAAAGTTAAACTTGTAAGCCTCAGCCTGGAGCTAAACTGAGATAAATCACTCTTGTTCTCATCTCTCGAGTGTCAAAACAAAACCTTGCGATATGGAGTTGACCTTTTGTGGAATGACTACTATTTCTGAAAGTGTAATCAATTAATTAAATATCTAAGGGATAAAATTTTTGTTTTAGTTGTTCGTTCGATCGCGATCACCTATCGTTTATCAAATAGCAAAAATCATTTTAAAAATATTTTCTTAAAATATTTTGTCATGAGTACTTTTAAATCGTCAATACACAAAAAAAAAGTATTAATATTAGGAAGCTACCACAGGTTTGGTTTGTAGATTCTAGTGCGAAGAACCATCTAGAAATTCGATAGATACTCTTTTAAAATCGGCCAATACATATATTTATAAATTGCAAAATTTATTAAATATTTTGTATGGAAATCAGAGTATACTGCATCCACGCATCTAAATCGCCACTATATTACAAAACGACGAAACTTTGTCAAGTTATTGCACTTGCGAAAATATTACAGGCAATATACGATCAGATTGAAAATTAAGTTTTAAACGTTTGGTGGTAAAATCTACATTAAAGCAAGAAACCGCAAATTGATCTAATAAAATTCAAGAAATAAAAAAATATTTACACAAAAATATATAAACACAAAAAATGGATAGTTCTAAATAATTAGCTAAAATTAAAGTTACTTGCAGATCCAGGAGGGAGGACTAAAGACTTAATCCTTGACAAATATCAAAATTAATTAAAATACTAGCTCTCCTACTAAATAGATGCTGATAAGCAATAAAGTGTCAAGCCACACGAACTTCAATTTGAGAAAATGGCGCCTAATGATGATGTCAAGAATAATCTTAATAAATTTGTTTGAATAAGTATTTATCCATATTTTCTTTTCTTTTTTGATAAAAGGTATAATGTATTAAAAGCAAGTTGATATATTTAGTGTACTATCTCATAAAAAGTTTATTTTAATATATGTATGAGATTATTCTATAAATTACAAAATATGGAAAAACCTTGAAATTCTTAACTATTAATTAAGAAACTTCTCGTACAATATCTCCTAATTTCACTTTTTGTGGGTTGACATATTATTGCTTATCAGCATACAAATAGAGTTTATATCCTTACAAATGATAAATAATTTATTTCTTTACCGAATAAGGAAAAAAAACTTTCTGTAGTAAATTGCGAGATCAACAATATTTGAAAAAGTATTCTCCGATAAATCTCATCATTCAAAAAATATTTACGAAAGAAACATTTTTATTTCCTTTTGAAATCACGAGTTAAGCGTTGCTACTTCGTCTCTATTGAAAATATTATATCACTACATAGTATAAAACAAAGTCGCTATCCGCGTCTGTCTGTCCCTATGTATGCTTAGATCTTTAAAACTACGCAACGGATTTTGATGCGATTTTTTTTAATAGATAGAGTGATTCTTAAGGAAGGTTTATATGTATAATACATGCATAATATAGTAGAGAAACGCTGATAAATTTAGAGGTTTCTAATGTGATGTCGTAAATAAGCACGTTTTTTTACGCTTATATTGCAAACGCTGGCTGAACCCTACGAGATAGACCAAAATAATGTACTACAGTATTGTCCACCTTAAAAAGTTCAACAAAAAAGTCCGCGATGGTATATGTCTATCTCTTAGGGATAACCCACCATAACCATTTTTTATCCTTTACTAAAAAATGGTTATTTACGAAGTGATTTTAAATAATACAGCATTAATCCTTATCCAATTAAGTACCTTAAATAAATTGTGCATTTATTATAGATTAATATGCTTTTTACAGCATGTAATTTAAGTGAATATTTCCGAAGATATTACAAATTTAAAATGCAGGGACGTAGTTATTGCGGCGCCGCGGCGGTACCGACCCGCGGTAAGCGCGTCGATGGCCGCGCTTCGCCCTATAGCACATCATGATTTGCAGCGATCGCACGCGTTTGTCGGAGCTCTCTTGCGAGGAAAATATCAATCTATATCTATATCTATACTAATAATAAAACTCTAACGGGTCGCTGTCTGTACGTGGAAGATATATGAAAAAAAAATATATTATAGGGGGACCTTTACCAACGCAATATAACCCAAAACAATGATTTTTAGAATTCTTATCTGTTTGTCTGTTCACTTAACATTTAGGCTTTGTTTCATGTCAATCGGTCCATAAATAAAAAAGTTATGTCAATTTAAGGAATCACGTTGAACATTTTTTTGTGCTTATCACTAAATACATGAAAGTATATACAGTAATTACATCAAAAAATACATTTTTTTTATTTTTTCTCTGTCAGTCTATCCGTCTATCTGTTTGTTTCGACTAATCTCTGAAACGGCTGAACCGATTTTGATGGTACTTTTACTTGCAGTTAGCAAATGTTAGGGGATGTCCGTTAATCACGTGAGGCCCAGAGGAAAGGGGATGGAGATAAAAATCACGAAATATCACAAAGTCTAAAAGTTCCTTAAAACATTACGTGATTAGGCTACTTTTATTTAAAAATATATTTATTTTAACGAATAAAAGTAAAAAAGAGAATTACGCGATAACAAAATATTGTAGAAACCAATAAAAAATGAACAATTTCCGATTTAAGAAGGGTAGGTATACATCTATACAAATAAATAAAATTGGTGTATCTGTTTGTAATTTTAAATAAATGCATAAGAAAGTATACACGGTACTTACAACAAAATTACCACTTTTTAAATTTTTATCTGTCCATCTGCCACTCAGTTTGTTTTGGCTAATATTTGAAACAGCTGGACCGATTTTGACGAAACATTCACTAGCAGAAAGCCAATGTTATAAGGAACAAAATTGAAACTAATGAAATAATGAACAATATCTGATTCAAATAGGGAAGATATATCTATACTAATATTATAAAGAGGAAAAAGTTTGGTTTGTTTGTTTGTAATGAATAGGCTCCGAAATTATTGGACCGATTTCAAAAATTCTTTCACCTTTGGAAAGCTACATTATCCCTGAGTAACACAGGCTATATTAAATTAAAAAAAAATTAGGGATGCTTACTAAAACTCTAATTATGTAATCCAAGGTGTAAAAAAATGACCTGAAAAATTCCTTACGTCGCGTGCGCTGCGAAAACTATTGATGATAGAACAAAATTATTTACTACGACTTTGCAGAACTCATCATTATCTACAAAAAGTGTCGCGACAGCATATGTCTAAATATTATAGTTATGTCACAGTAAGCGGTTTTTTGTTCTAAAAATTTAATTTATATGCCGCTGCTTGAAAAGGCTCTTTATTTGTACCTTGGTATTAAGCCTTATCAAAATAAATATATTACTTTATATTCATGACGGCTTCAATACCTTTTTATCACTTTTTGAATTATTTAATTTGGACATTTCATTCGGAAGATATCACGAGTTTAAAAATGCAAGTATTAGAAAAAAGTCGCGTGGTTGCCGCTCACCGCGCGCAGCTAGCCAGCATGCGATGTAGGCTCCATGTAAGCGTCACTGGGGTACGGGAGAGAATCAATGTAATAAAATAAAGTGCCGCGAGTACATTAATAAAAACTATGAATAAAAAAAAATCATTAAAAAAAATTCAAACTTCCTTTATAATTTTACTTTTTTTTTTAAACCCGACGCAAAAAAGAAGGGTGTATGTGTGTGTGTGTGTATGTACCCGTGCGAAGCCGGGGCGGGCCGCTAGTTACTTATATAAATCATTTATAATATTTATACATATAATCTATATAAATAAATATAAATTGCCGACTGTATATAAGCGCATCACTTCAAAACGGCTGTTTTTGTTGTGTCTATAATGACAAAGTTTGTATGAAAGAAACTGTTTGAAAAATCTTGCGATAAGTAAAAATTTTAATTAAAAAATCTCTCTCTTAAAGATTAGTTTTAGCGATAATGTCTTATACATAAGATATTTGCTGTCGCGGACTGTTATTAGAACTATTTAAGATAAACATTATCATTATACATTATATACGTGAACCGAGATAGCCTAGTGGTTAGAACACGTCGATCTTTACCGATGAACGCGGGTTCAAACCCCGGCTACCTCCGCTGATTTTTCAAGTGCTAAATTTGTGTTTAAATATAGTTTAGCGGTGAGGGAAAATATCGTGAGGATGTGCCTGGAAAATTCTGACACATGTATATCCGCCAACCCGCAGTGGAGCAGCGTGGTGGATTAAGCTCTGATCCTTGATAGGAGAGGAGGCCTTTGCCCAGCAGTGGGATATTTACAGGCTGTTACTTTAAATTTTTCACTTTTATTATATCAGTGTAACTCTAACGGTTTTTAAAATAGCTCGCTGATGGTAGATTGTTTCCTACGTAGTTGACGCTTATCGTTATATTTTGGACATTTCACACAATACCTTTATAAATGAGAGCATATCTGTTATTCTGATGTATAAGCTATATTATGGTAAGTTTTCATTAAAACGCATTTAGTAGTTTTAGCGTGAATGGATAACAAACATCTATATATACAACCTTTCGCGTTTATAATATTAGTAAGGACTAGTTATGGTCCACGGTTCCACCCGCGTTAATTTGAGGAAAACTTATATTTATATAATGTTTACCTTCCCTATTTGAATCGGATATTCTTCACTATTTCATTGGTTTCGATTTGGTTTTTGCGTTACCCTCTTTTTATTTATTAATGAAATGTAGCCTACGTAACTCATTTAAACATTAGCCATCTGTGAGTGAAAGTTTCGTCAAAATCAGTCCAGCTATTTCAGATATTAACCGAAGCAACCAGACAGACCCATAGACAAAAAATTTTTAAATTATGTTTTTGATGTAAGTTCCGCGTACACTTTCATATGCAATTAGTGAAAAGCTGTTAATTTGAAATTACAAACAGAGAATTTTATTTATTTGTATAGATTAGCAATATGACCTCAGTCTTAAGACTTAACGAAGGCACAAGAGAGGCAAAGAAGTTTGTATTGTGCTACCGTATGTACGCGGTCGGACCATTAGTTACTGTCGACCCTCAGACTTAGATATTGATATTTCTGCTATGATAAATGGTGTTACAAACTCGTTTCAGCACCGGACACCGCGTGAATATAGGCCAGTGGCTGTAATGTATGAGTTAGTGCTTAACCCTTAAATGCAGAGTGTATCAAGAATAAAACACCTATTTCCAAGCCTTTTGTAAATTACAAATTTTTAGTAAGGCTCTAATTTGGTTGTATGTTTATACTTTATATGACTTCTAATTAGTTACTGTTTTTTTACGATTTTTTCATGAATCTGGTTTTTACATAGACTATATGTATGGATGCTGATAAGCAATCATGTCAAATTCAAATTCGCAAAGAGTCAAATTCGAGAATATTGATAATGTGTCATTTATTTAACATTATTCAAAACATCTCAATTAGTACGGAAAAAAGTTACTTAATTTTAAGTTTCTACTATTGAACTGTGTTAGATAGGTTTTATGCAATATGCAATAATCTATTATCTATAAAGAATAGGATTGACATTTTTAGACGTCATTTTCCAAAACGCAGGCCGTGTGGCTTGACAGTATTTAAAAAAAACTTTTCTAAACTTTCACAAGTTGCGTAGCTGATTAAGTTCTATCCTTTTTTGCTTTAGACGAGATCATTGCAGACCACCTTAATGTTTCAATATTTACAGGCTCTTCGATTTCTAATGAAGCAATTCGTAATGCAGGTTTCGAAATATGTACTTTTATGAACATAGATTTTACACATAAAACACGTTTCACGCAATCTAAGTCACCTTTAGCATGATAAAGTATGTTTTATGGTTGACTAGAAATATGAAAATGCTTACAAATTCCTCAATATATGTAAAGTCGCGCGCTGAAGTTAGTAATATAATATTTATTCAACAGTTAAATGGCTTCAGCAGGTCTGTGAAGTTAGGCACAGGGCTGTGTAAACTTATTTTTTTGTCTGTATAATAAATATGATTTTATAAATTTGTTAAATTGCGTAAAACTCAAACGCGAAATTCGCATGTTTCTAAAATTATAATAACAAAGTGAATACTAGAACTTTTTTTACATAATTTGTGTACATGTATAATTGTAATTCACAAAAATATATATATCTACTGAAGGCTGAAAAAGAAAAAAATTGTAAATATTTAGATCTTGCCCACGAGATTACAGTCATGTGGAGTGTTGATTCAACAATTATTGTTCCTGTTGTCGTTTCGAGGAGTTTCAACCAACATCTTCAGAAACTTTCGCTTGGTTGTAGAATCAAGAGCCGAATACAGAAGGCAGTATTGCTTGAGACGGCACGTATAGTGAGGAGGTTTCTCAGTCTGGAGCCCTAGCTGCCGGTGGCCTGGTCACACTCTGCCACCGATGGATCACTATCTTTTATATTTTTAAATATTTTTTTATAATATGTATACAAAATGTATTTAAAAATGTACTAAATAAGAAAAAAAGGGACAATAAAAATTATGTATACATAATCAATGTCCTTTATCCTTTAATAAGAATGTTACTAACTACAAAAAAAAATACAACGTATTACACTGATTATAAAATGAGACCATTTCAACAAGCCCTAACATAATGCTTCTGCTGTAAATTGGCGAGGAGTTGTGTATCCTGGTGATTCCAGATAATACTGCAGCATCAGGTCTAGTACGTAACTATATTATTTTAGTATCATCAGTGGCGTGCGGATCATAAAAACAAAAAGCCACTACCCTAAGTAACTCAGATCAATATTTATAATATTATTATTTAAAACTCACGAAAATTTTTTGCTGTAAATATTATTAATTTTGCAAATACTTAAACCATTATGCAGTGAATATTTTTGGTAAGTATACTTTAAAAATGTCTTGCCTACCCTGTCTAAAAACTTTGAGCACGCCACTGAGTATCATTAAATAATTGTACAGTAAATTTAAATTCTATCAGACGTTGCTCAGATCCTTTCAACAACAGTTCTTTATAAATTATAGCTAAGGACCATCACAATTAAATCAGCTTTCAAACAAAAACACTACGAACTACGATGCCACAGTCTGACTCACTTCAAACTTATGACATCCCTTTTTTGGACAGGCGTTAAGTCATATCGTAGCAGTTGCAATGGTGTAAGAGACCAGAAGTGTAGTACTTGCAACAATTTACAGCAATATGAAACTACGCGTGACAGAGCATAGTTTAATAATTGTTAAATATAATAAAACCTTACTCATACCGTCAATATACCATTCCGCATGCTCCAAGGTTACCTAAATGACATCGCTATTCAGCAATAAGGCCGCATATTGTGCCATACATTTTTCCGTTACATTTTTCTCTATATTAATATTGTCCAACGATATTATATAACTAAAGACCGGTTATAAGCTTATGTTTGAATCAGCTAGCGACTGAGTATGACAGGCGAGAGTATTTTCGGGCCAACAAGACATTGACGAACTTATTAAGGTTCAAAATTGATAACGTTGTATAATGTGAAATTGTATTCGATTGTTGTAAATATCACTAATTTTGTCTATCATTATAATATTGTTATAATCATGTCTTTCTAATATTGTCTTGGTGTAGAATAAAGTTCAAAATATTCTTTATTCAAGTACGTTTTTAAAGCACTTTTTAATCGTCAAGATAATAAAGCTGTCACCGGTTGGGAAAGAAGATTCTACCGAGAAGAAGCGGCAAGAAACTCAAAAGATGATTTTTTACGAAAATTGCACGGACGAAGGACTATGAAATTTCGCACACTTATAATTTACATACAGAAGGAGAGAGGAATACTATTTTTTTAATTATGCATAAAAATTACATTATGCCAATTAAAAAGAAAAACGTTACACACACCAAATGTCAAATACATGTGACACACACATATATTACACACATATATATATTCTTTTGTTTTCTTTTATGTCTGTGGTCAAATTGAGAATAGATTATCTGTGGTCGATCATGAAATCAGTTGAAAATTTACTGAACTACAGTAGAATTTCGATCGGTAGGCGATCACTGGTTATTATTAAATCCCATTTTAATAATCGTACGTTATTGACAACCCTACTCAGAAGGGTAACCATTCGTGCAGCGTTAGTTTGCCGGATTTCATATTAAAGTTTGTTCTAGGTTCAAAGGCTAGTTACTATCACGTTAGTTTTGACTAGTTTTTGGAGTGTAAATAATTTGGATAGAGTTCACGCTTCTATGGTGTAATTGGGGAGAATATATTCAATTAATTGCTTTGGTTTATTAAATTAAAGCTTTGTTTACATTTCTATCGTATATTGTCGTGTTACTTAAGAGCTATTCTATTTAGGCAATAGCTTGATCGTTCTTATTACGCTGTTTTTCTCAGATTTAGTAAATACTAAGTTAGTGTATTCTTACATACTAAAACAAACAGTTGGTCAAGTTATTTTAAAGATTACAATATTTGATACACAGGAACGAAATTATTAAAATGGTTTTAGGTTTAAAGTGTAGGATATTAACGTTAAAAATTAACATATTATTATTATAAGTAAGCACTGTACATTAACGCTTAATTTTTCAGTTACCTAAAAACTTAGTAAAATAAATGAACACCTACAACGATAGTATCCTATCGTAAAACGTATTATTTAAACGACAATAGAAATACGAAATAAAGTCAACAAAACTATGTTTAATACAACAACAATGTAGCAATTTTTGTCCAACCATAGAGGACATTCAAAGCGAAATTTTCATAACATTATCGGGTGTGAATATTTTTCAAAAATTTGAATTTCAACAGGTCTCGAAGGCACGTTTAGGTGATAAAAATATATAAAAGTCGGTGGTGTTGTCTGGTCGTTCTCGACTCGACTACCGATAATGTTGCATTAGAGTTACCATGTTACTGCTATCGTTTCAGCGAACTGAGGAATACTTTTTAGTTCTAGCTTTTGTTGTGTTTTATTTGTTGAGGGTCTAGTTTTGGTTAGTATCTATAAAACTCGAAACTGTAGTTTACTGTATTTCATGGGCCAATGACTAAACGAATAGCAAAATTGGTATTCTGTTAATTAATATAATATTATTACGTACTAGCTTCCGCCCGCGACTTCGTCCGCATGGAAGAGTTACTTTGTGCTAATAATGCATTATTTTAAAACAAATTTGGTTAGCATAAAAATGGTTATAGTGAGCTATATGATGTCACGGAACAATTTTGTCATACATAATTTTTGCGAAACTTTAACCGCTTACACAGCGCACGCAGCGTAAGCTCTCTCGATAGGAAAATATCCCCCGATTTTGAAACATTCTTCATTGGTACTCCGCTACTTTTGGTCTCAGCGTGATAATATATAGCCTATAGCCTTCCTCGATAAAAGGGCTATCTAACAGTGAAAGAATTTTTAAAATCGGACCAGTAGTTCTTGAGATTAGCGTGTTCAAGCAAACAAACAAACAAACTCTTCAGCTTTATAATATTAGTATAGATAAAACACGTACTAGCTGATGCGGAAAACGATGATCTGATATATCTATATAGTATACAAAACACTAAAATCGGGATTAAAAATTGGGGGTGTAGGTGAAAAAATACTGTACGATCTATTTTACCTATCGAATATACACAAAGTTTCAGAGGAGTTTGGTTACGAACACTGACATTAGATTACACTGTAAATTTTATATAATTATATACTTTGGTACAACATACTTTTTTGACAGACGCGTTGGCGCAATGGTCACTGCAACTGACTAAAACGCTAACGGTCGCGGGTTCGATCCCAGCTCACGGCAAACGTGTGTTTTGCTCATACAGATGTTTGTCGTGGTCTGGGTGTTTGTGTTAGTGTTGTGAGTGTTTCCGGACCCCCGACACAAAGTCACGAGATCTTAATGGGGGCCGTTGAGTGTGATGCGTTATTTATTTATTTATACTTTGGTATTTCCGTATTCGTATAATTAACATAATCCTTTAATATATTTAGGACACAATGAATACGTTTAATATTTGTAAAAGTATTTTTTTTATCAAGAAATTGTTATAAATCTACATCGTCGAAACGGCTAACGAAATCCAGAAATAAAAATCACATTTATCGATAGCGGGAAATAGTTATAATCAGCTGACCTTATACATGTACACAATTCACGTGTAAAACGTAAATCACGGAGACCTAATTAATTAACGTAATCTCTAACATGGACGTTAACATAGTGAATAAGTCATGTTCGTTTATTTAAATATGCATATTCGGGTCGGCGCCTTTATTAAAGAACCTGAACTGTGTGGATTTATTTCGAGGGATTTGTGGATTTTTATATAAGCTGTGTTCGCGATTTTTTTTATGAACTTGAAGACTGCGTGCTTTCTACAATTTTTTTCATTCGTCCGTTTAAAAAGGAACATACTATGTACCAATAATAGGATGTTGACAAGCAATAATGTGTCAACCCACTTAAAGTCAAATTCAGAGATATGTATTCTAATAATGCGACAGATATTTAATCGGAGATATTGATGTATTCAGATAAGACGTCGAGTATATAACATTACTTAAAAATGTTTCAAGTCGTCGAAACTAAATAAGCACGGAAAAAGTTTCTTTATTTAAATTTTCGAATGTTAAAATGTGTTCCATATTTTGCAAAATGGAATGATCTCACATATTTGAAAAACTTATTATTAAATAATCTGCTTTTAATTCTTTATACCTTTACCAAGGTAGAAAAGAAGAGATGGATATATACTTCTTGCAACAATTTTTTTAAGAATATGTTTGACATCTTTAGACGCCATTTTATCGAAATGAAGTCCGTGTGGCTCAACACAGTATGGCTTATCATCTAAAATGAATGTACGATGTTAACACATTCTTTTATAAGATAGTTATGAAATAGATATTTTATTTTACCCTCGTACTCAGAATCTAGCAAAATTATAAATACTAATTAATTCCTTTTTACAGTTGATGACTTTTGCACTAAAACGTTTCCTTCAACTGTTAAAATGTCGCATGTTTTAATTGCGATAGCTTATTATAATCAGCACCTGATTATCTAGAAACTTCATGTTTCGAGATTACAATATAGATATGTACACATTTTTGTAAACATACTTATTGCACACACTATTTGGATGATGATAAGCAATAATGTATCAACCCACTAAAAGTCAAACTCGGAGATATTGATGTATTTTGATATTGCATTACCTATTTAACAGTATTCAAAAAAATTCAAGTCATGTAAACTAAATAAGTACGGAAAAAAGATTCTTTATTAATTGTTTCGAATTTCAAGTGTGTCCATATTTAGCTATTTATACAATAATCTCAAATATTTGAAGATTTTATTAGATAATATATTAAATATATCAATCTGCTTTTAATTCAATATACCTTTTTATCAAAAAAGAAAAGTATACATGGATATATACTTCTTCAAACATATTTGGTAAGAGTAGGTATAACATCTCAGACGCCATTTTCTCAAAATGAAGTCCGTGTGGCTTGACACAGTATTGCTAGTTAGCGTCCATTTATTACATATATTTTGTACTATTTACATTAATGTACTTTAGTTAAGATTAATCCTGACTTAAGAACTCGTAAAGATAGTTTCAAAGATTACTTAAAGATAAAAGCTTTTAACTTAAATACATTAGTCATACGTATGTGTATGTTTTCTTTGTATTTACACGCTAAAGTATTTTGTATATTGCTGTCGTTGAAAAAATACAAAAACTTATAAATCTAAATTTAGTGTGATTGTTTCTAATAAAACTTACAAAAATATCATATTTTAGTTGAAATTAATAAATCAAATCCAGATGTTAAAACTACTAAGTAATATTCGTTTTAAAAATAGTTAGAAAAATTATGTTTAAGATAAATTATACCATTAGCGTGTTCGGAAAGAATGTCACAAACTTTAGTCCGACGACATTTTTATGCTTTCACTAGATTTAATTCTATCCGTAATATAATTTTGTAACCGTTTGTTCCTCCTCGCGGTTCGCATGCGACACGCTATTCGAATTCGAGCAAAATTCTTAGTAAATTGTAAAATCCGACGTAATAATAATGTCACATTAAATACTTCATTCCATAATTTTAAGGCAATGAGATGTTTTGAGTTAAGGAAAATTAAAGTTATAAAAATATATAATATATTCCTTTCGTAAATGAGCCAAATGGCATCACTTTATACGTATTTATATCAAGACTACAAAGTCCCTACACTTAGAGGATTATTATGAGCTGTAGCTATCGCGTTATGATATATTTGTAAAGTTGATTCGTTTCGTTTTAATACAAAAATCAGAATTCAGATGAAGATTGAACACGCATTATTGGCCTAAAGCTTTTAAGGCGACAATTACATTTGTGAGTTTCAATCTCAAGAGCGGTATAAAACAATTTTTTACCTAGTAACAGATACGTCGAAAGCAGCGAATGTCAAAAATAAGGCACTTATATTATATAAAGTCTGAGAACATAACTTATAAATGTACATATATCTCGTCTAAGAACATAGTTTCAAAAATGTAAATTAAGCCACTTGTCAGTGATAATATTCACTAAGCAATATAACTAACAGTAAGAAAATGCTTTTATCTCACACAAACGAAATTAGGTCCCTAAAAGTTGCAGGCTAAACGGGGAAAATATTTCCTACCCTCATTCTACCATTTAAGCGTAAACATTGAAATACTAAAAAATTGAAACAGAAATTTCGTCTATACAGAGTGAAGCGAAATACAGTTGTACGTACAAATATTTACACAATTTGCTGTAACAACACCGGCGAAATCTCGACGTGTACCAGAGCAAATTCTCCATTCTTGCGAGACGACGATAATTGTAGCATGATGTATAATAACAGAGACGTGCCGTAAACTAAATTAAATGCAAGACGTCAGGAAAGGTATGCCATAGAGAACAAAGACTTGGCTTAATCTATACAGATAAATAAAATTGAAGTGTCTATTTATAACTTCAAATTTGCAGCTTTTACGTTAATACAAAATTTTGTGTCTGACTTGTCTGATTGTTTCGGCTAATCTTTGAAACTGGAACGATTTTGATGGGATTTTCACCATTAGATAGCTTATGTTATATGGAGTAAGTTACTTTTATTTAAAAAATTTTAATTTCCTAGCTACGAATGGAAACATTGGGGTCTAGAAAAATACAACGCAAACAGTCTATACAGATATTTGTTATGAGCGGGGATCGAACGCGTCCGTTAGCACTCCAGTCAGTTGCAGTGACCATTGCGCTGACGTCGTCAAAGGGCTTCGTCTGTATTGGTTTCAGTGTTCGATATTCGACATAGACCGGCGCTGACATTTCAAACGACTTCAAAAAAGGACGTGGTTCTCTACTCGTAGCGTAGTTTTTATTTTAATGTTTGAAATAATTTTAATGTTTCAGAACGTAACCGTCTTTTCGTAACGGATTTTGAAAATGCTTGAAAGGAAATACTTTCAGATTGGACACCGAGATTTTTTACCAAAATCGGTTCAGTAGTTTAATTTTTTTTAACAAAATAACTGTAATTAATATGTCATCAAAGCAACCAAAATTGCGTATTTTGGTTTTGTAATCGGTTTATATTTTTTAGTCATAATTGGATGCTGATAAGCAATAATGTGTCAACCCACAAAAAGTCCAATTTGGAAATATTGATGTATTCTGATAATGCATTTCGTACTTAATATTATACAAAAAAAATTCAAGTCGTTTGAACTAAATAAGTACGGAAAAAAGTTTCTTAATGAAATGTTTAGAATATTGTAGTGAATTTCATATTTTGGATTATGCAATAATTTCATATATTTGAAAAACTTATTATTAGATAAAAATCTTTACTAGCCTATGTGCTATTCATTAATTATACTTTTTATCAAAATAGAAAAGAAAATATGGATATATGCTTCTTCAAACAGATGTGTTAAGAATAGGTTCGACAACTTTAGACGCCGTTTTCTCAAAATGAACTCCGTGTGGCTTGACACAGTATTGCATATCAGCATCCAATTATGAATTCCTCATTATTTTAGATAAAAAATATTATACTTCTATAACTGTTTATCTTTATTTATTTATTTATTGTTTTATTTGGCAAATCCAACAGTAATATTTTTATATGAAAGTTTGAAAATATAAGCCAATAAATATGAGCAAAATAGTCTTATTTTGCTCGTATAATCTCGTGTAATCTTACACTAATAAAACTTAAATTCGAAAAACAGTTACTATAGATCTTATCTGAGGATAAAATACACCGTATTATGTTATTAATACCTATATCTAAAAGCGAAAGGTCACTCACTCAGTCATCACGAAATTACAAGTGCAAGGAGTTTTAAATTTTGAATTTTGGGTTCTTTTTGGTACGTGCTAACTGAGACGGGATTTTGCAAAATTCGACCCCTTAGGAAGTTAAAAGGGGGTTGGAAATTTGTATGAAAACCCTGTGTTAAGCGCGAGTGTAACCGCAGTGGGCCGCTAGTATCTTATATAGATAAATTCGGTACTAAAGGTAATGGTCTGAGAAAACACACAATGCAAACAATTCTTAAGCTACGTTCTCGTTTGGAAGTAGCTAGGAATTCCAACATTTAGGGAAACTTACCGCCTCGAACAAAGAGTGTAATAGTTTCTTTTCTCACCTGAAACAAAACATTCTACGTTATAAAACTGTTTGAAACATTTTAGGATAAACAAGACACGTTCAAGTCGTTTTGAAACTTTGTTAACGTTATAATGCTGAAAGTTTTGTTTTAATAATATTATTATTTAAATACGAAATTTTAAAGTATTACCAAGAATTAATTAAAGAAAAAAATAAAGTAATCGAAAAGTCTCACTATATTTACAAAACCTATTTACCTTCTCAAAATGAATAAATAAAATAAAACATTGTCTCAAAGATCTTACAAAGAAACGTCATTTCGTATCAACTTTAAAGGTTTATACATACGCATGCTGTGTTCATATCCAGAAGGTTTCAATCTATGTTCATGTTTATATTAAGTCCATGTTTATATTTTATTTTAATGATTGTAACCAGTTTTATGAACCAATAAAAAAAAATAAAATAAAAAAAATAAAAAAAGGAACCGGTGCTAAACCAATCCAATCACGAGTACTTTATTTACAATGACTTCAAAGATAATTTGTTTGCGGTCTTCCTTCCGAGAACCACAAACGTGCTTTATCTTCCGATCAAGAACAACTCAACGGTATGGACTCTGTAGATAGTCTATTCAATTAGTGTATGCACGTACAATGTAGAAATGTGAATAAAAACACACCAAAACTGCACTTTATTAACATTGATATAAGAATCAGAATCGTTTATAAACGTCGTGTGAAGACGATGCCAACACCTTACGCTTACAAGAAACTTCATATTGAAACAGAGATGCGCGCAATTTTGAGTCGTGAATTGTATGAATTTAGTGGTCATTGTAGTTTGTAGGTTCGTTGAAGTTTCGGTAATTATCGGGGAGATTGGAAGGGAAGAAATCTTTTATGTTCGACCACATTTTCTTTCAAGTGGCGTTATTAAAGCTTTCCCATTTGTTACGAATGCAACAATCAGTGGTTTAATTAGAAATCCGCAGGGGAGGGCAAAATTGAAAGAACTTCCTATAAACCATCGCGACGAATTATGAGAAGGAAATACATTTTTTTATTATTTACACGCACAATTATTTTTTTTTTAATTCATTTTCAAAAACATTTTTTTATGAAAATACTAGTTGATGCCCGCGACTCCGTCTGCACAGGATTAATACTTCGAGTACCTTATTTTCTACTCCAAGATCTTGTTTATCTTTATACCGAAATTCATTAAAATTGGATAAGTTGTTGAGTTGTGACGGTGTAACAGAAAGACAGAGTTACTTTGAGGGATCCTTAACAAAGATAAACATTTCCAATACACACATACGTGTAACTCTAATGGTTTTTTCAACGCACATTAGAATAGTTTGCAGATGGCAGATTTTTTCTCTACTTAACACTTATTATTACATTTTGGACCATTCACACAATATCTATAATGGACGCTGATAAGCAATACTGTGTCAAGCCACACGGACTCCATTTTGAGAAAATGGCGTCTAAAGATAACATATGTGTTCTTAATAAATTGGTTTGAAAACGTATATAACCATTTTTCTTTACTATTTTGACAAAAGGTATAATGAATTAATTGCAGATTACTATACTAAAAAGTTTTATATACTAGTAAGTTTTTCAGATATATAAGATTCTTGAATATTAAAGAAAATGTAACACACTTCAATAGTCTAATCAATAAATTAAGACACTTTTTTCCGGACTTATTTTGTTTAACTGACTTGAAACTTTTTTGAATAATGTTGAACATGTAACGAATTATCAGAATACATCGATATCTCCGAATTTGACTTTGTGGGTTGACACATTATTGCTTATCTGCATCTATATAATATGTAACTTATGTATTATTCTAATGCATGAGCTATATTATTGTAAACTTTCATTAATACCTATTTAGTAGTTTTTGCGTGAAAGAGTAACAAATATCCATACATACTAACTTTAACATTTATATATTAATAAGGAAAAATAAATTATAACATAGGATTAAAACAACTTCAGATAACACAATACACATGTAAGATGCCCAAAGCTTACATACGTACTCAGATAAATAAAATACATTGTGAAAGCAGCCAGTATATTAAACTATGTGAAAACATAAAGAAAACATAAGCAACATAATTTTATCATATGCCTAACTTTGAACCATTAGCGGTCATTAAAAGCATTTGCCCACTAACAGTATTAATGTTATCAAATAATTATTATTGCCCATGCCTCAACAGATATTGTAGTTCTCAGAAATATTTATATATCCTGTAGTATTTTATCTATAGCTTTTATATGTTAAGGTAAAGACAATATTAATATTGTGAGGGTAGGCGAAGAAAACTCGCGCACTCGTCGCCGGAGGGCGCGCGGTCCACCAGTCAGCTCGTGACCACGGCGAATGTAACTTCGTCGAAACGTCGGGCAATAAAAAGGTACTACCATTAGTTATCGCGATAAGATCCTTTATATTAAATATGTTCTGTTGTTATTAATGTCTTCAATATTTTAATTAATCGTTTTCTGTTAAATCACTTTATGTTTACTTGAGGTATATAAATTTACGTCCAGTAGT
Organism: Hypolimnas misippus; assembly: GCA_037950945.1. Lineage (NCBI taxonomy): Eukaryota > Metazoa > Arthropoda > Insecta > Lepidoptera > Nymphalidae > Hypolimnas > Hypolimnas misippus. The sequence goes on from JBBEEQ010000019.1 coordinate 4,170,600, forward strand.
ATAAATTCAAAGCAAATAGTATATTTAATTTTCTATATAAAGAATGATTTTATAGTATATATAATACACAAGCTTATGCTCACGGCTTCGCTCGTGACAATGTAGATTTTGTTTTCAAATAATATGCATACTATACACGTAAAATATACCTATTAACATCTAGAATGATATTCTATTGAATGACACTATAATTTTTAAAATAAGTTTAGCTCTTCCAGATTTAGTTCGTGCCTACAAAGTTCGTTATCTCTATATTATATTAGTACATAATTATTTAGATTCTCTAGCACCTGAAGATATCATTTTCAAATTAAAATCCTCGATAAATCCACAGAAGATTCGAACACACATGCAAAACAGACACATAATTACCTACAATTTTACGGAAAACACACTTCTCTTTCCCAGATTCAAGCCCCAAACATGTTAGCGTGTTTGAAACATATTTTTCTAGATGAATGTGCACATTTGAGCACACATTGCGTGCTTCAATCTCGGGAATGCAAACACTTGCAGAGAATTTTAAGTGCTTGTTGTACCATGCGAGGGAGAATTGAATCAACGGTGTGTTGTATTACGAAAGAAAAGATATTATGAGATAATATGTGTCTTTGATTGTTTGTTATATATATGTTGATAATAGTCGATTTAATAAAGATATTTTTAAGTAATTACCTTTTTGTGGTTTTATACTAGATAATTATATGATGTGATATTTCATTGGGATTTATTAAATTTAGTTCTTTCCCTAATAGAAGAGAAGGCCTTTGCCCAGCTGTGGGACATTTACAGGCTGTTACACGAGCACTTTTGAAACGTCAATACATAAAAAAAAAATACATCATTAGAGACTATATTTTGTAATTTAGCTTCCAATAAATGTATTTTTTTTACAATATGTTAATGAATAATGTAGAATATTGCCGGCAATATGGCGGACGTTTCCGGAACATCGCTCGCGCTGTCTGTTTCCGGTGCGACCGAATCCTCTCAAATGTTACATTTCACTGATGAAAATTTAACGGCCGTTTAATTTCATTTAACAATTAATAATAATTTTTAAATATATACTAATATTTTCAAGAGGTAAAGTATGTTTGTAAGTTTGTACGTCCGATTTCAAAAACATCTTAGGAAGGTCGTCTGAGGAAGGTTATATGCTATACTACATCATGCTACGACTCACAGAAGCAAAGCAGTAACCATAAATGCGAGTGAAACTGTGAAGAATAACTAGTATTGAATAAATATATATGAATGACATATGCCACATTACTGTAAACTCATCAAATTCTGTTCAGTAGTTTTTGCGTGAACGAACAACAAAATAATATAATTAGCTTTACATAAAATCTGTACTCATTTCAAACTTTTCTCGTCAATTGACTTGATGGCCCAAAGTTGCGGCAAATACGGCATGGGAGTCGAATTTGGTATTTTTTAAGTTTAGATTTTTTTTTTATTTTGATATATCTATTTGGTGGTTAGTGTGAATTATATGCAATTAGGTATCTCATTGCTTAAAAGTAAATAATGCTTATATTTAATTAAATATATATAATATTAATATTTCTTCTAACATGACCTATGTTAGAATCATCATCAGTGACGTAAGTTACGAGTACAACTATGGACCTAAAACATTTTCATTTTCAACATTAAAACAGTAATCGCGAAAGATGAAATCATTTTGTTTTAATATAAACAAAAATGATAAGTATTATACGTCCTTAAAGTTGCGAAGATAAATATCGAGTATATCTTTCTCGATACACAAAATAAAATGAAATTTGTTGTTGACTAAAAACAATTTTAATGAAAATTATATCAATTATACCAAACAGCCTCGTATTAAGACGGCACAAAGATCTCTAATCCCACGATTCATTAAACCTTTGCATCATTAAGATGTCAACACATCAGAGGGCTTTGAGAGGGACTCCTTTTTCATTATAGAGTGGATGCTCTTGAATATTTATGCGATGTTTCTCATTTCCTCTTTATTTGCCCTCTCACTCCACCACACCCCGTCTCCCTCTAATGTAAGCCTATGAAAGTCAATTTTCATGAAGTCTTTTGTTTTTAAGGTTCAGTAAGTGAGTAGGGATGCGCATAATTTTATGCTCTCTACCGAAATACGAAGGCATATTGCCCACTTTTTCACGCGAAAGTTGACTTATTCGTGATGACAGTAATATTTTTGGTACTTAGTGGTTCCTTTTAAAATATTATTCTGTATTTGTCTGCGAAATCGCGTCAGAGAAAACCATTTCGTGGTTAGCACTTGATATTCTGAAATCCTTATTAAAAAATTGCACATTCGCTTGTTTTTAACCAACTTCCGACAAGGGATGTTTTCAGTAATTGATGATTAGTGAGTATTCGACTATTTTATTTATTTGTTTCAAATTATACCCTCCGTTAGATCCTATAGAATTTTCATCAAAATCGGTTCAATAGTTTGGTTTGAAAATCAGAATAACTGGAATAAATTTCTCATACAAACGAAGTTACGTACTTAGCTTTTGAAACCGGTTCATCTTTTTATAAAAGGTCTTGTCTATGTTATGTGTTTCGTGCACAAAAGCGTTTCGGATAACAATTTTATTTGACGCTTGAATTTAGAATATTTGTTCCCAAATAACAAAATATTAATAATGGTTTAGTTATACCTTATATTAAAAAATGTAATTTACATTGTTTTTCTTTTTTTTAATTCCTGTGGAAAATTTTATATTCAATTATAATTATTAAATCCGTATGTAAAGTATAAATACATAGATTGTCGGGGATTACATGTATGTATTGTAAGGAGGCGCGATTAATAAACAAGTACTGGGTGGAATATAAACGCGCGAGCTGGCTGATGATACTTTTAAAATAGATGACAATTCGTGGAACGGGCATTCAATATTATAAGAAAGCATTAAGAATATGTTATACAATTACAATGTTGTTACTTCCAGTAAATAATTAAATATTAAGATTGTGTGAATAGTATTTTTCAGCCATCCTTTCAGTATATTAAGCCCCCGACAATAAATTCATTGAGACGCGATACATCTGCTGCGTCGGTGAGAACTTACATATGTATCCTGCTGATTTCAGATGATACTGCAATATCAGTTCAAGGTAAGCTAAGTAAGCTATGGTTTTTTAATATTATTCGTAGTATGTTAGATAAATTTAGAGTTAATTATCCCATGAAGTTGCTTAGATCAATTCAACAACTAGAAAAGAGTTGATAACCTTCAAACGTCTAAGCAGATATTCGTGATCCATTATCATTTGCCATGGAACAATTCCGATTATGTCAACTTTTAAACTAAAATAATTGCATCTAAATTAATCAATTCTTTTGGGAGTTATGATGCCACAGATAGACACATAGATACACACGTCAAACTTATTCCACCAATCTTTTTTAATCGGATGTTAAAAATAGAATAGACATTTAAGAAAACTATAAACTAGACTAATGTAATAACAGAACTTAAAAATACGTGATGTAATTAGAAACGAAATAGGGTCTCTATACCCCTTTAATGTAGAAAATAAATACAAATAAAGGAACACATGTCAAGGCCTAGACGAGTGTTTGAAATGTAAATGTAGGCGCCGAGCGAGTACGCGGTAATTGAGTGAATACAGCCGCTAAAAGCCAGCTGCTTTGGCATACAATTTCTATAAAAATTCGGTAACATATGCGAGAACATGATATGCGAATGACACAGTATTTTGACTATTGCAATACGATCGTGTGTTATACGCTTGAAAACATTTGATACGATACAATGTGGTACTTTTATTTGTGTAACTTCTGTTTTATATATTTTATGTATGAGATGGCCTAGTGGTGAGATGAGTTCGATTTCCATCGATGAGTTCAAGCCCCGGCTGGCACCACTGAGTTTTCAAGTCATAAATTTGTGTTTGATCATCTCGTAGTATGACATTTACTGGGCATTACATTATTATAAATGATTAGAATATATTCTTTTCAAAATAGTCATAATAATATCCATACTTATATTAGAAATGTGGATATCTGTTTATTACTTTTTAACCGACTTCGAAAAATTCTATGTTCGGCTGTATGTTTTTTCACCGATTTTTCCGTCGTTTGTGGACAGATTTTCAATTTTTTTTTTTCTTCATAAATTGCCGAACCGATTTTGATCAATTTTAGTATGAATATAGATTCACCCTTAAAGAAAGATCTAGGCTATATTTGGCGCGAAAAATAAAAGCAGAACGGAGCGAAATAAAAGTTGAAAGTTTGATACCCATAATTTCTAAAACGAAATAAGGTACTCTAACTAATGACTTTACGCGAAAGTACCTCTGAATAGGCAGACTATAATGCTAGCCATGATAGCCAGTCCTCCGGTCACCTGTAGATTCGACGAAGCGGGAAGAGAGCTCTTTATATATTTGCATTTTGCAATGTAAATAATAATTGTTTTTAACGGCTTTTCACAATTCGACGGGGACATTTTCATGTATGTTTTAACTGATTACTTCAAAACGGCTTGACCGATTTGGTTTATTCTTTTATTGTTTGAAAGAGTATACTTTCTTATCAGTTCCATAGAATTTTCATCAAAATCGGTTCGGTTATTTCGTTTTAAAATCAAAACAATTGAAATAAGAATTTTATTTAAATAAACGAAATTACGTACTTTGCTTGTAATATAAAGAAGATAATCGTATATGTATCATAATGTTTAATTAATATTATGCTACCACCATGCAAAGGAGAGAGAACTATTGTAATTAAAAAAAAGTAATGACATATTAATGTTGCCAGCGCATAAACAAGGAATGAAATGGAAATTTATTTTTACAATGGCAATTATTGCAGTCAGCGATCACTTACAATCGAGTAAATCTTGTAACTTTACACCATTTGCTCTTTTAACTTCGGATTGTTAATAACACAAACACAATAAAGCAGGGAGAAAAGAACAATTTTTTTATATAAAATGGACGCTGAAGCGCAATACCTGGTGATATGTCAAGCCACAGGGAGTTTTTTTTTTGAGAAAATGGCGTCTAAGCACGTCAAACATATTCTTAACGATAGTCTTTGAAGACGCATATATCCATCTTTTCTGTTCTATTTCATAAAAGGTGTAATAAATTAAAAGCAGATGCTATAGTAAAAAGTTATATCTAATAATAAGTTTTTCAAATATATAAGATTTATTGGATAAATATAGAACACACTTAAATATTCGAAGCAATACCTTCAGTAACATTTTTCGGTACTTATTTAGTTTAGTTGACTTATTTTTTTTTTTTTGAATAATGTTAAATACCTAATGTATTAACAGAATACATCAATATCTCCGAATTTGATTTTTTGTGCATTGACACATTATTGCTTATAAGAATCCAAATATGGTTTGCTTTTTACATTTTCATTAGACAAACCACCTTATTCAGAACAGCAACGTAAGAAAAAAATAATGTATTAAAAATTTTATTTCATATTCAATAAAAATTTTAATAGACAAACAATTTTCAAAACGTATGGCATCATGTATAAAAATCATACAACAATAATAATTTCGGTATCACAACGCGATACATTTTTACAGAACATTTCTAATTTACTAAAACGAAACATAACGTTTCTGAACTTTTGTACTATACTATAAAGACGGTATAGTATACATTCCGTCTTTATTTATCTCTGAAGATCTTTATCTTATCTTCCTTGATAAATATACATTTATATTGAGAAAACCTCGTCTAAATCGTATCACAAATTTTATATGTATCTTATACAGTTTTTTTTAATTGATTAATTATTATTACGTTAACTTCTCGAAGCTTCACATAAGCTTGACAAAGTGTAGGTTGGTTGAAAAAGGCGATGCTAAATAGCTACCAAGAACAAAAACATTTTTTTCTCACTTTATATAAAGTTACATAAAAGTCTATGTATATAAAAGCGAATAACCACTTACTAATTAAACACGAAATCTTAGAAACTATAACACCCACAAACTTAAAATTTAGCAAGTAAATTTATTATAGGGAGTAGACTTCCTTTAAAAGATTATACGAAACACCACACCTAAGGTGGTAAAACTGAGATTGAAAGTTTGTATGAATATCCTATGTTTTTGAAGTAAGATACTTGAAATTAAAAATGTATGCTCCAGATGGTGTGTAATATTAAAACGTATCTTTAACAATCAACCCACTTTTTTTCTACTGCGATGTCGTAAAAAATTACACTGCACCCGTGCGAAGCCGAGTCGTATCGCTTGTATATTAATAATTTCACGGTGTAAAGTAAAAGCACCACCTCTACACCAGCACCTTGTAATTACGCCTCTGAAACGCTGAAACGCGTTCGTTTACACTGAATAATGTTTAATGGTAGTTTGCGGTAAATAGCAACTACTCCACACATGGGGTGTGATTTACATACAATACTTGTACATTTACATCTGTTAGAAAACATGAATTAGAGCTAATGCTTACCTTTACAATATTACATATTCATATGGGTGGACCAAAGTCTGACTATTAGAATTCTAATTGCGCTAATGAAATAGTTATTTGCATTTACGCGTTAAATGTTTTTTAAAGTTACAGAATATAATCCATACGGATTCTAAATACAAATTGTTTGGTCTGTGATATATGATCGATTCATTTGCATTATAAAAAAGGTGGATGACGTTAAAAAAATCATCATACTTTTAGAAAAGTGCGTAACGTCTTTATTTTAATTTTAATCATCTTATTTAGTTACAAAATTTATAGTTAGGACTATAAGTTAGAAAAAACAGAAACATACTAACTTCATATCCGCTCGGAATAGTGGTAAGAATGCTATCACGTTTCCTCCTTAATTATATATAAAAACAAAATAAAACAATATATACTAAAACCAAACATTAAAATACGAAAAGGCAACTGAACTGCAAATATCCAGTAACTACAAAATGAAATAAATTCCAATAGTACTTTAAAGTATTTCAAAAGTTTCTTTGTAATATTTCTAGTACATTAAGAGTATACAATAAATAAACCGAACAAAGAGAATCCAACTATCTTTCAATATTTAAAAAACATCAGAACAAAGACAGGCTTCAAGTCTAACAATAGCAAAAAGTCAGAGCCCCGCTTTGAATACTGAGGAATAGTCTCAAAGCGAGAAAAGTTGGCCCACTTAAACGACTTTCGACGGAGAGGTCTTAAAACATCGGCTACGTGAAATATAAGATCTGTCTGCGATATATGGGAATTTGGAATGGTTTGTGAATGTTGGCAGTCGGAAATCTTGCTATGGTTTTGGCACTAAAATAAGTTAAGAAGATTGTTCGACGTAATCAGATGGTCGTGTGCTCGAGAGTGTGTTTTTAATCGCATATTAAAAGCCTAAATAAAAAGTTATGTTCTATAAATGGACGCTGATAAGCAATACTACATCAAGCCACACGGATTTCATTTTGAGAAAATGGCGTCTAAAAAGGTTAAACATTTTATTAATTTTGTATTGAAATTAAAATCACTTTGGTATAATAAAAAGATTTGTCTAATAATAAGTTTTCAATGATGAGACTATTGTATAAATTGCAAGACATGGGATGAACTTGAAATTCGAAATATCAAATTAAGAAAAAAATTGTTGTACTTATTTAGTTTAGATTATTTGAATTATTTTTGAATAAAATTAAATAACACTTGCATTATCAGAGTACATCAATATCTCCGAATTTGACGGCTGTGGATTGACACATTATTTTATCAGCATCCAAATAAACTTTAAACTAACAAATTCCATATATTCGTCGTTTCAACATTCTAAAAATCTTTTTTCAGTGCTCAGTTATTTTGTATACGGAATTTCAGTGAAAAATTTTATGCCGTGCGATTGGTTTATACTGTACGTTATTGTGCAATAAATTGTTAGAATTATTTAAATTGAATATATATGTACGTCTGTATGTAAATTTCCACAATTTTAATATGAACTATATATGTATTGTATGTATTATTATTTTATTTACAAATCTTTATTAAGAGCTCTTTATCTATACTAATATAAAGCTAAAGAGTTTATTTGTTTGACTACGCTAAACTCAGGAACTAGTACTAACTAAAAATATTTTTTCTGTTAGATAGTTTATTTATTAAGGAAGGCTATATGCTATATAACTTCACGCTGCGACTCATAGGAAAGAAAGTAACCACAAACGCGAGAGAAACCGAAAGGAAGAGTTAGTTAAATTATAATAATATTAATTTTTTTTAACAAACTTTACCATAAACCCTCTTTACCCACTCCTAACATACTTTAGTGCTAAATTAATGAATATTACAAATCTTTACACACAATACCAATGAAATATTTGATATATTTTAAACCTGGCAAGCATCGAATACTTAAGCAAACTTACTTTAGGCGTTGCCTAGATATTTTAATATAGGTCACATCAGATAGGAAATTGAATGTCTTGATATGAAAACTTTCATATTAATATCGAAATTCCTCGAACATATAAGAATTTCATAAATTGCTTTTTATGAACGTTAACATATACGTTCAATTTAATATTAACGGAGATATTTTCGGAGCCTAAAACTAATAAGACCGTACCTAAAAATATTTTGTATGATTAACTGTGAAAAAACAGTAATCAATAATTGAATCCCTTCATTCTGAGAAACAGAAAGTTTGCAGGACCAACCAAGCCTAAGAACTATTATGAATATATACTAAATTCATGATAGTTAAACATATATAAAATACTACAGTGAATGTAGTATACAAGATTTTAAAAGTTAAAGGCGGCGTTTTTTAACAATAATTAAATCTTTAAAAAAGTAATCCATTTGACAGACACGTTGGCGCAGTGGTCACTGCAACTGACTCAAGCGCTAACGGTCGCGGGTTCGATCCCCGCTCATGGCAAACTACTGTATTGGCCATACGGATGTTTGTCGTGTTCTGGGTGTTTGTGTTAGTGTTGTGAGTGTTTCCGGACCCCCGACACAAGGTCACGCGATCTTAATGGGGGCCGTTGAGTGTGATGCGTTTATTTATTTATTATTTATTTATTTATTTTCAATTCAATTCAATTCTTTGGTTTATGGCTTTTAGTTGTGCCAATTTATTTATTTTAAAAGCATACGTAATTTCATTAACACTGAATCAGTATACCCCCTTTACATAAAAAAATAATTTACATAATCTGTTAAGAAATGACGAAGAGAGTGTAGCACACATTAAAAACACTACGAATTGAGAATCTCCTACTTGTTAAAGTCGGTTAAAAAAGGTTAAACCTATTCGAATGTTGCATGTTTTCATAGCCATAGTTTTCAACAATAAGCTCTGTGTATACATACTTAAAATCCTTGTTTTAGTAACGCAACAGCAGTCAAGACAATAAAATACGAAACTTATGATAATAAAGGAACTTGCATACAACTACAAAAACCCTGCTGATATTAACAGCAGTAGCGAAATGTTAAAACTTGTGGAGTTACCAAGTCATGCGATATTGGATACTAAACAGGTGTCTGTAACTGCTAAGCTTGTGTTCACCAAACTTCCACAAACTCGAGTTAGTAAGTAACTCGACGAAAGGTGAACTTATTGATACTTCCGCCTTCTTTGATTTTCGGGTTAATATGGTTATTTCTTGTTTCCTTATCGATAGAAACAAAATTATTCGTGATAACAATAAATATATAACATTAAACATCGTTAGAAAAGTTATTTGTATCTTGGATTAAAATAATTACCTGTTAATATTTTGTTACCGTGTAATATTTTATTTTCTTGTTAAGGAAAAAGATTACCGACTCTTTTATTATCATTAAACACAAATAAACATACTAATAGAATATACAAAAACAGCAATAGTTTTTAGTAAATACGTCTATTTATTGTTAAGCAATATGTCAATAGCAAATAATAAAAGCATTAATCTCCAAGATGACTTCTCATACATTAAGTCTCCAACCATCATCCTTTTCAATACCAAATACATTTTAATGCTATTTCTAAAACATATCCCATTCAGAAAGGCTCACGTTCCATTCAAATTCAGAATTCAAAATTATTCACGTTACAAATTTAAAGCCTATCATTTAAGTGTCAGTATCGTATTGCGCAGCCGGAAACAATGGAACGAATTCAACAGGATTCGTCACTAATCGGCTTGCCTTCAGAAACTGTTTAAACTTCCTAACCTATTTATGTCCTATCTCGACTGTTCTCAGCGAACTGGCTGAATGCAATTTGTTTGCAACTTTAGAATTACGTTTGCGCCTTTTCTTATCTATATAGTTCACATTTAGTTTAAATGTCTGATCGAGGATATGACGTGGATAAGCGTGAGTTATGTAGGTGAAGAGGATTATCGAATTCTACAAAACTTACTATTATTTATATGTATTAAGTAATAATCCACAGCGTTGTCAAATATTTGGATTGTTCTAATTATCTTAAATTTATATTTTATCTAAAGTAACTTAAATGGAAAATATTTCATCAACGGTAAACTAAATATTCTAGCTAACATCTGGTCAAATAACAAAAGGGTACTATAAACATGACCACCTTTGCTCTAAAATTCCAAAACACTCTCCAGTGTAAAAGAATGTGGGTACGTTGAGACAATCTGGTACTAATAGGTTCAGCAGCCCAATCTTCTGCCGAGATACCCATATACGGTTACCTCATGAAAATGTATCAGAAAAATCAAGTGGCGTCTCCCGTTAAGTATTTGGTCCAAGTCAGAAGATGCTATTCTCTCATTACTTTTTGGATTTAAGGACTTGGTATCATTTTTCACTTAATTCCTATGATGTCTTTTATTCTAATACTTATAACTTTTTTTTTGAGATAGTAGGTGGTGTATACGCTGGATTCACACAGGGTAATAATGTATTCACATACTAAATGTCTTTATTGTAAAAAATTTAAAAGAGTATCTATCGAGTTTCTCGCCGGTTCTTCTCGGTAGAGTCTACATTCTGATCAAGTTGTAGCTTCAACAATTTAATTTTTTTTTGGTTATTGTATTGACGATTCATTTGTACTTGAGAAAGCCTTCTTGAATATAGTATATTTTAATTATGAACTTGATATATGCGTATGATGATGATATTGATCGAAAATTTCGGCTTAAATTTTTGGTTGAAATTTCAAATAAATAATAAATTTAAATTTCTCTTATAATATAATAAATTCAAATAAAATTGAAAGTAAATTTCAATAACCTTCATTTAAGTTAGATCTCAAATCTTCTGTAACATGAACCTCAAGAGTATAAATATTCAGTGCGGAGCGAAGATCTCTTATTAATGAAAAAGGGTCATGTGGTATTTTAATTCAACTACGTGTTAAGGATTTCGGTGGGTGGCGCGTGCGTGAGTTAGGTGAGGAGGATTTTGTTGCGGTCAAGTATTCTTACGAGATAAAGCATATAATTGAATTTCACACTGGATTCTCCACCTTCGTGAATTTCAACTGATAAATGAAATTCAATTCTCCAACCCATCTCCAAGATTTCAGAGTACCTGCATTCGTTCTCGGGGTATACCTTTGTGTGTAATGGGTTTTTAGGAAAGAGCTACGCAGACAAAATGTTACTCGTAGCGATGAATGCATTTTAGGGAGCAATTTCTTTAAATAATGGAAGCGGGTAAGTGAATGTGAATATAAAGGTTTAGTGTTTCGTGTAATTAAATGCATGAAGATAATTTTCGTTCGTTGGGGTTTTCTTCGATAAATTATTTTGATATATGTATAAAGTGTTTTTTTAGAGATTCATATAATTAATAAGTATTTTTAATCATTGATTTATTAAATATATTTCCTGTATACATTGAAGCATTACAAAATTTTAAGTTAAAATTTTAGCATTAAGCACTGCTATAAATTCAAACTGTATGGTTTTCTAAACGTTTAGATTATTTTCACTAAACACTACAAAATAGGTGGTAACCGCAACCAAGAATTACACAGATGCAATAATTTTCTCCGTACACGAACACTAAAGCCGTTTTATTTTGCTAAAGCCGAAGTAGGTATAAACACAACCCCAGTAATTACTAAAGGCTAAGCGTTAAGACCCGAATTCCCTGTTAAACGTCCCAGAGGGATAAGACTACAACCGTACATTATCACTCCTCATGTTTGACCTCTTAAAAAGCCCACGAATGATTGAGTTTCTATACATCACTTCGGGACAGGACGGGTCATTTTATGCTGGCACTTTACACGGAGAACTCCACCAAAATCTTGGAACAGCCAAGGTCTTACTCAAATAATGTTTAAGGACGTTAAGATGGCGATGGTGCTTGCTTGCAAAGTAATTTTAACTCTATTCCCGAAACTTAAAATTGATATTAGATTGTTTAAGTTGTCCACGAAGTAAATCAATTTGAAACTTGTATCGAGTTTATGCCTGACTCCGAAAGTTTGACCGAAATTGTTTGCATATATTTGGTAATTATTGAAACAAAGACTATAACGTTTTGAATATTAAGGAAGTGACTTTGAAATTGTTTGTGGAACAACGGATATATAAAATACAGCCGAATATAACTTTTAGTGGATATTTTAGATATCATAAAAATATCGTAAAAGACAACTGGTCTTATTAAACAGTATATCATTTAACAATACGTTCATCGTCTGTGCGATTTAATTCTTAGTTATTTTGATAAATATATCATCTAAGTTTTTATTGGTGAAATGATTACTTTTTTGTAGTTGACATAAATATATCGATACCTCCCACGTAAGTTATTGTAAGCCACAAAATTGCCGTTAGCGTTTTTACTGAATACTACACGAATTTGCATTGCTTAATGCATTCAAAGTGAAAAATACCAAAAATCTTTTTTTTTTTTTTTTCAAGGAAAGTTACAACAAAATACGCCTGAAAAAAGGCGTATTTTGTTGTAACTTTAAAACTGAAACGGATTAAAAGTGCTCTACTGTAAAATTGTAATTTTGGGGTTACAACAACTTACGTGGGAGGTATCGATATGAAAGTATTATATTGTCTTCTGTTACTGTCATTATTTTATCTACTTACATTTCTTTCTCGTCTCAACGAATTAAGCGTATTAAAAAGTGATTGCGGTAGACCTTTTATAAAAGTTACTTAATAACTTAGAAGTGTTCCAAAAGCAGAACATTCATTTATTCTATTACCTTTAGTTCTTAAAAAAAAAACAATGTCAGTTACCATATTTCTAATAAAAATGGTTCAATACTATTAGCAGTTTCGAATAATACTGATGTTTAAAGGAATGAATAAAAATATCTCTTATGAAAATTAATGTAGAAGAAAACTTATGAAACGTCTTACTAAATAGCAATGAATTCCGCTCGATGCTTTTAACGAAGGAGTGAAATAAGTACCTAATTAATACTAAATGTAAAAACTGACTTCCTCCTCTGTAAAAGGTACAGGTGTAAAAGCGAAGTTGTACGTTGTAAAGAAAAATTCAAATGCACTTCGGCAAGTTGGACTTTTGATGATGTTATTTTTTAATAGAGCCGAGTGATGAAAACTCTGGTTCTTTCTTTTAAAATAGAAATTGAATTAAAAAGTTATGGTAAAAAGGAAATGTAGTTTCGAATATTAATTATATTTTACCATTGCTCTAATACGAAACAATTCTTGATATTAACCGACTTCAAAAAAAGGAGTTCAGCAGTTTGGTTATAAAATCAAAATAACTAGAATAAGTATGTCATCCAAGTCAATTAAATGATGTAGTTTGTTTGCTTATAAAGCCTTTTTTTTAAAGGCTTGCTGTGTAACGTCATACAGTGTACTCGTAATTACAAAGGGCATAAAATTGAGATCCTATTTTTGACAGTATTATAGTCATATAAGTTAAGACTAACATCTCTTACAATGACAAGGGCTACTAGAAAATATAATTTAGTGTCAGATGACCTCAATAATTTTATCTACTCTCATTACCTCTCTCTCTCTCTACGCTCACCAGAAATTAAATCAATTGTTAGTTTTTACTTAAACACCAGTCTGTCTTTACATATTACTTTCTAGCTTTCGCTTGCTGCTTCGCCTATTACTTAAAAGTAACATATGTGCTAATTTGACGTACAAGCTCTTTTTTTACTATAAAGTTCTTTAACTGCCTTACTACAAAAAAATTTTAAACATACGATAAACGCGTGTCTATAAAACTCTGTACTACAAATCCGTGTCTAAAGACAATTTCGTTTTTGACATATGCTTAAAACCTATTTTAGCTGTCAAATATGATGTGTGATATTTTATTTCTTTATAATTTTACACGCAGTGTAGCAATTTTGACAACATTTTAAACAATGTTTAATTTTTTAATTACAGTTTAGCGAGACACGTGTTGAACACGGTTTTATTTCATCTTTTGTAGTACGACAGAAACATGTCTTTTAATTAAATATCTAATTTAATTTAACATAAGAGTCAATCTTGGCAATATGGCACCTTTTTTTTTATTTCTCGTAAACCTAAAACACATCGGTCTACCATCGATTTCATAATCGCCGTCTTCCCACTAAACTGCGATCTATCTTCAAGATCCTCAACGACTTTCTCGGAAACTTTTCGAAGATCATGATAAAATACGCAGCTTCAGAAATCCACTTCTACTATTAATATAACTTTTCAACGTAGCTTTCGATACATCTTATGTCTCCTGCTAAAACTTTTACATTAAGATGATAAAAAAATAATGTTTGCAATAAAAATGTACACATGTATATATATATATATATTTATGTATATATATATATATATATATATATATATATATATTAAGGAAACATTCGTAGAATGTTTCTTTAATATTTGTAACTCCAGGAATACTCAAACATTTATTGTATTTTTAAATTCGGACACTTTTTTTTAGTTTATAATCCATAACTTTGCCTAACAGCAAAGCCCATATATATATATATATATATATATATATATATATATATATAACTTAAGTATAAAATCTATATTATGATGCCTAAATCAGTCACTACCAACCAATAAACATATGAATAACATTCACATTTCACCATCCCAAAAACCCCAAAAGAAACTATTTCAGAAAGTGTAGATTTAATTAAACGAATACGAGTATTGTGAATGTGACAAGACCTCCATACATTTGCAAGCGTTGAAGAGCAATAACAATAAAACGCCCTACGGCCTACGGGACAAGATTTAAGAAGATAGGTACGAGCAGCGATACGTGCGCAAGTAATGTTAAATAATGTTATTACTTCAAGTGGGTTTCTTTTTGAAAAGAACATCTTGAACGCGTTTAAATTTTTTCTCAGTATTTACTCCTTTATCTTGTTCATTTAGATTGCATTAAAGATGGACAAAAGTGACATGCACTATATACTGCATGCGTTAAATACATATTACTGCATTTATTAACACACTAGCTGCCCATATACCTATAATTTTCTTAACAAGCGGGCTATCCGATGCGAAAATAATTTTTCAAATTTAATCAGTAGTTTCAAAGATAACTTACAAACAAATTTTACCTCATTATATTATATTATAGATATCTATTAATCTGTTTTCACCTCTTAAACGATTCGTGTACAAATTTCATAATCTACAAACTAACTAACTTCAAGGATTGTAATGTGATTTTATTGTACGAAGATAATTATTTTTTGAAAATCACGTGCATGCATGTCTTTATGGATGTATATTTGACAACAGATTCAATAGTGGTTAATAATTACATAAAATTCTTTATCAAATTTAAAAACTATTGAATCGATTCGAGGAAAATTTACACGACCAATCTAACAATATTAATAAAATCAGAAAAGAAATGAAGGAGTTTGGTGGAAACAAACGTTAATTCATTAATTTAAAAATAAAAAACCCGACTGCGTAACAGTCAGCAGTACCGTATCGATTCAATGAATCGTTACTAACCATCTTTAAATCGTTATAGATCCTCAACTATAATTTTGATTGAAAAACGATATAAGAAACCTTAAAATGTTTTTAAACACCTATTCAATGATATCCCACTTGACAGAGTTCGTCGATGTTCATCTTCTTCTTTTTCACTTTATGGAGTCCAAAATCAGCCATTTTGATTTTTTAAAGATTTGTGTCACTCGTCAACCAGACACTGCATTCCATAATAAATACCGTCCCAACATCCCAAAACCCTACACTAAATAACACGGCGAAACTAACAATCAGATAAGGCAGCCTTGGGTTCGAGGCTTATGGAGACCGTCGCTAAGAAAATCTTTATTAATAGAGGCTGAGTTGCACCAGCCTGAGTGACAAAGACGGATAGACGTTTTGATCCTTCAGATGGATGTAAAGGATTACCAGGGTTGAAGCTGAAATAGGTTTTAAGGTCTTACACTGAAAACGGATTTGTTGTAAGGACAGCAATATTACAAGATTATAACGATGTTAGAATGAATAAAATAACTGCCAAAAGTGGAGTTCGATTTGTATTTTCGGAATTTGAAAATTGTAAAATTTGTGACACTAAGACAGTCTTACAGCAGTAGTGAAGAACTTATTATTAGATAACACATTAAGTACATCAATCTGCTTTTAATTCATTATACCTTTTATCAAAGTAGGAAAGAAAAGATAGATATATACGTCTTAAAACAAATTAATTAAGAATAGGTCTGACATCTTTGGACGCCATTTTCTTAAAATAAAGTCCGTGTGGTTTAACACAATTTTGCATATCAGCGTCTATTTAAACAAGCGAATTGTAAGTTTTGTCGTTTCATAAAATAAATATAATTTATCAATCTATACATATATAATTGCTTAACCTGACTGACTTATTCATCAAAACAGTGGCTAAACCGCTGACGTTACAAACACGAAATTTTGGCAGTTGATACATTTTATGTTGTAAGCATCCACTACGAAAGGAACTTTGGAAATTTCACTCCTAAAGGGTTAAAATAAGGTATACGGTTGTAGGGAAGTCCGTCATTTTCAATGTAACGCGAAATTTAATATGGCTACTTCTGGTTAGAAATAAATGCAGACGTCCATCAAACCGTTTTGAAAATTTATATTTTTATTTTTTTTATTTTAATTTTATTTGAAGTAGGGGTTGTAAATATATATAGCCCCCTAGAACTTGGGCTAGTTTATTGATTTATTTATTTTTTAAAAACACCAACAAAGGCAACAATAATAAATTCCGACAGCGTATATAAAGAAAATTAATTTAACCTCTAATTATAGGTATTCACGATATGACACAAAAAACAACAAAAGTGAAAGCTAACACATAAAAATAATTATATAGTGAAAAGCCACAATATTTGAAATGAATTAAAGTAATGAAAAAGAAATTTAAAATTAAATAACTTTCATATAACAAAGTTAAGTACGAAAACATTTATAGTTATTGAAGGGAAAAATTAAGTATCACAAAAGGTTAGAAGATAATTAAAATTATATAGCCATAGATATAAATTATACTAGAAAAAATCATAATTTTAAAGTTATCACTACTTGTAAGGAATAAGGAATAATATAATTATGAGCAGAAAGAAATACAGAAGAAATATATATTTACGTAATTTATTATAAAAATATCTAAATAAGTTAAAAACTACATTGATACAAGACTCTTAAAAGATTAAATATAAATAACTTCTTAATCCCCATACTTATAAAAACAAGATTTTTAGATCAAATAAAAAAGTAAAAATGAATAAAATTCTTTTGATAAAGGTTACGTTTTAATGGTAAAAGACACTCATTAATTTCGTAGACAGATTTTATACGAGACTTTTTGTCTAGTCATTGAGTTTATTAATATTCCACTAAGCATGCTTCTCGGGTTTACCCGTGTTAATTTTTTTAAAGTAAATATCTGGCAAACAAGCATCTAGGACATCTGATGTTAAATGATTACTGCCGTCCATAGACAATTGCTACCCAAAGAAGCCAAAAATGCGTTGCTAGCTACAAAAGGAATAAAGGGTAAAACCGAGTAAAGAAAGGAATGACGGGACGCGTTTAGGGTTCCGGCTCACTTACTCACCGTACGAATCGCAGCTACAGGAGCTACTTCACAATGTTCTTCTGTAAAAGTGAGGTACTGCCCTAATCGAACTACAGTTAGGCTCTAACTAAGTATGCTAGGCTCTATCTTAGTAGCTAGGCCCTACCTCAGTAAATTAAATTTATTAACATAGCCTCAGTTTGCCGTTATGATTGTTGCCGCGCCTTGAGTCGTAGCGTGATGTATTATAGCCTATAACCTTCAATTAATTGACAATCCAACGCCAAATTATTATTCGATCAGTAGTTTTAGAGATAACCCCCACTTTAGAGCAATTTATAAAATTAGTGTGGATAGTGTATTTTATAATATTTTCAAAGGTCACATGGAACGTTATTGTATGACCGTTTTAACATTGGAATTGGTTCTGATCCGTTGGGATTGAGCAACATCTGGCTAATGTCCAGAGGTTAAATGTTTACTTTGTATACATCAAAGGTTATACGATACATGGTCTTAATTAAGTCCACAATGAAGTTGTAGTGACATCAGACGGCTTGAGTAGTTGGGTTAAATATTCAATATTATTTTTTTTAGATTATTAAAAATGTTTGTAAAGAATATATTCGTTTGCACAGCGTGAGATTTTTTTAATGATATATTGTTCTTACTTTAATCTATTATAAATAAAGTGAATTGTATTTACAATGTTAATTATATACAACAAAATAATAAATTGAAAAAATTACAATTTCAAAATCCTTGCGTTTTCATTTCGTTTAAGGAAAAAAGGTATTATAACTCCAACAATATAGTAAATATAGTTGATTTAACTTTGTGTTATTTTTTTATTATTCTATTACTATGGATTTCGTAGTAAAAAGTTTTATCTAATAATGAATTTTTCAAATATATAGGATTATACTAAAATCAATTAATACAATAAAATCATTTGTAATTATTATTAAGCATAGTCCAAAATTATTTTCATATTCCGTTCATCGAAATACAATTCCTGGACATAAACATCAGCAAAAAAAAACAAAAAAACATCAAATTAAATTGCGGTTTTGGACGCGATTAACTTTCCCCCAATAATAATAACAAACGTTAAATTGATAAAATAAAGTATAATAAATGCTGTAAGTTAATAAAAGAAATATATTAAAAGTAACTAAGATTATATGATTAGATATCGTTTATTACGGTTTTTATGGACATAATGTCGTCTAGCACAATAATTGCTTAAATAACCCCCATAACAATGGAAATATTACAGTAAACATTCCTTATCAAGGGCTGAAAATCGCATACGTGACGAACTTCAGCCCACAAGTACTGGTAATATCGTAGTATTACCGATTCGAGCACGACCGCGCCGAATACTTCATCTAAATGTTTAATTAAACCGGAATTTTTTATTACACAATATGCTCGTAATGTACTGTTTTTTTCTGGTTTTTCTGATGGAAAAATCGTGTTTATGTTATTTATGTTGAAAGTATACAGGTTGATTCAGTTCGCACTTGATATGACCTGACTTATAGTTAATGATTCAATGATCGTTTGGTAAGATAGTTTGCTCCTACGGAACTCAAGTGTTTAGAAAACAATGGGGAATATCTGTCTATATATTTGTTTGGTACATTTTCACGCCTGAATCGCTGAATTAATTCTGATGAGTTTTGGTATAGAGATAGATTGAGTCTTGCAGAAGACAGGTTGCTTTGTGTCGTGAATATAAAACGTAAAGGGGCGAAATAGGGGATGAAGACTGTGCTAACGAAAATGCCGAAATATATATCGAATAATATATACATAATATACATATACCGATATACATACATATATCGAACTTAAATTTATGAATATATAAAAAATATACTTGTATATTAATACGTAATTTATTACCTTAATATTTTGGGTTATTGTCGCGTAATATGAGATCAAAGTAAGGCTTTTTTAAAATAGCTGGCGAATAATCACACTTTCCTGATGTTAAGTGATCACAACCACCTATGGACATTTGCCAAAGGAGCCATAACTGTTGCTAGCTTAAGAAAGAATAAGAGTTGAAAGTAGAAGTAGAGAAAGAATGGAGGAGATGATTGGGCTTCTAGCCCTTTTACTCATCATACGAAACACCACTATATTAGCTATTTTACGTCAATCTGTGAGAATAAGGCTTATACCGGTTAACCAGTTCAAGCCACCGTGTATATAAGGTGCTTTCCTTGAAGCTTTCCTTGATATATATATATATATATATATATATATATATATATATATATATATATATATATATATATATATATATATATATATATATATATATATATAACGGCTCCCATTAAGACACACGCAACACTAACACAGACACCCAGCCCACACGACAAACATCCGTATGGCTAATACAGACGTTTGCCGTGAAGGGGGATCGAACCCGCGACCGTAAGCGCTTCAGTCGCAGTGACCACTGCGCTAACGTGTCTGTAAAATAAAAAATCTAATTATTGAGGTATAGTCTAGCCGTAGCCTAATGACTACTCTCTAGTACATCAATCTTATATAAGATCGGTGTGAAGGAGCTCATGCAACGGAACTAGCGTTTTGTAAGGTGAGCGAGAGACCGGGAAGCCTAACCCACTCCCCCCATTTCTTTCTTTACTTCCTCTTATTTAATTTTTAGCTGTCAACACATTTGTGGCTCCTCTGAGTTGCAAATGTCCATGGGCCGTAAACACCTAACATCACGTGTGGTCGTTTACCAGCTGATTTCTATAAAAAAAGCATCGTCACTTTTAAAATTAGAATTAAAGCAAAATGGTTGACATATTTGTTTATGTGTGTGTTTTCGATTTAGCAAGATACGCTGTTTCTACTTAATTAGTAGTCGGAAAAATGACAAATGTTCTTCAGTCACACTTGTGCGTGTGACTGCTCTATAAATTCATTAAAAAATATCGACTTAGGGTGTAGTGTAATATAGAACGCACGCTGTAGATTTCAAATGCTCAATTTAGTTTGAATAAAGTTCGATTGCTGAAGTCGGTTAAAACTCAATAATCAATCTAAATTAATTATGTTGCTGTATATAACAACCCAACTCATATTAACTCAATATTCAGTTTAATTCAGTTAAGTTGCTGTATATAATAACATAACTTATTTAAAACTCAATGTTTAGTTTAATTGAGTTTAGTTGCTATGTATAAAAATCTAACTCAATATAGAACATATAAAGATAAAATATGTTTTTATATTTTTCCGCTTTACAGAGACTCACAAAGAACCGTGACACAACTCAATAGCGAAGGCAAATTTGCTTCATTTTGATTTTTCTTACTTCGCTTCTTGTCATTTAATTTGTCGTTCCCTGAGTACTAGGCAATTATTTAATAAGTATAAATAACATTTCAATGAAGGGAACCGACTTCAAAGCAAAACAAGTAAGTTCGTTTACTTGTATGACATACCTATTTCAGTTATTTTGATTTTAAAACCAAACTACTGAACCGATTTTGATGAAAATGTTATGGGACTTATGGGGATAAACTATCAAACAAGATAAGAATTAACTATATCTCAATGCAGAGACTTTCGTATTTATAATATTAGTAAGAATAGTGTTATTTTATTTATTTTTTTTACAAAAGATTTTTATTATTCAGCCTAACTGTGTACTGCCTGAGTATTAAACTTTGATCCTATAAATCTATAACGTGCGCTTAGGGTAACCTTTACTATTTGAATGTTAAGGCTTTTTTTCTCATTATCGTCTTTAAATTGAGTTCGCGTGAATTATTCACATAGAATTGAGGATTTAAAAATGTTTGATACCTTAAAAGGTCGAATTTAGATATTAATCTTGTGTTTTGAATTATAATTATTGCTATTTTGGATTTTATTATAAATGCCACGTGAAATTGACTTTCTGTTTCTATAAGGTTTTTTTAAATGTTTGTTTGAAGTGTTCATTAAAATTAATTAAAGGGAAAACAACTTATTTTAATTACGAAATAATTAATTGAGCCTAAGATTCATTATTAAAGCTGTTAATTAACTATGATTAATTATTTATACAATATAGGTTCAAATGTAACATTATATGCCAAAGAGAAAAAAAAATTATTAATCGAATCTCATTAACCCTTAATAGCCTAATTTACGGACGTGTTTAATTTTTAAATATTACTTTGTTTGCTTGAAGGTCTAGACGAAGAGAAAAATAGTTAAAAAATCACAATATTTATTTAAAAAAAAAAACAGGTCTAAATTTTGATACTTCGGGCATAAAGGCCATAAAGAAACCAGATATACCTAGGCTAAAACTAATAGTAATGTGAACATTTCGTTTAAAAGATTGGTATCAAAAAAACTCTAGGCTATTAAGGGTTAACTTCACTAACCATTCCATAAATTAAGCTCCACATAACAATGAGAAATGAAACGAAAACAAAAAGTTTCGCGAACAACAATAACATTGACACATGGGCTTTCGAAATCACGACGCATGAATACATATCGACTCATTATTCCCTGCCAACCAAGTCTAGACCAAAGTAATCTAACTCATAAATCTAAAAAAAAAAACAATTTCAATGGTGTATTCCGACCGCGAATATAATAAACAACACGGCATCCTTGGACAAAGGAATGGCTTTTAAGCTGGTCGTAAAATGAAGTGTCTTCATACTTTGTATTAGGGGATTCAAGGAAAACTGCTTCATGCGAACTATAAGGAATTGGTAGGTTTTAGTGTCTCCTTTCTGACGGTCTGTCTTGCATATAATTTTTTTGTAGTAAGATAAAATGAAATTTTGTAAAAGGCATATTTTAATACTAGCTGTCCTTTGCGATTTCACTCGCGATTATGGTTACTGCTTTGCTACTATAAGTCGTAACGAGTTGTAATATAGCCTTTTTCAATAAATAAAGTATCTAACAGAAAAATATTTTTTCAATTCGAACCAATAGTTCATGAGATCTTTCATATAGTACCATAATTTTTATATAAGTTTGAAAATTATATTATAATATAGATTATAAAAATATTTTCGTTTATAACATCTTTCGTAAGGTAATTGGCAGATTCAGTTTAATAAATAAGTGTATTAAACATATTGATATAAAATTTAATGAAATACTTTATTATATTTTACTATTCTTTACT
This sequence comes from Hypolimnas misippus, assembly GCA_037950945.1. Taxonomy (NCBI): domain Eukaryota; kingdom Metazoa; phylum Arthropoda; class Insecta; order Lepidoptera; family Nymphalidae; genus Hypolimnas; species Hypolimnas misippus. The sequence continues at coordinate 4,193,806 of JBBEEQ010000019.1, forward strand.
ATTTATAAAATTGAAAGTATAAAACAATAATATTAAACAAAAGGTACTTTAAAGATTTTTTTTTTTATAGTTTAATTATATATTTAATACGAGTATATCGTAAAAACATCGCTTTTATTTTTGCTCATATAAAATACTATATAAGTAAATAACACACTTAAAACCGAACATAGATTCCAATGTACAAATGAATTTCAACAAAGCAACAGAATATAATTGTATTTAATTGCGATAGTAACGTTTGCCTTTTGGCGGCGCAGGTCCCTTTGAGAATGAAACTCATAATTGTATTTCAGATCCAGTTCAGTAATTTAGAACATAATGCACCTCACAGTACCTTCCTGACCCATTTGCAACTAGCCTTCACAATCCATTAATGGGAACATCTGAAGTCCATTAAGATATATTTAAAATAAAGCATTATAAGTCTAAGAACTACGCTTTAAATGCAAAGTGCAAATGAAGTTTTCATTTTGTTTTCTAATTAACTTGCTTAAGATATTAAGTAATTACTTATTTATGACACATTTCTTAATGTAGGAGAGAGAGACTAAAAATAAGTAATTTGATCGTACATCGGAACAATACATAACATTAATATTTACTGATTTAGAGACACATCCATGCCAAAGATTACAAATGGTCTACCATGATCCCTTAATCTCGTAATACACGATGCACGTGTCCTTTAAATGTGTCCGTACTAGCATGCAAGAAATTGACAAAAGAGTTAATATGCTTGCACTGCAACCCATGGCATGCCAAAAACAATTCATGTGCAATCAATTAATTAATTAAAAAGTGGATGGTCTCAAACCAGAACTCTCCACAAATTTTGACTGACCCTGATCTTAACGTTCATAGATCGCATATATTCCATATCTCCGACATATGTATATGTACATATGTATTGTGCATTCAATTATGTATATATACATGTGTCTAAATAAATTGGGCAAGAGTTAAATATATCCATAATTATTTTTAAACATGAAGTAGTCTCATTCGTGAAGTGTGCTGATAATTTCACTTAAGTATGATAGGTCATGATGATGACTAGTCGAATGAGGGGACGAAATTGAACCCTATTAGCATAATGAAGTCGGACGTAATAAAACTCGATCGTTCCAATACAAGGAGATATTTTTCTAGATGAGAACGTATAAAATTAGATGAAATTATCACTAAGTGTAAGCAATGATAGATAAAATGCCTTTAAAATTAAGAGTCAGAAAGGTTTCTTGTTTTCTAAAATTTTGCACATATATTTATTTTTTCTTGAATATTGTAATTGTAAGCCTAAAGTAGCTAGAAAGGTATATATATGGTATGAATGGAGAGTCCCTGACCAACTAATATATGGTCACAAAGAATATTTTCATACACCTTGCTAAAGCAAAACTTAAAAATTAACATATACTCCGTAATTGGTATTAGTTTCATCATCGGGGATAAAGCAAAACAACGTAACTAGCTTTTTCAATAACGTCCACCTTTGAATCAAATATTAAATTTCATTATTGATAAAAAACAAGCTAGCTAAAAATGATATAACCGATATTTGTAAATTTAATACTTAACATAAATAAATTTGAACATATCGTCGGTCATACGGAAGGATTGCGTAAAAGGTGACATGAGTAAGAAAGGAGTGAGTATTGAGATGACGTCTGATAGGAAATAATGGAAGAGAAAAACATATTGTACTCACCCCACATAAAGTGGGACTATGACAAGAAGATGATGATATCGTGGGTGACACTAAAAACAACATGGTCATGAAAAGTCATGGAAAATTCCCATAATGCCTTATTTTTATCAATATTGTAATTTAATATTTGGTTAAAATTAAGACTTTATAGCAAAAGTTGGATACGTAGTTTTTCAGTATCCCCGACGACATGTTTCCTAAATCCTATTCAGTAAACCTTCATTGAATTTAGGTAAAATAGAAATCTTTGTCATTTCTAGATAAATCTACCAAGGAGCAAAGTGTACTGTACAAGTTTGATTGGTAGATGATGGCGGCGCTGACAACTTTGATGGCTGCGGAATAGGATTTTTTAATGGCGTCTCGATAACTGCGTCGAGTTTCAGTTTGTTTATTGAGGAAATCGGCCGTTGGAAAGACCTCCTTGATATTCTCCAAGGTTTTATAGGGGAATGGGTTTAACTTTTTCCAAGATTGGACAATGTTTTAAAGATTACTGTAGAAGTATTTCGGTCATTTTATTAGCAAGCTATGACTGATAATTTACATGATGCTTTAAGGTGTTAACTTTATATGTTAAATGATGAACGTAGAAAAGATGTTAGATAGAAAAAAAGTAGGTAAGGTCATTAACCTAAAATTACTTCTTCTAATTTTCAATTAAATGCGATTCAAATAGCTCCTCGAATCATATGTAATTATATTTAAAACTAAAACTTAATAGGAAATTTATATTAAAATCATAAATTTAATCATTATCCCATACGTCATGTTCACCATATCCACCAATCATCACACATTAACACCAACCATTCTTAGATGCTGATAAGCAATAATGCGTCGAACCATAAAAGAAAAATTCTGAGATATTGATGATATGATAATGCGTCATGTATAAAACATTATTCAAAAAATTTTCAAGTCATCTAAACTAAATAATTAGGTACGGAAAAAAGTTTCATATCTATATTTTGCAATATGTAATAATCTAAATTTGAAAAACTTATTATTAAATAAAAAGTTTTTATTATACCAATCTACTTTAATTCATATACGTTTTATCCAAATAGAAAAGAAAAGATGGATATATATATTCTTATATCCTTCAAACTAATTTACTACGAGTAAGTAGTTTTGACATCTTCAGACGCCAATCAATTCAATTAAATGTTTTGTTTCATAGCTTTCAGTTGTGCTATATGAGCACATATTTCGCCAATGTCACGTAGGATGGAAACACGAAGGAATACAGCCACAATTAAATTTTGAAGACTATAAAAGACGCCAATTTAATTAAAATGAAGTCCGTGTGGCTTGACATAATATTACTTATCAGCGTCCACTTATAAAACACGCTGTCAAGTGAAGCAATATTAAGGAGCTATAACTAAATTATCCTAGTAATATCTTCATGCGAGGAGCTCGTGCTTCATGTCTAATATATGGCCATAAAACGCAGCGAGTGGTCGTTAAAAGCAGATAGCTTTCAAGGGTCGAGCTCGACCACAACAACTATGGACTAATACATAATGCTCCATAAATATTACTATGGGAAGAAATTGCTTTCCAGCAATATGGTCGCGTATTTGCATTGTTTAGTTTTTGTAGTGAAAAAAAGAATATTTGTCCATTTTTAGAGATTGTTTAACGCAAATATTTGCTACTCGAAAAATCTATAATGTGCAGTCTTTTAATCAATATCAAGACGTTTTATGAAAACAAACAATATATTAGATACAGTATTTTTACTGTTTAATCGGGTAATCATTTCACTTTTTTGGAATATTTATAAGGCTTTCTATCACTTATTTAAGAGAAATTGCAACAATTTTTACAAAGACATTGCCTGCTTAAAGTCTCGTTCCTTACATAACTCAATAATGATAATTAACACTCTCAACAACTTACATGTCTCCTAAAATCAGTAACACCCAAGAAATATACTAACTAAAACTAAATATGATTAAATACAATCTCTTCCCAGCGATAATCAAACTCTACATAATAAGTATTAAAGACTAGCTACTTACGGTGAGCCGCTATCGCAACGCGATACATTTTGACAGTTCAGATTTTAGTAATAAATGAGACAAAATCAAGTTTCAAAATGTATTGCAAAATCACCGCACAGTGACCCTCAGACAAAAAGTGTCCTTAAAAAAGTTGCCCACTCAACGTGTGTTTTTTTTTCATATTTTATATTGCAAATTTTACTGTGATTATATTTAATGCAATAACAATACTGTGAACACTAAGTCTGTGTTATAATACCTACTAATGTATTATAAAAACATCAGTATGTAATATATTAACGCGTAGCTGTGAATGTATCAATAATTTATTTTCCATTGAGCCTGTTTATTCAAAGATTTTTGTTTTAAAAACGTTTAGTTTCCTGTAAAAAGCGTCCAGCGACAACACGCCCACATTAAACTGCGGGCGAATGTTTAACGCTGTGCAAACATTTCTCTACTGCGGCCTGCGCAAATAGTTTAAAGGAACTATTTATTACGGTAACAATTGCTTAAAATGCTTTGTCTAGTGTTAAAATTCAAGTGCTAGGTGTAAAAATTAAGAAATTGAAGACGGAAGAAATGTTTTCATTTTTAATACCTTTTTTTTCATTTATGTAACAGGATTTTTTTGTAATGTTGATATTATTTTGATATTTATTTTTTTAAGGTACTTTTTAAATTAATGGTAACTAAAAAAAATCAGTCATTTCAAGTATTGTTAAAAGTGTTCTAAAAGTTTTACTGTTCTATTCTATTACTTATTCTTATTTAAGTGTCCACTAGAAATCTATTTTTAAAAGAGTCTCATCTAATAGGTATTAATCCATCCGATTGGGATTTTGTCAATTTATTGTTTGCACTTACGAGAAGTTTATAAAATACAATTAACTTCTTGTAGTGGTGCGCATGACGTAATGGCAAAGCATAAAAAAAAGTATAAGATTATCATACATATATTTTAAGCTTTCGCGATTTATACTATTAATATTTCATATACCGGGTCTTCGAAGACGATTGCTACCATTAGTCACCGCGATAAGACCCGTTAAATTCAATATGTATAAGATTATCGTCCGACATAACTAAATCTCAATTAACGCAAGCGAAACCACAAAGAAACTTTGTTGTATTAAAATTAAAAAATTAAATTTGAACTTAATAATAAGTAAAGTAAAACGTACGCTAACATTAATATAATCGTAAATGTACACACACATTAAAAAGACTTCTTAAAAAAAGCAAAATAAATTATTTCGTTTACTTTCGTCATTTAGTTATTTTGATTAAAAAAATTATAACAACCTTGAGTAGGTTGTTGTAATCTGAAACCGATTTTAATCTGAAAGTATACCCTTTCGAATAAAAAAAAAATTGAATCGGAGTTCTGAGGTAACAAATATTACCGCTACGAATTGAGAATCTTATTAGAGTCATTAATCAGTCTAAGCGAGATTAAGAATAAACGAAACACATAAAAAATAAATCACACCAAATACAGAACTATATCGTGAAGTTTAAAATGTGATAAATATCTATAAAAGTGTAAAACATGATACGGAACACACGTAGTGATAAATATAAACAATGAGCCGGTTGGAACAACGGCTCCCGCGGGCGTCTTTGTTCGTACTATTGCTTCAAATTGAAGATGTACCATTATTTGTTTCAATAAACTCCACTGGGTATATGTTGAGTAAAAATTTTGAAGAAAATAAATTTAATTTTAGAACGAGAATAACTGATGAAAATACAATGATATTTTATAAATATAGATAAGTTCTGCTATTTGACGTTGAAAGTCTTTACCCATTACCAACTTTGATTTTTTAACTGAGGTACTACCATTAGTTATCGTGATAAGAACTATTATATTAAATATGAATTGATTATTTGAATTTGTTACTGGGTAACTTATTTGCGCGGTTTACAAAAATTTTATGAGCACCAAAATGTTTGCGCTAGTACCATACACACGCGCAACACACACATAACACAAAAATTCGTACAGCCATAACAGATTTTTGATTTTATTAGATTTTACTTGAGGCAAAGCCTAGGTGAAGCTAACCGACTACAGCTCGTATATGGGCTCGAGCGGTGCAGTACCTTATTCTCACAGAAGATCGACTTAAACTAACTAATATAGCTGCATACGGTGAGTGACAGAGCTGGAAGCCTAACCTCCTCCTCAATTCCTTTTCTCACATCCTATCTTTTATTCTTTATTAAGCTGGTTACGCATTTCTGGCTGCTTTGGTGTTGCAAATGTCCATGGGCAGCGATGATCATTTAACATCAGGTGTCCTGCCTGTTCGTTAGCCAAATTTTTTCGTTAACAAGGGTAATCGATCCCGTTAGCGCTTCAATCACTTTCAGTGACCACTGCGCCAGCCTCTCGTCTAAATTGAAGATAAACTCATCTTTTCCTTGTGTTTCGGCAAAAAAAATCTTAAAAATAAAACCGCTTGGAGGATGGTTTAATATTGTTTGCTTTCAATAAGGGCAGTGTTTGCGCAAGCCGTGAGGAGTTGCAGCGGGTTTGTTGGCCTTCGTTGTACTAAAATGAATATAAGATACCGTTAGAAATACCCCACTTATTTGTTTTACATTATCCAGACTTATATCAGAAATTTGAATGAAAATCTAAATTTCTTTGAATTTTGGTAAAGATTCTTGGACCTTATAGAAGATTTGGTATATTTTGCCGCGAAAACAAAACGTGAAGATAATGAAATAGGATCAAAATTTTAAATAAAGTTAACATCGTACTATATTTTCACTCAGCAAGATTAGACCATATTTTATATATGGTTTTTGTAAGTATTGAGATAATATTATTTTCGTCTATGCTACAAAAGTGCAAGCACGAGAAAGGTTCTAAAATATCCCCTTATTTTAGAACCCTTCTCCCTTGGCCGATGGGAATCATACACATGGACTTAAATAAGGTATGTTTTTTTTATTCAGGACTCTAACATTTCTTAAACGATTTTGTAATTCTTTTATTTCAAAGTGTATACTTTTAATCTGCTCCAATAATATACCATAATATACCAACAATTCCAAATCAGTTCAGTGGTTTTATATATGGTACAGATTTGAGTATTGTTTTTGAAATAGGTTTCTTTTAAAAAAATCGTCTTATTTATTTTACTTTTGTTTAATAGTAATTTAGCAATACTGTATAACATTAGTATTTTGTTGAGAACGTCATGTAGCATACATACATCCGTATTAAATGGCCAGGATTTGCTTCGCCAGGTATACTGCCTTCATTAAAACTTCACGTCGGATTTCAAGTTTAAAGCGTCGTTTACGAATCGTAAACTTGATTCAGATTTTAGGTATCCTCGAGGGGACTATAGGCCCCCTTCAGCGATTCGCGTGAAACTTAGCTAATAATTTGAGTTCGCAATATGTTGTTTTGCTTGACGAAATACTGGTTACCGAGGGGAGAAGTTTGTTGATTAATTTGTTTTCATGGCTATTTTATGGCTTGACTGCTTTATGAATTTACGCAGAATTTTAATCGTTTTGTTGAAAATCGATAATAAGTAATTGCTTTAATAAGTAGTCGATTATTTTCATTTTGATTAACTTTAGGAACATTTTGATGTTGGAGATCTCATGAGGCCACCCATAGAAGTTTCATCAAAATCGGTTCAGAAGTTTGTATTTAAAATCCAAGTAACTGGAATAAATTTGTCATTGAATTAAATAAAATTTCGTGTTTTAGGTTTTGAAGTCGATTGATGTTATACTTTAAATTCATAATGTTTTGAGATTGTAAACATTTTTTTGGTACTAAAATAAGGTAAATGTGCCAACTATTAACCCTAGGATGAATGGTCAAGTCATTAAAATCTGTAACATCTGGTGCGTTCAACATGCCGTCAAATTACAATGTAAGTTTTATTAAAAAACTGTATGTATTTTCTCTCGAAAGGCATTTTAATGATTACTAATTTGTAGAATTTGACGGAAGTCAATTACTCCTGAAATTTGTTCATAATTTAAGATTTATAAACGTTTACATTTAATAAATAAAAATAATGAAATATTTTTAATTTTACATAATATTTGTACGTATGTTATGTAAAATAATTAAATAAAGACGTGTTTAAAAACTTCAGAGATTTCTTGCGATATAAAATAAACGCTCAGAAATTCGTAAGAAAATATTACATAATTCTTTCTTAGAGTCAAGTGAGGTATATAATAATGATCAGTCTTTATCTATTATTCTACAAACAATCGCAATTCCTACACATTACAACACATTCAAAGTCACTCCGTCACCTCGTTCATAATTCTTTGTATTCATAACATAATATATTTACAAAGAAATGCCGCCTCCTTTTACCGACTTAAGTCATTCACATCGCACAGCACACAGCCGGCGTACAAAAAGCTTCCTTTGAAGGGCATGTGATTGGACCTTTATTGCGATTTCAGCACGTACTCCATACAGAATATGTACTACGAACCAAACGTTCATACATACAACGCGAGAATTATAGACCTTATGCTCCACACAATAGGTACGAATGAATACAAAGCGAATTCGCCTATTGTACCTTCACTCACCGCTAAAAGCTGATAGAAAATTGAATTCTTATCCTTAGTAAACCTGCAGCCTTAAATCCGGCAGTTGCTAGGCTTTATTAAATTTCAATCATTTACTAGGAACATGTTGATCCCAAACAAGGATTCTTGTTTGATAAATGAAATATAAAGTACGGGGAAAAAGTTAAACCCAACGAAACAGGGAATGAATTTTTTTTCGACAAAATTCATTTGTTTCTAACATGTATTTAGGATCTACGAAATTGTACTTGTTCTGTAATGAAATTTAGTATGTGTATATATCAATTGATGAATATAAACATTTTGACAAGAGATTTAAAAAAAAACATACACTACATTGACGATATTCCCTCGAGTTTGAAAGAAAAGTAAATTTGAGACCATTGCTTGCGTATTTCGTTAAAGAAGCCTTTTTAGTGTGAACAATTCTGATTACGGTGATTCTTGTTAATAAATCAGAGTAAGTCCGACCCTGTCTGCAGTATTAACAGAACGCACTTGCTCGCTAAGGCACGCAAGCTGAATCACTACTATGTCGCAGTTAAACATGCGGTCAGGGTATAAATCCACCAAATATATTGTGGCACACTTTAACCTGTTTGAGGTTGCACTGCAACGTTCTGAATATTTTAGGACAAGACACTGTTAATAATGTCATTTAAATTAGATCTGGCACTATATTCTTCTTAATTCTTCCACAAAAAATTATTTCTTAAAACCAATTATAGTTATTAGCAATTACTCTCCAATTTTTTGCAAACTACGACTATTACATGCGCTAATATAGATTTCGTTTTAAATTAATATGCAAACATACATAAAATATAGCCTATGACCATCTAGCATAATATATCTTTCAAATGGCACCTTAATTTCAGAGGTGCTGAAGTTTACTTCGCACATACATAATTCAGTCTCCCTTCATTATAAAGGTAATTGGATGCTGATAAGCAATAATGTGTCAATCCACAAAACGTCAAATTCGGAGATAATAATGTTTTTTTGGTAATACATTACCTATTTAACATTATTAAAAACAATTAAGTCATGTAAACTAAATAAGTACGGAAAAAAGTTTCCTAGTTAATTGTTTCGAATTTAAAGTGCGTTCCATATCAAGTACTTGAAAAGCTTTTTATTAGATAATTTATTCAGTATATTAATCTGCTTTAATTCATTATAACTTATATCAAAAATAAGAGAAAAGGTGGACATGTATTTCTTAAAACATATTTATTCAGAATACGTTTGACATTCTCAAAATCAAGTCCGTGTGGCTTAACACAGTATTGCTTATCAGCGTCTAATTATTAATCATGATTGAAAGATAAACAAACAAATAGACTGCATTCAGATCACAATAGACATATATATACAAATATTGATCACGAAGGGATTACACAAGCCACAGTACCAGCTGAATACAAATAAGGTGATGTATACATATTACGATCCGTAACATAACAACAAATTTCTTTAAATCCAACCAAAAAACCGTAGGGAACGAAAATTTTGCAGTAATAAGAAATTTAGTTCCTGCAATGTTTTTACAAATCCCACCCCAGAGTCTATAAATGTATTCTATTACGTCGCAAAAAAGACCCTCAGCAAATTGCCAGTGCCTATTTAGATAGAAGGATACATCGGCGCATTAGTTTATTAGGTGTGCAAGGGAAGATAGATCCGTCAAAGTCAGTTGCATTGGGGAGTGTTACCTCCCATTTTACCGCTATTTGCAGTTGTCTCGGGAGGACCTAAGTTACAAGAGAGTTAGCTGTTTTGAGAACCATTTTAGGTGGAGCTTATAATAGAATCTTCTGGGGTTTGTTCTTTCGAATCTACTTTATTTTCCTAAAACCGATATTTCTGATATTGTGTTTTAGATCCATATTTGTATAGTAACAGGCGACCCTATAAACGTACTAAATAGGTGTATAAGTGATCTTCTCGCTAATCTCGAAGCTTTAATGGGTTTTCGTATAATTAAGCGAGAATTATACTTATAAATTTTATTCTCAGACTTTCATAAATATTAACATAAGTTGTATGTTTATATTATACATCTGAAAGAATTTATCGTCAATTCCTTTATTTTTGATAGCAACGCCTGTCATCAATAAGGTAGAGAGTTATTTTTATACCAATAACGAAATTAAAACTTACAAATGTAATTCTCGCCTTATACATTAATTTGTTATTTAGTACCATACAATAATTTCTATACTTATTACTATTAAGAATTAAACCTAGCATTGTTCTAAAACCAGAAATATATTTGCTTTATTAAGAAAATATGTAATTGAAAAATTTTGGTATACATTTCTTTTGCATGGTAAGAATTCTCCCGCCGTAAACATTGTGAAGAATCTCAGAAGGAAATCGCGTCAAATTAAACAAAGCAAACATTTATTATAATAACACAAAATAAAGTTTATTAATATATTTCTTTACTTCAACTTTTACAAATTACAATTTAAAATACATAAACGTATTCCACAACAGTTTCAAAATCACATCGCTTTCCGCCATATTGTTTTTAAGTAATAAGAAAAAAATATAGCAGTGTGGCCAGCATTCAAAACCGCTGTTACACAATGGACCATACACGAAGTGCATTTTCCAAGGGATAGCAGCATGTCCCCCGGGTATCGTACCACAACTCACTGCGGTGTGCCGGTGATTTGTTTTCTTCCCTATCGCGATTAAGAAATTGTCCCGTGGTCGATAATCTGACGTGGCAGTGGGGTCCTAATCGGAGTGCAAATGAAATGAATGATTAGATGGAATTCTTTGAAGTCACTGAGGGTGAGACTTTAGTAATTGAAAGCAAAACAGTACTTCTATGTGTTATGTTTTTACGAGACGTCAGAAACGAAATTAAGGAAGTTCTTAAAAAAGACTATGCTCATTGTTAAGTTTTTCAAAATAATGTGGTTGTTCTAAGTAAAATCTTTCTGACAAGTTATTTTAGTGTCTCGCCTTAAGATCTCGTCTCATTTGTGTCTACGGCGCCGACGAGTAAATGTTGTACGGGATTACCTTTATGCAATAAGGACTCAAATATTTAGAACATTTTATTGGTTTGTTTTTTTTTTATTACAAAGAAAAGGGTTACATCGTCATGTTCTTTTCCTATTATTTTCCTTATTTCAAACTTTTATTAATAACTAATTTTAAATCTAAAATTAATAATTTCATCATTAAATATTCATTAAAAGATTACTATATTTGTTTTGTTTTTACAGGTTAAGATTAAGAATATTGTTAACCATTGATTTATTTTAATATGATGTATCAAAGTTAATAACTCCTCCTATATCTTGACACTTTACATCATAATTTCTAAATCTTGCTGTTCTTTTACATCTGTGACTCTCTGACTTTTATAAAGATTTACAGTCATTCATCATTGCTTTACATTGAAAGGAATTTACTGTTAATATCTTAGATTTAATACTCGCAGCATTCAAAAAGTTACCCGGTTACAATATTGTTTTATATTTGTCGGAAATAATTAACTTAATAAGCCATTCAGTTAACAGCCGAGCCTCATACTATATGGCGGCGTTCAAATGGCAGCCTGAAAACTGTTATGCAGTCATAGCGTCTATTACGTTATTTAATGAACTGGCTAGGTAATGCTTAGGCTATTCGTACAATAGGGTGACCATATGACACAAAGATGAAAGATAAACTGCCTTACTACAAAAGATTTAAACAGACGTTAAACGCGTGTTTAAAAAAATCCGTACTACAAATCCGCGTCTAAGCATAGTTTTGAGTTAAACATGCTTTAGATATAGATTAACATACATACATACGTTTAAGTGAGTTTATAGATGTCTAAAACCTATTTCAGCTGTCAAACGTAACGTAAACATTTTATGAATAAGTTTTTTTATGAGTTTATTCGCTGTTAAGTAATTTAGATAATATTTTAAGCAATGATTAATTTTTAAACGCTGTTTAGCTAGACACGTGTTGAACATGGTTTTAATGCGTCTTTTGTAGTATGATAGAAAATATCTGACATTATAAATTGTTTATTTAATAAATTTAAAATATAACAAGTTAGTTATGTGACATATTCATAATACGAGTACATCTTAAAAGTGAAATTCTCTTAGATATGAATTCAATTCAATTCAATTCTTTGGTTAATGGCTTTTAGTTGCTAATTAGACACATGTGATTTCGCCAATGTCACGTGTAATGGAGAAAACACGATGGAGATTGGTCGGTGGGGTCGAGAATTCAACCTCAACTAATTTTTTAAAACACCCTGAAATTGTGTGAATTTTTTTGTTAGTCCTAAACATAAATCAACACAAAAATAAATATAAATATTATACATAATAGTATATAAATACAAATAATTTAAATGGAACAATCACGTTTTATTTACAGTTTAATTTTATTACATTTAATATATTTACACAGAAACGAACACAGTGGACTAAACATAAACATCAATAAACATTGAAATAAAACTATTTAAACGGATTTAAATCGCGTATATTAATTATTTTTTTTATCATCCCGACGTTTCGAGCACTTTGCAGCGTTCGTGGTAGACTGTAGTCTACCCGTGACCACGAAAGTAGTCTATAGTTTTATTTCAATGAATAATAATCGCGAAAATTTAAGACAACGATATCAATAAACATTTATAGGGCGGGGGACTTAAAAATGAAGTAAATATTTACAAAAAACTAAGGGAGACTAAATCTTTCGAGACAATGAAAAACTACCTTCATATTCTTTTTCATAAGCAATTGCACCGAGCATGTACTTCCATTATGGAAATGTTCCGCAAATGTTTCTTTATCATAGTCAATAAATCCGAGTCTCTCGCAAATTGCATCTGCCATCAATCTAAATGGTGTTACCATCGTTACGTAGTTACGCACCCTACTGCTGTCTGTTCGTGTGTGACGTCACTTACAGCGAGTTACTGTTTCTAAGTACGTTATAAATATTTTATGTATTTTTGAGCTATTTTTTGTATGAATTTATATAATTTTTAATACTTATCTATGTATTAAAGTCAAATAAAACTTACTAATAAAAATTAACACCTATATTACGATTATAATTAACGTTTACACAATTTTTGAATATGTTTTCTTAATAAAACAATTATTTTGTTATATGACATAATTTGTCTCAAAATGATTTTTTTTTCGTCCCCTTTTTAAGCTTATATAAGTAATTATAAAACATATATAAAATAACATTAAAAAAAAGTGGAAAACGAAATTTTGTAATAAAAAATATAAATAAAGCTATATTACTTAAAACAAAATCAATTATATTATTCTTACTTTCACTTACATCGCTTCACATATTGAAAATAAAACAATTTAAAAAAATATGAAATATCCACATAAATCGCTGGATCTGAGACCATACTCGACACTTCGCCCCACGCTAAAAACCCCGATGTTTACGTAGTTATTCCTCTTCGTTAGACAACGATTTGTCGTGAATACTTTAGAGATATTGTTTTTAGATTGAGTGCAGTCTATGAATCCAAGGTAACAAGGGCGAGGGATGTAGGCGAAGGGTAGAGAAGTTTGAAGGCATACAGTGATTGATATGAAACGCAATTTATACATCGCTCGCTTAGTATTAAAGTGACCGAAGTCAAAACCTGTGTAAAAGAATTTAGCTAAGTTGGTAAAATTTAGTTTCTAATTCAGTGGTTCGTTCTAAAATAATACGCTTATATACATATAATATAGACTCTAACCATTTAGAAAGTAACAACCTGTTAATATCCCACTGCTGGGCATAGGCCTCCTCTCCTATTAAGTAGAAGGTTTTTAAGAGCTTAATCCACCACGCTGTTCCACTGCTGGTTGGCGGCTATACATGTGTCAGAATTTCTCCCGGCACATGCAGGTTTCCTCACCGCAGAGCTCGAGATGAATTTAAACACTAATTTAGCACTTGAAAATCAGCGGTGCTAGCCAGGGTTTGAACTCACGATTATCGGTTGATATCGACGTGTTCTAACCACTAGGCCATCTCGGCTTAACCATTTAGAATATTTCCATAATTACAAAAATAGGTGCAGTGGTTCTAAAGTTTACTTCGTACATACGAAATTTGCTCATTATTATATAGATTAATTTATAAGCGGATTTTTAAACCTGATTGGTTTGAAAAATTTTGACTGACTCTGAAACGGCTATACAATTTTTTTTAATTTTTACACACAATATAACAATAGAAGTCAACTTCTTAAGGGTTAAATCAAAAAACAATTAATTCATATATATACCAAATATACCAGAAGATATACCAAAATTTTCTTAAATATTAAGTGCATAAAAAATTAAAATTTAACAACTATGAATACTAATTAATTAAAATATGTAATAAATGACTACAAAATCTAACCCCTATTACACATAGAAGGGTGCTAATGCTACAAATAGACCGTTTCACGTGCACGCGGATTTAATTGCAAAATTACTTTAAACACGTGCCTTCAAGAACTGCTTAATGGTTGAGGGTTTCAACAAGCCCTAAAACAATTTAACGCGATATAGCAAATGTTTGCATTCAAAATTAATAAAACCGGCAAAGCATCATATCGAATCACGCACCGACATTTTTTTTTTAACTTAGAAAATAGCTTGCAAACTAGCAGGCAGGCCACAGGCTTACCACAACCCATGAGCAAATATTTACAGCCCAGAGGAGCCAAAAATACGTTGAAAACTAAAGAAAGAATAAGGAATAAAAGATTTAGGCTTCTGGCTCTCTGACTTACCGCAATAAACGCAGCAACTTCACGCCGATCATCTGCGAGAGTGAGGTACTGCCCCTTCGAGCTAGCCCATACCCGAGCTGTTGTCTAGCTTCAACTAGGTTCCACGTCAATAATATCTAAATCATTGAAATCATATTCACACTTGATAAATTTTATATATTTGTTATTGTATCATATTTCAAAATAAACACTATTATTTGAAGAAAATTTGAAGCGTGTATAAAATTATACATTACTATTATATATATTCAAAGAAATCAAAATAAAAACTTCGTAAAAACACCTTTTAGTACTGTTATTATTAATTTTTTCCTGTCTTTAAATTTTGTTACTGTATCCGCCATGAATACCATATTGTAAAAGTTCAAGTGAAAGTGGCAACCTATTTAAGAACATAGGACAGACAACATAGTTTTAGTAATAAAGTCTCATATTACCTTTTTCGTTTTAGATGTTTCTGGTTCTGAGAATTGGCTGCTACATTGTGATGGTCTAATGAATAGAGTATGAGGAATCTAAATTAGATAATGTAATCCAGAAAAGCGCTTCTGAGATACTCGCTTTATTTGCAAAAATTAGAAAAAGACCCATCTTTACATATTAAATCAATTTCAAAATTATAATCAAGACCAGACTGTTATCAAAATCACCCTGACAATTTCAACGTCCCATTAACAGTATATACAATTACATAATTAATTCCAAAACCATGATCGACATGATGATCGCTCCCAGGCCGTGATCACAATGACCCCAATGCACCTAAGTGCATACACTAAATAATTCAGGTTACAGGATGGATTGCGCTAATAGGGCCCATACGTCACTAGGCACCGCGTAAATCGTCTGGAACTTTCGATTGCATTCCAAAATACTACCAGGGTGATGTATGGTTGGGGTTCATATATTTTTTTATTAAAATTTATTGCTATGACTGCAACTTTAACATTTGCAATATGTAAACATTCCTAGCGATCCGCCCTGGCATTGGGTGCAATATGGTTCTTTACGACATCACATTACAAGAAAAGGTTGATTTTTAAAGATTACATAATAAGTACACCATCTACAGCAAACAGTTTAAATATCAAGTCTTACTTCAAAAACATAGGATTTTCATATAAACTTTAACCCCCTGTTTTACCGCCTCAGGGCCACCCCTAAAGTTTCGTAAAATCCGTTCTTAAAAGATGTCTACACCCTATAAGGAACCTACCTGCCAAATTTTAAGTCTGTGGGTGTTATAGTTCCTGAGATTTTTCGATTAATCAATGTCTGGTATTTACACAATTATTCGTCACAACTAAATCAATAAAGTTTAATTAATGATACATTTGTAACATCAATTTTAGTTCCGCTCGCTTTAACAGATGTGGTCAATCCTTAATACTACGTAGCCGTTTCATTAAGTATTAATGTCTTGCCTTGTTTGGATGCTTGTATTTGAATTGAATGCGATAATAATTCACATCTAACACGCAATATTCAAGCTACACCATTTTGAGCTACTGTCTAATTTCATATAGCTGATTTTTGTTCTACCGTCAAATCATTCCATTTCTACACTCTTAGTTTCTATTTTCTATATTATTATAAATCGTTATCTCGGTTAAGTTTATCATACTAATGATAGACGAGAATTACGCTTGTAACTTTTACTTTCATAACTGAAACGAAACAACTGTAACATTATAACAGTTACCTAGGTAATCTTACTTTTTTTTTTTTGTTGACGCAGGGTAAATCTTCATAGATACCTGGGGGGGAGACCGGGTTATGTGAGATTGTACTCACTAAACCCCCTGCGATGGCCGCCACAGCACGGAAAACGGAGAGGCTACGGGATCGCTTTCGCAGGCACGTCCGCGGCCTCTCCCGTGCGTTGCTCCGCTCGTGGCTTGCGGAAGGTAATCTTACTTAAAGTGTGATTTTGAATAAATCACTGACTTATTGTCCTTTTAGGTTGTAAGACCAATTATGAACGATTTATGTAAATCTTATCTAAACGTTAGATTTCGTGAGCATATAATTCTAACACGTATGGACTTAATGTCAAAATGTTACCATTAGAAGGCAAAAAGAAAAGGAAGTAACATTTTAGCAACATATAATCTCAAATGTAAGTAAAAACAGATTTTCGTAGTATTTTCTTGCTTTATCCTGGAGGCACTTTATTGAATTCCGTACGTCGTAGCGGAATGCACATTTTTGTGATACTCAGACTGCCTGCTTTAACATTATTTTTTAATATGCGATCCTTCTGGGAAGTACATTATATTTTTACAAATATTTGGTACTTTTTCGAGCTCATTTATTACAACACGCAATAAAATACCTAAATAGTACCTAAAAGTAACTATATAATTGATTATATGTATATATTATACTTGAATATAGTTATGTAAACCTAGTGAATAAAATATCTATTTAAAATAACTATACCACAGGACACCTCCACAAATAATTCCAAAACCTTCAGACATATACGTGAACATCGTAGATACACGTAAGAATTCAAAGGAAAAGAAGAATCCGATAGCTTATTCATAATCGATCCCCGTTGTCTGTTTCTGTCATGTCAATTAAGGAGGATTCGTGGATAATGCCTTTTTTAATTAAATTACCCACTGATACTCCAAGCGTGGAACTGGGGAAAGACATGAGGTTGAAATATTTCTTTCGTGAACATTTTTTATGGATTGTATTTATTTTGGATAATTTCGTAAATACCGTTTGCGTTTATTGTATTGATGGTATTACTATGTGTATTTATTTATTACATAGAATTTACGTAGTCTTGTTACATTTATTTATTGAACCTATATGTTTTTGGTTTTATAGTTAAGCTATTTTATGAAGAAATCGATAATATAATTACATTTTATTCTAGAAAATTTCAATTTCAAAACACTTGTTTTGTGTTTTGTTTACTAACTACTCGACCTACTTACAATAACTTGATTTACAGTTTTTTAAGTCTTATTTTCGAAAGTAATATAAATCAATTTTGCAACCTAAGGAACCATACATAAGTTGTAACTCAATAAATATGTCACTGACAGTAAAATCTTTCAGACGTATAAGCAATGATAAAATTTTTGTGTAATTCTTGCCTTGTTATCGTTCATATTTAAAGTGAGTAAGCACTACACTCTGTATTAGTACAATTATTTATTTCCTAAACAGGGAATATTAAAAAGCGTCCATAACAGCTTCATGAAAAGGGTTTTAATATTGTACCTTGTTTGCATGTCAAGTTTAGTACTTAAGGGCCACCGTCTCATCGTAGGGAGTGTATGAGGGCCCTCCATGTTTTAATATCAGGAGATTACCGACTCATTAATGCATGGTCATGCTATATTTAAAGTTTTATTGCGCCACGCGTTGTAATGCCGACTGGCTCGTTTTAATCGTTTTGAAATTTAAATTTAATGGTAAAATATTTGGTGAAAGGGTCGTGTGATATGTCAATTTTATTAAAACTTCTATATTTTTTTTTTTGTTTTGTCACTATGGTTGAACATATTTTTGAACTTCTTATTCAAAATTATTACAACCAAATTCAACTATTATTTAATTTTATATTAAAGAATGATATTTTAATAGCAGTTTAATTTTTTTTTGTCAAACAAAATTTTGCTAGTCTGGGGAATATTGTATTTTAATCTAGAATTATGCTCTAGTGGTATAGACATGGTAAAGACTTCACACCAGTTGATAATTGGATGCTAATAAGCAATAATGTATCAACCCACAAAAAGTCAAATTCGGAGATATTGATGTATTCTATTAATGCGACACATAATTAACATAATAAAAAAAAATTAAGTCATTTAAACCAAATAAGTCCGAAAAAAGTTCCTTAATTTAATGTTTCGAATATTGAAGTGTGGTCTATATTTTACTATATAAAATAATCTTATTTAAAAATAAAACATATTATTTGATAAAATGTTTTATTTTGCTTTTAATACATTATACTTTTTATCAAAATAAGAAAAGAAAAGGAAAGATTATCAAGAATAGATTTGACATCTTTAAACGCCATTTTCTCAAAATGAAGTCCGCGTGGCTTGTCACAGTATTGCTTATTAGCGTCCAATTAGAAATGGCTTTTAACGTAAATAGTACGTAATAAATTTAAATTTATCATCATCACAATTTATTCACACTTAGAGAAAAGTCTGTACTTTTTTGTTCTTCCTCAACTCATAACCTTTTAGCATACAAAATTGAATTCCTTGCAACGCGTCTCACGTAAACTATCTCAAGATGGGGTTAAACGTTGAAGGTCTCTCGTGTGATGGTAATGAGAGGGACCCTTTATATCGGAAATATGCTCGTATTTAATACATTTTAAAGGCGTCGCAAAGGGGAGCCATTTTGAATATCTTAAAGGTGAATAGATTATAGTTTTATAACCTTTTTTATACTGCGATAAAAGATTTTTATTAATTCCTTTGAAATCTTAGCTATTTTATTAACTAATTCTTACTAAATATAAGTATAAATGTGAAAGAAACTCTGTCTGTGTATTACGTATTCACGCCTAAACTACTGAACCGATTTAAATGAAATTTGGTACAGAGATAATCTAGACCCTGAGAAATGACATAGTTGTAAAGTTGTAAAAAAAACTGTTACTATTTTCTTAAGATTCGTAAAAAAGTAAAGTATGTAATAACTTATCTAGCAACCGTAAACAGAAACAATATATTTACATGTAATAAAACTGTCAGGAGGACTGTACATAAAATTAAGGAATATATTTTTTCTTTGTGAACATTTTTATTGATATAGATGTGAAAAACACCATTTTATGTATATTATACTCGCAGAAATCACAATTAAATTTATAAATGGATTTAAATAAATTTTGGTCCTGGAGCAGCCGGATACTTTATATGCAAATCGTTTTACTACAAAATTAATAAAATTATTATCTAACTTGTACAAGAACGGTGTGTAAAATACCCAATTTTAATATTAAATTATGTTTAAGATTTGTATGAGCGGCAATCAAAGATTTTAAGTAATGCTAGTTTCAACGCTTAAGCCGAGTATTAGTATATTATATATTCTGTATATGTGCAAAATAATATAATTTCATCATATTAAGTCAATTAATTTATTTCTTGCGTAGAAATTTAAAACGAGAAAATTAATAAAAATAATAAACAAAAAAACCCTTCATTTATTTTTGCGATTTCTTGATGAAAAAGAAGGAATATTTAACCAAAACAAAAAAACAGGATTCGTTATAATAAAAAAATCGTATAATATTTCTCGAGTAGCAATAAAAGAGCGTCGACAGCAATGCTAGTTTCAACAAAAATCGAGTTTTTTTTATTAAGAAAATATGCTAATACTGAAATAATTGAACTCCCTTTCCACGTAATAAAGCACGGGTTCATTGTCCCCGGGCGGAATGACGTCATAACAAAGAACCTTGCTCCTTTGATTCAATATCGTATATTAAGATGTGCATAGATGTCGCTAAGACGTGAAATGACGCTTCGACTCAAAAAGGGGCGATTTTCAAACGATTTAAACCTTTTCGTCATTATTATCACCAATTAGTATACGGGGTAGACGTTTTGTAATACATTTTATGTTACAACGGTAGGCCAATTGAGTTTTATTTTGTTTTTGTATATCGTTTGTAGTTCCTTCCAAAGGCCTTCCGGTCTAAATAAAACTTTTCACAGATTGCATTTGATCCGAATGTGTACCCGCCATTGATCTGTCTAAATTGCTCGAATGTAAGAGCAAAGACTTATCATAATATTGTTACCACTAGAACTTAAAACAAAAGAGTCTTCCCTCGCACTGTCTTTAACCGTACGTAGTTCATTATTCGATTATACGTCGGAAAATCTCAAGCAAGTGAAGGCGTTAGGAAACGTCAAACTGTTATTACGTTGAGCCGGGCGTTTCGAGGTATTCCCACTAATTGAAACTCCTGAATTTCCTGAAATTCATTTTGAATTTTGGCGTCTGCTTTGACACGGTCCATAGATGTTGAATAGTTTACCAGTTATTAAATCTCCGGTATGCAGTGGAGATTTGGGATCGGTTGGTGGAAAGAATTTGTTAAATTCAACGAAAAATTTTTGGGATAGAATTCGAATTGGGATTTCTGATTTATTGTTTTTAGGTTATATAAATTATTATTTGTTTTGTTAAGGCGGAAAAGACTTTCATAAAAAAAGGAAATCGACTTTAAAAGCAATACAAAATTATTTTGATTACTTGGATGACATTCTTATTTCAAATATTTTAATTCCTCTTTTTTGGAAGTCGGTTAAAAAATGAATGAAATTAAAGTATTACTAACAAACAAAATATAGCGATACATAGATGACTCATAACGAGATAGTTATTAAACCATTTTTGGTAATAGTCGATTTAATATATTGCGAATTTATTTAGGTACACAGATCTTCCTTATACGTAAACTTATATAACTACAGTATAGCGTCTGAGTATGACATCTTTGAGCCAACGCCTCAACTGACGAGCTTCTCAAAGGTCGAAATAGTTATATATTTTTACATCAAATACAATGAAGGTAAAATATATATAGTTATAAAATATTGATCGAAGATACTAGAATTGTCTTTCGAAATGAGAATTCTCTACTTTGTTATCAATGTTTCTAAATTTTATAGTGCGATTCACCAAGTTTGATACTTCACTATTTTATGCTCTTCACGATTCAGTGCATATCTTAAAGCGTAAAGTTAAATGACAAAGTCTGCATCACAGTTCACTGCAAGGACTTACGTGCAAGTTTCGTTATCTGAATTCATGGAGATGTTTGTGTGTGTAACTGATATTGGTAATACGATCATATATTTTTATGATTACTTTAATAACATTTATTGAAGCAAATTTAAGTAATAATAATACTATTTTGTTAAAACCTTTATATTTTTCTTGTATAGTCAAAGTAAGTGTACTTTAATACTAATATTTTAATACGAAAACTTAATTTACAATATTAAAACCACAACTGCCTAATAAGCCACTTCAAAATTGGTTAAATTTAGGATATAGAAAATCACACTAAAACGAACGTACCCACCTTTATACATATATACATACGTGGACGCGATAAACTCCTTCTAGATCAGTCGGATGAAAATAACTAAGAAATATAAATGACATAGTATTTTAAAAACATATAGGTACAAAAAATATAGTCAAACAGTCTATAGTCTTTGTTCTCAGACCCTCTTTATGAAAATAAAGTTTTTAAAACAGTGTAAACAGATATAATTTAGTCAGTGCCCTTATTTTTGATAGGCACAGCTTTCGTATTGTTACGTACGTCAAAATAACTACATTAATGAGTCGTTTTATGCGAATTACGAGAGTAAGACAAACAATATATTCTATATATAGGTAATTCTATACACTATACAAACAAACCAAGAACATCTTGTAAGCAATTCCAACGTAAAGAGAAACTTCAACGAAATTATAGTAAACATATATTTCATACCGATTTAAGCATTTAGAAAAGTTGTTTTAAGTTTCCAAGAAATGCGAACGTTAGTTTTCCTTTTTTTGCTAATTCAGGACTTTCAAAAGTTGGGTAAGTTGAGCTCTTCAGACTTCACCACTTATAATTTTATTACGAAGCCCTTATAAATATTTTATATTTTAAATATTTTCATTTTTACTAAGCATGAAAATGTTTTCGCCATTCCTTAACTTGTTTTTATATAAACAAGGACTAAAATTATTAAAAAATATTATTTTATATTCATAATTGATAGTCAATGAGCCTAATTGTTAAAAATATGATTATCAAAACATTAGCAAGTTTTGATTCTGACAGTTGCTTTTACATATACTTAAACGTTTTTAAGTGTAAAAATGTGACATGCTTTAATAGCGGTAGTATTTAACGATTAGGAGCTGTCCATTAATCACGTAAGGTCCAAAGGGAGAGAGCCCACCGCTTCCAGGATGGGAAAGAATCATCAAGGGGTTATTAAGATATCGTCTACTTAGAACAAAAACTTCACCAAGTATCATCAGGGGGGAGGGTGGCGTCTAAAAAGTTGCTGAAAACATCGCATAATTAAAGGATAGTCTCTTAGCGCTCATTAAAAAAAATCACATCACAATTAAAAAATACTCCCAAAAATCTTGCTTAAAAATTTCATCATCATAATAACTCAAAACATATTCTCTTAATCAAGATTTTACATTAGAATATAACAAAATATTTTTATTAAGAAACTTTTTATAGTTTATGAAACATTAAAACGAACTGTATCTGAACGACAATGAGAAGGATGCAAGTTTGTTATCTCGCCGCCCGCGGGTTCGTCTGCGATTCCGCTGCGAGCGACCGCATTGCTCCTGCAAGTTACGTTCAGATATCTATTGTCGACTTTAAATATTCCTTTTACTTTTCACGAGACGGCTGGTGTTTTTTTTATTCGTTGAAATATTTTGTAAATCATTTGCGACATCGACTTATTATACTAGGAGCATTCTCGTCCGCAACTTAGTTTGCTTGGAACTCTGTTCTATCTCACTCTCGTTGATATTGCATTTTCAAGTGGATCGTGCATTTTTTCGGTATTAAAAATAGCCTATTTCCTATCTCGGGCTATCTGTTCATTAAATTTTATTTAAATCGCTTTTGCTTTTCTTTAATATTAAGAACATACGAAACGTTCTAGCTTACGAGTGATTTGCGAAAGAAGTTTCCTTAAGAAGACTCATGTTTTTATAATTATCATCAAAATAAATCTATACTACTACGAATAATATATTTTATCTGAAAACATTTTCTTCTCTGAAAATTAAACAAACATTAAAACTGATATGACATTCAAACACTACGACAACAGAAACTGAGTATTTATTGTTTAAATCTACCAGTATCGAAGCGTACATACATTATAACACTCTATTTTTGATTTATGTACTAAATCGACTCATTTAACTGTCAAAATGTATCATATTTTCATAACAACAACATCACTCAATAAAATATCAAGATACACTAACAAAACCATGGTCAAAGCATCCGCTAAAAGCAATTCCAACCAAAACATAAAAGGTGACATCGAAAATTATAAAAATAAACTGTTATCCAGAAAAGGGGGCGGCACGTTTCCCTTCAGAGGGCTCGTGGAGGAATTTTTAATTCAATTATGATAGCGATCTCGTTTAATGACCGACGCTCGTAGGACGTTTTATGTCACCCTCGCTCACGAGCCGTGGAAGTGTTCGATACTGAAACTCTGATATGACAAGGTTTTTTGCAAATTTTTCTCATTATCAAAATGTACCTTTAATAAGTAGTAATAGTTAATGATAAAATAGTTTGTTATTATGGTTAAGGAGCAGTAGTCAAGCCGAGTTTGTTGGTTAGAACACGTCGATCTCAACCGATCATCGCGGGTACCGCTGAGTTTTCAAAATACATCATTTCAAAATACGCCTCTAGCTCGGTAAAGGAAAACATTGCGAGGGAACCTGCATATGATGATTTATGTATGTTTCAGACTTTTTTCCTATACATACAGGATTGCAGGTAAGAATGCGGTTTATTTTCGCGACACAAAGTAGCCTATATTTTTAAAGTTCCTATTCTATTTCTATACAAAAATTCATTAAAATTAGTACACCAGTATAGGCGTGAAAACGTACATACAAACTGTCTGACATGTAGACACACACATTTACACATATATAATCATTTGTCCTGACTTACTGACTGATTCATCGACGTAGAGCCGTAACGGGTAATTTAACTTGAAATTTTGGCAGTAGTTTAAGTTGTATGCATTCACGAAAAAAGGGTTTCTCGATATTCTACCCCTAAAAGGATGGAAAGGGGTAGAAACGTTTGCATAGAAAAACTTATTCCATGCTCGTATTAACTTAAACCTCAGAACGCATACTCCTAGATATAAAACACAAAATCTTAATTAAAAAAATAAACCGAATTCGAAAACGAAACAAGACTACACACTAAGAAGCAAAAAATAAACATTTTTAAGACGGTTCACAATAAAAAATTCAAATTCGGCGAGAAGTAAACCTATTATGTGTTATTTACTGGCTCCGACATCTAAATGTGACTCAAAATGAGTGGTGACTTCAAAATAAAAGAACACAAAAAAAACATAGCCGAACATAAAACCAACTCCTTTTTCGAAATAGTTTAAAACGTAGTATTGCATCAATTTTCTACATCGCTTCTATCAAATTCCAAAATATACGCGGACGAAGCTGCGAAAAACTGCTAATTTTTAATAAAACCAGTTGTAGATAATAATAATAATCAATTTTCGAAATTAGATAATTACGACAAACTTTCCACTAAGAAATAAATTGCTTCTCGTTGTTTTTAAGTACCTAGTTGTAGTTTATAGTTTAGTCTTTAGCTTCTTTATGAGAACTTTAAAGACTTTTCCTATTCAAGTCCTTACATACATTGTTCGAGTGTTTCCTTAATAGCTCTCTTTAAACGGTTCATAAATATTTTTTTACTTTGTTAACATTGTTCGAAACAGTAAATAACAATTTTTCCTTCAAACAAATGTTAATTTTTTGTAAATAAATGAAATAACTCTTCGTTATTCTCGTAATGAAGTTACCGAAAACAAAGCGTTAATAAAATACACCCGTAAAAACGAAACCGTTTCAGATTGTAAACTTTTTTTTTTAATTAAAAATATAACCCAAACATATTTTAAATATCAAGGCAGTAAAAACGGTATTTCGAATCGGCGACGTAAAAACGAATTTCCCAATAAATGAAATTAAATCAGGAGTCAAACTTGCTTTTTACGGCAGATCGCTGGAAAATTTCAATGGTGATAAATTTATCAGGCGAGGCCAAAAAGTTTCATGTTAATTCAATCAAACGACCGCCTGGCTTATGTTTGATGAAGGGAAATCTCCGCTTCGAGTTTTTTTTTATTATTAATTTTATAAAATCCACATTTAGAATCAATGATTTTAGCTGAGCTGAAAATTTATTAACACTTAAATTCTCACAGCTTTGTATTTTACGATTTTACCTTTTTTATTGACGAAATTCTTAAATTATGTTATCATATTTGGCTTAGTTTGAAACTATGATCAATAAGACGAATCATGCGAAATAGTACGTATCGAATTAGCACAACTAAAAACAACCAAATAATTGAATAATTATAGAGCCCTTTAAATCAAAAATACATAAATTTTGTAAAACAAAATATCTTATAAGTCCTTCTAATAACATAATATCGATAAGAGCTATTTACAGAACAGTCCACAGCAAAAATGTTACTTATAACACGACAAAAATCGTGCAAAAACGCAAAGAATTTAACTGCAAACGAGTCTAGGGACAAAAAAGCATTGTTTGGAGTTCCGTATTTCTGACGGTTAATTTGCACATTAACGGCGAAAAAAAAAGTTTTGTCCGAATAAATGAGTATTGTGAACAAAAGCTTCCTTCTGCGTTTCAAGAGATGAATGTGCTCCTAGTAATGACATTCTTTTAAAAGGGCGTTTATGTTCCATTTAACTTTTACTGTTTTTCGTGTTTTCCTGTTTCTCGTATTAACTCTAATAGATTAAAGGTGGATATTGATGAGAATTTATTAGAACTTATAAGGAGAGAGGGAACAAGACATGTAATAAAAAGGCATTTTTTATAAAATATATTAGCATTTCATAAAATTAATCATAAAGCTTTTAAGGGTGTTTGGTTTTCAGAGCTAGCATTTCTTTTAAATAATTAAAAAAAAATAAGGAATACAATGATCCATTTACATATAAATTATTATACATATTCGTCTATCTCAGAGCAGCCATTGTGAAATCGGGCAGTAAATTTGTGTTTCTGCGTGAATCACAAAAAATTAACTTTATATACATATGTACCTATTATTTAAATTCAGAATGTTTGTATTGCATATCCTGTCTCCATAACTTAACAATAAATTCTAAAAATATAAAACGCATTTGGCAGGATAATGACGTTAAACTATCATCATCACAAAATGCTACATATAATTGATTCTAATTCGCATTAAAACGCCTGCTTTCACTGTCAAAATGTGGCAAGTTTCAATAGCGCTAATTCATCACAATTATCTTCCACATTACAATCAAGATGCATTTAACCATACCCAAACTAAAAAATAGCTCGTTAAAAAATCATCTTTGCACATATAAAATACCTGTACAGAAACGCTAAGATAAGTGTCTAATGCGTCCCATCCCTAGCACGCCAGCAGACGGCTCCGTCGAGATTGCCTGTCGACGATATGTTACTAGTGAAATAGATGAAATTTGGTGTGAACGCTTATGATGGAAACTTCAATTTTAAAGTTCAATGAAAGGTGCATGATAAGGTAAAATAGTGGAGAAGTTACATAGACACATGTGGACGCTGATAATACTGTGTCAAGCCACACGGACTTCATTTTGAGAAAATGGCGTCTAAACATGTCAAACCGATTCTTAACAAATTTGTTTGAGTCTTCAAACAAATTTGTTAACAATTGTATATATCTATCTTTTCTTTTCTATTTTAATAAAATATATAATGAATTTAAAGCAGATTGATATAATAATGTGTTGTTATCTTAAAATAGTTTTGCAAATATTTCAGACTATTGTATAAATTGCAAAATATGGAACGCTCTTGAAATTCGGAACATTAAATTAAGTAACTTTTCTCTGTACTTATTTAGTTTATATGACTTGATACCATATTGTATATAGATTGATAATAATAGTAATACCCACAAAGAAAGGAACATTTCAAATTTTACGCTGTACTTCATAATCGTTTTAATTAAAATTTAGTAGCGTACAGTGCATTACGAACCATTTCACATACATCACATGGTGTAGAACACCGGAGTGAATAATAAAACTTTGGTTCAACAATTAGTATTCAAGGGTTGATGGCATACGGTGAATTTAAAGTGGGCCGGGAATGTCAGAATTTTGTACGGGTGCGAGGTAATGTGATGTCAAACTAAAATGTAAAAGGATTTAGTTTCTGTGTAATTTTTTATAACTAAAAAAAATATTATAAAACTTATAATTAGTAGACATTTCTATTAGAATTAATACTTTAGGTTTTTTTGTTGGGACAAACAAACCAACTAGGTAAGTCTAACTTCGAGAAAGAGGTCAAACGCCGAATCCAACTCGGTTGGTCGTTCAGGAAATTATGAAACGTCTTGTCATCTAAACTATCTCAGTGCCTCAAGACGAAAGTCTTCAACCAATGTGTGACCAGTGTTAATGTTACCAGTGATGATTTATGGCACTGATACGTGGTCTTTGTCTATGGGCCTCATAAAGAGACTCAAAGTCGCTCAACGAACCAGGGTCAAGGAATCGGGTCAGAAATTACGAGATCCGTAAACGGCCTAAAGAAACCGACATAGCCCAGCGAATTCGAAAGTTGAAGTGGCAATAAGCAGGGCACATAGTTCGAAGAACCGATAGCTGATGGGGCAGGAACGTTTTCGAATGAGAGTCCACGGACCGGCAAACGCTACGTAAAACGTCCTACACGAACAGATGATCTTGTTAAGGTCGCCGGACAACGCTAGGTTCAGGCTTTATACGAGATGTTGTCAGTGACCTATAGAATAAAAATTTGTATAAAAAGAAAAATTTAAAACCCAAGAGGGATGATATTAAACGTCTATTCAGTAGCACAACATCAAAACAGTTGTCAAAGTTAGTCAATTATATTATCAAAATAATTTTAAAACTCTAAATCCAGAACAGAACTCAGGTACTATAGGACCCAAACGGACCGGCAATATGAAACGAGGAACAATCTCCATTCCATTTGCAGTATCTTCCTATATTGGCGGTGATTTCATAAACCCAGCCATCGAGAGCAGTCGAGTAACTCCAAGCGCATGAAATAAAACCAAATAATCTGTTGCATTTTACCTATTTGAAATGTTTAAAACGACTTTACACCGAGTAAAGTGTGATTGAAAAAAGGACTCTTCAGACTTGGAACGGATTGAAAATGAAAATTGAATTTCGTAATCGAACGTTTCGAAAACAGACGAATTTAAAAATACGGATGCATATATTTTAAATAAAAAAAAAAAAACAAACATGATTTCAAATTAATTACAGTTATGGTACTGGCAGATTTTTCAAGATAAAAATAACTTCAATAAATACAGTTCGAAGCTATATCAGGTGATACGCCTGCTTTTTCTGAATTGCCTTGACTGCGTCACCAGTGAGACTTGGCCTTGAAAAGGGGAACCCCCGTTTGTGCTCAGAATGGACGTCCATCCTAAGTGTGTATCCTAGTGAGGTCGTACCTCGACTTAAGACGTCGTTTGTGCGGAGGAGGGCGCGATGCAGAACGCTGTTGACGGGGGTGGCAGCCTTACGCGTCAAGAAGCTTGCGAGTCCTCCCTCAGCCTGCTCTTATATACAAGCTGCTCTTTGCGGTTTCACTCGCGTTTATAGTTACTGCTCCCCTCTTCAGAATCTTAGCGTGATGTAATATAGCCTATAACCTTCCTCAATAAAAGGGCTGTTCAAAGCAATTTTTTTTTAATCTTATAAGTAATTGAATAAGTTATTTTCTTTATACAAAATTACAAACAAATTTTACATGTTTATAATATTAAAATAGATAAACTACTATAGAAAGATCTCCCAGTCACATTATGTATCAAATGAGCTAACAACATTGGGTCCGTCGTGCGAATTTAGATTAAAATACTTGTTATATTCGGCAACTATTCGGGACCGATTGATTTATCAGGAACGAGAACGCCTGTAGTGAAGTGATGTATGAGTCTTTTGAGATTACCACAGATAAAACAGACATAGAGAAACTTATAGGATAAAATTAGAAACTCTAGCAGTAAAACTCATTGATAAAGTAAACGGCAAAATTGTTTCAACGATAAAACATGTCCGATTACGAAACCAATGTTAAAAGAAGCAATTTATGTATATAAGTTGTTCGAATATTTTTAGGTAAAATACTTAAAAAATTTCGAATTTTCGGGTTATGTATTCTGTTCATTTATTTTTACAATGACATTAAAATATTGTAACAAAAGTAATAAATATTATATTGTTTAAAGTTAAATGTATTTCCCATCAAGTGACATTGATTTCTTGTAACAGAACGGTTCCTTTAATTACAAATTCGTACTGATTTCTGTTGATACCAGGTTTTTGAAGTATTTTATAATAGAAACTAGTCTTCTTCGTAAAGTTCATAGACTTTTTTATTATCCTTAGTATAAGATTTTATATTTATTAGATAGACATTTTTTTTCGCTATCGTAGCATTTTGATAGCAATTTCTGATATTTGTATTAAAACTGTCAAAATGTCGCATGTCAATAATTTTACACAATTAGCCCCACTTTTTTTGCCGTGCGACGCTCCGATTGTGGCTGGCGGAGCTCGTCTCAGGAGGGCAAAGTCTGGCCTTGCTCTCCCCGCACCCCTCGCTGGTGCGTACGGCAGTTCGAGGCCATCCCGGCTGCCGTCCTCCTCGTGGCCGTATGAAAACGGATGCGTGGGACCCCCATCTCACGCACCCACGGCCCGAATTAGCCCCACTTATAACTACCACTATCAAAATAACGAGATTCACATTTAATTCGTCACGATATAATTTAATAATTACACCATTCTATCGCAAACAATATAATATAGTTCTCTACAGGCACATCTACTCTGTACTACACGTGCAAAGCTCCAAAGGTGCGATTTGTAAAAGCCAAAGCTCTACACAAATTCGATGCACACGGGAACAGAACGGCAGACATGAATTTTGACTAATATATATTGCATTTTATTGTACGACTATGAAATAAAATTTGTTTTGCTGGAATGTAGGCTCGGTGGATCGTTATGGTGATTTATTGTGAGTCATAGTTTGAATTTTATCGTTTATAGTTTAGTTTTATTTATTTTTCCGTGTAAAAATGGTCGCCGATGTTTATGAATGTTGGATATTGTTTATTTTTTGTACTGATTTTTAACTTAATCCCTTAAGCGACTGTTGTAACAATTCACATATTTCTATTATTATAAAATTAATAATTCCAAATTCAAAAGCAAAGTTAATGAACTGTATTTACTAAAGAATTGTTAATAACTGATTTTTTTAAGAAAGACTTAAGATCGTATTTTCGTTTATTTCGAGATATACTTAATCCAATTATTACGATTTAAAAACCAGAATACTAAAATGATTCTAATAAAAAAAAAATCTATGGGAATAAACGGAAAGTAAATTTACCCTTTCAAATACCTTACCAATCCAAAAAAAGAAATAAAATTGTTTCTTAAAAGCCAGAGTTTTGAGGTACAAACATAAAAAAAACAACGAAAATTGATAAGAATTTTTTTGAAGTTGGGAGTAAAATGTGGCCCGGCACAGACTATAAACATATTTTTATGGATAACTTAAATCGATATTTTGTATCGATAAGCAGATTGTACATTACTATGTTGACAGTCGTAAACTGTACAAAATCGCCGGAGTCGTAGCTAACAACTCCACTCAGCTTAATTAAAACTTTCCGGTTCTCGTTCAACGGTTCTGTACCGATTTTATTGTCAAATCGTCAATTATTCCACTCCTAATGATTTCCACTTTGATAGAAGTTAAATCGTCACTTGACTATTTAAATGACTAAAAAATTCATGTTAAATGTAACGGGTCTTATCGCGATAACTAATGGTAGGAATACCTTTTTTATGGCCCGACGTTTTGACGAAGTTGCATCCGTCGTGGTCACGAACTGACGTCAGTCAGGTAAACAGATGCAACTTTTTACATTACTACCATGAATTATCGCGATAAGACCCGTTTTATTAAATATTAATAATATTAATTGCGAAAGTTTAAGATATATGACTAAAAAATTGTTTCGAATTTACTTGCGTAATCATAATACTACGTTTATATGTAAATATGTAAAGTTCCAAAAAAAAACAATAAAGGTTTTTAACCCCCCCCCCCCCCTCCTCCATTGAAAAAGGGTCTCACCCATTGGTCTCATAATTTTTTTCATTTTTCAATACTTTGATTTTAAATTCATAATTAACAGTAATAAGTAAATCGAGGATATACAAGTTAGTATAAATAATTCGAGAAAACGAAATATTTTGAAATCGGTTTCCCTTTTTTTCAAGTCTTGTTTATATTCCTACAATTTTATACGGAACCCTCTGTGCGCGAGTTCTCGAGACTCGCACTTGTCCGGTATTTTATTACATTTTTTATTAAAAAACTGGCCTAAGGCTACTAACGTTGTTTGATTCAATGTTAAATGAAAATCAATATTTAGGCAGGAAATTAATTTTTCTGTAATAAATTACTTATCTTGTATATTTAAATACAGAAATAATTAAAGATAAGTTAGCAGTTCTTTTATATGAGCCGTGAAGCTCATATTTTAAAGATAAAATTGTAAAGATACACATGTTACTGATAAATCTAATATACGAAGTGTCAAGTGGACTAGTCTTGGATAATTCACCAGCAGTTTTTTGCGTTAGCAGAATCGATATTTAAAAAATAAAAAAAAAAACTGAACGAAACTTTTTTTTAATATTTTTCATAAATAGTAAGCCTGTACATACACGAGCTTATAAGTATAAAAATACTTTATTAGATGACAAAAAGTATAAGTCGCGAAAATCTAAGTAACTACTTAAGCACTTTATATATTTTACGTAGTCTGTAAATATATAAATATATGATTAAAAGAAAATGGTTGACACGCTAATGGAGCGAAATACCTTAAGCCGAGGCATTTATGAGATTAGCTTCACGCTTCGGGTCTTTGCCACTGGATTTTAGAAAATTTTAATGCCTGAAATAAGTTCAAAATATATATTGCGATATAAAATATTGTAACCTTTAAGAGATAATTGACTACATTTTCAACCGACTTCAAATGGGGAAGTTCTGTATAATATGTCTATGTGTTTTTCCAACTGCGTGACGCAAAGGAGGGTAATATGTTTTTCAGTCCATGTATGTATGTATATCGATACCTCCCACGTAAGTTGTTGTAACCCTAAAATTACAATTTTACAGTAGAGCACTTTTAATCCGTTTTAGTTTGAAAGTTACAACAAAATACGCCTTTTTCAGGCTTATTTTGTTGTAACTTTCCTTGAAAAAAAAAAGATATTTGAAATTTTTTGACTTCGAATGCATTAAGCAATGCAAATTCGTGTAGTATTCAGTAAAAACGCTAACGGCAATTTTGTGGCTTACAATAACTTACGTGGGAGGTATCGATATACATATGTGGGTTTTTATCTTTGTCGCACTATTTAAACCAAACGCGTGATTTCGATAAATGACACTTCATTTAATACATAATGCCGGCGCGTTATAGAAAGCATAAAAATCCGGGAAAGTCAAAATGGCCGGTTTTGGGCGCCATAATGTAAAAATTTAAAAAATTAAAATTAACCAACTATACCGCGAAAAATTCAAGTTTCTCATGCCATTTTACAATCAATTACCGTTTAGGATCTATAAGCATTTAAAGTTATAGTCTACCCCATACGAAAATTACGAATTTTCGATTTTTTTTTTCATTGTAAAATTACATTATAAAAAAATGATTCAGTCCAATCATTCAATCGATAATTTCTTATCTAACTGATATTTGTGGCGAGAAATTCGAAATATTTGTCTGCTAAATAAGACAAGCAATGAAATAGACTATAGTTAGTAACAATTCTCACTAATAGGCTTTTAAACACAACTGAAATTGATGCTACTGTTGACTGCAGATGGTCTTATATATTAATATAACGCATCACACTCAACGGCCCCCATTAAGATCTCATGACCTTGTGTCGGGGGTCCGGAAACACTCACAACACTAACACAAAAACCCAGACCACGACAAACATCCAATACACACGTTTACCGTGAGTGGGGATCGAACCCGCGACCGTTAGCGCTTAAGTCAGTTGCAGTGACCATTGCGCCGACGCGTCTGTCAAGCCGTCGGTCTTGTGAAGCAGTCGGGTTTTTTATTTATTTACTAGTTACTTGTTAGTGTTTCTTACCTCAGAAGTTATTATTTCTTAACTGATTTTGAAAATTCTTTTTTTGTTCTAAAGAGTATACTTTCAAATTGGTCCCATAGTATGTTTATCAAAATCGGTTCAAGATTTTAGTTTTTAAATAAAAAAATAATCAGTTTAATAGTTTTTTTTGTCATCACATCACATCACAATTGTCATTTAACGAAATTGTATATGCTTTTGAACATATTTTTTTTTAAAGTCCCAGTTTAATGTAAATATCGGTCCATTAATTAATATTACATCCTATCAAGAGCGAAATTTTAAACAAATTTTCTCTTTAATTTATTAACATCGTAACATTATTATAATTCACATATCTGTGTAACATACAATAAGATACATGGTATTAATACTTTAACATAATGCGCCTTTTGTGTACCTAAAACCTATTATATAAAGTATTAATTAAAATAGCTCACATCAAAAGGTCGCTTAGAAATTAATAACAAAAGATGACAACCCATTTACTTTGAACAGAAAATAATTTTAAGCTAAAATATGTTAAGTGTACACTTAAAATCATCTAAGTATAAATTGTAAAGAAAATTATAGGAATTTTAAAACTAAATTAACTAAACGTGCATTGCAATTGCACCTACGTTTAATTTCCCTTTTCAACCGACTTCAAAAAGGAGGTTTTCAAATACTTATGTTTTTTAAATGTATGTTACCTTAGAACCTATCTCTAAACTAATTTTCAATATTCGATTTTTCATTTAAAATGGTAGGTATAGTCTTGTCATAGTCTAGATCTAGGCGTAGGCATAGTCTAGTCAGTGTAGTATTTTTCTTTGCTTGTTTTATTTAGCAATCAAATATGGCGAACTACTAACCACACATAAGAGTTAGAGATATATGTATTATCGATCGAACGATTGAAATGAATCATTTTTTATATTTATAATGAAAAATAATGTGTGAAAATTCGTGATTATCATTCCAGGTATTGTTATCAAATAAGACAAGTAAAAAAGAATCGACTATATATGGATGCTGATAAGCAATAATGTGTCAACCCACAAAAAGTGAAATTTGGAGATATTAGTGTATTTTGATACGGCATCACCTATTTAACATTATTCAATATAAAATAAAGTCATATAAATTAAATAAGTATAGAAAAAAGTTTCTTAATTAATTGTTTCGAAATTCCAGGTCGTTCCTTATTTTGTAATTTGTACAATAATCTTAAATTTTTAAAAACTTTTTATAAGATAATATATTGAATATATCAACCTGCTTTCAATTAATTACAGCTTTTATTTTTTTATATTTTAAAAAAGAAAAGAAAATATGGATAAATACTTATTCAAACAAACATATTAAGAATAAGTTTGACATCTTTAGACGCCATTTTCTCAAAATGAAGTTCGTGTGGCTTGACACATTTTTGCTTATCAGCGTCCATATACCAATACTTTCAAATTGGTCGTATATCATTTTTATCAAAATCGATTTACACGTTTGGTTTTAAAACCAAATAATTGGAATAAGGATATCATTCAAGTAAACGAAAATACGTATTCGATTCCGAAGATTGTTACTTTTTTTTAACTCTTCATTATTGTGGATACTGTGGTATATTTTATAGCCTATTAACTTTTAAGTCAGCAGGTTATAAATAGGAAAATCTTTTTTTTTTTCAAATCGAACCGACACTTCCCAAGATTAGTTTGTTGAACTAACAAACTCACAAATTTAATAGATTTAGTAGTTATATGAACATATGTATAAGGTATAGTATAAAACATATTTAAACTTTTGCCAGAAATTTGTACAATAATTGTTTTAATAGTAAATATTAAAAGCTCTTCTTAAAATTACCATTCATATAACATTAATTATTATCATAAAAAAGAACATTTCCCGCGTACATCGAAAACCCACTTCGACTCAACTGCGGAATTTCCGCAGGACGTAATGAAAAATGGATAAGACATCTATCATAAACTCTTTTCCGCGATATTTCGAAACGCAAAAACTTACCGGGAACGTGAATAATGTCACGCGAAATTAAATCCCCCGGCTATAAAGCGCAGATGACGGCTTCGTGGCTAACTTCTGGATTTTAACTGTGGGTTGCTAGCGACATTGAATTTAAATCGACATTTTGAAGATTTCGCTTCTTGGCAACAATTGTTGTCACAGTTTTTGTTGAATGGACAAAATGTGTTTCTGTCGATTTGTATTTATATTTTAATTTTATAAATGTGAAAGTAAATCTGTCTGTCCTTATCACACCTAAATCGCTCAACCAATTTCGATGAATTTTATTATAGATCTAAAATGAACCTTCGTAAACGAAACTTACTTTTTGATGCGTAAATGAAACTCGAGGAAGGTGAAATATAGGAGAATCAATTTCCCAAAAAACTACGCTATTCTAATAAATTATTCTACGCAGACGAAGTCACTCGTCAAGTACGTATAGTATTTGTATATGATCATGATTATCTATTTCTTATTTTATCTTCGTATTAATTTACACAAGTTATTTCTCATTGCTTTACACCTGAAAGAATTGACAGTAAGTGCCTTAATTTTGAAATTCCCAGCTTCCGTAACTACTTAGATGTATCAGTTACTAGGTTACAAAATTGTTTTATATTGCTCTAGAGACTAAAACTTACAAATATAATTATTTAATAAATAAACAAATAACTTTACCTAAATTTTCATCTATATTTCTATGACTAAAATGTACTAATTTCCTTTAATATTATTTTAACATATATTTTTAGACGAATCTGGTAAATGCAATTGATTTTTATTTTTTTATTTAAGCAAACGGAAATTTTATCAGCAGATAGGAATAATGATAAATAGACCCTTTTGGAACGATTAATTTAGGGAGGATCACAAACTTTTTTGATATGTGCCTCGGATGGAGAGACTTTTTTATCTCGAGACCGATACCATCAAACTCAAATTGCGTGGAAAGGAATTCTTTTATCCTCAATAGATTTATATCGAAACATAATAAATATATTTTAAACGTTACGTTTTAGGCTTATAAAGAAATAAACGTGAGCCCTCCAATCGAATGTGGGAACAATTTCGTTATTTATTTGTAGAAAAAATGTGAGATTTAAATCAATCAATATTATCAATAAATATTTAAAAGACACGAACGCGATTGTAATAAATTAAGTTTAATATTTTTAACGTAAAATTTAAAAGAAATATATGTAAAGTCTATTTTTCTTTTCTTGTCTTATTTGGTAACATTATCCGGAACGAAAATCACAAATTTTCTAATAGTAATTGTTCATTATAATTTGTCATTCTAAAAAATTGATTCAGTTTAATTATTCGATCGACAATTTCTCAACTTTAACTCTTATCACTGGTTAGAAAGTACGCCACATTTGTGTGATAAATGGGACGAGTAAAGAAAAATAGACTATACGTAAATTTTAATTCGAATGTAATTTATTAACCCTGTATGAATATCCAATTTATTATACTAATTTTTTTATTAACAGTTTTTGTTTTGTCAGCTAAAACTTAAATGTCATCTTAAAACTTCCATTTCAGAAATTTAATCTAAATTTCTCATTTTTTTATTATTATTGAATATGACATAAAATATCAAATTAACGCACCTTATCACGCAGCATATCCCGCACCCTTGTGGCCTGATGTCGACTCCTGTGCAACTCCAGCTGCAGCTCCAAGCACCGCTCCTGCCAGTTGACAGACCCTATGTCTGCTGCCGCGAGCTCATACTCCAAGGGATCCAGACGCGAGGAGTGGGCGAAAGGCCTGGAAAAATTAAAACAACTTTTCTAATTTCCGGACTTTTTTTTATTGTCTAATTTATATATTAAATGACATATCCAAAGTGTATTTATTATTATAATTTTTCGCTGACTCCATTATTAAATATTAGGCGAAAATCACATTTGTAAGTTTTAGTTTCGAAATTTACAAAAAACTACTTCGTAATCTTGTAACAGTTACGTAGGTAGCCAGCTATTACTGTAAAAAATGAGGGAAATGACACAAAATTATTTCAAGTGTAAGGCAATGACAAGCAACTTATGTAAATCTTTATTAAAGTCTGAGAGCAAAACTTATAAGTATAAATTTACGTCTTACACATTATTTTTTATTGTTGTAAGTTAGATTGTAATTATTTTG
Source organism: Hypolimnas misippus (assembly GCA_037950945.1). Classification (NCBI taxonomy): domain Eukaryota; kingdom Metazoa; phylum Arthropoda; class Insecta; order Lepidoptera; family Nymphalidae; genus Hypolimnas; species Hypolimnas misippus. Next base: position 4,232,159 of record JBBEEQ010000019.1, read on the forward strand.
AAATCTTTTTTTTTCTGATAAACATAGAAGGCAAATATATCTTTTTTTTTTGTATTACGAATTATTAAATCAGTTATTGTTTACTTTCACATTTAAACCGTTTTTTATAAAAATAAACTAATGCAATATAAGCAATTGTTTCGGTAACAACTGTGAAAATATCTCTTTAATTTTTACGTAGTGGATTATTCATCAGAGAACATTTTTCAATCCCATTATTACAGTAATATGATTCTCACGGAAAAATAAGCAAACGGACCGAGAAAAATCTTGCAGTTAATCAATTTACCGCCAAGTTTTCTACTTTTTTGGTTTGAGGTCGTCGACTGGTAGCAATCACTTTCGCTTGGATATTTTTTCTCCGTTTCGTGAATTAAATTTGCACAAACTTAATTATTGAGTAATAACTTAGTCTGGCAGACTATTATATAGTTTATGGCTTTAAATCTTCGAGGGGTATTTTAGTTAAATCATATTTCAGTCTTGGTCAAAGAACTCAGATGACATCTTCGAGAAATTCCACGTTTTTAAGCTACTAGCTTTTGCTTGTAACTTCTCCCACATGGTGTCTTTACATAGTATAAAAAAAGTTCTTAAATTCTAAATAATATATAAATATAAATAATAAAACAAATTTCATCAATAAACAATGTGATTCAAGAGGTTTATATGCATAACACTTGCATATCAATAGTAATAGAGAAAAGCCGAGAATTTCGAAGATTCGTAATGTGATGTCGTAAAAAATACGCTAGACGCTAGTGTTGGTGTAAAATAGGCTGTATGTTATTAATATATACATAGATGAAAATTATATATGTTATTGTAAAACATCCATCCATCCTTGCATCCATCCATCCTTACAAATTTTCCAATTTATAAGGCGATAATCACACTTGTAAGTTTTACTTTCGTAATTTTGCCTAAATAACCACACAAAAGCTATGAGTGACAAAAGAAGACACAAACAATAAATTCTTTCAGATGTAAAACCAATGAGAAATTTATAAAATTCTTAGAAAATTAGAGAGTAAAACTTACGAAATCTATAAATTCGTTATGTGTAACGTTATTGTTTATTCCGACCTAAGTTTATATGTATGTACGCGACATATAAATGTTGGTTTCTTTATGCTCACAAAAAATCATAAAGCTGGACGGATTTTAATTAATGAAGTATCTATCTATTCCATTTACGCACTCTTAACTATACGACACTTACAGACTACTTTGTATCCGACTGCGCGACGCAAAGGAAGACGCAGTTTATGTATGTATGATTGTTTGTACATTTATAACAATATTTAGACATAATGGGTGGGCCGGTTTTGATAAATGGCACGTCGTTTGATTCGTTATAATGGCGGGTATGTCATAAGAAGTCATGGTAAGAATTTAAAAAATAAAATGGACTATTTTGGACGCCATAATGTGATAAAAAAACTGGAAATTGACGACCTATTCAAGTGGGGTATCGTCGAATTTTTGATTTTTTCAATTAATTAATCGTTCTTTTAGGAAAACAAAAAACTCGGCCGCAGTTTACTTTCAATTTTAACGGTCGTATTTTTCCATCAAAATCTGCGTTGTACTATATTTAAAAAAAATTTCAAACTGTTGTTTTCACCAGGCCCCTCTCTCCCACTGGGCACTCAGGGCACTTACCCCGGGCCCCGCGGTCGATGAGGGCCCCACAAATTCTAACATATTGTGGAAAAGTGATTGAAATTTGAAGGATACCTCTTCTACTAATATATATTTTCTGTGAGTATTATACATCAATAATTTGATAGTACAAAAATAAACATCAGAATTAATAAATCTAAAAACGTTGCCTTTTTACTCTTAACAAAATGGTCCTCTGTTAAAGTTATAGGGGCCCCATTTTCATAATGTGCCTAGGGCCTCCAATAGATTAAAGACATTCCTAGTTTTCACACTTTCCCGTGTTGTTATAACAATATTTCCATCAACCACATAACAAAGGTTCCGTTACGTTACTTTTCAGGGACACAAAAAGGATTTGCAATTCCGATTGAACCCAAATTTGCAATCTGATAACAGGGAAATTGGCAACGACTTAATCCTTCAATTTGTGTGCGAGATCGTCATACCAATCTCAGTTGTTATGTAAAGGTCAATAAACTACAACTACATAGGTAAATAATATTGCCTCTGGTAATTCTGTTTACCTGGTGTGACTATTGATAGAGTGCAAACAAAAATACGAAATGGTATTTTTATTATATTCTTGTTTGTATTCCAATTTTATTCTTTTACCAATTGTATTAAGTGATAATTGATATATTCATAACTTATAACTTAAAAATGTATTATAATGCATTTTAATAAAAAAATATATATGTAAATTACTAAATAAAATATTTAAAATATTTTTCAATGGGACATTTAGTGAATGTCAGAAATCAATATGGCTGATAAGCAATAATGTATCAACCCGCAAAAAGTTAAATTCGGAGATATTGATGTATTTTGATACTGCATTACCTATTAAACATTATTAAAATAAATGAAGTCATGTAAACTAAATGGGTACGGAAAAAAGTTTCTTAATTAATGGGTTCGAATTTCAAGTGCGTTCCATCTTTTGCAATTGTATTAATTGCAATCGTCTCAAATATCCGAAAGACTTTTTACTAACTAATATAAATAAATATATTAGTCTCATTTTTTTTACTTATACATTTTATCGAAAAATAAAATAAAAGATGGATATATACTTCTTCAAACATATTTGTCAAGAATTAGTTTGACATATTTAGTCGCCATTTTCTCAAAATGAAGTCCGTGTGGCTTGACACAGTATTGTTTATCAGCGTCCAATTATCATTCAACTTATCAGTTTGAATTTCTCTGAATCGTGAGAAACATCTCTATGTTCTTTTTAACCACTAAGAAATATATGACTAAGGCGTGAATTAACCTTGTAAGTTTTACTCTCATACTTTCATAAAGTAAGTTAACATATTCAGTGACGGTCACAGCTTACGTACTAGCCACCTGTTATTGGTTAGAAAGTTGTTTCATATCCCTTACAAGAGCAAAACTTAAAAGTGCAATTCCGCCCTTAATAAACCCGCGACGTTTCTATGCCTGTACAACTAAGGCTAAAATGAACGCAAAGCAAATCTCTCGTAATACAACGCTGCATGAATTTTCCACCGCGAACGTATTACCGCGGCATTAATATGGGATAAAGTTCATCAATTTAAATGGACTATATTTTATCCGCACATAATATTACATACTGTTATTAACTTTTACACGTCACGATTTTACTGCATTTTTAATCATTGGACATTTAGTTTACTGTTGAAATTTTTCAGTCACTCAAATATTATCTGAACTAATAAATCATATTGACGTGTCTGTTTGTAATTTAAAATTAACAGGGTTTAACTAAATACAATATGCAAGTATATACGGTACTTACATCAAAAACGCAATTTATGTCTGTCTGTTTGTTAATATTTAGACTACTTTTATTAAAAAAAAAAACTTATTTTAATTTAATAAAAAGAGAGTTACACGTGAAAATATAAAAAACCGTGAGACACAGCTATTATTTAAAAAAAATCACAATTTAAAACATTCGCTATCAAGTCAAGATTTATTAAAATTAAAGGAATAAAGATTTTTTTTATAGTCAACAATCTGCGTATTAACTGTTGTTAAGTGATCACCGCCCATGTACATTTGCAGCACCAGGGAAGCTCAAACACGTCACCAGCTTAAAAAGGGATAAGGGATAAGGGACAAGGGATAAGGGACAAGGGATAAGGGATAAGGGGTAAAGGGGTAAAGGAAGTAAGGATAGTCTTGAGGGTTAGGCTAACGGCTCACTCATTCACCATACGAAATGCTGCCTCATTTGCTTCTTTACGACAATCTTCTAGAAGATCGAGACATTGTCGCAGTCGTGTCTATATACGTAGTCAATGGCTACAGTTTAACTCTATCACAATATAAATATATCTATGCTAATGTCATAAGAAGGTAAAATTTATGTGTAATGTTTGTAATTTTATAAATTTGTATGTAGGTATAATCGGATTTGAAAAAATAATTTTGCGTTTAATAGCCCGTTTTTGAGAAAGGTTACATCACGCTGTGAATCACAGGAGCAAAGCAGTAACCATAAACGCGAGTGAAACCGTCAGAGGGAGCTAGTAGTTAAGTAAATTACAACGCGGACGTGCAAAATATGTTTTTATGTCAAGTATACAGTACTTTGCTCCATTGATACCATATTCATTAACCATGACATTACGAATGTGAACTGGCAGATGTGACTATTTGCCATTTAGGTCCCCATCTGCTCGTCTGCAGTCCTATTGTCCATTAAAATGTGTAATTACTTCAACTGCAATTACTATGCAAAGCGATTCGAACATAAAAAGCGTAATTTAAATTCCAATGTTGATGTTTTGTAAACTATCAAATCTCGTGCATTCGTTTCACAACAAAAAGCCGAATAGAAACCTTTATTTGATTTCCTACTAGCTGTCCCTTGTGGTTTCACTCGCGTTTATGGTTACTGCTCCGCTCCTATGAGCTGTAGCGTGATGTAATATAGCCTATAGCCTTCCTCAATAAATAAACTATATAACAAGAGAAGAGTTTTTCAATTCGAACCAATAGTTCCTGAGATTAACGCGTTCAAACAAACAAACTCTTCGGCTTTATAATATTAGTATACAACGCGTATATTTTACGAACCATCGAATCTAGTTTCGTTTTTTTGATTAAAAAACTATAGTTGATGCTTTAAAAATTGCTCTATTTTATATTTTTGGAAGTAATTGCGAGAGAATGTAATATTTTTCATTGCGGCGTGAATCATTTTACGTAAATAAAACTCAGTGTCATTAACTAAAATGTCGAGTTTGTGTCTAAGGTTTTTATTAAAAAGAAAAATAAATTGCATAAGTGACTGATGGCAATTGTCGATTTATGATGACGATCACAATAAAGTTTGCAAAATGTCGGCATGTTAAAAACATATAGGCAATTCGTAGACAGAAGAACAATCTAACAAGATAAATTAATTGAAAAAATCATACTTAACAGGACCGTCTGCAGTCAGCAGTACTGTATCAATGTTATTCTGTCTAAAAGATTATAAGTGAGAATTGTTACTAACAAACTATAAATGGTAATTCTCATTGAAAAACCTAAAAATTGCCTTTTAATAATAAAAATACTTAACTTGACATAGTTCGTCGTTATCCTCTGTTTCTTTTTCACGTTATGGCGTTAAAAATCGGCCATTACGATTTTTCCAAATTTTTTACGTTTTCCATCGTAACTTAACGTATCATTAATCAGAATCGGCCAATGCGTTTGTTCTCGATAGTACCTCATAGATACAAACCCACATACATAGATTGATGAGCGCATTACCCCTACGTCGCGAACTCGCGTAAAAATCATCACAATCATCTCTCGTTCAGATCTTAAAACTTAAGTAAAAAAAAAAAATTTAACAAATCGTATCGAATCCGTATCGTCCACTGGCGATATAAACGTCGCTCTCAATTCATTCATCGCTCAACGACATTATCTGCTATTAATCGTGTGCAAACTCGTCGTATCATTTATTTTCAATAATTTACTCGTTGAAATGACGTTATTATAAAACGAGTTTAAGTAAACATCGGTAACGATGGTATGAATTGAAATGAATGAATGATTCATATGGATTACTTTTCAAGTTTACGTAAGACTTTGTTTGAGTAGATAATTTTGACTTTACATAACTATTAGGAGATAATTACATTTGTAAGTTTTTCTGTCACAATTAATGTTAATAAACTCTGTAACTTAGTAACTATTACGTAGATTACATTACGAAAGCTGTATGTCAAACATAAGGCAGTAAATTCTTGCAAGTGTAAAGCTATGTCAAACAACTTATGTAAATCTTAATAAAATTATGAGAGTAAAACTTGTTAGTTATATTTTTCGAGACTATGAAAAATGGATGCTGATAAGCAATAATGTGTTAAACCACAAAAATTCAAATTCGGAAAAATTGATGTATTCTGATAATACGTCATCTACTAAGCATTATTCAAACATTTTAAAAATATTTAAACTAAATAAGTACGGAAATTAGCTTCTTATAATGTCATTTGACAATTTTATTATTAGATAAAACTTTTCATTATAGCAATCTGATTAATTCATTATAACTTTTATCAAAATAGAAAAGAAAAGATGGTTATCTCAAAATGAAATCCGTGTGGCTTGACACAGTATTGCTTATCAGCGTCCATTTGTCGCATATGAAAAATATGTAAGTTAATCTATGCACAAACCTACAACGCGAGAAGTAATAGCAACAACAAAACACAAACTTATACCTCCAGTTCAACATAAATACTCTTTCTTCATCTCGAGAAATAACAGAATTATTTTAACAAACCTACATCTTTATATCAAAAGACCACAAGAACAAATACATACCAACAATACATAGTTCGTTTCATATAATTATTTATAACAGACCCAGATCTCTAGCAAAATTAAAATTTCCTTTTCGCTTTTTTACTCGTGAAAATTTTTAATATTTTTTTGTTCGAAAACATTGGAACTAAAATTTAGATTCCATAATTGGTTATACAGTCTGGTAGTTTTCGCTATATTAGTTTCTGATGACGTCATAAAGCTTATAACTTTAACGACACTTTTCACGACCTCACCTAACGATGTCATATGTCAGAACCCCTATAATTATATAGCCAATAAAATATAAAATACTCTTAATGTTGCAAAAACAATAATAATAAGTAATATTCGCATATTAATAATATTTCTTCAATTCAAGTAATACTAGTCACTTGTTAAAATAATGACTTAGAACTGAGCATTAATAACCGTGAAGCAACCCGCATTTCGCAGAATTCAATTATCTTTTCATTAAGCAAAATTACCGTTAATGACAAGATAGAAAACGTGCTGATAAAAGTGTTGAAATAGCGCATAAAAGATAGATGATAAAATAGTCTTCTTTAGCCATTCCTCTACGTTTACCGAGCTCTAATAGCTACGAGTATTCTAATCTAGATCTACCAAGATTGCTGTTTGTCCTACGCGTCTCTTTAGAAAGAAAAAGTTAGTTATATCGATAAAAATCATATAATTTAAGATATTGATTTGAAGTAATCAAAATAGATGTAATCTTTTAATACTTAGGTGTAAAAAAAAGTGTGGGCAATAGTGTGATGTCACTGATCTTATTACGTATGAGCACTGGCATGTCAGACAGACTTGGCACCTATGGCTTAATACATTTATTTTTTTTTAATTATAAAACAAAGTTTTTCTCTGATAAGATTAAAATAATATATTTATTTATCAAGCCACGTTTCACAACGGTTGCAGTTTCTTGAACAATGTGTCTTACGATCAGATTCATTTACATTCGGTAATACTTATTAATCTGTGTTTGATTTTATTCAATTTAAGTCTGAAAGTGTCGTATTGTTAATTATGAATATTAAAATTAATTACAGAACGAATATCAAAAAGAGGAGCTTTTCTGACAAGAGTAGGCAGTCATATAAATAAATCATGATTATCGTGGTAATTGTCCCCTCGTCATCCGCGCTCCGCACAGCGCCATCCTCCACTCCGACGACGTTCTAAGCCGAGGTGCGATCTCACTAGGAGACACCCTTAGACACGGGCGTCCATTCTGAGCCCCAACGGGGGCTCCCAATTTCAAGGCTGAGACTCAGTACTCGCCCCCCCCCCCCCCGGTGACGCTGTCAAGGCCAGTAGGGCCAACAGCAATACACATTTCAAAAAAAAAAAAAGGAGTAATTGTCGTAATTATCGTATATTACATGTTTTATTCTGTTTATTATACTTACTTGTTTATACATAAACTGTTCCATTATTGTTATGCTAAGAAATTAAAATACCATTATCAAGCAGTATGCGCTATGATGCAATATATTATGCAAAGATGCTGGGTAATGATAGGATAACATGGTGTATGTGTATTGGAACTATTATATTTACCTTTATAATAATAATAAATGGACGCTGTTAAGCAATACCATGTCAAGCAACACGTACTTCATTTTGTTAAAATGGCGTCTTGTGATATCAAACCTATGTATTATTAACGAAAGTCTTTCAAGACGTATATATCCACCTTCTCTTTTCTATTTTGATAAAATGTATAATAAATTAAAAGTATATAGGTATAATCAAGTTTTATCTAATAATAAGTTTTTCAAATATATTAGTTAATTGTATACTGTAAAATGCTGAGCACACTTCAATATTCGAAACTTTTTTCCGCACTGGTTTAGTTTAGACGACTTGAAAATATTTGAATAATGTAAAATACATGGTTCATTATCAGTATACATCAATATCTCCAAATTCGACTTTTTGTGGGTTGACACATTACTGCTTATCAGCGTCCAAATATGGATCTGTCCAATAAGAAGGTAGTTACTGCTAGTAACTCAGGTATTGAATATTTAAACACTTTTATACTAGCAACACTATTATTAAATTGTTATGTAATCAAGTGTGTTATTACGGTAAGCTACCGCTATCACACATTTCAATTCGGCAGTTGATTTGTTTCGTTTTAGTACAAAAATCAGAAATCAACTGTCGAAATGTATCTCGTTCTCGTTGCAGTAGCTATAGCAAGCTTATAGTTGATTCTCACCTAGGTGGTGGAGGCGGTGGATCCCTCGAACGCCTGGGCAAAAGCCGCGGGCTGTTCGGAGTGCTAGCCGACTGCCCCGCCCCACTGTGGTCGGTGAACCTCGACAGTGGGTCGAAGATCTGCGACAGTCGTCGCGACCTCTCCTCCGACATCGTCACAACAACACAACACTCACTAAAACACTATCACATCACGAGACACACGGCTAATAACGTCACTATCGTATCACATATAAGAACTATTTCGAACGGTCCGAACAATTTAAAGTGCGGAAACAGTTATCGCGCGGTGACAGATGGCGCCTCGCACGCGGGATTTGGCGCGCAATCTCGCCGGCCATCTTGTTTCGTTTGATCTTTTTCACGGCTTAACGTGCTCTGTATTTAGAATTCTGAAAAAGAAAAAAGGGATATTAGTTTTAAGGTGTGCAGGGAAGGTGAGTCAATTAGTCGTGGAAACATTGGACGAGCGTCAAAACGAAATGTCAATAGCGTAGGTGATGACAATATGCGATAACTTATTGAAGTGTTATTCCGGTAAACGTGACATTTAGATATTAACCCCAACGGTATAACTTGATGACAACCGTTTTAGATATAATTAAATATAGCATATATGTGTGTACACATATAAATACACGAGACTCACTAATAAAATGCATTTATACAGAATATATAAAAGAATGATTTTATTATAACTGATCTAACGTGTATGTAGATGAATGCATAATCTATCTGCGCATAAATATAAAACACGTAACCACATAACGAAACAGAATACAATAAAATACATTTAAAGACAATAAAACGAAGAAACAACGCAATATTATCTCGAAACAAAGCTAAAAAGTGGTAGTAATCGGGTCAGTTTTTATAGCGACTAACACCACTATAAAACTATTTTTGTTACCGACTCCGGGCTCACGAGTTCGTATAATTTACAGTTCATTATGAACTATTACCGGATGCTCGTTACGGACCAGTCATTACAGAAACGTAAATGTTTATGTTTCGGTTTCATGTCCAATTTGAAATGGCCTGAGTTTTAGATAAAATCAGTAATAATGGTCCATGAAATTGGTATATTTTTAAATTCGATGTCGGATTTTTTTTTAATCGTAGTGCAAATAAGAAAAGTACATGAATATTTAAATTATTTGAACGCAGTTTTGCTAATAAGCTATATACAATTACATATTGATCATATATTTACCATCTGTTTATTTTTAATTTATTTTACAATTATGTATTATTAATAAAAGCATTCAAAAATTCCAAACAGCTAACACCACGGAATTAGAAATTAATGTATTAATAATTCAAAAATCTTTTTGATTAACAAATTATACTTTTGATAATCATAATACATTTGTTTCAAAAGACGTTAGTATGTAAGCAATTCCTTAACGCATTCGTGAGGAAAATTCGAATCCTCCTTCATTCGTCCGGAAACGTGTTGATCCCTTCATTATCGAGTTCATTGATTACCGCATCCCGTAATGCTTATCACATCACCGAAGTGAAAAATTACTTTACGGTGTGGCAAATTAAAAGGTCACTGACCAGAAAATTGCCGGACCCGACAAGATACGAGCTTTGATTAATGTTATCAAGAACGTTATCTAGGATACACTTTAAATTGGGGTCAACCCCTTCTTGTGTTACTGACATTTTTATCTGTATATTTAACGGAGGTTTAAATACGGCTGTTGGGAAGTTTTCCTTTGTCTTCGAGAATTCGCTTGATTAAAAAAAAGGTTTTTTATTATGTAATCATTGTTACGCCGTTTTGTCTTAGTTTTTCTTCGATTTAAAAATATCTCGCTTCACTGAGAATTCTTAGTTCTTACGAAGAAGTTTTATTATCATACAAGACTTCTTGCGAGAATCATTGAGCTATGAAATGGAGATTATTATGTAAAGTATACCTTTTTCCGTGCCTCTTTATAATATCGGTTCAATACATGATAATTGTAGCTATTTTATCATTCGGTTTGCTGGTAACATACGAACACGATATTTCTTATAGTTGGCAAAGCTTAACAATGGTGGAGGCTTAACAGAACATGCCAATGGGAAGTTATGGGGTCACAGATTGTACAGATTACAGGAGACTTACGTGCTTTTAGGGTAGGTATGGTAAAGATTACATTCATTACGAACAAAGTGATGGTATAGTTGATGAAATATGTACCTGTTAGAAGAAATTTAGGGAGAATTTTATGAGCTTTTAATGGGATAGCATGATAATTCTAGAAACTCCTCATCTTAATTGTCGAAGCGATAAACATTTAACTTAATTGATCAAAGTAATAATAAATTAAGAAAATTTAAATGTACAAAATACTTACCACCAATTTACTTCTAGCTATCATAAAAAATATGCCGATATTTTTTCATAAGAAGATTAATGGGACCAATTATTCAGTTGACGTTACGTAATTTTCTTCAAAACGAGAGGTAGGTACTATCTGAAGCCCCAGATGTTAGCACAAGGAACTAATCAATAGTGTAGGTCGTAAACAAGCCAGGCACGTTGGAAGCTATTCAACAAGCAGATACATAAGAACCTCTTTAATGACTTGGGGTAGCGTGCTGTCTCATTAGGCCTAGATAGGGATGCCATGTGAAAGTGGTAACTATGGAATGTGTTATATGAAATAGTGAGTTCACTTTTATACATGTACAGATAATATTGATACTGTTTCTGGTGATTCACATAGTTTTGTGGCACGTATATCGAAGGATAATGAATTATAAATATAATATCCTACTCTTATCCTTGATATCTAAACAAATACACTCGTACATACTTTTGATTTAATGGAATAAAATATGCAGATCACTTGTCTACAAACTTACTCGGTTTTAATTTAGACCTAGTATTTCAAAAGATGTATTATTTATCTAGTTTTCGATACGTTTTGGAAAAAGAAAAACATCCCAATTGGCATATACTACTATTATCTATACTAATATATAAAACCCAGGGACTGAATTGCTGAAAACAGTCGATATCATCAAATATTCTGGCAGACGATTTCTACTTTTTATAATAAACTGCTTCGTTTAGTAACAAAATATGGCTTATTCTGATGGCGGTAGATTTCAACAATTAGTCCTCTGGAACTACTAGCCCAATTAAAAATATTTTTCCATGAGAGTTCGTTGACTAAGGTGTGTATAAAGTATACCAATTTATCAAATACTGAAACTTATTGAACTTAAATAAAACCGTGAGGCATTTGGTAGACACTGAATATAATAAAAAGAAAACGAATTTTGTCCATAAGTAAATTGAAATCCTTGTTTAAAAGATACTTTATTATAGATTGACGTTGGCTATAATTTTTTTGTTATTAGAATCTTATGATTCAGAGTCGAGGTCCGAAAACACACACAGCACAAACACAAACACCCAGACCACGACAAATATCCATATGAACTATACAGATGTTTACCGTGATCGAACTCGCGCTACAGTCAGTTACATTGACCACTGCGCCAGCCTGTCGTCAAATACGTTTAAACATAAATTCCTGTAATCCTCAACAAGCGTGGCAAACGTACCTATTGATAAAGTAGCTTTGTTACCCGTAGGCACTAACCAGTACACGTGCTCAACGAGACTATTCCGCGTCAAACAGATTCTACGTTTATTTTGATCGTTGAAAAAAATGACTCCTGACATCCGATATGTAATAGAATAATAAAATTTACGGATACAAGCGTAAAATTAGAGGCATTCATTTATAGAATTGCTCTTTAGATGAGGGGAAACCTCGAAAAGTATTGTAAAAATTCTTTCACCAAAACATTTTTCCGAAGTGTGCCTATATAGTATCTTATTATGTCATCATAGCCTTAGTTTTTAAATTGACGTTAATTACGTTAAAAAAAAGGAGGTCCTGTATTCGACTCATATGTATATATAACGGATGTAACTTTGTAGGTCATCAAATTTGGATGAAGTTTTCATTATTTAAAATGCATATTTTTAAAGAAGGTTTTAGTATGCAACATATTAGTATCTAATGAAGATCGTACGAGATAAACAATGGAACTTTTCAATAGTAATTCTAATAGCAAATGACTCGCGATTTCTGGAATCGTTTGTGTATATATACAACAACAATTATCTTGGTTATATTTTTTACGAAAAACAATAATTTAACCTTTTAATTTGCATAGCTAATTTAGTTTTAAGATTTCGCAATTAAATATCTAAAATCAATGTACGTAAAATACCCAATATCCTCACCATAGTTATCACAAATTAATCACAAGATTTTGCGCCAACAATTTTGTCATAAAAAGTGTAACAATTGGACCTTCTAGAAGTTTACACTTTGCACTTCAGAACTGCACAAAATTACACAGTTGCATGTTAGAGCAACATTCGTGGTATCCGAGACACGGTTGGGATAAGACTCACAAAAAACAACGCAGAAATAGCAAAAGATGTCGCTATGACGAACACAAAGCTTTATAACGAGTCTCCGACCCTAAGGCCTCTAGAATGGAGAGACGAAACGTATTCAGGCCAAATGTAGTAACTTTTGTTGCCTTCGAAACCAAAGTAATTTTCTGTTTTTTTATAAAATAGAACTGATATTTGGACGCTGATAAGCAATACTATGTAAAGGTACAAGAATTTCATATTGAGAAAATGGCGTCCTAATATGTCTAAAACCTTTTCTTAATAAATTTGTTAGAAGACATATATCCATCTTTTATTTTCTATTTTGATGAAAGTTATAATGAATTAAAAGCAGATTGTATTATGGTTTTATCTAATAATAAGTTTTTAAAATATACGAGATTATTACATATGGATGCTGATAAGCAATAATTTCGATATATTTCTAACGTCTAAAGTGAAGCGTGGTGAAGCTTTCATCTTTCTCCATAAGGCTAAAATCACACTTGTAAGTTTTGCTCTCAGATTTTCATAAAGATTTACGAAATAAAGATTTATAAAGATTTTACAATCAGTGCCTTATTTTTTACACTTACAGCTTTCGTTACCTAGATAACTGTTGCCAGGTTACAGGGTTACAATTATGAGAGTAACCCTTACGAATGTAATTCTCGCCTAATAGGAGAGGATGTGATGAAGTTTTACGGAGCAATAGGACATTTATAGTCATTGGTTATTAAGCAATAAATGCGATATTTTATGATATTGTGAACGGTATGTCTGACAGACACGTTGGCGCAATGGTCTCTGTAACTGATTGAAGCGCTAACGGTCGCGGGTTTGATCCTCGCTCTCGGCAAAACGATTATATTGGTAAAACGAATGTTTCTCGTGGTCTGGGTGTTAGTGTTAGTGTTGTGTGAATTTCCTGACCCCCGACACAAAGCCGTGAGATTTTAATGGGGGCCGTTGATATTTATTATATTAATGTTATTTATTAAATGTATTATATAATATATAAGTTACATATCAATAGTTATACAATTTCGCACAAAAGTAATAAGTTATTATCAAAAAAAAAATATTTTAAAGTGTTTATTGGTTACATTAGTTGAAAGAAATTATATCGCTCAAATGGCCAACTTTCGAATTGATCCATAATTGCGCTGTTTAACGACATTTTGAATTGTTGCTCGCAAAACATCTGGCTCCAAATTGGCGATTGCTTCTTCAATGTCCATGACTTATTGAAAATCTATTTACTATATATCTACATTATAAATGTCAAAGCACACTGACATTTGGCGCCATCTGTCAAAATTGCGTCCAATTCTAACTATGACATAACTTTCGCGCCGCACTGTATAATATCATCAAGTTACTATTTTTATTTACCGTGAAGGTTTATCTAAAAAGCTTCAATTATTTCGTAGTGAAACTAGTCATCTAAGTAAGAATGGATGTAATGGCAGCGTCGCCTATATTGTGACGGGTTTTTGTAGTCAGCCCTCATTAGTGTCTGTCTGGATGTTAGCACTGCCTTTGTTCCCGAGTAATGGTCGAGGCAGACGTTTTTATATATATTAGATACTTCGAGAATATATTTTACAAATGTTTACGCAGGACTGTTAGTGGGAAGACTGTCTATGTTGACGTAGTTTTTATTAGGTATTGTATCGTACTTTTGTAATGTAGTCGTATTTTCTTTAATACGAATTTTTATACCATATTTATGTTACAGTCAAATCTCTTAAGCGTTCAATAGTACTTTTTAACTCCCGACCCAAAAAAGGTGTGTTATAAGTTTGACCGCTATGTGTGTCTGTGAGTCTGTCTGGACACCGTAGCTCTTAAACGGGTGAACTTGGATGCGGTTTTTTTTTATTTGAAAGAGGGTTTTTAGCGAAGGTTCTTAGACATGTTCTACCAAAATCGGTACAGCCATGTCAAAGTCATGAGCTCTTTTCTTCGTAACTGCGGTAGAAATTTTAGATACACAATAAGTGACTTCAAACATGTGTGTGACCTACAATTTTGAGCACATGTGCATATAACATAACTATGCAAAATGATCGAATTTTTGGTCTCATGATTCAACCGGATTCAAAACTCTTCACCAAGTTACGGCAGAGGTATCGTGTTAGTGCTCGTTGAAATGGTCTCAGTGTGATTGTCGGGAGTTTTTTTAATTCTCATTTTTAATCAATTATAACAGATAAAATCAGTCAAAAATACACACATTAACCTTACTTTTTTATTAGCAGGTACTATGCCTATCATATTCGTTATTTATATAAATATAAAAAAAAAACCTTACCTACAAATGGATGCTGATAAGCAATAATGTGTCAACCCACAAAAAGTCAAATTCGGAGATATTGATGTATTTTGATACTGC
Organism: Hypolimnas misippus; assembly: GCA_037950945.1. NCBI lineage: Eukaryota > Metazoa > Arthropoda > Insecta > Lepidoptera > Nymphalidae > Hypolimnas > Hypolimnas misippus. The sequence continues at coordinate 4,247,692 of JBBEEQ010000019.1, forward strand.
ATCACCTATTTAACATTATTAAAAAATATTAAAGTCATATAAACTAAATAAGTACGGAAAAAAGTTTCTAAATTAATTGGTTCGAATTTCAAGTGCGTTCCATATTTTGCAATTTATAAAATAATTTCAAATATTTAAAAACTTATTATTAGATAACATATTAAATAAATCTATCTGCTTTTGATTCATTATAAATTTTATCAAAATAGAAAAGAAAAGATGAATATATACGTCTTCAAACAAAACTTATTAAGAATAGATTTTACATCTTTAGACGCCATTTTCTCAAAATAAAGTCCGTGTGGCTTGACACAGTATTGCATATGAGCGTCCAAATAATACTAATGTACGTATTCAGCTTTCATATTCGTTATTTATATTCAAAGTGCGGTCAAAAATACTTTTGATTTTGTCAGTTAAAAGATCTTTTGGACGGTTAAAAGGTTTGACCGTAAGATACATATTCAGTATAATGAAAGAATATTTTGTTTATTTTTATAATGTGACTCTAACTTAAATCTCAAAAGACTTAGCATAATGTACAACGAGCATTGTATACCTTCAGTGTTTACTTTCCGGATCTGAAATTGAGACGTTCCTTTAATATAAATTTATAGTTATTAATAATAAAACAAATAATTATATACATATATTAATTATAGCACAATTTCTTATATTAGCAATAGCTTGTGAATTTCCCATTGTTGACCAAATATCGTTCTATCTATAAAATTAAACTATTATTTCTTACTATTAATATTCAATAATTCTCGCTAATATAACAAATGTGAAAGTAATTATGTCTGTGTGTTATGAATTCACGCCTTACTTACTAAATCGATTTAAATTAAATTTGGAGATAGTCTAGAGCCTAAGAAAGGACATAGGTGAATTTGAATGCAAAAAAGGCTGTAAGCGGTTGAAATAGGGGATGAAATTTTGTATGGTAAAGTTATAATGGTAGAAGCTTATAATTTATTTTATAGAGTTTTAGTTAGATATAAATAAATACAAAATTCAAAGTTCATAAAAAAATTAACCTAAAACACAATCCGTTAATCTCCAAACTTTACGCGTAGCCGCAAGCAACTGCTAGTACACAATAAAAACACATCTTAAAATGTCAGACATCACATCTAAGTGAAAACATAATTCAATAAATGTAGTAAACGAATAAGCGATTCCTTCATCAGTAAGGTCGATGCGATAAGACTATCAGCCTCAAATTGGAACCTCATTTTCTTACTCCACTCCAAAGATCGATTACCCTAATTTCGAGTCAACCAAGTATCGTAAAGCCTATTTATTCACCGTATCTTTGAAAACGCCCCCGTGCCTCGTTTACCTTCCTGCGTTTTGACGATAACGTGATTGACCTCACAAATAAATGGCAGATCGTAGCTATTTTTGAACGATAACAGCGATGTTACAAGTATTTAATAAAATGTTAGTCAAAATTCTTTTGTAAAAAGGGTTTCTATATAATACATTATGATCGTTCTGAATTGCTTACCATTTTTAAAATCCTACGAACGCATTATTATTTGGCTCTACAAAATAAGTATGTAGATTGAACATAATGTATCTATGTATCACTTCGCATCTATAATAAAATCCCGCAAACAGTTTTACATTTGCCACCTTAATAAGTTTACAGCCTACATTAAAAAATCTTTAATAAATAAAGCGTATTATACTATACAAGAATATTTTGAAGACACAGAGGCGTGGATTTGATACGCGTTGATTTTCTATCCGAATAACATAATTAAAATGTAATAAAAATACATAAAAGAGTTACTATTGAGTTTCTTGCCGGTTCTTCTCGGTAGAGACTACATTCCGAACCGGTGGTAGCTTTAAAACATCTAAACTAATAATATAACACGTAACTTGACGCTTGAAAAGTGTTTTAAAAGCTTTTATGCCTTAGGCTTTTTTTAGGCTTTTACTCCTGAGGTTGTCTGTTGTTGCAATAAAGAAGTTTATCTATCTATCTATCGTGTTCTGGCTTTACTTTACGTTACATATATTAGAGTCAGTTAGGAGTATAGTCCTTAGTGATTCAAAGATAACGAAGCGAAATACATTACGTTGTATAGCTGACGAGTTGCTGCGTCCAACTTCAAACTCCATCATCAGACCAGGTGGGTTATTACAGTCAGCTAACCTTTATCGCACTATGATAAATTTCGACAGTTGATATATTTCGTTTTAATACAAAAATAAGAAATCATCTGTCAAATTGTATCGTATTTGCGGTAACGCATAATTGCCATGCAGGGGTTCAATGTTATAAAGCTATTGCTAACGAAACGTGCCATATTTTAAAGGTAAAAATGAAAGAACGGCTGTCAAACTATGGCATATTTTGATTGCGACAGTTTAACTCAATCGGACGCTGATGAGCAATACTGTGTAAAGCCACACAGACTTCATTTTAAGAAAAAGGCGTCTAAAGATGTCAAACCCATTCTTAATAAATCTATTATAAAAAACATCTTTGCTAGCCAAACTGCTTTTAATTCATTATACTTTTTATCAAAATAGAAAAGAAAAGATGGATATACACTTCTTCAAACAGACTTTTTAAGAATGAAGAAGAAAAGCAGTTTGGCTAGTAAAGAGTTTTATGTAATAAAAAGTTTTTCAAATATATGATAGATTATTGCATAATCCAAAATATGGAACACACTTCAATATTCTAAACATTAGATGAAGAAACTTTTTTCCATACTAATTTAGTTGAGACTTCAGATGACTTGAGAATTTATTGAATAATGTTAAATAGGTACGTAATGCATTATCAGAATACATCAATATCTCTAAATTTGACTTTTTGTGGGTTGACACATTATTGCTTATCAGCATCCAATTAAGACTTAGCTCTTTAGTGTAACATTATAACATTTTCACCAACAATATCAATGGCAGAAAACTAGTTCAAAAATCAGTTGCAATGGTTTAAAATGAGTACATACAATAACTGAAGTTAAATAAAAGTTCGTAAAATGTAGATAAGAACAATTTTAACAAAAGCAGCATCTATTGTAATACGAAGACGCGGAAAATGAAATGGGTGAAAAGAAACTTCATATGTTCGAGCAAGAAATAATATTCCTTTGCATTGATCCGCAAAAACGTAACACTCTGCCTCCATTGTAGATATTTTCAGACTGAAAAACACACGCACATAAGAATGAATCCACGTGTGTCGAAGACTAACTTTTTCTGACGCTTTTGCGACGACTAGCATTACTGATATTAAAATCTTCAATATCTTCTAACAGCTGGATAAAGAAACTTGTTAAATATAACATTAACTATAGTAAATATGTGGGAAAAATGTTTATTTTTATGGTTACTGCTTCACTGCCATGAGTCGTAACGTAATGTTTTATGAAATCAAAAATCAAAATCAAAATATGCTTTATTCAATAGGCTTTTACAAGCACTTTTGAATCGTCAATACAAAAACAAAAGAAAACAAAACACTAATTAATTAATTTACCACCTTTAATAATATAGCTTATAATAGCCAAAAATTACATTTGTAAATCTCGAAAGCGATATAAAAAATTATGTAACCTAGTAACAGATCCGTAGTTACGAAAGCTATAAATGTCAAAAATAAGGCACTGAAAAAAATTTTTACAGCCGTAAATCAATATATTAATCTTTATGAAAGTCTAACAACTGTACTGTGTAATTTTGGCCATAGACAAAATAAATGATAAAGCGTATAATAAAATGTAACAGAAAAAAATATTTCTTCAATCGAACTGATACCTAATAAGATTCACGAAACAAATATTTCACTTTTAAGATAAGTTTTCATATAAAAGAACATTTAGACAGATTTTTTTACCCCAAACATTAGTTCGATAGAAAAGCAGGGACACGTGTATGTGTTAACAAGATTGATGACCAGCGGACTGACGTGACAAGTCTTGACATAAAGAATGAAAAAAAAACTAGAGGAAGTAAGCAGAAACTAAGAAACGTGAATTTATGTGAAAGAGACAAAAAATCAGGGCCTGAAGATGCTGACTAGAGTAGAAACAGAAGTGCTTCAAGGATGAAATAAGTTTAAACTTAAAAATAAGTTTAAATAAAAATATGAGTCCTCGAAAATGATAAGAAGATTGATTATAAGTATAATACTAATGTCAAACATAACAATTTCAGTGACTAAAATTGGAAACGTTTAGTTGGAAAGTATTATTAAAACTTGATAGAACAAGTTTATGGATGTAATTTTTTTTAATAATACCAAGTTAGAACAGATAAAAGGAAAATTCACGGGTAAGACTATAATAAAGAAACATCTTAATCAAATAAATTACCTAAAGTGCACGTACATGTTGAAACATGGGTAAACTCAAAATATACGTTATTCAAATGCTGCTTTTAAAGCACTTTCGAATCGTCAAGTTACATGTCATATTTTTTTTCAGATTTTTATCAACTACCGAGAAGAACCGGTAAGGAACTCGATAGAAATACTATATATAGAAACTCTTTTAAAATCGTAATGGTTTTTTTATTACATTTTAATTATGTTATATTTAATATTTGTATGGTATGTAGTTAAAACTATTTTTGAAAAAAAAAATGATTCACAAACGTAAATAAAAAGCAGTAACAAAAGATTTAATAGAAATTATCTTAAAATAAAACGTGATATCATAATAATTGTTCACAATTTTAAAGATAACACAAATAAATAAATTCTGTTATATCCTAGTCCAGCACCACACAATCATGGAGCCACAGTTCTTAATTAAACACACGGTTAGAATGTTATACGAATTTAACATCGGTAAAAGGTTTGGGGTCGCTTCGGACGCTATCGACTCTTTTCGCACATGTTTATGATTATTAGTGTTGTGCTTCGTCGTATCAGTTTTCCACTACACGTTTAGTAATGCGACATTACATCGATAGTCGAGAAAATACGGTAAACGGTTTTCGTATGGGTTAACTGTTCAATCGTATCGAAAAACAGAAGTTTTTTGCGGCAAAATCTGAATTTCTCTTCTGAAGAGAGAGTCTGAGCTGCAAAATTGTTTTTGACACATTAATCTTAGGAACTACCAAATCGAATTGAAAGTTATATTTTTTAATTTTTTTAATTGAAGAAGGTAACAAAACAATAAGGGAGGGAAGGTAATGTAAACAACAAGTAAATAAGGGATGGGGGCAGCAACTTGAACCAATTTCGACAAGTACTTCGTGAAAACGAGCTGACTGGTGTACCAGTCTCATGACCATGACGGATGCAACTTCGTCGAAACGTCGGGCAAAAAAAGTTATTACTACCATTAGTTATTGCATAAATCGCGAAAGTTAAATAAGTACATAGTCATTAGACACGTACCAAAGTGTAACTAAATTAAAACTGGGAGACACGTTTTGTTTTATAATAAAAACCGAAATTAAATTTAAATAAGACCTTGTTTGGATCAAACTTAAAATAAACTTTATTTAAATAGGCTTTTATAAGCTCTTTCGAATCGTCAATTTACTTTGTCATGTCAGTTCCACGTGAAACCACAACCGGCGCGGAATGTGGACTTTACTGTGAAGACCCGGCGAAAAACAGTAGTTACTGCTTTAAAAATACCTTTGTAGGTACAATATTGTTAGATGTAACTAGCTACAGTTATCTCGCAAGAATGTCTAAGCACTGTTATTCCATGCTACTTCATCATTAATGTAATCATATACTGAATAGTATGCTTTTTCTTTTAATGAACTTTTAATATAAGTATTAAATTTATAGACACTTCAAAAACACAATTTCAAGACATTTCTTAACAGGTAATCAGAACAAAGCTTCAACGATACAATTACGACTCAAAGTCGTCTTATTCAGAGCACTAGGCACAATCCATTTGGCAACACGCCCAATAACCACCAGCCTCTCGACCTACTTTGAACCAACTTAACTTAAACCCTTTTCTAATATCTTTTAAATGTTATTATAACAACCGTATCAGTTCACGGACATTAGTCCAGCTATTACAATTGAGCACTAGCTAATCCAGGGGACAGCCTATTGAGCCTTTGAGATAGCAAGCACTAAGCAATCGATTTGGCAATGTTCCCAATAACTCTCTACCGGCCTTACACGACCTACTTCTGTCTTTGATATTATTTGAACTAACCGTTACGTAAATTCATATTCCGTTTATTAAACAAATTTTCTCTTTACCGCGAAGATGTTATTATTCATGACCTGAGATTTACCCGCTTTTCTGAATATTTTAATAATGATAAGCCATAATGATGCTATGGAATACGTTTAAATTTTTATAATAAATTTGAAAATATCGATATTTTTTGCGTGTTACCTCACTGTCCGCTATCTCTTGCGCCAGACAATAGCCCGAGCCAAAAGGCAGATTTTAATTACGAGCGCCGCCTGGAGGCCTGCGTTACTCATTGTGCCTTTGTACCGGCTATGTCTATTTTGAGTCTCATCTCCATGCCTATACAAACGGGTACCATGTGGACTTTATTTAATATTTTATTTAAAATTATATACTATAAAATGTTACGTAATAATAATGTTTTTAATGTACGTAAGTAGAATGGGAATAAGCAACGTACGGAAGCAATTAATCTTTTGTTTTTAGTTTTAAATTTATAGATTAGAGACTGTCTGTACTGTAATAACCTGTAAATGTCCCATTGTATGAAAAAGCGGCCTCTTCTATCAAGAAAGTACGGAGATTAATCCACCACACTGCTTCCCTGCGGATTTTCTATCATCAAAGATTATATTATTTATAAATAAACAATATATTAAGATAAAAAAAAAATAAAGTCATTTCTATTACATTTTTATTCTCGAAAAATATTTCAATTTTCTTAAGAACAATGTGATCCCCATTTCAGAAAACCTGAGCATTATACTTGCACTATTCACGTCGGTATCTTAGCTTGCATTTGTTAATTCTGTTTGTTCTTTACAATTTATACAATCCTATACACACCCGCAATATTAATAGTTGAAATGTTAACAAGAACAAAAGTAATTTAGACCATTTCAACAGTACAGTGCTCATTGTTCGTGCCAATATTTGTGTTCTTTGATTACACACACAATTTCCTTGGAGTAAATATCGATAATAATTGAAATTTTGATGAATATTTTATTGTATACTAAATGAATGGAGTAAGTTTGGATGTAATTTGTTTGGTTAATTTATATTAAATTGCTATTTTTTATGTTCTTAAGCGAATTTGAAGTTTAATGTTATAAACACATTATTATTGTTTTATATCGCGGTATAACAACCAGATGAACGTATCTACAAAATATCGAAAATCTTTTTTTAACTAAAACCGTTGAAAATGTTTTCTATGAAATGGCAAAACAACGTAATTTAAGATTTCACTAATTCCAAAAAAACGTTATATTTATTATTAGAACCACTTTTCTATGGAACCAAAAAAACTATATTATGAGTATTGCTAAATTAGGAAAAAGTAAAATTTTTAAAACGTAGATACGTTCTGACTCTTATACCGCGATATACTCGTACCTACAAATATATACATTTCTCATGCCGTCCCATAGATACTCTCGAAAAATATGAAAATAAGTTAATTTCAATATTAAGCTTTAAAATATTAATATCAATTAATCCATACGTTCTGCATCAATATTTTTTATTAAAATAAAGATCATCTTTAAAAGCACACATATAAAAATTTCCGAATAATAATGGAAAAAATATACGAATATATTTAAAGAGAAAGCGAATGTTTGAAACCGATTTTAAAAATTACGATAGCGTTTGAAAGATACATTATATACTCTATACAAAACAAATTTTACATTAACGCAGGCGAAGCCACAAGGAAAATCTAGCAGGGATATATAACATAATGACGATAAAAAAAATAAATAGCGTCGTCCAGCGCCGGCTTATAGAGAGTACACTTCAATGTGAGAGAACATTTCCACGGAGGGTGGAAACACTTCGGGTCATTAAGTGATTTAAGAGCACTTTGAGACAGAGGATAACATGCAGTTTTCTCTAACATAAGGACTTTAATTCTTCACAGGAAATAAAATGTCTAAAATTATATTTTTTCTTGTCCTAATTTTCAAACAAAACTTTCGAAGGGACAGATGTTTTTTTTTTATATGATATGTGAATAAATCTTAAGCACTATAATATTTGTATAACTTTGATATACAGTATGATTAATGAAGATCAGAAACTATGAAAATTAGAGAAACGAAATTCCTATTTAAACAATTAAACTTTGGAAATTCTAAAATAACGACACAACTTTACATAAACAATTGTATTTTGATAGTAAATAATATATATTTCAACACTACGAGTTCTACACAGGCAATGTAAACAGCCGAATAACAGAATTCATCAAACAATTGTCACTAGAACAAGAACATTCTCAAGTGGGAACATTTCATTACAGTTCGTATTTGACTTTCAAGTTCATACAAGGGTTCAAAGATACGTCTATTTGTACTACGAACTGTTTCCGTCGCTTCAATACTGGTGCAAGATTACATCTCTAGAATTGTGTTACTTACATTTTTATTGAAATTTAGTGAAAATTGATAGCATTAATTCATGATTATGAATTTATAATTTATTCTTCGTGTATGAATTTGAATATATAACTATACTTGAAAAGGCATATTCTTTTTATTATTTATGTTATTTCAACAGTAAAGTTGATTTAATTCATTAAAGCTTGTGAGTATATTTTTTCAGCAATATTAGGCCACTTAAAAATGATTAAAAAATAAGTATTATATATAATAGGACAGATGTAATCTTCTTAAGCAAATCATTATATACAGATTATTGTACTCGTGAACAATGCATTGATATAACATTTGGGTATATCCGTCCTAATTTTTTGCCTCAACATCCCCAATTATTCGACCCTCGTTCATAGCTAGTAGAAAAGGATGTGGTAAACGAAACCTCACATCTCACTGAAATATAATCCAATGATGACATACAAATGTTTAATAAGGATGATTTTATATTTTAATATAAAATATTATAATAATTTGCTTATTGTAGATTTATTTACATGTTGGGGCATAATATTTTCACGATAAAATAAAACATCAGTTCCACTTACTAATTATTTTGCTGTACTGTAACAACCTGTAAATGTCTCAATGCTTTGTAAAGGCCTCCTGTTATAAGGCGAAAATTACATTTATAACTTTTACACTCGTAATGGACATTTAAAAAATATCTCCCGGTAACAGTTACCTAGATAATTTTACGTAAGCTATATCTGTCAAAAATAAAGGTATTGACAATAAATTCTATCAGGTTTAAAGCGATGACGGATGCAAAACTTTACGAGACTATGAAAGCAAATCTTATAAGTGTAATTTTAACCAAAGAATGTCTTCAACTAATTCCGCCACGCTCCTCCACTGTATATTGGTGGATATATGTACATATGCCAGAATTTCTACCGACATATACAGTTTTCTTCAGGATGTTTTCCTTTACCGCCGAGTTGAGACAAACATGATCTAATCACTACTTATATAATTTTAAATGATACAAAATTCAATGACACAATTTGTCCACCGGAACGTAGCATACATCAACTCATTTAATAAATAAAAAATAACAATTAAAAAAAATAAATAAAAAGTTTTTTATTTTTTTTTATTAAGGGAATAAAACAAAATTATGTTTTATATTTATCATGCATGGATTGGCACACATCGTAAAGTTAATTCGGCAGAATGAAATTAAGTACAGTTTACAATGTCCGCCCGAAGCGCCAATGATTGATGAGGGTGCGTGGACGGGGGCAACTAAAACTGCGTGTGTTACACACTAAGGCGAGAAATACACTTGTAAGTATATGTAAGATATGTACTATGTAAGTAATTTTTAATCTCCTGAATTAATTATTAATTAGATTAATTTTCTTAGTTATATTCGAATAATGTAATAACATAGACTAATCTGTAACCCGGTTACTCTAACTTAAGTAACTTTGCATTAACTGTTAGTTTCAGAAAATAAATTCAAGACACGCTTGCATTAAGTTCGTTCAATTGTGAAAAAATTATAATTAAATATGAAAATTTTATTTAAATCCGCACGCAAAACTTACAAGTGTAACTCTGGCCTAAAACTAGTCGTAGTGCACCGTGACACATCGATATTATATATTTAGTGCAACGCGTACGATACTCCACTCTATGAGTGTATGTCTCTGGCCATCAATTCAAATCCAAATCTAAAATTAACCGATGTATTATTTATACTTCATTTTCTAACTGTGCTGTTAAATTCTACATTGTCCGATTTTTATAATGCAACCAGTTTTATAGCAAAAATGCTTTCGAAGTTCAGAGCTATATATATATATGTTACCAATACTATAATAAACCACAGAAAAAACTTATACCAAATTCCTACTATAAATACAAATATATTGAACTTTCTACCTTTTTTCCCTTTACTGGTTCACCATTATAACTATTAACTTGAATATTACTGCATACCGCAGGTGCGTAATTGCGTAAAAATTTCTCGAAAGGAACCATTTAAAATTTGTTTCATATATTAAATTTAAGAAAAACTAAATAAAAACTCTACCTCTTTTTATATCAGATTTCACCTTACTAACTCAACTTCACGAATGTAGTTCATGTAAACGATCGGACCGCTCGTTTCGGGGCTGTACACAAAATGGGCGATAAACGCCTCAGTTAAAGTTTACGACGTCAGCGTTTGACAGGGAGACGTCGGCTGATGCGATGGAAACAACAGCTCAGCTCGACCTCATTTATGAAATTTAGTTTGTCTGATGTCGTTTGAAATTAGTTTAACAAATTATCCTAAAAGCATTAGAAGATAGAAAATTGATTAAAATTTTAATATTTTACCTTTATGAAACTTCTTTGTTATTTTCATGATAAATTATATATTTATTTTTAATTTAGAGACTAAGTAGTAATATGGTAGGTATTTTAAAGGATTGCTAGATACTAGATGTTAATTATGAGGACGGATTAATTCGTCTGCTAAGACCTTATATTTGGCGGCAGCTTCGTACTTTTTATATAAAATCTCTCTTCTCTAAAGATCTTGTTATGCCAGACTACAATCTAAAATTATCTTTCTATCCCTCGAAAACAGTATTTTTCTATATGAAAGGTACCCTATGTCCGATTCTGTACCCTTGACAACATGTATTCAAAATTTCATAATAATTGAATAGTTGAGGAATGGACCGGTATAAAATTTGCTCCCAGACATTAATAAAGATTACTATAAGTTATTTTTCATTGCTTTACTGAAACAATTTACTGCCTGTGCCTTATTTTTGACATTCACAGCTTTCATAACTACCTACGATTTATTTAATACTAGGTTACAGAATTGTTTTATAACTCTATCAAGAGTAAAACTTACAAATGTAATTCTCGCCTTATATCAGTTAGCATAAACTGAAAATTAACGGATGTTATTGAAAAAAATGCCACTTAAAATTGACATAATACCTAAATGAGACTGCAATAGAAACACTCTTTTTCAGTACTTAAATAAATGTTATCCGAATATTCGACAAATCATCGATAAATCGTTTCTCGTAATCGTTACTCATTTCAGATACTTCGAAACGGTAAAATTAGCAGCGTTGAATAAAAAGACCGGAAACGGATCTGGGTCGACGCGGGAACGTTTAAATGGCTGTTATGCAACTCGATAATTTGGGACAATTGATATTCGTATGTGAAAGAAATGAATGAAATTTTCAGAAATATATTTCTGAATGTCTATTGTTAGATACGTTTATTTTACTTTTTAAAATTATTATTTCAATGATGTCAAATATGTTAATTAATTAGGCTAATAACATCAATTACAAAATTACAAAAAAAAAAAAAACAAAATCGTACATACAAACAAAATTTTATAGGTAATCGTATACAATTAAAAAAAAATATTACACCTCCAATAGTCACAATCTATATTTTATCTACGATAATTACCCCACAAATTAACATAATAACTATAAAATCCATTATAATAATATCCTCATGTTGATTATTGTTATTAAGTTGAAAATATATTATCAAAAGGTAAGCGTCAGCAAATTATGAAAAAAGAACTTACTCTAGGCAAAATAAACCTGGACGTGAGTAAATACTGAATTGCAACCTGTTTGAGCTCCACTCAGACGGGATTACGGGGTCTTGCACGTGGGCCTCCTTCTAAAACGACTGAGGATTGCAAACAATAACAATAAATCTCTCGAGTAGTTTCCTTATTATCTATATCGTTCTATTGCGTAGTATTTCTACCGTCTTACGAATTGTAAACAATTGTTTATTATTATATCCATTATATAACGCCGCTATTGTTAATCGTCTACCTAATATAATAATTCGTCATATAAGCATTGTTTATTGGTAAATAAAACCTAACCACTACCTAGCAATGCTTAATTTTATGCTCTCTAATTTTAGTATTCATTCGAATAATACTTGAACATTTATATGCACGTTTAGAAAAGTCATTCCGACATTCTCCTGATAGTGTTTTGATAATGCCAACTACAAACATGACTCTTAAAACGTTATACCGCTTGAACGATAAAACGCAGTAGCACGGTGAATTCAAATTGGATTTCAAAAGTAAATCACTCGTAATAGACAATGCATCGAGTATCAGGAAGCGAATTGCATATGTGTATACATAATTTTTCACGCATCGTTGCACGTCCGCACAGTTTATGCATTATCAGCAACAGTTTTATGCTCACATCCGTTATTTTAACGACCCTCCACTTCATTTGCTTTCAATCTGCTCGAATTAACGTTTGAATTATTAAAAATTGATTTTGATCTTGGTAAATTTTTCGATTTATCCTCAAATACTTCATCATATGGACGCTTATGGGCAATACTGTGTCAAGCCACATGGACTTCATTTTGAGAAAATGGCGTTTAGAGATGTAAAACTTTTCTTAATTAATGTGTTTGAAGAAGTCTACATCTAAATTTTTTTTTTCGGATTTTAATAAAAAGTATAATTAATTAAAAGCAGATTAGTATAATAAAGAGTTTATAGAGTAATAAGTTTTTCAAATATATGAGATTATTGCATAATCCTAAATATGGAACGGAGTTTAATATTCTAAACATTACATTAAGAAACTTTTTTCGATGCTTATTTAGTTCAGATGACTTGAAATTTTTTTGAACGATGTTAAATATGAAATAAGCTATAAGAATATACGAATATAAAAAATGACTTTTTGTGGGTTGACACATTATTGTTTATCAGTATCTATATATAAGTTGCTCTTTGTAAACTAAATTAACTTAATATTTTCTGTGTTTGTCTATATGCGAAAATTGCATATATAGTAAAAAGTTATAACGCTTGATTCCAACAAAATACTAACTTTTCTAAAATTGCTTCGTATTATACTTCGTATTATACTTTGACGTGTATACAGTTCTCTTGAATGCCTAATGGTCTTGTATGTTAACGTCTATTCTCTGAACAAAATTCTAAAGTTTATGAGCTAAAGTCTGCTTCCAATGTCTCCCTTGACAGTTGGTCCTCTTTATAATGCCTCCGAGAATTCAGAATGTTCTAAGTGGTTTTCAAGTACCCAATATATTAAAAGTTTTGTACAAAAAAGATTTTCGTTTTAATGATTTTTTTTTTGTAATTAATATTCTTATTTAATAGAATTGTAATGTAACAATAATATATTAATAATAATAATATTTAGGTTTCCTTATAACAACATGACTTAAAATATTTTTTATATATTTAAATAATAGGTAAATTTAACATAAGTATGATTTGAAAATACTTTAAAGTTTATTTCAATAAAGTATATTTTGAGTTTCTGTTGATACCAATATATAAGGTTTATATATATTGGTATTGAACTGTAACGATAATGTTTATTGATTAATCAGAAACAAATAATAATTATCATTTATTTTCCTTTTTCTTGGATGATGTAAATAATTTATTCAATATTACTTTGGATGCCAAAAGGCCTAAAGTGAACGAAAATGTACGTAAGACAGTTTAGTCCACATCTTTATTTTCGAACTCTATTGTATAGAATATCGCCATGCGCGTGACTCATTTATAGTAGACATATTATACAAACATATTAAACATTTTCGTTTCTGTATTTATTTTGTGTCTTCATCATTTACATATATTTACTAAATCCATAATCTCCACATCAAATTTAAAAAATCACATCTTTAATCCCAAGATGCGTATAGAATCAGAATGCATTAAAGCTAGATCGTCCTGTCTATTTAAAACGGTTACATGTAATTTATCGGAGGGGTACATAAACGGGACTCGTAAAGAGTGCTCTCAGAGGGTATTGCGACTTGGAAGGTGTTATGCACTATCGACTATAGAAATCGTGATGCACTATAAAATGCTCTCTCAAAGTCAGACATTTATCTGTGATGCCTTTCTATTCCATGTTTTTAAAAATACGTGCACTAAATTGTGACTTTTACGTCTTTTAGTAACGTCTGCTATAACTTCATACGATATGTCTACTACATAATTTTAAACAAATGAACGTTGGTCTAATTGAATCAAAGCATGAATATTTAGTGCATCCATATATGTACATACATATCACATGCTTAGTATTACAGTGGTTGAAGACCATATCTGTGTAAAACGAGTTAGCTAAACTAGTGATTGAATCTTATTATCATATAATTATATACTTCATAATCATAATATTTGTGACATTTAAGTCTAAATAAACGGCCGAAGTCCTAAATGCAAATTTTTTCTGCGTTTTGTGTCCAAAAATATTTTGCGGTAAGATATAATTAAATATTGGAATTAGTATTTATTAATTTATCCTTAAGTGATACATTTAATACACAGCGAAATAATACGTTAAGATCATTTTGAGCATTTGAGTGTAAGTTTGCAAATACTGTAACGTGTAACGTTTGCGTTTTGAAAAATATGGAATTTACAACGCCATCTATGATGTTAACTTGTTCCTTACAATTTGAATTTTTTATCTATGCACCAACTAAAAAGTGTAATGAGTATTGCTTGTAAGTAAAAATATTATGCTTCTGACTCTTTATCGCATAAGCCTCTTTTATTAATTAGTGCCATTTCACGTTAGAAGGACCTTCCGCGGAAGGTATTGTGATGTTTATCTGTACAAGTTAATTACACGCCTCACGTTGTAATTCGTCTCATTTAGAATCATAAACAGCGGTATTTAACTTTAACCGACTTCCAAAGACGAGGGAGTTATTAATTTAACAGATATTTTTATTGTTTGTATTTATTGTTCCGATATAACACATATTGTTATCCTTAACGTACTCCGTCACCTAGAATATCAGTGTTATGAAATAATTTAAGATTAGATGTAAAGTATTACGTTATACTACTGCCTCACTGACTGAGGAGCAATCGTCTGTAATGTAACATTCCAAATTTGACTTTGAGCATTCGCCTCCAGTGGGTGTTATAAACTGAACATTTATAAATCTCCGATAATTTACTCGTCAAGACCATTTAGACGAGCCCCAACTCGGTACATTTACTGTAAGTTGGTGAAGAATTTCATATCCTGCTGAATCTAGCTGATATTGCAGCATTGACTCAAGGTTACGCAAGGTTATTTTGATCTAATTCACAGTATAGTAAATATGGAGTTGATGAAACCAGTAGAATTTACTTAGATCCTTTTAACAACTTTAAAAGTCTGAACAGATCTTCATAAATTATAGTAAGAATCATCTCGATAACATCAGTTCCCAAACAAAACCGAATCAAAATCCATTTGCTAATGAGCTACGATGTCCCAAACACACAGATACACACATCAAACTAAAAACACCTCTTTTTGTGTCATTACATTTTAAACACTGTAATCTTAAATTCTTCTTACTGATGTAATGCTCACATCAAAACTGTTACATTATAGGCGAATATTTTTGGTAAGGTCTATAGGTTTATAGGCCCAATGTACATTATATATTTTAAACTATCGCGATTTATACTATTCATATTTAATATAAATGCCCGACGTTTCGACAAAGTTGCATCCGTCGTGGTACACCAGTCAGCTCGCGACCACAATGGATACAACTTCGTGAATACATCGGACATTAAAAAAATACATACAGCCAAACATAGAACTTCCTTCTTCTTTTTCGAGGTCGGTTAAAAAGATATTACTACCATTAGTTAGCACGATAAGACCCATCATATTGAATACCAATCTACATATTATTAAGATTCGATGAAAACATCGTTAAACAACCCGATTCTTCAAATATATAGCAAATCGCTTATAATGAATGCAATTGTAAAAACTACACATTTCAATAGATAACTAACGAGATGACTAATCGTTTACAAGCCCCTCTTTTCCCCAGTGCATTCAGAGCAAATGCCCAGGGCCCCAGATAAATAGGGACCCTATATTTCCTGCCGAATCACGGAGAAGTAATTGATGACTTCGTCTAAGATACCTTTTCAAACAATAACAAGATTATTGTGAACATAAGGTGTTATTTTTGAAATATGACATTACATATATAAATATAATTACCCAGACGAAATAGTCCTCTGTCAAGGGGGCCCCTTGTGATCACAATGTATCCAAGGCCCCAATAGGTTAAAAATTGTGTAAAACTTCTTCTAATCTTATAATGTTTCTGTTATTAAACTATCGCGATATGTTATCTTCTCGTCTTTACGTCTCCAATGACTAAAAACTTAAAGGTTATTGAACGATGATTCAATTGTTTATGTTGTTATAACGTTATTACTATAGACCTGTTATTTATGCAAACAAAGCCAAGCCGTACACATTAATATTCAAATAGCCTTTCTTTATTATTCCTACGTATATCCTTGTATTACTTTTACGTATTTTATTTAAAAGGACAATGAACTTTTTCGCTACAATAATTTATTAAGGTAAACTACTAGTTTCTGACTAGTAAAAATATATAAGAACTATTTTATATACATGAATAAATTTGACGAACGTTACGTTTGAAACTTATTCCCTAAACAAGGCTTAAGTATTATAAAAACTAAAATTTAAACTGTATGCGGCATTTGATATGTGTAACTTACCATTAGTGACAAAAGCTCAAACCGAATAAGTAGAATTGTGAATCAGTTTTTCTTGAGTCATTCCTGTTCCCATAAAATATACACTATGACAAACCTTCAACTGATGAGCCGAGATGGCCTAGTGGTTAGAACATGTCGATCTCAAACGATGATCGCGAGTTCAAACCCGGCTAGCACCACTGATTTTTCAAGTGCTAAATTAGTGTTTAAATTCATCTCGAGCTCGGCGTTGAAGGAAAACATCGTGAGGAAACCTGCATGTGCCAATTTCTGACACATGTATATCCGCCAACCCGCAGTGGAGCAGCGTGGTGGATTAAGCTCTAAATAACCATCTCCTTAATAGGAGAGGAGGCCTTTGCCCAGCAGTAGGATATTAACAGGCTGTTACTTTTTTTTTACTTTTTTTATTTTGAAATCTGACAAACGATTTAGGCTATAGAGCATGGGTTCCTAAAAAGTGGGGCACGCCCCATTGGGCGTTGAAAGAACAATTTTTTTAAATTTTCAAATTTTCGCGCGATACTTACACCGTTAAACAGTTGCAATCAGATACAGTACAGTGTTCTCACAATTTTTTTCTGTAAATGGATTTAACCAGTACTCTAACTAAAAATTACCACATTCGTTTATATTTTTATCGCTTGTTTCATTATCTTATTTCGAAAGCGACCGCTAAATGACAGGCAACGTCATTCTAGGAAACAATAGCATTAATTTCGATACGCCAGGAGATTTTATGTAACATAAATGATAAGCTATATCAAGCCACAAGAACTTAATTTTGAGAAAATGGCGTCTAAAGATGTCAAACCTTTTCTTAATACATTTGTTTGAAGAAGCATATATCCACCTTTTCTTCTCTATTTATTAAAAGTTAAAAGCACATCGATATATGTATTTAATGTGATATCTACTAATAAATTTGCCAAATATTTGAGTTAGTTTTATAAATTGCATAATATGAATGCCCTTGAAATTGGCACCATTAAATTAGGAAACTTCTTTCTGCACTCATTTAGTTTAGATGTTTTTTTTAATAATGTTAAATAGGTGACGCAGTATCTGAATACATCAATATCTCCGAATTTGATTTTTGTGGGTTAACACATTATTGCTTATCAGCATTCAAGTACAAATATGTATACATTTAAAAACTATACACTTCATCACTAACGACACACCATCCGTTATCTCCCTCAGATCTCAGACAGGGATAGATAGATACGAGATGAAACGACTCTCGCGAAATTAATTTAGCGGAGACTCCATTAATTGGAACTTTCGCTTTGATGTGAAAATCTAATATTTCTAATGTCAGCTTATATTACTGTGTTGGATATGAAATGATAGGATAATTTTATAGTTAGCTACTTAGCCTCAATTCATATTTATGTCCCTATTATCATTATAAATGTGAAAGTTACTGTGTTCGTCTGTTTGTTACCTTATATATATATATATATATATATATATATATATATATATATATATATATATATATATATATATATATATATATATATATATATATATATATATATAGATATATATAGGTATAGGAGCGAAGAATATAGGCTACTTTTTGTCACGGAACCAAAATTTGAAGGGGGTGAAATAGGCAATGAAAGTTTCTATGGAGGGCCCATCGTTAGTCAAAGGAATAAGCTATTCAAAACAACATTTTATAACTAAAGATATGTGACGTTCATACGAGTTGACGTTAAAAATCTGTATACGTTTCTAACTTTGACGAGTTCGTCGTTTGAATTTTGGTCTAATTTGGTTGTTGAAGAAATTCTCGCCTATATTCATTCGGTAGACAAGATCGTTTAAAATGATCTGCATTCTGAATGCCAAAATCCACGAGCTTATAACACATGAGGACTATGTCAAGCCATACTGACTTCATTTTGAGAAAATGACGTCTAAAGATGTCAAACCACAAAATATGAATACTTAAAAAAATTTTTGAAGACGAATAATTATATCGATCTTTTCTTTTCTATTCTGATAAAAGGTGTTATGTTCACAACTCTCAAGTGTATTTTTCTAATCTTAACTAATAACAATACGTCAGTCACAAATAAACAGTTGAACTAGCACCACGTCTTTTCGTTTCTCGCCAAACCCTACAAGCAATACTCAACGCTATCACCCGCACAAAAGGTATAATGAATAAAATGCATACTGATATAATAAACAGTTTTATTTAATAGTATGTTCTTCAAATATATAAGATTATTATATATTGTAAAATCAGTAACACAATTCAGTATTCTAAACTTTAAATAAAAATACTATTTTTCATACTTATGTCGCTTAGATGATTTGCTTTTTTTATTAATGTTTAATATGTAATTCATTATCAGAATACATCAACATCTCCGAATTGGACTTTTTGTGGGTTGACACAATTTTTAATAAATAATAAACGTATCACACTCAACGACCCCCATTGTTGACCAAGGATCTTTGTGACCTTGTGTCGGGGGTCCGGAAACATACACAACACTAACACAAACACCCAGACCACGACAAACATCCGTATGGCCAATACAGACATTTGCCGTGAGCGGGGATCGAACCCGCGACCGTTAGCGCTGCAGTCAGTTGCAGTGACCACTGCGCCAACGTGTCTGTCAATTATTGCTTATCAGCATCTATATATACTTATATAATATCGTTGAAGCAGACTTTATTATTTCTCCATGACAACAAATTAAATTCATTTTTAACAACAAAACAAAATTACATAAATGAAAATAAAAAAGGCAATCTTACACGAAAACAAATTACGTTTTTTCGCATTACTTTCGGATGCTTAAAAAGCAAAATAAGGATCTAATGGAACTACTTTCCCAATTGTTTTGTTCCTTAAAGTTCCATTTATCTTTAAAGGGGAACTATCAGTTCTGAGGCACATAAATCGTTGTTACATGGGCCACTTAACAAGGCAACTGAAAAACTTATCCAACTCTTAGTTTCAAGTACAGTTATGTAGAAATCTACTTATAATTGGATTGCGTAATCGGTAAAGATATTGGATTTTTTATCCTCGAATTTAGTACTTTTAAGAAATTGAAATGGATTAGGGAATTAGTTTATTTTATTGCGCTATTGCTTGATCGGTTTTATTTGTTTAGGATGTTTTGGATTTTAGGATTTAACGATACTAATAAATAAAGCTTAAGACTTTCTTTGTTTATTTGAAAATGGAAGCTAATATCAGAATCTTTAAGTCGTATTTGAAAAATTATTTTTACGTTGAGTAATTGGATGCTGATAAGCAATAATGTGTCAACCCACAAAAAGTCAAATTCTTAGTTATTGATGTATTCTGATTATAAGTAACATATTTCACATTATATAAAAAAAGGTTATCCAGACTAAATAAGCACAGTAAAAAGTTTCTTTAGATATTAGAAACAAAAATCATTTAAATATTAAAAACATTAATACAAAGAAATCGCAGACAGTTGAAATTAAATACATATACAGACTAACTTTCTAAATTGTGACTTTTTACATTTTTTTTTTATAATCTAAAGCAACATGCAATTAAACTTTATAAATTCACTTATAACAATTCCTTCTTGCAAATTCTTTTTTTGACCGAAAAAAATGCATTGTCTACTTGATTTACATACAGCTTTTTCACTTGTCACCACGACAGTACAACCGGCATATAAAAAGGCATATCGATAGGGCCGGTCCCCCTAACGTCGGCATAAATAATCATGTCGAGATTTTATCATGTGAAAATACGATGGCGACCTGGAAAATAGTTTCCTCGCCCGCACCATTCGGAGGGAATTTTAATTAGGCTTTTATTGAAAAATGCATCGCAGTTTCATGAACCATAATGTGTCTTGGAATGCGGGAATGACCCTTTTTAATGTTCCGAAATATTACGTCAGACACGTATACGAATTTATGAAATTGTGTAAGACTGTTGCTGACGAAAATTGCTACATTATGACGGTTGATTTTGAGGCCTAATAATATAACGAGATTTTTAAAGAGTGGTACCGATTTCATAGGTAAATTACATAATTTCGTTCACTTGAATGACATATTTATTTCAGTTATTTTAATTTTAAAACTAAAATACTGAACCGATTTTAATGAAAATTCTATGGGACTGAAAGTATACCTTATCAAATGAAATAAGGGTTAACCAAATCGGTCAAGCAGTTTTCGAGTAATCGGTAAATATACATGAAAGTTGGTTAAAAATATCAGTATCAAAACATGCCACATTTTGCAAATTAAAGGTGTACAAAATACAGAAATAAACTTTATAGCGATAGTTTATCATAATTAGGTCCGAGATTTTTAACTAAAACGTTTATTCAAAAAGATAATAGGCTATATTACATCACGCTATGACTCATAAGGGTGAAACAGTAGCCATAAACGCGAATGAAATCGCGACGAGCAGCAAGTAATCTATACTAATATCATAAACCTGAAGAGTTTGTTTGTTTGCTTGTTTGAACGCGTGAATCTCAGAAACTACTGGTTCGAATTGAAAAATATTTTTGTGTTAAAATAGTTTATTGGCTGAGGAAGGATATAGGCTTTATTACATCACGCTACCACTCGTAAGGACGAAGCAGTAACCGTAAACGTGAGTGAAACCACGACGGGCATGTTTTAATTTGTATTACATTATTAAAACATTATTTTTAACACCAAGATATACAGATGTATAAATATTTTGATCGTGAATATACCAACTGAGTAACGAGTCACCATTTAAGCCTATGAATGGCTATGATAAACGTGCATTGTTTGTCCGGACCATGCGAATCAGCGGCTGACGAATGTATGCAGCATTTGTATGGACGTCATTTGTTAACACCCTGTGCTAAAATTGCGGATATTATGCCAATAATCCACTGAAAAAGCTGCGCAGTGCAACGCGAAGAATTTTCATATAAAACCTTAAAAAAAATAAACCGACTTTGAAGACGAAACGAATAAATATTTTCTACAACATTTTTAAGTCAGTGCCAAGTCAAACATTCGAAGGTGGAGGCGAGTAAAATCTTTTACGTGTTAATTATTTCATACTAGCTGCCCCTTGCGGTTTTACTCGCGTTTATGGTTACTGCTTCGCTTCATGATTCGTAGCGTGATGTAATATAGCCTATAGCTTTTCTCGATAAAAAATAAATTTTCAATTCGAACCAGTACTTCCTGAGATTACCGCGTTTAAACGAACTAACAAACTCTTCGGCTTTATAATATTAGTATAGATTTTTTGTGTATTATTTTTATACAATAATCAGAATTTTGATAAAACTTCTGTAACAATTCAATTTCTATCTTTCCATTCATCCCAAGAAACAGAAAATCACATTTTTTGCAATAATCATCAAAATGTAAAACTTATTTATATTTGGACACTGATAAGCAATACTGTGTCAAGCCACACGGACTTCATTTTGAGAAAATGGCGTCTAAAGATGTTAAATCTATTCTTAACAAATATATTTGACGGAGTATATATCCATCTTTTCTTTTTTATTTTAATAAAAGGTATAATGGATTAAAAGCAGATTAATTTAATTTATTATATAATACAAAGTATTTCAAATACTTGCGATTATTGTAGAAATTGCAAAATATGGAACGCACTTTGAAAGCGAAACAATTTATTGAGAGACTTTTTCCGTACTTATTTAGATTATATGACTTGATTTTTTTTAATAATGTTAAATATAAATAGGTGATGCAGTATCGAAATACATTAATATCTCCGAATTTGACTTTTTGTGGGTATATGTTTATATGGTAATTACTTGGTTCAATATAAGTATAATAGATCATAAAATTTTAAAAATTATGATTTTGTAACCATAAATATTGCTTTTCTCTTACTAATAATTATTTGACATTGTTTTCCCGTGGAATCTTAAATTGATAATTTCCCATTCGCAAAATACGTACAAAGTCAAGTCTTAATAGTAAGAATGAAAATACCTGCGTTAGAAGGGCTAAATTAAAGTTACTGGTGGATATTAACAGGACCATTATAAACTACAGTCGAACACGCGTGTAGACAAATCACTAAGCGAATAAATAATGTTAATATATAGCCATAATTTCTCTTTATTATAATCATAATATCGTCATTATCCTCACACGCAACACACAATCCAAGGACAATGTAACTAAATCATTTTTGTATCAAATATGATATGACCTACGAGTACATGAATGATTATATATTTTAAACTTTTGCGATTTATTCATATTTTATTAAACGGGTCTTATCGCGATAACTAATCGTAATAATACTTTAAAATACATAAAACTTTCAATGGCGATGACGGGTTTGAACTGTCGGACGCTTTAATCTAGTGATACATAAATTCATTAAAAGTGAAGTGCCTCGAACAATATTCGCGCGAACAGATTATGTTAGTGTAGTGAGATCTCAGTATTATAATAACGGTAAAGACAATATTAATACTGTGTGGGTAGGCGAAGAAAACTCGCACACTCGCTGCCGGAGGGCACGCGGTACACCAGTCAGCTCGTGATGCAACTTCGTCGAAACGTCGGGCGATAAAAATGTATTATTAAGAATCGTTATCTCGATGATAAAAATACGAATACATTAATGATATTTTATATTCGTACTTTTTGACATGTAATAAAAATATTTTTTTTAACAGTAAAGTACATACGCTATACCGCGCTATATTAAGTTTAGTAACAATGGAACGATGGGTTTGTATCTCGTACGATCGAGCTTATTAAATTGGTCGTTTAGAGCCGTAAGTGCTCTCAGTTTTTCAGATAAGCCTGTTTACGTTTGGATGATGTATTAAGAATTCAGTAAACTCCGCTAATGGCCGCTGATTGCGTCGTTACGTCTTAATAAAACGAGTTTTTCTTAATCTTTTGGTAAAATTTGTGATTTAAAATGTTATGCACAAATTTATATGTTATGATTATGAGTACAGAGTAAAAATTGTTGATAACAGCCATCAATATTTACTAAAAAAATATTTGGTGAGATTATTTTTTTTAAATGCCCGAATGTAGTGATGTGCCGGATATCCGCGAATACGGATTCGAATACGGATATATGGTGTCAAGATCCGCACATACAGATACAGATTTTACTTTCTTATTTAAAAACTTACTACTAACTTTGTTACTTGAAACGATAGTTGACGTCACTTGACACTGCGTGATATGCAAAACATGTAATAAATTGCATTAGGTGGTCCTTTTGTTTTGTTGATTATTTAGTATGACGCAACATAAATATATATAACATTTCATTTATTTATTTAAAATAAATAACTTAAAAGATCCGCCAAAAAGTAACGGATACGGATTTGAATACGGATCTTTCTTCTTTTTCGGAGATCTGCGGATACGGATACGAATATTCAGCACATCGCTAATAGTAACTATTATATAATTATATTATATAATAGTTCAGCGTAAGCATTTTTATGTTTTGAACATCCGTAAAGCATTTCTAGTACAAAATATCTAAAAAATAACTTGGATTCGCGTTTCACGTTCATAAACATTACGATTTTCGGCCTAAATCCCACTTGGGTCTTAGATTGAAAGCTATTCGTTATTCTTAAAGACCGTTCGTCTTAAATCTTTGCTACAGAACATCAGTCATTCTCAATTTCAGTGAAAAGATTCGACTAAAATAAACTAAAATGTTAATACACAAATGACTAAAATAAATAAACATAGATTTATTAAAAAAAAAAAAAAATTTAAATCGATTTAAATATACGCGTATATTGATTATTTTTATCATCACGAATGCTTTAAATCGTGGTCATTTCTGATCGTGGTCACGGGATCCAGTCTTTACGCATAATCAAAATCAAATATACGCAACATAAATCTGATTAAAATATTTTTTTTATCAAATTTCATAAAAAAAAAACCTAGAATCGAAAAAAAATTGCACTAGAGTACAAAGGAGAACAATTTTAAAAATTTCTACAATAATAATAACGATATGACGGATATATTTACGAAGAATAAACTAAGTTAATTTAGCGTCCCGCGTTACGGAGTTATGAGTGACACGTCGCAGCTGCAAGCCGGCAAGCAATTTTCCAAGCAAGAAAATGCAGGCATGATACGATTTTATCATAAATTATATCCTTCTAAACTAATATACAATTATAATGGAGTATATAGATGCTTACTTATTTTTTTGTCATTATTATTGAAGCGAGATTTATCTATATAGATAAAGAAGTAAATTAAATAACTTGAACTGTTTGGTTGTTAAATTTTTAAACTAAGTAAATACTAGTACTTAAATCTCGCGTTAAGCTTTTATCTTATGTAAATTGTGTAATGACGTTATAAGTTGATAGTAAAACTTTTAAAAGAAAACTTTTTTTCTTTTAATTTAATAATTTAAGAGTCAAGGTTTAAGATTTTAGAATAAATACATAATGTTTATAATTTTTACTATCATTTTATTTTAAAGGTTCGCCTTTTATGATCAAAGATCTCTATTCATCTTCTTAAATTGAATCTACTTAAAAGCGAGTCCCATTCAAAAACATTACCATCCTATAGCAATCATTATCATCTACGCGTAGTAAATCTCAGCATTTATCGTAACGTGAATCCCATTAGGAGACAAAAAGATCATCCGAGCTACACGGAATTAAATTGCGACGGAGGTTTGAGTCGCGGCAAGCGAGCAACGTGGGGTGGCGATTCTTAGCTGTGCTAAATTGTCGCGTAATTACTGTTCATTATACAGAGTGTCAACCGGGTATATGTTGGACATTTTAACAGCGTTATCCGAATCAATATTTAAAAGTAATAATAATAAATAAAACAAAGCCAAGCCAAGTATAACATTCAAGCCTTAATACCTTTAACGTGTTATTTACAAAAATAAAAATTTAAAATCGGTCCACAATCGGTGTAGTAATCTGTGAACATCCTTAAAAACCGTCGAATTTTGAATCTCCTTTTTTGAAGTCGTTAAAAATAGGAGCAATCGTTCTGAAATAATGCGCTAAAATACATCCGGTAATTTATTTTTATTTATATAGATTAAATATATCGGCAGCTTAATTGAAAAAACGATGAATATATTAAAATCTACAAGCAAACTTGACTAATTACCGCGAGTTTCCATCATCTACTTTCTTGTTCCATAAAATGTAACAACGTATATTCCATTAGGAAACAATAAATGCAGCCAAGCCAAGGATTTAAGCGTAGTAGGGAGGCGTCGTCGTAGAGTCGAGGGGGGAATGCTTAAACTTAATTCAAGTTTAGAATAATCTCTTTTTACCCGACTAGGCAACGCAAAGGAGGGTAATGTGTTCATCCGCCTATATGTATATGGGTTAGTACCTTTGTGGCACTATTTAGACCGAACGCGTAAGCCGATTTTGATAAATTATAAGTCGTTTAATTCGTTACATGAATGTCATAAAACCTTTTAAAAATCATAATGGTCAATTTTGGACGCCATAATGTGATAATGAAAAAATTAAAACACCAACCAAACCGTGGCAAGTATAGGTGGTGTATTTCGTCGGTATAATCGAATAGGTATTTAAAAATTATTTTTAGGTTTGGCATATCGTTTTTCAAAAATAATTACCGTTTAAAATCTATAACGATTAAGGTTGGCTAGTAACGATTCCCACTTATAGGGTTTTAGGCAGAACTGATACGATTGATATTGATTTTTTTATTACGCGAACTAAAAAAAACTATAATTTTGTTAAAATTCATAAAAATTCGTTTAGTACTTTTTGCGTGAAAAGACTAACAAGCATCAATACATTCTCACAAATCATTTATATTTTAAGTAGGATTTGTATTTATTTTTATTTAAATCTATATGATATAGATATCATAATAAATTTATTTGTATAAATTTATTATGACATCTATATCATTATTGCTACATTGCTATCTATTACAATATTGCTACTTGCCTTAAATTAAAAAAAAATACATATACTACATCGCACGCTTAGTATACACAAGATAGCTAAGTTAATAATTAAAATTTTGTTTCATATTATTCCGTAATTTACCATATATATAATATTGAAAAGAACAAATAACTATTCTATCAACTTTTTGAGACATTAAAGTCTAAGAAAACGACCAAATTCTCAAGTGAAAACGTTTTTTTTTGTGTTCTCTGGCCAAAAATTTTAATTTTTGAATTCAGTCAATTTTATACTAAGCGTGCGATATACGCAAAATTTACAATATAATTAAAAAAAAGATTAAAATTAAAAAAAAAAAGAAATAGCTGTGAATGTCACTGCAGTGAGGCAAAGTGCCCAAAACACTGGCAACATTATCTCTATGAATAGACGGGCTGAAATGATGGCCAAGGTAGCCAGCTTCCAACAAAACATGCGACATACCCAAATTAACTAACATCGCACGTATCATGTTTAAGCTTGCGTGTGACGGAACAATTAACTGAGAAACAATTACAGTAATTTGTGTCCAGATATATTAGTATATTTTCATTTTATCGTCCATACAGCTTTTACGTTCGAACAAAAATTAAATAAAATTATGGACGTGCGTGACAAATAAATTCAATTTGATTCATTTATCGTGTAAAATTCTTTATGTATATAAGTCTATATTATGATATTTAATAACAAATATATTTGCTATTTAACTAATCATCACATATTCATTTCAATTCAATTCTTTGTTTTGTGGCTTTTAAATATATTCATTTTATCATAGTAAATACCGTCAATGTCTTAATTAGTGTTTGTTTCTGGTTTTTTGAAAAAAAGGATGGATTTTTTTAGTCTGTATTTTTCCTTGAGGTTTAAGTTTATCTCCATACCAAATAACATTAAAATAACTTTAGCAGTTTAAATAAAAATAACGTAACAAATATATAGAAAATAGTGTAGTTGCATTCAAAATATAAAAAGAATTTACCTATAATCTTTACCAGATCATAATTTGAGAATTTTTTTTCTAAGAAATCCCATTTTCGTGACAATACCAACCGACTTTTCGAACTCTCCAAAACACGACAAAGAAGTCACAATCAAAAATGCACCGACGTATATTAAACGGCAAAAAAGCACTCACATTTGTTAAAACAAAGAAAAAAAATAGGTCACAACTTCGAGACTTGTACCACAAAATTTAGGTTAGTCTATGTACCAAGATTTGACACTTTAGTTCTAGAAGGCACAAAAGAAATTGTTGTTTTCTTTTGTGCCTTTTACAAATCTATACTTATATTATAAACCTAACGAATTTGTTTGTTTGAACGCGCTAATCTCAGGAACTACTGATTAAAATTGAAAAAATCTTTTTGTGTTAGATAGTTTATTTATTGACTATAGGCTATATTACATCACGCTACAACTCAGAGGAGCGAAGCAGTATCCCTATACGAGAACACGTTAATTTGAGGAAAAATTATATTTATATAATGTTTACCTTCCCTACTTGAATTGGATATTTTTCACAATTTCATTGGTTTCAATTTCGTTTTTATTAGCTATCTTATATATTGTATCATTAGCTATCTGTCAGTCCTCTCAAAATCGGCGGTGCAGCCAAAAAAAATTTAAAAATTGTCTTTTTTTGCAATTACCGTTTATACGTTACATTTATATACATTAATATGCTTATCCTTAAAAGCTGTTAGTTTGAATTTACAAATAGAAACTTCATTTTATTTGTATAGATTATAAAATGAATCAATTTTCCTACGACAAAGATATCTGCTAGTATTCACTTATAGTACCTATTGTATTTAGTATAATATAGTATTCCTCTATTGCTGTAAATATTCGGAAGAGACTGTGACCACACGTCACAGTACAACGTAGTTTCTGTATACTATAAGCAAAACTAGGTGCTCGCGACTTCTTCTGTGATTTCTGTAATGCCTACGTCATAGTAGCTTTAAATTGTGATTTGATCGGTTTAAATTGACAAAGTTTCGTACAAACTTTATACTCCTATTTATCCCTTGGGAGTAGAATTTATCAAAATCCTTTCTTAGTGGATGTTTTTGTCGTAACATCTACCTACATAAAAAATTTCAGCCTGCCCCGTCCAGCGGTTTTTGCTGCGCGTTGATAGATCATTATGTCAGTCAGTCAGTCACCTTTGCGTTATATATATTCAGAAAAACACCTTTTATAATTAGGTAATTTAGAAAGTACAAGACGTGAAAAGGCAATTTATTATTAAAATATTCTGTTTACTCTGTGTCGGCGATAATTTAAGATAAAAAAGATATCTTTAGCGAAGTCAATTACATTTAGAATTAAGGGGCGTAGAGCCGGAGGTCGAATAAGTTGCTTTTTAATTTGCATAAGACATTCGGAAGCGAAAGGAATTAAATATTCATAAAGTATTTTATAATGTATCTATTAAAATTGCTGACGTTATTTTGCAATTATAAATATAACATTTCTGAGATCTTGCTGAGCTTCACTTTTAATATTAAATTGAATGTTAGAAGGCTGTAACGAGACCTTGAAGATGGAACAGCCGTCTCATCTCATCGAAGACTATTACAAATAAACAATCTTAGTCATTTCAAATAATTGGTATACTTACAGTTCCATCTCAATATATTTATAACAATATTTTGCACATCCACCAAAATATTAATACTTTCGACAGGAACAGTGAAAAACATTTCATAAACAAGTAAAGTTAAGCTAACACATCTAGTTTCAGACAGCGTAAAGTTAATATGTCTTTTTTGGGACAAAGTGTACGCTTCTATAATAAAATCCCGGAAACAAGATTACGTTTGCCACTTCACAAATTTAAAGGTTGTTAATAGAAAAAGCGTACTATTATTAAAAAGCGCACACGATTACATTAATGATAAAGCAGCATGGCATAATAGTGCGTTGAAATTCCCTCAGGATAACTGTAGCTAGTTATATCCAACAATATTGTGCTAAGGTGTTTTGTAAAAAAAGTAACTACAGAGTTTCTCGCCGGCTCTTCTCAGTAGAGTCCACATTCCGAGCCGGTGGTAGCTTCACGTGGAACTGACACGACAAATTTGTAAATTGACTATTCAAAAGAGCTTATAAAAGCCTATTTTAATAATGTATATTTTTAATTTGAGTTTATTATTTTATAAAAAGTACATTACATGTTTCCAGTACATTTGTATGTTTCCAGGAAAGCTGTCACTTTTATAAAGGAGAATG
This sequence comes from Hypolimnas misippus, assembly GCA_037950945.1. Classification (NCBI taxonomy): domain Eukaryota; kingdom Metazoa; phylum Arthropoda; class Insecta; order Lepidoptera; family Nymphalidae; genus Hypolimnas; species Hypolimnas misippus. The sequence goes on from JBBEEQ010000019.1 coordinate 4,278,077, forward strand.
ACTATGAGAATGAACCTATGTAATATTAATATTACCATTTATCGGCTTCTTACCCAAGTTCGCTACGTAAAGAAGGGTGGTGTATGTGTATTTGTACATCTCAGCACTATTTAGACCAAACTCACGGACCGAATATGATTTTTAGGTTTTTTTATATCGTTTTTACGCAGATATACCGTTTAGGATCTATAACAATTTAAAGTTGGTTGATAATGATTCTCATTTTTAGGATTTTTGACAGAGTTGATATTGATACGGTACTGCTAACAGCAGATGTTTTTTTACGCAGTCGCATTATTATTTTTTTTAATAATTACTAGTTTAAAAAACGAACCGATTTCAAAATCGAAATACTCAATTAAGTTTTACTGTGATTACATACTTGCCCCAAATACTGAAAATTCTATAAAAACTTTCAAACAAAAAAGAAACGATAAAGAACCTACACTCCTTTTTGAATAGATAATTGAACAGCGATATTTTCGATCGTCTATACAATGTTACATATAACATATTTATCGAACAACAATAACAATACATAACGCAGCTAAACAGCTTTTTCACTTCACCACGATATTAAACTAACTGCACTTCGTCGACTTTACGGTAGCATGTTGCCCTTTCTGCACCTCATACAAGATGCAGAGCACATTCAAAGTTGCCACATAATCGTTCCGAGTTTCATCAGCAGTAACAATGAAGTCTGGAAGTTGGTAGTTCTTAGCGAAGTCGGTAGTTGAAAGTCACGGCTGTAGTGATTTATTCATGTTACGGAAGTGAGAATGCATTATGTTACGTGTTGTTAGTTTTTGTTGTTGTTTTTTTTACCTACAAACTCATGCATATCTCGAAACGTAAATCTTTCGACTTAGTATTCACGGTTTCGTTAATAAAATACGAGTAGCGCATTTGGATTTATTTTTAAGTTATTACTTGAAACAAGTAGCGGGAAATTGGTAAACGATTTCGATAATTTTTATAACGTGGCAATTATTGTTTTGTGTTAGTCGTTAACGTATTGTGTTCCTTGATACATCTACCTCACGATTATTGCATCGTGATCGGACGAAATGACGTTGTATTTAAAATTAAAGAACCACGTTGCGACGTGAATCGCGGTTTTCAACCGCCTTCAAAAAGGAGGTTCTCATTTCGTAGTGTGTTTTTTTTTAATGTTTGTTACCTCGGTTCTGCGTCTTTCTAAACCGATTTTGAAAATACTTGTTTTTTGGTTGAAAAAATATACTTTACATTGGTCCCATTTTATTTATTATTATCGGTTTAGCAATTTGGCTATAAAATGTAAATAACTGGAATAAGCATGTCGATTGACAACATTTTTTTAAGTGGTCTTTATTATTTACAATGCACGTCGTAGATTTACTGGACGCGATATCGTAACGTACCACGACGTGACGTCCGTATATGTGGCGACATTTCTCGTCAAATGTTTTAAGAATAAATTAAGTTACAACTTTGATTAGTAGATTAAGTTAGATCTGTTTTACTAATTTATCAAAAATTACTTTGTGAATATCAAATTAAAGATATGAAACATAAAAAAAAATTAAATGAATACACTAAATACCCATTAAAATATTATTTCAAAAAGTTTTTATTGCCTTAATAAATCATCAGACATAAAATAAACTTAATTTCCTTTTCCAAAAATTAAGATAATGACGATAAAAGATTTAAAATAAACTAAATAAGGACAAGGGAATGTTTTCTCAGTGAAAAGTTTAATTGTGTTAGCGCTAAGGACGGCAAGCTGTGTCGAAATGAGTTTACACGAGAAGTGACCGTAAACAATTTATAGTTTTAGAAGTTCTATAGATTTGCACTGCTGTAGAGGATAATCTTCCTTGCTTAGCAATTGTAGTTATTTTACAGACATTCTTAGATTTAAATTATAAATTTGTAAATTAAATATTTAATAGAAACCTCGGTGCTCTTTATGGTTATCTTTTGACTACATAACATACTAACTACATGCCACATTTTGACAGTTAAAGATGGTTCTTGTAATATTTATAAATTAGAAAACAATTCCACAAAACAAAGAATTGAATTGAATAGAAAACAATTGTCAGAATGTAATATTTTTTGAAAACGATAGTTTCTCCATTGACGAAATAATCAGGAGTAATGTGGCAAGTCTAAAAGCCATCTAAACGAGAATTAAACTGAAAGTTAGTTACAAATTCAAAATTATCGCCCAAAAACTATTTTTGTATAATTCGGTAGTCATTTCTGTCGCTAAAATGATGTCTTTAATTTTATTTTGATGGATATTTGAACAATAATGTGGAGATAACGTGCCAATATCAGCGACTCCCTTTTTAGGCGATAGCAGAACATACACGCGTTCACGCTAAGGCATGGAATATATTTTATTCCAGTAGGCTTATAAAGCACTTTTCATTCGTTAGTTTACAAATAAGTCTTTTAAATATGAAACTACCACTGGTTCGAAATGTAGATTTACCGTAACCATCCATAAGATCAGCGTAGAATTCACATAAACATAAATTCGTTCAAATTGAATCAATACTATTTGTCAATCAATTTCGCAATCACAATCTTATTCCTAATGATAAAAAACTTGAAATTACGAGCAACGAAACAATACGAACGATTTGTTTCAAAATTTGTACAATCATCCATCTATTCACAATTACTAAGATGAATGCTATGGTAATTATGATTGTGTGAGGTGATTTCCATAATGGTAATAAGGTAAATTAAGTGCGACGAATACATCAAATAATTGATAGATTCAATTAAGTAAACGCATCACACTCAACGGCCCTCATTAAGATCTTGCGACCTTGTGTCGGGGGTCCGGAAACATACACAACACTAACACAAATACCCAGACCGCGACAAACATCCGTATGGCCAATACAGACATTTGCTGTGAGCGGGGATCGAACCCGCGACCGTTAGCGCTACAGTCAGTTGCAATGACCACTGCGCCAACGTGTCTGCCGTTATTAATTAAGTAGCTACCAATTTGTGCAGATATCGAGTGCAGAGTGCTATTTGATTTGATGATAGAAATGCAATACTCCAATCAACTCTATGATAAAAGACATAATAATCGAATGTATTAGTGAATAGAGCGGTATCAGCTCACAGATTTAGCATAATTCGAAAGCAAGTTGTAAAATAGATACTGATAATAATGTGTCAACCCACACTAAGTCAAATTCGGAGATATTAATATATTTGGATAGGCGCACCTATTTAACATTATTCAAAACATTTTCAAGTCATCTTAATTAAATTAGTACCAAAAAAGTTTCTTTATGTTTCGAATTTCAAGCACTTTCCATATTTGCAACTTACACAAGAATCTCATATATTTGTCAAACTTATTGTTAAATAACACATTAAATATATCATATTAATAATAATTAAATATTCTTCTTTTAATTAATTATATCTTTTATCAAAATAGAAAAGAAAAGATGGATATATATTTCTTCAAACAAATTTATTAAAAGTAGGTTTGACATCTTTAGACGCCATTTTCTCAAAATGAAGTCCGCGTGGCTTAACATAGTATTGCTCAGCAGCGTCCATTTATAGAACATTACTATTTACATAGGCTTTTGAGACTGAAAATCCTCTCGAGCACACAACCATCTGATTAAAGATTTTATTATACCAATCTGTTATAATTCACGTTACCTTTTATCGAAATAAAATGTAAATGATGTATAGTGCTTCCATATTTATTTAAAAAAGGTTTGACATCTTTAAACGCAATTTTTCTCGAAATAAAGTCCGTGTGGCTTGACATAGTATTACTTATCAGTGTCCAAATATCATTTTGGAGTTAAGACACAATATCTTATAAGATATTATTATGAAGCGTAATTCATACCAATAATCTCAAAGCAAAACAAAATACTTTCTCCAAAAGGGTTTTATAATATCTGATGTAAAGAAAAGAACATCTAGGAGAGAATTTCTTGTGATGTAGCGATGAAACGACCAAAAGATTTAACGGATGGCGAATTGTAAAAACGTTTCGTCTAGTAAGATAAGCGAGACAATGACGGATGCTGGGAGATGGCGTGTCTGGGAACGTGACAAGTTGAGTTTTATCGAACGATTCAACGATTGGCATATAGTTCTGGGTTTTGTTCTTGAGAAAAAGGTTGTTTTGTCACATAATTTGTACTAGATAAAATTTTGTCGAGAAATATTACGAATTTGTATTTATAAATTAACAAAAATATTGCAACATTTTAAATACATTTCTACTATTACTTAGATATAATAAATTTATGTAAAAAATTTGTCTTTTTAATTATTATTATTTCGTTACATTTTAAACGAGAATCGTGTAGGTATACTGTATGTTTTAGTTTATTTATATAATCTCTTCGTTGTCGATGTACCTAAAACATTAATGCATGCTTTAATTGCCTGTAAATAAAAGAAATTTAGAATGTATCACTTAAAAATAAGACCTGTAAATGTATTATTGTATCTTTTTTTGGTGATTCTAATAAATAAAATACTATAGTCGTAACATCATTTCTTTTTCGATAAAATCTTATTAGAATATGCAGTTAAATAACATATAATCTACCATGATCAGTCTTAATGACACCTGAATCAACGTCGCTGTGCATTAATTGTCATCTAATTAAGGTGCGTCCAGATCTGACCAAAGGACTGCTCGCGAGCAGCTCGCGTGCATTTATGGCAATTGTTTGATGCACCTCTTCAGCGCAACTGGCTTGCAAACACTTACGTTCTCTTTCCTAAATAAACATAAATTGTAAAGATTTAAATATGTCGAACCATTTACCGTTGTTATAATATTTGCAACAGTGTTTTTTTTTATAATTGACAAAAAGAAAGAAAAATATAGATACAGACAGTGGCTGGCTGTTTCGGTTCTTAGTGCTAGGTGAGTGGATACATCGCTCGGGCAGTTCGCGCGCGGCTCTGAGAGTTTATTACTCTGGCCAGTATTTCGGATTGTATTTCAGAACACACCCATTATACCAAAGCCAGTCTAATACCCTTTTGTAAAATCAATATGGGAAGCAGATAAACCTAATTATAACGGGTAAAAATGTTTATAAACATTAACACTGAGAGAAGCATGCTATGTCTTAAGCGATTACTGCCTGGTTACTGATACTGGTAAGTAATGAATCTAAATTGTTATATCCTTTAAATATATAATTACACTGATCAAGTCTTGACACCGAAGTAGTAATACAAACTTCACGACGAGCATAGCATATGGTACGTTTTATTCAAATACGAAAACCCTAACCCAGACAAAATAAATCTTAATAATGTTACAAACACTAAAATATAAGAGTAAAAACACGCGGCATTAAATAAATCTGCCTAAATATTCTGCGCACTTGAAATAAAGTCTAAATGTGGAGTTATTTATTTTGTCTTATCACGAGCCAACTTATAATAAGCGGAGAGCGGGCCCCGCATGCGAAACTAGGGAAATTGCAACTATTTCATATGAATTTTCCGAGCACTATGATTTGCATACATTTCTCTCACTTCTTTAAGTATACAGGTATTAAATTGAGATACATTAGTGTTTGTCATATTTACGCTGTTTTGTTGAAGCAACTTATTACTTGTGTTAGTATGGCATACTTTTATTATGTACTAGCATTTGCCTGCGACTTCGTCCGCGTTTTCGTCGTTTTTCGTAAAAAAGTAGCGTATGTCCTTCCTCAGGGTTCAGTGGTTTTGATGTGACAGACAGATCGTATTTTAGTAGGGAAATATAATATGTCAATCCACAATACTTGGTTTCTATGATTTTTTTATTGAATAGGTAATAATGTTAACTTTTTTAAATTAGGGATCAGTGAGAGTTTTATAAACGTAAGAGTAAACAAATATAATCAGAATGCTCCGAACTGCCAAACTATCAGGAGTTACACGTGTTATTGTGAGTCAACCATAAAAGATAGACATACGCTGATGCGGGATATTTTTTAGATAATTTTATGTAGAATATTTCTGTCATCCATGACTTCTATGTAACTTTAACCATTAAGGCTGCATACGCGATGGAAGCTTAAAAATTGGAGCAACGTCTCCCGTTTTCCCAAAGTTTCCCTTCACTACTCTGCTCCTATTGATTGTAACGTGATGAAAAGTATACTATAACCTGCCCAGGAGTATGAAGAATAATTGTACTAAGTTTCGTTAAAATCCGTCGAGTAGTTTTTGTTTCTATAAGGAACATACATACAGACAGACAGACAGACAGACAGACAAAAATTTTACTGATTGCATTTTTGGCATCAGTATCGATCACTAATCACCCCCTGATCGTTATTTTGAAAATATATTTCATGTACAGAATTGACCTCTCTACAGATTTATTATAAGTATATAGATAAAATGTTGAGAAGTATTATTTTTTATTGTATTAAGTGTGTGTGGTAGAGATGTTATTTTTAATGATTATTAAAAAAGCTACGGTAGATTTCAATTACATTTTTATTGTTTTATCATATCATTTCTATATTATTTTAAATTATGAATGTCTTTGAATATAAAATTTTCACAAATAACATTATAACTTCCTTTAATAATATGAACTACAGAATATTCTAGATATATGTATATATTTAAATTGTTAAACCTCAATTGTTAACAAATTACTTAATACTTTAAGTTGTAAAACAATTTTCTTACCAAATAACAAAGTTTCAATAATAGAGTCCAATAAATCCTTCGAATACAATTCAAAATATATAAATCTAACAAAAAAAACTTAAAAACACAAAAAACGATCAATTTAATTACAACATCATTAAATTCAACAATATCTATCCTTAGAGTATAATAAAAAATTGTATTCCTTTCATCAAACGAAATTAAGCCATTAAAAAGTTTAAAATCATACCAAACAAAAACTAATACATAACCCGGTACGAGGCAACCGCACGGAACTTGAAAACAAAAAACAAGCGAATACCTAACCGCGAGACGTATGGGAAAAGTTGGTTACTTGTCGAGGGAATGATAAACAATCGTCGGGGCATCCGAAAGGAGTATCAGAAAAACTACGCGAACAAAAGCTAATGTAAGTTGTAACTTCATGTTAACGAGGAAAGTAATGATCTATGGATTTTATTTATTTAAACTTTATTGCACACAAATGAAAAATATAAACAACACAAAAAATACTCAGAGAGCATGCAGTCAGTCTTATTGCTATAAGCAATCTCTTACAACAACCTTATGGTTAGATGAATTCAAATTATTGAGTGCGTGGATGTGCAAATAAACAAAAATACTTATTCATTCAAGATAAAATAAACCTACATAAACATTACATACTAATATACGTAAAATACATGCATAGATATAACTATATAATACATAAATACATGGGTACTTATTATTCTAATAATAAGCTTCGTACAGCTGTAAGGCAAACTGGAAGAGCTCTGTTTGTATGCAGGCCCGCGCCGTCCATACGTGCAAAGTCGTGCGACGCACGGCGGCGCCAAATCAAAAAGGCGCCGGGCCTATACTTATAATTTTCAAATTTTTAGTTTTTACATTGGATTTCGTAATAAAAACTTTGCGGAAAAGACTTGTTGATCGGACTAAACCATTTTTTACTAATCTCTATTATAATATAATATCTATTATAAAAAAGGCGCATATCAGACAGTTGCACGAGAGCGCCGATTAGGCTTGGCGCGGGCCATGTTTATATGTATAAGATTATTTGACCAAGACCGAGGTTTTGAAGACATATCAAGCAAAAAACAGACTATCAGCAAAACTATACAACGAAAATCTTTAAATCAAACAGATTCTTGAGGAAAAACCGAGCAAATTGTAACTTTTCCCGCTGAACATCCGTGCAATGGCCGTCGTCAATTTTTTTGAAGACCACAAAATCGTTTGCATCCGCGTCGACTACTCCTCCGACCTCTTGCTCTAAAACACACTTCTTAACTTAAAGAAATGGATCCGCAATAGTAAAAAGAATTTCAGAAAAATCTCCATTGATATGACGCGAACGAAGTCAGGAGTTCGTTACATTCCCCGTCTCGACTAAGTAGTCAGTAAATTTTGCTGCAATGTAGCAACAATGTGTTCTCAAGTTTTTGTTTTTCATTCAACTTTAATGAAATAAACTGCTGTAGTTCGCTTTTAAACAAACCGAGTTATTTATTTAGAGTTGTTTGATACTCTTTAATTTCCTCAAGCGAACGCCTTTCAATAACTTCATGAATTGGTTCTATTTATTGTTCTCTTTTGCGGTGGTGTTGTAGTTTGTGCAAAGATAAAATTTTCTGGTTATTTCATTTATATAGAAAATCGTACTAAAATATAACGTAACGTGGATTATAAACTTCTTATCTACGACGAAGCTATGGAATGGGTTTATATTCTTATGTTTCTTTTATATTATGAAATTAAAATGATCATAATAGCATATTCAAAAGCAGAAAAGTATCACACGAATAAGATAAACTTGTCAAATTATAAAACATATTTATTTTAAACATTCGCGATTTATACTATCCATATGTGATATAACGGGTCTTATCGCGATAACTAATGGTAGTAATACCTTTTTTATCCCCGACGTTTTGACGAAGTTACATGCTGAATGACTACCATTAGTTATCGCAATAAGACCCGTTACATTAAATATGAATTACGAAACAAATTTATAAAAATTCCACCTAATTAAAAGCTTCTTTCATTTTTTGAAGATATATTTTTTCGCATCATTACAATAATATCACTAATAATCGTTCTATCAAAATGTTAATGCTATTATTAATATGATAAGGTCACATGAGAGTCAATCAAACGTTTTTTTTAATAACTCATTTCATCCCAAACACTTTTACGCATAGCCGTAATCCCGTAGTTAAAGTAAAATCCACACAGGATTCTGTCCTATGAATTCATGGGCTATAAAAGTGGGATGATCGGTTCCCAAATTGCTTAAGCCACATCCAAATATTTATGTTATATCACCGATCGGCAATAAACGCTCATTTCTAAGATATTTGATATTTTCTGTTATAAATACTTATTCGAACGAAGACTTGTATGACACAAATTGTTTTTTTGTAGCTTCCGTGTTTGAAAGACTTCAAAATATATACAATATATGTATACAATTATATATGTATACAATTATCAATTTGAAAGATGTATTTCAATGGCAGACATTTTAAGGAAAATAAATAGGTTTTTCGTTTAGATGATGGTATTGTTATTGTATACTTTATCCATAAAATCAGGGAGAAAGCTTTCTACAGTCTTCTTTTATATTCTTTCTACTGTCAATTATTATTTATCAGAAAAGGGATTCAAAAACATAATTTGAATAAGTACAGACTACCTTGTAAAACAAGTGGAATATTTATGTCTTATATCTTTTATGGAGGAAGTGAATAAAATTACGCGTTCTTCAAATTTCACCATAACTACAGAATTCTTTTCAAAAAAATCGTTTTTCCTACTTCCGTAGCGACTAACTTTAATAAAATAAACATAAAATGACCCTTCGTGCGTGAATCCAGCGGACTCAATTATTCTCCGGTATTAATTCGGATGTCCTCAAATTTAACAGGCGCCCTTAGTAATTTCATTTTATTAAAATACGTGGCATTATACGGCGTTTGCGAAATTGCCGAATAAAAATTTAATTCGATCAGGTTATATCTTTTCGGGAATGGAGATTTTTTACGATTTAACATTCAATCCAGACCTATATAACTTTTATATATGTCTATAAATATGTATATGCTGGATACATATTGTTAAGTAAAATTTTACAATAAATTTTAGTCAAAATAATTCTAATTCTAATTCTGAATTTTTTACCATTTCTTTTCCATAGAATCGATAAAAAAGGCGGTAATGTTTAACGGTTTAAAAATACTTATAAATATTATAAATAATAATTCGTTATATTCCTTCTCTAATGAATATTTGTATAGATTGATAACAAGAAAATAAACGAAATAATGAAATATTTAACACATAATATCTAATTTCGTATATTAACAGTACGTGTAAAACTTAGTTTTTGAGCTAAATTATTTTTTACTCTTTTACATTAAAAAAAAGAGTAATAAAAAACAAACTGATTCCGTATTTAAATGTCAAGATAAAAAAAAACAATAATTTGGAAGTAGAATTTCTTAAATGGTCCATTATTCTTTGTCTTAAACAATGCAAAGGGTACACGGGCTTAAAACATTTTTATTGTCAAAAAAAAATCACCATATTTTGAAAGTCCCTCATTTCCATCTGATAGTAAAAACATTTAATTAAAACCGGGCTCACAGATAACACGGCCTGAGATTTAAGAGTAAAATATTTTGGAATTTTAATAGCTATTTTAAAATTAACCTCCCCTGTCCGTCTTATCTGTTTCTCGTTTGTTTGCTTGCTTGTAAAGTGTAATAACCATTGTTATTTTTTCTAATTTTCCTTATGTTTATTAACTTGAATAAAATTTGCATACTTTTATTTATAAAATAGAGACAGGAATATAAATATACTGCTTTAATCCACGCACGACATAATTTCTTATTGTTTGTTAAAATAATTGGTAATTTAACATTACTTACAAGTACTCGTAAAATATTATTTTAAATTACATAACTGGCGAACGTTAATTATACGTAAATAATACATTAACAATTATAACTCAAGCTTATAGAATGCACATTTTACATCAAATATAAAATCTGATGTTTAATTGTATATAACTGGAACGTTCAAAACCTGCTTAAATTTGGCACTTGATTTTTGAAAACAAAATGGCTCCTTTAAGTATCCAAATATAATATATTTATAACTTTATATTCCTGTTATTGAATAAAAATATAGAAACTAGAGAAACCAGCGGTTTTAAAACAATAGTCATAAAGCATTCCCTATGACGGTCCCCAATTTAGAACAATAGTTGTTCACAATAACTTAGCCGCTGAAGCTACCTTCAACACAGGCGACATTAATCACAGGCAGCAGACGATAACCGCGAGTCGTTCTCAAATGGGCGCACTTAAAATAATTTAAGTCCCAACCACAAACTTAAGCCATAAAGAAGCAAAGACAAAGTCTCGGACATTTTTCATTACAGCGAGGAAATTCCGGCAATTTCCTCCGTAAACAATTATAAGTGTCCGGTTGAGCTAATTACATGGTGCTATTTGTTACGAAATGCATTATACTGGTATTTTGTTAACTTACATTAATGATAAAAGGCAGTTATTCTATGAGGTCGTTTTGATTCACCATGGCGTGACAATCTATTCCGTCTAAAACTTTTCAAAAATAGCATATTACATATTACATTTAAAATCTTTCTCATTTTTACACCATTTTAAAAATACCAAAAAAAATACTATAAATTCCAATAAAGTTGGAAAACAAAAAGTCATAAAACACATAAACCTCATTTACCACCAGATCAAAATATTTTAATAATCAAATTAAACATTTACAGTAAAACATTTAAGCGATGATTTAAAAAGTGAAAGCTATATAATTAAATCAATAAACGGACCTACAAACCCAGTCGCTCTGGCCATCTGAAAAGAGAAAACACAAATTAATCAAGCGATTTACATCAAAATCGGCGTAACTGAATCAAGTGCCGCCTGACAAATTATACAAATGAACACAATTTGCGGGAAAACGGTTCAGAGGCGCAATCTGTTACAATTATTTGTATGTAAATTAGCGGGCTTTATAGTGCTGTCAGCCCTTTCGTCTATCAAGACATTTGTCAGAGACAACGAGACTTCAGTGAAGTGCGTTTATCTAGATGTGCTTTACATCCGTAAGATACCAAGTTGTATTTCAAGCAAGGCCTAATATTAGTAATTATTTTGAGAGATTTGTTACATTTTAGGCAAACTTTGGAGATAGAAATAATATCTTCTAATTGTACGATAAAGTTTCACTTTTAATTCAAATTGGAAGCAAACACGACTCCTAAGACGTTGATATCTATACTAATATAATAAAGCCAATCTCAGGAACTACTGGTTCGAATCGAAAAATTATTTTTGTGTTAGATAATTTATTTATTGTAGAAGGCTATAAGTTCTATTACATCACCCTACAAGTCATAGGAGCGAAGCAGTAAACGCGAGTAAAACCGCAAGGGACCGCTAGTTTTAAATAAGCACATACATACATACTAATAAAAATTTTAAAAAGTTTCCGCAAAACAATCAGGTAGAACCAATTTTGGCTTGCATGCTAGACATTAACATCATAAATCTTCTTATTTATAAAGTAATATAAGTAACGTTACATGAAGCTGAATATTTCATTGCCTTTGTCGTAACAACCACATAAAGTGCTCCATGTGAGAGTGTGAGACAACTTTACGCATGTAGACTCTTCAGTACAAAGTGTCATTAGTTAAAATTACTGAACTCAGCTATCACTCCCCTGAAAGCAGTTGCGAAAGTTTACGAAAGGGCCCGAATTACAACGGGAACAGGGGAGAGAAAGTTTTCAAAGAGAACATGAGAAATAAATCTTAGGGCTATAAAAGAAGCCATGACATACTTTAAAAATATTAAGCAAAAAAACAATGAGCAGTACCCCTTCCTTCCTAGGGGATAATATTTTTTTTATAAAAAACTCGATAACTTTTTCAATGTAAATAAATTCTCGATTCGAAAACAGATACAATAAATATGCTCTGATAAATATTGATGATCATTATAATTTAAAAAAATCAGCCAAGTGCGTGTCGGGCCACGCACAATGTAGGGTTCCGTAGTTATCAGAATTTTCAAGATCGGTCAAGCAATCTTCTAGTACCTATTTTCGTAAAAATGTTTGAATGTGAATTATACTAACGATTTTGAACTTTATATGTTCGTCGATTATTTATTATTCTAACACTTGTAAAATGTACTTAGCGCCGATAATTTTCCTTCCTGATTAGCGCTTATGAAATCTATGGAGATTTGGTTGAAAACTTCATAAGCGCGATTCAGAATCACTCGCGACATGTTTTATTAAGACATTGTTTTATACCTTATTTTATATTTTATTTCAATTTAAACTTATTAAATATTTATTTATTTATTCATTTAAATTCATATATTAATTTAAAATTATTAATATTTACATAATGTGATGCTTTAAAAAGTGAAATATTTATTTTTACTTAGATCATCTATAACTCGATAACCATAAAAACCCACATAGCCGTGATAATTTTCCTTTTAAATTCATTATATGTACCGCTATCGTGAATTTTTTCATATTTTTAGACGCAGCAGTTTAGTGGGTAGAGGGGGAGGACACTTGACTCTAAGAAAAATTGACACTTCAAAGCTTAATATTTCGGAAACAGTTTGTCGTTCGGAAACATGGTTTTCCCACACCTATAACATTTTTAAAAGACCTATCTAACGATACCCCACAATATGGGATAAATGAGAAAAAAAAATTTTGGTCTCCCTTAACACATAGGGAAGACACCCTGAAAAAAAATATTTTTAAGATTTTATTGTACGACTTTCTCGGCGTAATTCATATGTATACTCATACCGAATTACAGCTTTCTGGTATTAAGGGTTTCGGAGCAAAGCCGCGGACAGACAGACAGACAGACAGACAGACGGACATGGCGAAACTATAAGGGTTCCGTTTTTTACTACGGAACCCTAAAAATTGTAAAATAAATTTCAAACAAATTTAATACTAATACACATAATAAGACAACATTTTAAGTTTGTTTTGACGCAGATGTTTCCATTCGACAAACACTAATTAGCTTAAAGTTATAGAAATGTAATACGGATTTCTAGAATGATATTTAATTAGTCTAAACAAAGTTTTGATATTTTAGCTTTTGAGGTAGTTTCGTTTTATTTTAAATTAAATGCACTGTAGTTGGCTTGAAGAGCACTGCTGAGAAATGTAAAATGTATTTTGTAACGGTTTTCTATAAAATCGTATTAGTAAAGTTTAGTTACACATGCAGTCCATAAATGACTAGTTGTATACACCGTAGAACGAAATTGCAGCTTTATATATACAAACAAAGTAAGAAATATTCTTGTACGCTGAAAAATTTGTGACAAGCCAATGGCTCCTTTGTAAACACTTTTTCAGCGCTAGCTAAAAGTACTAGATTGACACAAAAAGTACTTTTAATGATTAAAGTTACACAGATATGTATACGTAATGGAAGTAATATATAAGTCGTCAAAGGAACAAAGGCTGAAATACCAAAAGGGTTTTGGTAAAATACGTTAAGTCCGAGCCTCGTCTTTACGAGTTCGGGACACAATTTAAATTGTATATTAGGCTTTGTATTTGCACTGCCGTACGCAAGTTAAGGACGACGGAAAACGAAAAAGAAGTTTATAAGAAATCCTTTTGGATCGTAAGAATGGTGCAAAATTGACAACAATTTAGCGAATGCGGTGATTCTGGAATCTGGTTGATGATATTCTAGTTGCATTTAAATAGGTGTTTGAATTCAAGGGGAAATGTTATGGAGCAAATCCCAAACAAATAGGAAACGGATTTAGAGGATAACATGCTTGATGTGCTCAATACTTTTATAGGTGACAATAGACAAAACGAAAAAAGATGCAAAACATATTTTAATTATTTTATATCCATAACATGCCGTTGTTTAAAACGTTATATATTTTCCATATTGCTCCTGTGTTCAAAACAGTTTCATAATTTCCATGCACAAAACTCTCTGCTAATGCACTTTACAAAACAGTACAGCGATACTTAGGTATTTATTTGGAGAGTCAGGTAGGAAATTTCGTATTTCTTATAGTTTAAATATTACATCCATACTAATATATAATAAATGTGAGACTAAATCTGTATTTGTTAACTTCACGACGATACATATGAACAAATTTCAATATACTACGGAGAAAGTATTAGTAGATGATTCTTTAAACCTAAACCACAATATGGATTATTTCCTGGGATACTAATATTAAGAAGCTCAAATTTCCTAAGGTGCTGGTATATGGACCTGAATTGTAAGTACTGGACAAAAGCCACATTTTTCTTTGGCATCAATCAAAACGGATATGACGTCAAATCGGAAGCACTTCAGGGGGTCTTAAGCTTCGTATACCCTTAAACGCTTTGTGGGTACACTAATGCCCTTGAAGTACATTATAGAAACCTTTCGGTGGGAAGTTAATGGTCTTTTGGCAAGGGACAAATGGGAGGTATACATCAAGAGCATTCTCCACGTGCTCAACGTATCGGTCAGTATTATTTATTGTTCTTATAGGAAACTGTTACTATTTAGCAGCATTGCTTACCTACAACTACCAAATACCTAAAAGAAAAAAGCAAGTCTTCGGTCTAGATAAGATAACATCGTACAAACTGCCGAACTTTACATGAGAGACAAAAAACATCTTTTAAAGTTAACTGTAATAAATATGTATATATTTTTGAATGATTTAGACTTAAGATATTGTAAGAAATACTATTATTATAAAAGTAAATTATTTGAATGCCGTTATCACTGAGAAAATCCATTTTTATCAAAATTGTAAGTAACGAGGTATCACATATGCAGCGACGAAATACTAAATACACGTTGGTTTTCATATTTATTTTTCTCGTCACTTTTGATAGGTTTAAATTCGCATATAAACTACGTCCATAAAGAAAAGAACACTATAAACACACAACTTAATGAAAGAAGTGAAAATGAAAAGCTGATTCATGTTTATACAGAAGTAGACAATTTGCACTAACGTAATATAAAGAGGGGGCGACTTTATGCAGCGACCAAGTAAAAAGATCTTGATTAAAGCCATTCACACAAACGAGCCACATTTACACAAGCATCATTTGAGTTACAAAGGGAACAAATTATGACCATCACGGATGAAATACGAAAAATATATTCTTCTCATTATTTGTGAACGTCATTGAAAATTTTCTGGTAAAGATAGAAGATCTAGACGATAATTTATTACATGTAACAGAAATTAAGAAAACCTTTCGAATTGAGATAGTGGGATATATTGTCTTTGGTATCCATAATAAAATATTGAAAATAATCTTCATAAAAATAAATGTTTGTATGTTTGTCCTCTATGCGTTCCCAAACCATTGTACGGATTGTGATGAGATTTTGGTAGCACGTTCTGCTGTGCCCCTCAAAGGTTGCAATGCAGACATTTGAGTAGCAATTATTAATAAATAAATAAATTTATTAAAAAAAAGAAAACAAAGCGATGTTTTAAACAAACAAACACGTTTCATATGGAAACTATAAATCATAACACTATTCATGTTAAACCAAACTTTTTATAACTTCGACGGAAAGTAAAAGATCAAAATGTTTGGTCCGATATTAAATCAGAGCAAGGAAATTCCCGTGCAATCTCCATTTACGTAATAAGTGTTGTGAAGGACGTACCAATGAACATTTCAATTGCACGATCACATGTCCAGCCAGCTGTCGCTCCACGTTATTGAGACACATGCTAGACGCAATAAAGTTCCTATCACGTTTAGTTTACACTGCATTGTTGTTACATTGAACTTAATCAATTGAAACGTAAAATTAGATTTTTAGGTCAAGTTTTTGTGTATACCAATACTATAAAGAAATGTTTGTTTGTAGGGAGAAATCTTTCAGTAACAGAAATACTCCCGAAGGTTACATAATATGTTTCTATATTTAACAGACGAACAAAAAGGAGGCGATGCTCAATTCCTCAGGGATTATTTTTGTGTATGTTCACTAATTACTCGGAAACGGCCGATTTTTTAAATTGTTTTTTTTTTTGGTAGAAAGTATACCATTGTAGTTTGGTTTTAAACTCAAACTAACAGAAGTAAGTTTGTTATTTAAATAAACGTCCCCCTTTTTTTGAACAGTGTTGTATTTAATAAGATCTATTATCTAATTAATACTCAACTAAAAGCTATGCAGGTGTAACTTCAAATAAAATCTAATGTTATTATAGTATAATAAGAGTTGGCTAATGTTTTCAAGAATTATAAAAAAATATAATATTAAACTTCTCAGACAAACCAACTATATTCGACTTGATTTCAAACATTAGAAAATATTGTTAAGGACCTACGGATCTATTAATTTCTGCTATTAAGCATTTTATTTTATTTGTATTAAAATATTTGTGACGATAATTCAAAATTAATAATATACTTTAATAGATGGTCTAAGTATATTAGATTTAACTGAAGTTATTCAAACAGCCAATGAACTAAAATCGTAAATATATATATAATAAATCGTCCAGCACTAAAAAATGTAATTACAAAATCATTCAGCTATTATACAGACAAATTATTTTCGAAAGACACAAAACCAAAGTTGTTAGATTTATGTCTGAAATCCCTCGGTTTATTAACAAAGAGAAATATGAATAAAATAGTTAAAACACATAACGAGCCACAGGTACAAGTGTAGATTGAGTAATAAACAACTTAATAGCCTTCGTTGAAAGCAAACAAGACTCTAAGTAGAAATGTAGTGTACTTCACTGTTTTAATACCTGCAGTACTTTTATGTGGGAATCTCGGAATGAGTTTGGTTTTGTATTCGGGTGAAATATGTGAGAACTTAAAGCCTAGTTGGTAGATATTAAATTTCATATTATGAGAGCGAATTGTAGACTTTAAAATTTTGTTTTTAGTAAGTTATTTAACTTTTATTTGTCTGGTCTTTTAGATAGCGAACCTAATTATTTTTCTTGCGAAACAAACTTTATTCAAAATGTGGTTATTCCTCATCTTAAAATACTCATAATTTATTTTTAAAACAATTTTTTAGGCATTTAAGTAAACGTCAAGTAAACAGTCTGTAAACTTCCAACTGCTGTGCAAAGACCTCTCCCGTTAAAGAGAAGATTTAGAGCTTAATTCACCACGCTGCTCCACTGCGGGTTGGCGGATGTACATGCGTCAGAATTTCTCCCAGCGCATGCAGGTGTCCCCAAGATGTTTTTCTTCACCGTCGACCTCGAGACGATTTTAAACACAAATTTAGCAGTTGAAAACACAGCAGCGCTAGCCGGGTTTGAACCCACGATCATCGGTTGAGATCGACGTGTTCTAACTAATCCACTTCGGCTCTTTTATTTTGAAGAAATTGCGATTTATATCACATACATGTCAAGTTGACAAGCGAGAAGAAGCGTGTGACGTTATCTTCACCCTCCCTCCGAGGCCACAGCCTTATCTCACGAGTGTGCCCCACTAACCTTCACAGAAAGACCTACATGTAATTTTACGTCAACATAACTCAAATTGCAGGATAGTTTAACCTTATTGATTTTCTATTTCATTTCATTAGATATAAAGTAAGAATAAATTCACTTGCATAAGCGAAGCCATTTATGATATAACGATTCGTTTAATTTACATCAAAACAATTGCCTTTATAAAATCTTATTAAATGCATCCTGCGCAAAACAGTCGAGTTCATAACAAAAAGCGATTTAATAAACAATAAAAAATGGAGCAATTTATTTTTCAACAATCTCGACCCATTTGAATCCGCGCTAAGCGTAATTAAGGTCGCCTTTTAAAATTCAAGCCGAAAACCGTCAAATGTAGTCGACTTCAAGTGAATTTCAGCAGATTTAGAAAAAGGTTCCCATTTAATATATTGCAGCGAGAAAAAGTCAAATTAATACTTTGCTTGGGATAACAATGAGCCTTTAAAATTTATGGCTGTTAATGTAAAGAATTTAGACCTTTAAGTCGCTTAAAATATATTATTTAGGTATTCATTATAAAGTATAGATAGTAACAAATATGTGGCAAATAAATAATTGTTTTAAGCTTTACCGATTAACGTTTTGCAGATTCGTAAAACTCTTATTAATTATTTTCATCTAATCTGATGACACTACTATTGATAAAGTCAGAAAAATACTGGATATTTCAACATTAATTCCTACGCCAATGTTTAATATTAAAAGTTATTCGTTTCTTAAAAAATAAAATCTTCGTGAACTCTAAAAATAGAATGATGATAACATATCATTGACATGACCAAACGACCGAACTAGCACTCATAAACTCTACTACATGAATATGTAGTGGGCTTGGTGACGGTGGCAGGACAGACATGCGATTTTTTAAAATAAAAGATCGCATAAGAATGAAATTATGAATTATATTAGTAACTAACAGTTACGTAATTATTATAGATTTATTTGCAGACATACGATCAGTGTAAGCAATAGATTACTATTGTTTCGAATGTAACAAGATGGTAAAAGGATCCACGTAAAAAGTAATTTTAAACTTCAACTTGGTTGGTTATGACAATATGGATTTATTATTGTCGAAGATCTCTTACGTAACTTGAAAAAACACTACACAATGTTTGATATTGGCGTTAATACAAAGGTAAAACGATTCACCTAACTTTGTCTCAGATGCTAGTCTGCAACGTTTTTTACAGCCTTTATCATTACGCATTCTGACAGCCGCCCATCAAACGACCGGGACCCCTATAAATAAGCTACAGGGTTCCAGATTGCCCGGGTATAAATGAAAGGGTGCAGGAAATTAGGGTTTTTTAGTACGGAACTTGGTCTCGAGCTATGCTCTCGCCTTCGCTATAAACCATTTTTAACACCGTGAAAATGCTTTATGTTATGTTGACGACTAGCGAGCGAGGCAAGACTTTTGCATTTTATTTTATAACTAATATTGATACACTATAGTAGTGTAGTTTATTACTCATCATATATCATTCGTTACAATGCGTTGGATTCACAGTGATAAATTATTTTTTAACAAAATTATACCATTCAAATAAGACAATGGAATGAATGAATGAAAATGCTAACAGTAAAAAAGTGTTAGCTCTGTTTCTAGAAAAAACATTGACGACTTTTTTAACAAACAGAAAATTGGAAAACAACAAAAACAGTTAAGACAATTTAACAATTAAGTTGTTCAACAAACAGAAGTTGATCGTAATTTGAAACGCGATCCTAAAGCCGTAGGCGTACAGCCAAAAATAACTTAGTCGAAAACGATACCTACGAGGTGCTCGGAGACGAAGTTACGGAGTTTCAAGCCGCCCCGTCTCGGAACTTGCAGCGATGCATTAATTAATTCATTATTAAGTGAAGCTAGTGAATTTGCACCCGTGTGTACGGGGATTTACATTCGTTTAGCTCGAGTTAATGGAAAACTGTCTGTCACGTATCCCTATATGTAGTGCTCAAACTTTAGGCACATTACGACGGAGATATCTTCCTAGACTGAATTTCATTAGGAAGCTCTTCTGGTACAAGGTTTGTCCGTTAAATGTAATTAACTGAGTGAAGTAATAAAAGTTAAGATTACAGTTCGTCAGCTTGTAATTGAAAATTACATGTTTTATTGCTGGAAATAAAACGTTTTCATCATTACGCGCCGAATTTTAAATCCAGGGCTCGTTCAATTTGCTTTGTTTTCATTTTAAAATAATTGGTATTGGTATTAAGTTTTAACTCCAATTTACCTAACATTGTACTCTTCTCAGTGCGTATACATATGTACTCAGAAATGTTTATATTTAAAATATATTACGATCATCCATAAATTATATTCCACAATATTTGACTGCGTGTTATTTTTATATGTATTTGGTGCTCTTGGCTGTATAATAATTCTTATTATTAAAACTTTGGTGACGTCATTTAAGAAAATGTTTATTGAATTTACCAGCCTCCAGCGATGAATATATAATACCATTTGCAGTTATCTATCAATAGCGCTTATCAGATGACGGGTGTCAAGTTACACAACGAGATGGTATTCAATAGAGATCTATTGTCTGGAATTTATGACGACATATTTAAGGTTAATAAAAATATATAAAAATATTTTTCGTTAAGAAAATTATAATTTTTTTGCTTATACAAAATATAAGTAATTTATCCTTCGCCATTTGCTAGCTCAGATATCCTGATGCTTTTATAATAAAACATAGTAAAAAAATTAATGAAACTAACGTTTATAGTTGTTTTATATCCACTAATTTAAACATTACAAAATCCAAAACAACGTAAATAAAACTAGTCATAACCTTACACTAACAAGCAGTGTTCCGTACTATGACTACCCTCAGTAATTTAACTTCACATATTTTGAAGTTGTCGGGTCGAAGGGACCATAGTTCATTATTAGACCCGGCATTGTACGAGTCACGTGTATTCCAACAATTAAGCCTCCCTAATGAAAACACGAGACTCGAACTCAAAAAGGCGCAAGTGCGGGTAACTCGCGCCTACAACGTTTATAGTCGAAGCCTTGTCACCATTAATTTCAAAAAGTACATACTATATTTTCATATTACGAAACTAGGAATCCAGATGAGGTAAGGTCAAAAATAATAAAAAAAAATAAGAACGAAACGAACGAAGGAACGAACTAAAAAAAGATATGAAAAAAAGGTAATCATTTTTTATATAAAAAAAATTGCTGGCAAACGAGCAGGTGGGTCACATGATTTTAAGTGATCGCCGCTGTTAATATAGACGTTGTTAGTATACACGTCACTGCAACTGACTGAAAGAGCTAACGGGTTCGATCCCCGTTCACAGCAAACGTCTGTATTGGCCATACGAATGTGGTCGTGGTCTGGGTGTCAGTGTGTGAAGGCCATGAGATCTTAACTTGTTGAGTGTGATGCATTTATTTATTTATTTACAATATTTGCAGCACCAGGAGAGCCACAAATGTATTACCAGTTAAAAAAGGAATAAGTGATTGAAATGAAAATATAAAGAAAGCAAACGAACTGCAGAGGGTACCTTGTGAACCTTAGATGGTACCTTACGAAACTATACTATACACATCACGCCGATCTTCTATAAGAATAAGGTACCCCGGTTGAGCCAGACCTTTTACATGTATGTAGCTAGGCTCTAACTCAGTGAAAAATATCTATTATCATATTCTCGATACCAAGGAGAAACACTTTTTTCTAAATTTCATATCTACACATCATGATATAAAAATGTGGGATAGATGTTAGTGATTCTCGGGATATTGTAATAAATCTGACAAATGGATGATAATAAGCAATAATGTGTCAAACCACAAAAAGTAAAATTCAGATATATTGATGTATGACAAAGCGACAGGTATTCAACATTATTAAAAAAATTTACGAAAAAAAGTTCCTTCATTAAATGTGTGAAATACTGAAGTCGGTTCCATATTTTGCTGCAAGTAATAATCTCATATATTTAATGAAATAATACTACACAAAAGTATTTATTATACCATTCTACCTTTTTTCAAAATAGAAAATGAAAGCTGGATATATACCTCTTCAAACAAATTTATTAGAATAGGTTAGACATCTTTAGACACCATTTTCTCAAACTAAAGTCCATGTGGGTTGACACAGTATTGCTTGTCAGCATCCAAATATATTTCAAGTAATAGCCTTAAATCTGTTTTTAGGGAATTCATTATATAATAAGCATTCAATGCCATTTATAAACGCAAAAAACACCTACGTTGTAGTAAAAGTCGTTACTCCATACAACATTTATTCCTATAACAATACACATCTTATATGAGCAAAATTGCAAACCAGAATAGTCCGCAAGACTCAACACGTAGTACAATAAAATTTTACAAGCATTATGACAACGTTATGATATCGGCACAAAATATTGTAAATCTAAAGGCATCTCCAGACATGTCAGATGCAATAACAATATACCGGATAGCTATCAGGGTTCAAACCCAATTTCCCTCACTACATATTACATTATCTGTCAAAACGTGAACAAACAACGGGTAGCGTGGGGTGAATCGGACGAGGAATTTACTCGAAACACTGTGAAAATGAAAATTCTACTTCTGTCGTATTTTTGCTGTTGATCCGCTGGTCCAACAGCTTTATGTTCAGCGTACTTTCATTGCTATTGTTTGATTTTCTAAGGAATATTGTTTAAGTTTGTAAATTGGCTTACGTTAACAGCTGGTTTAACTTCTTACTCTAGAAAGTTCCCTTCTTTTTCATATAACAAATTAGTTCTTCTAAGTTTACAATCCGTGTCGTTATTAATTATTTTATCCAAATATAGCCCCTTACACAGAGTTATCCTCTTAAATTGTCTAATAACCTTTATTAACCTTTTAGAAAATTCAGGAAATCAAAATTACTTTCAAAACACTAAATATCTGTTTTTATGCTCAAAAATCCCAAACATATAAAAATAAATATTACAGGTATATAAAAACGTAATATTCAATAATTCTCAAAACTACAAAAATAATTACTAATATCATAGAAGATGATATACACTGTTATGAAAATATATAAATATTCAAAGCTATTTATTACTAACACTTTTATCATTTTAAATCGCGGTTGATTATCTTCTGTTCAACGGAAATAACAAGCATTTAATAAAAAATCGAATCGATTTCCTTCCCTTTAACATAAGAAACTCTAAAATAAAACATTGCAGAAAAATTTTAACTCTATACGAAAAGATTAATATTTAACAAAGCTACGAGTTCTTATTCAACCGCAAACTTTTCGTTCAGCTAAAACGATTTCTCACCGGACTCGAAGAGAATAAACGAATAAGGGAAAGTATTTTAACATTGTTCAATTTCCACATTGAGAGTCTTATTCGAAGCATTACTATCTATCATTCTCATGAAGTTCGCGAAACAGGGACTGCGAGCCATCCATTACAGACAGTCTGTGCACTTGAGAGCCAATCGGAAATTCAATTTCCGATATGATACGATCCGCTAAGAGATTGCTGAAATACGATAGCAACGCTCAACGATACAGTCTGAACTTAAACGATCTACACTCGACTCCCAAATCTGGGTTACGAAAAATATTTGCTGTTAAAGGAGGAGTAACGCAGGGGTTAATAAAAGTTAACATAACTCATACGTTTTTATATATTATTAGGATCAATTAGAAAAAAATAGAGTCAATATCAGAATCACTCTCATAACAACGTCTTGAAAATACGATGTTAGATAATTTGCCAATGTATAATGTTGAAATGTTTTGTTTTTTTATCGTTTTTGAAGGTCCTGCCTTTGATGGTCTACCTCTTCGTTTTGGTGCACCACATTTTTTGAAGGAACGTAATTCTGATGACCTTTTTGTTTGCAAATTATTTATGTTGTTCTTTAATTCACTATTGTCCATTTTGACAACCGAAGTTGGACCTTGTTTTAGGTTATCTTGTAATAAATCATTACCACAGTCATTATTCTGACCAATATAATCTTCAGTGTGCTCGATAAAGTTTGGCATTTTGCTCGTGAATACCGCTTTGAGTGTCTGCCTGAAAATTGTTGATTTGTTTTAGCGGTTAGAACAATGAAATACGTTCAAATGTAAATTATGTTTTTATTTATGATAATTATAAGTAAATTACCTAACATCATCTGCTGAGTTAAAATCTAGAGATTTCAAGTCCTTCATATTGTCGCTCTTGGTGTCTGGTTCAAATAAATTGCCCTTTGAATGATTTATTTCTTCATCATTTTTTTTATCTTCTTCTTGACTGCTTTCTTCATCAGATTTCTTTGTATTTTCGTCTAATTCTTCCATTACTAGACAAACTTTAAAATTTTTCTAACGTATTCATAAACAAAAATAAAAATATACGTTTTATATAAAACTTCAAAATCTGACATAAGTTTAACACCAAAATTGATTAACATTATATCTTTCGAAATAATACAAAAAAGAGTTTTATTTAAACTTACCTTACAAATATAAAACTTTTATTACAAAGATTTCGAAAATATATTTTAGGCCAAACAAAATGGCAAGAATAAAATTAATCAAAGAGTTCTTAAAGTTCATAGCCCTACTACGTTATACGGACCAAGGTAAATAATTCAGGAAGCTTCACAAGTTGCTGAATGAGGCGCAGCACATTTCATTGCGGGAGGTTACGGCACACGAGGGAACAATGCTTAATAAGCTTTATAATTTAACGCAAACACCAGCAAGGAAAGACTTATTAGCTAAGACGCTAGAAATTTTGGTGGGGCTTAGTGAATTTTACTAGCTTTATCAAATTTTTTAAGGTAAGTTGTGAAGTGGAATTAAAGGCGAAAGGAATTACTGAAAATTACATCGTAATGTTCGTAGAAAAAATTTTTGCGAAGGAATTCTTTTAGCTACATAACTGCTTTCGGGATAATCATCTTATACCTTTATTGAGGTAAATGTGTTATCTTGCTTTTATGTCTTATGAGTGACAAGGGTCGTGCGTTCGATTTCCTGTCGTGACAGATAATAATTATGTTACCTATATACTTGTTCCTTACATTTTTTAGATGGACCTCGTGGTTAATTATGTCAACATAACTATGTACAACGCTTAAAAATGTTCTTAATCTAAGAAAGTTTAAAGTTGGTTCATATGAAAATTCTTGAGAAATAATCTAATTACATTTCAGTGATTACTTTCGCTGGATCTAATAAAAGTAATGCTCCCTAAACCAATCCCATACAGCGTCCATTAAAAGCAGTTCATTTCTCACCCCTTTGATTCAAAGATTAGTAGCAACAGGACTGTCACGACCTTAAGGAGCGAGTAATCTCGAAAGCCCAATAAGACTGTCCACCGCCTCCCCGTGCCGAGCTATTCCCGTAATGGAATTAGCCGTTTATCCGGACCTTGCTTTCTTTAGTGCCTATATTGGAACCATAGAGACATACTGGAATAGATAGTGTTTAATATTTAGCCCTTATACGCAAAGTACCGAAGAGAAAATTAACTTTTATCTATACAAATAAATAAAATTGTAGCGTCTGTTTGTAATATCAAATTAACAGCTTTTAAATAGATGTATATTAAAGTTTATACGATACCTACATTAAGAACACAATTTTTAAGGTTTTTGTCTGTCTGTCTATCTGTCTGTCGGTCGGTCTGTCTGTCTATCTGTCTGTCGGTCGGTCTGTCTGTCTGTCTGTTCCGACTAATCTCTGAAACGGCTTGACCGATTTTGACGGGATTTTTACTCTAAGATGTTAATGTTATAAGGAGTTATTTAGGCTACTTTTATCTTTTTTATAAATATCACGCAAAATCAAAGTTGAAACTTGAAATAGTGAATAACATCGATTAATGTAGGGAAGGTAAACATTATATAAATATAATTTTTCACAGCTAGTAAATACTAAAATAAGAGCTGTTCAAAAAGAGCAGGATAAACAAATAATTATGTATGTTTTCATGTTGATTATTTTTTTATCAATTTATTTAGAAAAAAACTGAATTTTAGAAAATCGTTAATAGTCATATATTATGTAACAATTTCCAGTAATTCTATATCAAGGAAAACGAAGTCGGTAGCACCCATTATATGCGTCAGTAGGATTTATGTGTCGCCTTACTTCTGTATCGGTTGCCCTTTGCTGATAATTTACGATGCCCCCACTTTCCCACTTTCAGCTGTACTCGCTTTTGTTTATGGCACTTAACACTGATGGAAAGAAATACTCATTATTGTTGATAAGCGTTTATAATTTTATCAACTATTTTTAGGAAAGGAAAAAATTCTTAATTCATAGTTTTATTTTTAATGTTTATTACTTAATAATTTTACTATTTTTTTATTTGAAAAGGTAGTTATACTTTTAGTTGGGTCGCATAGAATTCAAAATCTTCTGGTCAATAATTCGGTTTTTAAATTTAAATAAGTACATAATTATGTTATGCGAGTAAACGAAATTTCGTATTTTGCTTTTGAAAGCGTTTCATTTTTTAAATAAAATAATCCTTATTATATTCTTTATCGATTCTTAAATACAAAATGAGGTTTAGTTACAGTTCGTTAACCAAAATTACGTTTATGTAATTTAAAAAGCATCTTGACATTTAACAAAGAAAATAGAACAGAATTTTGTGCACAGGAATTAATGTTTTTTTACTATATTTCGCTTCTGTGTGGCTTTTGATACTGTAACCCTCACAGCGCTCGTTTAGTGATCACATGTGTCAATAGAGTTATTTACAAATATTTTATGAAATTTTTCATTTCCAGGGATAAAAGCAAGTGACTAACTATTGTCAATAGTAAAGTATACGCAAAAACTCAAAACAATTATGTACTTAAGACTCGTGTTTGTAAATGCTTTGGGACACATGCAGATATTTTATTTTTTCCTTTAATAGAACTTGGAATAGCGCTGAAATTCGAAAATATAGTAAATGTTTCGTTTGAGATTGTAGATGCATTGTCCATTACAGTCGTGGGCTCAGATGTTCGAGTAAATAGACCCGTGGCGCTGTCTGGCGAGCATCTTCATGTATTTTTAAAGATTAAAGCAAACAAGATGTGATACAGTAAAAACGAACTAGATCGGATTTTGCGAGCTTTTTGTGCTAGTGAATTTTATTGTCTTGTAACAGATTACATTGTACATTGATGATTTTAAAACTGAAAAAAATGAATCAAAGTTAAACTTGAAATTGGTTAGTACAATTATAAACAATTTGAATTTTTTTAGGAAAGATGTTGCATGAACACACTGTTAGTAGAAAGTCGAGGTTATAGATTGAATACTTTTTCTTTTACGAAAGATTTGATCAAATAATCCCATCTCAAAAAATTACGCTACATACAAAGCACTTAAGGAAGGCAATTTCGCTTTTGCAAACCCAAATTTTATCATGAAACTGACAAAAAAATATTACATTCCGTCTGTTTCATTTACTTTTTTTACCCCAGACGCAAAAAGAGGGGTGTTATAAATTTGACCGCTATGTGAGTCTGTGTGTTTGTCTGTGGCACCATAATTCCTAAAGGGTTGAAGTGGTTTGGATGCGGTTTTCTTTATTTGAAAAAGGGTTTTGTAACGATGGTTTTTAGAGATGTTTCACCAAAATCGGTCAAGCCTCGATGGATATATTGTCGGGGGATTTTTTAATCCAATTTAGCTAATTATATTTACCTGTATGTAACAATCTGTTAATATGACGATGCTAATTTCCATTTTATTCGAATATTATAAAAATAAAATTATCACTTTAATACAAATTCGATTTGAAATAGATTTTAAATAT
The DNA here is from genome assembly GCA_037950945.1 of Hypolimnas misippus. Classification (NCBI taxonomy): domain Eukaryota; kingdom Metazoa; phylum Arthropoda; class Insecta; order Lepidoptera; family Nymphalidae; genus Hypolimnas; species Hypolimnas misippus. The sequence continues at coordinate 4,306,171 of JBBEEQ010000019.1, forward strand.
TCAAGAATTCTACCGTCTTAAGTTCAAATCCTTGCGATGCTCTCGAAGAAATCTTGAAAGGAGAGAATATCAGAGTTACTCAGATTCTATATTTACTTGGAAGACAGATAAAAGCGTTCATTCGGGGGTTTAGCGAGGGTAGTTTGAAAACCGCAGAAAATGCATGGTAATATTGGTAATATTCTTTGTTTAAATCGACATTTATTTGAGAATATTTATAAAATTATTTTCAATAATACAGATAATATTCAGGTACATTTTAAGCAAGTCGACACAAAAGTAGTGCCATCTATTTTCAACCGAATTTATAAAAGGAGAAAGTTCTCAATTCGTAGTGAATTTGTTTTGTTTGTTAACTCATAACTCCGTCTGATGTCTTAACTGATTTTGTTTTTTTTTTTTGTTTAAGAGGATATGCTTTATGAAATGAAATGAAATGAAAATGAAAAAATGTTTATTAACAAAAAACAACATTGTACAATGAAATGTCCGCTGGTACCCACACTAGGTATTCCTGTGTCGTGGGTACCAATTGATAGTTTTACAGTACATGTTTATTGTTGTCGCTCGGCTTAGAATATAAATTACATAATTGTTTAATAATTTAAGTAGAATTAATTTACAGATAGTCTCATGCTAATGAATAGTAGTACTATACTAAGTACAGGAAAAGTTTTTCGGTGGTATCATAGGTCAATGAGGAGAGCCAAGAAATAATTTTTGTTTTGGCTTGTTATGTATTGTACTTTTGAAGTCATTTCTTTTTTTTAAGTCTTTTATTTCAATATCATGTCAATTTATTTTAATATAATATTTTTTTTTACATTTATATATCGTAGTTGCATATGAAGCGTCCATATTCAATATATTTTGAGTTGTTTATTAAACAAAATGCTAATGCTTTTTTTCTAAAAATTCTTTAACTGGAAATTGCGTCAAAGGTCAAGAAATCAAGTTCCATTTGAGAGAATTTGTATAATTGTATAGATAATATTCGTTATGTACGTTCTTATTTTCTAAACAAATTTTATCTTTAGAAAACAATTAAAATATACGTTTTTAAATAGTTTTTGTAAGAACTTTTGAAACATCAGTTGACAAGAAATATTAGTTGCAAATGTATAAATTACAAGGATTAAATAATAAACCAACACCAATACTATGTCGATATACATAGTTCACTAGTCAAGTAGCAATTTAATAAAATCCAGATGAATCGAATATTTTTCCCCTTGCAAATATTTGGATGCTGATAAGCAATAATGTGTCAACCCACTAAAAGTCATATTCGGAGATATTGATATCTTGTAATACTGCGTCACCTAATTAACATTATTAACAAAATTCCATGTCGTCTAAACTAAATAAGTACGAAAAAAAGTTTCTTAATTACATGTTTCAATTTTCAAGTACGTTCCATATTTTGCAATTTATACAATAATCTCGAATATTTGAAAAGCTTATTATTAGATAACATATTAAATATATCACTCTGCTTTTAATTCAGTATACCTTTTTCTTAAAATAGAAAAAATAAATGGATATATACATACGTGTTTAAACAAATTGATTATGAATATGTTTGACATCTTTAGATGCTATTTTATAAAAATGAATTACGTGTGGCTTGACACAGTATTGCTTATCAGCGTCCATTTAATGTTTAAAGAGATATGTATCGTTACTTTTATTTCCTCTTCATTCAAAAGCGCACCGCGAAAGCCTTAAACTGGAACACTTTTATTAAGTGGGTGCCGCTTCCATGTTAAAACAGAAACGAAATGAAAACTTCGGGCTATTTCTCGAATATATTTATTTTTATTTGCGGATATTCGGAATTCTTTGTTTAGCATACGTTAATATTATATGTTAGTAAATATTATATCTCATTTTAAAAACTACCTTATTTATAACAACGAATGCTAAAAATTAATAAGATGTTTTTATTATTGTAGGTAAGTTACCTATCTTCAAAATATTTAATTAATAAATAAACGCATCACACTCACGGCCCCCATTAAGATCTTGTGACCTTGTGTCGGGGTCCGGAAACACTCACAACACTAACACAAACACCCAGACCACGACAAACATACGTATGGCCAAATACAGACATTTGTCGTGAGCGGGGATCGAACCCCCGACCATTAGCGCTACAGTCAGTTGCAGTGACCACTGCGCCAACGTGTCTGTCAAATTAATATTAATTATATCGAAGCAATTCTTTGACAATAGGAATTTATTTGATAAATAGTTATACAGTTTAAGATCTTAATTAATTTATATACATAAATTAAAAAAAATAAAAGAAAAGATTATACATTAAACTATTTAAATCTTAATTAATTTAATTCTTAATTTCGTAATATAGTTTTTCATATAATTAATAATTTATACAATTATTGCTAGTTATTTATTACAATATTTTAATATCAGAAATCAACCATAGTAATTTCTCGATACTTTAAATTAAGAATAAAGACACTTAGGTAATTCTCAGTGAGAATTCCCTCAAGATATCGTAAAAATAAAGAATTAGGCTCTAAAAGATTCTTTACTAATAAATTCAAGGCCTGACACTGAGTCTTTATGGAAATGAGACAGCATAATTGGTTATTTTTAAAATTGAAATTAATTTAATTGGGTAACTTAACCTTGTAATAAGCTCTCTTACCTAAAATAAAAATTGCCAATTTAATCGACAGAAATCATAGTAGGTATTTCATTTATTTTTAGCCGACTGCAGCGAAGCCCAAAAAGATGTATGCCCGTTCCTATGACCGCTCGTTCATACAGATTTACATAAGCTGTTTATCATTGCTTTACATTTGAAAGAATTTACTGTCAGTGCCAGTGTTTTTAGACAGCAACAGATTTCATAAGGTTATCTAGGTAACTGTTACCAGATTACAGAGTTGTATGGTAGTCACGAGGTTAAAACTTTGAAATGTAATTCTCGCTTTAGATTCGTATCACTGGGTAGGTACATAAAATTCATTAAAAATCAAAATTGTTAGTTCTATGCACAGGGTATTTAATATTTTAAATAACTTTAGTCTTGTTATAATTAAATCAACATTTTATATAATTTTCACAACTAAATGTACATCCACAAATAAAAATATTTATAAAATATGCGATTCATAAATAATACGAAAGTTAAAGAAATGAAATTAATACATTCTCTGGCCGGCGTCAGAGAAATTTGAATGTTCGTTAGATACGGTACGTAATAGTGGACGACGATTTCAAAAAGCATAACTGAAGTCAAAACGAAATCCTAAAGCCGTCACGTTGTATAGGGTAATCCAGGTTTTCGGAGCTTAAACGATAGTGCCTTTCATTGTCACGAACATTAGGATACGAGAAATTTTGCCATGGCTTGAATAAAAATTGGTCAAGAATTGTTTGATAAATGATTGCTCGTTTGAAAGAAAAATATATATCCGGTTAAATGTTTTACACATTTAAGTATCCATATTAAATGAAACGAGCAAATTATCTGCATAGAAAACTTTAACCTTCATAATCACCAGTCTATGTTTCATAAATACCACAGAGTATTACTTTACAAAAGTCATGAGATAACTAGACGTTGGTTCCAATTGTTGTTCCCTGCCTCAATTTTGAGAATCATCACAAATTTGTAAGAAAGAAATGAATAAACGATTATTAATATAAGATCTTAGGTAGGTTTACGAATTCAGTTTTATATTTTGTTGCATTTTATACATAGTAGGCGTTACTTTTATGTCAGTATAAAAACATTAATGAAAATAACAAATTTAAGTTGTCTTTCAAGTAAAAAAATATATACAAATGCGATAAATGTAATAAATAAAAGAAAATACATAAATCAAAAAAAATAAGTTTACGCGTGTGTGTCTATTCTTCACGCTGTAATATGAAGGCTAAATAAAACATAAAAAAAAAAACATTTATTCTATAGTTCTATTACACTAGAGTCAATACAATATTTTATTAAAATATAAATCAGAAATATTACCTGTAACATATCCCATTTATTATTAAAATAAAATGTTCAAATAGAACCCTTCTGAAAGCGATGGTCATTCGCAAGAGACCTGTGATTACAAGTCCACCTCAGCGGAGGGATAAAAATAAATTATTCTTGAGGGACCTAGTTAAAGGGACGAACTAAATGATTTCGAACAGAACCATTTGAAAGGACACCTGAGTCTGGTCGAACGACTTCAGGAACTGGCGTCGAAGGACACGGTTAATAGTTTTAGGATCGAATTCAACAAAGTGTTGATGATATGATACATCTACAAAATTCAGAAAATTAAGTATTTTGTCTTGAGCAGTTCATTGAATTCCGTTACGTCGTTAAGTATATGAGTACACTTTTAGTGATATATTTTTATTTTATTGCACAAAAATTGGTAAATAAGCTTAAAATCTTGAAAATCAATAATATTTTTTCACTGTCAATAATATTAAATTTTAAGACATTAAAAATTATATGAATTTAAAATCAATTTACTTTTTTAGGGTTCCGTACCTTAAAAGGAAAAACGGAACCCTTATAGGATCACTTTGTTGTCCGTCTGTCTGTCTGTCTGTCTGTCTGTCTGTCGGGATGTCAACCCTTTTTTCTCAGAAATGCATAGACGTATCATGTTGAAATTAATATCATATACTCAAGTCTACGATGACATGCGGCCGTGAAAATATTAAAGTTCTAAGTTAACGCAATCAAAAGATACGGTCATTTATATCACATACTTTAAGTATGATAGCGTTTTTAACGTTTTCGCAAGGGAATCAAAACCTATAGGGTACTTCCCATTGACCAAGCATTATGAAATTTGGCCAGGAGCAAGGTCCTTTAGTATACATAAAGGAAAAAATCCGAAAACTGTAAATTTCTGTTCGTGTGTCTGTCAGTCTGTACGTCTATCTTTCAACCTTTTTCTCAGGAACGCGTAAATGTATCAAGTTGTAAATTGATCAAGCGAAAAATATATTAATCTTAGAATTAAAATTATATGTACTTGTAACAAATTAACATAGAAGTTGACCATGGTCAAAAAAACAATTTTACAAACACTGAGAAGAAATTTGTATCAATACGAAAACATTAAAAAGCAGCAAACCTTTATAAACAACGCAATGCAATCTATATATCGCAGCTAACAAAATGATAGCGCGATGCAGCGTACAGCTAATGCCATCTATTACAACATTATGACATTAACTGTGATATAATTCTGCTCAATTAATAAAAATTTTTATTTTAATTATTATTTAAACGCGCTAAAAATTATAAAATAAACTTTTTATTTAAAAGTTTTATCGTCGATTTATAACGTCATTACGTAATTAACATTCAATATAAGAGCTTCACGCGATTTGATTTAAGTACTCGTATTGACTTAGTACGAAAATTTTAAAATTAAATTCAAACAGATCGAGTTATTTAATTTACTTATTTATCTACACATATAAGTCTTCTGGTTATTAGTAATATAATTAGTTATTTATAAATAATCAATTCGTTTTGTTGGAATTAAGGACGAATTATTTTCGTCTTGGCAACACTAATATACATATATTTTGATATTTTGATTGATAATGTAAATCTAAATATTTTACGAACGTAGTGCAGGGGTAGTGGAGTGTAGTAGAATATAAATAAAAATAAAACGAGAATAAAATATAATATAATTATGTTGTTAATGTCAACAAGTTAGTTTATTAAAATTGTCAAGAGATGGCGCTAGGTGTATCCTGAATCGCGCTATAACTATTTTTTTTTGAAAGTATAAGGTGTATTAGTACTTAAAATAAAATTTTCTGTTTCCATGGATTGCATCCATGATCGTGTTTTAAATTAAAGTGCTCCTAAGTAGTTTCAAAACAGTTTTTGGGACGTGATCCATATTTACATAATATTTGATTATATTTAAGCGACTTCTAAAAAGGAGTGTTTTCAATTCGACCTTGTATTTAATTTTTTTTTATGTTTGTTCGCCGATTACGCCGCCATTTGGGTACCGATTTTCAAATTTTTTTTTTGTTTGAAAAGGCATACTTCCAAGGTGGTCCCATTGTCTTCAGGTCAGGATCAGATGATGGGATCCTGGAGAAATTGAGGGAACTCCTCAAATATTATAGGCAAGCATATACCGATTTAGGTATTTTTGATAGTAACTTATGTTGGAACTGATGATGAAGACCACAAATGGCGTAGATGGGTTAGTCTTATATAGATTTCTATAAGTTTGTACGGAACCCTCGGTGCGCGAGTCCTACTCGCACTTGACCAGTTATTTGTTAATGTGAATACTTAGCCAAAAAAAATTGATATTATTTTGACGAATTTAACTTTCAGTAACTTTAACTGTAATCATTTTAAATTTGAATTTTAATTAATTATTAACGAAATAGTATACTTACCGAAATAGTCTATTTTGACGAGAATATGTTGCATCAAAATTACATTATATTTTAATACTACTAGCTATAGCACAAAATTAATCTTCCAGAAAGTTCCCTGGGGCAGTTTACGTGTTGATCCAATTTGGATGAGGAAGAAAAAACCTTACATTTTAAACAGTAACGGCAGGTAATTCAAAGTTTCGCTGCAAAATAAACAAAATTTGTGGAGCATAGCAAATATAAACGACAGCATATTATTAACTTTTTAAACGGAAGTAGAAAGTAAGAACTTATGACTCACGTTATTAAATTTTTTATCATTGAATGTGGTAATTCATAATATTAAATTATATTTTAAATGACTGAAGGCTTTAAAGTAATTGACTTCGGAAATAAAGTACTCAAATTCGTTTACTTGAATTACACACTCATTCCGTTATTTGATTTGAAAACCAAAGTACTGAACACGTTTTGACAAAATCTCTGTGAAATAAAAATTAAAATTAAAATCGGGTAATAAACGACGGAGCTTCGAGGTAACAAATATGAAATAAACACACTATCAATTGAGACCCACCTCCTTTATTGAAATTTATTGAAAATCATTCGGTAATTATTTATTAACTATGCGCGCTGTAATTTCACTTATATAATTTAAAAAATTGTGTTGATTGGGAATTTAAGCCATCACTATTCCGAATGTCACTCACTGTTGAACCGTTACAACGCAAAGAAGTAGCAAACAAACAGGATTACTGACAAACTTTCCCGTTTGTAATATTATTTTGATTGTGACATAACAGGATTTAAAGTTGAATCTTCCGGGTATTACGTCCACGTAGCTCTGCTAAATAAGCTACACATCAGAATAACAGCGGTGAAGTTTGTGACACAATGCATTCATTCAGTCTTAAATAAGCATAGCGCTATATGCAGCGTAAAATCTGGTAAATAACTCTACAATAAAATATATGTTTATTAAAAATTACCCAGCCAAGTGCGTGTAGTGTAAGGTTAAAAAACTTATTACAAAAACAAAAATTCACTAACCCGTTTTACACACATAATTGCGTTGTATAAGTGATCTTCGAAGTATTTTTTAGGATTTTTTTTCATATTCCACAAACAGACGGACATGGCCGAAGTTAAGGAACCTTAAAAAGTACATTGAACGCTACATTAAAATGTACATGTAAGTTTAGATTATTGTCACACTTCATTTTGAATAGTATGCTGAGCTTAGCTAAATAAATTGTAGCTAATTTAACAATTTGGTCCTTAAAGCCAGAACATTTGAAGGACTGTTGAGTAATAACCATTAACTGAAGTTACATTTGAAGCTGGCCTTTGTTCATAACAGACGAATAAGGATAGCAATTGTAGGTACCCATAAATGTTCAGAGCATTTCAGTAAAGGACACGTTTTTGATAATAAGGTCACGGACTTGCTTATACCATACTGCTTAACTGCAGATCGAAGCAGATACAGCTGTACATACTCGTACAAGATATTCCACAATATCTTAATTCTTCAGAACGAAATTGGTAGCAAAATATACTTTTAGTCTAGTAGGCATTAAAGAAAAACCTAGACTTTATTAAATAATGTTACAGCACTAACCTTGACATAAAAAACTGTTTTTATACCCTTGTACTTTTAAATTTATTTGACATTGTAACAGTAACATGAATTCTAATTATATTTCTGTTATTATTGTACCCTGTAAATATTACACCAGAGCTTCGTAATTGTTACAGCAATACAATATTATTGTGATAAATAAAAAAGTCTGACGTTAGTTACGTAGTATCCAAGTTAAAAATAATAATAGCCACTTCGAAGAAAAATCATTCGCGAGTCGTTAAAAACCTTGATAAAATCAATTAAAAAGAACATTTTCTGTGATGATTATTCATTTTTTATTTATGCAATAGTCTTACTATTTGTTTTTGTTTTTGGGTCGTATTGCTCGGAATAATGACACATTTCGTTTTATATATAAAAAATAAAGCTGGCAAACGACCAGGTGTCACCTTATAGTAAGTGATGACTACCGCCCAAAGCCATTTGCAGCACTAGAGCCACAAATGGGTTACAAGCTTAAAAAGGGATAAGGGATGAAAGAGAATAAGGAAAATCATGGCTCCTACCCATGGGTGTAAGCTTCCAGGTCTCTCACTCATCGAATGAAACGCAGCTATATACGCTGCTTTAAGCTGATCTCTGAGTGTGAGTGAGGTACTGCCCTGGTCCAGCCAGCCTATGTCCGAGCTGCAGTCTATGGGCTACAGCTCGACACTACCACAGTAATTTCTAAATGGATAGAAACATCAAAAAGTGTTTAGTAGATCAAATAAACTTACCTACATACATACATGAACTGAACCTGAAGTTTTATATTTCCAAATTGGGAATATAACCTTAATATAAATCAATTAAAGACAATATTTCTCGTCTTCGAAATTTGAAATTACAATCATAATTTTCATTTTAGCCGAGATTTATTTTACGAAAGCTAACGAAGACCGAACCAGACTGTAGAAATTAAAACTGGATACACAGCGTCTGCTAATCCCCATGAGGTTTTATTTAATTAAATATCGTCCGATTGAAACCACTAGCCGTGAGAAATCTAATAATTCACCTTTTTGTACCCTCCGGGTGCTTCGTGTGGAATAGAGCATTGTTAGACAAGCTCCGTTGAATTTTCTAAAAGGCTGATTCTGTTACTACATGCAAGCGGAAGCCTCAAATAGACAAAGAACTCGGATATATAAATTATTTTAGTAGGTCACCTTAAGTAAAGAATTCAGACCTTGGTATTAAATAGTTAAAACGCGCAAATTTGAACTTTACCAATTACGTTAATCCATATTTGAAGATCATCTAACAGGTATGTATTTCTGCATGTACTAGTGCTGTAATTTGTTTATTTCCGGAATCCTGTTCTATTGTATACTTCCAACATTTACAATCATTTATCGTTTCTTATGTACAAATTAACTATGACAACATACTCTAATTAAAAATTATGTAAAGTAACATGATTTAAATATGTGTAATTGTGTATGCACATCAAAATATACGACTAGTTACTACCAATACAAATAAATAATTGGTAAAGAACACATTACAACAGAAGGATTATTATGCGGATCTATCACTATCACAAAAGCAATACATTTTTACATTTTTATTTGTTTCGTTTTACATAAATCAGAAAATAAGTGTCAAAATATATATCGCGACGGGTTTTCTTGTTGATGTTTTACTACAGTGGTAAACGTGACGATTATTTAAGTACTTGAAACGGTGCTAGCTGTGGTTTGATTCTACGGTTATCGGTTCAAAACAACATGTTGTAACCACTAGGGCATCTCGACTAGGACTACAGCATATTATAAAGTTATAACACTTAATATGATAAATTACATAAAACAAACTAATAATTTTCATGAAATACCCATTCTTCTGGATTATCCGTTTTTAAGGAAAAGAACGGTCTGCTGAATAACTGCTAGGTACTGGGTTTTATAGTTATAACTCAACTGTGCCGGCAACTTAAAAGATCGTATTTATTGACTACCTCCTATGTTCTTTCGCTGTTTCAAATAAAAAATGTCCTATTACAGTTTATCTGCCAATATTACACGTGATTAGTGTACAAATCTGAAAAAAATGTTTTGAGCTTAGCTACTATTACACTTTTTTTTTAGAAAATGTAGAAACCCGATTCTCACAAGTCAATACACGATTTTCTTTTTTTATTTTTAGAATATTCGTAAATAATATCCATCGTTGTTGTATTTCCTAATTATATTATGAACATCAAAAGACCTACAAATTAAATCAACGTTCTAAGATTGTTCCATTATACATTAAATAGTTGTCTAATTAGCCATTAAAAGTCCGCTGGTCCTGAGATCGCAATTAATTTGCAATAATTTACAAAGGGCTGCAAAACGCTTTATTAAAAAAATGTTTCAAAGGCCGCACGTTCGGGCAATTTCTACCCTTGACGAAATTTTAATTACGATGAATTAAATACTGATTTTACTTAATGCGGTGAACTCCTTGACAGGAATATTTGACAAAAAGAAAATAATTTCTACCCCAATAATACAGTAAATTCGAATAAACTGGCTGTATACCCGTAGTTATATTTGGAAATAGGCCACAAGCCAATTTTCGTCATCTGACAATGCATAAATATTCAACAGGTCTGAATCTGAGCATCGTCATAGTATGCATTAATATTAAAGACTCTTAGCATAATTTGAATAGGAGCCAAATGCATTGATGCTTTGAAGTGAGCGAAAAACGCTCGCTGGTGATCTTTGAGATCAGTTTCACCCTCTTGTTTCTACAGAAACTTTATCCTGGTATTTGAATTTTTAATAAAATATTATTAACATTATAATTACAACCTTTTAAATATTATTTTTTCGTTAGTTGTTTTACCTACTTATATAACCTATTATAATTATAAAATAATATAGATAAATTATGTAATACAATATAGCAGTATAAAAATACTGCACTGCCTTAAAATCAATTTAAAATTTCTTGTTTTCTAATAGTAGTTTCTTAATTTAAAAGAAAGTCGGAACACGGCAATTAATAAGCCCCACGTTGGGCGCCAAGCACTAAAGGACGCCACAGTTCAAGGAAACTGGTTGTCTCTTGGTCTCGGTAGAACTTTAATCACCGGTTAATTAAACTCGAGATGTACGTGACCACCCATCCCCCTTTTTTGTGCCCCGACACTATCTCGGACCGAGAAAATCACTGGTTTTCGAGTCACCCTTTAAATAAATAAAGTTAGCAATTGTCGAAAGTAATTTTATGAATGAAACAAAAGATGAACTGATATCAAACCACATAATGATTTTAGTTTTCATATTTAATATTTTATTTTTAGTATAAAGAATAAAAAAGCATATAACAATTAAACAATTGTGGAAGGCAAAAAAAGAAAACAAAACATAAAAGAACAGTTGGAAGACAGTAATTTTACGCATTCTATATCCCGTCCCGTAAAGAACACGTAGACATTCGTCATTTGACTTTCGTGAGAAATGTACGTTTTCTATGTTACATAATTCTTTTTATTTAGTTTAATATAATATAATATTTTATTTATGCAGTTATACAAGTATTTATTTCAAGTAAATGGATTTAATGTTATTATAGTATCGTAAAGTTATTTTTAAAATAGTCTCTTCCTAAAAACAAGTAGTCTATTTTTAAACTAAATTTAAATAGTACATAGCTAAAACGAAACACAAAAAATTCTCTTCAAAATATAAACATAAGTTCTTTTCGAACTTAGAAATAACTTCAGTTTTCACCCCATAACAACATTGCAATATCGAAATCAGACGAGCGTGACAGGGGGCAATGATACATATTTATCTAGCAATATTTATGGCCGCCCTGAAAAACTACCGCGATTTTCTTGTCTCATTTCATATTTAAAGTTGGGATGGTTTATGGGGATCGATTGGCGAACGGTGCGCGAATGGTTAAAGGTGGTCATGAATAAAACAATAACTATTATTTCGGTTTACCTTTTATTTGTTTTCATTGAGGAAATGTATTTAAGTATTATCTTTATAAAAGGAAGTCGGAAAAAACGCGTTTTAAAGTAACTGTTTTTTTATTACATTACCTAAATATCCTAAAATGTTTTGAATAAAATATATCAGACTATTTTACTATATCAAAACATAATATTATCCTTCAATATGGGTATATTTACAGGGGATTTTGGCTTTATCCACTTAAGCCCACACGACAAACAAATTTGTCCTGACGAGATATTATCAAAAAACCCGAAGCCTCTTGATCGATTGACTCGTTTACTAAAAAAAGGAAAAAGCAAATATTCATAGCAAAATTTGTGCCATATTTAAAGGTCAGTCTTACAAGTAATTTTTATTTATTTTGCTACTTATTATGAAATATATATATATATATTGCAATAGTTACAAAACCACTTAAATGAATTTATTACATTAACTAAATGACATAAATAAAAGAACAATCGAAATTTTAAGTTGGTACATATTTGCGAAGTTTGCCGAACTTTTAATGAAAAACATAGTTATATTACATAAAATTACAATTGCGCTAATTCTCAATACAGTTAAACTAATCGCATCGTTTCAAATTGATCCGTTCCATCATAAGCGATCACTCCCCTTAAGTTCCAACCTGACAGGAAGCAGGTGGACAGCTGAGGGTCGATGAATTACCTTGAGGACAGATGTGGAGCGACACACCCGACGGCTTTTTAATGGCGGTCCACGTTTTATTCGCGATTACGTGCGTGGAAATTATGGGAACGGATGGGAATTATTTTCAAAATGTTAGTGTAACATGTCAAGTAAACATTTCGTAAAAATTTAAATTGCAAGCTAAAACGCGTGGTATTCTTACTTTGTCGCAGCAATTTGTCACCGCTGAAAACTATTAAATGTAATTCTCTCTGTTAAACCTACCTAAATCATTTTTAATTCTACGTATACAAATGGATAGAAAATTAAATATACTATTTTATATTAGATACTATTTTTATCTTGATTTTTTTACTTTAAAAGATACCTAAGTACGTAAATTTAATGTATTTTCAATATTATAATATTAAACTTTAATTAAATTTTTGTACGCTTAATTTCATCAACGATGGTTCTCCGAAAACATTACATGAGCACTTTGATACCTTTGTTTAACAAAGGCCTTTATGATAATTTAGTAATGGAAAGAGGCTATTTGAATTGACTTTGTATATTTTAGCAGCAAATTGTGATTGGAACTAAGGTTATCAAATGCTAAAAATCAAGAATCAAGGGCGAAATTTAAATAATACATAATTATGGGCATAAATTATACACACAAAATATTCTTACTCTTAATATGTACAAATATATACAACGACATTCGTTATTTAATTTTAAATTAAGTGAGGTATATAACATAGGTTGTCTGGTATCTTTTAAAACAAGTCTGTTTCATAAATATTAAACTATACTACACAAGCAAAACCTTTCCAAATATTTGAGATTCTAAAATCAACATACAATTCAGATTTAAAAGAAAGTCCAAAAGCCACTTCAACATGTCATAATTTCAAGCTATTGCACAAGTGAAAGTGATTCAAGCAAATTTATACGGACGTTAATAAAATTAAAGGCAATATTTCACAAAAATGTCAAGAGTAAATCAGAGACATGTTCTATTTTTCGCAGTTGGATGGCGCTCTGAACAGCCATTTCCACGCGTATTATTATTACCCACAAGCTTTAAATCTAAAGATAACGCGTTTCACGACGTGGGAGGGCCATCAAAATCCCTACCTATGTTTAAAATAAAAATTTAACTTTAAGAGTTTTTATTTTTTCCTTTATACCCTCAGTAAATGCATTAATTGCTTATAAACTCGTAACTTCATTCTTTAATCTAGGAACTTTCCGTAGATCGTTAATGTAAAAGCCACTAAATTTGAAGTTAATTTTAATATTTTATGAGCGGCTACGTTAAAACAATGGTTGCATTTGTGAAGTCTTGCTTTTCATTTAGCTTTATTTATTTAGGAAATTTACAGAAGATTTCGCTTTTAGAGTCTTTGTATAATTTCGTCTAGAATAGAGTATTATAAAGGAATATATTTGAACTGTAGGTTAAAAATCAAACTTTTAAAGGAAATATTATAAATATATAAATAAGTTTAAAAAATAAATTAAATTCTGCTCTGCTTATAGTGAACTTTACAATGGTTAAGCTATGGTGTTCAATATATTTATATGTATATTTCTCTCTGGTTCGTACGGTGTTGTGAACTACCAGGCTATAAGTAAAATGAATAGCAATTCTCTATTGGGAACGTAGATAGAATTTCTGAACGTTTAAGCGAGAAAACGAATTTAATGTTAGAAGGAGGCTGAAATAAAATCTCAGATGTAAATTAAATCTGGACCGTGGTCAGAATCCCAGGCGGTTCCAAATGTTGGAGATTTAAGTTAACAGAATTTTTGTTCATTTCATTGCAGCGAATGGCGACGAGTTGAATTTCATTTTTGATAAAGACAATATTCTCTTGCTTCGTGTAGTACAAATCGATCTGTAGTGTTCTCTTGTAATTATAATGTTTTTACAAATAAAGATTCTTAGAAAAACCCTGCGTGTTAATTATTTTGCTGAGGTAAAACAATGGACATGTGTATCCGAGATCACCAGTTTAACTGCCCGAGAATAATTACAGGTTTGTTACAACAATTAGCCCGTTGGAGTGCCTGATACTCTAGAGGATACCTGATATCAAAAGCGTGTATCCAGAGAAGCATGTAATCATGAATTCTATAATAATAGCTGTATATGATTACATTTATGGATACTCTATCTAACCTTTAGATCCTTGTTCGCCACTGTGAATATTCGTAGGCGTAATGCCAATGACTTGCTAAATGTCATGAGAATCGTGTCTGTTTGCAAACGAATAGTAAAAAATTTACCAAAATGACATATTTATTTACTTATATACCCCGATGCTAATGAGTCTATCCATCTAAATTACGCGTCACTATTTACACAGTGCGTATATTCGAATTTGCTAACTAGCTAAAATGGCATAATGGTAAATAATGGAAAGCGCCCAACAATATTTACTTAACCAAATCGTCACGTTTCAAAACGCAAATTCGCAACAGAAGCTTATTATTATGGAGCCCATAAATCTGAGCAATAAATCACATAACTATTACGCCAATTACGCGGCGGTCAGTGGCCCCTTAATCCTCCGAAAGCCCGACTTAGAAGAAAAAGGGCCAAGGATCGACCCAAGTTATTCTCAACCATGACTCAAATTGATTTATGTCTCCGATAAGCAGATCGAAAAGTTTCTAAGAAACCACTGTTTAAAAATAGTAAGTTCGAAATCGTAAAAACTTTAAGAAAGAATTTTAGTGCATTTAACAGAAAATAGGATTTAAAGCCGACAGTCGAAGAAAATAAGCAACTGGTAGCGGATACTTTAACTTCGTAGGCTTGAATATTTTAAACTTTTCATAGTTAAGTTATTTTTAATAAAACAAAAATTATATTTTAAAATAATGAACTGTTGCGTTAATAATTGTACTATTTGTTATCATTATTGAAATATATTACATATTATGGAATACATACATAATACACATTCATATTATTAGCCAAATAATTCCCTAAAAATATTCTTTGTTTGTTTTCATACATAGTGTATTTGCAGCAGAATTTAAAATAAAAAACGTTGAAAAACTATTGTTTTGTCCTAGATTGGCTGAGCGTGTGCCATTTTGTAATAAGTTATCGAATGGTTTTGTGGCTACAAGTTAGAGCGCGCACGGCTGCCCTGATTTCCGTGATATTGATCTATGACGGAAGCTCGCTTTGCCAGATGAAAAGAATCTACCAGAAGGGGACCCAACACCATTATTTACGATTTTTGCTAGCCGAATGAAATACTCGATTTGGTTTCAGTTACTAAAAATGAATTAGAATTGTTTATTTTTAATTTACACTTCAATAATGTTAACCCAAGTTTTTTAAACCTTATAGTGACATTTATACTTCAGTGAAGAGAGCACAAAACACTTTTCCACAATTTCGTTAATATCAAAATAGGAATGCTTATAATATGAATTTTAAAATATAATTCGTCTCGTTATATTTCACCACCAACGCCGGCCATCCATCATAGGTAATCGGAAGCTATCAATGCAGGAATGAGTATAATTTGCCGTGATCGCCGCATTTTACAGTCGCCCTGAATTGCTGTCATTACATGCTGCATGACACAATGCGGTACACCATAACGAGTACTCATTTATTTCAAGTTATTTCACACTCTCTTCAATACTAGGCACTATGCGACACGTTTGGCCTTCTTTACAGGAGACCTAGCAATCGATTTTTCATCTAGTCTCCTTTTCTTAACAGGTATTACACATTTCATAGAACTCCCTATTACTATTCTTTCCATGACACGATATTGCTCCTCAGAAAAAGGTCTTAAAACTGCGAAACTAATTCCCAGCGATCTCCCTTTCAGCAAATCTTCTTTCAAAGCTCGATTATCATATAGACGAGTTTTAATATATTTTAAAAGTTGATCGATTTCAGATTTCGTCAGTTTCAATAAAGCAGCAATTGCGATTTTGTCGTAATCTTCAGAGTCTCTATGCTCCACTTCTAGCTTGATATCGTTTTCACTGGTCGGGTATATTATTTCCTGGAGTTGGAATCGGTTCGGTCCGGCTCCTACCATCAATGCGCATCTGAAGTTAGTTTGCTTGCCAACGACCCCGTTTAGCCAATCGGAATTCCGTTCCAGAGCCCCAAGAAAAAAGCTCATAAAGTCACTAACTTCTTTTTGCTTTTTGTAAGAAGCGATAGCAGCTAAGGCTACTTCGGGGAGAACGTCTTTACCTTTTGGAACGCTAGTGCTTGGCTCGTGTGCAAACTTAATGGGAGTTTTTTTGCCAAACATTTTGTTTCCCCGCTTTAACAAGTTTCGAACATTGCTTAGTAACTCAGTAACGCCTTTGATATGAAAACGAGGAATTTTGGAAGTTATAAAAGTTACACGGCGAATTTTTTATTACGATTTTGGTACAGATTACACATTTTTTTCTAGTGGATGTCAAACAATGACATAAAATTTTTAATGAAGGTTTCATATCGTTAACGCAAAATTATTGCTTACAAAGTTATAAAACAACTGGGTTAGTTAGGCAATCTAGAACTCTATAGTAATTACTTAAAATTTGTGTAATTATCTCGCCTACGTCCAATGTCTAACAATCGCACCCACTCCAAATGCTTCTAACAAAATTCCCAACTGTTCATTTTATGTTGGCGTTATTTACTAAGCGATAAAATTTGCTAAATATCGATATTGTTAAGCTTTGAATAAAACCTGATAACCTAAATATGCAATAAATCAAAGTATTTCGATTATTAGACTGATTTATATAAATAAGCAATAATTTTATACGTACAATGGTTTGTTGAAGAGAGAATTATTTAAAAAAGATATTTTTGTATTATTAACCGACTTCACAATAGACGGTTCACAGTTCAGCTGATTTCTTTATGTGTATTTCATATGATGTGTAATGTGTATATTTATCTTTGTGACACTATTAACCATTGTTATCCGATTTCACTGATTTATTTAATAAATACAATATACTATTCCCATTATTCCATTTTAATTTCAAGAAAAGTCGAAGTCTGTTTTTAATTTTTGAGTAGGTAAATAAAAATACATTATACGTTATAAATATTTTGTATTTTGTCACAAAAATTATTTATATTCGTATATTATATCAATACGATAATAGTACAGCAAAGGCTAATATTTATTTTTACTTTTCTTATACCCTAGTTCTGAAATAATTTATGAGTTATCCTATTGCTTAATATATTGCACGTGACTTATTACGACGCTCATAAATGGATGCTGATAAGCAATAATGTGTCAACCCATAAAAAGTCGAATTTGGAGATATTGATGTATTTCGATACTGCGTAAATTATTTAATATTATTCCAAAAAAAAAATCAAGTCGTCTAAACTAAATAAGTACGGAAAAAAGTTTCTTAATTTAATGTATCGAATTTAATCAATCTGCTTTTAATTCATTATGCTTTCTATCAAAATAGAAAAGAAAAGATGAATGTATACATCTTCAAACAGATTAATTTAGAATATGTTTGACGTCTTTAGACGCCATTTTCTCAAAATGAAGTCCCTGTGGCTTGACACAGTATTGCTTATCAGCGTCCAAATATGCTAGTGCTACATTTTTTTTATGTACACACAATTTAAAATTTTACAAACAAATTAACAGTTAATTGATAATTACGTATAAAATATGTTTAGAATTTTAAAATAACTAATGACCCTAATGATTTATATCAAGGATACTATAATATTGAAATTGTGAGAAATAAATATATTGTTTGTGACCTTATTTAATTAAATTCGTTTTAAAATTTACACTAAGTCTAAATACGTTACATACCTATATAAAAAATTGGATTTTATAATCAATAAAATAGGCGCAAGGCAATATTTTATTTTCATATGCAAAAATTCGCAAAAAATTATCAATGTAAAAATATTTTTATTAAAAATAAAATATGATGATATATGCATATGTTTTTGTAAATAACAGTCAATGTGTTCTACGTATCATTCTAATTTTAAATCACACAAATCTTCCAATTAGGACTCTCAATTGGCAAAAGTGGCAACAGCCTTTCGATACAATAAATATTGTAACGAACGTTGAACATCGAGGTCACATGTATATCTATGAATGTACGGACTCGCAAGCGTGAGTGTCACAGAGGTTAGGTTAACTATCCAAAACAAAATCTTTAACTTACCCAAACAAGCATCCTCACAAAATCTCCCGTTACAAGATTCGCTTCAACAATCAACGGCAATGCTGTCACGATGAATACACACGCACACATGCAAAAAACGTAGTAAACGTCATATCCAAAGTTAACATCGTTAATTTTACTATTTAACACTAGTTTCTCACGTTGCCAACGATACACAACACAGATAATGACTTCATAAATCATATACTAGAAGCACATGGGCAAAAGCGATCTAGGACCATATAAAAAACATAAATTTTTGGCAAAGACAACCTAATCACCACTCCTTTTCTCTCACAGATTTCTATGATAGCGAACAGCTGCGGTGCGTGGTTGAACCAAAACAAATACCACTAGAGCCATCTATTTGTGAATTAACAAAATTACCGTTACTAAGATTTTTTTTTCGTTGTGGAAAAGGCATGTTACATAGTTGTCAACGTAGTTTCTATATGTATCACAGATGGCGCTGTAAACATTAAAATATTTAAATTAGATTTTAATAAAAGATGAAATTATATAAAACAATAAGTTATTCATTTCTTTCTAGTTTAATTCTTATTAGTGTTCATATTATACAAAAAAATTACAAAGGATATTGTTTTTAATATTAAATGAATGCGTAATTTTGATGAATAATTTTAATAAAAAAATGTAGTTTAAAACTATATAAATAAAAATACGATAAAAATACTTAAAAAATAAAAAGAAAACTCCGCCGTAACAGTGTTTATACACTGCCGTGACCAGGATTCGAACCTGGGTTACTACGGCCACAACGTAGGGTCCTAACCACTAGACGATCACGGCTATCGGAGTTGTTGCTTCTGCGATGAAATTGTGGACTAGATATTTAAACTTAACTTAATAATATTAATTATTATTTCTTTTTATTTGTTTTTTTCCTTATTTATTACATTTTTAAATATATTGACAAATAAAATATAAAACATTTAAAAATAATTTATTATTATTTATATTCACTGAACTGTTTTTAAACACCACTCCAATGTTTAAAATAATATTAAAAGAAATAAATAAGAAAATGTGAGATGACAATTATTCTTTTTTAAAAAGTTCTATTTATCTTAATACTAATTACTAGATAGTTAAAATAAATAATTTTGTTGAAATAAAAATATTTATAAATCCTTATTTGTGTAGAGATATTAGATTTATAATAAACCAACTATTTTATAAAATTTAAACAAATAAATGTGAAAAAAAAATAAACTGTCCGGTCCTCATCTTCGTTGCTGGTAAACTACTTTTGTGAATAATTTACTTAATTCCTAGTTAACACAAAGCTCTTGAATTTTTTTCATTATGATACGAATTACCTGCATTTATATAATTTCTTATTTACTTACTCTAATACTAAGAATTAGGTACACTTATAATCTCAATGTACCAACTTGTTTACTTTCTTATATACTTACTTGCTTATTTACTAGTTATCTGCTAATTTCTTTGCATAAAAATGACATGTATTATTAACGATAAACTTTGTTCTTCATATTTATTTCTACATTTATCTTCTATGGTACTTATTCATTACGACGTTCTAAGCCGAGGTGCGATCTCACTAGGAGACACCCTTAGACACGGACGTCCATTCTGAGCCCCAACGGGGGCTCCCAATTTCAAGGCTGAGTCTCAGTACTCGCCCCCCCCCCCCCCCCCCCCCGGTGACGCTGTCAAGGCCAGTAGGGCCAACAGCAATACACATTCAGAAAAAAAAAAAACAGTACCTTTACTTATTTACTTCCTTAATTGTTATTTACTGTGTTATTTACTTGTATTAGAGACATAATTAATTAAGAAGAGATAAAGACAATCAGTTACAACACATTAGAGATTGTTTTTTCAAAGTAAAATATCGTATTGCATTTTACAAAATAAAAAGTTAAATCCATAATTATATTTATAAAATATACTCATCAAGTCAGAAACCTGTATGAATGGGTTAACTTAATAATCCTCGAAAATAATTTTTACGTGCAGTAGAACTGCGGTGTCATTTCAGTTTTTTGGCGCCATTAGCCCGATTAATGAAGCTTCCAAAACAAGACCAATCCGAGTGAGCGAACGTGTAATGGCGCCTTTTTTAAACGACTTCGAAAAAGAAGGAGGTTCTATGTTCGACTGTGTTTTTTTTTTATTAATAACATAATATACAGGTAAAGACAGCAGGTAGGCTGGACAAAATACAAAAATTGCTGGCAAAACTAACAGTTCTAATTTAAATAAAAATTCACCTCTACGTACTAATTTTTTAATGTTATAATTTTGCAAATATGCAAATCTTACTGAAGTAAAACTTGCACAAAAAGCAATAATCTGACATGAATTTAATTTATTTAATTATATTCGTGTTGTTTTAGATTAAGGCCTAATTATAAAATTCACACTATTTTAAGTTGTTTTCCAAATTTAATTAAGGTCTCGACTCCACCGCACAATCCCCATCCTGTTTTCTCCACTCCACGTGATATTGCTGAAATAATATGTGCATAATTGGCACAACTAAAAGCTACAAAACAAAGAACTGAATTGAAAAATAATCTGTCAACAAATCTGACTTGAAACAAAAATTTGCTTAATTAAAAAAGTAAGTGCTTCTTTTCGTAAGAAATTAATAGGATTTTTTTTTGATTTGTTACTTTTTGTACTCTAAGACTCTGAGTTAGTCCGATAAAGCACCTATAAAAAGGTTTTGTGGAAATTGCGCATTTTCTTGCTAGGTATATATTTAAAAAAAATCTATGAATGGAGGTCAAAATATCGATGTTAAAAAATTAGACTTGTAGCTACTTATAACGGTTTAGGCAGCTGCTCTTACCGCCCCATCTCAAAATCTATCTGTATACTAATTTATATATAAACTTTTATAGTTGTTTATGTACTTACGTCGTTGGCTTTTCCTCCCATAAAACAAGTATATCCCATCTATAGGAAGAATATAACCTTATAATGACGCTTAAATCAGTGTAGTGTTTAAAACCGAACCTGTCATTAAACAATTCTGATGATGTTTTTAAGCGAAGATAACCTGTTAGTAATTTTTAATGTATGAAAATAAATTATGTTATTATTGAATAGAACGTTGTAAATTTTCATTTAAAAGCAAATTATTATATCTATATTCCTTAGTGACGATTGTTGTAGTTTTAAAACTAAAACTGCAATTTTTAACTTAAGACAATCTTACTTCACTTGTTAAGCAAATATCTTTGTGGAAGTGTTTAAAAAAAAGTTATCATTTAATATTATTTTTAGATTTATCAGTTTTCTGTTATACGGTAAATATAACGCTACATAATTAATACACAGACAGACAACCAATTCAAAATATATTAGAAAATAAAACTTCCAATACAAACAAATTATTTGATTTAATTCAACCTGTAGCATACTGTACATAATTATTATAATTTAAGACATTGGGTTGAGAAAAAAAACAAAAAAGAAATCATTGCTATCGTTTATTGATTTAAAATACAAAACTTAGTGACATAAAGCTCTATCCTTTTATTGTTACAGTGCCTGCGAACTGACAATTCGATAGGAAATAAACATTTTAGCTCCTCGCGCACCGTCACTCATCCAACATGTCATGTCACAATATCATGTCAATACAAATAAATAGTACAGTATATTACATACTCAAGCGCAAACACCTAGGGCCATCCTTGAGTAATGGATCCAGTAGAACTATACGAATAGGTTGGTGTTATTTTTTTGTATCAATTTATCACTTTATCAGGCTCCGTTCTGTAAAATAATATTTGTACGACGGGTCCCCTTTAAGGCATTAGTACGAGCTTTTCAAACTGACTTATTTTAACGTGACATTTGTTCCAACTTTTCTATTAAAACAAGATTATTATCATGAACGCAATGAGTCAGTCTGAATAACATAGAGCGATATCACAAAATATTCGTGTACAAATAGACTTACAATTGATATAATAAAACAAACATTCTCATAATATCGTTACATTTCAATTATGAAGAACATTTTTAACATTATCATTTATATTACAAAGAACTTAAGAACACTTGAGTAATCACGGAGACCCGCCAGCATAATAATTTGTTACTTCCCTATAATCAAACAAAACTGTTTCCCATACCTATTTCTTATTCCTAACAATCCTATAACCTCATGAAGCAAAAAAGTATTAATACAGTAAATATTATACAGATATTCGAAAAATTTATATTTCAGACCAGAGAGATTAGAAATAGATTCAAATCTACAATTAAATAAAAAATAAAACAGTTGGAAAACAGTCGCAGCGCTTACAGAGCTAGAAATCAGATAAGAAAATACTTTCATGCTTCATGTACGAAAATAATTGTACCATACAAACATTGTTATTTTAAAATAATTTTTGGGGGGTGGGGAGTTTTTTTTTTATAAAAAATCACGGCAACATTCTGCAGCACAAAAAAATCTGCTATCAGTTGCAATGTCATCGTTAGCCGCTTCACCCTGAACGTCTAACATCAGTCGGTTCACGAACTATTATACACAATTGAAAAAAATATAATTTGCTAAATCACATCTGTTCAGGGTAAAGGTGCTAATGCTAAGGCCCGCTACTGACGCAACTTTTTACCCGACGCTCGCACCCGCAACCCAGGACAGCTGTGACCGTTAATATATTCGTATTTAATTATCCTCTATGGTATTTCTGTGTCTATAACAGAGTATAAAAAAGCTACTCGTTAGACCCTAATCGACTATCCATAGGATCTCGTCAAAATTATGCAAAGTCGATATTTTATTGCTATACAAGCAAAATCTAATATACAACCTGCCTCTTTATTACATACAATATAGACACTATAGAATATCCAACTCCGTTTTGTACCAAAGAGTCCCAGTATTCTCTTATAACATTACAGTATACAATATTATACAAATAATATGTGCAATACATTTGTACTACAAGGTACAACTTACAAAAGTCACGTTTCACGACACACAATCTTGGACGCAAAAAAAGCAAGTGAGTAGCGGGCCTTATCCATAAAAGTTCCGGCACAATAAGGCAGTGATTCAGTGTATGCTATACAAAATATCTCCGTTACAAAGTTACGACCAGTCTGTTGCAATGAGGTTAGTCTATTGTAGATTCAAATCCAAAAAGGTTGAACAAGTCAGTTTAATTTATTAACTCCTATCTGAAATACCCAAAAATTTTTATATATGATCAACATTCCCGTAACCTACAAGTACATTTTGTGTTTTTTATAGAATTACCTATACACTATTCTTTGTTTTACATATCGTCTGAATATTCCAATGGGTCAAAAATAACCTATATGTATTAACACAGTACACGTGTATTGATGTACAGAATCTCAAATCTCATGCATTCGAGATTGGAATTAAAACATTTACAATATACAACAACTCTGAAATGCGAGGGCAAAGTTTCAAATGATTTCACCGTCAGGAGTATCGAATCCAATCAATTTGTGCAGTCAAAAAATACTTTTTTTTTTATTATTTTAAACTATTTTTTTATTTGGTTGTATCGATAAAATGAAATTCTGTTTGGCCCTTTGATTTTCAGTCATCAGTTGCCGACACTTTAAAAATATAAAGCTTGCGATAATTAACTGAACGAAAGCTTAACTAGCATAGACGTATCTAAACTATATTAACCGGTTTAAGTTGCAGTCTGTATCCATTATTAGTCTGTCTCCTAAATTTATGTACAATATTTATTTTCTACCATATTGCGTCTTTGATATGCATTGCGTAACAATAAAAAAACCTAGCTTTCATGCCCTCGATGCGTCCGGATGTGGGGGGAGGGGGCCTCCGCGGCCCCGCGGAACCCTCTAAGTACGGTCGAGTGAAGCGTTTACGAACGAATAATACAATACACGTTACAACGTAACGAATCGTCGCCACAACGTCTCTTTACAGTCAGACTTATCGCATTAAATAAAAATATAGAATTATAAATATGGATTCGGTCCGAGAGCGTCGCCACATAATCGTACTAGAAGCACTGTCCGCACGCGACACTCGCGCACTCATCGTCCGGCGTCACTCGCGCACTGCCAGTCCGTCGTCACTCGCGCACTGCCAGTCCGGCGTCACTCGCGCACTGCCAGTCCGGCGTCACTCGCGCGCTGTCAGTCCGGCGTCACTCGCGCGCTGTCAGTCCGCCGTCACACGCGCACTGTCAGTCCGCCATCGCTCGCGTGCTTTCAGTCCGCGTCACTCGCGCACTGTCAGTCCGACGCCGCTCGCGCGCTGCCAGTCCGCGACACTCACGCACTGCCAGTCCGCGCCACCCGCGCGCTGCCAGCCCGCCGCCAGTCCGCGTCACTCGCGCACCGTCAGCCTCGCGTGCCAGTCCTGCTAGTGGATGGCGACGGGGCTGTGCTGCAGCTGGCACACGGGCTGCAGCATGTCGTCGTCGCGCCGCACGCCCTCCACCTCCATACGCTCCGCGCCGCCCCACAGCCGCGCACCGCCCACTGACGCGAACATGACATTTAGTAACGTTACATATCACAAGAACAAGCCGAAATCGTTTCAAAATTTCAAAAATCGTTTTTGAATATATTCGTTTTAAGATTCATCTGTATATTTGTATAGAAAATAAAAATTGTTTTCATAAAATAATATAACCGACTTCAAATAGAACTGGGTTGTTGGCAAGAGGTACTCTTCATCTTTTAATGTTCCACTCTCAGTGGTAAAACATTTTCTTTACATTTATAATAAATCCGTATTGGATATAACAAATTCAATTTAAAATAATAAAAATAGCTAATGGTTTTACAATTGGAGAAGATATCGCGTAACATACACACAAAAAAAATCAGTCGATTCGTTAACCTCCTTTTTTGAAGTCGATTATAAGACAAAATAATACAGATTAAATTGATCCTTGAATCTTTGAACGATTTCAGCTTGATGTAAAGTTCTAGCTAATTTTGAAATAGTATAGGACTAGTAATTATCTAGGGGAGGTCTAACTAATTTATAGGGAACCTAATCATAAACTAAGTAACTGCCTAAATCGTGTGGAACAATATTATAAATATTTGTCATAATATTATTTTTATAGTTTATCATTATTTTTATATAAAAAATAAGTAAACATATAGGTTAGAACAGAAAACGATTTAATAGATATCTGCAATGAAATTACGACCCAAAAACAATGAACATTTTTATAACAAATGAAATATACCATAGACAAAAAAAAAATCTAAAATAAAAGTTTACAACATTTAAATAGTTACATGGGTCATATTTAATTAGAATTATTGCAGATATCGGAGTCACACCGAAAAGCCATGCACTACATACAATACGATGGATGACGCATGCCAACAGAATCGAAACATGGAGCGTCCATGCGGCGGAGTGAACACTGAGATGGTAACAATATTTGAATTTTAATTACTTCATTTCTTTTTTTTTTTATTTGCAAAAATGTGTCGATAGAATTCGCAAGTATTTTTATTAAAGTGACCGAAATCAAAACTTCACATTTTTGCCACAAAATACAAAAAAACGCTTTACACCTGAGAATTTATTAGGCCGTTTATTTAGATTTTTATATCTCAAAACTTTGATAGAATCGTTATTTATTGTTTTCAAAATTATATATTGTTATAGTGATTGTTGTTCATACAATAGACTGAATGAAACTAAATTTTAATTACTTATGTAACAAATTTTGTATTCGGTCACATTAATACTAAACGTGCTATATCATCTGAATATGTCTTCCCGTTTAAATAAAAATATATTAAATCGAAACATAATAAAAAAATATAAAAAAAATATTACAATATTTGAAACTGTATACAGAATATTTTACGATTGCGAGCTTCAAAATTTGATTTAATATTTTAACTTATATAGCGTTAACATGACTTTTTTGCCCCACCGACGAAAAATAAAATTCACAGTATGTCAAATTTTCGTGTATTAAAATGTAATATTATACAAGTAAATAATAATAAATTTCAAAATTGTCACCATCGCGCGTCACTCGTGTACAGTGGGGGGAGTGAAGGGGAGGTCGGGGTAAATAGCATTCCTATATCAAGACGGCAGACCTGGCGTACAATGTTAGGCACATGGCGGCGTTAGTGTCGCGAGGGCGTGCCGCCGGGGCGCTCTAGTCATCGCGATTCCGGCCCATCTGCCGCGAACATCGACATTATACACATGCTATTAAATATTCACTTCGTTTTTATTGGATAATTTTAGCTTAGACATAATCACTTCATTTCTAATGTTTTTTGGTTGTTGCCCTTTGGGCTCGGAACCTTAAACAATATTGAGTACTTTCTAATCTTTGTCATTTTTTTTAATAGAAAACGTATGTCTCAATTTTGTAGATCTACAATATAATGACGAAATATATTCATTACGTTATTGTTATTAGATAATTTCAGCTTTGACATAACAATTTCATATTAAAATTTTTTCACTTTGGGCACGGAACCCTAAAAAAGATTCAGTACTTTCTAATTTGTAACATGTTTTTAAAATAGTAATATTTTAACGTATGTCTCGATTTTGTAGATATATTATCTACAATAGAAAGACAAATACTAATCACTAATTCCATCATATTTTCATGTATTGAATAAGTTCGAACTTATATGATAATTATATTAAATGAACATTTCTTTTGTAGTTCATGGGACTAATAAATGAAGAATAATTTTGTCTAAGCTAGTGTTATTTTATAAAGTGATATCAAATCCTGTTATTATTTACAAGAGTTAGAAATTGTCTTGTTAATTCACAGCACAGAAACATATATCACATATTTAGCATATTTATCATACAAATGTTTGCATTAAATAGATAAAATTTACATAAATATTTGAGAGTACCCAATTCAAACACACCCATATAACAAATGATATGACAAAAGCTTTATGTGTTAGCGGAAACACAACGAAAGCTCGAAATGATAATGTCAGATCTAAATCTACACAATATCATAAATTAAAACATTTATAAAACGTATAAAACCAATCAAGAATGTTAAAACAAAAGTAATGTTAATTTTCTGAAATCTTTTAACTTTAAATAGAAAATATATAACACTATACACAATATTTTGTTGTGAAATGGTTATTCTTTTTTTTTTCTTTTCATTCAATACATATTGGGGCATCTGTAGAGTATTATTAAAGAACAAGACTGACCAGATCGTGCAGGCGTTGTATTCCATCAGCTTGCTTCTGGATACAGAAGGTTCAGTACAATATTGAAATAGTTCGAGATGAAATGGATGCTGGTAAGCAATAATGTGTCAACCCACAAAAAGTTAAATTCGAAGATATTGATGTTTTACATTATTCAATAAAATTTCAAGTAATTTAAACAAAATAAGTATGGAAAAAAGTGCCTCAATTTAATGATTAAAATATTGAAGTGTGTTACATTTTTTGCGATATTCAATAATATCATACATCTGAACAACTTTTTATTAGATAAAACATTGTATTATACCAATCTGCATCTTCATTATATATTTTGTCAAAACAGTAAAGACAAAAGGAAAAATATGTCTTCAAACCAATTTATTAAGAATAGGTTTGATACCTTTAGACGCCATTTTCTCAAAATGGAGTCCGTGTGGATTGACACAGTATTGCTTATCAGCGTCCAAATAGTATTGGACCTTTTTCTTCACTTTTGGTGACTGCACTTACGGCTGTTCATATTGAGATATAAGAAAAAATCATTATTTAAATACTCACGCTATCTCTTCAATTTGACATATAATAAAATCGTTGCGTCGTAATCTAGGAGAAGAGAGTCCACAGTAATGTGATGTGATTACCTTTTCTGCTATTTAGCTGCAAGACAAGTAGTGCAAGCTATACAAATGCGCTGTGTCTTCCTTCCTTCCCGTTTGTTGTATGTCGAGTTTTCTGTAAAATGTAGTGAATAAAGAGACTAACCATGTGGTTGGAGCCTGCTACGTGATAGACTCTGCCTGTTCGTCCAGATTTGATCACACTTTCTCCTGTTTTGCAGAAACTTAATGCTGGAGTTACCTAGTATTGCGGACTGTCTAATTATGGGTGTCTAAAAAACTTGACTTACTGTGTCAGAAGACACTTTCTAGGAAACCGTGAAATACTGTTTCCATACAAAAGGTTTGAGTGACGTCATCAATTACAAGCAACGCCATCCTAGGAAACCAAAGCACAGTAATTAAAGATACTCACGCTGTATTTTCATGACGTATATTTGGTCTCTTTTTTTGTATGTTGAGTTTTCTGTGAAACATAGTGGAGAAGATAAAGACTAAACTTTCTGATGATGCAACTGCGCCTACTGCTTTGATTGACTGTCCGTGCTGATTTGATCGCACTTTCTTCTGTTTAGCACTACGGGAAAGCAGTGCGAAATGCCCATATACTCACGTAGTCTCTTCCTTCCGCCTTTCTTGGCCTATATTGGATTTTTCTGTGGAACTTAGTGGAAGAACACGAGACTAACCATGCTGGTGATGCGACTGCGCCTGCTGCGTGTTGGTAGACTCGTCGGCGGTTCGCTTGAAGAAGTTGTGCTGTAACGCGTAGTACGGCGTCACGCGCTGCTTCGGATCGTACTCCAGCATGCGGAGGATTAGGTCCTGGAATGTGTCGTCAAACGTTTTATATAACTACTAGCAATCCGCCCGGCTTCGTACGGGTTATACATCGTTCAAAAAACACAAAGGCCGGCAACGCATCCGCAACATCCCTAATGTTACAAATGTCCATAGTATCCACTTAACTTGAAGTGAAACTGACTACTCGTGGCCATTTTTTTTTTAAATCAACTGAGTTTTATAATATACATTTTACAATTAATTCGACATAGCAAACGACCTATGTGCGTAAATAAACCTTTAAAATGCGTCGCATAGTTTAGAAGAAGTAAGTGAAATAAAGTAAATAGATGAATAGGAATAGCGACATTATTTTATTAGGAGCCAACAGCGTAGATAATAATTATAATAACAACTTAACGAATTCCAAAGTAAAGAATGGCGTAGTTTCTTCCGATTTTTTTTTAACACAACATACCTTGAGACTGGCTGTGAAATTTTAGACAGTCTCATCGCCTACGTCGCTAGCTCATCGATCTAATTTATAGGACTTTCGTTTTCACAACATCACTAGAAACCGTTTATTCGCAGAATCGATGATATAGCAGATTTTTTATTTAGAAGGTAGGTGAGGTAATGAACCATCTGGTGATTAGTCACGTCTACCTACTGAGTTAAAGTTATTATTAGTCATTCCTTGTATTACCAATACTTTGTAAAACTTCTAGATTTTGTAAGTACACAGGTATGTATACTCTACTTCATCCACATTTTACACAAAAACACGGAACATAGAATGATAGTGAATTTCATTTTTTTAATTACATGTTGTTGGCAACAATAGTTAAGATAGTAGAAATGGTAGGTTATTGGCGAACTACCCTAATACATAGGGCATTTGATATTCTTGCCTGAATTGAATTGAATTGTGATGTCTAAGGATAAGCTGTTTCTGCGTTGCCATGCCATCGAAAGTATATAGAATTATTTTGTCCAGAAACCCTCGTCCCCAGTAATACCATATCGAAGTATCGTCACCACGCTTAGGTAAGGCTCACCTTGAACTTGAGGTAGTCGGAGACGGAGTGTCCGGGCTCGCCGCGCCGCCTCGCCGCCGGCCCGCCGCCCTCCACGCCGAGGATGTCGTGCAGCCGCCGCGTGCCCGCCGCGCGGTACTTCCTGTAACCGCTGCCGGAATCGTGATCATTGAGGTACACGTAATGATTGTGCTTCTGATTATACGACACGCCTGGCGTGTCCATTTACAGATGACGTCGGCGCAGTGATCACTGCAACTGACTGAAGAGCTAACGGTCGCGGGTTCGATCCCCGCTCTCGGCAAACGACCGTATTGCCCATACAGATTTTAGTCGTGGTCTGGGTGTTTGTGTTTGAGCTGTGTGTTTCCGGACCTCCGACACGAGGTCATGAGATCTTAATGGGGACCGTGGTGTGTGATGCGTTTATTTATTTATTTATTTATTTACAATACATTGAACACGTAGTGACAGTGAATGTGTTAACCGCAGCTTACTAACTACAGCTCGTATATGGACAGGATTGACCGAGGTATAAGCTAATTTGACATAAATTTAACTAAACGCCGTACCAATTTAAGGTTATAATGACCCGACACGAGAATGAATACAGCGGCTGTGCGCACGTCGTGCGGTACTTCCTATAACCTCTGCCGGTATTGTGATCATTGGTGTAAAAAATATATTTTATTTGAAAAAATATTTTTGGAAATTCTATGGCGTTATATCTTCATTAGAATAGTAAGGCACTTTAAGCTCCTTAATAAGAGTCTGTTCAAGTTGCAGAAGGTTAAATAGACTGAAGCGATGTTTAGTGTTTGTGTTCTTTTATTAATAATAAAATCAAATAATCATCCTTCAGGCCCCCCTGAAGATTTGATTTTAAAAAGCAAGTGAAAATTTTAGACAAATTTGTAATTTTTGAAATCAGAAATATTTAGAGTGATGTTTAGTGTTGAGCCTTAGACTTATAAAAGATAGATGCATCAGTATTTTTCAAAATTGATCTCCTAAGGAACGTTATATGTACGTGGAGCGTGCATGTTCCGACTTGGTAGTTAGTATTTAGGTTCCTAAAAAGTCACCGAAAAGAAATTCCCATCCGACACAAGCTACTTTAAAATCAAATTCGACTACATATTATAGTAATTGAGGATTACAGTAATAGGCATGTAAAATATAAATCTAACACCACTTACCCATCTTTCCCCGCGACCTTCTTTAGGACGTAACCACCGCCTTCAGACGCCGGTAATTTGTCGAAGAACTTTCTTGTTTTGTGTGCCTGAAAAAATATTCGAAATTAACTTTCATCGTAATAAAACCTTAACACCAATACAATATATAATCTTTATAAAAATATATATTTATTTTCAAAATGAAACTGGCATTTGAAAGAGCAATTATTGTTATCAATATTTTTAAAAATAAAATCAGAAATGCATGACAGCAAGACATAAGTATTTGCAACTGACCTCTTAATATTCTTTATCTCCATATACAGTATTATTAAAAATATTTCACAATAATGAGAGGATAGAAATACAGAGTAATTAAAGAATGACATCTACAGATATTCATCTAAATCGATTAAGATACCAACTATTTTCATAACATCTAAACTTTCTTATTAATTTGACAATCAGTTGAATGTATCGAAAATAAGCTATTCCAAGTTTTTGCCGCATAATTTTCACGTGTAGCACGTTCGGGACGTTTCATAAGAGATCTTAAGTGTTCGAAAAGTTGTCTTATTTCCAATTAACAATGAAAGTGGGTCGTAGTGTCGCTATGGTTACACAATTAAACGTCGGCTACATATTGTTCAAAGTTAGACAATTATCGCGAGTTAAGAGCCATTATATCTTCATCCAGAACGTTTCGCGTTGCTATAATTATTGTCGTCGTTGCAAATGTTTTACAATTACATATTCACACGATAGTTAACATTTACAAAATGTTCGTAAAGGATTCTATATTCATTACAATAAAAACATACTGAGCATTGTTCTTAAAGCTTTGATGTAACTAGTCTTTTTAAATGAAACTCCAGCGATATTAAAAGCGCTATTTCTTCAAATACGCGTCACTTTTGTGCGTTTATTTTTATTAAGATAATACTGATTGGGGCGATATCTTAGGCAATAAATAAAATAGCTGTTCAATGCGTTTTGGTACTTTGTATTTTAGTAACCACCGCTGCTCATGAACATTTGCAACAGAGGAATTAACAAGTGTATTCCCAGTTTAAAAATGGGTAAGGGTAAAAGAGGAATTCGACGTAAGGAAAGGAATTTATTTGAGGTAGAGTCTAACTATAGCCTACATACACCAGCTCATATATAGGTGAAACTAATATAGCTGAGTTTCGTATGACGAGTTCTATTCCTTCCTATATCCTGTCCTCCCTTTTTTCAATGGAAAACCACATGGGCGGTGGTGATCACCTAACATAAGGTGTCCTGCCAGTTTGCCAGCTATTTTTTTAAATGGTATAATAAGTCTTCTAAAAATAACCATAACAATTACCTGATCCAACAAATGATCGGGTGGCATGCCCAAAACTTCGACGATCTTGTTCATCTGGTCGAGCTCGTTGGCTCCGCTGAACAATGGTTCGCCTGTATGCATCTCGACTAATATGCAGCCGAGTGACCACATATCGATAGCGAGATCGTATGGAATGCCTAATAGGACCTCCGGCGATCTGTAGAACCTTGACTGGATGTATTGGTATATCTGAAAGAGATTTTTCTTACGTTATTATTAAGATCTAACGAATCACTCCGACTTTTTAGAAATCATCGAAGTTTTTGTCTTTTCTCTACTACAATATACCCTCTTAAATCATTATGTTTATTGATGAAAGTCGTATTAAATCCATTAGATAGTTATAAAGATCTAAGTATACAGAGTGCGGAAAACGACTCTGTTTTATAAGACTCATTAATTTCAAAGTATTTATTGCTGCCTATGGAAGTAATCCAAATATAGAATTCTTAAGCCGAATTAACATAACTATAATGAAACTACATTTAGTTTAATCATGACGTTTCATTAACAATTACACGTGTAAAAATTACAATACATGTATTAATTTTCTTAGCGTGCCTTGTAAAACTATTTTGGGAGAAAATAACGTCATGAAATTAAATTCATAACACTAATGTCGTAACGTAAATTAGGCCTTAATATCTGTGTCTGTTCGTATGTATGTTTTTTTTCAGGCATTACTTCACAGAGAAGTTTAAATTTGGCAAAGGTACTCTTTAACATTTACCGTAATTATTTTTCATTCTCATAAATATTCAAGTGTTCTTGGCGATGGTTAGCAATACTTTGCAATCATAGCGTTCATTGATATGCTATTATGTTAGGGTGTTTAACAATTGATTTTATTCAGCGACAAATTATTTGTTTTTCTGATTAAAATTCTGATCATATTAAATTAAATTTTAATTAAAAAAAATTATATGATTGTCAATTTTTATAATTAGGTAATATCGACATTTTGTTTCTTACATTAAATTGATATGAAAATAATAAATTTTAATATGTTTACATGTATGCGCGTTGAACTATATCAAAATTATTTATTACATTCAAAACCTTTATTGATTACGTCCCTTACATTTAATGTACCTACGATATGAGGAAAACGTCGACACGGTCGGAGGTCGTCTAAATTACGTTTTAATTAATGCCGTAATTATCAATAATAAAATTTATTATGTTTATGCAATTCCAAGTGCAAAGAGTTATCTGCAAGTCCAAGGAGTCTCGCCGTACACGCGGACAATAACATTAGTAATATATTTACATAAGTTTTACGCGCAATTGGAGATAAACTTCGACCGCTGGGCGATGAATCGGAGGACCCCGATGAGATTTATCACAACAATTAGACTGCGAGTTAAATAATGAGAACGTACTAAAGAAGGACGTCCATTTCTTATAATAACTAGAGATATATATTTTACGTATATTATAAAATTAAAGAATTTACTCTAAGGCGAGAATTATACTTATAAGTTTTGCACTCAGAATTTCAGAAAGTGGAATAAGTCATTGTTTTACACCTAAAAGAATTTACTGTCAGTGCCTTTATTTTTGATAGCAACAGCTTTTAGTTACCTAGGTAACTGTTAGCAGGTTACAGAGTTATTTTATGTCAAAAACGAGACGAACAATAACAAATGTCGCCCCGCTATCGCATCGCTAGCTCGCATCTAGCATTGGATAAAGAGCACAATTAATAAACGTGCCGGCGCAATAAACGACGCGAATAGCGAAATACGAGCT
The DNA here is from genome assembly GCA_037950945.1 of Hypolimnas misippus. Taxonomy (NCBI): domain Eukaryota; kingdom Metazoa; phylum Arthropoda; class Insecta; order Lepidoptera; family Nymphalidae; genus Hypolimnas; species Hypolimnas misippus. The sequence goes on from JBBEEQ010000019.1 coordinate 4,340,957, forward strand.
GATAGCGAGATACAAAGTATCGCATTATGAAATTATCGTAATTATTATGTCATACTTCCGATTAACATTTTTCCTAACCACATTTCCCACTGCATTCTTTATCACATACATCATTACGTCTCATTTTTCCTTTATATTATTTTACTGCGATATTTTCCTTATTATTCGAAGATATGTACACTATTATTGTACTTAGCAACTATTTATCGTTTATTATCATACATGTATTTTCTTCAAATAAAAAATACTTAACGATAAATTACATAGACGTTACTAGGCGGTATAATGATAAGGTGGTGTTACTAATGCAACGACTTTGAGATCATTAGTTCTGCGTTCGATTCCTGCTTATGACAAATATTTATATAGTGATGTTTATCGTGAATGTTTCTACGCGGATGATCTAAGTGGAAACTATTTTTTTTTTGTGTTAACATGTCTCTTTGTAGCGCTTTCATGTAATAATTTTCGTTTGGTACATAAATAGTTAATAAAAAAAATATTCGATTATCTAGTGTTTCTCACTCGAAGCAACACAGCCAGAAATTTAACAAACAAAATAATAACACACTAATTTTATTAGACTTCCACACCATAACATTTTAATGTCGTCATACGAATTTATTTTGGCTGCAACTACATATCTTCGGGAATAGTGCAAAACTGCGTAACTAGCTTTTGCAATAAGGTCCATCATAAAAACAAATAATAATTTTATCATTAATAAACAACAAGCTAGCTAGCTATGTTTGTTAAATTGTGGAAAAGCCCAAAAGGCCTTATTTTTATTGCTAATGTAATTTATGTTACGGTTTAAATTTAGAATATATAGAAAAAGCTAGTTACGCGGTTTTGCAGTATGCCCCACGATATGATACAGAGTAATTATATAAGTCCGTATATGGTTGTAATGATAAGTGCACTCACCCTTTGACCTAGTTGACACGAACTACCAAAGTCCACAATCTTTATGGCTGACCTCTTCGGATTGCACAGTAGTATATTCTCAGGCTTAAGATCACAGTGAATTATATTTAGTTCTGAAATTAAAATAAAACGGCACAAATTAGATGTATATTAGTACATAACTAAATTCTATTAAAATTCGTACAAAAAAATTAATATAACCTTAGACAAAATAAACAGATATAAAAAAAATAAAATAAACAATAACATCACAAAAACAGCCAGACGCCTAAAATAACTTCTTAAATATAGCGTCAACCTTGAGCTATATATAATTTATTTATTCTTTTATATACTGGCTCTTTCACGTGGTTTCACTTGGATTAAAATTTGATATTTGAGATTGTTTTATAATTATTTCTTAACTGCCACAAACCATAACGTAGTATTATATATATGTATAAACTTCTTTTATAAACTGGGTTTCTAACAGAAAAAAAAAATCGAAACTAAACTAAATTTACACGTTTTTAAACAAACAAACTCATTTTTACATTACATTAAAATTAAATAACCACAATTACGGTAGCGGATACGTCCAACTAAAATAAATCCATTATTCTCAATAATGCGTCGTAATTAAAATACAGCAATATAAAACGAACCGAAGGGATACTTGTGTAGAAACAAAAACGTTACTTCAGTGTTAAAAACTTAATTGGTCTCGTATAATTTAACGTTAATCGGAATTAAAATAGTGTTAAATAGATAAATGAAAAGATAGGGAAACCGTGTAATGTTTTCCACGAACTTAATATACGCAATTTGAATAATTATTATCTTTTAAATCTAATTCGATGTTTTGATTTAACATAAACTTAACTAAAAATGTTAATACAATAGCAATATTTCAAATAGCTATTACCACAAAGTAAAGTGATAACACAAAATTGCAAGACAAGAAATGAAGTAAGAATGTTATAAGACAAATTGTTGAACCGAATGAAACTATAAACGTAGATAAAAATTGAGTTTAAACTACTAAAAGGTAAACATTCGGAGATCATCAATAACTGCTAATAAATAATAATAAACTCAAACTCAAACCCATTTGAACAAAGTAATATACTTTGTTCAAATGGGTTTTAACGAAGCACTTTCGAATCGTCAAGTTACATGTCTAATTTTCATTTTTGATTTTTATAAAGCTACCACCGGTTCGGAATGTAGTCTCTACCGAGAAGAATACATATAGTAATCACATTAGTTAGCAATGTTAATATTATTACAAATAAAAGGCGAAATACAAGCAAACAGTTGCCATTACCGTATTAAGTGTAAATCGTAAACAATCGTTCATATTGTGTTTGCTTTTAAAAAATATACGACATCTTTATGAATATTGACTGCGCTCTTTAATAAAGCATTATTTATTATTATTTGCAGTTCTTTGAACTCGGGTTAAAAGATTTTCTCATTTGACCGATGAAATAACAAATTTTGAAATTTCAGACAGAGGGATATTGCGATAACTTTCATACGAAATTACTTTACGTAATATTTTCAACATCTTACAACATTACGATTTAAGAAGATTAAAGGCTGATGTTACTTCATTCACAGTTAATTAGGTCACGTTTATTTTCTTTTCATTAATCACACGATACACTATGTAAACATTTTATCGTTAAATTTTGTGTTAAGACGTTGGTATTCCAAATAATTTAGATTTATCTCATCCATACTAAAATATACATTCTTATTGATATTATAAAGACAGACGAAATGTGTAAAAAGCGACCTGAAGGTAAGTAACCTCAGCCCATACGTCAGTATAAGAAGCTTTATCTAATCCTTATATTGCTAATATGCTGTTAAACGTGGAGTCTAAGTTATTTATCCCTTTATCTGTAGTTAAACTTACTCGTTTACCATTCATACCGGAATACAGCAATACGAAGTAATATTAATTGGGGTTAGAATGATTAGAGCGCCAGATTCAGAGGAATTACTGATAAATAAGCAGACATGCTGAAATCAGAAACGTTTCCAAACATAGCCATCTTAATTATTCTAGTGCCAAAACAGTAACATTATAACAGTAACACAAATGGACGCTGATAAGCAATACTATGTCAAGCCACACAAACTTCATTTTGAGAAAATGATTAATAATTAATATTAAAATATTAATTATTAATCATGAAAGGTATAATGAATTAAAAGCAGATTGCTATACCTAATGTTTTAAATTAATAATCTTATAATAAGTTTTTCAAATATTTGCGATTAATGATAAATTGGAAAATATTGAACGCACTTGAAATTTGAAATAACAAATTAAGAGACTTTTTTCCGTACTTATTTAGTTTAGATGACTTGAAAAATTGTTGAATAATTTTAAATACGTGACGCATTACCATAATTCATCTCCGAATTTGACTTTTTGTGGGTTGACACATGATTGCTTATCAGCATCCATATATTGTACGATATTCTAATTCAATTCAATTCTTTGGTTAATGAATGGCTTTTAGTTGTGCCATACGATATTCTAAAATTTAAGCCGATGAAAACGTCAATTTCAGTTATTATAAGGCAACAATTACATTTGTAAGTTTTGCTCACAGACTCTCATAAAGATTTACATAAATTATTTATTTCTTTACTATCAGCAATTTAATTTTGATTCTCACAGCTCAATGTTATTACCTAGATTAATGTTACCAGATACAGAATTATTTCATATCAGTTACGAGAGTAAATCTTACAGGTATAATTATGATAACCGAGCTTGTTGATCAAGCTCATTCGGATATTTTACAAGAACTCAAATCTAAAACCACATCTAAAATCGAATCAAGGTAAACAATCAATTACTCACCAGGTTGACTAAGGAACAGTAACGCGGTGCAGAGCTGCTGCGCGAACTTGCGCGTCAGATTCAGCGAGACACCACGGAAATTGGTATTCCGCAGGAGATCGTACAGGTTGTACGAGAGCAGCTCGAACACTAGGCACAGGTGGTTCCGCCACATGAAGTGACGCTTCAGTTTTACTGGAATAACGATAAGAATGCTTTAAAAAGAAGTAAAGTAACAGCCTGTAAATGTCCCACTGCTGGGCAAAGGTCTTCTCTCCTATTAAGGGGAAGGTTTAAAGTTTAATCTACCACGTTGCTCCACTGCGGTTCGGTGGATATATGTAAATGCGTCAGAATTTCTTCCAGCAAATATAGGTCTCTTCACAATGTTTTCCTTCACCGCTAAGATCGAGATGAATTTAATTACTTAAAATCTCAACAGTGTTAACGGAGTTTGAACCCGCAATCATCGGTTGAGATCGACGTCTAACTACTAATCCAGCCCAGGCTCAATAAGTATTATTTATTTATGTATAATAAGTGTCTAGGCGAGTGTGAGAACATCGCCAAGGCTCTTAAACTATTTTCGTTATGTTCATGAGAACATTTATGCAAAAGGTTAGGTTACACGTGTCTCTTTTTCTAGATAATTGTGTAGAAGTCGTCATACGACCAATAACTTTTCCCTATTTTAAGACTAACGAGGTAACGTGTATGCATTATCACCTTGAATTATTATTTTTTATCATAACTATTATGAGAACACTCTACATTCGTTTTTGTTTTTTATTTAACCTGTGGAGTTTTACATTGAATAAACAATATTACCTAGTTCTATTTCTACTATTCCGAGTAAACAGAAATCCTTTTATTACTTGTAGTTAATTTTACTTTGAACAAACATAAACAGTACAAGGTATACTCTCAAGAACCTTAAACATTTTAAAAATAGAATTTCATAGAAATTCGTATCATATTTCAAACGAATAAATATTGCTAATTTTCTCATCTAATTTCAAGGTGTTTATAAAAATTCTTAGCAAAACAAATTTAATAATCTAACGGAACTACAACCGGTACTTCCTCAATAATTAAATTGGCGAGGTGACCATTTGGTGTTTAGCGTATTAGATAAATAAACCGGTAAAGCCCGAGAAAAATCTCGCGGACCAAGAGATCACGGTTCCAAATTCCGTACCACAAGTAACAGACTCACGTTAAGCTGGTTTATGTTTGTATGGATATCTGTAATAATACCATTGTGGAAATTTCAACTGTATATTGGTAAGGCAGGCATAGGGACGGACAATAGACGTATGATTAGCAATATGGTATACTAAATTCTAAAAATGTAGTGATACAAGTTAAAACCTTAAAGACTTACCTATATAATACTTATTTTCGGCATCCGCCCTGTTCATCATTTCTAGTAACTTGACTTCTATTTGTGCCTGATTTAGGAAAGGTTTCTTATTCTTAATTATTTTTATCGCTACTTGACACTGTTCCTCGTGGTCGTATGCTTTCACAACCTGAAAATTAAATTATTTTATTTTATTTGTCTCAAATGAATACTTGTCAAATCGATGAAGATCAAGACTGATGTAGAGATTTTTTCAGATTTATAATATTATAACTAAAGAAGATTCCACTACATCTACTAAATAAAATTCTAACACCGATTGATAATAGGTGATCTAGTTCGACTAGCAAGAGATTTCAAAAACTTAATCCCTTTACGAATTAACAGGTACCGATACAAGAATCCCGACGAAATAACTCGATAAAAATACGCAAAGGACAAACAAAAACCCATAATATCTAATATTTCCAATGAATATTATCAAAGGTATATATGTCATCGTACCTGTCCAAACGAGCCCTTGCCGATCGGCGATGAGATCTCGTACCGGTCGAGGAACTTCTCGCCCTGTTTGATGATGTAATCGTGGTTATCATCATCGTAACCGTCGTTGTAGAGTTTCCTCTCCTTCTTATGTGAACCGTCGTCGCCAAGGTACTGTTGCGCTCTCCGTTTTTTCTTCGCGTAGTATACCTGTAAAAAGAAATCGGTTTTAATAATGTTGTTTATAGTCAAATCAAATCCGAATTAATGAAGCGCGTTTTTTAACGAAACACATAGTGGAATTAATATTGTAATCTATTTTCATGGAAATCTAAATTAAAAATACTTTTCCTACTCCGCCGATAGATGGCAGGATTTACACTTATAAGTTTTAATCTCAGACTTTCATAAAGATTTACATAAGTTTATATCATTGCGTATCTCGTTAGAACTTCAGTACGATAAACTAAGCCAACTATTATAAAGTTATAGAGTTGTTTTATATCAATTACAAAAGTAAAACTCACAAGTATAATTCTCGTCTATGACTTACAAAAGGTAATAAGAGTAACGTAAAGCTAATAAGGAAGTAACTAGAAATGAGACACTGATAAAAACTTTTCAATTTCTTCAACATTTTTAATACTATAAGTACATATTATATATTCCGACGATACAACGCTAATCCCTAGGCAAGCCTAGACCGCTCTGTTTTGACATCGTGCATAATATATGCAGACGTCGGATTAGACGCTAATAAAAACGTCTTAGGCGAAAAAATCACAAAAGTTATAGAATATTAAGTTATAAAGCTTAAGTGGTAGACCAAAGACTTTTATCAAACAATCGCCATGATAAAAGTAGTTTTATACCGCCTTATTGAGATGTGTAAACTATTCCATGTTTTTTATTAAAAATAAATCATTTTTACATTACAAAAAAAAATTTCAAAAGATTTTAGTGACTATATCAATAAGTTCACATTTCAATAGTAAAAACCATCGTGATTAGCTTTCAAACAACAAAAAACCCATTAAAATCCGTCCATTCGATGAGGAGCCATAGAGATACACGTATAACTTATAACACCGCTCTTTTTTGGTCGGGGGTTAAAATAATTTTTACCGTATAATTCCCACTAGCAGACTTATTGTTTCCCAGTTTTTATATAACCGATTTCATCTTGGATTAGAATAGGTTCATATTTTTAACAAAGTTACGTTAAATACCTAAAAGTATAAACAGTCAATAATTGTCAAGTACAGTAATCAATTTTGACGTAGTTAATTTTTTTTATTGACATATTAAACGTTAAGTTTATAATCGAAGTTAAAAATAATAATTAGAATTCAACCATCGCCCACAGCACGCATACACGATCAACAATAAAAAGTGTCCGCATGCATTATAGGAAATGAAGAGGCGAGGTGCGCGGGAATTTGGCCGGACGTTGACCCAAATATGCGGTTGACATTGATCGACGATGTTCGATACGCTTATATAAAACATTCATACAACGCTCAACGCATGGATTCGGGACTAGGCAGTTCAATGCTACCGGTTTTTTTATGCGGCACCGGCGCGTCTAGCCGAAATGAGTGTGACTCATTGTGTTCTCGACGCTTATGTGTGGTTATTCAAATGTCTGCGTCGATGATTAAACTATATGGCGCTCGTATGATTTAGCTATAATAGGGCTCGGCGTTTACGAACATCAGTCCGACGTGACGGATGCATCAGAGCAACGTCACGTGACCTACAATATCTGGCATTCACCACTGTTACGTAAGTTACATAGCGGGCAATAATAATATTGGAGACCGCATACCATTCGCAGCGTAGCGGAAGTGTCGCATATCGACGCGGCCAAACGATAACCCAAATTTCTGACTGCGACCTACATATCTAATACAAAATATATTTTAGAGGAGTTATGACGAGGTATCGCCACGAAATTACCCTCATAGGCTATTGAATGATGTTAAAATACACGCGGAAATAGATACCCGCGACATGTGAAAGTGTATTTCGTTTTCGTCGACTTCGACGTTCGATCGAAGGGTCGGATGATCGGATCGGTCCGGTATCTAAGGTCAGTGTTGTCGATGGACGCGTGTCAACGAGCGGTCAGGGTTGCATATGGACATCATCAATCACAGGGTTACAGTAAGAGGTTGCGGCAATAGCAGCGGTGGCGATGGCGAGCAGGCCAGTGACCGCGGCACGTGGCGAGATGAGCGCGTCGGGCCGGGGAGAGACGGCGCGCGGCGGCTGTCATTGATTTTCCCCGTTTCCCCCCTACCCCGAGGCTGGCTCCCTCCCCGCCGCGTCTCACCCACTTCTAGCGCCCGATAACGAGGTTAACGGGCGACGTGAGCGTCTCCTAAACTTTAATTATACCCGTACACCCGTCGTGCATGTTTAACCCGGCCTCTATTCAGCGTTTTGTTTGCTGCGCACCTGATAGCGGGACGTGATCCACTATTCGGTCGACGCTTAACTATCTAATGAACGGTGCCGGAGATGGAAACGCGAAGGGCGCAACTTGCGGAGCGCGACGGCGGCGGCGGCGGCTCGAGTTATCGCCGAGACCGAGTTCAATTCAAATCTGCTAACTACGTCTCGACGTAAGCGTGCGACTACGTAAACTTCGTGAATTTATTATAAACATTCGCTATTGAGCTCGAACACTATACCCCGTAACTTTGAGGGATACAAAATTAATACGTACAGCCCGAGAGCCTTAACGAGAACAGTTTTTACGGTCGCTTTTGTGGGATAATTTTATCAAACGCTTAATCGAATTCGTAATTCTATCTATAAGTAAAGATTGTACGAATAAAATAACTTCATAGTCGCAACTCAACAGTTTCACAGAACGCTCGGTAGACATTTTCATTTCCGAGTAATCCACGTTTCGAGTTAAAACAAGTACTTACGCAAGTATTTCTACTTAGTATCTATATAATCGCTGTCACTTATCGATGATCTTTTAATTCAACATTCCATACACGAAAAACTTTAATACAATATTAGTCTACGTATTTATCAATGAAATCAAATAATCAGTCATTAAACATTTTTTATTCTTTCTATCTTTTTAAATAGATTTGATAATAAGATCTCAATAAATCAGTTAATTTTACATTAACTCCTTTTATCGACAATTTGTTATCAATCAGTAATGCACTTTGAAACATCGATCTAGTTCATTTATATTATCTTAGCATTTACATGTTACGTAAAGTGATTTATTGTCAAATTAATCATTTCGATCGGGTATCCCGGTGCGGGTACGCATGCCAAATAACTATAGTGTTCCGTTGCATCACCGCTTCAGAAGCTCGCATCCTTCATGTGGGCAGAGCAATTTCCTTCAATGATCTATGCTTGGCTGGACGTGCTTATTTTGCATACTTACATATTTCACATATTAGATCTACACCTTTCAGTATTATGACAATTACGTAAAAAAGATAAGATTTATAATTGATATTTTAATTGTTTACATATGTACATGTTAAAATTCTATTAGAATTTAGCATGTTTAGATATTAATAGTTTTCAACAAATAGGTCTCAGGTTCAATTTTATCTTTATTTTATGTAGCGATTTTAATGGCGAATAACTCTTTAAAATATCTTCTAAATATTAAATTAAAATAAGCTAAATATAAGTAATAAGCTCATATTAGGTAATGGGATGATGTGCATTTATTGAAGACAAAGTGACACACAATTTTATTTTTCTTTTTAGTTTTTCTAATAATCATTTCCTCTCCTAAACTTTATGAAAACTTTATGAAAAAATTACATATATTCTTAATTATAAATTTATAACTAGTCAAACATTGGCGTAATCGTAACGCCGGCAGTTGCGGGTTAGATACATGCTCAGAGACCGATATTTGTTGAAATATTTGTTTCAAGGTCTAAGTTACATCAAACTGTCCCGGATATTAACATAAGCACATTTGAATTTTCGTTATTTTTATGGTGTATTTCGATAATTTTAATGTGCACACAATTTCTTTGTTACTTTTTAACACTTACCGATTTTGATGCGCATAAAAACACTAGAATCTTTTAAAGAAATGTAACAACCTAAAAATGTCCCTCTAAAGAGCAAAGGTTTATTAAGGACAATGCTAAGAACTGAATCTACCAAGCTGTTCCAATGCAGGTTAGCGGACATACAGGTGTTAGAATTTCTCCCGGAACATACAGGTTTCCTTACAATATCTTCTTTCCCCGAGCACAAGATAAATTTAAACACAAATGTAGCACTTGAAAACTCAACAGTGTTAGCCGAGGTTCGAACCCGCTGTCATCTGTTGAGATCCACTTGCTCTAACCTCTAGGATATTTCAGCTCAGAATCATTAAATTCTGGGGAAAACTGACAGCTGCAATTGGGTAAAACAAAGAGCTTATATAAATAAAGTAAATCTTTACTAAAGTCTGAGAGCAAAACTTATATATAATGCTCGGTCAATACCATAAATTAAGAAAATACATTTTTTCTAATGTAAATTCACTGTATATGTTGTGCATTGTGCATAAACGTATAAATATAAATATATGTATACATATGTACGCACATCGTCACATCCAGCCGAGCTAAGTCAACGTGTTCTTCCGTTGTCGGTTATTCAATTAAGGGAGGCCGCCAATGAAACGAGCACTATTGCACATCCAAATTATTTTCGTCGGTTCGCTTCCGGCCGCAGCGTTTAGCGGACAAGGCGACCTGTTCATTTGATTAGGATATTTGGGTGCGATCTAAGTTAAACTCGCCAGAGAAAGTGATTTATTTTTAAGTAACTTATTTTTTTTTTAATTTTCGTTTTAAATATGTAAACGGAAAATATTACATCTGAACGTAAATAATAAGGTTAAATTTAAATTTATTAAATGTTTCTTAATATAAATTAATTTTAATAACAGATTTAAAACTAATAAAAGTAACATATATTTTGTCAAAATCATATTTAGCAACAAAGAATCACAACCCAAAACTTGTAAATTTTCTTTAAATAATGATTAAAGCACGCTTTTCACTGTTATCAATTTCGCCGTCTGTTAGTAGTAGAACCGCTTGCACCAGCAAATATTCAGCTGGCCTGAGATGTTATGCCACTCAAGCCAGTAATTGCCTGCACAGTAACGCGCTAGACGGACCAGCAGGTCCCTGCTGCCGTAATATTATCAAGTATTCACAAGTTTTATTAATACGTGTATCTGCTTTACTGTTGTAATACGTACAATTTACTGTTGATGTTTTTATCGTATATTTACTCCTGAAAGAATTTAATGTCAGGAACTTTACTTTTGGTCGCTACAGGTTTTGTTACCTACCTAGGTAACTGTTACTATTAGAGTTGCTTTATATCAATTAGGAGAGTAAAATTTACAAAATGTAATTTTCGCCTAAGAAAACATACAATGCGACCAGGCTATGTAACAAAACGCGTGATAAAACAAAGTAAGGTAACATGTTTCATTTGTGTGGAGGATATAATGTAATTAAAAAAGTGCGTTCATGTTTTATGTTACAATGTTTCTAAACAGTGCTAAACAAAGTGGCCAAATTATAAAACTAAAATTCTTTGATATGTAAGTCAATTTGGATGCACCATAAAAATATACTACAATGAACACAGTTAAAAAAAGAAATTTGAATATGTTTATGACTTGGATGACATATTTATTTGAGTTATTTCGATTTCAAAACCAAACAACTAAACCCATTTTGATTAAAAAAAAAAACAAAATTTAGAAATGTTGTAGTTCTGGAAAACAAAAATCATACGCTACGAATTGAAAACCTCCATCTTTTTGAATTCGGTTGTAAAAACCCCGATTCCAGGTGATGCTGCTGAATCAGGTCAAGGTTACCCAACTATGTTATTTTAATATAATTAAAAGTTACGGTAGTGTAAATTTTGAATCGACTAGACGAGTAGACAATAACCTTCAAACGTATGAACAGATTTTCATACATTGTTATAGCATGAACCATCTCGATCTCGATTGCATCAGATTCAAACAAAAAAAACGCATCAATATTGATACATTCGTTAGGGAGCAGACAGAAACACAAATACACATATGAATACCCACGTCAAACTTATTCCCCTCTTTTTGGATCGGGGATTAATTAGCACAGTCAGCTAGAAATAACTTTTGTATTTCCCAAAAATAAAAGTCGACGCCAATCGACCATGTCTCAAAACGGCCAAAAATCCGCATCGGAGCAACAATGTACTCTAGTAACGTAGAATACTCTAATTGGCAGAAATTATAAAAACCATTTCATTTTGAAACAAAAAAAATAATAATGAGACTGGTAAATCCTACTAAAACTTGCTGATTATCACTATTTTTACCTAAATACAAATACACCTATGGTTTACACGCCTTTCCAAAAAGAAGATTCTCAATTCGTCGGAACTTTTTTTTGTATGTTTAGCCATTACTCGTAAACGGCTCAAACAATTTGGTTAATCCTTTGTTTGAAAGGCTCTCCCATTGGTCCCATACAGTTTTCATTAAAATCAGCTCATTTAGTTTTGGTTTTAAAATAACTGGAATAAGGGTAAACGAAATTACATATTTTGCCTTTGAAATCAGTTCCCCTTTTTTTAAAAATTATTGTTAAATGGTTATTTTCTATTAAGCTCCCTTATGGAATGAATGCTCAAAAATTCTTTCTTCCACTTTCCCATAAATGTAAGGAACTTCCTTGCTTCAGACTTGACGGTTATGGTTGTTATTGTGTTAAGTAAATTTCATAGCAGCTATAACAATTTCAATGGTAAGTTTATTTAGAATGGATAGCCCTTTTTCTTCCCGATTCACTACTTTATCAAACTTACTAACTTATTTATAAACTGTATTTAATTATTTATAGTCTTGAAAAAATAAATATGAATACAAATGAAAGAGAAATGTTCTTGTCCCGCAGAGCGTCGGCCATATTTTAACCGCGTAACGTCACGCTGACATCATCTGACTGCATATGACGCAACGCTTGTATCATCAACGAATCGATTTATAGGCGACGTGTGTCGCCATTTATTGATATTATATTTATAATTTCATACTGTTAGATGCTCTAAATATGGTTACATTTTATGTGCAAGAATTCAGTTTTATTTTTTAGATTAATTCAGTGAATCGTATAAACAAATAGTAATACTTTCAGTTATAGTGTTTCTACGATTTCAAATATAAAAAGAATGGCGAAGTCAAGCATTTTGCCGCAGACTAAACGCTGTGTGCATTCGCTTTATCCTAGCAGTAGAATCTGTTCGGAAACATCGTGTCTCGTCTGAGGAATCCCCAAAAAGCTAATACGAGTGCACGCTAATTAATTTTTCACGGCCCCGTCGTCGCGATGGCGAACCAGCGTCGTCGCGACAGACGCGGAGGCTACGAGATCACGTCGTAGCTCGTAGCATCAATTAGAGCGGCGGAACTGCGCAAGTTTACATCATTAACACCATAAAAAGACAGTTATTGCGAGAAAATTTGCGCAATCAATTAGGAGTTTTAAGAGGGGTCGGGGGTGGATGCGTGCAGAGTGCAGCGGCGACGGCGGCGACGGCGGCGCGTCGGGGGCGAGCGGGGCGTGGGGGGGCGCGGCGCGCGCATCTGTGTGCATTCGGCATATTTACCCCGATAGTGGGCGGGCGAGTTCACTGACCCGACCCAATGCAAGGCCCGCGTACGTAGGCCGCGACGCACACGCCGTTTCATTAGTGCCACCGCACCGCACACCCATGCAAAAAGCTAACACTGTGCGTCAAGTGGGCACGCACGCTTTTTAATCATCTGCCGGATACCTACAGCTTAGATTAGCTGGCGGCGGAATTCCATTTCTGATTTGCGAGAGAACGAAGCGTCGTACAGGCGGAAGCGCGACTTTGGACCGTCGGAGCCATATCGATCTCGTGTTTATTTTCAACTTTGTTCTGCTTTAGGTACGTGATACAAAATTTATAACAAACTAAAATTATCGTTTGATAGTTTATTGAACACACCACTCTGCGATCGGTTAGCTGAACGTAAACTTTCGACACGTAGACGGTTACGGACGTACGTATACTTGACAAAAAATATAGCATTTTTACACAGAAATAGAGTCTTCAACGCGCCTATCGAGGGTGAATGCATGGACATGTAATTACATATCAAGACGTATATGGCAAATGCACACGGGAGTCATAATTATACCGCAGCATTCATAAATCCAGTGATTAAGGCAGACAGACACATTCACGGCGGTAAGTATAAACAGGGGTATACTTATGCAAAGCCACCCTTGCAGTGGGCGAATGGTCGGATGCAATGGCATAACCTACCCCAAGCTTTCCCCTCGTTGAGGCAGGTCAGGGCAGACGCTTTTGAAGGGCATTTACATAATAACCAGGCGTATAGTATTTACAAATTGCAATCTATAAATGACATGCATCGGCGATGTGATTGTTTGCTCAGACATTATGTGTATTATCAAATTAGAAATGATTTAACGTAGCTGTAATGGCTCATTGTTATTGGACGGCGCTCAGTAACAATATTCGAATAATTCATACTCATACATAAATAAAGAAAAAGTTGACGTGAGAACATAAATTATTTTAGAAATTGCAAGTCTTATCTGACTTTAACACTTGAATAGATAGATTTACTATTTACTTTGTACTTGGTTTTAATAAATACCAGCATTATGTAGAACAAACGACGTTGATCGATTGGTTTAAGACAAAAAAGGAATTTTAAACTTAAAGAAAACAATAGAAGCGGATATAAATACTGCTATTAACATATAATCCATATAAAAAATAAGTATACATACACACCGCAAAAAATCTACAATTGAACATACATAAGTTCTATAAATCACGCTAACAACACTATCGTAGACAAATTGCAATACGTAAAATAACAACACACGTTTCAATATTTAAAAAATAATATAAACGTAATTAAATACAAATGTATTAAATCCGAAGCATAAATTAGGGTTCGTAATTCGTATAAGTCTAAGATTATTTAAACGAAGGTCTCGAATCGACCCAGCCTCGAAGAGTTGCTCCGATTGAATCTTGAGCACAATACATGAAAACCTTTTGAAAGCTGAAAAATAATAGAGCCCCTTTAAACATTCACTCGCAACGAAATTTAATCCGATTTGTTGCAGTATACAAATTGATCAAGAGAAAATACACAGACTGCTAATACCTTTGTAGCGTTAAGTTTTCGTTTTAAATAAACTTTCGATTCATGACTTATTTGTAATAAAAATGTTTATTTAAGTGATGTTGCATTCGTTATGCGGTTGCATTATTTCGTAAAATTCTTGTTAAAAATGATATAATAACGTCCAAAGTAGAGAGTTGGTTAAACAGTTTGTTATTAACTAACGATCATGGAACCTTGAAATTGGTGATAACGAATATCAAACTCAGGTTTCCTGTGATGGTGATAACCGAAATTTAGCGATCGCTTCATAGCGACGAATAAGGAAAAAAACAAAGGACACAGCTTAACGAAATTTCCTTGAAAGTATTTTTAATACCATAAAGTCAAATATTTTATTCATTTCTCTGTCCAATGCATTCATTATCGCCATTTATCGATTCATGATTTACTTTGGGTAGTTTTTCAAACAAAATATAAAAATTAAAATACATGAAATATAAGCCCTCAACTGTCAATTGAATGCAAATATCATCTAAATTTTTCATATTTTTTCATAGCGACTGTTCAACAATTATCCTGCTGAAGAGAGGAGCAACGAACAACGTCATGAGGACTGACGATTATGGCATATTGAGAAGATAAATACAGAATTATTGTATTACTTAGTAATAACTAAATATCTATATCAATAATTAAACTAACTCATAATTATAAGCCTTTGAAATCCAAATGATTCCTTTCACCAACATACATTCACACACGTCTTTGTGTCTGACTGTTAATCTACGATACGTCGAACCTAAAAAAAAACCACAAAAATCGATTCTCCATCATCCTAAGTGGCCGGCTATAGCCATCCCTGTTATTATGCACATAACTTCATCAAGTACGATCGCAGACATCATTGCATCAACAAAATCGATATCAATTAGGCTGATTAAAAGAGTATCCTCTTTTTACACGGCACGGTCACCTGTACGGACGCTGAGCATTCCATACGCAGTCGCGACATTTATGTATTATGCATCGCAGTGTGCACGGCGCGCATATATGTCGATAAATAACAAAAAAAAACAAATAATGCGCATAATCTATTAAATTCAGACCTACCGCAATGTAAAATTGATAGAAGGTTACATTGTTATATAGGCCGGAGCGTTGTAATTCAATAGTTACGATTATTTTTTTAATTTTTGTATATTATGAATATAGAAAGTGTAATTGAATTGAAGCGTCATAATCAAATGTATATAGAATATTCCGAAAAAAAAAATTGGAGACAATATACGAAACACATTCCGTGTATCAAAACGTTTTGATTTCACTATATGATATTTACAATTCAATCGCAGATATTTTTATAGCAATATTAATTGCCGATTCTACATTATATTGTACTGTTTTAATTAAATGTTATATTAATTAATCCGTTATAGTTCGTTGTGTACTGAAATATCTACGTTGACGAGACCCCGGTGTAATGTTATTACGAAAGTTATTATATTATCTCCAACTAAAATTGTATATGTAAATGAAGATTATGTAATATTACGAAGGCTCTTATTTCGAATAACAAAAGAAATGGTGTTAAATATAGGAAATATAATTTTTAAATAAATTGTTATATTTAGTTTAACAAACCGCATTTCATTGAAATATAATTTATTTAGTAATATCATCAGAATTAATAACAATTTACAGATCCAATCCTCAAGCTTAAATATTTAAGAATTTCTTATTTTATTTTTATACCTATGATTTATGTAAAATATTGTAAGTTGAACGAATAGCAAAGGTTAATGACCTAGGATAATTTGTCGAACACTCTGTCTGTATTTTAAGGGTAACCAAAGGTATTTCGAGTTAACAATCTATGGATAATTTATCAGAAATTTGGCTCATGCTGTACAAGTAAAATCAAGACAACATAGGAATTTTAATTAGTTATTACATAAGATTGCAAGTCATAAGCTCGAGCGGTCGACATTGACACTCGGCAGAGCAGACAACAGAGACGGCACAGAGATGGGCAGACATCGATAATTTCTTCGAATCTCGATGCGATCGGAGACTCGGACGTATGAATAATTAAATCGGCGAATGTATATCGCAAGCTTCATCGAAACCTTCGCCAATCGGCCGCCGGCCGTCGTACGTTAATAGCTCTAGAGCGGCCCATTAAAAATCATACGCGTTCAAAAAGCCCGCCCTCACCGTGCGCTGCCACTTCAAAGTTTGACCTCGCAATTACTAAAATTGGTTTGATTTACCATTTTAATTGTAACAAAAAGCTTATTTTTTCCACCGACGTGGACGAGAGCGTCGCAGCGGGGCATTGCAATCTCGACCGAGTGACTTTCGGTCGGAGGGTTCATTAGGGATCGGCAGGGCGAGGCGATGTGTAGGTCGTGGGTTGGAATTTTGAGCTGTGGCGTCATGTCGTTAAGGCGTAGTTTCTGTCGGAGGTGTCCGTAGGCGCGAGAAGAGAGCACTCGAGGTCGGATGCTGAGAGCGGGGGTGTGGGGGCAGCGCGGGCAGGGGATGGGACAAAATCGATATCGTCGGGCGGCGCGCGACGTCTTGCACCCTCCCCGCACCCCTCTAATGAATGAGAGCGAACATAGTCATCTCTGCGGATGGCGGCTTCAGCGATACGGCATGCCGCCGCCGCCTAGACTACGCTCCGCGGCCGATTCGATATATTGCTTTGCGATACGACAGCGAACCTAACGTCCAATCAATCAAAACATGCACCTCTACTACAGTTTTCAATATATTCTGGGATCGTAGAGAATAACATAGCGATTTATTTAATAAAGATTTAAAATAACCTTCATACATATACTGAAACATGCTACAAAAATGATATAATCAATTGTTTTAGTCACATTATAACATTTTCTTGTTATGAAAGTCTGGTTATGTATGAAGTAAATCCTAGCACATTACACGATTTATGCCACTGGCTGTTATCCCGACGCCGTGAACTGTTTTATTTGCACCAAGAAGGTCTTAGCCTTCAAGTCACTCGCATAAGCCGGAAGTTACATTATGAGCAGAAAACTTGTTGGTTTATAATAAAACGAATGAATCTTATACTGTAAAAATAAACTTGTAGATTTCTTTACATGGCGTATTTTAATAAGACGAATTTATATAAGGAAAAAGTTGCATGTCCTTGTATTATTAAATAAACGTTATTATTTTGGAAAAACTTAAAAATAAACACATTTTCATTATTTTAGATCAGAACATCACATTAAATACTTCATTGATTTTGTTAAAGCTACCTTCATCTCAGCAGATTAGGGTAAACATATACCCTAATCTTTGCTTTTCAAAACCGAAATCTGAACATGATCAAAGAAATCTTACATGATAGTTTGCTATTAATTAGAAACTTCGCTTCGGGGCTGACACGCGAACCGCTTATCACTTGTCACCGACTCACGGACGTACTCGGTACAAGTAATAACAACGCTAGACGACAACACAACCAGCTGCATCTTGTATCGTCAGGCTCGATGCTATGGTTATTCGTCTTTACATCATTGATACAGCTGGAGACAAATACAGTTTTTAATAAGTTTCGTATTGCTTCAGACATGTGATATTGTGAATGGAATTCTGGAATACTTTATGTAATGATATACATAATGATATACTTAAATATAACTCTAACACAACAAATGGTATGCAACAGCCTAATCCGATTGGTTTAGAAGTATGAATTTTTCCATAGAAATTCTTTACATCATTTAGATGAATTATTATTATTGTAGGGTTTAAGTTAACGAATGAAAATGCGTGGAAGTTCGTAATTGTTCGAAATTTTATCAAAATTTTACATTTTTGACGGAATATATGGTACATTTATATTATTACAAAAAATTGGAAATAACTTGCATATTATAACCTATATTGTAACTATATTAACATGTCATTAAAACACAACAAATACGCGATATTTCAATAACGACTTTTATAGTTGACAAATTCTGAAAGGAAGTGTTTTACTTCCTATATCACATGTGACTTGACATCCTTAAGCAAATATATGTATATTTTATAAATATTTTAATACGTCATTTAAAGCAAAATGTGAATGTCCAAAGATCAATGTACAAACATTCGTAAAAATTAACCATAGAAAAGGAAAAGTATAGAAATCCTTACTAGTCGATCACGCATTTTTCAAGACGTACTTCTCACGGCTAATCCTTAGGCGAGAATTACATTGTAAGTTTTACTGTCGTAATTGATACGAAACAACTCTGTAACCTAGCAACAGATAAGTAGTAAATAATCACGAAAGCTGTTATCAAAAGTAAAGTACAAACAGAAAATTCTTTCAGGTGTAAAGCAATGACAAAAACTTCTGTAAATCTTTATAAAAATTGTGTGATCAAAACTTATAAGTGTAATACTCCTCTTATCTTCCAGATAAAATCAACAATTCCTTTCCCTTCCTCCTCCATTGATCACAACCCACAGTAATCTTCATTACTATAAAACTCGCGAGCAATGAGTAGTTTACAATAAAATAAACATACCCAATAGTCAAGAGCTAACGAAGTGTGTACAGGAAGTGAAGTAACAAACGAATCTCCACCCTGAAAGGCGAAGTGGGGCAAGATAGATACATTCCAGATATTGTCGTCTGAGAGTTGGAATGTAACGAGTTTACAAAAACATCGTTAAGCATACTCTCGCCAACTCTCAAGATTACTGTTACCTTTGTTAGATAACAAAGTTAATAAGGATGAACCGTTGCTAGTGGTTCTCGCTCGGGTCGAAAGTCCATAGTGGTAACGAGAGGCAGCATTATACTAAAGAACCCGCTATCGAGGTCGTGTAGTTTGGGTTTTTTTTTAATCTGTCAACTTGAACAAACTTCAGTTTGAATAACGTCAAATATCTTAGACGAGAAGAGTTGTTAGCATAAAAATCTGAACACGTTTCTATTTGTAGGTACTACAAACATCATTGTGATGTCACCTCCTTATTTAATGAAGGTGACCAATAATAGTTGCATTTATCACGTCCATGAACATTGTACAGTCTCTGAAATTATCACAAACACACGGTAAAAGACACATATCAAAGACCTCGACGACAGGGAAAAATTCAATATAATCATGAACATAATCGATTCCGATATTATATCTATCATTATCAGTTATCATCGAGTCTCGACGTGATCTCGATGCGAGGTCAGATGCGTCGATAAACACGTGCACGCCATCACTCGGATGTATCGTGCGAGCCGTCAAAACATTCACGCACGATGGGCAACACAACGTGACGAACGAAAATAGCTTTTATATTAAAATGTAACAGTGCTTATTATTTAAGTGAATAAATTGGTAACAGCCTGTATATGTCCCACAGCTGGGCAAAGGTTTGCTGTTTTATTAAGGAGAAGTTTAATAGCTTAATCCACCACGCTTATCCACTGCGTGTTGGATTATTATTATAGTAGGTATAATTTGTTTATTGTTTACTAATATGTTATGTTAATTACGTCCTCTTGTTTGTACTGCGTCGAGTATATTCATAC
Source organism: Hypolimnas misippus (assembly GCA_037950945.1). NCBI lineage: Eukaryota > Metazoa > Arthropoda > Insecta > Lepidoptera > Nymphalidae > Hypolimnas > Hypolimnas misippus. The sequence goes on from JBBEEQ010000019.1 coordinate 4,361,337, forward strand.
ATAATATTGGCACATATGATCCATATTCGGAATCTTAAGCTTTGCTTTGGTCCATTCTTACAATCGCTAATGGTTTTTATATAATGAAAGGCGCAGACCGACTTTTAGACAGACAGACGGGGAAATGCACAGACTGGTAAGCAGAAATTGCGAAAAAAGCAAGCACAAATCGATAATCGTGACATCAAATATAGCGTTGTAGTGTTTTTAATACAAATAATTTTTAAAGGCCTTTTCGTACAGCAAGACGATCCAGTTGCAAATTTCTTAAATTTACTCATAAAGATGGGACCGTGTCTAAATAGTGTACTTATATAAGAGCGTTGTCTCGTCAAGAGAATTTGTATCGTGCATTATAAGCACTAAGTAGTACGATCGTAACCATGTTTTTCCTCAGTCGGTAAATTTTCTACGCTAGGTAAATTCAATGGTCTGACGTAAAGTACGATGAGAGCAATTAGTAATAAAGTCTTGACGTAAATGTACTCGCATAACCAATGCATTGCACGGTATAGTAACTTATACTTAGTAAATAAGTAATGAGTGAGACATATGTATGTGTAATGTTTCTTTTGAGTAAAATAGCAACATTTTTAAAAATCATGTATTGATTCACTTAGAATTCTTTATTATACAATGTTCATATCGACATAGACATTGTAAATAGATCAAATAATCATAAATAGTACGCTACGCTTTATTCAGTTCGTTTCAAAGACGTATAGTACGATGTTTTTTTTACTGATGTTAATACGCGTGGCGTGTGATAAATAAAACATCCAAGCACGTAGTTGGACGGCAAAACATACCATTGTGAGGGCTCGGAAGGAGCGCCAGCGGAGCGCATCGGACAGAGTCCTGAGGAGGGCGCCCGTGGACTCCCCTTTGCGCACCATCCCGGCTTCACGCACGGCTGGTGGGTCACTGGACTCGGCACGACACTATTCCACGCTATAAACAAACTTCTCGATTCACGCGCCCACTATCTCCAGCGTAGTGTGAACGAATATGAGAGATTTACGAGTGATGTAGCAACCGCAATAATCGGCCGCATGGACGCGACTGGCACGTTATCGCCGCGACACCTATAAAGTAAAGACTAAAGACGTGTAACAGATCGTTTCGTGAATGGACACGGCCTCGTTGTTTTGGTCAACTGACGCGGGACCCAAATACTTTGCACGGTCTTGACGCGACGGCTAGGAATACGATGTCTAGAAATATCATTCGTGAGTCCTCTAACTAAAAACAAAACATCTGTCGTCGTGTTATCTTTCATTGGTACTCATCCAGATCTTTTCACTCGCGAACTCATATCGAGCGCTCATATAAATATGCTTCTTGAGAAATTCTATTCAAATCATATGTTTACATTCACGTGTAATTACTCATCGTCTCCCACAACATCGTTGTTATTTTTTTTTCCAATTAATCTTGTGGGAAGTTGCGTGTGGGAGGTAATTCATTTCTAGTATAAATACACTTCTTATCTCAGTCGCAATAACCATTCCAGTGTTAAACAAAGCTCGATAACACTCGATTCGACGAAAATAGCTATCGCACTGAAATCGATTACCAGCCACTCTTTCAATAGTCGTAGTGAAAATTAGATCGGCGATGTCACTATTTTATGAGGCGTCATTTACGCAATAATGGTCCGTAATGTAGTCAGCATGAGCTTGCTTATTGTTCGTATGTTTATAATTATCCGGCGCCGGGCCGGTGGCAGGAGTCCAGGTCGATCACTCGGCTAACGGACCCGCACTATATCGGGTTCGGTCGTTGACAGGGATATTTTTCCGGAATCGGCAAACGATCCGCATTCCGCGGGAACTGTTTTTAATTCGCGAAAATAAGCATTCAATATAAATATAGCGATATTTGAAATTACATGAATCATTCGTTAGTGAGATCATAATCCTAATAATCTTTATGATTAAGCTGGTCTTTCCCGCAACGTCACGAAACGTTTTTTCGACTTCATAGGTATCATACAAGTCCTAAGGTGAGGTAGAGGTTTATTATTGCTTTGGCTGAAGACTTGCTCACAAGCAATAATTATCCGTTATTGGTGGATAAAAGCATCTAAGCGATAATAAATACTTATACCGTGTACAGCACATATTGTTTAGTACCGTTTTAAGGGAACATTAAAGCTATTACACGAACACCCCTTGCTTATTTGACAGCAACGTCTAGAGCTATTCGAGGAATTCGGGAGCTCGGAATCTTTGGTGGAAATAGTTGAGCACCGAAGATATCCCGTTTTAGTTGTTATTTCAAAGTAATTTACGTGTATTTGAACTTGTTAATAAGAACATTGTGTATGATAGAATACTGTATGTTATATAATGATAACGTTTAAACTATTGTTATGATAGCTATATAATGGTAAGACAAAGTGATTTGAATACACATATATTTGTTATGCGATAGTTATATTTTTATCATACGTTTACTATTATAAGTATTTCCAAGCAGTAAATTATAATCTTTATGTTAGATGTACTTATTGCTAAGGACGTAATATTTTACTTATATATATATATATATATATATATATATATATATATATATATATATATATATATATATATATATATATATATATATATATATATATATTTTTAATAAATTTAATACTATTTTATCACAAATATATGACAGATTATGCGTATAAATTTACTAGAAAGTTTTTTATAAACATCGCAAATTGTGCTAATTTCTTACACTATGCAGTGGTTCAATCTAAAATCTATAATTACAAGTACAGCAACTGAAATCTTAAACCAATCTATTCATGAAATCAACGATAAATATTAATTAAAAAAAGAAAAACAAATAACGCAAGAAAGAAAAACGATAGCGTCAAGTATAAAAAATCGACGGTTCACAATAAATACGGGAAATGCATAGAGACAGCGTTTGAAGCATTCGAACAATCCGCCGTCACCGATAGAGCACGCAGTTAAAGAGAATTTCATTTCAGACGCTTCAGATTAAAGGGAATCCAATTTTCATTGCTGCAGAGATGAGATATCTCACACAATGTTCTTAACTTCTAATATTGTATTAATGCTCTTCGTCTTCAACGTAATAAGTTTTTCCGCTATAATATTTTATACACCATTATCTAATAATAATTCGTAAATTGTAGTTAGTAATACCTCGAGCGATAATTCTGTATTAGCCTTAAGCCTGTAGCAAATGGGACGCAATGATTCGGTATGAACTTGACCGAGCCGAGCCCAGGCGATGGTTTTTCGCATCGAAACGCCTAAATCGAGCGTGGGCAAATCATTACCGAGTCATTTATTCGACAAATTGCCTCTATCGATACTCGTTCGCGGGTTCCGACGCGACGAATAATTTCCATTATTACCTTTGCTCTCGACCGGCGGCCCCGGGCGACGTTGACGAAGACAACGCGGTTCCCATTAAGTAAACAAACTCGATAGCTTTTATATTCTTCGAAGATTTTAAAATATTATATTTTTTATTTTTATTTAATTTTAAAAGACAAAAATTACTGTCGTAAATTCTATAACGTCTCCGGAATTCACAACGACTTTGCTAGTTCAGTATTCTCTTTGTACGTGATTATTTTCGTAGATTTTATTAGACGCTAGTTATAAATTCGAACGTCATAAACTATATTACTAACGAATATTCAAACTTTATTAAATTTGAATCTTTGATGTAATATTAATTTCATCTAGTCGATGTCTCGTTGGAGGTTCTGCTTTATGAATTTCAAACCTAGTTCGGTTATAAATTCGTGGAATATACAAAACGAGGTTGACTAACGTTAGTATTATTAAGAAATCGAGGATGTTTGAATGTCTATTGCTATCGGTGATCGAATTAAATGGGTCCAACACGAAATCGAGCCACGATTCGGATAGCCGGCGGGCGATCGGAACACGTGACAGCAACGAGATACCGATCACAGTTTTAATAGAGTTCTTCGATGCACCCAATTACGGCCCCTGCCCGAACCAGCTACGTTCACCGATAATCGTGATACGGCTTACAACCTGCAGGTACACTTGATATAAATTACAGGCACCATTATAATACGAATCGGTTTCTTATTAAAATTTATTGCAAATATCAGAACTACTAAAAACATTACTACGGTATAAATTAAGGGTAATAAAATTTTATCGTTAAAAATGTTGAAAATTAAAACGAATTACAGGAAACAGTAATAATGCATGCAATTATTCGAGGACGATATCACTCAAAAAATTCATCCATTAGCCAGGAACTACTCGTCGAGTTGACCGTGGGCAAGACGGGTAAACAGAATCATACGCGTCGATCTTAAAAAACTGACATCTCACAGATAAAACAACTAGCTGATTGTTTTGAGACTCGTGCCAACATTAATAACAAAGAAAAAAATATAATTAAACATTCCTATGCAGAAATATTCAGCTCTACCACTCGATGCAAATAAAAAATTCTAATCTTTTATCTAAACGGCCGTACATTTTATTGAAATTAAATATTATCAAGTCGCCCGGAGCGTCTGGGAGGAACTTCTTACATAATGGCGTGTGCCTAACGATTTCCTTGAATGTGTTATGAATAAATTCAATAAAACGATCCAAGACTAGAGCTCGGTGACAAGAGGAAAATAAATATACACTGGTAGCGACGGAGCGGATTAATGAGGACATCGCCTCGTCGACACTTGCCGCGTCGCACGTGTGTAGACGCTTTATTGTACATATTTTATATTCAACGACAATATAGCAACTATCAATATTGAAATGGACCACTCTCGAAGAGTGTTTCGATCTTAATGGCACGAAATCGTTCTATTAATCCTTGCCGTCAATTAACATAGACAAACCGATATATTATAGAACGGGTGTTCACGGAAGTAAGAAATCTTATTAGTGACTGTTTGTATCTTTGTCCTCTATACGTTCCAAAATTCAGATAGTAACGAAATTTTGGTAAGGTGTTTTGGGGAAGCGGATGAAGACACTTAACTATAGAGATTTTTTTGGTCAAAGAACCCGGTCCAAAAAATTGTTATACTTTGGTGACATTGCTACGCTTGCCGGTTGCTAGTAGATTATACAAAAATGTCACGGTCGCGTTATGTCACAATTCCAATGTTAAAACTAGCTAGAACACATACGCGAGTCGGCAACCGACCCACTAATAAACGCAATTCGTGAAACGTCCCACCGCCTCATCTGATAGTATCACCGTCCGTCCACCGGATACGTAGCGCCAAGAAATGCAATGAGCTATTATTTATGTGCTACATTCTTGCCGTCGCCAATAGATATGTTAAAAGTTAACAGCTTCATAATGGACAAGGAAATACGAAGTACTTAAATTTAATTTACGACAATGCAAATAATTTTAAATTAGTACTAAAGTGCTAACAACTCGTAGTAAACTTTTATAAAACTACTTTTTGGCTTAGCTCGCGTATATGTAGATTTTGTTATGCCGGACGACACTAAAACTTATTTTGATGTATGACCGCTTCGACACACACCTACATAAGTTATTATACTATACCAAGTGCAAACAAGTTGACAAAGTTTTTTCGAAATCGAAACAACAATATATCAACATATAAGACACGAACAATCAAACCATTAATTTTAATACAGAAAATCGCAGTCACGTTAATCACATCTTTAGTCTCGATGTGATTAAAATTTTTCGCTCTCATACTATTAAATGCCGCCACTGTAGTGGATGATCGGCCTAAAGGCGTCTGAATGTCAACGCACTGGCCGGTCACCTTGGGCGACGCAATCGCGGCGAGTGAAATTTGCGAATGTGATACAATCTTATCGAGAGGTCGATACAACTCGGACCGGCTCGTAAAGATGTCACACCAAAAGATCGCTTAGCTTTACGAATATTACGCTTCTCGATTCCTGCTACCATGGCGATAATCGTATCGATATTATCAAAACGAGTCGCAATCAGCTTAGCGACAATCATATTAATAAAACGTTTAATATTCATTACTCTAAATTGGAAGTCAAACATTTAATTCACGAATAATTACAGTATCCTTATTCATCAATACGTTTATATAAAAAGCCGTTAATTATTAATTTAACAATGCAAATGTAATATATATTTACTTGGGACTTTCACATCGACGGATACTTTTTTCGTAATGCTATTACGGGATTGAACAAAGGAACATATTTACACCGGCGTGTTATATTAGTCATGAGATAACGTCACGATTTACGTATTTGTCCGTATAACACAGACGTGACGTAGCCAGATAATAATAGCCGCGGTATCTAAGCGACGATAACTAATTAAATTGGACAACGCACTTCCGTTAATATATGACCAAAATTCTATCATTATAAATGTTAACTTTATTTATTCTAGATCTAGTAGTCAAAGTAGTCAATGTGTCATTCTTATGTATAAATTATTGTACTGTAAATTTTGCATCACTAGACTTTTCAAAAAAGGGGAACCGACTTTAAAAGCAAAAACCGTTACCTCTTTTACTTAAATGACGTACTTATTTCAGTATTCCTTTTGATTTTAAAACCAAACTACTGAACCGATTTTGATGAAAATTCTATAGAACCAATGGTATAAAATAATTAATCAAACCAGTCTAGCGGTCAAAAATTCCTCGACGAATTGAAAACCTCTTCCCTTTTCGGAAGCCGGTTAAACATCTATTCAGTAGTTTTTGCGCGAAAGATCAATAAACATCCGAATATACAAAAGATCAATAAACATCCAAATATCTTCTCAAACTTTCTCATCTATAAAAGTAACAAGATTACAATCGAAAATGGACTTAGGGCCTGAAATTAAGTGAAAATAAGACGAAAAAGTGAATAAGTTCAAAAGTATTCCCATACAAATTGTCATTAACTCGGTTAAAAGATTAACAAATCATTTTCTGCTAACGAGCAATCTCGCAATCACCAGTCGCATTGGTGCATCTGATGCCAAAGAAGCTGTTCCAATTCAGCTCGATCGATGTCAACGGGCCGAAATAGCGAATGCGGTCGCTGAGAATACAACCAAGGTCGTCTACATTTATGACCCACGAACGAAGTCCGATACCTTAATGTCAAAGGTACGTTCTTAAGGCAAAATGAATTGTATAATTATTGTTATTACTACCGGGGATCCGAAAAAAAACTTTTCTATTTAAAAAATGTACGCATCAAAAGAAATGGTACAAGTTGTATTTTCTAAGTTATATATTTCTAACCTGATTATTAATTTCTTTTATTACTACAGATCCGTTATAAAAAAAAAAAAAAAACTTTTCTGTTCAAAAAATATACGCATAGAACAATATATAAAGAGTTACAAGTTGATGTTTGTGATAATTTTTTTAAAAGATTAAAAAAGTACAAAATTCACACAGTCGAAATTATTTAAAAGTTTCGTATAAACTGTCGAATAACGGATACAAAGGACACGACCCACGAATCGCTACTAAATATAAATTGTGGCATTCGAACTTCGAGCTACGTAGATGCAATTGAAAACGTTTGAGAACTTTATATTGGTGGTATTCGACACCGAAAAAGTGCAAAAGGGGCCGCAACTCGGTTGCGACACGTTAACTGTTGGCAAACTCAACTAACGACTGTGAGCTGTGAGAGAGCATTCGGAGAACTTTCCAGCTAGCTTAAATCTTTTTCCCTGTCCATCCTATAATACATTTTTAAAATATACAAAATTATTAATACGAGGCGCGGTTAACATTCGTAAGTTTTACTCTCGTGAGTTGTATAAAACAACTCTGTAACCTAATAACAGATACGTTGTTAGTTATGAAAAACTGTGAATATCAAAAATAAGACACTGATAATAAATACTTTCAGGTGTAAAGCAATACCAAAATTTATGTAAATATTAACTATATAACATTAATTTGTAAATAAATTATGTGTACGTCTTTAAATCAACAATTGCAGATGTGTGGGTTTTTATTTTATATATTCATATTTGTGTTGTTCTAGGTTACGGTCAAAAGAACTACTATACTATTTCTATATAGTCTTCAAAATGTAATCTTTTCTGTATCCTCAACCGCACCGAATCTCCTTTGTGTCTTTTCCTTCCCACGTGATATTCGCGAAATAATTTGTGCTTATATGGCACTATTAAAGCCACCTAAACAAAGAATTGAATTGCAAGTAATAACAAACAACTTATGTAAAACTTTAGGAAAGTCTGAGAGCAAAATTTATAAGTCTAATTCTAGCCGTACACATTTTTTTATTTTATTCTCGTAAATCTTAAAGTAAAATCAATTACGTTTCTTTTCAGTTAGACACTAATTGATACTAAAAAAGAGTTCACATAATATTAATAGGAAAAATTTTATTTACCGACGAAAGCTAGGCATTTATAACGTGATTCACAACGAATGCTTTTTTTCTTCCGTTTTAAAATTAGACAACATTCATCCATTAAACGGAACGCGGTCAGTAGAAAATAAATATTCCGGACAAAAGAGATGTGTCAAACTAACGAGGTTATTTTTGTGAATCACTTCAACATTCTATTCGATATATTTTAAGATCGACTATTTCGTAATACGGACTAGATCGATAACAGCAGAGATAGGCTTTTTATCGATGGTCTTATTTTACCATAGATCCACTACCTGTAGATGAGATTGGTTGGATTATTATAAAATGAATATTGATAGGCTATAATGTGTCAACCCACAAAAAGTCAAATTCGGAGATATTGATGTATTCTGATAATACGTCACGTATTAAACATTATTCGAAAAATTTTCAAGTTAATCAAACTAAATATGTACAAAAAAAAAGTTTTAAAAAATGCTTTAATTTAATAGTTCGAATATTGAATTGTGTTTCATGTTTTGCAATATACAATAATTAATAAAACTTTTTATTATACTAATCTACTTTTACTTAATTACATCTTTTATCAAAATTGATAAGAAGATGCATATGCATGTCTTCAAACAAATTTGTTAAGAATGTTTGACAACTTTTTCATTTTCTCAACATGAAGACCGTGTGGCTTGAGATAGCATTGCTTATCAGCGTTCCACTGGTTATTTTGATAAATAGAGAAAATGTGAATATATTTGTAAGAAAACCATATCTTCTACAGATAGCAAAGATGAATTAAAATAAAATCGAAGCGTCATATCTTATCCACATAAAAAAGCGATACACGTATTGCAATACAAGTTAGGTCATCAAACTTCAGATAGCAAACACATAAGCATAGTAAATCTCTTCATGCTAACTGTGGTCAGGCGCAGACAACTGGAGCGTTGCGGCGCCGTCGGCGCACGCGCACTCTTATTGTTCCCACCCGCCTTCACCGCTAACTTTATTACGAGATATTTTGAAATTCAAATCACTATGATACAGTAATAACGAATCATATGTGCATACTGATCGGTAGCACTGATTGTAGTTTTTACTATTGTGTCCGTACCCAATGATTATTCGATTATGTTAAACTGTATAATGATATCTATTACGCAAAAAAATCGTCTACGAAATAATACAAATACGTTTTACATAATGTAAAATAACTGTCGTTATGTCTAGAACTTTTGACTTGTGTTATAAGATGACTTTTTAAAATAAAGGGGAGCCAACTGTAAAGCAGATAGGTAATTTCTTTGAATGATATACTTATTATAGCTATTTTTATTTAAAAACCAAACTACTGAACCGATTTTGAAAAAAATTTGATGGGATCTATGTGAAAGTACGTAAGTTTAGCCGTTTTCGAGTAATCGGTGTATAATTTTTAAAAAATGTCCCTAGCGAATTGAAAACCTTCTCGTTTTCTGATAGTCAGTTAAAAATAGTAACACTAAATACGAAACTTATTCGTATTATCAACAAGCGTCAACATATCGTCAATAGACGTGTTTGTTTGTATTTTTTTATGGCGCATTCGATGAGGGGGCACGATTAGCGTCCGGTGTACACGAAGAACATTATACCGAGCGGGGTCGGGTCCATCAAACAGATCGGGCGAGTGATACCGTCTCAGCTGGGCGGCGCGCGGGCGGCGTGTTTCGCATTACGATATTGGCCACCCCGTCAATTTTATACGGATAGTGGCGATGCGGTCCCGCGTTTTTGCTGATTGAACACTCATTGAATTTCGTGTTTCAATACCAGAACAATGATGATTTTAATTTCATTTTTCGTGTACTGTAAATTGTATCACCATCAAGTCATTTTCAAATTATTTTACCAATGATCCATCTGACATAATAGCAAAATATTTTTAATAATTTCCACGTAACACCGAGAATCATTAATCTAAAAAATAATAAGAAAATGCTAAGCCTCTCGGTTACCTAGCTATGGAGTAAATCAATCTATGTCATTTATATGTGCTCTCGTAAGCAATAGACACGTCTTCATTTATAACAGTGAATTATTTTAAAACAAAAGTTACATTATCATTTGCTCTTAACTCTATCAAAATGTAATAAATTAAACTTTATAACATAAAGATATATAAACTTTATAACATGGCAATGTTCATTTTTTTAATTTAAAATAACGGTGTAGATTCCTTTTATGTACATACTATTGGAACCACAGTCTATCCAATATAAAAAAATTAATGTAGTTCACTTTGTTTGTTCGTAGGCGCTGTCATAGTTGTCGCTTGGTGAAGGTTATAATCATAGTGTATTTAACTTCCAGTAGGTGGCGCGCGTGCCGCACTGACCAGACAGAAAAATAAGTTTTAGACGGTCGTCTGGTATAAACAAATCTATATTAACGCAACCGATGCCGTGATTAAAAAGTAGTATAAATAAAAGTAGTATAACTAAAACGATGGTGAACGTGATGAACGCCTTATTATTATGCTATAGCAATCAAGACAATTATCGTTTTTAGGTGAAAATTACACTTAACATAAAAACTGCTTTTTAATCTGTAAAAATTTACAGCCAGTGCCTTATTTTTGACTCTTACGGCTTACTTATGTTTACTATAAATAATTGCTACCAGGTTACAGAGTTGTATCGCATCAATTACGAGAGAACAACTTATAAGAGTAATTTCCGTCGTATTAATAATAATACATAAACGATGCCGAAAGTGACAAGCGCCTTATTAATATACTATAGCAAACAACGCAGCAATCGTTATTAGACAAACAAATTGCCGCATAACGTAACGTACAAAACCCCGATTATTAGCATATAATATAAGGCGAGAATTACACTAGATAAAGAAAGCAGTGGCTGTTAATAAATAAAGGTACTGACAGACAATTCTTTCAGGTGTCAAGCAATGACAAACGACTTATGTAAATCTTTATGAAAGTCTGAGAGCAAGACTTATAAGTGTAATTCTCGCGTTAGATAAACAAATATCCGCATAGCGTAACGTACAAAGCCCCGTCGACTATTAGGCTTATTTGGCACGCTTTATTACCAGCTATAAATAAACCATAGTGATGGGAAAAGACAAAAACGTGATAGATTTTTATTAATGTACATTTGCCGATATGCGAGCGAGCCCATCGCGATATTAGACCATCAATCTCCGGCTAAAGATAATGGTCCGGTGTCGATGTTTCTTGGCCGATTGAAATATCTACCCGTTCGGATCGCCACGTGCACTTCCGAAATAAATCGTTCCAATGTACGCCTTTAAACGTATCAGTTATGCGAGGCTGATTACATAATATGTACTTGTTTTGAACTGATAATTTTATATGTTACGTAACACAATCTATGTATTTATCAGAGAAACGCTTTAATAATTCAACAAAATGTTTAAATTATTTTAAGAAAATATTATTCAATCGAAATCTTGCGATTCATTGTACACTCTTTTTTATTTATAGTAGTGTGTGTGTTTTATTTATAGTAGTATGTGTTAAAGTTGTTTATAGTAACACCGGTATATCACTTTATTACAAATCCCAATGATATTATATAACTATAGATATGTTATTATTTTGACGACCACTTTGGACGACGTTGCCCAGCAACCAGCTAGCAACTGAATATGACTACGAGACTATCTTTGTCATGTCCTATTTGGAAATAGCTACAAATTTTTAACGTCAAATAGTAGGAACATAAAATATCTACAATTATAAAATACCATTGACCAATCCATAAATTTATCTTCGATCACAATATACAATGACGAAAAACATTACCGTAACATGTTTAACGTATAATAAACACCGCTGAGGTTAACAGTCGCAGGCTTACCTGAAACAATAAAACATTGTATTAGTAGATATCAAAACGATGGGTTCCGAGGTCGAGATCGATAAGAGATCGCGGGACGGATCATGCAAGTCATTGGGGTCGTCAACACCGTGTTTTGACGCACTATATAATGACGTCAATCTGACGTGGCCGATTCTACTGCGGATAAGTCTTTTAAGAAGCGACATTTTCATTTTATCATCATTAATTTCGTTCGAGTATAACATTGACATGTTTTTGAAAATACGTATGTATCCTCAGATTTAATATTTTAATACTAGCGATCAAATTTATACTAATATTATAAAGAGGTAAAATTTGTTTGTATATTTAAAATTCTATTTGCGTTAGATAGTACGTTTATTAAGGGAGGTTATAGACATATTACATCGTGTTAAGACTTATGGTAGTGAAACAGTAACCATAAACGCGAATGAAGGGCAGCTAGTGAGTAATAAAAAAAATCGCGAGTTAAAATCACTTTACTTGTCAAATTCAAATATGTATTTTGTAAGTTTCAACCAAAACATCATCATCGTATAAAGTTCTTTCATACTTTTTATGCTTCAAGTATGTGCCAAGTGAAGAGTTCTGAGACATAACGAGTTATCCAACTTTGAATGAATAGATTTAACAGCTCCAAGTTCAAGTTTGTCGAGTATAAAACGACAACTTTATGTTACGACGTCATTTCTATATGAAAAAAAAAACGTTCAAGACGAAAATAAAAGGAAAGAAAAACAATCAGAAAAGTAGTAATTCTTACGCGTCGGCAAACATTACAGCTCGTAAACTGAGATATATAAACAATTACACACTTCTTAGGCGCGTTTACTTCGCCTAGGATGCGTGAGATTTTTTTTATGTTAATCGTTAAGGTAACATTATATTAAGAAGAATTAGTTGATGATACCGTTTGATTGTAGAGTTCAAAATATGATCAAATCATACGATAATTGGTGATATGAATACGCATTTCAAAGTTATCTGATTATATCAAGAACGATGGTGCCCATTTCATATTTCGCGTGGGTGTTAGATATGAGTTAAAAAAATGTTAACAAACTTATAAAATTATTCTCTTCACAAGTATAAACGCTATTGTTTTTTAATTTAGTAATTTTAACGTGATGCATACACGGATCCATCAAAAACTGTTTTTTTTTTTTATCATATTAATATACGAGCAGAATAAAAAACGTTTATAAGAATTGTGATTGACGACTTTTAGAAAAAAATAAAATACAAAATACAACAGTATTGAGTCCTACATATACAAAATATAACTCATTCACATTACACATCAATACTAGACACAATTCATCACATCCCACAACAAAGATTTCTCTTTTAATTACTACAAGTAAAACAAGGGAGTCGCCCCATCCCCCAGTGCTACGAAAACGCAGACTAATCGCGTAAAACGCGTCCGTGGCTCGTATCGCACCGCATGCGATACCTGTACAACATTATAAATTACCGACAACATCTTTGATTACGAGATTTAGTGGTCTTCGTTATTGTTATTCCGTTTCGGAATTCATATTACATTTTGTTAAGGGATTATGAATTGAGCTATGACATGGGAAAGATATCTGTGCATGTAATAAAACGATGACGTTCGTGATGCTTTGTTCAAGTTTTTTTTTACGCCATGTTTATTTTTCAGTCGATCAAAACCAAAATAAATTTTATTCAAGTAGACTTTTAAAAGCACTTTTGAAAACTACAAATAATATGTTTATATTAATGAAAATCTAACAGCGGTTCCAACTACCAAAAAGAACCGGCAAGACACTCGATAGGTACTCTTTAAAATGTTAATAAAGTGTCTGTGTCTGCTAAATGCAGTTTAATGCAACTAAACATACAGTTAAATTGAGCGATGAACAAATACAATTATATAGTAATATTGTTCGTTAAAATAAAATAAATAGATCCTAAATGATATGCAATATACTATCCAAAAAGTACACGCAATAAAATCGCATGACATCATAAGAACAACACGATATCTACTTTTACACGATGCTGCACAAGGATATTACTTTAATATGTTAAACTCAATATGGAAGTGTGATGCACCCGCATCCTACACCCTCGCGTTCTATACACCGACACGAACAGCTATACGACGCACGAGCGTCGCATTATGAACTTTAACATTAACAGCTTAAGAACTTAGATACACGTGTAGGGAGAACACGATGATGTATGAAAGGCCCCGCGGTGGTCAGAGCTCATGACAATGGAAAAGTTATTCCGGGATAGCCGCGGACTAACCATTGTCTGCGTCCCTCGCAATGGCTAGTTAATAATTATCGTATACAAAATACATGTGCCCGTAAATCTGTTGTCCAATTGTGCGTTGAAATGAATAACTTAGGCTCGATGATTACTTGTTTATCGAAGTCCAGCTAGACGCTGATAAGCAATACTATATTAAGCCACATAGATTCCATTTAGAGAAAATGCCAAATCCATTTTGTCAATTTATTCATAACAAATTTGTTTAGACGTATGTATGTATCCTTATCTTTTCTTCTTTATTTTGTTGAAAGGTATAATAAATAAAAAGCAAATTGGTATAATCAAAAGTTTTATCTAATAGCAAGTTCTGCATATATATGAAATTATTGCATATTGCAAAATATTGAACACACTTCAATATTCAAAACAACTTTTAAGAAACTTTTTTCCTTACTTATTTAGTTTAGATAACATAAAATTTTTTAATATATTAAATACGTATCGCGTTTTCAGAATACATCAATAGTTCCGAAGTCGACTCTTAATGTTAACACATTATTGCTTGTCAGCATCCAACTGTCCCTCGTGGTTTTACTCGCGTTTTTGAGTAGAACTTCGCTCCTATGAGCGTGATGTAATATAGTCTATAACTTTATAAACGGGCTATTCAACACAAAAACAATTTTTCAAATGAGATTTTCAGAAATTAGCCACTATATACAAACTTCCAAACAAGTTTTACCTCCTTATAATATTACGATAGAAAAATGTACGCGAAATTTATTAATTAATAACTTTTACTTTTTTACTAATACGCATAAATTATTTAGTATTAAAAACAAATTGCAACTTTCTCATACACAAATGAAGCGAAAATTTATCGTAATATTAGAGATTATTGCAAATTATTATCAAATTATGGATAACTTGAGGGTTCTCTCTTGGTATCGAGTAGTTAGAGTGATTAATTTCGGTTCGTCTATTCAGTGAGGCAGGCAGTATTTTATATATGTTACGTGTATAGATAACGTAGGTAATATGTATAGTGGTCAGACCAATTTAGGAGGATCCATCAAAATGGAACGAGTGCTTGTCACAGCACGGTAACATGGTAACTGTTCAAAATCACGCGCATTTATAGGCTTAGTATAGCTATAGATACTGTATATAAGTCTCTTTGTGCCTAATATATACGAATAATGTGCCTTTGTTACATAAATTCATATTCACTTTCATTATACTCAAAATATTCGTATATGCATTTTTGAGGAAAGGCATTTTAATCGAATCACACATCATCGCCGGCGCTTTGAATAATTAGTGACTATTTACATTGCGACCCTGCAGCCAATATTCACCGAAACACATTTATAGTTGTAGGGGGGTTGATTGTAAAAATCCGCTTGATAAACGAAGCGTCCGATAGGGCTGTTTGGAAATTAATATCATTAAAATTTATACCCTCACATTAGACGGTCCCCCTCACCCGCGGGGGCCGTAGGGCAGTGGCGCCCTCACCGTTTCCGGGACGCCAACGGTTTGTATACGTAAACACGTTATAAATTATCTTTCGCCTCGCAGATTGCGAGGAAAAAATCGTGTAACTAAACTCTAATAAAAGTTTAGACGTTTTAATGGAAACAAACATTGTGTATGAAATTTTTCAACACAGAACTATGTAAACTAATCATATGTACTTGCATTTCTGTTTTATACAGAGATATAACAATAAGCAGACAAAGAACGGCAGCGCTAGGATCCGAAGTACGCAATACGACGAAAAAAAACTACTAAGCAAACGGCGAGAGAGCATTTCTTAGCGAGTGTGAGCGCCGATATCTGTCTAGAGGAATTCAAGACTGTAAACAAGAGCCGAAGTACTTTTAATCTTGTTCTTCTAAACTCACTATTGTTATTTCTTCATGTTTTTAAAGTTTTGGAACACACACATTCATACGTCATATAAATCTGTAATATTTTCAAAATGATCACAAATACGATATGATTGAAAATAATAAAAAAAAAGCTCCCGTTGATTTACTTATTGAGTCCATTTCAACTAGCCTCAACACAATACTTCTGCTATAAATTATTGAGAAATCGTGTACCCTGCTAATTCCAGATCAAGGTTTCACAATTATCAATGTATAGTATAGTAAATTTCGAGTAGTGGGACCAGTAGAAGTGTCTCAGATCCTTTCAACAACTAGGAAATCAATGTCAAACACTTATGTACATCTTTATGAAAGACTAATAGTAAACCTATAAGCGTAATTCTCACGTTATAACATTAGATCAAGATAAGCATATCGCGTGAGCTATCATCCGAACGAGTCCAGGTGTATCATATCTAGTGTGTTTGTATAGCGCTCCGGCAGATCGCCCATTGAACCAGGGTAAGCTGGCGTGGAGCGTGAGCCGTGACGAACTTCAGACGATATTCGTTATACCCATGTCGTTATCATAACGTTAACTTTTATTGATACCGATTCAAACAACAATGGAATAATTATCTGTGTTCTTATGAAATTTCAATAATATCTTGAATATAACTAAGACTAAATAAAGGAACCGTTTTCGAAAGAAAAATATGCAATTTCGTTTACATCATTTAATTCAGTTATTTTATTTAAAAATCCAATCTTCTACTCTGATTTTGATTAAAAAAAAATTGGAATCAATATGGAAATATACACTCTCAAATATAAAAATAACTTTAAAAGACGATTAAAAAATGGCAGAGTTCTAATGTATATTATAAGTATAATAAAGAACAATCAGTATAAATAGACAATAAAAAAAATTAATATCTATAAATCGATACCTCCCACGTAAGTTGTTGTATGTAACCCCAAAATTACAATTTTACAGTAGAGCACTTTTAATCGGTTTTGGTTTGAAAGTTACAGTAAAATACGCCTTTTTTCAGGCGTATTTTGTTGTAACTTTCCTTGAAAAAAAAAAGATTTTTGGTATTTTTTCACTTTGAATGCATTAAGCAATGCAAATTCGTTTAGTATTCAGTAAAAACGCTAAAGGCAATTTTGTGGCTTACAATAAGTTACGTGGGAGGTATCGAAATACCTATTTAGTTATTACAAATGATATTTAAATCACAAGAAAGTCTTTAAGTAAAAAAGTCTTAGAAACATTTACGATCCTCTCTATTTGTGAGTCGGTATTCGGTCGTTTCGGTCACTACTGGCGAATAGAGTACCGTGTCCCAATTTCAGGCAGACGACCGGTGCATTCTGGGCCGATTGGGCAACCGTCTGGCTTGACAAATTGATTAAAATCAACACTCTGATGTTTCACTAGATACTCGGGTTTTCATGCTGAATTAATATTTCATGAATATATGATTGGACAAATGTAATTACTTTATTTACGGTTAAATTACTCAGCAATTTTAATAAAAACAATATAAATAGTAAAATGCAATATGAATAGACAGGAGACGTATCGATGTTAAGCACATTTCCTTTAAGAACACGAAGTATTAAACGAGATACCTAACACATAATAAAATTTCTACATCACTGTTACGGAGCGGCGCACCGCTAAAAGCGCCAGTCCATCGATAAAACGGAAAAAAAATAAAAACGTTCGAAACGCGAACAATGTTACCGAAGATAAAAAGAAATGCAGTTGGTGCCGAGCGTTCGACACGAGATCGTGCCTGAGCGAAAGTTGCATCGGCTCAAATCAGACGCTCAAGAGAAATCCCGCGGCACTCGACACACCGGCGACATAACGACCGTGCGCCCGACAATTAGCGCCAGTTGTGAATGGCACGCGACAGTCGCGTTTTCAAAAACGATTGATGCCGTTTAGATTTATTGTTTCGCGAAATTGCGACACGGTTATGTTAGTTTTACTACGGTATATTTAAGTTACGAAAGGTTCGTTGAACGCTACACTTATTAGTGATATGCCGGAAATAGAAAAAAGAAAGAAAAAAGATCCGTATTCGTTACTTTTTGGCGGATTATTTACGAATCTTAAAGCCTATTAATTTTCAATAAATAGTTATAATTTTACACATACCTCTGTCCAGTGTCGTCCTGAATATTAACAAAACAAAAAAAAATCTGACACAATGCAGTTTGTATCATTTCTTTCTTATCACGCTGTGTCAAAAAGCGTCACTATTATTTACGTATTAAAGTTCAGTTAGTAGTAAGTTTATAAGTAAGAAAATTAAGATCATAAATCAATTAAATCCGATCGAAGCGAATAATCGTCATCAAGCTAAAGCATTGACATCGAGAACATTACTCTTTCAGAGGCGGTTCCACGAGTCAATTGTCGTGTGACTGCACCGGAGCTATTTCTGTCCGCTTCCATCCCGTTTTGGGCCAACAGTCCACCGCAAACGGCATATATAAATGCGCTGGGCGGATGACTGGATAACGAGCGGACAATGCCCGTGTTTACCAAACATCGTTATCACTTTTCGATAAAACGTATATATAAATTATAGAACCAAATAATATTAATGAACGTGATGAAATAATAAAGGAAAGTGGCCGTATAGAATGTGCCATTATTGGACAATCAACTGAAAGAATACGCCTCAGCTACCCACATATCGGTTGATTTAAGCTCGTTAGACGTACACCGGACAATTGTGATTGAAGGGAAATGATTTAACAGTTATCTGGGACGGAACAGACGGATCTATTGTGATAAGCTGGAACCAGGAAATCTTAAATTATTCTATTGCAAAGCAACAGATGATGTTTAAATCTTAATACGTTCAGTTAAGAATTCACAGAAAGGAGGATGTTTAATTATTAAGGAAAAATCGTTTACAAAATATTAGAAAGAGAGTTTCGCTGATTTTGCGCTTTTATTGACGTATTTATCCATAAATGTGTCTCGAAGTGGCATCACAACAAGTCTTTGAGAGGCTTCACTATTCTGTGATGTAATTTTATAAACCGGGAACAATGTCGAGCCCGAGGCGGGATCAGGTCACTCTGGACTTTATTGAAGACATGTTTACGAGCACTCTTAACATATCATCGGATCTATTATGAAATATAAATGTCTTTGAATCTAACAATGCTCTTATCGAGAAAGTACATCGAATAAGTATCGCACAAGGACCTACTAGGGGTATAATATATTTTAATATTATATAAATATATTTTTAAAGATTTCTTTTAGTGAAATAGAAGATTTTACCTTTTACCCTAAAATGCGTGCTGTGGTTTTTAATAAACTTATAAAAAAGTGTTGTATGTATTGCACATATAAATACTTCGAAAAAAAAATAAATAGTGCATTAACGGTTAATCAAAAACACGAATCCCATTAAAACAAGCCCGGTTTAGTTAATCTATTAACAGTACTAGTATTTCAAAGAAAATGCAGTGTAAACGTATACGGTGTTGATTAGCGACGACATTTTGAGTAGGCAAAAGGAATGTAAAGAAGGCATTATGTACAGCCGCAGCGGTCACGAATACATTTATTGCTCGGTTTATTGGAAAATTCGCTTCCGCGTTCTTTACTACGCGGAGCACCGTTAGACATTAACATTATAATCGTCAGCTACTTTGAAGTAATAACGAACGTATATTCATTTTTTTAAGGCATTTTTGTATATTTTCCACATTGTTTGTCGCTAAAATAAACATTTATTTATATTATAAGTAATTCTAAATTCGAATATTTATTTAATTACCAAAAGAGACAATACAAAGTCCAATAACGTTTCATTCAATTCGAAACGGACAGTAACAAGGAAAAAGCAAATATAATATACGTTGGGTATAAGACCATGTTTATCGCTGCCATATTATAGTAAACTTTTAGCCCAAAGTACGTGCGCGCGATGAATAAATGAATAATGGCATTTGAAGGTTCGCAAGCGGCATACAAAAACAAATTTTTCCTAGGGATGCTGATCATGTCACTCGAATTTTTCAACGGCCACATCCTCACTATGAAACTTTTTTATCGATTTCTGATGACATACTTACGCCTAGCAATTTTACTTTTGGATTCAATTATGAATGTCGAAAATTCCACACATCACGTGACTCTAACTTATCTATACTAATATAATAAATAGAGAACTATTTTGCATGTGCGAAGTAAACCGGAACCAATCAATTTATTTTAAAAATACACCATTTTGAGAGTATATTATTCTAGTTGGCCATACGCTATATTCATCATATCCTTAACTATTAAAGAATATTGACCACATGTTTGAATAAGAAGTGATAAAAAAGTCAAGGGTGAACGAGACGAGCTCTTAATAATCCAATAAGCATCTTTGCGGTTGGCCGGCAGTGCCGGCACGCAGCTTCAGTTCCATTAGGTGTCGTCTTGGCGCGCAATTTGCAAATGAAAACAACTTATTGAAATTCTTTCTCGGGTCGCTCTGCTAGCACCGAGCGCATTGCAACTCGCGAGAACCTCCGCGATTATTCCACCCGGCTTAGAGAGGGAGCGCAAAGTTACTTAAATTGAAATGGTTAAAGGATTCTTAAAAAGTCTGAATTAATCACGTAATTTTCGACCTACGCGACTACGACTTATGATCTGATCGCCCAAGGGGTCCGAGGAAGTTTATAAGGTAAAGAGTCCACAATAATTAAATTAATAAACCAAAATTTATCGCTAGTCATCAACATAAGACATGTGAACTAAACTACAAATAGGAAAACGAAACTGGCGCCGCGATCCAATCATGTGCTGCACTTTGCATAAATTACTACGGTGCAGCAATCGTGTTGGATTTCTGAAAAATAAACGGGCGTTAAACAAGCCACAATGACTGAATGCAAAAAAACACAATTATATGCTAATGCGACACGCGTAATCCCTCCGAATTTGTACTCGGCTTCCCGAATACGCATTCCGAAAATAAATGACGAAATTCTTCAACTCTTCGATTGAACAAACTTGTGATGTAAATATTCACGACTAGCTGTGCCCCGCGGTTACACCCGCGTTAATTTGAAGAAAAAATCTACTAAAATTTATTCCATACTTTTAAACATTTTATTGGTCCTATTGGTCATAGCGTGATGTTATATAGCCTACAGACGTCTTCGATAAATGGACTATCCAACGGAAAAATATTATTTTCAGTTCGAACCAGTAGTTCCTGAGATTAGCGCGTTAAAACAAACAAACAATCTCTTCAGCTTTATAATCTTATACATAAAATTCTAGTGTCATAATGTTAGTTACCTTACTCCCCTGAAACGGCTTTACTGATTTTTACCAAATTTTATATGCATATTCAGTAGGTCTGAGAAACGACTAAACTCAGTAGCTATGGCAAAACGTTTGCCGGGTCAGCTATTATTAGTATAGATTAAACCAATATAAATTGGAGAGTTTCTCGTATAGAATATGAAGTGGACAAAATACGTATTAAGATATCATTGTGACAATAATCGTATCGAGTTGGTTTGGTCTAATCAGGTTGCTGGCGTCGTCTCGACGCGCCGGGGACGTGGCGAACCGCAACCCCGTCTAACGTTTCTCAATCGCTTTGAACTACTGCCCTCTCATCTCAACGGTTTGCTCAAATCTTTGGAAAATTTTATGTCACTTAATAATAAGCTGTAACACTAACGACTTTAGTCTTTGTTAATTTAGAGGGTAAACAAAGACGAGATTAAAAAGAGACTAAAATTATAAACAATAACTTCAATGTAATTAAGATTTTTATATACACTTTTAGCTTCGCATTTAGTTGAACGAGAAAGAGGAATATTAGTAATGCCTTAAAAAAGCTTTGCTGGTTTTTTTTCGTGTCAAAGTAGCGCTATTAGGCAGAGGCTTTTCTATG
The DNA here is from genome assembly GCA_037950945.1 of Hypolimnas misippus. Classification (NCBI taxonomy): domain Eukaryota; kingdom Metazoa; phylum Arthropoda; class Insecta; order Lepidoptera; family Nymphalidae; genus Hypolimnas; species Hypolimnas misippus. Next base: position 4,383,641 of record JBBEEQ010000019.1, read on the forward strand.
GAAGGAGCGGCGCGGCGGGGTGCAATTACCCCGAATATAAACCCCCATAAACCGAGAGCGATTATACCATTACACGTTTAGCATCGAACATTGGCTGTACTCGAAAACCCTGGGCGGAAAATAACGTGCATGCGCCGAGGATACTTAGACGGCAGTCGTAAAGCAGTTATAATAGGCGCAGTGCGGAAACACTGCTTTATGGGGTCCCTGGAACACGTAACATGCGCACTGAATCGATTATCGTATATTTGTTTCGGCGTTTGAAACGGGTCACGGAATAAAAATAATTTATGGATCGTAAAACGAGAAACGTAACAAGGCATCAATCAAACGACTGATGGAATCGTCTAGTCGGAACTAACGTCCCTAAACTTTCATTACGTAGTTTTTTTTAATATTCATATTATATATTTTTTTAATATTTTACAAAAGTGTATTACTTTTCGAAATATTTTTTCGAAATAAAGTATAAAGTCTTTAAAATTAAAAAAATATGTGCCAGTATCGTCTGATAATTTAATGTTTTTTATTTATCTATTTTAACAAAAATATAAAATTGTAATTTCTTTAAACCCATGATTAAAAGCTTTATAATTTATGGGTAAATTCATACCCTACATATATTATTCACATAAACCTACAAGTTTCTCCAACAATTCTTATGCCACTATCTAATTAAACAATTAGTGATATAATTCGACCAGAAACATTAGCAGTTCGTTTAACTACTAATATAATTGTAGAACACTTATTATTAAACTTATTAAGTAATACTGGAAGTAATATATCTAACTATTTCTTAATTATTTTAATCTTCATTCAAATTTTATTATTAATTTTATAATATGCTGTAGCAATTATCAAGCTTATGTCATTACTATTCTTAGTGCAACCTATTCTAGAGAAGTTAGTTAGTCAATAAATCAAATTGGAGTCAATAGAATAATTATATGATGTTTCATTTTATTTTCATAAATTAAACTGAAGAATTGTCAATCAAAAACTTTGTGATTCATAAAAAAACGCAAGCGAAGTTATTTGACCGTTATAAAGATGTAGGTCAGAGGCACCAAAAAACTGATCGGATAATGACGGCACATCTTTAAAGGTAGATGAGGCCAGACGCCGTCATCCAAAAATTGTAAGAAGCAATTGCCGAATGTGGCAAAAAATATAATTTTATACTGAAAAGATTTAATAGTCTGGGGCCGGCGAGGCGTATGATAAGTTGCTGATTTCCTGTAGGACAAGTTCGTAATGGAAATCCCAGTTTATGAGTTATTAGCGAAGTTATTAACATCATTATTTTTATTTGTGTATGATATATCGACTCGCGGCCGGTATCAAGTATTATTATTTACTTCTTTACTTCGGTGTCCTATTAAAATTTGCATCTTGTAAAGTTATGCTACTGTATAACACAAATGCACAAGTTACATTTTATTATAACATCTACTTGCAACCAGTTATTATTATCTACTCTATAAGAACAACCAGAACATATTTTAAATATTACGTATTCCATTTAAACATTATCAATATAAAAGTTTAATTAAATTCAGGTGGAACACTATAAAAACCGTTAGCCGGTAGTGTTTTGATTCGTTTAAAAAAAAAGAAAAGATAAAATTGACGAGCGCACGATTCGCATTGACAGAACCCTTCATGGCGGGGGCGCGTGGCCCGTCGGCACGGTCTCGGCGATCAGAAGGGTCCAGCCAGTCGCGTGTGCATAATGTAGGGCCAGAGTCCCCCGCGACGCCGGCGTCAACGACCCGCAGTCAAGGACGCGACGGGTATAACGACACCGCAACGCACCATGTAGCGATGTGGGTCTGGGTGGATTGCTCTTTATTTTTTTGGTAGACGAGATAGTTGTATTTCAACTTGTCTGCTTCGTTTAGGTATAATATGAACTTTTCGTGAGACAATGGTTATTTATTGTCTTTGTTTTGTTTAAAATAAAAATGATTATATATAGATTGTGTTGCGATATTTTTTTAGTTTTATTTATCACGTTTTAACCAACTAAGTGAAAACTTACTAAGTGTTAAAATCACGTTTAAAAAAAATAAATTGGGGCTTATTTCATCATGCTGCTTTAACAGGGTGTTGACAAATATAAGGGCAAAAATGTACAAAATTTTTAGCCACCATCGAGCACGAGATAAATAGTGAACACTTTATAATAAAGAAAATTTAAATATAAGCATAAAATTCAACTATATTTCTTTTCTTCGCAAAATAATCTAGTACCGTGAAACCAATATAATAGAATGCTTTCTTTTTAACGTAAGATCTTGCTCCCCAGAGAAGTAGTATGAAGCTGAAGGTGAGAGATAATTAAAATAAGGCCGAGGCAGGCGCCACTCGCAGACTTTGTCCAATACTTATTCGAAGACTTTTAATTGAAAATGAAAAATAAAACATAATACCTTATTTAAATAGTAGTAGAATAAATCGCTATCTATAATATTACTAAGAAAAATATTTATGATTATGAAGAAAATGTAATAAAAAATGATAAATAACAATACACGCAAAGCCAACTCGAATCTAAACAATTTTTGAGCTGCTAATTGTGCCAATGAGGGAACAAATAATAAGGTATTTTTCATAAGTCACGCAAAGGTATACTCGAAGTGACAAGTGAGGGCAATTTGGGTCGGAGACGAGTGTTTACCCAATGGACATAGACGCCCTTCGCCGCATCGACCGATACTTTCTACTCCTCGGTGAGATTTATTACACACTCAAACTGTGACTTCTTAGAGTATCAAAAATTTCTTTGACATTTTCACTTAAATTTAAAAAAAAATCGACCATTCATTTTAAATAAGACAATGTGAAGATTTATTGAGAAAAGTAATATAAACGTACGTGACGATTGCAAAAATGGAAGAGCACATAAGAATGCACAACCACCCCTAACCCAAACTTCTACAGGAAAACTTATAACGCATTAAAAGCATACGAGCCTATGCTATTGTGGTAACTATTCAAAGTACATCACGTTTAATTGAACGGCTTTGTCGTGCACGAACTATATACTGTGAAGCCTCAGTATGGCACTTGAAACCCGATAGCCTAAGGGATGGCACACACTCGACGAGGGAATGAGATGCGGTGAAATGTAAGTTATATATGGACGGTTAGACCCTTACTTCGCTAAGTTATTATTAAACTAGATATGCCTTGGAAGCGAGAAGAGTATACGGTTACAGCAAACAACGTACTTTAAAAGAGAAACCACAATCTGATAGAAATGGTGACATGAAAGTCAAGCTTCTAAGGAAATTTTTGATGAAAGAAAACTTGAGCATGTTTATATATAGATCTACTTTCTGTTTTGTATATTGTTCATATCTTATATCGTTTAATTAATACCGTTCTCCGAAAGTACTTTGACCTCCCCATCTGTTTACTCACAATATGTTTGTGATGAATCATAACGCTATTGACTGAACGAACACAGCGACCAATTGCGATTGTCTCCAATCAGTTCCCACAGTTCCCCGAACGGGCGTGTTATTGATTAAATTATTAGGTTCTTGCGTTGCAAAGACGTAAATATAACATAAATAGTGTTTGTCCAGCCAATTGCAGCGATGAGCTCTGTCGCGAGTGCAACAGTTTGATTGGTGAATGACACTATGAAGTCACTCAATTGAGTAATGTAAAATGATATGATGTTTATCAAAATTGTCCATAACAAACATAGCATATCAATAGCAATTGCTTCCTGATTCTTGATACACTTTCCAATCATCATATAATATAATAAAATTATCCTTAATTTTTTAAACAATGAATTATATACCATTACAATAATTTAGTGTTTAGTTACTGGACTTAACAAAGTTAAAAGATCAACCTTATACTATACAGAACATAATAAAATCACGATTTCAATCAACGACTCGACGACGACCAAAAAAAAAAACATTACAAAAATCACCTAACAACCCAACATACCTAATTGTGGTCTTATAGCCGGTACGAGAGAAACGATATATTCGTCACCCCGTTAAAAAAAAAGCTGTGGTTAATTGGATCCTGATAAGCAATAATGTGTTATCCCACAAAGAGTCAAATTCGGAGATATTGATGTATTTTGATACTGCATTACCTATTCAACATTATTCAAAAAACCCTAGTAATATAAACTAAATAAGTACGGAAAAAAGTGTCTTAATAATTGTTTCGTATTTCAATAGCGTTTCATATTTTGCAATAAAAAAAGAAAAGACGAAATGGATATAAACTTCATTTAACAAATTAGGTAAGAATAGGTTTGAGATATTTAAACGCCATTTTCTCAAAATGAAGTCCATGTGGGTTGACACATTATTGCTTATCAGCGTCCAATTTTACTAGCGAAAACTATAAGTTTCGTGTATGATTGAATAACGCAGTCACGCCACGGTCGGCGCCGGCTGGGTATTCCCTAGCCGGCTAGCGCCTCTGTCTACAATAGGTAGTTAGGTGCACCTACAATAGGCAGGCTGTAGTGGGTTACACGTGGACGTTAATATAACTGCAGTTTATGCACCGCCATACAATGAAGTATGGTTATTATACTTTAAACATGTTAGAAGGCCACGTGATTGAATGCTCAGTTTTATGCGGACAGTGATTAGTTTACGATTGCTTTTGACAGATTAACCTATAAATAAACGTTTACACGGCCAATATTGTGTTATGCTTTATTTGAATTATTTATGTTTACATGATAATAGCTAATACACGGCGTGCACCGAATTGCCACCTAAATTTATATTTTTTTGAGACAGAAACCCTCGTCGGTGTTTCCAGCACCACCTTTTTTTTAAAAATAACCGACTTTAGTCACATCGTCACTTGTCAGTTCATTAGTGTATAATATATAAAATATTTATGATAGAATTGTGATTATGACATGTCAAATGTAGATTTAATATCTTCGTTTACTATCTTTTAAAATATAATTTTGGATTATATTTATGTATCTACTGGCCGTTCTTATTATTTTGTTATTTTATAATTGCGACTTTCAAAGACATCCCAAACCCGAAGATTGTCTGGAAATAATGATTACTAAGACCGCCTTTATTTCGCCATAGAAATATTAGTTTTAAGGATACTATATATACTAGTATTAGAAAGCTAAAGAGTTTGTTTGTTTGATTGTTTGCTTGAACGCGCTAATCTTAGGAACTATTAGTCCGATTTGAAAAATTTTTTCAGTATTGGATAGCCCATTTATCGAGGAAGGCTATAGATTATATATTATCACGCTAGGACTACAGAACAGGACTACTACAGAGCGGGGCACCAATAAAGAATGTTTCAACATCGAGGGATATTTTCCTATTGAGAAAGCTTACACTGCATGCGCTGCATAAACGGTTAAAAAAATCATGTATGACAGAATTGTTCCCCTTTAAAAGTTCTGAAAAAAAGTCCGCGACAGCATATGTCTATCTTTTAAGGTTAGCTCACGATAGTGTGTAATAAAATTTTAAATAAAAAAAAAATACCTATAATTATAATAATAATTGCAATAAAGTTGTTCATGAATGCTTTTTATTACGATTGCATTCATCGCTAGCGATTTGCTGTCATCCGTTAAGGAGTTCCGCACTACAGCTGTCATGGTCTCCATCAGATCTTTAAATTTAAAATTTATATAGGACCACCTTTGAGCTGCAATCAATAAGAAAATATCAAGTAAATCACTTAACAATCGGCGGAAACATTGCGTAACGTATATACAAAAAAAAGGGAAAATGAGAAATTCCCGACTTTTGACAGTGGTCACTGTTGATGGTCGCGGGTTCGATCCCCGCTTACGGCAAACATCTGTATTGACCATACGAATATTTTTCGTGGGTTTTTTCGTGTGTGTTTTCTGTTTCCGGATGCCCAACACAGGATCATTACATTCTAATCGGCCGTTGGGTGATATGCGTTTATTTATGATTTCAGAAGACGATTAAAATATTAATCAAAAGAAAAAATAATAAAGAAATTTCACGTGATATTGTAATATCGCAAACCCTATGGAGCTACACCTAATCGATGTACGATATACGAATTCTCCGAATCAGAACGAATCGTGGCATACATTACGAGGTACCAGCTACAAGCGGAGTCGAGTAGCGACACGGTGTCATGACTCATGATAGCTGCACCTTGCTACAACGATTCCGTGTTTACCACTATCAATTCTGTTTCTGATGCAATTTCTTTTGTTAATGTCGCTGTAACCATTTATTACAGGGCTCGATTTATTGTGCATTTAATTTTAAGACTCGCGTTTTTATACAGAATCGTTTTCCGTCAATTTTTTATTGTTTATCGTTCAGCGGTCAATATATGGAACGCTTAACAATATAAAAAAAACTTTTTTGTTTAATTCGTCTCTAACTGAAAAAGGAAAATTGAGTTAAAATCACTGATTCATATATTAAAAATGAAACTCTTAAAGAAGTTTCACAGAAGAATTAATTACGTTAAAATTTGTCAAATTAAGTTTCTATGACAGTCGGGTATTGTTCCCATATTGCATACAAAGTGAAGACATTACCCTTCTTCACTAACGTAAGCGTGTAGAAGTCTTGTTCATAATGACTATTAGTCAGACTCGTTTGCGATGTAAAAGACGATATTGGATTATTAATAAGCGATAAAAGTATAATTTAATTTAAATTTCTAGTTAAATTGACTTTAAATTTGACTTGCTTTTATATGTTCTTATATTATGAGGAACTTTTAAATTATTTACGCCATATTATTAACCACTTTACATAAAAAATTATTAGTATAATAATTTCATGAGAACATTAAAAGTAGATAAAAAAAATTGAATTCTTTCTCATTATTTAAAAATATATTTATAAACAATACATCACGCAAAGATCACACGTTACATAAAAATTAATATATACAGAAGTAAATAGGTATTATCAATTTATTTATTTATAACATAAAACAAAATCTATTTATATTAATTAACAAAAGGTATCACGTGAAATTAAGGAAGTTATTTCGATAAAGATAAGCTTATACGTGACGAATATACTCGGTACTTGGACTTTGCAACTATTTGATTTCAAAACAATTAAACATTAAGATATACAAATCATTTTAACTATAGCTTGCTTTATCTATTATCTTTATTTATTGAATAAACAAAGGATTGTCAATTTGTTTGTTTAGTGACAGCTAGTAGGTGCTCATAAGCGTAGCCAGATAAATCGGCCTTTTAAAAATCGTTAAATTTAAAACACCAATCAAAATTGATTTGATTATTAAATTACACACAGTTACTGGATAATATCCCTTTTAATGTATAAAATTCTAGCGATACTAAATTAAATTTTGGTGATAGGTTTCAATACTTGTCTTGTGAAGTAATTTTATAAGTCAGGCAGATTTATACGAATCTGTATCGTTACAGAAAGGCCAATGCCTTAAAACAATATAGTTCAAATTAAAAATACTTTATTCAAGAAGGCTTTTAAAGAACTTTCATATTATCAATTTGGACCGAATTTTTTATATAAGACTACCACCAGTTAGGAATGTGGTTTCGAACCGACACTCGATAGTTAAATCAAAAGCTCAGACTAAGTTACTGCTACGACCGCGTGTCAGTAAGACTGGCGCCAGTTACTAGATACGCATAAATCTTCCTCGCTTTTCTACAATCAAACAGAAGCACTTTGTTCCGCTTCCTGTATTATTAGTGAGTCAGCGCAAATGCAGGCACAAGATATTAAGACTTACGATCCCATGTTTGACAGTGGACTGGCCATATAAAAAATGCTAATATGCCATAAAATGCCAATAGTACTCTGTAGTAGTACAACCATAAACAAGAAGTAGCTGTATTGGCTACCTTTACATTACGAATACTATATTAAAAAATGTAAAAGCCAACAACTTCGTTACCGTAGAAGTAACAAATAACAAGTTAAAGCCTAGCCATGACGTTTCATACATCCATCACAATCATTTCCAAATGTGTCATTACTCCGTTTTAGCTTTTGTCCATGTGTTTTAATAAAAAATCGGTCAATATTTAACTTATACATACTATACTAAGTAAATAAACACAGTCGTTGAGCAGAGTCGAAAGAATTTTATTTTCGCGCAGTTACCCGCCAATTATTTCTCCACTCGCAGGCGTTATCGTTAAAAACAATGTTTGTTAAAACAAATAGAATAGTTTGAGTAATAAAAAAACTCGTTTTCGTGTATGAGAAGATCCATCATGTCCATTCACACGGTCGGCTCGCCACCGAGAAACCTGTTTCCCTAGAGACACCTGCCCCTCGGCCTATGACTGTCGGTACGTTTTTCGAGTTCCGTGACAGAAAGGATTCAATAACGTTATTCTATTTCTAGAACAATGCGCCAACCAGTCGCTATGGGCTAGACGAAGCGCGACGTTTCTTCAAAACAAATTGCCATTTATATTAGTGCAGGTAGTTTTCGTAGAAATATTTTATGTTGATTTATTATATTTACAAAGTCATAGTTTAGTCGGTTGATTACTTTTAGTTATTTCGGTAAAGTTTTCTAAATTAAGCGAGGTCGAAAAAGGCTAAGTTTCAGAGGTTTCAATATCAATCAGCTTAACTGTTTGTTAATAACTTTTACTGCGTTGATTACGATCTCTTATTATTTTATATGCCCTATTATTTCAATACAATGTTTCTAGCACAAGCAATGCTTTATTATGAAAATTATTTTTTATACTCGCGACGAAATTAAACTACCTAGTTATATTAATAGTTTTTACAATATGTATTATATTGCATTTTGGTCAAAAAAAGATTAGGAGTTTCCTTGAGTTCAAAAATAATAATAATTAATAATGCTGAGAATATGTGCACTGTTGAAGCGTTCACAAACACATAATGCAAAAATTTAAATTCAATTGTTAAATATTTTCCATAGGATTTAATTATATTTAATTAACAACCACACAACAATTTAAGAACCACATAATATTACGCAAATAATATCAAATTACGATATTAATGAATCTGAAAATGAAGAAAAATCTTTAAAATAGCATTAAATCGACATTCAACATGTATGATAAAATCTTAAACAAACCAGTAAGAGTTATATTGTTTGGTAGATAGGAAATTAATTACATTTATTAGTTGCAGTAGACTAGTATTTCTATTGCCCGGTGGCACGTAATTTCCCCGGGGTGACTCTCGCGAATCGTACGCCGACGCAATTGTTTAGCGTAAAGCGATTTCTATTGGAAAAATGGTTTCTTTAATCATATTTGAGGTCTTTTTTCTCTTTTACCTCATCAGTGCAATGGAATATTTCATTAAATTCGTCCTTTTACTGCTCTCTGATATAACCTTTACGTTGTTTCTGGTTTAAGATGTATAAAGTGAAGTGCTTATATTGATATTAATTCGACACTAACTACATTTTGTTAAAAATATTTAAATAATTATGAAACGTCAAAATGTTTACGATCTTTAATATACTTTTATTGCGATCATTATTTATTTCGATTATTTTAAAATATTTTAAAATTCGATATTTTCGTTATTACGAATAAATTATCACTTTTATATATAATTTATACTTTTCATAATGGAAACAAATTTCGCCTCAAACCATCACCCAGGCCGCGTCACAATAAACGTTGCGACGTGGGAAATTCAGTGTTTGTGTTAGAACATATGAATAAGTGTTTATGATGGATTATACTGTTCCGACAGCAGGTCGAGACGCCGCCTCGGATTCGTCGACTCTGGGAAATTATGCCTATATATATATATATTATTATGTTTATGTTTTCATATTAAAAAAGTATATGAATCACGAGAAACCGAATCTATATTAATGCAATAAAGAGAGACTTCGGAAACGTTGAACCAATTTTATAAAATAGGGCACCATTTGAAAAGTACTATATTGTCCATTGTCAGAGGCAATATTGTGTGTGTGTATATATATATATATATATATATATATATATATATATATATATATATATATATATATATATATATATATGTACATATGCGTCTCTACAATAACAAAAACGAAGTCGCGAACAAAATCATTATAATATAAAGAACTAACTGCTCTCCCTGCTTTATAGTTACAGCTTTGCTCCTATGAGTCGTAGCATCATGTAATATAGCCTATAACCTTCCTCGATAAACGAGCTAGCCAAGGTATAATGTTTTAAATCGGATCGGTAGTTTCAGAGATTACCCTCAATACAAACGTACAAAGAAATTTTACCTGTTTCAATATTGCTATATATAATAATAGTTGAATCAAAAAGAGCAATTAAAATAGGATTTAAACAACTGAATTTGAAACATCATGCATCGTAAGGCAAGATTGCGTCGTCGTGAGAAATTCTTAGCTAGTATACCACCAATGCTTGTTGTATTGAAGGAGTGACGAATTAGCTCGATATTCTTATCCTTAAGCGAGGTACCTTTACCTTTACCCAGTTTCTGGGACATTCACAGTCTATTTTGGTTTTGTTACTTTATAAAGCCATTCACAATAAGATTTTTTATTAGTGAGTGTTATAAGCAATTGTTGATTCTTTCAATAGATAAGATAAGATAAAAAATGAAAAAATAAAAATGCCACGTTCATCGCAGGTGTCATAAAATCTGTTTTCAGATATCAATCTTTATGGACTTTGATTTTTTTTTTATTTTCATCATCAAAATTATTAATTTATAAATAGACATTGCACTAGCAACGGACACCTAGTAACTAAGATTATACCTATGTCATTTATTTCAAAAATAAGTTCTTGAAACCGTAAAATCGGCGTTTGAGGATTTCGATTTAGGACGTCTCAATTTAATTCACAAAACACTTAGAGTTTCTTTGGAGCCTCATTAATTCAACGAGATATTTAAAAGGAAAAATGTTAAAATATTACAGTATATAGAAAAATACCTCAATTCAATTCATATCCTTGTATTAAACCAACAAAACCCTGCTAACACGTGTAACTCGTGTAATAATACTTTGGCCCCAGATTAAATAGTTTTCATAATCACTTGTTATCGTATATAAACGTATGAACTTTTATCGTACCAATAAATGGATGCTAACAAGCAATAATGTGTCAACCCACAAAAAGATTCGAATTCGGAGATATTAATGTATTCTCATAATGCGTCATGTAAAAACATTATTCAAATATTTTTGAAGTCATTAAACTAAATAAGTACGAAAAGCAGTTATTCAAATTAATTTTTTCGAATATTTAAGTGTGTTCAATATGTCGCAATATGCAGTAATCTAATAAATTCGAGAACCTTATTATTAGATAAAACTTTTAATTATGCCAATCTGCTTTTAATACGTTATACATTTTAACAAAATAGAAAAGAGAAGATATACGCCATTATATAATCGCCATTTTTTCAAAATGAAGTTCGTGTGGCTTGACACAGTATTGCTTATCAGCATCCAAATAAAAGTTATGAAGGGCTTTCAGAGTTCCGTAAACAACTATAATGAAAATTTGATTTTTCCTTTATATAATTGGAAGACACAACGTGTGAAGTTATAACTATTTCTGTTGCTTAGAAGAAGAGTATATAAAGCGTTGCTGCTAGTTTCAACTTCATGACGCGACAAGATTATAACATTTTATTCGATTCTCTAAAAACAAACTTAATTATTCCCAGCACTTGTCGCCATAATATAAACCTCGGTAGACAGTTAGGTTTATAAATGAATCATATAAAACAATCGAAATTACTAAAAACTTGTCTAAAAACGCATGTTTTTACATGACTAGGGATTTCATTAATTTTCCACAGACCGAGTTGATATTCTCTCCTACCGCGACTAACGAATACGCTACGAGACTATACTACGGGGAGATACATATTTTTAAGAGTGCGACGAGTAATGACAATGACTTTAAAATCAATACAACGCTACGCCGCGAAGCAACAAGTTGGTGCAGTGTGTGAATACATCACGATATAAATGTTAGAAGGAATTATGAAATAAAAAAATCTTAGTCTCGAAAGTAATAACTCAAATGAGATATTTAGAAATTCACAACTTATATATGAAATAATTAACAGCAGTAATACCGTTATTTTTTTCATCGATGAATTTTGAAAGTTGCAAAATCCGTCTTAAAATTCATCTTCGCAAATCGACGTCGTAGGTATTGAATATTCTTAGATTTTATTACATAACTATTAAATATTTTTGGAGAAGTTTCTTATCTTAATAAATTGAGCGTTAAAATGTAATATATTTTATTAAAAGATCTTTATAAGTAGTGACAAACATTAGAAGATCTCACTTAGAACGAGAAGCTAATAACTTTCTAAGAAAACAACATTAAAAACACTTACTGTACATTACGTTATCTCAACCGCATAACGACAAGCTATAAGCATATTGTATAAAACAAAATTAATCTGATAACTAGTTATAGAAAAAAAATCGTATATAATTTAGATAAAGGCTTTCTTAGATAAAACCTCCTTCGTCACGGTCATAGATCATTATTTGACAACGTTATCACAAAGCGTTCGTGGCTTGCGCAATACTGCATTATATTATCATCGAAATCTTAATAATTATACTGATATCGCGTCGGCGGGTACCGGTTTGTGAACACAAACCGAACACAGTGAACTAGTTTCCATAGGTGATAAGGAATTTTTTGGCGCCGCGCACTGTCCTAAATAAAATAAAGTAAATATTGATAAACACTGATGAGTATTAGGCGAGAATTACACTTGGAGGATCAATTCAATTCTTTGGTTAATGGACACTTGGAAGTTTTATTATCGTAAGTGAAACAAAAAAACTCCGTATCCTGGTCACAGTCGTAAGTAGCCTTACGAAATGAGTATCAAACATGACAGTACATTCGTTCAGGTTATGCGGTAAATCTAGCAAAGCTTTGTCTTTGTTTATTACAAGAAAATCTTAAGAGAGAATTACACTCGTAAGTTTAGTTTACTGAGTTTCATAAGATTTAAACAAATAGACCATGATTGCTTTAACACCTAAAAAAAATATTAATCATGTTAGTGGCATTTATTGAAACTCAAAGCTTACGTATGGTAACCTAGGTAACTGTTACCATATACATTTATATGGCTATAAATTTGTTTTATATTAGTTACAAGTATAACTTATAAGAATACTTCCCGCCTTATAAATTAGTTAGTAATTCTAAAACGTTTAGCAAAACTATTTATTTTTATAATTCTTCATTTGTATTATATTTTTTTAATAACATAAAATAAATTTTAAACCGATTCAACGAATCGAAAGAACAATATCCAGTTGAGTGTTAAAAAAAACAAAAAAAGAATAACGTTGTTATTATTTTGATCGGATCGAGTATCAGAAAGTAAAAGTACGTTATAAAATAAATAAAAAAAGGCATACAAAAAGAAAATAAAGTCGTGAAGTCCTCCGCCGGATGTGGACTCCGAAGAGCTGAACACCTGTTGTTAGCGTTTCGTTTTTTGTAAGGAGCTATGGTAAATATCCGTTTCATCCGGTTTCGTCCGACAGAATCGTTTTTAAAAGTCAATTTGATGACTTGTTAAATTTAATCATTTATATACGACCTTTGACATCCTAATCTTTATATTATAACGGCGAATGTAACATTGTTTTTTTTTTGTTCGTCTTAACTATTCAACTGTTACTATGTAATTTTGCATAAAGTCTGTCATAAGAACAGAAAACGGCACATTCCTAGATCAAACATCTAGGAAAATTTACAGTTATGAAGGATACAAAAATATGTTTGACCGTCGTCCGGTATACCATAAATATATGTATATTAACGCGAACGAAGCCGCGCCAAAACCTAGTTATATTATACTCGTTAATAATATTTTTATTATGATTTAAATTGCAAATTTCGCGAATATCGAAACTATATCAGTTGATGTGACACCGGTTTTATTTGTCCTGTTTATCGCTAAAGTCAAATATAGACATTCTACATAAGGGCTGTGGTTACAGGTGCACTCTGCAAACAACAACATACATTCGTGACATAAAAAAAATAATCGATATTATTTATTTATCAATCGATATCTCGCGGATTGAACATACTCGTTTAATGTACCTTATTTTTATCAACGGTAATGTCAAATTCTCTTAACCCGCGAAGTGTACTCTGTGGGCAAAATGGATGTCCTTATTACCTGCCCAATTAATCAAGTCACGTTCATTTTTTATTACGAGTTGCTACTGTAATTTACAAAGGAACATATTTTTATTAAGGCATTGTTCAGCGTACGCGCTCAAACAAATGTCACTCTAATATAATATTTTGCACCTGTGCGTAGGTAGGAAGTGATTTAAACTTTTAATTCGAATTTCATACAATTCATTCGAGTACATACTTTTTGATTCACAAACATTGCGACTGCATATACTTTATTATGAACCAGTTTGCGATCGTGGCTTCGTTCGCGTTTAAGTCGTTCTTCGTTATTAAAACGAGTTTCACCTCTAACTTATTAATCTTTTAGCGCGGAAACTCAGATATAAAATTACATCTTTAAGAATGAAAGCAAATAAGATAAAAAAGAATTAATCTATTACCCTTCCAGATTCAATCACATTTGGATTTAAATAAACAAGTATTATCATCATAGCACGCACATACTATCATAAATTAAGTCAACAGAGTACGGTTGACTTAATTTATGATAAGAACATCGCCAAATTAAGGAAGACAAATCTATAATTGCTCCGATCTTTGAAAATTATTTCTTTATTATTGACTTTTTTTTTAAAAGTATAATGGAAATATATTTGGTAAAGACTGGTTTTAATGCATATTAAAAAATAAAAAAATATATCAGTTAATATTTAATAAAAAATCAAATTTGAATCACAGGACATAATCCAAGTTATATTTCAATAAAATTCAAATTTCCTGTTCAATAAACGATCGACATACAAAACTGAACCCTAATTTTTAGTTCCTCTTGCACATCACTATTTCCAAGTACACACGATACAAGGAGTGGCGCTTCGATAAGCCGTTATGAGTCACGACACTATTCTGTCGATGGAATTCGATTGTTGATAAAACATTAATTGTCCTTAAAAATGTATCGATTAGCAACCGATGCGATAAGCGTCGGAAGTTCCGACGAAGTCTAAAATACGTATGTAAGTTACATACCTACCGAGTGACTGTAAAACAGCATTTCCAACGATTATTATCATTAACATCGATCGTAAATAATTCTTAAAACAATAACTTACACGTAACTCGCAATGATTGTATCGTAATGATTTTCTTACCTGAAACAAAAAATAAAACAATTAAATAAACTCATAATATTGTTACTCAAAAATATGACCGACTCACATCGAAGCATCATTTAAAAAAGGAAATGTTTATAATCATTGCATAAATGGCGACCAATTTCTAGTCTTCTGTTGAGGAGTTCTGTTCCTGAGCTTGGCTGGTCAACACATGCGACCACCGTACACGTAAATCTTATTTAGGTATATAAAAATCAAAATTACTGACATATACACTGACTGATCGATCAACGCAGAGCTAAAACCACTGGGTGTAGAAACACGAAATTTTGAACTGAGTTTCCTTAAATATCGAAAGTGTGCACTAAGAAAGGATTTTTGAAAATTCATCAACTAAGGGGTTAAAAACAGGGTTGAAAGTTTGTTAGGTATCAAATTCCTAAGTTTACGCGAGCGAAGCTGCATGGAACTGCTAGTGTAGTAAAAAAATTAAAGAAAACCGGTTACTGACCACCTGTGCGGAGACAATATGTAAAATACACAGAAATATTTCATTAACAGTAAAAAAAACAACAGTCAATTTTTTTCTTCTTTTTGGAAGTAAAATTCGAGTATATTTGAACGTGCATTACCAAAATCATTCGTCGCATAATATTAATTCGAAACACTAAGACCCGTGCAAACCGAACTGAAATTATTATATCCTGGAAACTCGACGGAATGTGCTTAAAATTCGTCTAGATTAGGAGGCTGCGGTGGTTTTGTAAAAAGGAATTAATAATGCATCGACTGATGTTAACCGTACGAGACGCAGTTAGAGCGGTAACTTTTCTAATGTATAATGAACCTTACGAATATTGTAATAGGGGTTACGGATTTCACCGTCTACGTGGAAACACAAAGGTCGCGCTTGGTCCATAAAAGCGACCCGCTGAAAGGTCACAAGGCTCTTCTCATTGTACAAATAGGTAACTATAAAAAATACTGAAATTTATAACGAGATTTCTTTTCCATGATTCATAATTTGTTTCAGCTTCCGCTAATAAGTTAATTTAAATAAAAATAACTAAAATGTTATTTTAATATAATACGGATATTTCAATTATCCCTTGAGAAAATTTACATTACCCGAAAAGATTTTTAGATTTATAATTAATAAAAAAAATTGATCTAAATTGGATGCTGATAAGCAATAATGTGTTAATCCACAAAAAGTCGAATTCGGAGATTTTGATGTATTCTGATAATGCGTCACGTATTTAACATTATTCAAAAATTTTCAAATTACCTAAAGAAATTAAGTACGGAAAAACGTGTCTTATTTTTTATTTTTAACGTTTCGAATATTGAAATATTCACAATAATTTTCAATATGTTTTAATATAATATATTTGAAAATTCTTAGTAGATAAAACTTCTCTGCTTTTAATTAATTTAACCAAAATAGAAAAGAGATGATTGTGTACGTCTTTAAACTAATTCGTTAAGAATAAGTTTGACATCTTAAGACGCCATATTCTCAAAATGGAGTCCGTGTGGCTTGTGATAGATAGTATTGCTAATCAACGTCCAATTATAATAGATAAATGCTATTGAGTTAAAGTCAGATTTACTAAATTAAACATAAATATCTACTTTTATACTACACATACCCTATGTTAGTTCAATGAAAATACAACCAGACCGTAGGTTCAATTTTTTGTAGATATTTACATGGCGTCGCGTTTGCAAAGCGTTTCATCAGCATATTGGAAAGACTGCAATTGCAATATTATTACAACTTTCGACGCTAAAATGTAATGAAAATGACCAGCGATTAAATTAATAAGAGGAATGTGCTGTGAAACGAAAAAAATCGATGGATTGTTTTCACAATTCGCTCTTTAAACGAAATATTTTAAAACAAAGCTTGTTATGATAACTGTTGCGAATCCGACGTTCACTTCACTGTTGCATCGCATTAAATTGATCGTATGAGAATTATTACTTCTGGTTTTTTAATTTAAAAGAAAATAAAAATGTTAATGTATGAAACGAGAAATTCATATATTTTAAGATATGTTTCGATGAGTAAACGAAATATTTTATTTTTCGATATATGAATACGATTATCTCGATCGATTACATAGTTACTTTTACGTTTTTTACTAAGGATTGTAGATTCGAACCCCGCTAATGACAAATATTTGCGTACTGTACATCTCCGGATTACCATGTATCATAGTGATATGGTATCGTCGAGTACAGAATCCAAAAAGTTATATTTTTTTAATAAAAAATGTTTTTTAGATTACGAAAAAAAATTATAATATTTACAAATTTCAAAAAGAGCTTAATGAACTCGGCTAAATTATACAGACAACATTGTTACATGAAGTTTTATATAAGGTAACAGAAACCGTAATAAAATCAGAACGAGAAGAAAGTTTTATTCGGTTATCGACAGAAAAGTATTTTATTTGCTGCGTACTATAAAATTGAGTTATGAATGAATGAAGCACTATTGTTGAAAAAAATTTACGTAATAAATTAATTTCAATTCAATAGTTAGTCATTTGAAGTCAGAAATAGGAAAACAATTGAAGAGGAGCAAACAAATAAATTAGTTATTCGTCGAGTCAAAACAGCCGTTCGCAAATAAAAACAATGCGGCTAGGTTAAAAAAAAGTATTAAAAAAATGCGATTTCGCTTTTGCTGGAACGCCACGGTAAGTAAACAATAATAGGCACTGATAACCCGTTGTCGGTGCGAGCATACAACCCCGTTCTGGGAAATAACACTGTAATATCGCATTAATTGAAGGCGCGTTTTATAAAATTTTCCAGAAATGAGCGACCGCGGATTGTTTTCCTGTAGCGGTCGTAACTTACGATTACAAAAATAATAATAAAAAAAATTCACATACGTGTAATAAAAAATAATCCTGTATTATTGATCCTCATTATTTACTACGGTCGATAAAAATATATATGTAATATAAGATTTCATATAAAGAGCATGTAATTTAAGATGTACGTCGAAGAGCGAATTATTCTAACTTGACGGCGACGAATACACATCTTTTTGGTTTTAATAAAACGTACCTAGGCAAAATAGAATATTATTTAGAAATTTCCATAAAAACATCAAGTCACTTTTCGCCTACGTATAAAAATCATATTTTACCACATTTCGGAAAACCTTTTCTTAAAGAATATAATCTGCGTGTTCTAAGAAAGCCTACGGATAATACTTCAAGCTTGAACGTTATAGATTCAGATATTTAGCGACGAGTAACATATCCAAATAGTATAATGTTCATTGAAATAAAACTATTTTAAACGGATTTAAATCGCGTATATTAATTATTTTTATCATCCCGACGTTTCGAGCACTTTGCAGCGTTCGTTGTCACGGGTAGACATATAATGTTCATCAAAATAATTATAACCAAATTAACAAATAATATACCATTTACATTGTATATTTCGTTGTTATCCAAGTTAACGATTAATATAATATGTAAGCTAGCTAACAAGCTCATACATCAATAATATCCTTATTTGCGGTTATTAACTGATACAACGTAGTTCCGCAAACTTCCAAAATATTTTTACCCCAGCGTTCCAGTAACTTAACTAAAGTATGATATAATAAACGGCCTTCCTCAAGTCGAAATTAAATGAAGGCGAAGTCAACATGAAGTTCTTTACGGAGTGTTAGTCTTTGTCGGGATTGTGACGCTACAGCCATCGAGTGTTATGACGCACAACCGGGAGCTAAGCCTACTTGGAGAACGACCCACGCACGTTTGGGGACACGTGAGAGCGGAAATAGGATTAGGGCACGCTCGATGTTTCACTGGTCTGCCCGGAATGGCCATCCCCGCAAATTGTTTATTGGATCTCTCGTTGATTGACAACATGCCGAGGGTTTCTTAGTGTCTTGAGAAGTGACACCGATTTGTTTTCGATAAGTTTACTCTCTGTCTAATTTTCTGAACATAACGTATCTAAATCTCGTAATAAACATGACTTCTTCTTTCGGTTACCATCAACGATCATGTAACATTAGTAAGCTTTGGATTAAAAATTCAATGTATCGAAAGAAAATTTTACCATAAACCGTTTATACATATTCTGCACATTAGGATAGGCAACATACCAGAAGACTCTTTAAGAAAATGTCACCACTTTGGCAAATAATGAAGATAAGCACAATGCAGTCCATTTATAAATATTTAGCGAATAACGAAACAAATAAAATAAAAAAAAAACAATAGATTCCTGACAAGTGTGGCAAAAAACTTGAAGTCGATGCATCTCGCTCGTCTCGTATGAAATACCTCTAGTAGTCGCCGCTCCTGTTTATCATCTATAAATAGCGACTCCTGAGAACCGGTAACGCATGGGAACACCCACGCGATCCATGAATCGCGTCTTGCGATATTTTTAAATTGCCAATCGATGTCTATTTCTATAAGAAGACTTGCCCTTGAATGTAGTTGCTTGGAATTTTTCTTAAAGGTTATTGAAGAGGAAAGTTTAATGAATGGAGCCGTGTAAACATCTTATTTAAAAATAGACATTTTAATTTCATAAAGACGTGTGAATATGAAGAACTTGTTCAAACACATTTATTTTTAATTGATATTTTACTCTAAATATTTATTTAATTAATATTCGTGTAGCTTTCCACGAGATAAATTAAGTTAATTTTTAAATACAAACTAATTTAGTCGATGTTATCCCAAGCGATCTTTATACCTGTACTAATTACTTGGTAATCTTAACGCATTTTGTGTTCTTTTAACTCATCTAACTTACAAATTAATGATTTCAATTACAATGAAATTTATTTTGATAAATATCAGTACTGTGTATTAGCTACAATTAGTTATTTGTTAGGTTCATTAGTGTTCGACACGAAAATGCATATATCGTCGATTTTCATATTGGCATAATAAATTAAGTGATAAAATATAAATCACATAAATATACCATATAGTCAATCTCCATTCAGATATTATAAGCTATCATCGAAATAGAATTTTCATGTCAATCGTGTAAGGAGTTTTTGGTTTAAAAAAAAAGAAATATACCACACTTTCATGTACCAATACTATAATGGTAAGATTTACACGAATATATGAATTTAAAAAAAATAATCAGACCGAAAATAATACATATTAACAGATATCCTTTAAAGATATTTTTATTTGATGTTATTTATAAACAAAATATTTGTAATACGAAAAACAAATGTGAAATTCTAATTACGTTTTTAAATCGTATTTGATTCTTGCAAAGGTACAAGATCTATAAATTCCGAACATCAAAGGTTTCGCCTACACGTTTACTCGGCATTATTTACCTGGCTTGCGACCTTCTTTATTTTGGTATTAGAGCTGTCTGTGTTGTTTAATAAAGTAATTCTATTTATAAGTGTCTAAGCCGGCTAAAGATTAATGTCTGAGCCATATACCAATCTACTGCGGCTTTGCTAAAAAGCAAACTACACTCAAACGCATAAGTCGGTAATGAGTATGGAATATATACAAATTCAAAATATACTTTATTCAAATAGATAGCACTTTCGAATCGATAAGTTTCAGGTCAATTCGCAAAAAAAAAAATAAAAAAAATAAGTTAAAAATCATATATATGGTATAAAACCAGCCGCTCCGAATTCGCACGGGTATTATAATTAAGAAATTGAATCCAAATCTTCCTTTTACAGTGCTATATAATTATCTTCAAGATTCTATTTGATTTAATAAACATAAAGAAATGTGAAATAGATAATAAAAATAATGTAACTGCTGTGAAGTCATGCTTTCAAACATTCGGCAAATGATTTTTATTTACCCAGATATAATAAGGATAATGTAAACTATTCTAGACTTCCTGTAATAGTGATTAGTGACATATACAACTTCAGACAATTTTATTACAATTTTAAATTGTATTATTAAGTTAAAACGTTTGTTTGATTAGATAGTACATTAACCTCAGGAAGTATCAGAAATATTTATAATTTTTTTTTGCGTTAGATACCAATAATAAATATTACATTTATTATAATTACATTATTTATGAATTTTATATAACAGAGAAAATGCCATTTCTCTGATTTAAAACGAAGGTGGAGTTTAATCCACTAATCAAAGCGAATTTAGGAAAAAAAAATATTTTTTTATTTCATTAACTCTGCCATTTCGGGTCTAATTTATTACAATATGGAAAAAAGTCTTACAATATGGAAGTAAAACGAGGAAATCCTATATAATCTTGTTATATTTTAATTAAACGAAATATTATAAGCTAAGCCTCCGTAATTACCGTAAAAATGAACATTCGAATGAAAAGGAGGGTAATATTCGTTATTTACAGTGACGTAAATAAGTGAAATGTTTCTTACTTAAATCTTATTAAAGTAAATAACTCGCGACTTTGACGAAAATACAACTTTACATTTTATTCCTGAATGATTCACATTTCAAGTTTCGGGTTTACGACACGCAGGGGAGCATACACACATTCCCTGCCGAATTATATGGGGTCTTAACTATGATTTTAATTAAACGTAATGTAAGACGAACTCGTAAATGTTGGGTAAAGGTAAATATTATGTTATATGATTCGATATAACTGATAAAAGCCTATTTGGATAAAGAATACTTTGAGTTAGAATTTTTACTAAGAGACAAACTGAACGTATAACACGTCTTGAATTCTTGACACATTGTTGATTGTAAACAAAACCCGCTTGAATATTTCTTGAATTAAATAACTCAAGATAAGATATCATTACGCCGTATTTTCATATAACAGATAGTTTAGCTATTTAACACGTACGAAAACATTCAAAAAATTTTGAATCTCCTTTTGGTCTTTATCAATAATAACCCTTTCAATGATTGTTGAATGAATTCAATTTTCATATAAATATTTATAACTTACTATAATTCGTATACGGGCTGGATTGACCGGGGCAGTACCTCACTCTGACCGAAGATCAGTGTAAAGTAGCTAATATAACGTGTACGATGTGTAAGAACCGGAAACTTAACCCACTCACTCATACATATCTTTACTTCCTATTCCGTTTCATCCCTTTTTAATTTTTAAGCTGGCAATGCATTTGTGATTTCTCTTTTTTATTCTGAAATGTATTTTGCTGTTGGCCCTACTGGCCTTGACAGCGTCACCGGGGGAGAGGGGGGGGGGGGGCGAGTATTGGACTCAGAATGGACGTCCGTGTCTAAAGGTGTCTCCTAGTGAGATCGCACCTCGGCTTAGAACGTCGTCGGTGAGTGATTCTTCTGGTACTGCGAATCTCCATGGACGACGGTGATATCTAAGCACGAGGTGTTCCGCCTGCTCATTTCGTTCGTCAATTATTTTTATAAAATAAAAAAAAAACCGCGTTCAACGTAAACAGACTCCATAAATAGATTGACTTTAAAAACAGCTCCAGTGAAACGATATTAATGTTAACGACAGAACAAGTAACCGCCAATTCACCGACCGCCCGGGACCGGCCCGTTGTAGGCGAACTGTAATAGCGTACATTTTTAATAATATCTCGACCCATTTGTACTCTTTCATAAACCGGTTAAGGCCAGGAATAACATAGAATTCATTATTCTATATTCCGTGTGAATATTTCTTTTTTATTCGTGTCGAAATATTATATCGCCGCTGATATATGTTGGAAAAAATAATATAAGTAGGTGATGTCTGTGTTGAAAGAAAAAAAAAGTAAAATATAATAACACTTCACGTTCGTATATATATTTATTGTTTAAATAAAAACTATTTTATTCGTAATCTGCTATTTTTATACGTAATTCGCGGGAAATATGTAGATTATATTAGTTTTATATATATTTCTAGGATTCAAGTAGCTTTATATAGTCCCAAGTGAATATGAGTCTCAATAAATGTTATTCTGTATTTACCAAATAATTACTTTATAGAAAAAGAAAACGTTTTTCAAAATCGCTTTAATAGTTTCATTGACAATTAAACTCCTCGCTATATAAATAAAAAAACAATACATCACATATTATCTACTAATACTATTTAAACATACACAGGAAAGTGCAATGTTAAACGCGCATAGTCTTTCTATAAAGAGCCGAGTCTAACAATCGCAGGCCACCCAGAACAAGGAACTAGAAAGTTCGTGCAAGCCTCCGAGCGAGTCGCGACGAAAGATTATTCGATTCCTTAGAATATATTCATGGAAATATAATTATAGTTATTATTCTATTACCGTTCGCATCGTTGAACTATAAATTTATTCCATTAGGCGAGAATTACATTTGTGAGTTTTACTCTTGAGAGCTATATGAAACAACGCTGTAACCTAGTAATAGATATGTCGTAAGTAGTTACGAAAGCTGTGAATGTCAAAAATAAGGCACTGACATTTACTTCTTTTAGGTAAAAAGTACGGAGAAATTAGTTACGTAAGTCTTAGAGCAAAACTTATAAGTGTAATTCTCGCCTTAGAAGGGTTTTAAGTTAAAAAGGAAATCGTAATTAAATTAAACGTAATTAAGTTAACACGTAAAACTAAAGTTTTTTTTCGTTTGTTTGTATTACCAAGTCTACATTCGGTTGTACGTCGTAGAAATTACTGGTTCGATTTGAATACTTATTTTAGCATTACGCCGCATTTATAGAAGCGGAGTAACCACAAACATTACCTAAACTGACATATTAAAAACGTGAGTCAAACCGCGTTTAGAAATTATCGTTAATATGTAATTTTTTACAATATAATATATACATAATATTTCAAACGTTCATTTCCATCCATTCAAAGATTCAAAATCAATTCAAAGTAATTTATTATTATTATTTTTTTATTTTAAAGTAGTATTACAATAGGTTAACAATGAAATACGTAGATATCTAAAATAACAATCTCGTTTCTATCAATGGAATAGCCGAATCGTCTGATGAAAGAAAAACAAAAATTTCACGTGAATCGCTTTTAGTAAAATAACTGTTCCGCCGTGCACTGATAAAGCCTCATAATGAAGTTCGCCGACGATGCCGTTTTAATTACTCGAAACGGTAAGAACGGCAAATTCGTTTTATAATAGTGGCCATGCCCGAGGTACCACCTGTACCGCATTTCACAAAACTCCTATAAAACGTATTTAGAACCGCAACACCATGCGAAATGGAATATCATTTCAATTATTAGAACTAATATTATCGTATAATTATTCTTTAAATTGTAAATATTTAATATAAACGTACTAACTATAATTAAATACAACGAAATTATATTACTAAAATATTTCATAATAAAGAATAAAATATTCAATTTACAGGTTATAGATAAATCAACATCGTGAATTTAACAGCTAAAGAATTTAAAGCTTTACTCTAGTAAATATAATCCTTGGTCGATTGCAATCCGTTTTTATTACCGGAAAATCTCTCCGGAAAAACTATACCCGTCTCGATACTTTCCCGATTACAAGTGGTCTAAAACACTGAAGTATGCACAAAGTGCATTTGCAGTTTACTCGACTTCAGAGAAGCAGATATTGATGGTAATAACGTTACATCTCTCTCTATCGACTCCATCGCTAAACAGTAAGAAAGGTACCTCATATAAAGTGTATAACAGATCATTATTGACCACTTAGGTCAGCGGCAAACATTCTCGACAGGCCAACGCTCTATTCTTCTTTCGAGTGGCGCGAGCGAAAATAGCTTTAAATACAATATTAACAAAGGGAGAGAATCGGCCGGTGATCCGGAGATTGTTGGCTCCGAGATACTGCTGGCGTAAATGTGGTTCCTGGAATGCATCGGTCTCCTTTGCGATATTTTTACCGTGGATGAATTTGGCGTGGATTTTTCCTCTTTGTTTAAAATATACTTCGATTTAAATGTTTTATTTCGTATGCTATACATTATTTTTGTAAAGTTACATATTGATATATTATTTTTTAAAACTTTGTTGCGTTCTAAATTCATTAATCACGAGACAGTTTTTATTAATGTTACATTTACACTCACTAATGTTACAATTACGTTTCTTATAAAAATAAAATTATACACCCTATTATTGGTTCAAATAAATAAATTTCATTTCATTTCAATTATAATAAGTTAAACTTACGTTTGGTGTTTAAACAATTTTCTTAAAGTGTACAAAATAAGAAGCTTTCCGATTATATTGTGATTAACCTATCAATAGAGTAGATTAATAATAAATCAATAATGCTTTCTTGAAATAATTTCCTAATTATTCATAAAATTTATTGACGTAATAAAGTAATTTTTTACCAAAATAAACCGTGTTATCATCCATGATTAAAGTGTGATAGTAAAATATTCTCGGGGCACGAGCACCTGTACTTAGTGATAAGTCCCATATTAATGTGTAGTGAACATAAATACAGATAAGGTACAAATGGAACCGTTATTTCCTACTAACGGAACGAGTCAGGTTTCTGGTTAAAGTCGAACTTGTAGGTATACATAATTGTTTTATAAACTTTAATGCTAAGTTTAGTGATTTTTGAAATATTTTTTTTTATTGTGGATAAATAATAGTGATACATAAATATTAATATATTACACATTTAAAATTCCCACAAAAACAGTATCAAGATAACATTTTCCTTAAAAAAATATCAATTTTTGTTGATTGTATTCCATGTATTAGTAACGTCGAAAAGTCCACATGCAATGTAAAAACAACGTGTAAATTCTTTTATAAAAAATCCCACGCAACGTACAATTTGTTTAAACGTCTAATTACCCTCAGTGGGAGAGCAAATGAGCGGTGAATCGATGATGAAAGAAGTTCCTGTAATGACGAAACCTGTCCTCAAGTATAATGGAGTGTGTCAACAATTCGGTACGAGGCGAGCGTCAGAACACGGAGCAAAATTCGACCGAGTGGAAAGACCTGTGACTGCGTCACAAACGCACGACAGCGACGTCTACCTTGAAGTAAAACCAACTAATGAGCGACTCTGAAATGTTAGGGGGACCACAATTTAGTCACGAAATATATATCATGTTGATATATTGTTTCGCGGAAAAAGAAAAAAAATGTGATTATTTATCACGAAATCCCGAAAAGCAACGCCTGATTCAATTAAATATGCACAAAAGGATTATACTTTTCTAAATGACATATTCCAATCGAAAATAGAATTTACACTAAACACATAAAAATTTCTACCCTAACTAAATACAGTTAAATAAGCTAATTTAGTAGACAACAGCTCCCCAAAATTCGATGTATTCGAACTCATCGTCGAATCCTTTTAATCGTTGACAATAACGTCATCGCAGACAAGTATATCGGTATAATAAACGTCAGAATAAGACAAATAATGTCCGCCCTCCGCCAAACATTATTGGCACCCCACAGCGGGATGCGTGTGCAATTTGCCACTTGGACGACACATCGAGCGGAAAGTCGGAAACCTTCTTCAGCCGCGACGTTTCATAGGCGAGCGCGTGGGACCCATTTGTAGTTGACGTGCAATAACATAACATTGATGGCGTTTTAAACAGACGTCGCGGTAATGAGTTTATAATTTATGACGTTTCAATTGTTACCCATATAAAATAACTGCTATTAAGTAACGAGGGTACTTGGACTTGTCCACGTTTGACTAATTCGTGTTAGTCATTTTTTTAGATTATAGTTATTTTAAAATATACTGCAGTGAGAGGTATAAATAGGAATGAATATTAACTAGTGGTCTGGTTCTGTAATAGGTTTGGAGCTGTCTTTTTAGATGCCCCGCTCTCCCCTAGTGATACGTGGTTCGGTTTTTGTACTTAATACACGATATCTTAATGACCCCTTGTGACATTTAGACCACCTCATCTCTTTAGGCCTCACGTAATTAATGGACAGTCCCTTATGGGGATTGTAGCGTATCTTCGCATAGTCCTTCGTAAGTTACACGCGCATCTAGCGGCGGCGGAACGGTATGCGCATGCCGAAGCGCAGCGACACGAATATTTAACTTATTTTGCATACTAACAAGCAACGGTGCGCAGGCGCGACATTGCGTCACTGCGGCCGAGTTGCGCAATCGACTCACGCGCATGCACGCTGCCATTCATCCGGCCGCACTGGCTGGCAACAGTCTAGATTCGCTACATCTAGAGCTGTGTTTCCGTCTCGCTGTGTGAGCAGAATATGCTTATTAGTCTGTGGTAACAAGGTTAGTTCTAACGTTCACCTCGACCAAGCTTCCGGCTACTAATGAACCTAAGGATGATTTTAATTAAAATAACTAATTTAGAAAGTTATATTAAAATGCGCATATGAAATAATATAGGCGTACTTTTTAATCTTACTGTTATTCAAATTTTACGAGGGAAACGCATATCTCGTAACGAATGTTCAAAAGCGGGTTGAGAAAAATTTCTTGATACGTCATCGCGTTCATTGATGGCGATAATCGTCAATTTCCTAGGAACCTTTACGATAAGGCACCGGATGTTTGGCCGTGTGTGGCATTGTTCACATTGGCCTACTATGTAAGGCAATAGCTAAGTTCCATAAACGGATGTTTTCGAATACATTCTAAGCTCCTAACTTTATAAAAGGTTTGTCTACGATAACTCGAGCGATTAAAATAGCCGTTAAGCTAACGTACCAGATAATCACTTGTATTAATGTGCATTTGAATGATAAGCAATAATGTGTCAACCCATGAAAAGTCTAATTCGGAGATCTTGATGCTTTCTAATAATGCATCACGTATTTAACATTATAAAAAAAAAAACAAGTAAATAAAAAGTTTCCTAATTTAATTGTCTCGAATATTAAAGTGTTCAATATTCTGTAATATACAATAATCTGATATATTTGAAAAATTTATTAGTAGATAAAACTTTTTTGTATACCAATCTCCTTTCAATACATTAGCCTTTTATCGAAATGCAAAAGAAAAGATGGATATACAATTCTTCAAACAAATTTTTTAAGAATAGGTTTGACATCTTTAGACGCCATTTTCTCAAAATAATATCCGTGTGGCCTCACGTACTATTTCTTATCAGCGTCCGTTTATTAATCAATCGATTGTCTCAAAAATTGAAACACCTAATCATCCAAATGATATAAGCCCATTAGAATTGCTATCGGAACACGAACACACGCCAAGGCCAGACACAAACAAGTAATTACTGTTTTGTGTTTGTGTATTCCGGCAATAGTCATTGTTTCACACCGATCGGAACACCAACAATGCGCCCTTTACGTTTAAATGTCGTCAGTTAATTGAGACAATTGATTTTAGACGCTTGCAGGATGTCGGTCGAACGTTAATTGGTTTATTGTATTCGAATAAATTAATATAAGTAATAATTTCAAGCGTTAAGAGAATTATAAGGTTATTTTAATGAATTTAATCAGTTCGTTCGTTCTTTCACGTCTTTGATCTATTTGTGCAGATATAAATATCATTACCTTTTATTAATCTGTTGCAGTTGTTACTATTCATTTTGTTAATTTTTGATAAAAGTAACTTATACTAAACTAATAAAGGGAAAAAAGCGAATATTGTATCTGTGAAATCAACTCAAAACTCTTTTTAAAATTATGTTACCATTTTAAAGGTACATGATTCTAGATGGTCATAGGCTATATTTTATAAATTATTTTAAAATCTAAATTAACGCGAGCGCGAACAAAACTAGTATTACATATTTTGTTTGTTATATACCCATCTTTGTATTATTATTGAATTTTTGTTATAACAGAGTAACGTTAAATCGAATCGTATCACGACCGATTCAATGCGAAATAACTCCCGAGCTAAATATTTTCGCTGTGATTACATTCATGGATATCGGATACTACGTCACACGCTTACCGTAAATATAAAAACCACCGAAGCAAAGTGTTTATCTCAACGGGTGACTGTATTTATAATGGCGACATAGAGGGATATAGACTCCACTATTATTGAGTGATCGATCCTAAGAACAGTAAATATGTAGGAATCCTCGTTTGACGTATAAATGACAATCATTAAATAGGTAAGAAGGCACAAGGTTCAGAAGACAGATGCGTTTTTCTTTTAACTTTGTGATCAGTACTCATATTTATTTAGCTCTAGGAACTAGTTAGTGCGTCCCGCGTCCTTCAAGTCGTAGTCCCGCGTGCAAGAATAAGAATTGTTTTTAGCATCAGTTCATTTTTTTATTAAGTACTTGAGTATAAAAAATGACTACAAACTAACACTTTGACAAATTGTATAACTTTTTTTTTCACTTTCAAATTCGCAAACTTCGCTCCTGTTAAAGTACGCAGCTACCTAATAGACATATAATAAATATTCTCATACCATTTCTGATAGACACTCTGTTCAGTGTCGCTATCAGTGCGAAGGTGCTCCCGACGCGGTATCGGGACGGATGTTTATATAAGAGATAGGCTAACTTTCAGCAGTTTATTAACCTCTTGACTTTGGACTCGATACAGAGGTAATGGAGGTCATTTGTATGCATGGAAAAATTTGTAACACATGTTTTTGTTAAAGGACACACACATTTAAGTCACCTGTGCGAGCACAATTTCGGAAAATATAAAAAATAACATAAAACTTCATTTAATCAATCTAATACAATACGTATATAATCGGTACCAATTCCATAGTAGAATAAGATCGTCCATTGACTTTTTGGTACAAAGATACTCTCGCCTGCCCTCTTCAGTCGTTAGGTGGTTACTAGGAAACGTCCAAAATGGTTGTCATTCTGTGTGCCAAAGTCCACAAGTTTATAACATATCTATAGCTACATAATATCATTGGTATAAAATCATAACAAAAGCTATAAATTATAATAATACAATTTTAATAATACCAATTCAATAGGCAGATTGTATAAAAATGCCGCAAAGTAACAGACGGGCGTGACAACAACGGTACACTAAAATTAAAAACATAATAAAGGTTAACGCGTCTATTCCATTAAATTTATTACGAAGCATGTCGCCAAGCAGAAACATCATCCCAAGCGTATTGTAACCACACAATCCTATGTAACTGTCAAATAAATATCTCTGACACGACGCGTTAATAAAACATAATCAACACGACAAAAATGCGTATAAAAAAATAATAATTTCATTTAATAATTATTTAGCTAAAGTTATTGCCAACGAACAACACTTAATAAATAAACGCTTCGAACTTATAGCCTTATAACGAATTCATATTTCGGTTGAAAATTATGAATACATAAATTGTCGCTAATTGCTTTTATGTATACCTAATATTACGCAATTTAGGAATATGATTTCAACAATGATATAGCGAGTTCAACAGGCGAAAATGAGAACATGGATTTTTTTAACCTCCGACCTAAAAAACGGTGTTATAAGTTTGACGCGTGTAAATGTGTGTCTGTTTGTGGCGTCGTACTTTCCTAGCGAAGGGGTCAATTTTGATGTGGTTTCTCATAAGTAAAAGCTGATGTAATTGAAATGGTTCTTAGTTACAATGTATCAAGACCTCGTCAAACGTTTGAAGGTTATCAGCGATTCTAGTAGTTGAAAGGGTCTGACCAACTTCTACTGGTCGGATCAATACTAAATTTACTATACTGTAACTTCAAATATATTAAAATAATATAGGTTAATGACCTTGACCTGATACTGCAGCATCATCTAGAAACGTCACATATCTTCACCGACTCACAGCAGAAGTAAAGTGTTCTCATTGTAATGGTCTCAATGAATATAGTGTCGTGAGATATCAATTTAATATTTTGATGATTGTTTTATAAAACATCACTTTCTGAGATGACTCAAATAAAACGTGTCGTTTTCAACTGCCGGTTGCGGGTTCAAATCCGGGACAATTCTTCTGACTTTTAAAATTGTGCGCATTACATTCGGCTCATGTTCGGCGGTAGAAGAAAATACAGTAAAGAAATCTACATTTCGAGAGAAATTCTGATAAAATTCGCAATGAAGCGTCCTCGTGAAGTAACTTCCTTTTTATATTCTTTATTACACCTCTGCAAAAGCAAAAAGTCCATTTAGAATTTCAGATCTTATCCTTGACCTTGCATTAAAGACACTACGCGATCACTAGTCGCTTTGGTATATCGAAAAAATCCACTTCTAGCTAGTTCAAGTGTTCAATAATCCAATCGAAAACGTCAACGTATTAATGCTTATCAATGATTAAGTACTGAAAGAGCTGACGTGTGCTGCATACGCAGTTCGAACGTCATATGTACTATTACTATTCTCGTCACATAATAGTTTTATTATCCATAAATATTTAAACAATCGAGTTAGATTCCATGCATAGAGGCCAATGATGTTTTATAACTATAGATATCTCATGGATTTTGGCATTCAGGATGCCGACCACTTCGGACGGCGTTGTCTAGCAATCAGCTACTGATAAAAATAATTAATTGATCGTTTCGATTACTCACTTGACACATTTAATGATGGTAAAATCTATACTTAATATTAATATTATAAAGTTGAAGAGTTTGTTTGAACACGCTAATCTCAGGAACTGCACGTTCGAATTATTTTTTTTTTTTTTGTATTAGATACTTTGTTTATTGAGGAAGGCTATATTACATCACGTTCTCATAGGAACTAAGTAGTACCCATAAACGCGAGTGAAACCGCAAGGGACAGCTTGTTAAAAATAAATACTTAAGTTTAACAAAGTTAACAAATTATAAGACAATGATTTTTTTCAATTCATAAGGTCGTGACCTTAAAGCTATGCAAATGCGATTGCAACTTCCTGATCATCAAGATATGAATAATTACGAAAATACGACTTTTATCGCTTATTATTTCATCAGATGTTTTTATTAAAACCGACCGTCTTTATTCATAATTTATATATATTTAATCCATACTAATGTTATAAATGCGCAAGTAACATAATTGGTTCTTAATATATTATTTTGAAAAACTATTCTATCAACATTCTGTGACATTAAAGGCTAAATAAATCCAAAGTCCCATCGAACATTCTATACGTTTCGAGTCCCACTTTTAAAATTTTAAATTCGTTAACCTTAATACAAATCGTCCGGTATATTTGACGATAATAGGTTTTATAAACAAGCTAAGAAAAAAATAATCGTTCACAAAAGTCGAAATGCTCTCACTGTCGTTACGGTAACACGGGCGCGGATACAATTCTTAACAGTCTCATTGCTTACAATGCCGATGTTATGTACTATAACATCAGAAAAACTTATATCTTTATGTGCGAACGCACGCGTCAGTCGGTGGGCTCGTGAAATTATAGTTCAAGTGCCTGCGTTGCTAACGAAAACGACTCGACTAAATCTACGGACTGCTGAGTTATGAATGATGAATGATAAATTTCTGAGCGGATGGGGCAAATAGAATTCAATTTTTTTTTTGTCCAATATAATAAATATATAGATATAAGTATTGACCTTCGTTGTTCTTAGTTATGATACTTTTTTACATATTCACTGCCACTACGTGTTCAATGTGTTATAAATGGACACGCCTGGCGTGTCCGCGGCAGTGAATGTATCAGATATATGATATACTTTTAGATTAAAATAAAGGTGTAAATATCAAGATATCTATAGGTGTTTTTCCTCTATAACAGTAATATAAAGGAGTATGTAACGAGCTCGTTTAAATTATTTGCCTAAAACTTCACTGAGCTTAATTATTTCTGTATGCCTCTATTAGCTGAAAATACGTGGGGAGTATCGTTTTGATTTCGTTACTGTGTTAAAAAATTGCGCGTACTCGCTCGTAACGATTTTTGTCATACAGAATAATGGGTCTGAGTACGCTTTCTCGGCGTTTCCTTCAAACGTTACAAGCGAACTGTCACAGTTTCACATCCTTGTTTCGCACATCTATGAGATCAGACGTGAGTCAGTCGCCGTTGCCACACGAGATGAGTCATCGTACCGCTGGAGAATGGGAGTGGGAAACCTATTGTTCTCATCGTGTCCTTAATTTTGCTCAGCTGTTTCGATAATGTTGACAGACGTTGAGACGTCGCGGTTTTGCATATAATTAAAAAAATATTAAAATTTTTAATATTGTGCTAACAACGCGACAATTATTGAATAGTTAATTGTTTATTTAAAAATTTAGAAAGAGACGTTGATAGTCAAAAATCAAAATACATAATTAAATCGATATTGAAATAATTTGACTCCACCATTTTAATATTAATTTTTTAGCATACAAAAAGGCAGAGAAAAATGGACAGTCGTAATAAAAGACAAACTGTTTATTCATCAGATCTATAAAAATATTATTTTATACTTTTCCGTAACCTATAAAGCGCGGTTTCTTTTTATTATTAATGTAATGGCACTAGTATTCAATTTTTTCCGCTTGGGTTATTCCGTGTGACACATCCGCAATTCTATACCATTACTGGGCTAGGTTAAAATTATTTTCATATTTAGTGCTGGACGGAACTAGTGCATGCCGGTAGAGTTATCCGAACAAGGCTACGGACGTTTGCGACAAGCATTTATTCTAATTGCAATTTCAATACGAATGCGGTGTTTATCAAGAACTGTAGTTATTGAAAGCGACAATAGGCACCCCTATTTGTGAAATACATAATTGTTATGACGACATCAAGGCAGCGAGGGAAGCATATTTAAATATTAGAGTTACATTTTGCATAACCATCGAAACGATTAGTTATATTTATTATTATATACATCTTCATAATGTAGTTAAATAATTTATACGCGTTAATTTAAATATTGCGCAGTGGAGTTTGCAAAAAAAACGCCGTCTCGATTGGGAGGAGAAGGCCCTCGGTTCATGGCAATCGCAATCAGCTGATTCATTCGCCGGCCAGTCGGCAGGCGGCCTTGCATGCAACGCGACTGTCATTGATTCTAATTACCGCAGGATATTTCGGTTAGACAAAGAGAAACCTCGTCGAGTCGTTTTCAAACCCAGAGCTCTTAGCAACGATCGCTATCGCAACCTTGGGTAAATGTTAATCGTCGAGACTTAATATAAGGTAATAAAAATACAATTAACGAAATATTACGGTCGTGTAATACAATCTCGGTTTTGATATCGCGAATTGTCGATGGACTCGGTTTTGAATTAATTAAGAAATAGAAAAACGTTGATGAATGAAACAATGTTCGTACATGCGATAAAAATGTCGTTGATCAAGTTTCGGAAGCAAGGTGACTCCCGTGACCCGAAGGTGACCCGCGCTCGTACGCAGTTCGACGAACCCAGTACAGTATCATTACCTTAATCATCACTTCGACGCGAATTAATAAACAGGCCGACTAGGGTTTTTCAATACCATAATTATGTATAGGAAAATCAATAGGAAACGGGTATCGCTTTAAATATTAACGAATTCCATCGAAATTTTAAGTACATTGTGTATGTTCGGGTACCTATACAATTTAGTCGTTTAATAAAACTAACACGTCGTATCGGAGTCAAAAACCCTGTTCTTATCGCCGCTGATATTTAACATGAATGAAAAGGTTATCAGGGTCATCAAAACAAAATACCCAATAGCTGTGGAACAATCGGAGGCGAAACACGTGATCAAGGTCGACAGCGGAGAGTAAAGAGCAGTGTGAAAAGTAATATAAAGAGAGTAAAGCGGTGGAGCGTATTTACCGCCACCGTGGCGGGCAATACAGGCGGCGGACAACTAATTGCGAAAAATGAGATTAACGCTCACTGCGCACTAGGGCTGCCATTGATCGCATTCACATTAGCGAAGGATTTCAATACTTCGATAACTTTTACACATATTATTCTATTATATGTGGTGCAATAATTAACAATTAAAGAAATATTCATCGAGGCTTTTGTGAGGTTTTACATTTGTATCTGTATATCTGTCTGTGGCATCGTAGCTCCTGGCGAAAGAACCAATTTTCTTTATTGGTAAGTTGATATAATCTGGTTCTTATCTATAATTTTTAAAGATGTATTCAGTTTGATAGTTATAAGTTCTACTGATCTAAATGAATCGAATTTTACTATATTGTGATTTCATTGCCATTAAAATAACATTATTGTCATCTTGACCTGCTGCTGCAGCATCATCTAGAATTAGCAGAATACATAATTTCTCAGCAACTTACAGCAGAAGTATTATGTTGGGGCTCGTCAAAATAAGTTTTAATGAAAAGATTGTCGGGAATTTTTTTAATTTTATATTGTATTCAATTAATTTCAATTTTGCCACAATTATTAAAAATATATCTTAAAATTATTCTAGCAACTTCTTAAGTAAATATTACAAATAAAAATAATATAACTACAAGGATTGTAAATAATTTAATAAACTAAATCGAAACATAATTATAGATAATGTGCAATAGTAAATAATATGTCAACGAAGAAAACCTTTTAAGGTTCGACTGTAAAAACTACGGTAACTGATGTGTACCGGTTGCCGTTCGCAAAGGTCTTTTTGATAGCTCGCCATAAACCATATAATAAATTAACATTTATAAAGTTGTGTGAAAAACAAATTTATCTTATTTCAAGGACTTCGTGACAAAAGAATAGAAAAAAGAATTCCTATCTAACTTATTAATTATTATATTCATAATAAAATTAAAATAGAACTACCAGCCCTAATGCGAAGGCACTTAACGTACATGCTCCTATTTACAACCCCAGTTTCATTTCTTTTACAACACCACTAATAGACTTATTTTATTAGGGAGGAATACTGAGATAAAGCTTATATCGTCAACTATGTAATCACCATAAAATCGACACAATTAAACATCTACAGCTAATTATGTAGACAGCTCCATGAACGAGTGTCATTTACTCAATTAGATTAATGACAAGCTTTATAGGCAATAATTTAACGCTTCTAAATGTTAATAGGCAATTTAGTAAATAAATCAATTTTTGAAAGAGCAATAGATCTACTGCATTGCGTCAGTGCAGTATATTATGTCAACATGATTAAATAGAAGTAACAATTTGTTTAGTGATTGCTTTTCAATTGAAACGTATTAATAAATTAAAATGTACAACATTTCCTCTCATTATCCGTCGGTGAATGCATTTAAATGTACAAGGAACTAAAATACTTCCAGCAAAGTATCTGATGTTATATTGCAGTAAGAAAATCGCCCTATTCAAGTTACAAACCGCAACGAGACGCCGAGAAAACGGTTACTTGTAAATAAATATACAAATATTTCAAAACACGATATGTCGTTGGGAAGATTATAGAAATGTGTTGGCATGCAAGGCAACATTGCATGAATACTTTGTTTTTTTTTTACGATAATGACACCTGGCATAGATTACTCACTTTAATTTCCTTTTTATAAATAAAACATACATTTGTTTTCTTATAGTTTCTCATAACGGACGTAGCCTTAAAAATGTTTAGGAACAGTTATTTAAAAAAACTGATATTTAATAAGCGTTCGAAATATAATTGAAATAAAATATAATTGATATACGCGATTCGTCCGAATCCGTTTAAAATATTGTGTTCATTGGAATTTGTAGTAATCGCGAAAACCTAAGAAAATAATAAACTCCATACGATTCGCTTTAAGAGAGCATACAGCACGTAAAAGCCAACTACAGTTAGGGTGGATCTAGACAAGCGTTCCCCGGCTAATTGCGCGTAAACGTCCTAAAGAGATTACCGACGCCGACGCGACGCAGAGGCCGGTGTGTCAAGACCAACCACCGTACGCTTGCATTTAGCTCTTATATATTTCTTTTAACTGGTCGCCTAGCGGTCGGAATTCGACCGTTGTTCATTAAATTTTCAAACGTTTTCAAGGTTGACCACAGATAATATATTCTTAATTTGACCAAAGACTAACAATAAACAGGAGTTTATATGCGTGTCTGTGTCAAATACGTGGTAGAGTGTATATTGTTTCTTTTTATTGATTATATGTTTTTTTATGCATAATAAAAAAAAATATTAGCATTCCTCGCTCCTTCGAAATTTCATACTCCTCCGTACGAACAATTTTCGTAAAAAGGGATACAGTTTTTGCTTGACGAATTAATATCTAGATACTAGTTAGGACTCAAGTTTTGTATCGCAGTGGTGGAAGCGAGACGGATGTAATTACGCAGTATGTTAAAACGAGATGCGACATTTATTTCTCTCTGTAACGTTTTGCGTCCAGCGAGTCCGCACTGGAACACCGCGACGTGTCCGTCTTAATCTTTTCTGACCCAAACCAATTAGGTTAAGAGTAACTGTTGTTTTAAAACATTAAACTCCAGTGCATCGATTGTACTTTAAAGTTATTTAATTATTACGAGTAAATATAAAAAATGTAATTAAGCTTTTGTTGTGAAACATTTTTGATGAAACTTATTACAATTTGTACGATAAATTAAAATTTTGAATACCTATATTAAATTACTAAGTCGTATAATAATAATTTAGTATCAAAATGTAAATTTTTATTAATGAGAAACAAATATATGCCGCTACTTAGTGACAAAATAATATAAAATAAACTTAGAAATTAATTAAGGGCACGGCAAATGTCATAGAACCGAATGAAGTCATACTTTAAGGGACAAAGTGTGAACCGTTTTGTTTTGTAATGTTAATTATTGTAATGAGACGTCACCATTTGTGTTAAGGCTATTTATTTGTCTTTACAGCGGTGAAAATAAACTAATATACTTTTAAATTACCGTGACAACAGCTGACGTCGACTAATAGATACACATAATGGATAACTTTAGCTATAATTTTGTTTTTTTTTTTTACATGTTTACGGATATAACTAAAAGGTAAATGATAAATAACTTTCCTTGAGTGTTATAAAAATTTTATACGATATCAATATTTTACATACATTTTTAAACATTGCCGTGACATTTTAGGTTTAATGTATTGACAATATCGATGCAACAGGATAATCGATGTTAACAAAACCTAAAAATATACAAGACTAAAGTAAAAAAACTTCAACAGCTACTAAACTGATTTTTATTAAATTTCTATGGAACTAATAAGATACTCTTTGAAAAGAAATGGATGGAAATAAAAAAATGGATGAATATCTATAAAAAAAATATTCATATCTGAACTCAAACTAACAACTAATTTATATTATGTAAATTTAAAAAAACCACAGATTAACTTTCAGAATAAAAAATACCATTCACAAACGCAATAGCACAAAGCTTACACCGTCCAATCAGTGACGAAAGATAACGTTTAATCGACTATGTTCTATATTACGTCGTCTGAGGAAAGGTTACTTAATCGTCTCCTTGGTACACTTTATTATCAGATGTGGACGTGTGCACGTGACACACGGCAGTGAACACCATCGGCTGAGATACGAGTTTTTATATCACATACACGAGACGGTGCGACTCGAAAAAATATTATAAATTCTTTTATATGTATATATTAGTTGTACCGGTATGCGTTTCAATGCCTCATAATATACATTTTTTTACTAAGAACCCTCGCGGGCATCGCCAGAACAAAAGTCAAAATTTCATCAGAACCCGACTAGTGGCTTTGAGCGCATAGAGGTTACAAATTAAGACATTGGTTTTTATTTATATAGATAATAACTCTATATTAATATATAAAAATATATTTGTTGGTTTGAACTCTATAATTTTAGGACTTCGATTTGAAAAAGAAATTTTAGTTCAAGATAGCCTATATATTAAGAAAGGTTATTATAGGCTATAATAATTCATGCCACGATTTAAAGTACGAATGCAATAAACGTCAACAAATCTGGTAAGTACCGAAGTTTAATGCGGGTGAAACCAGCAGTTAATAACGTACATACAATTCATACGTTTTAATTGATAATTCTTAAAACTATGAATAAAATATGAATAACTCTTGACAAACAACGCTCCCCGTTAAGATCACATGAGCCTGTGCCGGGGGTCCAGATACATACATATCACAAACACAAATACTCATATCTCGACAAATATTCGTATGACCTTTAGTGATAATTTTTTTAAAGTTGTTTGTCATGAGCGGGGATCGAAGCTGAAACAGCGCCTGTCAGTGGTCACTGCCGACTGCGCTAATATGCGGTGTTTATTTTTATCATTTTTACGTATGGTTTACTTTTAAATTCATAATCTTTATATCTGTCTTACTCATCACAATATCAACATTGTTGCTAAACGAGTTAGCATAAAATCTTTATCGATCGTTTTAAGGGGAAATATTGTAATGTGATAATTTACTTCAGTTCACTGTGTAGTAAAATCTTTACTCGCCCACGTGTAGTCTCTCGTCGGTGCGCGTGCACCGAGGTAGCAACTCATTTTAGTAGGTCTATTCAGTGCGAATAGACTTGAATCTCGTGAATTCAAATGATTTTTCAACGTTCGATACTCAATACAGTAATTGTTGGTAACCGTACACTAGTCACATTAAACTGTTACATTTGTCTGACATAAAAAAATGTAAAAACAGTAGAGTACTAGTAGAGTTTATTTTAATTTAAAATATATTCCAAATTAATCGACTTATCCATAAGTCCGTATTATATTAATTTTTTTCAATTAATTTTCTGCTCTATAGAATAGTTCACTGCACTTAATAAAATATAAATGACACATGCGGAGGTCGAACGTACAATAAATGTATTGCATTTTCTGCATCTTTACGTTATTAGATATCGTATATCATAGTTTTACATACTTCAACCAGTTATATAACTTCGGACATCGTGGTACAATATAAAATATTAGTTATAATTATATTTTCCTGTAAGCATTTCAAGGTCAAGTAAGTACTTGCTTGGATGCAAGCAGTAATTAATATTTTAGCTTATGTCATTTGTAATGTACTCTCTGATATAAGAACGCTAGCGCCGGTGTAAAAATAAAGCAAGGTAAAACTGTGAAGCCATAAAAGTGGCTTCGCTTCTATTACGTATACCTACTTTATAAATACAAATAGCAAGTACTCATAAAGGCGATACCTCACCTCGAATAATTGCGATGTAATCATTAAGATTTGACCATAAAGGTAGTGATTTGTATCAACGTAACGTAACATTCGACGCGAACTTGATACATTACGTTACGATCACCTCACCGTACCAATTGCTCACAATGTAACGTATAACATTTCGTTAAAATGATTCGGTCAGTCGCAGGCTTTATATCAATGAATGAGACACTTTAACATACCAAATATGTATATTATTAAATTATACTATATATAATAGTATAATATTAAATTATAAAAAATAACAATCGGTATAAAAGCTTTGTCCGAGGTCGTAAAAACATCTGATTTGACAACGTAATTCACGTCTTATGGTTATGTCTTCTAACCGATATCCACCTTTAGTAAATGGTAAGTATTTCTTGATATTATCGACTACAAACGAAAGAACAAACAGACGAAAAAGCACGTTCAGTTCTATATACATAGATTAGTCAAATCTTTTCTTACTAATACTTAAGCAGATAACGACTTTATCAGCGATACTCATCTTTAATCAGTATCGATTCTTTGGATCGATAATATTTATTTTAACTGATAGGGAATAGGGCGTTGCATTGATATGACGGTTGGCAGTTGTTTAAAAAAAAATCATGAAACTACTGTCGGGGAATCCCCTTTTTATTATTGTGTACTTAAATTTAACTTGACATACGTCGAATAACTGATAAGGAAATATAATAGTTAAACTGCACACAAATAAAACTAAGTAGTTAGCATTAAATTATTTTAACAATTGTTAAATGCAAAAAAAAAGTCTATAGTCTACTTTTTTTACTTGTCCTATTTAACAGACAAATATAACACATAAGAGTTAGAAGCGAGAAATTATCGATCGAATGATTAAACTCATTATTTATAATGAAAAATTAAAAATAATATTGGGAAATTTGTGATTTTCGCTCCGTATAATGTTACCCAAATAAAACAAGTACAGAAAAATAGACTTTACCAAACCGTTTATGTATTTTCAAAAAAAAACATTCAAAACAATTTTTCTCTTCATTGTAGTGAAGAAATTTTCTAAATAATACTATCATTATGTAGAAAAGGACCATACTGAAAAATTGTTACGAATTTTTTACCCTCGAGACCGATACAATTACTCCAGACTAGAACCTTTTACTTAGCCTCGCGAAATATTCTCACAGGGGATAACCGTTGCGAGACGATCGGCTACACTCATTACCGAAGCCGAAAAACAGGGCCGATTCATTAATTAAACAAAGAGTGGCCGACGGACGATGTCCTCATTCCCGCGGAACTTTCAATACTACGCCATCGTCGTAAACTGTGACAAGGCTGGAAGATCACCTGAAAAACGAC
Organism: Hypolimnas misippus; assembly: GCA_037950945.1. NCBI lineage: Eukaryota > Metazoa > Arthropoda > Insecta > Lepidoptera > Nymphalidae > Hypolimnas > Hypolimnas misippus. Next base: position 4,425,247 of record JBBEEQ010000019.1, read on the forward strand.
CACTTTGTTTTCGACAACTATTCGTATTTTTAAACCATTGTCTCTTGAATAGCGCGTGTGACATTCCTTGTGTATTGTATGAATTATAAACGAAGGTTAGTTGTCAAGTGAAATTTAACACGCCATTATATAAAATATATGTCGGTCTTAACTATTTTTATAGAAAATCACCTAGTCGTCTATACTAAAATACTATACAGAGGTCAAATTTGTTTGTAGGTTTGTACGTAGATGGTAGTCTGGAAAACTACTGATCCGATTAGAATTTTTTTTTTTGCGTTGGAAAGCCTGTTTATTGAGGCAGGAACATCACGCCAAGACTCACAGGAGCGAAGCAGTAACTATAAACGCGAGCAAAACTGTAAGGAGCAGTTAGTCTGACTATAAAACTTTGCTGTGATGTGTTAGACATAGCCCCTTACCCTCGTTTTGGTGACTATTAGAGAGTACTTTATACGAAATTATTGATATACCCCTAAGTTGTTTACTGTATTATCGATCAAATTTACTGGCTTTCTTTCGGTTAATTAAAGCCCCACTTGACCATACATCCGAGACATATAAGTCATTAATGGCATGACAATTGGCGTTGTTAAACGTTTAATCAGTGTCGGAAGTTGCATTGACTGTTTAGTTAGTAATGTAGACATTATTCTTTTTTAATATGGTAGGTCCCTGATTTTTTTCCTTTAATTATTTTACTTCGATTAAAATGTTTCTAAGATAAAAATGTGCAAGAATATTTTTCTTCCATTCATCTTAGGGACCGATGGTCAGTTTATATATTAATTAAAACGAAAACTACCTATCCCGGTCGGTGTACAAATTATCGCGGAACTCGTGTACGACCAATATTTTATATACTCGGGGAAAATCGTAAAAAAATTTTATTGTTGTGCGCTCGACGCACTTTTCCGTAGTAGGTCTTTGGTTACAAAAGTCAATCATTGTTACCGTGCACGCAATCTGTCAGTTAACTCAGTACCGTGGATTCACGTTATTTCGTTTCATCTATATATTTTATCAATTACAATTCTATTTTCATCGTATCGATCGTTGTTTCGTTCAAAACAAACATCGGTATTTTCGTAACGTTCATATTAAGACATAATGAAAGATAATAGACCAATTTTAACAAATGAAATGACTTGAACGTTTACATAAATCAATATGTAATTTAATACAATAACAATATATAAAAAATTACAAAATTTAACTTAGAAAAAAATGGAAAGTAAGTCGATGATACTAAAAAGGTGTTAATATAATCTCATATAAACAACGTATTATGTGAGGTACATATACTCATTTTTCCTCAGTAATCAATGAATCATCTTTGTCACATAGTTAAACACTTAGCGACAAGCGTCAAATTTTAGGTCATTTTCCTGTCTGTATCGTGATCAATGTCCGCGTTCCGTTAATAAGGATCTAACTTCCACTGTAACTAGGCTAGGCCCCGTCAGACTGGCGTCGAACGTACACTGGGCCATCGCACTCTTATCACGCACACAATAAAGGTCACTATGCAACATGACATGCGTTGCAGTCGCGTTGGTGACCGTCCGTACAATAATCCGGGTGGCAACAGTGTAGTCGTGACGTCGGCTCACCTTGACTCAGTTTAGTTGGCCCGCTTGTGTTTGCTTGTCGTGTACTGGTGATTAGTCTTATAAAAAAAACTACATGCAAGAATAAATATGTCGTTTACATTTTTTTTTATCTCGCAACAATGTTAGAAAGTGATAAGCGGCATAAGAATTCACCATACGAACATGAAATGTATTATATAAAAGTTTTGTTTTTCCTTATCACTTTTACGCAGAATAATCGTGTAATAAATAATTTATTACTCGAGAGAGAAAAAATGGTTGAACACAAAAGTTCCATTAGCGTATATGCACGTACAGTTACTCACACGTGTTCGTCTAAGGAGATATTCGTTTATAACGATTCTAAGGTGATATCTTAGGGTAGGTAACCTATACGAACAATTAATAAACTTTAGTATGAAAGTATAAGAGATCGAATACACGCCAAAAGAAACCACAGCGACCGCGACAAGGAACATAAAACAAAAGTACTAAAAATACTTCGCAGTAGAGTTAGAACGATTGTATCGATACTCGATACCGAGTATTCGATTCTTTAAATTACTTGTGTTTTGTTCGGCTTTCGAGTTTAGAGTATTTATAAAATCATTATTACAAAAATCGAATAAAATTTTATTTGCTTATTGTACATTGGTTAGATATCAAAATAGTGTATCAAAAATAAAAAACCATAGTGAAAAAAAAGATCGAAATGTATTAAGTCATTTGTAATAAAATGAAGTAAATACCGTAACACGAATTAATACATGAATACTAGGTACTAAAACGAAAAATTGAAATTTCGCAATGTTTTGCAATTATTTATGTGACCATAGCCTAATATCAATGCTTTCGCTTTTAATCGACCATAAAACTCTATACGAAAAACGTCAATTATACATATTATAATATGCATTAAAATAATAAACCTCAAATAAATCGTACTTGTTTTCGTACACGCCACCTTGTTATGCAATAACACACACGTGTGTCGATACAGCATATCCATGACTTACATATGAATAAGCAAGTTTTTGTAAATAATGCGCGTGGAAAATTAAGGTCGCGTTAATAAATCGCCGGTAAATGATACTTGTAATTTATTTTACGTAACAATGTCTTATACGTTAGTTGTAACGGTCACTTTACTTAAAATATTTGTATACGTTAATCTTACAACCACGAAAATCTGTATGTATGTATTAACAACAAAAAACCGTACCCAAACATTATATTATGCAACGAGTTAATTCCATAACTTTTTTTAAAAAATGTGAAAGGGGTCTAGTCAATGGTCGCAGATCAATCTGCCTACAACTATGGTCAAAGGTGATTAAATACAATCAGCCAAGATTTCATCTATATAATTTATTTAACAGCAATAATGTAAGAATTACAGACCTAAGTTATGGTGGAATAAAAAAAATACTGGCATACACATAAAGGAATCCCGTAAACCAAATTATTTTCCTCGATACAACAGTGATTTCACCGTGTTCCAACTGCAATGTTTTCTTTTCTAATCGTGTCTCGCGAGCGGCAATTAATTTTCACAGATGAAACAGCTGATGCCTGCTCCGTGTCGCGTCGGGCATAGATGCGGCGAAAGCGTCATGACAAAGCGACTGCAATACGTACACGCTTGGGAATTTCGTTACCTAACATCTGATAATATTGATGTCTGATTGAAATCATTAGTGTATTCAAATCAATGCTTCAATTATACTTGTTTTTATTGCACGCAAGTGCCTTCAGCAAGCGTCCTCGCGAATTTATTTTATTGCATAACACAAAGCTCTTGTTTACGTTAAAACAGTTTACATAATAATTCTAAAAGAAGTCGCAGTCAAAGTTTAATTAATTGACTTAGTTGCATAATGACTAATCTATTTGTAAATATAAACTATTATTTCGGATATCAAGATTGAAGTATATCGAATAATTTTCCATGGCACGTTTAAAATTAAACAACAGAAAGACGATAGAACGAACGTGTAACGCGTTACTCACTAGCTCTAATAAATTCCAACAGCTCAAACATAATCGAGCGCGCTACTTTATTGCCGTCTACATTGCTGCAGAGTAAATAATGAAATAAAACTTGTCCAACATACGAGATAAATCTTCTTCGATATCCGTAGAACGAGGTCAGTCAATCTCGAGTCAGTAACCGATCTATAAATATTGATCTCTGTTCTCCTTGACTCGAATCGCAATAACCGGCCGCTTGCGAAATTCGCCCAGCGGCGTTAGTCATTGTCGCCTATTGCATCCACTGCAGAATTGCAGTCGACTTGCTTCATACCTCATGCCTCGTTCGTACGGTACCCACCCAGCGCGATTTATATGTTGCCTCTATATAGCGCTATTGTATAGATCTGCTGATAATCTAATGTTCAGTGAAAGTTGTATCCGCTAGTGTAAATAATAATACATTCATGCTAAGTATAAAGATAAACGTCTTCAGTTTTAATGTTCTTTATTGCATCGTATAACATATTTTTGCAACTCAAGCAGATTCAATTCAAAAATATTGTGTATGAAAAAATACGTCAATATTTGCTTAAAATGTGTAATAAATAAAATGTAAATAATATTGTATGAATACGGAGAATATGTTAAGACTATTAATTACCAATTCATACGTATTGTCGTCAGCGGAATGTTCTATGTGACGCAATTAGGTCATATGAAACCAATAAGTTGGCCGACAAAACCGCAAAGTAGTATTAATAGAGGATTACCTATCCGCAGTCCGCAGATAGAAAGGGATCGAGCAGTAACGTAATAAAAGGCGCAGTAGTGAGATAGAGAAAATAGGAAAGTCACAGTTTATTGACCTCCGGCTGGACAAAGGCTTCTCTTCGACTAACGAGGGATGGAAGTCAATGATAACTTGGGTTTGTCTAATGAACTAAGAATAACTGTTTTATGTTTATAAAAACTGGCTGATGCTCGCGACTTCGTCTGCGATGTCTGGTGCCTATGTCATAGTAGCTTTATGCATGCAAAATCTTAGACAATCGGTTTAAAATTGACAAAGTTTCATACAAACTTCCATCCCCTATTTTATTCCTTTGGGGGAAGAATTAATCAAAATCCTTTCTTAGCGGATGCCTACGTCAGAACATCTACCAGCATGCCAATTTCAGCCCGATCCGTCCAGTGGATATGCGTTGATAGAAGACTATGTCAGTCAGTCAGTCAGTCAGTGAGTTATATATATTTAGATAAATCTATTTTATATTTTGGTAATCACTTTCTATAACGAACACTTCATAATTTCTAATGAGTTTTGGTTCCACGTGTTTTTGCTAAAATATTATTCACATCTTAAAAGATATTCGCTGGCATAACGTCAAATAAATCGTTGGAAATGTCCATGTTTTGTTATAAACTTGATTTTCATTTATATGGCGTATCGATTAGGGCACACACACAGGAATTCTGAGGTGGAATGGATTGAAAGCGAATTGTGGCTTATACACGGAGATAATATTACCGCAGCCGGATTATAATGCTCTGCCCACACAACAGTTTAATGGAAATATCAAACTTTAAAGAGCAGTTCAAGCAAGTAATTCGAATATATATTATATTCCTGAACGTGGAACAGCTTTATGACGTCCTGAATATATACCCTGATTTCGTATGAGGTTAATCTATACTAATATTATAAAGTAAAATTTGTTTCCAAACTCGTATATAGGAAGTAATTTCTGAAACTACTGTTTAACACGTTATTGAGAAAGGATATATAATAACTAAAAAACCGCGAGTGAAACCGCGAGGAGCAGCTAGTTAGTTATATACAAAATAAAATTTTTGAGTTATCTTCATATGTAAAACGGATTAGTTATTTAACGTGTATACCAAAAACTAAAACTAAAAACTTTTCTTGTCAAAATTTTACTGTCTGTTATCACTATGATTTAACATAATAGTTGGAGGATTCTAATAGAACTTCAGTTTTTATGATTTTAATCTGTAATTATTCTAATTAGTAACTTATTCTTATCTGACAGCCTGAAGGAAATCAAATAGGTAAGAATGAGTAATAATGAAATAAATAAGTATTCTACATCTTGATATCAATAATTATCAGAACTAAAAGAGTAATTATTTACGTATAATGAAAATCAATATTTTACGAAAATATAGAAAAAGTTGCTTTAGGAAGAACCATTTTTACTTTTCTTTTACATTTATTAAAAAATAATAAATTTATAAAAAAAATACATTACGTTTCGTAACAAATTACGTTCATCTTAAATATATCTAAACAATTATCTTTTAGACTTACTATGTTTATTTAATTCGTTATTCGATTATTTTATTTAAACGTTTTAAATTATACAAAAAAAACAACATATACAGCGAAAGTTTACGACAATATGTAAAGTTAACATCGAGTTATGTAACTGTGCGAAATAAACTTTACACGTATAACGTTGCTGCGAAACTGAAAACACATTCTAACACAAAAAGTTTGTAGGTCAAATTATAAATAGCAACGGACAAGATTCTAAGAAAATAGTTGGAACGCAACGTAAATAAATCACTAAAATCGATGCAAGCATAACCGATGATAAAAGCCGCTGGTTTCATAGTGGCACCGCGATGGCGTCATGTAAACAACCAAATAGGGCATCGACCACGTTCAAACGTAAATAGAATATAGCCTATTAATACAATGTTTAAAAATAAATACAGCGCTTTCGAAGGGGAGACTCCACGTGTCTAAAACGCTAAGATTAATTGCCCGACTCTCGTACAGGAATAGTAAATGTTTGAAGTTGTACCGTCTTTCTTTTCATTTTTGTCCACGCGAGGCAGTCGGGAGTGTAATGAGATTGTATCTTATTGTTATTCTATTTATGGAATATATTTATTATCTACACTGTACATTGGATGGAATGTTTACGAAAACATCGCTCATTAAAACTTTCAATTTACGTCTAACGATGTTCATGTAATGATTGTAAAAGAATACTAATTATGAAATACAAAGTATGTCACCCGCCGAATCTAATTAGAATGGATGATAAATAGATTCGATTCCCGGTAACGACAGTGTTTGGTTGGCGACTGCTTCCCTGTGGAAAACACTGTGACGCAGCGCGAACTTATTAAGCAAGGCCGACCTTCCACCTACGTGTTCGACGCACAAGGAATTACTGCTTTTATTTTTGTTATCTTCTTTAAAGAATTTTATGTACATAACTATTGATAACATTTTACTATTTTGTATATTTTTTTTTTGTATATTGTGTTTTTTATTTAGAGTATTTAGATTTAATAGTAAAAAAATAGGCAGCAATTTTTCATTCAGCCTAAAAATACAAATAAAACGTACCCAACTTGATCTATTTATCGCTCCCGATACCCTCCGTATACGAAGTTTTACGAAAATCATTAGAGACGTTTTTGAGATTCAGATCTGTTATTGTAAATCAATGATCGCATATTTAACACAAATACAACTTTATCACCCAATGAATATAAAACCTAATTTAATGCATAGAGTAAAGTCGATCCACGTGTAACAGTAACACCGTTCAGGACGCCACAGTTTCGCATTACTTATCCTATGTACACTCGGGTTTATAGTCTCGTCCTACGCTGCAGTGAAAATTCACGCCCACGTGATCCAAAGGTCAGAAGTAACACGTGCTGGAGCGTCATAAACAGACGGGAGCTATATAAACCATTTGCGCAATAATATCAGTTCATGTCCTTAATGAAATCGATGGCCATATGACGCTTTCAGCATTTAAATGCAAATTATGATATCGGAAACGATCGAATCCGTATTTTTTAAAACAAAACCCGTAATATAACAAGAGGACAAAAAAGTCGGGCAACGTATACGTGTTATTGTAATGTCGGAAATTTTATTAGAACATATTTTTTTATTATTTAGCAGAGTCACGGATATGATCCATTATTTTCTCTTTATTCGCTTCCGACGAGTGGTAAGGATTTTATTCATAATAATTGTTATTATTCATGTTGAACATTTCTCGGAAAACACATTTTACTTTGTGCTTTACGCTGAAGGAAATTTCGAGAACTATTACAAAAGGCTTTGGACTTCCAAGAGCAAGGCCAAAAACTATTTCCGCATGTGATAAAGTAAACAATAATTATATCTATTCCCTGTAAATCGACCACATTTGGCGAACATAAAGTAAATTAGCAGCGAAACAGTTTGGGATGATTTTTTCATTGATTGATTTTATTAAATACTAACTTTTTCTTGTGACTTTGCTCGCGTTAATATACATAAATAATCTGCCTTTGAAATGTTACTATTTTTGGTTATGTTCCGGAGTTTACTTTGAGATACAAAACTCACTCTTTATTATATTATTAAAATAGAAGTACAGATAGTAATAGACTAGCTGCGTTAGCAATAGGATTTCCCATACAAAAATTAGCTACACTCCAAACAAACTTTCATCTCCTATTAAATTCCCGTAAACTCTAGTCAAACTGCTCCATTTTATAAGGAAACTAAATATTATACTTCTAAATCTCAACACATATTTTGGACTGACCTTTGTCATCTATCTGTCGATGTTATTTTAAATGAACACGTATTTTTACTGTCACTTATTTTTTTAACTTCTAAATTTAAAAAAAAATAATAAAACGAAAAAAAAAATTGAAAAATGTAATATGTCTTCGTTGTCGAACACCACCGAGCCTTACGCGTGTACAATTATTATCAAAAAGATCTTATCATAGTTCTGATAATTAAACAATGGTTCAGGTAAAGCGTAGGTTTACCACGAAACAATGGATACAAGTAATTATGAAGCATTAATTAGTGAAATGCTATAATCGTAACATGTTTTTCATTCGACCACGTGTATAGGTAAACAAATTTCTCTCGGTGCATGTTTTATTTACGATATATGTTTTAAAATGAGTATTATTTTAGTTAAAAACGCGTAAACATTTTCCATCGATGCAAAATATATGCGTAGGCGATCTTTGCCTTTTTTACATGGTATAATAACATAGTCGCTTTCCGCTACGCTCAGATATTTTAAGCTACGCAGCGGATTTTTATGCGATTTTCATCAATAAACAGTGATTACAAAGGATTTTCAGAGAAATGCCGAAAAGATTTGTAATGTGATGTCGTAAAAACTACATTGCCCCCATGCAAAGCTTGGGTGTGTCTCGATAGTAACCAATAAATAGTTAAAGTGAAAACATGGATTGTAGATCTTAATTACACGTTTCTTTATTAAAGAAAAAACTGAAATCGCTGAGTATCTATATATAATTAAATAAAATTTAGGTATTAAATCTTTGCCACCGGAAAGATGGGAAACTTTTTAAAGTTGAATTAGTAACCAAAAAAATTTAATAATGTGATATAAAAGACGAAATGTTGAAAACGTTTAAAACATTAAGTACATACATATAAACTTAATGATTAAAAAAAATTGCAAACAGTGTTTGCAATTTTATACTTTTGATATTACATATATTAAATATATGGACAAAAACATAATTCCAACTGTACATAGCATCAAATCACTTACCTCGTTTATGTGTTTGTATGTTTTGATGAGATCGACGCTAAGTTTCCTTAACGGCGCCGTTGAGGGGTCCCGAAAGTGATGCGGTATTCGAGCTTGCATAGCCTAGACAAAGAAAACATTAATCAGATGTTTTCCATTAAAAAAAAACAATAACAACAACAACATTAAAAGCTTGGGTTTTAAGGATGGCGGTACCTATCATTTTGCAGCCGCTTTGCAACGTCAATTTACATGACTCAACTACAAAACATTTTCTACCTTACTACAAAAGATTTAAACATACGACATGTGCATTATTGGCACAACTAAACGTCACTAATCAAATAATTGAATTGAATTAAACATACGTTAAACGTGTGTTTATTAAAAATCGTAAAACAAATCCACGTCTAAGGATAGTTTTCAGTTAAACTAGCTTTAAACATAGTTTAATTATAAACGACACTTAAGCGAGTGTAATAGTCGTCTAAAACCTATTTTAGCTGTCAAACGTAACGTGTGAGATATTATTAATAAATTTTTCATGATCTTTGCTGTTAAGAAATTTAGACAAGACTTTAAAGCGACATTTATTTTTTAAACACTTTAGCTAGAGACGTGTTGAATATGGTTTTCTTTCATCTTTTGTGGTATAGCATTTTTTTTATACTATATGGCGTCTGCACAGATAAGCCACCGTGATCCTAAGAAACCGAAGCTTAAGCGATTATAGCAGATAAGCGGGACAATTGAAGCTAGAGGCAGTTTAATTTTTAAATTGACAAATATCTTCGCATGCTTAAGTAGAAATAAGTTTATTGAAACTTCTGGATAATAATATATTAATTAAAATAAACTATTGGGTGCTGCAACGCCTAAACGTATTACCTAGTGCAAAAATAGTCTAGTCTACAGATAAAAAAAAATGATCGGTGCATAATTAATTGTGAAATGTGAAAATAATTATAATAAGTAATAAAATGAAATTGAATGCGTACATATTCTTAAATATCAATAAATAAAATGTGAAAATAACATTCTTTTGATAACATAACATAATAAGCAGAAAAATCTATTTAGAATGTTTATATAGTAATCATATTAATGCGATTTATCGTAGTGTACGAAAGCGCTCTACACGAGACAGTTTGAAGAATTCATAAATATCTTAACAATCATTTTATGAAACTTACTTAGAATTGAGGTATTTACTTTTTCAACTGAAACTGAAAATTAAAACATGAGCTATTATACCCTAAGTTCAAACGTTAACAAAAACGAAACGAACGAAATTCTCTCACTAAAAAAACTGTAGTCGAGCCCATTAAATAATTACCTAAGTCTAGACAAGAATTATCTATAGTGGGACGCTCCGTCCGTACTTAACACTCAAATACATCCAGTGTTTCAGAAAAGGGAACTTGTAGATAATTAGTGGTACTTTGTTTGAGAGATAATTTATTTACTTGGGCGTGATGTCTAGCCTGACAGTATTGTTAATGGTGCTTTTAATAAAACAATGGGACGATCTCGCCGTACGCATTTCACAGTTTGAAATAAGACCTATTTATAAGAGTACGTTAATTTTCCTTTTATATAAATAAAAACATAATTTCTCAATAAAATTTGATCATTGAACTGAACAGATTATATTATTTTAGTCTTACAATGCCTGGTAAATTTTATTTTTAGCATTGATAAAAATTAATAATACACTGTAATTCCTAAACTCAAACCCCAGTATAATAGTGTTAGCCCAAACTGCCTCGTGCATCATTTACCTGGGCGGGGGTACGGTAGCGCCTGAAAGCTCTTGGGTTGCGCACTGGGGCGCTCACCTGAATGTCCGAAGGCGCGCTCATGGAGGCGAGCTGCTCCTCGGCAACCAGCCGACCGTACAGAGGAACGTGTCGCCTCTCGCCGCCGGCGGCCTCCGGCATGCCGCCGCCGACCACGCCCACTGGAACAAAACAAATAACAATCATTACCATTTGCAATTTACAAAAGAATAACCGACATAATTATATTTAAGTACGGTATGAATATGTTAACGTAATGCCATATTAAATCTCGAGGGCGCATGTATGAGTTAATCACCTTAAGGAGTACAAAAAGACCTACATCATGGCATACAAGCCTCGGGGTCTTTAAGGGCGTGTCTAATTAACAGAATACATACAGTTTATACTTTAATATATTCAAGTGATGTCTCGAGTGGCGCATGTCAATCAACTCATGCTATCACTAATTCCCACGTAAGTGAGCCTCATTCACCTTCTTGGCCCACTAGATACCGAGCCGCGCCGCACCGTGTGAATCATTTTTATGTGAATCCACTATGACGTGTCAACCGCGCATTCCTAGGATTTTTTGTGCTATTTCATTTCTAATTAAGCAACTTTTTTATTTAATACTTATTTTTACAAATATTCAACTGATACTTAATTAGGTATACCTTAAATAGATTATTTAGGGGATTAAAGATCATACAACATTACGGCCCGGCCCGTATGAACAAAGAAGCAACTACAAACGAGAGAGAAACGGCGAGCGACAGCTAGTTAATCGCATATTAATAAAGCATAAATCTAAAAGGTCATTAGCATAATATAGGTGTTACAAAATTCTCGTCAACAATATGATATCTATTACTTAGTAAGTGCTTACATTGTTTCAAACTTGTCAGTTTCTAAGTACATATCAATCTTTATAAACTTCATCGCATATTGCTTGTTCGCCGGCAAGCTTGGAACAAGTCACTAAGTATCTCTCGGTGACTTCCCATTGGGATTGCTTTGACAAGTCACAAAATGTTTAGGGCGTTGAGTTTCATAACTTACACGATGTGTTTTCACAAATCGATACATTGCTGATGTTGAAATAAAGTTTTTAAGCATCTGTGTAAGATTTGAGTGATGGGTATTCATGTGTTGTTTATATTTTAGATAAAAATACGTGCGTAAATAAAATAATGATACTAATAAAGGTTCAATTAAAAAACCCTTTGGTCCGGTATTAGATAAGATAGATTTAGTCAATTTGCCATGTTGCTAACAATCGAAACATCAAATTTAATTAGCTACGTTATTGCATGAAAACATAAAATATTTTGACCGTATAAATTGTGAGCGTTAACTTTGTCACGCAATAAAAAATTTCGCTTGTGAAACTGATTGCCCTATAAACTACGAGTCGGTTATGGACTGTGAGCTATAGGTACCGAGTGAGGTTGGGTGGGCCCTTGGTAAGTCCGATTGTTATCTAAATTGTTTTATACCAGTACGTCAGCCACGGAGCCAGTACCAGCGAGGTGTGAGAGTGAACTTAGAGGAAAACAGAGGTCGCAGACGAGTTAATTCAGACTTATTTATGTACCGTCTGGCACGGCGTGACATTTCATAATAAAACACCACAGTTCGACTCACTTGTTTATTTCAAGGCGACTTTTGCAGAGCGAAAAGTTTGTTCAACGTCTCGTAAGTTCGCATTACTTTACATGCTTATTTAAATTAAGAGTTAATTTGTTGATCTAATTTCACTCTAATTAACATTCATATAACGTTTTGCCGTCATTGTATTAACGAATTAATCGCTTCAAACAACACGTCTACTTATATTTATACCAATTGTTTTCGTTCTGAAATTTTAGCGTTCTAGGTTCGTTCTTAACTAGTAAGCAATGGTTGTTTTTCGTACGGCTGAACAGAAAAACGACGGCTGTAGATGTCTGGCGATTTAAAGATTGCAGATTCGATTGGAACCCTTTGCACTATTGTCGTACACATTCCTCGAACAAATTTCGCGCTTTGCTGGAGAAGAAAATAAAATATATCTGTTGGAACATTTGTCTTATTTGAGATTTTTATTTCTTGATCTGTAATCAACGTTATTCGATGTAAATTTAATTGGTTAAAAATAAAAGTGTAGGTGAAGTCGCAGCAATAAAAACAGTAAACAAGCGGACATGTCCCGGCATGTCACCGAGCAAGTAAGCAAGCCTTTCTATTATCACACTCACGCGGCGCATGTGCAAGTATTCGCATGCTATCGCATGTGATCTCGACAACTGCGTAGTTTATAGAAACGCGTTACGCTGCGCGAACATATGTATGACGTTGTCGTGTGTACGCTTCTTTAGGTATGTCACGTAATGCACATATTAAATTTCATAAAAATATTCAGTAATTGGATGTAATTGTGTAAAAGAAATATAATCCTCTTGTACTTTAGACATTGCGAGTTTGGATTATTTGGTAATGATAAAGTTAATTTTGTTTTTGTTTTTGTATTTGTTTACTTTTTAATACATAATTATTTATACAATTTTTATAAAATTAAAAAAAAATATATTACAAATATAATTTGAATTAATAATTATTACTGTATTAGATACAATATTTGTATTATACAACAAACACTTAAGTGATTTTATTTGACTTCATAACAGTCTATAGTATCAGTAAATATTTGAATTTAATTAAAAAAAATCCAACTTTTATTTCATCTTAGCAAACAAACTAATTTTAGGGGCACGTGTCGTTTCGGCGTAGAACAGAGGCGGTAAAATCAAACGGTCTCGTGCCGATATTGTAGCGAGTTTAAACTGCGCAGCATTTTGTCCAATTTAACGTGAGCTCTGAGATCGCGCTGGGGATCCCCGAAGTGTTCTGTTTAGCTACGAGCGGCGGGCGGGTGTAGGCGTCGCGCGTCGATGGTACGTCGAGTCAGCGAGACGGGCTACGTCACCATTGCAAGGCGTTCGAACCAGCCGCAGTGCCGGCCGACAACCTGTGGTAGCTATGCGCGGAATGCGACTAACCGGCGATAGGTAAGCGTGGGACGTGCAAAATAACTCGCTTGGCTATTTTTTGAACTACAAATGCCGTTTTGAGTTCAAATATATTGCTTTCATTATTAAATCTTATATTATGTTACATTTCAAATTCTTTAGCCTCTTATGAACTTATATAGCAAAGGCCAAGAATCTCATTTGACACGGAGGTGACGCAAGCGACTAAGGAATTTACTACAACATTTTATTTGTAGAAGTCGTTTGATAAGATTCTAGTTCATTAAAAACAAATAAAATCGACCCATAATTGCTCTTGTAATTTGTTAATTGTAATGACTACTTTTATATTTGTATTTTAAAAACCAATAACATCATAGTATTCATCACTTACATACACAATTAGGCATACATATCTTATACATGAGGTCTTAAAAAATTTATCTTCTTGCATATGCATTAATATTAAAACAATGATTATTTTTTACAATAATAATTTATTACGCATTTACGATTTCGCAATTCAGTTTGTGCGATCAATCGTGTTTTGAGATGAATCTGACTCCTAGCCTTTTTGTAAAACAAGATAATGTCGAAATAGCTTTTATATTAATTTATATATAATTAACAAACAGCAGATTATATTTATTTTTGATATTTTTACTTACTAATAACTGTATCTCTTTGTATTTAAAAAATATTTGTTTCAAGCTTGAACTTGAAAAACCGCCTTTCTTAGGAACATGTACAAATAAAACTCACTGTCGTCGACTTTTTCCTCCTTTACAGTAGACATCCCACAAATCCGATGTGTACTCGAAACTTATTTGATAGGAACACGGAACAAAGAACTTATCACTGAACTGAATCATTTGGTGTCACAACAAAGACACTAGGACCACGTTACATTAAAGAAACAAAGAAATACTTCTATCAATGTACCACTATCGGAGATCATGGTTCGCCAGAGTCCCATCTCGACGGCGTTTCTATTAAATCGACATGAAATTCGAGACGTGGGTGCGTAGTTGTCTATTTAACTATCTACCAGAATGGTCGTCGATGTCGAGGCGTCCTTGCGCGTCACCGACGGCCGCATGTTATTGTTGTGCAACAATGTTTATACACGTGGATTTGTTGTGTTGTGAACGCGTAACTTGTCAATATCAGCCGCGATAACGAGGGTACGGCGGCGAGCGGCGCGGGCGGCCCGACACGACTAACGCGCATTCTATAATAGCGCGCTTGTAACTAATAAGCGGACGACCACGTGATACGGATGACAAACGCGTCAGTGTACTCAATAATGACGGATTGTGGTGATTTTATCGATGAAGGATTCATTTAATACGGTTTACTACACCGCATTGAATTTATTATCGACGATATCGTTTTTGTATATGATTACCTAATTCGTGTAAATTTATTTGATGTGATCATTTATTTGCATAAAAAGACATATAATATTCGATTCGATATTACTAAACCTGACGAACACAATGAAAACACTATTCGAACGGGTTCTATGATGCATTATAGAAAAAGTGAGGGCCAGCACTTCGAACAGTCATATGCATAAAACTACACGAATTCCTTTTTTCCCCGGCTGCTGCAAGCCACGCAATTTCTCCGATTGTATGCAAATCCTCAACGCAAACAAAGAATGAAAAAGCACCGACGCAGACGTTCCGTGCCTCCATCCCACCTGAGTACACCCGTCCCATCTGAGCTCGGGGCAAACTAGCGACTCGCGAGCACAACACAATCCCGACGAGAACAGAGCCGCACCGTAAACAATCCCACTAGGATATTATTCCTGAATAGATCTCATCTTTTTACATATCGACCGCCAACGTCTTGGGGAGCTCTTATTACTTAGTCTTCGGCTTGTGAATAATTCAGCGAGTTTTCTATTAAGTACTTACGTAGAAGAACGATGCGCTTAGAAGATTTGCATGGCGAGCACTATAGTGACGGGCAATATAACCAACCGATTTTTCCTGTACCCAGTTCTCAAACAACTTTGATTAAAGTTGCAATAATCTTTTAAAAATTAAAATATTAAAAAATGTAATCAAAATAATATCTAGACATAAATAAACGATATTGATTGCTAAAATATTTCCTACACACATGCATATACACTTGCGGTATTGATCGCTTATAGATGACAAAAAGTGACATTGATATCAATGCTGAATGAATAAATCAATGACTCTTATATGAACGTATATTTCTTAAAAAGTCAATGAGTAAGAACTATAAATTACTTAAGCTTTAAAGATTTATTGTAAATGTCAATGCAAATTGATATCTTTACACGTCACTAACTAAACCTTCAGAAATATTTATTTATTAAGAAAATTTCAATTTGTCGTAATTAAGTAACATATTATCGACTAGTGAGCAAGTACCTATAAAAAAAATTAAATCTATGATACTGTGAATATATGAGAAACTTGACATACGGCAATTTAGATAAACGATATATTTCAGTCAGTCATTGTTTAAAATTGTCATAAAATATAAATAAGACAAATACAAATATACATAGTAGTTAATTGTAGGATTAGGTAAATGCACTATTGTATAAAATAACAATGTCAAACGCTCACGTAGGATGACTAAGGATATCTGTTTCTATGCCAACATCAATTTACATGTAAAGTCTGTTTAAAAACTCCGATTGACGTAGAAAACCTGATATCCTTGAATTACACAATATAACATTCAAGGTTTCGGATATTAACACTAAATTATTTTATCAAAACGATATATTACCACCTAGTTCAATTAAAAATTTAAAACAATAGACAATTATAGGTTTGTCAACGTTTCCACGTGGATAACAGCGATAAATGAGTATTATTCGTGTTGGATTTAATTAATTAGTAGATAGTACGTATTTCGTCTTATAGAAACGAGTAACTTTAAATACTTTTAACATCATCTCTTTATTTTGATTGAAAAATATTAATTACAAAATCATATAAGTTACTTTTTTTTAATATGCGCATACATAAAGGAAAGATAAACTTAGAGATAAAATTTCTAAAAAAACCTTTGAAATTACTGAAATGTCATATATATATTTAAAAATATCAAGTAAATAATTCAATTCGGGTGAGAAAAGTACAAACGTAAGTTTAAATTATCTTCTTAAAGTTTTTATCAGACGCTCTGGGACATAAAGACGGACAAAAAAAAATTTAATCTGCAAAAATGAATACTGGTACTAAAAATAAATAAAAGCCAAGTTTCGAGGTTGTTTGTTTCTAATCTCGTTAACAAAGGCCAATAGAATTGAGCTCTAAAATTTGTTTGGACCTTCCACGAATTAAAGAAAGACGGTTCGGTACCTAGACTCGTTAGGTATATCCGATATCGGATACTGAGAATTCGGACTATTGTTTGACCTTGTCTGCTCATGAGATCGCAGTTGTTAGTATTGAGAATTTAAATGGACAGCTCCTTTTGACTACTCACGAACAAAGGGCTTTATCTAGTTTACACAGTAACTTTGTAACACAAGGTATGATATTGCACTCTTAGTATTTGTGGCCGCATAAAAATTTCACATTTTTGTACATAAAACGCAAAAAAATGTTCTACACTTGTAAATTCGGTCTTTTACTAATATTTTAATGCCACAAATATTGATAGTTTTTTTCTTTAATTATAAACTATAGAATTATATAACTAATATGAAAATAAATTTTAATAACAGTTAGGTAAGTCATTTCATAAAGATTTCGAATGCGCTCACTTTAATACTGAGAGTGTGTTATGTCGTATTTTGCAGAAAAAGTCAAGCAAGTGTTGAAGATGCTTAGTTTAAAATCGAGATATAAAAACAAGATAATAAAATATTCAACTTTTAAATACTGCTACACATTAATATAGCGATACCAAGGACCAGATGAAACCAAAGCTACGAACCCTTAAAATAAATACGAATAGTTATTAATATTACAATCGCCCATCCCCTTGTTCGTGATCGTTGGGAATTCAATATGCACAAAGCATACATCATAGTATAAGTTAAACTAGAGCCAGCGCCGGGGTCCGTGTAACTGCAGATCGAGTGAGCGAGGCAGCGAGGCCGCGAGCCGGTCCCGGGCAGGTTTAGCGTCCGGCCGGCGCGTCTGGCCGTTAACCCGGGGCCCGCGAGGTGCGCGCGAAAACAACGCGCTCGCGCCGTTATCGACGCCACCGCACGCGATTGTATCGCATCATTGATGAATATATTGTTGTAGTAGTGCAGGAGATGGATGTGTGTTTTGGCGCGACTTTTGACACGTCTAGTGTGGTTGTTTTTTTTTTATAAAATTTTTGCTGACAAACGAGCAAGCGGAACAGCCGATGTTAAGTGATCACTGCCGCTCGTGATTTACTAGAGAAACCACAAATGCGTTGTTGACTTAATAAGGAATAAGGGATGAAAAGGATGTTAGCAAAGGAAGGGAGAGGATTAGGCTTCCGGCTCTCTCACTCACCGACTTACTTTTGCCGATCTTTTGTGAGAGTAAGTTACTGCCTTGGTCGAGCCAGCCCGTATAAGAGCTTTAGTCGGTAGGCTTCAGCTATGGTATTTGTTGATATATATTTCTATATTATAAGTTGTAAGGTGATGTGAGCCATTTTCTCTCAGACAAAATAAAGTTGACGACGAAAAACGTCATATGATATAAACGTCACATATATGAATACGTCAATATGTATATAGTAAAAACTAAATTTTCGTAAAAATCATTCAACATATAATCATCGAATAAGAGGAATTTATGGGAAGTAGAGCTAACATACAACCAAACTTGTTATATCTTAGACGCAGTTTATAACAATAGAATGTTTATTTTAACATAAACATAAATGTATGTATGTATGAAACATGATATAATCGATCGGACTTCAGAACAGTTACTGTTCACCAGCATCCGTAGATGTGGTTGCTCTAGATTGCGAAGGCGGCCACCAATGCGGTGCAAAAACCATCGGTCAACGACGCGGGGCCCGCTGGGATGTGAACTGCTGAATTTTCCATACATAACGATCCTTTTAATCCATTCTATATTATAAATAGAAAATTAACGCTGTCCGTCTCTTTGTTACGTTTTCGCGCTTAAACCGTTGAATCGATTTTGATAAATTTCGATAAAGAGACTCATGGGACCTTGGAGAAGGACTAAGCGGCTTGATCACGAATATAAACGTGAAAAGGGTATGAAAGTTTTCACGCAAGCCACAAAGTTGTGGCGACAAACATATTTTTATAAAGCTATAATGATCAAACTACTAAATATCCAACAAATCGTTTCCAATTACAGCCATTAGCAAAACGCGATTTTCGATGAACAAATGACACCCACGAAACTATTACACCAAGTTATTTATCGCTTTACAGTTTGTATTACTTAGTGTTATTGAAGTAAATCGAAGACATTTGACTGGTAATGACAACCAGATATGTTGCGTAACTGTGTTTGCATAGCATAGAAACTCCGGTGTCATTTCGTAATAAACTGTCAGAAGCTGAAAGAAGTCAACCGATAAAACCACTTATACATTTAGTAATCTACATTTGCGCAATGTACTCCATTATCCTCATCAGCGGACCCCGACGTTGACCATAATCAGACCATTAACGACGAATATTTCTCAGCAGGTAACTCCATTTAGTATTATTATAATATCGTCGATTTCAATAGGGCGACGAACAGGATAAATGTGACGGTCGCGAATTATGTTGCAACCCCTAGTCGATGAAAACAATATTAACACGGTTAGTAATAAAAGACACCAAAAAAAAAAGTTTCTTTATACATTAAACCGACGTCGGTTCACAATCACTTCCGTCGTCGAGTTTTGACTTTCCATACTCATTCAATTATGTATTAAAATAAACCACCGTTCGCCGCGCAAAAACCTTCGCGGCCGGTCGTTGACACCGAGGGGCACTTTAGGGCTGACTCGTCACACTCCGCCAACACCGCGCCTTATAATAATACTTAACAAAGTATTTATTTTCACCGAAACCGTGACAGGTTGATATCACGTAATACGTATAGGATCAATTAAAATAACATAACATCAAAAAACATGTAACGAAATAATTTAATTGACCGATGTTGCGAAATCAGGTAAAATTTAACATTTACGTACTAGCATCGTCCACGTCATGTGCGATTACGTTCTGAATTACATATACATATTCCACATCGTCTTAGTCAAGTTTCCGAACGAGTGTAAATTTTGTCTAGTTGTCAAGTGGTTTTTAGGAATAGCGATAACATTTAGCGAGTTGTCGGTACGTTGGAAATAGCGTCGGAAACGACAAAGCAAGCGTATGATATGTAAGCGAGACTAAATCCAATTAAAATGCAAATGGTTGTCGGTGCGCAATGAAATCGTGGCCGCAAATATAATGGGTCGAGTGTGAGTGGAGCGTCGACGGTGGAGAAATCTTGGCCATTTGCATCGGATACCTGAATACCCACACAATGTTCGGTGGCCCACGCGTTGTCGTCCCGCACTACACGTTCACCTACCGCAGATTGTTATTGAACTCTGTTAATAATATTATATGCATAATGTTAATCAAAAACCAGGTGGATAACTATGTATGCATTTTCGTATGATAACCGATATGAAATAAATATTGTGCAAATCACACTAGAAGCAATAATTATTTGGTAAAGACTAATAATATGATAAAATCCTCGTTCAGAAGTAATTGTAATATTTTATGTTTTTTTTTATCCGGTGACAAAATATACCGACGAGTAATGTATTTAATGATATTTGTAAAATTAACTTAAAAACCAGAACCAATTAATTTAATTTTGATGAATGATATGGACGATGTTAAACATTCTAACGAACACTCCGTGTCACCGTTGTAAATTTTGGCAGGGTCCAATAAATTTGTTCCGCATTCCAATGTGAATTTCATTCACGGGCTGTAGCCGAATCGTCTAGACTGTGTGTCGGAGAAAGGTGACCATTCACCGTCGAGACGGCCTGACTACATCGCTTCTGAGATATGGCCACTTAAATGGTTACCGTTAAATATCCAACTATACCTATGTGCTAGTAAGATACGATATAAATTACCGCTATATAAAAATCAAACAATGAATTCTATTCTTGGTAATATATTACTATTGCAGCGATAAATTAAGTTTCTAATACAACTTAAATTTCGCAAAGATTACTTTACAACATTTTATAAAAATCATTATACTAAATTCATAAATCCCACGACTTATAATAATGGAACAACGAATTTTATTTATAGTGATCTATTATTATTGGGTTTTATAAAAATACTTTTTCTAAACGATTTTGACGAATGAAAAAATCAGATATTATCACGGATTTCTAAAAACATACGAGCCGCAACTATTATTCAAATTCATTAATACACGACTGAATCCGTTACACACACTTAATTTAACTTGGCATGAAATTGAGTTTTTCGATACTAAAATACACATCAGCAATTATAAGTATTAATCATTTACTTGCAATAAATACTTGAAGTTTACTTTTACATAGTGCACTCGACGAAAGCTGACATGGTCCACTATGATAAGTTTAACAGTACTCAGTTTGATCTATGAGATCACTTTCTCATTACAATGGTTGAATGAAATACGACCTCGGAATAACGGTCGTATTTCATTGCAATATTGGCAGTTACTTTGATTTACTTAGCTTTAACGAGGAGACAAGTAAACGGGCCAATGGAAATGAGAAAACGTTTAAAACAAGTAAACTATAGCAGGTTACTTTCGAAACACGATATCATCTACATGACGCCCGTTGCACGAGCGTTTTGGTTTAATAGCAGCAGCGCACCGTGGGGCCGACATCCGCATAGCAACAACTTTCTGTCGGTGAATGAAAGTTGATCGCGGGGTATAAATACCGCTTTAGGAACTGTTGTAAATATTTGGCACTCCCGTCCCATTTGGGAAGGCATTTTGCTCTTCCAATTTATTGCGGTACGTCATAAAACAAAATTTTTGTTGTCTTTTCATTACTGTAGGTAAACAGTCCCTAAAATTTTCATCGGTAGGTGATCTAAGCTCCCGTTTTGGGTTACGGATTAAAAGTTATATAGCAAATCGAATAAGAAGGAATTTAAAAACCATGAAATTAAAGTTTTAAATCACAATAACTAATGTAATTTAGACAAGCTTGTTGATGTAAATATTACATCAACAAGCTGCATATTACATCTTGTAGATAGGTACATATACTTTAAAATTTTGTAGAATAATGATGTGAAAGTATTATCAGTTGAACAAAATGTACGGTATATTAAATTAACTTGTTTATAATTTATACATTTGCTTGTTTTCACTAAGAAAAAAAAGTTTATTGTTTACAATTACACGAACGAAAAGAAACTTTTTTAACTTTAGTTAGACCTCCAAGGCCGCGACAAGGTCAATGGTGAACTCTCAAATAAAAATACCACAGTATACTAATTGTATCGGTGTTTGTGTACAGAAATTGTTAACAACATCGTTATGAACTCATTAGATAATCGTTTTATTTTCCAAGTTCCAAATCGGTGTGACCGGTCACAGTTTCGTAGAAACTGGGTATCGGGAGCACAATCTTTGTTTTATTTAGGTAGATCCGGCATAACGATTCTCAATGGAGTGCCAAGAGCGTGGGTGGTGAGAATCCGTGCTTCAGCATTTAATGGAATCGTAGATTCAGTTATCACATAATTACGAAAATCGTGAAAATTGATACTCGTGGCCCAAAAAAAAAACCAATACGAACCAATACCCATAATTTTTGATGTCCCACTTCTTGTCACACCTGGGCTCCGCTACACGAGAGGATTCTATGTGGCTGTAAATTTATTTCTCGGATACGTATTGTTATATGGTTTCGGCTCCCCACAGCCCGTATCGTAAATAAACAACGAGAAATGAAGTGATTTACTCAATTTACGGGTATTGTAGCTGTGATAAGTATAATTGTATACCAATTTAATACTGTCAGCCTCACATCGGAGACGAGGGCGCAAAAGTTGTGTTATCTAATAAAAGCATCAATGCAAGCACCCATCTGCGAGGGTTGAGCTCAGAATTAGGTTAAAGGTTGGGGAGGTCGACGCGCGTTAAGCAGTTTTGGGGTCGAGGCTACATGAAGCGATCAATTTAACACAAAATAAACTTCGCGTAATAACAAAAAAAAAACACATTTTTGGTCAAACTAGTAGTAAGTTCATGTTATCCGCGATTGCTTACCTATATCGACAAATACATACGTCACTTGGTGTTTAATTTATTCTTTTGTATTTGTAGGCAACGTTTTTACGTCATTTTCACCGTCATTGTTTATTACGAACACGTGCTGTGCAGATAATCTATGAGGAATGCGTCTACGAAGCCCCTGAAGTTTCATGTAATATAAATTAGTTACGTCTAAACGATTCGTAACTCAACCCTAATCAAACGCCAGAGGAAAATCAGGTCAAAGGGATATAGGGCAGTACCCACAGGTAGGTCACAGAGGGCTGTGTGCATTCAACAATGTAAATCTGTGTACAGAGTCAGGAAACTGCCTGCACTTTTGTCACCAGAGGTGATGAAATGGAAAATTGTATCTGTTGCATTAACTACCCATGCAATTTTCAATAGGCGTAACTGTGTGAAGGAGATCAAAAGGTAAATAATTTGTTTGATGTGTAAAGATTATTTATGCCTTTGTAGAAATTATGTTTACTCATTTCATTACACAAAAGTTAAACACAATTCAAGGCATATGAAATTTTCTGAAAAAAATATTTTTTCATAATGATAATATATACATTATAATGCTGTTGTTAATGTTATAACTGAAACTTTGAAGTACAAAAAATACTACAATGTACACACAATAAATAACATGTTTACTTTTTTTCTTTATTTATTAAATAAACCAGACTTAGATGAATGACAATTGACAATGTTATAATTGTCCTTTTCATTGCTAATATTAAGAATGCAAAACTGTATTGTTCATTAGTTCTTGATTGACTAAGTTAATTGAATATCAATGGAAACAAGTCATTACTTTCATCTATAATTTTCAATAGTAAAAAATCAAAGAATTAAAAAAAAATTGTAATCAAACTTACTTTCGCAAGTTGCTATTTTATAATTTTTAGCTACACTTTATTATCGCTAAGCCTAAAATTTTATTAACACAATATTGGTTTTAAGTTACTGTTAAGCTATTTTATGTGATTGTAATTTTATTAAAACGGGTTGTCAATTTGATTAAATTTGGCCAATTTTTTTAACTTATACTTATAAAAAAAATTTCATGAATTAAACATGAAGTAGCATTTTGAACTTGAAAATATTACTGCATACACATAATTTTTTATGTTTACACAATCAGTTGTAGGGGTTTTTAACGAGGATATTTATTATAAACTCTATATTCAAAACTGACAATTACAGTTCAGATTTAATTAAGAATACACATATTTAGCACATGTGTATTAAGTATGTATTTATAATGTGAGTGAAAGCTACAGTAACACTAAATCTTAACTGTTTATTTTACATTAATTTCGCACACAGATTTTCCTTCATTCATATTAATCAAGTATTATTTTAATTGCAAATATTATACATGTTTTTTCCTAATAGCCAAGTTTGCTTTTTGTATTTATCAAAAAAATTGAATGTATGTTGTGTTTTATAAAAATAAGGTTTTATTAGTGTTTTGTGTCACTATAATCAGCCTTAACTCTCAATTGTGGTAGCACTGTACAAAAATGCATAATTGCCATACTTACATTTGTTTTTGGCATTCTCATCCATGAGCATGTTGAAATGGTGGTGGCGGTTCCACGCTGCCATTTTGCCTTCGTGCGGAGCCCCGAGAAGCACCAGGGCCGCCCCAGCGGGCCCAACTCCGTCTAGGGGCTCCAGTGTCCTCAATACACTACAACTTTGTCACACACTCATAACCCAAGAGGCATAACTAAACACACGCTCACTGGCTCAAAACGCCGTCGCCTCGGACGGCGATGTCATCGGCGCCAGCCCGCGCCGCACATGCCTTTGCACTTCCGCTCCACGCACTTAACGATGCACTCGCGGGTAAATAAGCACGATCAACACGGCACCGCGCGGTGATTCACCTTCGTTGCCCGCCGCGCTCCGCACTGCAGGCGGACTGTAGCGTGCGCCCGGCGCCCGCGAACCCTACCAGACTGACACCCAAACACTCGTCCGTCGTCACGTGTGCGCTCACTGCGCCCAGACCACACCGATACCACCAACACTATCCTCCGCTCTTCGCACACCAAAACAATTACACTTGAGAAAAAAATCTATTTCGGTTTATGAAAATGAATAAATGCAACGGAACGAAACGCGACGGGAGGGAGCAAGACGGACGACACGATTTCCCTTCTTCGATCCGATCCTTACAGGCTCTAATCGAACTCGCGGGCCGCGAACAAAATAATAACAAATGTGCATGAGATGCTTGTTAAATTATGTGCACGTGGGTTGCGTCACAGGATCGAACTTACTTATTATTACTAAAGTAGCTAAAATTTATTATTTTTTAATCGCAGCGGAATCCCTATTCACGACAGTGCAATAGCAAGCTCGTGAACAATTTCAATTTTGATGAAATGCGAACTACACCATAATACACATAAGTATCAAAAGTAATTGATTAACTTCACGTTACATTAGCGTAATTATAAAGTTATTAACTACACTATTTGTAAACAAAACACAGCCCGTGATACATTCAGTAAAATAATAGTTTTTAACTGAAATCGCGAACGCGTTGATCAAGCGCGACAAGTAGGACAAAACATGGCAGACTCGACGAAAAGCACACGAACTTTGTCTGTGGTCGTTTTTATTTTTAAACGCTATGGTTGCCAGTACGTTCCATTTTAAAATATTTTAATAACAAATAATATATTTTCTGCAGTTTTTAGAATGTTTGTTACATTTCGTTTTATTTTATTTTATTTATTTTATATTTTGTATTATAGTTTGTGTTATATTTATGCGTAGATGAACGGAGATAGGTGTCTTTGTAAAACAAATTTCATTATTGTAATTCTGAAGTCTACGTATAATGAAACGAGACTAGCGTGTATCAGAGACAAGATAGATGAAATATATAAAAATATTGTCACTCGCTTGGTAGTTTTTTGTGTTATATTTTAGTAGAAATATACGAATTTAAGGCAAATTAAGAAAAAAGTTTTAAGATTTTTAATTTTAAGATGCATAAAATAAAGTAAAATTAAAAAGCAAGCAATTAAAAGTAATTTAACAATAATTGATGTATTATTTATAAGATAAAATAAATTTTATTATATTTATTTAGCAACTAATAACAAAGGTTAAGTAATAATATTTTATCATATCGTTAAAAATCTGTACTCATTTCTAACTATGTCAAGCTTGTCAATTGACTTGTTGGCCGAAAATACTGTCGACTGTCAAACTTAGTCAATAAATGGTTGCTAGGCAACGTCGGCCAAAATGGTCAACATTCTAAATACATACAGTAAGTGATTTTTGATGAGTTATTCTGTCTTTGCAAAATAATAAAACAAAAGTTATTGTAAGGTCATTTTTTATGATTTTGCAAAATTTGGTATTAAAAAAAAATCTGGTTAGTTTAATTTGTTTGTTGTTTATACTTACTGTTTAATTAAATGGTCTGTCCTTTGATATAACTATAGATATAGCTTATACATTCGGCACACATAATGTCGTCCACATTTGGATGACCTTGCCTAATAACCAGTTAGCGTCTAAGTACGCAAGAATAAATTTTGAATGTAAAAGGGCCTAGTTCCGGTATGTTTTTTATTATTTATACGAATAAATATATATATTAAACTTTTCATTTCAGGTATAATATTTAAGTTAGCCCCCTTTAGTATAAAGATAAATAGCACTTCTAAAAAATGGACGAATTTATCCTTCAAAAACAGGAAAAATCATCTTTCGTGGTTTTATATTCATTTCATAGTTTTTTAATTAAAAAAACTCTAAGAACGGATTTTTTCCTACGTTTTTAAAAAGAGAAAATTGATAAACATTTATTTTTTATGATATCCTATTTATTAATACAACAATTTTAACAATAATATATTAACAGGATAATTAATTTTTGTTGTATAAGTGTAAGAACAGTCGTTTATATAACTGTTTAAATAAACAAACAATTCCTTTCTTTGTATAGATAAACGAAAAATTTAAAATACTAAGAGATGGAATTGTTCCCTTAATAATTTTATTTAGTTAGTTATTTTTGTTAACGTCGCCGGAAGACGCTGGATGCAAGCTAATTCAAACAGGTTCCTTTTGAAAATTTTAGTTATCGTTTATACGACGTTAAATTTCATATTTACCAGTCTAAAACCGATGTAAGTTAAAAATTTTTATATCTAACTCTTAAATAAAGCGGCAGCATTTATTACTTACGTTTCGTTTAAAAAAACATAAATGGATTTTGAACACTGTTATATATATAAAGCTTTAACTGTATTGTAGCGCTTGTAATTGTGAGTAGACGGGTTCACCCCGCGGACGAAGTTAGGCTCCTTAAAATATTATTTGACATTAAAAATCGGTACCCTTTCTCTCATACTCAGTCGTTATCTGAATACTACGCAACATCGTCCAAATGTGGACGACATTTTGTGTGCCAAACCCATTAATTTATAGCGTGTCTATAGTTATATCATTTCAATGGTCAGGACATTTAAATAAATAGTAAGTACAAAAATATATACATAAACTAGCGGTCCAGTCTGTATAACTAAATCATAATCGCCGATGTAGTAAAATATTTTATGAATTTTGTGCAGTTATAAATAATGCGCGATTTTCAATATTATATGCTATGTACACGTCATAGTACCTGATGCTGAAAAACTTGTTGCTTTTAGTATAAAAACATCAGCGTTAATAAAAGTTCTATAAAATAAATAAAACTTGTCCATTACTTCTAGGTCACTTAGTGGATTTTCAACTTCCATATATTGCAACACTATACAATATTGTTATCATAGACAATAATTTCTCATTTCTTGTGTTGGTGATTACGCGGTCCGCCATTACTTTATGTCCGTGACGAGTAAAATACAATTAAGAAAACAATAATATTACATGTAAAGTAATTTTCGCATATATTTTGATTATTATAACTTACGATTTCTGCATTTTGTCAAAAACATTTCGTGTCTATAAAATTATAATAAATTTCCTCGATAGAAAACGCGTGGAATTTTTTTTGTAAACATGCCTAAACGTGGAGGGAGGATTAGAAACTGGAAACCAAATGAACATTTCGGTAAGATATATTAAAGATGTTTACCAATAATACATATTTATCATTTTAGGCTCATGAAACGTATTAATTGCTATTTAAAAATATTTAGGTTCTGGGCTTTTTTTTTGTCGTATAAGGAAAACATCGTGAAAGTATACTGAAAGAAAACGCACATCTGTATTATTACTCTAATTTTAAGTAAATGGTTTGTCTTTTGTTAAAATTATGTTAAACTTTTTTCTTAGAACACGATGACCGTACACATAGCAATAACACAAGGCGTGTTAGCTTTAAGCCTGGAACAAACAAAGGAAAAAACAGATTCCGATGGAACGATGCGTCACAACTTTTGATGGATGGTGATATTGATATGGGAGCATCTGCAGGGCAAGGTCCAAACAGAAAAGGTTTCAGAGGTAACAGAGGTAGGCTAAGCTCCCCAGCGCCACGACCAGCGTCTAAAAAGAAGTTTATACCAGGTTTATTACCTTGGTATCAGATAATCATACCTTATGGAGCAAAACATGATAAAGAGGTTGTGTTACGAGCACTCCTTAGTTCTATCGCACCCGAAGTTTTCATTCCACACTATTACAAGATAAATGGAAATGCAGCAGTATTTTATGTGGATGATGTCAAAATAGCGGAGAAATTGTTTTATGCAGATAGAAAGATAGTGATGTCAGATGGTTTTAAGCTTGTTGTAATAGTAAGGAATTCTGTTCCCAATGTCAATGTTGATGCTAATATGAAGGAGAAAATGAAGCTCGCTATGGCTAAAAGATACAATCCTACGACGAAAGCTTTAGATTTGACAAAATTCCATGCTGATTCAGGTAATAATTGACTAGATGCACAATTCAATCAAAGTTTTTTAACTACTCTATTAAAAACATATTTTATTATTTTTTCAGATCTTAGTGACATATTCTGTGCACTCTTCCGCCCTATAGTCATGTTAGCTGCAATTGACATTATCGCTGAAAATATTCCGGATTTGGAAGCTTTAAACTTGAATGATAATAAGCTCCATGGAATAGAGCACATGAAGATTCTGTGTACAAAGTTTAAAAACCTCAAAATTTTGTACCTAGGTGACAATAGGGTAATTAAAAACAAATATTTGTACTCTTTTATATATAAGCATTTTATAACCTCATTTATGCAATGATAACTTACATAGATTGCATAACGTAAATGTGTAAAAGTATTATATTGCATACAGAAGTCTCTTGAATGATTAAAGATATAAGGAATTTAGGTTGAAGATTTAAAACTTCCACAGACAATTTCAACCAATCTGTGCAGACCAAAATGCTTCTATTTAATATTTTAAGTAAACCAAAAAAATAAAGTAAACTTATGAATGTAGGTTATGTAATGTATCCCATTATAGCCCCATCGCCAGAATTTGTCGTACGTACAATGATATTGCCGCTAGTAATGACTCCATTGACATTTTCGAGAATAAGTTTTGTATATTTAGAAGGTGTTTGACGAATTCAATCTTTAACTTGACTTGACTTAGTATGTAATATATTTGACATTGTTATTTAATATTATTTATAATTTTTTACTTATAATTTAATTTTTTTTCTGCTAGTTTTTTATACGTAATTCCTTAATTTCCCATTTGACATGAAACATTTAATATTCGTGTGATTTTTTATTTCTTTTATGTTTACTTGTAACAGCTTCAGCCTTTGTTAACTGTGAATTCATGTATTCTTGCTTGATGTGTACACAAATATTAGGGTTTAACTAATTTTCGAACTTTGTAATTTATTATTTAGATATTTCATATCAGTTATTACCTGTCTTGTGTGCCATATGTAATACTTAAATAAATAAATAAATAAATAAATGTAGTATATAATGTAATAAAAAGCAGCAATAAATAGCATAGTCAAGTGCAAGAATCAGAAAGTCTTAACTTAAAAAATTATAAAGTATATCGGCTTTACTACAAAAGATGAAATAAAACCATATTCAACATGTGTTTAGCTAAACACTGCCTTACTACAAAAAATTTAAACATATGTTAAACGCGTGTCTATAAAATCCTGTACTACAAATCAGCGTCTAAAGACAATTTCGTTTTTAACATAGCTTAAAACCTATTTTAGGTGTCAAATATAACATGTGATATTTTATTTCTCTATAATTTTACACGCAGTGTAGCAATTTTGACAACATTTTAAACAACGTTTAATTTAAAACACTGTTTAGCTAGACACATATTGAACATGGTTTTATTTCATCTTTTGTAGTAAAGCAGTTAGTGTTTAAAAATTAGACATTGTTTAAAATGTTGTCAAAATTGCTACACTGCGTGTCAAATTATAAAGAAACTTATTAATAAAATGTCACATGTTACATTTGACAGCTCAAATAGGTTTAAATCTTATATTAAAAATACCTAAGCGTATGTTTTTACATAATTAAATTAGGTCTAAACCATGTTTAACTCAATACTATCGTTAGATGCAGATTTGTAGTACAGGATTTTACGGACACGCGTTTAACGTGTGTTTAAATTTTTTGTAGTAAGGCAGTATATATTTAAAGCCTATTTTGTTCCATTTTTCTTATTCCCTTATAAATAAACATTTTATTTTCAGATACCATTCCTAAGCTCCGTTGACCCCTTGAAGTCTCTTCCACTCGTCGAGTTGTATCTCAAAGGAAACCCTCTGGTGAATAGGTTCAATGACCATGATATATACGTCAGGTAATACAATTTTATATCCATACCCATAGGAAAATATGAACAAAATGGACAGAGAGCAAGCTTGTCTGTATGAGATTACATAAGTAATTATTAAAATGACCCAAAAAGGCATTTTGAATTATGCAAGAAGGATTTTGAAAGTGTACTCAATGATTTATCTTTATAAGTTATAATCAAAGATATTATCCTAGTACTTGGAACATCGTAGTTGCAATGTATCAGGTTCAAAGTTATCTAACAATTATTACTGTTACTGTTACTAATCAATACAACATTATCATTGAATGTGTTTCTAGATTAGTTAAACAGCCTTTTTTTTCACAAGATAGAGTTTATGCACAGACTTTAGATTATATAAGAAATATATTTTGCATGTTTCAATATAGCCAGACCGTAAAACACACATCCAATGATTCCATCAGGGTTGCCATTTGTATGATTTAAATACTAATTGATAATCATTTAATGACTTTTTGTAGCTATAGATATGTTTTATTTCTACTATTTCATGTTAAAATTATGTATCCATTTACAACTTTGACGAGTTCATTATTTGTCTTATTGGCTCAAACATACTCTCGTCTATTATTCTCAGTCACTAG
Organism: Hypolimnas misippus; assembly: GCA_037950945.1. Classification (NCBI taxonomy): domain Eukaryota; kingdom Metazoa; phylum Arthropoda; class Insecta; order Lepidoptera; family Nymphalidae; genus Hypolimnas; species Hypolimnas misippus. The sequence goes on from JBBEEQ010000019.1 coordinate 4,456,836, forward strand.
TCGGTAGCTAAGCAACATAAAAAATTCATGATCTTATAACGTATCTATAGTTTTATATTATCATTGTAATCAACAATTACTTATGATTCGAATTTGATTTTAAATGTATTTCACGATTAGCTAATGGATTAAATCTTATAATGGACCATGATCATTTAAAAGCAGTCATAATCCGTCAATAAAATATCGAACTTTATTTTAGTGATAAATGTAATTCAAGTAGAAATGATGTATAGATTTAAATCCCTTTTTCGATAATACTGTTTTGTTAATTGAATTTTTTCAGTTATTTATGTATGTATAAGCAATATAGTAGTGAAAGTCTGTCATGCATGTTCACATATGGATGGTGATAAGCAATAATGTGTCAACCCACAAAAAGTCGAATTAAATTTAAAAATCAAATTCGGAGATATTGGTGTACTGTGATACTGCGTCACTTATTTAACATTAATTAAAAAAATTTGGAGTCATATAAACTCAATAAGTACGGAAAAAAGTTCCTTAATTAATTGTTTGGAATTTCAAGTGCGTTCCATATTTTGCAATATATACAATATTCTCAAATATTTGAAAAAAAAAATCATTAGTTAATATATACATAAATCAATCTGCTTTTAATCCATTACACCTTTTATCAAAAAATAAAAGAATAGATGAATATATACTACTTTAAACAAATAGGTTTGACATCTTTAGACGCCATTTTCTCAAAATGATGTCCGTGTAGCTTGACACAGTATTGCTTATCAGAGTCCACATATATTATAACTCTTGCATAAACTTGATAGTGAAAGTATACCATCTGATAATCAATTTATATCTCCAAACACAATAAATCTATTGTAATTGGACACTGATAAGTATTACTATATCAAGTCAAGGAATTCATTTTGAAAAAATAGCATCTAATGATGTCAAATCTATTCTTAATCAATTTGTTTGAAGAAGTATTTATCAATTTTTTCTTTTTAATTATGATAAAAGTTATATTGATTTAAAAGAAGATTGATGTAATAAAAAGTTTTATCTAATAAGTTTTTCAAATATATGAGACTATTTTATATTGCAAAATATTGACACACTTCAGTATTCAAATCATTATATTGAGAAACTCTTTTCCGTAGTTATTTAGTTTAGATGAATAAATTTTTCTGAATAATGTTAAATATGTGATGCATGGTCAGAATAAGTTTTGTGGGTTGATATATTATTGTTTATCAGCGTCCAATTACATATTTATGAAATAAATTAATAAATTACATATCAATAAACTTGGAAGACATCATAATATTTTAAAAGTGTTTTAACCATCAAAAGAAGTTAATTGTATGACAGGTCACTAAATTATCCACATGTTGTTAACTTGACCATTTAGATTTTTTGTTATTAGCAAGTACAAAGAGATACAAAAAAATAATGATTCTTAAACTGCCTTAAAATGTCGTACATCTAAAAGTGTATTTTAAATTTGCCTTAACATTCTTTTTAATATTCTTCTAAATTGGTATCTAAAACATTAAGACATTTTGTATCATTATGTGTGAGTGTACCACAAGGTTCAAATTATGTTGAGAGTCATTAAAAACGCATTTTATTTTGACATAAAAATACTCGATTTCTCTGTACTTTTGGCTAGTAAGTTTATAAATAAATTGTAGCATTCCCATGGAATTTGCAGTTGCTGAGGTCATTATCTTTCTAGTGCTGGTTCATTGTTTTAACAAAATTGATAAAATGTATCAATATGTTAGGAAATTTGCTTCTGAATATGTCTGTAACTTTTTAATTGTATATTGGTAATTTATTAATTACAAATCATTGTTGCTTTTCCAAATTTTTCTATAATAATATATTAATTTTGTTATTGATCAATTAACCCTTTATAGCCTGATTTTGTGTTTTATTTTTAAATATTAGCTGTTAGTGTTTGCTGGAAGGTCTAGATGAAGGGAATAGTTAAAAAATCACAATATTAATTTTACATATTTATTTAGAAAATAAAACAGGTATCAATTTTGATACTTCAGGCATAAGGCCATACCGAAATCAGATATAGCTAGGCTAAAACTAATAGTAATGTAAACATTTGGTTTAAAAGATTGGTATCAAAATTGATACTCTAGGCTATTAAGGGTTAATTGTCTTTGATAAGACTTGAAAATATTGATGTAAAAATAATTAAAGTAACAATAATTTGTAATGTGATATCTACTATGTGTTTTGAATAGTATATTTAAATAACCTAAATAAACAAATTCTTGGTATGTGTACAGTCAGCATCAAAACTATGTATGTTGAGAAGCAGGTTTTGTTTATATTACATTCATTCACAGAAACAAAATCTAGTTCGTAATATGTTGTACAATGTTAAAAACTCAATAAATTTGACCTATAAAAGCTTTTATGCATTGTTAATAAAAGGGAGGTCAAAATATTTACACAATAAAATGATATATTATCATTAATATATTTTTTTCTCTGTCAACATCTTCTATGAATTAAATTTTGTTACTCTGAATTAGTAAAATAATATGAACAAAATAAATGCTTAATGTGTGTTTGTTTGAGAAAGTGGAATGAAAAACTCTTTTGATGCTGACTGTACATGCTTTAATTGAATTAATATACAGTAAATACCGTTCTTATAGTTAGTCATCTGTAACTAACATTTGTTTGTTTAGGTCTTTATAAATATATTAATATAATAAGCAAGAGTTTGACATAATTCTATGGAGAATACCTGATATTATAAATAATCATTATTGTTTCAAAAATATTGTTTGTTTTATCCATCTTAATGATTATAAAAAAAGGAATTCTTCATCCATCGATTGTTACTAATGATTTACAAGAGTTTCAGACTGCTTAATATTTTGCCGTGTTTGTATGTCCAGCGACGTGCGGAAGAAATTTCCGAAACTGGTGAGATTGGTAAGTCTTTGAATAAAACTTTTACATTTTTTGTTTTAGAAGTTATTGTTTGTAAAATTTACTGAAAAAGTTATGTTACTTTAAATATAATGAACCAAGTCCTACGAACGTGAATAACAACGACTCCTGTAATAAATGTCATGAAACAGTCTAAAATAAGTAAAATTCTTAAAACGTGTATTAAAATAATAATAAAATCTCTTTTTGAGCTTAATTTTATGGTTTCATATCGCAGAATTAATCATAGCTCTATTTCTGATACATATGTATTTTTTATAAAAGATGAGATCTTGCAGGAGACATTTTGATCACTTAATTCATAAACCAGCTTATTCCATATTAGTAAATGTCAGATAACTATAACATATAATTTTTAATTATTAATATGAATAAGTAATTAAGTTGTTTATCAAACAATGTTTGTTACATTGCATGTGTTTATTAACTTCAAGAGTAAAATACGTAATTTCGTATACTTGAATCAAATTACTAAACAGATTTTGATGAAACTTCTATGGGATCTCCAATCGGGAGTATACTCTTTCAAACAAAGAATTAACCAAACCGGTCCAGCCCTTTCCGAGTAATCGGTGAACATATATACAAAAAAATGTCTCCGAATTGAGAACCTAATTTTCGGAAGTCAGTTAATAATAACGTACAAAGGTTAACAGGTTTCCGAATTAAGATAACTAAATACAGGCTGTTACAGTTGTGTAAATTTTAAAACTTTATATCACATATAGGACGGCGTGGATCTACCTCCAGCTATCGGCTTCGACGTATCAGAAGATGTTACATTACCTCCCAGCCAGCAGTCTTTCCTCATAGACCCCGCTGGCCAAGACCTTGTCAGAGACTTCCTTACACAATACTTCGCCATATTCGACTCTGAGTCGAGACAACCATTGTTGGAAGCTTACCATGAGACAGCTACCATGTCCATGGCAGCCAACTACCTAAGTAACGATAATAGAAATTCACCTGCTAATAGGTTAGTATTTTTGGGAATTTACTTTAGTGTTAGTATTGTGTGTAGGTCTAAAATGTTTATTGGTTATTTTTCCATTTTGGAACTCTTAATGGTGACTAAATACTAAGGAATTAATACACAATTAAAAATGTAACATTTTCTGTATTTTAATGCTATTTGTCGTTAAAATGAGCATAGTACTAACAATTCCGGTAAGCAATCAGTGGCTTTAGGCAAAGTTACGTGACGAGTGACAAATTCGGTAATAAGTAAGTTTAAATGTAATTTTTTTTACTCCTCGAACGTTTAAGTTACACATATACATTTCAATGTATCTATGAAATAATTTCTAGGCCTGATAATTGGTGACTGTCTAACCGTAGATACTTATTTTCTATTAGATAAAACAATAAATTTTTACCAAATAAATTATACTAGGGAGTCTACAAATTATTTATTTTAATTTCAATAGAATTTTTAATAACCAAAGAAAGGTGATATGTATTCAATTGATATCTAAGGTCGCAATAATTTTTATTTTGTTATAGACTTAACGCGTACATATCAAACAGTCGGAATATAATAAGGATAACAGAAAGAGAATCAAGAAGAAGATATTTAAGGACGGGCAGACTGCAAGTGGTCTCCTTCCTCTCAGATCTGCCCAAAACAAAACACGATTTAATGAGTTTTGCAGTGGATCTACTTGTTTTCACGGTAAGTTTAGAATTTTCAAGTCTATAATACATTTTAACTTGCCTACGGCGAGATTTACATTTGCGAGTTTTATTACTCCCGTAATTGACAAAATAACTCTGTAACCTGGTAACAGTTACCTAGGTGACCTTACAAAAGCTGTTGCTGTCAAAAATAAAGGTATTGATAGTGGATTCTTTTAAGTGTAAAGCAATGACAAGAAACTGATGAAAATGTTTTTGAAAGTCTGAGAGTCAAACTTATAAGTTAAATTTTTGCCTCCGTATCATTCAATTTTAAAAAGAAAGATTCTTTGAATCTGATCACTGTTTAGTTGTTAATTATATTAAAAATTAACAGTCTTTTCTAAATATCAAAAAATCTTGGCTAAAAATATTAAGATTTGTATTTTAGCAGCAGTTTTAAGCAAACGTTTCACGAGACTAGCGTGTCGTTATTTGGAAATTTTCAAACAACTCCGGAAAATTGAAATCTTGATAATATCAATTTTCAATTTGTTACATTTTATTCGATAATTTTAATTAATCTTAGGTTTAGTAATTGTGTATGATGTTCAGTTGCGTTTTGTAATGTTATGTTTTGTGAAATAGGAATGTTTTGTTTACAGCCTGCAATGATAGTTTTAACAATGAATGGAGTGTACAAAGAGACAACTGTAGCCGGTACACCGTCCAGATCATTCCATAGAACATTTGTCATAGTACCCAACAGTGGGGGAGGTTTCTCCATTACAAATGACATGCTTTTCGTCACGAACACAACGAGCGAACAGGTAAGATGTCAATTATTTTTATATTTCTATCTGATAAAGTCATCAGGAATAGTAATCCATTTTTTTTTTGTGGATGTTATTGATGTTTGAAATAAATGTTTTAATTATTGACTAATGAATGTTATCAAAATTGAAAGTTTTAGAAACAACATGTTAAAATAATATACACAGTTTAAATCTATTATAATTATTTTATTGCCGTAGAGCCTATCTGTAGTTTACTGACTATTAGTCATATACAAGTTGATTCAAAAAGGGAAGTACCACACTCTCTTGCATAAGTAGTCAGTATAGCTGCGATTATTATCGGTGAGCGGGCTTCTCTGATTTTGCAGATCAGAAGTGATAGTAACTATATTACATCACATACACCTGTATGTTCTTTTTGTATCGATTGCAAAAACGGAGGTTTTCAATTTGTAGCAATTTTTATGTTTGTTATTTTAGAACTCCATCATTTCTTATCTGAGATTGAAAATTCCTACTTTCATTCGAACAAGATTTTTTTTACACTTTATTTATTTTTTTAGATTGGTCTGATGGATTTTTTAAAACAAAATAACTGTTATATTGACTGTGAGCCAGTAATATGTCCAATCGTAAAATTTAAGTTATTACACTTTTTAATGGCATTTCATACTATTTTGTATTATTTACCAAATTAAAATTGTTCAAAGCGCACTGGCAAAATATTTAGTAGATACATTTTAATTCAATTTTAAAATGGGCATATTATCAATTCAAAGTTGATATGGGATGATAAGTATGTCATGAAAGCAAATAAAATTTGGCCTTAGAAGTCGATTTATTTAAAAATAAACAAAAATTCGAGAGCTTGTAAAATCCTTTCCTTAATCTACAGGACGATACATCAAGTCCCGCTGCCTTAGCTGCACCTGCGCCTGCACCTGCACCTGCGCTTGCGCACGACGAAACGCAGCGCGCAGTATTGAACACGCTGAGGCAGCAGACCGGCATGAACGAGCACTGGAGCATCAAGTGAGTATACAGGCTATAGCCGGTATGATATCATTGGCCACATAATGTTAAGTGATCACCGCTGCTCATGAACACATGCCAAAATATTGAATTTGCTATTGTTTTAAACACCCTAGAAAAAACCCCAAGCTCACAAAGTCTCCACTATCTTCCATCTCAATGGTTATACAGGATGTCAACTGGGCATGTGTTGAACATTAGCAGAATCAATATTTAAAAGTAACACACTGAACAATTTTTTTTTAATTTGATTATTTTTTTTACATCTCAGGCATCATCTAAGAAACAGTATAAACGTGACATATCTGTAGTTATAAAAAAAATATATGTTCCTAAAAATGTGAAAGAGATGGTAAAACATTAGGTAACCTCAACAGATGGCACAAAAACGAAAGCAATCCCTTAATTTCGTTTTTCTTTACAGTTGCTTACAAGAAACCGGTTGGGACTATCAACGAGCGCTGTTCATATTCAATCAACTTCAATCTGAAGGCAAGATACCACCCGAGGCCTTTGTGAACTGAACATGACTCGAATGCAGGCTGTGCCTTTATTTGTTAACACTAATTCGTTAAATTTGATTCTAATTAAGAAGATAATGCTATGAAGACAGAAGAGGAACAGAGCAGTTTTATATGATAGTAGAAAACTGAAATGTAAAATGCCAAAAAAAAAACAAACAAAAAAAAAATGGCCAAAAAAATTACTGGCTAGTAAAAAGATTTTTAAGAACAGTACCATTTTTTTCTGTTTAAATAAATTTGTCATATTAAATATAATTAAGAAGATTATATTGTGAAGACCGAACAGTGATAGAGGAATTCTATAAGATTGATTAAATGACAAAAAAAAAAAAAACGCCAAAAAAATATCTGGCTGGAAACAGTTTTTGTTTTTTCTAATTTAAACTTAGAATTTTGGTATGAGTTAACGTAATTTTATAACAAATATCAATTACTCTGTTATTTTTTTATACATGAAAAAATTACAAGATATTATTGTATAATATTTATGTAGATTTTGATGATTACTTGATCACCTTTACTCTAATGTGATAATTATTATGATATTATAATTGTATTAAATATACATAATTTACAGTCAATTTATACACACACAAAAAATAGCATTAATTAAAATAAAATAATACCATTTATATCACCAATGTTAATTATTATAACTACTTAATATTTATTGTTATTCTAGAGTACATTAATTAAAATATTACTGATACATAATATAAATTTGAAAATTATAATGTAGTAGGATTTGAACTTGCTTTACTATACTAAAAACCTCAAGAAATGTTCAAACAAATCCTGCTTTATCGTTATTTATAATATTCAAATTTATACTTTTAATTTAAGTCAAATTTTACAGTTATTTGAACTCATACCAAAATAAATGAGAAAAAAAAATTAGAATATGAATTATTTTTATATGATTAGGCATTCTTACATTTCATCTCACTAGATTTGTTTTTGTTTTCGCAATTAACAAGTTGTATGTATTATGAATTGTACATATATGTATATATAGGATTTTATGAATACTAGTTACTTACAGTCCAATGTTAATCAATAAAATATTTCATTACTTTTTATATGATCCAGATGTAGAGCTGAGGTATTGTTAAAGATAAGAAAAAATAATAATTAAAAAAAAGGAAAGGTCATAACAGTGACGAAGAAATGTAAAATTATTGATGTAAAAAAACCTGTAAAATATTAATTGCTAATAATTTTGGATGTACCGTGTGTACTTTAGAATACCTACATAAAATGTTTTTTTTTTGTTTTTGAATTTGACAAAGAGAAATGTAGACCTCTAATTTCGTTCTAGAAATAAATATAGATTAAGGTGTCCATGATTTCGCTACGGGGTGGGTGTTGAAAAGGCGCAGGTTGTTTCTAGAGTATTATTCCTCCAATGGCTTCATGGTTTCCGTTGGTTGTTTCGACACTTGGTTATTATAACCTCATGGTATTTTTATGGCGTGAGTGCTACGCCTCATATGGATGGCGGACCCCCTTGGTATGTTCCATGTGGGCTAGTCGTCTTGTTGATGGTGCCATGGTACCATGGTGTCGTGACGGTACTTTATTCAGCCATGGTGGGAGGATGGCTCACTCTTGCGCGGTTTCGGGTTGTGCTTAGGGACGACTTAGGTAATTTCCTAGTATGATTACGAGTTAAGAAAATAAACTTTTATTTTTTAATTGTCTTGTTTTATTTTAATTCCTTGAATGATTGTCAATGTAAATTACATTGATTTTCTGTGAGATTTTTCATTATTATAGTAGATCTTGCGCAAGTAATCCGGAAAAACGAATTAAAATTATCTTCTTTATAATATTAGCTCGACTAATAATTTACTTTTAAATTATTTTATTTTATTTTAACATAAGTCGTTTTCAAAACAGTGCAACGACGTCAAGTGTTTAAATATTTGCGATAATATTGACCGTATGAAAATAATATAATATTTTAATGAAAATCTTAGTGTATAAAACTGCAAACAACAATAACTTCGGGGTTATTTGCGACAAAGACGTCATATTCAGAACACGAGAAGTAAGTAAGTGTTATGGATTCAATATAATATGATTTTACAAATAAAAGATGTCAAGTGACTGAGTATCGTGTAAAGTCTAATAAATGACTACTCAGACTTAAATATATTTATTGTAAATTGTTTTACATATTCACTTATTGTAATACAAAGAGATGTTGTATACCTCCAGATACAACTATTGTTTAATTCCACATAGCAATATAATCAAGATGAAGCAGACCTAGAGAACTCTTATTGTTAAAAAAATATTTTAAAAGATTTTATGTTGCAAATTTGTAAGTTACAAATTTAAAATTTATTTAATTTGTTAATTAACACAATTTTTCCCAACTGGGTGCGCCCCGAAGAAAAAAGAGGGTTGTTATAAGTTTATCTGTGTGTGTCTTGGCATCGTAGCTGTCACGAACGGACCAATTTTGATGCTTCTTTTTTGTTTGCAAGCTGATGTAATCGAGATGGTTCTGAGCTATAATTTATTGGTTGGTTCAGATGTTGGAGGATTATCAGCTCTTTCCTAATTGTTGAAGATATCTGAGCAATTTCTAGGTTGACAAAAACGATAATAACGATTTTTATAGATTTATGGCAATACTTGCTATAATGTATTCTTCTTGGCGTCACAAACAGTGTTTTAAAGATAATTGTCTTTTGGAGTATTAAGAGGTTTAAACGCATTTGGTAAGCGGATTTAAGTCTGTTATTTTTCTATCTTCTTAATAATAATACCTTTAAATATATATCATATTAATTAAAAAGATCTTTGAGGCAAGAATTTCGTTCAGCATGTTTACTATAAAATAATCTTTGAGCTTAAATTTATATATAGGTAAGTAAAGTAGAACAATTTTTATCTCGGTAAAATTTCGAAATTAAACAGATAAGATGACATGACATGAATACCTTACATTTAGAGTAAAGTTGTGTAGTTTAGATTAAATGTGTGGTCGTTGAGAATGTTTTTATATGTTATACTCATTCAAACATAATCACAACTAGGTAGCGATATAGATATAATTGTATTTCTGCAACCCTATAATGAAATATTATTTACACATAATAATTTACTTATTACAGTTATCTGTCAAATTCTAGGCATCTTTCAAGGTGACTAAAACCTCGAATTAATTTTGATTCACAGAACACAATGCGTTCAATAAGAATTGTTAGGAATTTTCGGGTCAAGTTAAGCTCTTTATTGATTTAAAATAATTAATTTATTTAGCAATTAAATATTTTTCGAATATAATAAACCACATTTTATTTGAAGTTATAAATATAAGGCGAATCATTTGTTCTTAAATTGTAATATATGTAAATCTGGATACAGAAAATCGCTGTATGCAGATTTTCGCCTGGAAGATTACAATTATCGCCGTTTATAACCGATAGGATTTTTTAAATATATAAGTTCACCAAATTATTGAAAACGGCTAGACCGATTTGATTTTTTTTGTTTGAATGGGTATACTTTCCCTTTGGTTCCGTTATTTGGGGTTAAATTTAAAATTACGAATAAGTATGACATTCAACTAATCGAAGTTACCACTTTGAAATCGGTTGCTTTTTTTAAATGTCCTGTTAGACATCATAAACATTTTCTGTTTTTGTATATTTTTAACTATACAGAGTGTGTATAGTTAAAAATATACAAAATGATTATAATAATATAAATTATATTTTGTACCTTAAATGGTCTTTACTTGAATTTATAAATATGCTAAATAACTAGGCTTTTAAGTTTTTTAAGATACGAAAAATTTTGGACGGGTGGTTAAAAAATATACAATATTAATAAAAATGAAATTGTTTGTGTATTGACGTGATTAAGAACTTACTTAAAATAAGAATTACAAAAATTAAAAAACGTAACTATATTTTTTTATCAATTCAAAATCTACCTACTGTAATCTAACATTATTTAAAAATCTGCGGTTGTGATTGGCATTACTATAAAATATCGATTTGATTCAAGTATGTCAGCAAATAAGATTTTTGGTTCAGATAAAAACATTCTATATGAAGTATTTTTAGTAATATGACGTTAAATATTACAATGTTTTTTGCTTTCACATAAAATTCTAAATTTATTCTATAAATATAATCTTTTTATGTACAATTAACGTCAGATGTGATGGCAACAAATTATTAAAAAACAACCGAATGACGTCGTGAGACGTCTTCGTGGACGTGGACTTATAACAGCAACCTGACCACAAAACTATTTTTATTTGAAATTGTATCCTTGAACTATGTACAGCCTGTAAAAGTCCAACTGCTGGGCAAAGGCCGATTGTCCTATTAAGAAGAATGTTTAGAGCTTAGTCCACCACTTTGCTCCACTGCGGGTTGGCGGTGTCAGAATATCTCTCGGCCCATGCAGGTTTCCTCTCGATGTTTTCTGTCACCACCGAGCTCGAGATAAATTTATTCTAGCCGGGGTTTGAACCCGCGATCATCGGTTGAGATCGACGTGCTCTAATCTAAAACAAATAAAAAATATTATAAAATAAGATTATTATTTATAAGGCACAATATTTTTTATATAGGTATTTTAACTGTTATTATCAAAATCTACCTTCTTATAACTGCTCAGGAACAAATTATTTATATAATTTAGTTTTAAAGATGTCAAAGAATTAAAAAAAAACCATTATCATGTTTTGGTTCATTTTGCGTTTAAAGGCAATAACTTTTGAGTCGTTTTATAAAAATTTAAATTGCAAAGTTCAATGACGGGATAAGAAACATATACGATATAAGGTGAAAATTACATATGTAAGTTTTACTCCGGAAAGCGATGTAAAACAACTATGTAAAGTAGTAGTAGATATGTCGTAAGTAGTTACGATAGCGCTGTCAAAATAAGGCACTGACAATAAATTCCTTCAGATGTAAAGCAATCAAAAACTTGTTACTTATGAAAGTCTGAAAGCAAATATAAGTGTAGTTCTCGCCTAAGAGATATGATAATGTTTATTTCCGAGACCACCCATGTTTACGGACGGATTTCTTGTTAGGGAATCCCAGCTTCAGTTTACAGGAAATTCGTAGTAAACACAGACAGGATAAAAATAAATATTATATGAACACAACATCGTATGAAAGAGTTTTTAGATAATAAACATAATATGATGTATAATCCGAAATTATTATAATATATAATTCTTATTAACAGTCTTTAAAAAAAAAAGATAAAAAAGAGCATATCTTGTTGGTAAGTAGTCACCGTCATTCATAGACAGGTGCAATATAAATGAAATTGTTGAAGAATCTAGATAATATGAAAGAATATTCTTTCAAATAAAAAATATATACATATATAATGTGTTAAGAAACGACGGAGTATTGAGCAAAACGTTCGATTATTATAGCTGTAGTTTTTCTGTATTTAAAATTATAATACGCCTTCTATTAGTAACCACGTTGAAATGTGTATAGAATTTACTTAGTATATATAAATCATAATTATTTCAACTAGGCATATTCAATTAGCATATTGATTACACTACAGAAGTGTTTTGAAAAAAAATGCAATAAAACATATTTTAACATAAAAAAATCTCAGACGGCAGAGACTAGAGATCTTAAATTTTTAGATGCTCTTCATTTTGCCAATAACCGAAAGTCGCAGGGTTTTGCTTGGGGAAGTAATCCTTGCACCTATTCTTTGAACAACAATAAAATGTTTGTCTCGGGACGTAATCAAAATATCTGAGTAAAATATACCCAATTGTACACCGAAATTCTAAGTAAAAAGATATTTCTTGGCATCTTCTCGCCCACATATATGTCAGTGATCAAGTTCGGCCAGAAGTTTAGATGATACGTAGAAGTTTATATAATAAATAGAAATATATACATTTTAATCAAAATACAGTCATTTATTTATTAAAGAGTCTTATTCTCACAACTGATACGGTTAAGTAATTAATCGTACTTTCTTATATTTTATTAACTTTCTAGTTAAAGCAGTTGAGATTAAAGAAAGTAGTTATTAAACGTTTTAATAAGCCGTAACGTTTGGTATTTAGCAAATAAAATTTTGTAATCATACGAATACCTCATTATAATTTATAATTATCCTGATTATAGATAATATGAAACTAATTATATTATTCTGTTGCCTTCCCAACAACAATGAACATTATAATAGGCACGTGTAAAAAAAAAATTGATTGTTTAAATTAAAAAAAAAAATTAATTAATTAATTGATATTATTTTCAATTTTATCAAGCGCGTCAATGATTAGTTTAAAACTAAATTGTCATTCATTGATTATAAAAGAGATTCAATTCAAACTAAAAAAAAATTTTAAACGACTTGCAAAAAAGGAGGAGATTCTTAATTCGTCTGGGAAATTTTTTACATTAATAATTTTCGTCATTTAAACCGAAATTAATTGTTATTGTGTAAACATGTGTAAATTATTATAAATGGTTAAAGTTTCAAATTAACCACCTCGTAATTTTTTATTTTTGTTTTCCTTATGTAACTATATCGTTACATAAAAGAATATATAAATTTTAAACTGCTAAACATTAAAGAGTAGTCATCATAATGGCTTTTTCCGTTTTTCTTTTTAATTTTAAGCTGTACCCTTGCATAGTTCAGTACGTCCTAATAACTTATGTATACGATCTTCTTGTTTGTTTGTTTATTTTTTACTATAAGTTATTTGTTACATATGTAATAAATTAATTTCCCCAATGCCGCCAAGGTATTCTTTTCCTTCCTTGGTTTAGACCTCACTCAGTACGGGTAATTTGTAAACATATTCTCGTCAATGAGTGCTTATTCCGGTACCTCCAATTAAAACAAAATCTTATCGCTTTAATAATTATACCTAATTTATAGAAAACCTTAGATCTAAGCCATGCGTGTTTATGCTATGCAATTATATACGATACAACTATATCATACAATCTGTCATTTTAATAATTTTAAATAAACTATATATAGCAGTACTATCATTTTTATAACATTTAAAGTCGGTTAAATAAGTAGTTGGCGACATTTTTCACGGCTGGCAAACAAGTCATCGACCGCGCTCAGCGTCGCACGGAGAAAATATTCCGTGACATTCTAATACTGTAGTGCAGTTTTAGCCTAAATTGTGCTTAGTGTACAATACTGCACTTTCCTACGGAGAAAAAATATTGCAGTAAACTTTAATCAAATATAATGACTATTTTATTATCTTGGTAAAAATAATACTTTAATGACGTAACATGAATATTACATACTTTTATGTTAAACAGAGTCAATTAGTTACTTTTTTATTGCTTTTTTATCAATCATAATTTAGCGTTAAATTTTAAAACTATATTAAAATAATTAGGCACGGTAAATTATAAGGGTGATTTATTATTTAAGTAGTTGCATATTATTATAATTTTCCTGAAAAGTAGAACAGCCTTTTGTTTGATATTTACTGGTTGCTTTAGTTTCCTTTAGTACCATGTTAATTTGGTAAGTGGTATATTTGATCGGGAGAGGCAGCGGATGCGCATGCGCAAGCGATCCCGAGGCCTCTCCATTTCCGTGCTGAGAAAGGCCATCGCAGGGGTTTTAGTGGGTATAAATCTCCACATAACCCGATCTCCCCCCAGGAATCGGGTATCTTTTCGAAGATTTCCCCTGCGTGAACAAAAAAAAAGTGGTATATTTGATAGGACTACTCAGATAATGTTGTGTGCAATTTGACATAACTTATTTCCATTGGTGTTAAAATTTACTTAATTGAATTTATATATTTTATTATCAATTATGTAAAAACGTTAATATTTGAATAAACGATTGAAACATTGAGCCCTAATTACACGTATTAAAATAAAGATCCGTTGTTTGCATTTCACGTGTATGCAATAACGCTTTCGCTGTGTGCGGTGTGGCCGCGACTTTACAACTTGCTTTTACTCCGTACCTAACATTATCTTGATTCACTTATCTGAGCACCGGCAATGTGTTGATCGTTGTAGTCGCAGTTCGCAACCAGTGGTCGCCGGACGCACCACGATCTTGGATTACTTTTTTTTTTGTTTTTTAGTGCTGAATCGAGTTATAACTAATTGTTTGCTGTGAATGTTTAGTGTAACGGTACACGCAAGCGGAACACTTCGTTCGGTTTGAGGTCAGTATTGTTCGATGTGCATTAACCCTTTCGTGGTATTGTTTTGACATCGTATTGTCTAATATTGCTGGGTCACTTGGGGTAACTATTAACATACTTTATCGATGAGTAACAGTATTGCGAACACAGAAACCTTAATTTTATTCAATGTTTACAATCATCATCTGTAATAAAACTATTTTAAATGATTTGTGTTTTCTTATTTCGATGTAAGTTTGTTGAAATAACATGTATTAAAATGGCAAATTAAAAATATTAACCGCAGAATAATAATCACGTATATCAAAATAATAATTTTAAAATCCCAACGATGTTATGAATCCCTTTTTAATAATCGGTACACATTGCACTCTAAATAATGATCTACCTACAATTTAGCTGATATAAATGCTTAAATACGTTTGTATGACTAAAATGTAGTTTTATTCGAGTGGGCTTCGAAATAAAATGCTAATTACGAGCGATGTTATTAAATTTATGTATTTTTATAGTTTATGTAATTATACGAAACCAAAGGATTGGTTCTATGAAATATGACGTATTGTTCGATTCGAATCGCGGTACGTTTCTTATTAGCGCAGCAGTTTTCGCACCGTCGCGAATAATGCTAATTCATAACTTTTTTTATAGTTAATGTATGTATAAAGAACAGTTCCATTAGAATATCTATGTCAGTTTCCTGTTTATTAATTCAAATTTATATTAATAATATGATAGTTGTGCTGTCTGTCTGTTACATTTTCACAGTAAAACTTTTTAAATATCACAGGATCGAATTTAACTTAGTAAAGACGATTAATATCATTGATTTAATGACTTAGTTTTTATATCATGGCAAAAAAACATACATAGGACACTTAAAAATACTAAAAGGATGAAAATATCCTGTATATATTAAAATATCCTGCAATATGTATAATAATTACTTTCAAAGCAATGATAAATTAAGAAATTACCTTCTTTTAGTATTCAATAGGAAATACGAAAACCCAACGCATAGAGTCTAGGCTTTTCCGTTAGAACGTAAAAATGCTACGTATTTTGTAAATTAACGCCACACTTATTATTATTGTAGTAGGAATAGTAGTAAGCTCGTGGCTTGACATGATTAATGATTTAACGTCATGTAATTATGTAATAAAATTAGGTTTAGACTACTAGAACTTTTCAATTAATTATTTCATTTACAAATCATTGTTTTACTACACATAATTATAGTCAGGAGGGTTAATTCCGTCGACCGAATTTTACTGTATACTCGCAATTACGGGTAAACTAGGTTACTATAGTGACAGCTTTTATATTGTATAAATATCTCGAATTATAATTAACAAATATTAAGACTGTCGACTTGTCGACGTTGACTGTATCTACTTTAGGCAGACAATTTTAGCCTCATGACTATTTTTTTAACAATTATTTATGAAGTAGATTATTATGGGTATAATTTCAATCAGTGAACAGATTATCATATTTTTAATGTTTTTTTCGAAGTTTATAAAAATAAACAAAATAAGTTATTGTGATGTATTGATTTCTAATGAGCAGAACTTTAAGAAACATGAAATTTCATGTCATTTACATAATTATCTATCATTGCTTCTACACCTGAAAGAGTTTACTATCAGTGACTTATTCATGGACTGATTATGTATACCTAGGTAAATATTACCAGCCTACAGAGTTGTTTCATATAAGTTAAGAGAGTGAGATTGACGAGTGTAATTCCCGCCTAATAGTAAATCTTTTTTACCATCCCGTCGCTAGTTCATCTTACAGTAATCGGTCGCGACAACGATCTTAGTTTATCTACATTGATCCATTACAGTCGTAGGTGAACAACCTATGATTGAATGCGTTGTCATTTTAATTGCAAAAGCTTTAGAAAAACGGTAATATTTTTTATTACGCTTTCGAATATTAATTGATCGGTGCAAACTAGATAACGGACACGTACGGAAGCGATGCGAATTATTTTGCGTTATTGTGTACAGTGCGTTGCGTGACGCCGCCGCGGAAATATTGTGACTAGACTTGACGAAATCGCCTTCCTAGTACGAAAGTGAATTCGTCAAATTAGATGCTAAATTTCCGGACGTGAAAGAATTTTAAATCTGTGGGAACAAAGAAATAGCTTTCGAGTGATTTAAATCGTAAAATCGACGTCTACCAACACACGCAAATATCAAATCAAGTATTGCACAAAAAACGTTTCTTTTCTTTTCTATTTAATTTAATTTCTTATTTTCTCCAAAAAATCCTATCGATTAAGAAATGACTTGCTGTTTCATCAAAGTTATATTTAAAATGAAAATACAAAATCGTCACTTAAGGGTATCCAAGTATTATTTATATTTATATAGCATGGAAGTT
The DNA here is from genome assembly GCA_037950945.1 of Hypolimnas misippus. Taxonomy (NCBI): domain Eukaryota; kingdom Metazoa; phylum Arthropoda; class Insecta; order Lepidoptera; family Nymphalidae; genus Hypolimnas; species Hypolimnas misippus. The sequence continues at coordinate 4,474,310 of JBBEEQ010000019.1, forward strand.
ATATCATTTTTGTAATAAATTTATTATTATTCCACTAGCGTTCTCTTGCGGTTTCACTCGCGTTTATGGTTGCTGCTTCGCTCCTATGAGTCGTAAATAAACTAACTAACGCAAAAATATTTTTTTTCAATTAAAAGCAGTTGTTCCTGAGATCAGCGCGTTCAAACAAACAAACAAACTGCAGCTTTATAATTACAATAATTTGTATAGTTTAATTTTATATTCATATTTTAACTTTATCGAATCGTTTTGGTAGGTACAAACTAACATTCCAACACTCGCCAATGTTAAAAATATCACGAAACGGAGCGACGCGTCTCGATTCAATGGATTAAATTGACCCACTTTGTTGCTTAAATCTTTAGATTCGTGATTCGTATCGTGGAAGTTTTTTATGTCAGGAGACAGTGCAATTTCCGTCTCGTTGAGACTGTTAGCGCCAATTGGATCATCTCGCCAGTTAGTGTCAATTGCTGGACTAGTCAGATCCAGGCTGGAATGTCAGGCAAAACGTAGGGTACAAGTGATTCAATGCGGTTATTTTCTAGATTTTATCCAGAAACAGCGTAAATAAATAATGATAATTGGTTTGTATAAAATATCATTATATATTATATAAAATATCTTTATATTACACTACTATAAACGTGACGTAACACACATCTCCCAATTTTAAGATTCTGTTTAAAGATGGCCTCTGATATTTAGTACCGAAAGTATTATTCAGTCATAAATACCTTGGGCTTTACATTACATTAACTTAAATTTACTGTTCTTTTTAATGTAATTGTATCTATTATTATTATATATTGTTAAAAACTGAGTAGTTTTATTCCAAGCAATCCCATGCTAGGTAGACCATTGGTAGTGCAAAGTGTGCATTTGAGTGCAACAAAGCGGGAAGTGGAGATTATTACCCGTTAGGCGATCTATTTTCTTGTCTCCCTTCCAACTATAAAAAGCTAATAATTATGTTTTCATAGGAAAAATATAACTGACTTCAACTGATCTTGTTGTCATCTGTTGAGGCGTTCCATTCTCTATAGGTTGGAGCCTCAAATTTATATTGTATCAAATTTATATTTTACAAAAATTGTAAAAAATTTCAGCATGAATAGGAAATGGATTTTTCTATTTATTTAGACATTATAAGACATAAAAAAATACAATGAAGCAGAAAAGGAGTTTCATAAAAAGAGAACAAATGGAAAAATTCGATTATTTTTTATAAATGTGAATGTAATATGATTAGAAATAGCTGAACAAGTGGGCGGGACACCTGATGTTAAGTGATAATCGCCGCTAATGGATATTTGTAGCAACAGAAGAGCCACAAGTGCGTAGTCAGCTTACTGATGGCGAGAAATAGGAAGTTGGAAAGGAACGGAAAGAGAATTAGACTTATATATTTTAAACTTTTGCGATTATACTGTTCATATTTAATATAGCGGGTCTTATCGCGATTATTAGAAAAACGACATCGACATCGGGGAATAGATAAATAGAGAGACTTACACGATAAATAAGTCATCATAGAGTCAGCTCGTGACCACAACGAATGCAACTTCGTCGAAACGTCGGGCAATAAAAGGTACTACCATTATTTATCGCGATAGGACCCGTTATATTAAATACGAAGAGACTTAGACATCTGGCTCTCTAGTTAATCGCAAAGCAGTTGAATTAGTTACTTCAGGCCAATTTTCTGTGAGAATGCGCTGTCAAGTAAGCCCGTTAATATAGTCTGTAGTCAGTAGGCTGCAGCTAGGATTTCGTTAGTTGTAAAGGTACAACGTAATACAAGTATGGAAGTGTGAGAGTGATTTATAAATAAAGCAATATAATACTGCGTAATGCCGATCGTTTTTATAATGCTCCAGCAAACATGTGAGATTGCCGATATCGAGTTCAAAACGCTCAGTATTCATGGCCGTCAAACCTCGATAAAAATCATGTAAAGAGGATCAAATACTCGGAATACCTACTTTTGTATTCGCTGCATTGGAATGCAAGTTTGTTGTTTCGTCCTGTGTAGAGAAATATAATATATTCATGAAGTTTTCATATAACTGGGAACGTTGTTACGTTGATAAATTGAAAACTAAACTGAATAAATTAACCTGTTATTTCATTATATTTTTAACGCTGACGTTTATGTTTTATATGGAATCGACAACGTCCATAATGTTAAAAAAATATAGGCTATGAATTGAAAATCTCTCTTCCTTTTCTTGAAGTCGGTTTAAATATGATCATTAAATTTAGATCACAAACGATGATGTGTCCCGTACATACAAAACATTTTATTGAATTGAGTGTTTCCAGTTAAAAAAATTAAAAAAAATCTCGTACCTAGAAAATGGTTATAATTTTATTTTTCAAAAATAATAAAAATTATCTTTGTCTCAACGTAACGTAAGAAGCTTAACTAAAAATCCTTTGATTGTAATTAGACTATTCATATACCCACATCATGTGATTTAAATCATTCGTGTACATAAGATTACAGTGTGTAATTATTACTTTACTCAGTTCACTCGGTGGTATGGCTGATAATGTGTTTATTGGCCTATTATGAAGTAATATGAGGACATAGTTTTTTTACTTTTGGGTAAATTTATGTGTGTAAGTGCATTTAATTAATTACCGAATGTAAATAACAATCAGGCGCTTATAAAAAGATATTATGTTATTTTCTTCTCTGGGATAATTCTTATAAATTTTATATAAATGTTAGAATACCAAAAGGGTCAACTCGTACTTATTAATACACATTAGGATCAAACCAAGATCTACATGTCTTTTTCCTGTTAAATGTTTTGACACGGCTGTACCATCATATCTATTTACGGTATCGCCTGATTTTATTTACGAGCAACGTAATTTTCTCTTCCTACCCTCATATACGTAAAGTAAATAAAATAAATAAATACTAAATACCAAGTGTATATGGTACATGTACATTTGAAAAAAGATAAGTTAATGTTTCTTGAGACTGCAAATTAATGAAATCGAAATTAGATTTCCATATAACAGTCATCATTAGTAACGCAAAGCACCTACGGTTTTATATAGGGTTCTATTTAATACGATTATAAATATTTAGTTGATGCCCGTGACTTCGTCTGCGCAGGATTATTTACCTCTGTTTATTTTAACGTTTTATAGCCCTTTTTCGCATTTAAAAGTAGTCTATTAAATTTCTCAGGTCTAGACTATCTCTGTACTAAATTTCATTTAAATCGGCGTAACACACAGTAGCATTACTGTAATAAATATAGAAATATTGGATATCATGAAAGATATACCAGACTTTCATTGTTTGCAAAACGTCCAAGGGCCACAAGGAGAAAGGCCGTTGGTTACCGACCGCTGGTCTATGTTATAACTCTATATGGTATATCAATATTTCATATATAGGTATTTTTTAGTAACACCGCTATTGTAACTTATAACATTTAATTAATGCATCGAATCCACTGCATAGTTACTTATATATGTGTAATTATGTGTGTTTGAAACCCCATGTAAATCGTGACTTTTAGTTTAGCTAGCTTGTGCGTCTTCTCAATCACAAAATGATGAATATTTAAATTATTTTTGCATATATATACCGATGTTATGAATATTACAAAACTGTAAAATCAAAAATATTATTTATAAATCACAATTTTAACCGGAAAATGAATCTCTGACGTAGGTTCAGTGACCACGACGGCGCCAGATAGTCGTTACATTTTACCCTATTTTATTATAAAGAGGTGTGTTTATTTAAATATGTATGTTTGTTTTTGTATGTATGGGTATTTTTCGTTTAAAATCAAACAAAAAACACGATAAACGTTGACATGTTGCGCGTTGCGTTGACTTTGACAACGATGCGCGTTGTAGATTTTTAACACAATCCAAAAGGTTTTGAATTCATAATGTTTATTTTTTACCTTAGAACTTTATAATTTTTTAACCGATTCTGAAAATTTCTTTTTTATTTGAAAGGGTAAATTTTCATGTTTACCTCATAAAAGTTTCATCAAAAGCGATTCAGTATTTTGTTTTTGAAATCAAAGTAGATGGAATAAGTACGTCAACCAAGAAATCGAAATTGCGAATTAATATTGTTAAAGGAGGAAAAAAACAATTTTAAAAATTAATATTATACCTTAACAATTGAGTTTATAAAAAAATATTCTTTATAAAGAAATTTCTTATGAATAGGTATTTAGCTTAAGTTGACTTAGTTCATCCTCCAATAGCTACGTAAATAGGGTATGAATGGTTGTAAGAAATTTCGTCATTTTAAATTAAAAAATAAATAAATTGTTGTCTAGTCTAGGCTGTTGATTTATGATAAATAAGCGTATAAACCATTTTCGGAAATTCAATAGTTAAGAGAAGCGTCTGTGCCAATAAGAAACCTCATCGGCAAATGACTGGTAGGTATAATAATAACTACTGATTATGCCTAATATGAGCCGAGATGGTCTAGTGGTTAGAACACGTCGATCTCAACCGATGATCGCGGGTTCAAACCCCGGCACCATTGAATTTTCAAGTGCTAATTTAGTGTTTAAAATTCATCTCGAGCTCGGCGCTGAAGGAAAACATTGCGAGGAAATCTGCATGTGTCGGGAGAAATTCTGACACATGTATATCCGCCAACCCGCAGTGGAGTAGCGTGGTGGATTAAGCTCTAATCCTTCTTCTTAATAGGAGAGGAGGCCTTAGCCCAGCTGTGGGATAATAACAGGCTGTTACTTTATTTTATTTTTTACTATACCTAATATATCTATATACTTTCTACAACATCATGAACGTTGAATTATTTATTCGAATACAACAATAGTTAGAAAAACCAGTGACGTGTCCACTGCGATTGAGAATAAAACATCGGTTTGTCATTACCGGAAACATTTTCGATTACTATCATTATTCATATTCATATTCAGTCATTATCGTGACAGTAATTTTATTATGTTACTCTTTTTTGTCTTGATTTTTCTAGAGATATTTAAATGCGTAGGCCGTCAATCAATCCGATTTTAATGAAAATTATGTGGCTTTAAAATTGAAATAAATTTAACAAGTATATGACATACACCAAGCGAACGAAGTAATTTAAAAGGCATTTTTTTTTAAGTCTTGTAAAATCTTATTTCTTCTAGTTTATATTTAAAATAAAAGTGGGTGAAGAATATACAATAAAAATAATAATAAATAATAATATAGTTATTTTTAATTTCTCTTTCTTTTTATTTTTAATAGAATTATTTGTATCAATAGTATTAATTATTAGTTAAGTCAATTATTTTTTTTTCACTTTTTAGTATATTATAAATTAAATGTATCAAAACCGAAAAAAAAATAAATAAATAAAAATAATCATATATGGTAACCTTATTACAGTATTTCCTGGTTATATAAATAATTTAATATTATTAATTTAGACTTGCTTTTTTTCCTATATACTTCTTTCATGCTAAGTGTTGCAAGGGCGAAAAGGATAAACTGTCATACTACAAAAGACGCATTAAAACCATGTTGAACACGTGTCTAGCTAAACAGTGTTTAAAAATTAAACATTGCTATTAATATTTTAATATTATCTAAATTGCTTAACAGCGAATAAACTCATAAAAAAACTTATTGATAAAATGTTATACGTTACATTTGACAGCTGAAATAGGTTTTAGACATCTATTAAACTCACTAAACGTAAGTTAATCTATATCTAAAGAATGTTTAACTCAAAACTGTGATTAGACGCGGATTTGTAGTACGGATTTTTTTAAACACGCGTTTAACGTCTGTTTAAATCTTTTGTAGTAAGGCAGAAAATGTTTAAAATTACTATAAATAATTTTACCTTGTCTGTTATGCGAAAATTACAATTGTTACTTTAAGTTACACTTATAGAGTTCCATAAGATTTACATAAATTGTTTGCCATTGCTTTTACACCTGAAAAAATTTACTGACAGTAATATGGTTAGCTACCTGGGTACCTAACTCAACTGTTATCCGGGTACAGAGTTGTTGTTTGTTGAACATAAATTACGAGTGAAAAGTTAAACAGCGCAATTAAGGCGTTATACAAATTATGATTTTTTAATAATTTGTATTATAATAATTAAGTTCTTATAACCATATATATAAACGAAAGCTCACTTACTCATCACGAAATCTCAAAAACTACAAATGCTAGGAGTTTAAAATTTTATATAGGGGTTATTTTAGGACGTAGGTGCTCACTAGGACGGAATTTTGTAAACTTCGATCTCTAAGGTAAAACGGGTATTGGAAGTTTGTATGAAAGTCCTATGTTAAGCGCGATTGAAACCGGGAGGGGCTGCCAGTAATAAATAAAAATGAAATATGTATTACAAAAACAAAACATTGCAGTTATAATTATCTAAACGGGAAATTTCATCATAAAATAATTATAAAAAAACTATAGTACTACAGTATTTAGTACAATAATAATCAGATTACATTAATTATTATTAATTACATATACGCTATCGTTTTACTATCGCTTTAATATTTTAATTATTATTTTGTTAATTAAAATTTTTTGTCAAAAATAGGTCAATAACTTTTGCGTTATTAATTAAGTGGTGACGTTGTGTATTATTTGTAAATAGTTCTTTTCACGTACATTCGATACAGAGAACTGTTTATTACTGAACGAGCTTGCGACATATTTTTAAATATTATGACATATGAATATTATCGACTTAGCGACGCTCTTAGACACACGCGACTTCGTCTTGAGAATGAACAGGAATTTATTCGACTTATTTCAAGTTAGGTATGTCAAGTTATCTCTGGAGTTCTAGTCACTAGTTTACTTGTAATAATAATTATGAATATATTTCTGAGAGTAAAGATGAGCGATCTATCCTAGAGAGGGATGGTGCGTACTGCCGATACATAATAATAACTGATCAAGGAGCTACCATAGACAAAATACAGTATTATTTACTTTTATGATATATTCCTAATAGGTATTGTTAGATTTTGGCGAAATGACACTGTCTTATAAAATAACTCTCGTAATTTATATAAAACAACGCTATAACCTAGTAACTGATACGTTGTTGGTAGTGACGAAAGTTGTAATTGTCAAAAATAAGGCATTGACAGTAAACGCTTTCAGGTGTAAAGCAATGAAAAATATTTTTTAAAGTCTGAGAACTTAGGTATAAATATAATTCTCGCTATATACTGATGTATAAATTGATAAAACTGTAAAGTGTCATCAAAATTTGTTCTATAGTTTTTCCGTGAAAGAGCAACAAAATCAATCAATCCTTATAATATTTTTTAACTTTATTGCAACATTTTCGGACCTTATATTTTTAAGAATAAACAAAAAAGTTGTATGCTTTTATTTAAGATCAATATTTGATAGATAGATTGTCATATTTAATAAATGCGGATATATCTTTATTACATAAAAAATATATCACTAATACAAAATTTCATTTACTCTTTATAGAGTGAAGATATCTAATTCATTCACTCATATAATCTTGTTTGTATCTGTAAAGTTCCACTGTTGTCTCACAGATGTCGTTGTAAACATGGCTTAAACGTGATAGCAAGCAGGTTGTTAACGTTTCCATTTGCGTATTATCGCTTACACAACATAATACGATAATGTTATAGGTTTCAGTAATAATCAACATCCTGTAAGAAGTCGCGTTTGTTTATTAACCAACTTCAAAAAGGATGTTCTCAGTTCGTTGAAATTAATTATATTAGTTTTACCAGATTGAGTTGATGTAATACTGAGAAAACATTTTGAGGTTATTCGTTTCATTTTAAATTTAATTATATTGTAAATGCTAAGTGGAACATAAAAACAGTATCGGCCCAGTTTCAAAGATTTTTATCGTCACGCGAAAGAAATGCGGATTTATTACTAATGCATTTAATTGCTTAATTTAAATTTATCGTATCGCTTTATATATATTTGCACTAACGACTTTTCTATTATACCATTATTAAAGTAGACTCATTATATAAAAAACTAGCTGCTTTTCGGGGTTTCACTCGCGTTTTTGGTTAATATTTCGCTCCTATGAGTCGCAGCGTGATGTAATATAGCCTACACGTTCCTCGATATACGGGGTATGTAACAAAAAAATAATTTTACAGATCAGTAGTTTCAGAGATTACCATCTACATACAAAGTTACTAACAAATTTTACCTCTTTAAAATATTAGTAAGGATAATTGCTATAAATCGGGAAAGCTTAAAATATAATTACACGTAGTTTTATTTTCCACTTTTTTTATTTTAATATACTTATCGTATTAAACTTTTGCTTGTAAATAAAAAAAAAACAGAAACGAACATAATTTGCTCAATCGTTTTATTTTTTGTAAGTATTTTGGTAGTTGTCGCTTTATTACAATTTCTGTACTTTTAAAACAAATACTATTTAGGTCAATTTAAATTCCCTTCGGCGCTATATTGGTCGTCCGAATAAATCACGCCTTAACAAACTTCAAAGGATTGACTGTACTGGTAGAATTCCACGTTAAAATGTATAAACAGCCTTATGTATACGGTGTATATGACAAAGAGCACATAATGAATCGTTATCACGTTACACAGTACGTAATTTTCCCCGAAGAGCGATTTTTTATCATGTTCCAGTTAGACACTTTCGTGATATTACAAAAATCCGTGATATCAACATTTCACTGACAATGCGTTTCAACAAAGATAATTAAAAAATGCATATACCTATAATTAAGTATTTTAAGGTGGACTTTGATAATATTCCAAAAGTTATAGTTTTTTTTATTTGTTCAATTATTTCTACGCTGATAAGCCATACTATGTCAAACCACACTCACTTCAGAGAAAATGGGGTCTAAAGATGTCAAAATTAGTTTAATAACTTTGTTTGAAGACGTATATAACCATCTACTCATTTCTATTTTAATAAAAAGTATAATGAATAAAAAGCAGGTTGGTATAATAAAAATTATCTAAGAATTTTTTTTCAAATGCTATAGTAAATATTGCAATCACAATTGCATATTGGAAAATAATGACCACACTATAATATTCGAAATATATAATTAAGAAAGTTTTTTTCATACTTAATTAGATTAGAAGGCTCGAATTTTCTTTGAATAATGTTAAATACATACACATTATTAGATGCTATCAATAACACCAAAACCGAGTTTTTGTGGGTTGACAAATTATTGCTTATTAGCATTCGTTTATTTATAACCAATTGCTGGTTATCTTAAACATTTAAAGAGTCTGGAAAATCCATCAACAACCCGTTGCTAACCGTCCAAATACAATACACCCGGTAATCTAACATACTTTATTTCGACGAATTAAAAGATATCAATCAAAAAGATCTGGACTACAGAGGGTTTATTTGGTGGGATTATAGAATACTGTCACTATTGCATAATCCAACAAATTAAACAATCCTACGCTGACTTCTAAAAGGTTTTACCTTATTAACTTATATAGACGTAATACGTGACTGAATAATTTAGCGGTTTATTCGATTAATGTAAAATAATGTTATTTTTTAATTATAGATATGTTACCTCCATTCATGGGCGTAGCTTTTATATGGGTGCTCTCCTTCCAAGGGAAGGATACATAGAGGGAGATTGCAAGTCCAAAATTAACAAAGATAAACTAGTTTTGCTCCGGGCGTTAAGATGGTATGATCCTGAAGGCTAACAGTTATGTAGACATTATATGAACCATTGTCATTGCTATTCGTTCAATACACTAAATATAACTAAGTCGTATACTAGGGGAGAGGAGGTTTGGATCCTCTAAACCTTCCCCCTTATATATGTACGTCACATTAGTCCTATTTGAGGTTAAAAATCTGTACCCATTACGAACTTTGACAAGCTCGTCAAATGACTTGTTGGCCCAAAGATACTGTCATACTCAGTCGCTAGATGGTTGAAGGCTAAACTAAAAGACTTCAAAGAAATTTATAAAGTCGCAATACAAAGTGGGTATTCAATCAGAAACAAGCAATTAATCGTTGTCATATGATATATAATTAAATTAATTACACTTTTAAGTGAAACCTACTTTCCTTAACACATGGCGGCTCACGGATAAGATCTTATTGTTTTTTACAATGGACATTAAAGGAATTAGAAACCGGAACGACGATTGAGATTATGTTTGATGAATAATGAAAATGTGTTTTATGCATTCACTTTTTTGTAAGGTTTGTAGTGACTTAATTACTTGTATCCGTGATTGTTACGTACTTCGTGCGTAATCGATGTTTATTTTTAAAGAAGTATTGGACTAGTAAGTTTTGGTTACAGGCTTTCATAAAGTTTTACGTAAATATAAATCAAATCTGACTGTCTGGCATATTTACTGACCGATTGATCAATGCAGAGCCTAAACTGCTGGATCTAGTAACATGAAGTTTTCCACGAACATTACTTAAATGTCCTAAGTGTGCACTAAGTAAGGATTATTCAAAATCGATTCCCTCAGGGGTTAAAAAGAGTGTTGAAAGTTTGTTACGTATCAACTTCCTAAGCATAGGCAGGCGAAACGTTATGAAGTAATAGGGTATGACGCTTATTAATTTTTTTTTAATGATAATTATGGGCAAAGGAGTGCTTGGTGTGTAGTGTTGACCGCAGGTTTTGGACAAAAATACTATTAATATAGATAAAGAATATGAAAGGCAAAAACTTGAAAAATGGATTAGGTTAGTGTTTTTTTGTTGGTATTGACGATAGGTAAAACACCTGCAAACAAATTGATTTGGGTTAATGTTTTTGGAACAGTACTTTTGATTTATTATGCCTACCAAAAGTACTTTCCACCGGTTAAGAGTTTAGACTGTTACATACACAATTAATTATTATTTAAAAATATTAAGAAATTAAGTTTTTAATTTATTACAACGCAATATATTTTACGAACTTTTGCGCAAATATTTCAATGACGAATTATTCTATTTGTCGGCAACCTACGGAAACGTTAAGTGGATGCGAATTTTCGTACTTCATCGTGAAAACACAGTTACCATGAGATTTAACTTTACTTCATCGGAGACTAAAAGTTGACGATTAATTTATATACATAAAAATCCAATTGTGTATGTTATCTATGAACTTCAAATCGGCTTGCTCACTTTTGTTGAAATGTTATGATTTTCTTGAATTTTTTTGGACATTTGGCAAGGTCTAATTAGTAATAAAGATTATAGGGCTTAAAAATTTCTTGAACGTGTCTCTATATTAACGCGTGTTAATATTTTTTTATTGGTGGTTTTATATTAATAATAGAAGCCATTTTGTAGTGTCAATGACTGTGATAATATTTGTGCTAATTTAAATTACTACGTATTTATAAAATCAGTAAACTGGTATTTTATGTAAAAACGAGAATGCGAAAAAGTTTATACCTATTGAGGTTTTGTTCAGAAATATTTTTTATATTCTTTTAAGATGCTCCCTTTCACGTCTTTTACGTTTTATTTTCGCGCCACAATTTATATATCCTTTCAAAGATACAACTCATTTTTATATCAAAATTAATTGAAATTGGTTTGAAAATGTAATGTTAAATGTATAGACAGATACAGTTACTTAGAGATTATCTAGACTATCTATTCTAATATTATAAAGAAGTGAAATTTGTTTTTGCATACATAGGGAGTACGTAAACTACTGATCCGAATTGGAAAATTATTTTTGCGTTGCATAGCCCGTTTATTGAGGAAGGTTATATAGGCTATATTACATCACGCTACGACCTACAGGAGTGTAGCAGTAAATATAAACGCATCTTGCGAAGCAGTAAACATATTGCGATGGGCAGCTAGTATATACTAATATTACATAGAGGTAAAATATCCTTGTAAGTTTGTATGTAGGGAGTAATCTCTGAAATTAATAATCCGATTGAAGAAATTCTTTGTGCGTTGGATAGCCCATTTATTGAGGAAGGTTACAGGCTATATTACATTACGCTAGGACTCACAGGTTCGAAGCGGTAACCATAAATGTGAGTGTAATCGGTAGGGACAGCTAATTATTTCATATATTTTTTTAAATTGTTTTGTATTATTTCATATTTTTTGCTGAATTGCAAAGAAAATATCTTTCAAACAGATCGACAATAATGTAGTAAATTATTTATAAATGCTAATACAATACAGTTAGGTCTCAGTCCACTGTCCTACATACGAGGCGCCAAATTATAATTACAAAACGAAAGATTCCGACGCGAGAAGGTATTATTTGAGACAAAGCAAATACCGGTGAGAAGTATTCAGTGACCTTGAAAAATGTGTTACTTTTTAATTATCATAGATTTGTCCTTTAATATATTTTATGTTTATTTATGTAAAATGTGTTTTAAAGAAAGAGAAAATGCTAAATAGTTTTGGCTAATTTATTTTTAGGGCGGCAAAATTTATGATATGAGAGATATTTTTTTAAAGATTTTCGATTAAAATTAATTTTACGCTAGTAAACTTTTATTTTTATTTTTAGAATGCTTTTTATGTGAAGGAGCGGCATTTTTAAGGGAGCGGGTAAATCCGGCTTTGCGTGATTTGATTTTTTTAATAGTAGTAATAACTTTTTGAACTGACTTCCAAAAAAGGAGGATGTTTTCAATTTATTACGGTTAGACTACCCGTGACCACGAACGCTGTAAGGTGCTCGAAACGTGGATGATAAAAATAATTAATATACGCGACTTAAATCCGTTTAAAATAGTTTTATTTCAATGAATAATAATCGCGAAAATCTAAGACAACGATATGTTCCCAATTTGTTAGGGATTTTTTTATTTCCTCTAAAATACGTATTATGCCTATGAAGTCGGTTCCCCATTTTCAAGTCTTGTTATATTTTCATAAGTACTTGACCTCTTTTTACAACAAAAATTTATCTTTGATCGAACTAATTCCGCTGTTACTCGAATCGTTCACGGTTCGATCTTATCTGTTTCCGATTTCATCAAATATTTCGATATTCTGTCCGTTTCGAAAACTTTTGTAGGAAATAATAATTATTTTATCTTTACAATGGAAATTATAAAATGATTCATCAAACAATAATCAATCGTGTTTAATTTAATCAATCATATGATATTTTTATTTCAACATTTTTTTCAATTAAATTACTTTTTCTAGAATATACCTACTGTATAAATAGTTTACATAAATTATATTTTTTTAAAAGGCCTTGTAGGTAAAGACATTATCAGGACATCTTTAAAATTTAAAATATTCAAATATATTACGTAACCTAATATATTATTTATAGTTTATATAATAATTATATTCCATCAAAAATGATTTATATACAGCCTACATACTATTTAATCATAATTTTGTTTAATTTACAGAATATATATTTATTATTTCATGGCTTGAAGATTACATGCGAAGACATAATATTTATATATACTTCAACTAACTTCTAACAGGTTCTTAACTTATGGTGTATGCTATAATTTTAATGTTTGTTACCACAAAACTCCTTAAAAATGATATTTTCATATTATACTTTCGCATTGGTTCCATAAATTTTGTTAATAAATTAGGTTCAGTACCTTGATATTAAAATCAAAATAATTAAAATAAGTATATCGTCGAAGTAAACCAAATACGTATTTTGCAATTGAAATCGTTTTTTGTTTAAACTAATCACACTAAAAATTGCTACACAACCTGGATGTAACCAATTGAGTTATGGGCGGCCTATAGCTCAAATGGTAGAGCATCTGACTCCTAATGCAGGAAGGTGTGGGTTCAATTCCTGCTGTGCTATTTTTGGTATGATGTTTAAAATTGAATTTAGAAATGTATAAGTAGTAATTTCGCTCGCATGTTCGTATTTACAGCTGTAACCTTTTGTAAGGTAACCTAAATCGTAGGCGATGTTACACTCATAAACTTTGCTTTTAGACTTTTAAAAACATTTACATAAGTAATTTATCTGTTGAAGGGTTGAGTAGAGAACTGTTTCCAGGTTACAAAATTGTTTTATATCAACGACTTATAAGAGTAAGTCACGTCTATGATATATTATAATAGACGTAAATTACAATTATAAGTTTTGCTTTCAGAGCTATATAAGGATTATATATTTTAAACTCTTGCGGTTTATAATATTCATATTTAATATAACGGGTCTTATCGCGATAACTAATGGTAGTAATACCTTTTTAACGCCCGACGTTTCGACGAAGTTGCATCCGTCGTGGTCACGAGCTGACTGAAAAAAGGTATTAGTATAACAATTTTGACAGTCACAGCTTTCGTCAGTCTACCTAGGTAATTGTCACCAGGTTGTGTTATATCAATTACAAGAGTAAAACTTATTAATATAATTCTCGCCATAATGTATACGATAATAAAGCACCCTAAGTAGCCGGTAGAAACTGTTTGCAAACTATGCCCCCATTCCGTCATGGTTGCTGTTATCACTAATGCTCTTATCGTATCTAGGCCGACAGGTATTTAGCTGGGCTCTGTTTTTCACGCGAACGCTCTTGCCGACTATAATTTAATACTGTGAAAAATAGATTTATTGCTATAATGAAACGAGAAATTAACAAAGTTAGTAATGTTACTTGTATGAAAAAACTAATATATATTAAACTATTTACATCTTAATTAATACAAAAAATAAAAAAAGAAGGATTATTTTTTACAAAACATTGTAGACCTCATCTAAGCCACTGCATCTGGGTAAAGTTCCCAAAATACTGACAGCATTACCCCGTTGAATGGCCAAGCTGATCATTTGACCGAGGTAGCTGCCAGCTCTTGGGTCCCCAGTTGACTCCCAAAGCCTCTATGAGAGGTCTTTAAAAAGAGAACGAATTTACGAATTTCATAAAGTAGTCTACAGAATTGAAAATTAAATTTTTAATTGTATACCGTACGTATGTCGAATTATTGCACAGTAAGATGGTATGATTATGAATGCCAATCTCAGTTTTTAGAAATTGTATAAACCATTGCTATTGACTTTCGTGCAATGTACTAAGTATAAGTAAGTCGTATACTCAGGAGGGGAGGGTGACTGGACCACTTATTATACGACTCACTATTTATATACACTGTTATTTTTGTGCAGTATTGTTCAATTAAGAAAAACTATTAAAAAAATTACGCAGAACAGACGATTATTCAGATGCGGGTGAACGTTAAAGCTCATTTTTTGATAGTGTAATATGTGAGCTAGAAGGTTAGGCGGGCGTCCTAGTCTTTGTAAAACTATAATTGCTTTCTTATGATATTATATAACAATTTATAAACAAGATATATTATAAGGTCAAAAGCTTTATCACTTTTAATGTCGATCACTTAAGGCGAGAGTATCTTTGGGCCAACGAATCAATTGATGAGCTTATCCAAGTTTGAAAATGGATATAAGTTTTTAACGTCATATATTATGAACGTAACATATCAATAGTTATATAATCTTCGTATTAACTGTGCTAAGTTAGTCAATTCTATTATATTATAAATATAAAATATTTGATTATTTGTTTGCATACATTATCCCTGATGAACATAGGCTATAGAAACTTATGATTCTTTTTCTTGAGTTATATATCTATATATCTATAGTTATACAATATAATCGTTTATGCATATGGACGATAGGCAATACTATGTCAAACCACGTGGACTTTATTTTAAGTAAATGGCGTCTAAAGATGTCAAATCCATTCTTAACAAATTTCTTTGAAGAAGTATATATCTATTTTCTTTGGTGATAGAAGGTATAATGAATTAAAATCAGTTTGGTATAATAAAAAGTTTTGTCTTAAGATTATTGCATACCAGCTGTCACCCGCGACTTCGTCCGCGTGAAATAGTAAATGTAAATCCAAGATATAAGCCATCTTCATTTCAAATTTCATCCAAATCGGTTCAGTGGTTTTTGCGTGAAAGAGTAACAAACATACATCCATCCATCCACACATACAAACTTTCACATTTATAATATTAGTAAGATTGCATAATATTGATCACACTTCACAATTCGAAACATTTAATTAAGAAACGTTTTTCGTACTTATTTAGTTTAAATGACTTAAAAACTTTTTGAATAGTGTTAAGTATATGTATAACTCATTCTCAGAACACATCAATAGCTCCAAACTCGACTTTTTGTGGGTTGACACATTATTCCTTTTCAGCGTATATGAATCGGGTAAACAAACATATTTTTAGGTACTCGTGTAAAAACCGTATCTCTTTATCGTAACTGCACTCGGGCAGCAAGCGCTTATGTTATTAATATGACTGTACGCGTAGAAATTATTCATGAGATCGCAATCAAAGCTTGTTAGCAAATTGCTTAGACTGATTAAAATATACTTTATTTATTTATGACTTTATATTTTTTGTACGAAAACTTTTATTCTTAATGGCTTTTAAAGTAAATTTTATTCGTGACTTAATATAGATATCATATATAGGTTATCGACTTTTTCTAGTTGTTGAAAAGATTTGAGCAAGTTCTACTATTCTAATCGAATCGATATTTGGACGCTGATAAGCAATACTGTGTCAAGCCACAAAAACTTCATTTTGAGAAAATGGCGTCTAAAGATGTCATACGTATTCTTAATAAATTTGTTTGAAGAAATATCTTTTCATTTCTAATTTGATAATTTTATCATTAAATGAATATAAATTATATAATAGTATAATGAATTAAAAACAGATTGATATATTATTTAATAAAAAGTTTTTCAAATATTTGAGATTATTTTATAAATTGCAAAATATGGAACGCACTTGAAATTCCAAACATTGAATTAGAAAACTTTTTTCCGTACTTATTTAGTACGTACTTATATGGCTTAATTTTTTTGAATTATGTCAAGTAGGTAATTAAATGGAGTATTAAAATACATCAATATCTCAGAATTTGACATTTTGTGGGTTGACACATTATTGCTTATCAGCATCCATTTAGTGTACTCTGATATCTAAATATCATAATTGCTTAACTTAGCCTCATGTAATCTGATGCTGCAGCATCATCAAGCCAGCAGAATAGACATTTTTTCACGAACATTCAGCGGAAGTATCGTGTAGGAAATTATTAAAATGGTCTCAATGAGTAAGTTACTCTTTGGAAGGATTTTTTAAATTTTATAAAAAAAATAGGAATTGAAAATTTTTGTCACTTCATTCAGATTAAGGATTGCAACGATGTAAACATTTTTTTAAAGTTTATCTTTAAGTTAGTGTTATGTCTTTTTTTAATATGAATATGTAGGTACCTGTGTAATGTTTTCCATCTATCTGTATCTCATTTATACTTTTAATCGACTTCCAGAAAAGGAGTAGATTCCCAACTCGACAGGGCATTTTTTATATATATTTTCCGATTACTCGAAATTAAGTTAATTCCTTTTTTTTTGAAAGTGTATGGGGAGTATACTCTTATTTTGTTTTGCTCCTTTAGAAACGTCATTAAAATCAATAATTTGGTTCTGAAATCAAAATAACTAGAATAAGTATATAATTCTATTAAAATAAATTATTTGCGTTTAAAGTCGGTACCCTTGTTTTAAAGAGTCTTGTGTATTAAAATGGTTTTAAAAATATGTACTTGAAGAGCGGTGTAAATACCATCTGATTTTCAAATTACCAAACAAAACGCGTCGTAGCTCGTGACATTGTTAATTGTAGCGGTTATCTATACTAATATATAAAGCTGAAGAGTTTGTTTGTTTGTTTGTTTGACTGTTTGCTTGAACGCGCTAATCTCAGGAACTACTGGTCCGATTTGAAAAATTCTTTCAGTGTTAGGTAGCCCATTTATCGAGGAAGGCAATAGGCTATATATTATCACGCTAAGGCCAAGAGGAGCGGAGCACAAATGAAGAATGTTTCAAAATCGGGGGATATTTTCTTATTGAGATAGCTTACGCTGCGTGCGCTACGTAAATAGTTAAAGTTTCGCAAAAATCATGTAAGACAGAATTGTTCCTCTTTAAAAGTTCTAAAAAAAGTCTGCAACAGCATATGTCTATGTTTTAAAGTTAGCTCACTATAACCTTTTTTATTCTAACCAAATTTGTTCTAAAAGAATACATTATTAGCCCAAAGTAACTATTCCAGGCGGACGAAATCGCGGGCGGAAGCTAGTTTATTATAGAATTGTCTAAATTAAGCAGTTTTAGTGTTCGGTGCCCTTACGGCGCGGGCGGCGGCGCGCAAGGCTGGCTTTGACGTCACTCGCTTAAGGATACACATTGATGTAAAAACGTACAATTAAAAATAAACCATAAAGCAAAGAAGTACATTCCAATTTTATCTATCAAGTCTATAGTCATAGTTTTATAATGGCCTATGCAACCAATATGGAGCTTTATGACGAGGTGCGTACAGTCTTAATTTTAAAAGAATTGTCTTAGGTGTAGGATGTTGATGGAAGGTCATGGAGTTTTAATGGTGATGATCTTTCTGGTCCTCGTTGTGATATGCCCATTTATGTCCCGAAATTGCGGAATATGTTGTGACGTTAATAAAAAATATGAATTATCATTGTTCACTGGTTCAAGTTTTGTATTACGCTTAATCAAGAAAACAATTATTTTGAAATTGATTATCATATACCTGTACATGATCAACTGGACATGTGGTTATTTTTCTAGCGTTAGCAGAATCGATATGTAAAAGTAAAAAAAAAAAAACTGAACAATTTTTTTTAATAACAAAAAAGTGCAATTTTAACGTTTCTTAAGGGCTCGTATAGATATGGGTGGATATTTTGACCCCAAACAACACATATGCTTTTACTACTTCAAGAATTATTTGTATTTAGGTTGTTTGCTTAAATATTTTTTTAAATGTATGCGCAGTGGACACCTTGTATACAAAGTTTTATTAATTGCTAATTCATCTTATAACGATTTTTAATAATTAGGATATTTAAAAGATGAACACGAACGAAGGAAATTTAAAGACACGACTGCGAAAATTTAACCTGGCATCGTCACCTTTGTTAAATGTATAGAATCTAGCGATACCAGACGTTTTTAAATTGGTACCATAACTTTTTTAAAATCAATTATGTGTAAAGTTACGGTGTAATAAAGAAAGGCATTGACAAAGACATATTTATATATATATGTAAACCCTGAAATAACACACCATTTTTGAATAATCGTAAGAAAAATAAACTATTTGGTAGATATTGTAGGTCATTGCCTTTTTCGATCGGGATTTAAACTATTAATATTTTTAGTTTTATTCAAATTGCCCAGGAATTATTATCTACAGCTTAAACAGGAAAAAAGATAAAGTTTACATTAACTTAAAATCAATAAAAACAATTATGTTTTAATTTATGAATTAAGCAAAATAAAGCATTGTGCATACGCAATAAACTAGGCGCTACACGTGTGCAGTACACGAGATCCATACTAATGCTTGTTCGTAAGCAAAGTGCATGTACGTCACAGATAATAAATAATGTTTTATATTACACTTTAACAGAGGTTACCAAACTTTTTTGTACGGAAAATTATTTAAGTGTGTGTAATGCACATGATATAAAAATGCATATGAGATATCATCATCTATTTACTTTATTTTAAACTAATGATATGTATTTAATAATACAATTAAAGTGTATGAACTTTTAGACGATACATAATCATAATTAATGTGCATTTTTAACCGACATCCAAAAAAGGAGGAGGTTCTCAATTCGTTGGGGACTTTTTAATTAATATATTTAGGTGTTTAGATGCATGCAAGCGAATATTAAAAAAAATATTATGTTTTATTATTAATATCCAGTTTATTATTTTGTAATAATATATCTCCATGTTCTCTGTCTTGATATTAGCAGCTAGTTGCTAGGCAACTCACTAAGTCACGTGTACATCAGTCTTTTTATACAATACATAAGTATTTTCTTTATAAACTTGAATAGTTATTGCTTGCCTCCGCTATATTCATTACTCGCTGCTACTCATGGTTTCAGTCGCGTATATGGTTATTGCTTCGCTCCTATGACTCGTAGCGCAATGTAATATAGCCTATAATCTTCTACAACAAACAAGCTATGTAACGCAAAAAGAATTTTTGAAAAGATCAGAAGTTTCAGAGATTACCCCTTATATACAAACTTACACGCAAACTTTACCTCTTTATTATATTAGTACAGATTAGTATAGACTAATTACGTTCCACAGATAACAATTGTTTCGTTTTTTCTTATTCAAGGTAGTCATCTAGTGTCTATATTAGATTTTTTAATTTTAACATTGTAAATTAATAAAATTATCTTTGTATTCATCTCATTTACAAAGAACACTTAAAAGTATTCGGCATCACTTGACATTGTGCATAATCGTAACTGGCTTATTAGATAAATGTATATTTGATGACTTAAACCTCATGTTTGCTTTAGTAGATTCAATGCTACAGAAGTTATGCGATTAAAAATATATTTTTTATATTTATTTATGACAGACACGTTGGCGCAGTGGTCACTGCAACTGTTTGAAGCGCTAACGATCGCGGGTTCGATCCCCGCTCACGGCAAACGTCTGATTGCGTATACGAATGTCTATCATGGTCTGGGTATGTGTTAGTGTATTTCCGGATCCTTGATACAATGCCATGAGGTGTTAATGGGGGTCGTTGAGTGTGATACGTTTATTATAATATTTTTATATAGAAATTAGTTGGCGGGTCATCTGATATCACCACCGCCCATCGACATTATTTTGCACATTGATTTTGTTATCCCGAACTTATTTCTTTGTCTGTTATCGAAATGTGGACCGCTTCCGGTGGTTTGTCTGGCCATTTCGTGGACTATTTAGCTCATTTCGTGGGGACCTTAAGTAAGTTAAATAAAAACACGTTACTCAAATCTCACGAGTTCGCAATTCTCACGAGAATTATTGAATCGTCAATACAACAAAAGAAAGTAATTTACATTAATGGTAAGTTACCACCAGTTCGGTAAAACAGTGAAACATATGACAGAAACTTAATTTTCTTAGATTCAGTTCCTATTAGAAATAACTTGTGTTAATTGAACGAGAATCTCAAAAATGTAATGATAATAGCCTGTATTTATTTTATTCCAAACATCAGACAGTATTTAAATTTTTAAGTTTATTATTCGATGATGTAGAAACGTAGAAGGGAGTGGGTTAATACCTTACCTACTATAAAAAATATATACGAAAATGTAGATAAATGAAAAAAGGGATCCCGTGTGAAGCTAATTGACGATCCCTGGTCTGGCCTGTACGACACGCGCGCCACGCGGCAGTTAACTGTACTATGCCTGTAGCCTTCTCGCGAGTGTAAACAATAAGTTGACAAAGTTTCACCGCGATCAGACTGGAGAGCATAAGATACGAACAAACAAATATACTAAAATATATAATTTTTCGTACCATTCGTGTATTGTTTATTTGGTTTTTTTCCACGATATTAATAATTTTCTAGGTAGTTATATAGGTTCGTTAGATAGTGCAATCAACGTCAACGATGTCTTTGTGTTTAGTATACAAAATAAATAAAAGATTAGATAGCTCTGACGATAGCTTTTCAATTAACAATTGAGATAATGCCTGATAACAGTAAGAAAGCCAAATGTATTACTTGTACTGGTACTTTAAGTAGAAATTGTGATTCGGAATAGAATGTTTTGTTGTAGATAGAAATATAGTTTTGAGAAATTAACCTCTTAAATTTTTCTATTTTATTGAGGTTATCTGGAATGGAAAACTAAAATCAACATTAAAAATTAAAAAAAAACTTTATTATACCTTTACGAAAAAAAATATTTGAAAGGATGGCACGAAAATTCTATTAAAACAAACTTAACATATATAAAATTTACTGAACGTCAAAGCGTTAAACTTATATATCCCATTCTCAATGCTTTCTAATAACACAGAATGCACGTTCCACGAATTGTCATCATCAAATGGGTCATCAGTTCAACGCTGGTATGCAATACTGTGTCAAGCCACACAGACTTCATTTTGAGAAAATGGCGCCTAAAGATGTCAAACCCATTCTTAATAAATATGTTTAAAGAAGTACATATTCACGTTTTCTTTTAATTTTTGATAAAAAGTATAATGAATTAAATTCAGACTGATATATTTTGTATATTATCGAATAAAAATTTAAAACTTTTTTCCGTACTAATTTAGTTTATGACTTCAATTTTTTTTAATAATGTTAAATAGTTAATGCAGTATCAAAATACATCAATATCTCCGAATTTGACTTTTCGTGGGTTGACACGTTATTGCTTATCAGCATCCATACATTACAGCCAGTACTCATTTAATCCTTACAAATCTTATACGAATATGAACAAGGAAGTAAAATAAAAATAAATGAAATATGTAGGAAATATTAAGTCTGTATATCTGTCTTGATACTTTTATACGTTCGAAGCGGTGCTGATAACGATAACATCGGTATTGTAATGTTAAGTTTCTTATTATTTGGACGCTGATAAGCAATACTGTGTCAAGCCACACGGACTTCATTTGAGATTTTTAAAAATACTTCTGACATGTTTAGAAGCCATTTGCTTCTAAACATGTCAGAAGTATTTTTAATAAATTTGTTTGAAGGAGTATATATGTATGTATTCATCTTTTTTCCATTTTGATGAAAGGTATAATGAGTTTAAAAGTAGATTGCTGTAATAAAAAGTTTGAAGTAGTAAAAAGTTTTTGAAACATATGAGATATATCGCAAAATATTAAATAAACTTAAATATTCGAAAAATTAAATTAAGAAACTTTTTTCCGTACTTATTTGGTTTAGATGACTTTAATTTCTTTTGCTGAATGTTAAGTAAATGATGCCGTATCAAAATACATCAATATCTCTGAATTTGACTATTAGAGGGTTGGCTCATTATTGTTTATCAGCATCCATTAATTAATTACAAAATGGTCCGCGTGATTTCGTCGGCGTAGAAATTTTCATCCCTCTATTTCACACTCTTTGAAGTTTTAATTTCGCTCCAAAAACAACAAACAAACAGGCTACTTAATTTTTCGTTTAATTTATTTTTAAAAAATGTCAATTTTAATACTGGACATTACGTTTTCAAGTTAGTTAAAAGGAAAATAATTATATAAAACCTTTTTAATCCACGTGTATTATTAAGATCCATTATATATCTAGAAATCAGGAAATTTCACCTTAATTTCAACATATCTTTCATGATAACGATAATATTTAATCCTATATAAATATTAATAAAGTTAATCTATTTCATATAATTCTAATAACTGACTAGCAGGCAATACACGGACAATAGCGATGAATCTAGAAGTACGCAAAAAAAATTAGAATATATTACTGATATTGTATAACTGGACGCTGATAAGCAATACTATGTGAAGCCACACGGACTTCACGGGCACGGGCTTTCGAAAATGGTGTCTAAAGATGTCAAACCTATTCTTAATGAATTTGTTTGAAGAAGTATATATCTTTTCTCCTCTAATTTGATAACTGGTTAACTGAATTAAAAGCAAATTGATATAATTAAAGGTTTTATTTGATAATAAGCTTTTCAAATATATAAGATTAATGTATAAATTTAAAAATACAGAAATTTAAATCAATCAAACAAGAAACGTATTTTCGTACTTAGTTTAGATAACTTGAATTTTTTTTAACTTTGATTTTGATTTGGTTAATGCGTGTGAAAACCAAAAATAAGTTACTAACAGTAAATTATTTCAGGTGTAAAAGCAATGATGAACAATTTATGTAAATCTTAAGTACGTCTTAGAAAAACTTAAAAGTGTAATTCTCGTCTAACTACTATAATTTCAGACAAGTGAAATATTCAAATAAACAGCGGAAAATAACCGCATAACGAATGCTCACTGTTAAATCTTGTCACGTACCAAATCAGCTATAAATTAGAACATCCCGCACAAGCGTTGTGCGGTATATTTCCATATTTTTTACACATATTATATGTGATGTGAATATATAATTTTATCCTATTCGTAAAAACTATATTGTTTACTATACTTTAATAATATAAGTTAACTAGTTTATACTCGTGACTTTGTCAGCGTAGAATATTTGGATTAACTTATCTATTTGGTCAAGGTTACGCAACTACGTCATCTAAAGTATAGTAAATTTCGTGTCGATTAGGCCAGTAGAAGTTGTTCAGATCCTTTCAATAAATAAAAACTGATCAAGTGCGAGTAGGACTCGCGCACTGAGGGTTCCGTACAAACTTGTAGAAATATATAAGACCAACCCACCTACGCATCGAAAATATAACTATATAAATGGTGTTCATACTTATAGACAGCACATTTGGAAAATAATTAGTCATCAAAGGGCACACCAACGGATGCGACGTCTCAGTCCTCCATAAACTTAAACCATTTGTAGCCGCTTTAGCGGTGTCGGCTAGAAATAATAGAAAACCACCTCGATCACGCCAGATTTCCACAAAAAGCAGCCTCAAAATTAGTCCATTCGTTAGGTAACTACAACGCAACAGACAGACAGACAGATATAAATCCATAAATACACACGTTTAACCTATAACACCCCTTGTTTTGGACCTAGGCTTATTTGGGGCTTACTTTGAGCTTATATGCAATACATGATCAGTCTAATCAAATTATTGCCATAAAAAAATTCTTAGTCAAAATTTATCCAATTCGCCATCGAAAGTAACAATTACAGTTAATCATTCTTTAAACAATGTATATTACGACGCATGCCTAAATATGTTACAATAACCATCTATAATTGCTTACATAAACCAGATGCTATTGTTTCGATTTAAATTATTCACTTCTTTTCTTATAAAGGAGTCTATCGTAAGAAAGTTTCGAAGAAAATTAACGTAAGCTTATACGTACGATTATACGCCGCAAAAAATCCAGAATAGCTCGATCGATCCGAATGTTTTTGTTTTGTTTTTTTTCGTCTCAATAGTGAGGTTATATATATATATTTATGATGTATCAGGTGGTACGAAGTGCAATTTGGCGTGAAATAGCCACTATAGATGCATTTTATAGTTCATTGACCCTGCGTGAGAGTTGGAAGTCTAACGTCTGCCACCCATTTTTTCATCTTTCCACTTTATCTCCGTCTCTTTAAGAAGCCACAAATATTTCTGGATAGAGATCTCGCTTATAAAAGCGAAGCACGCTTCCTCGTTTACCCACTTAATTCATAAACAAAATATCTAAGGTAAATTTCAAACGATACCTAATTTTCTAACACTACGCGCATGCTGTTTCGGTCAGGTGTAATGCGCAGTATTACCTATAAACAAAGTTTTGTTTACGTAATGATAATAATTTCACCCTGCTCATTGTGGCTGGCAGTGCATTTATAACCGTTAACTATGCAAGATGTGTGTTGAATAAAATGTGCGTTTTCCTAAATTTAATTTGAAAAAAAAAAATACTTTTGCATCAACTAATTTTCTCTACAAAATAACTTCATTTAGAAAACGTTAGAAGTAATGTGCATAAATTTTCTCATGAGTGTAATGAAACTAATATTTCTATACTAATCTCACATGTATCTTTGTTTCAGATCGCATGGCGAGCTTTAACTAAATCAACGTTACGAGTGACAAATCCTACACCAGGTCTGTGGCATTGGGAAATAATTTATTGTTTTCCATTTATTTACAAACAGCTACGATCGTTTCGTGACGCAAGTTGAGAATAGCGAAAATATGTGTAGTCGTTGCGCAGTGGCATGCATAATGTTTGTCTGGCCTGGATGTAAACATTAGATCCTCGTGCCCTATTCGAATTAAACATTTGTGGTTACGAAGCCGCGTCACAACGGGGGTTAACAAAATTATAGATTTAAGTCAATATTGTATTAATTATAAATCAAACCGAGTAGGCGAACGTCTGTTTTACTAATTTTCTATATATAACTGTAATCTTCATCGACTTCAAAAAAGGAATAGGTTCTCAATTTGTAGTGTATTTTTTTTAAAGCGTGTTACCTTACAACTTCGTCATTTCTTACCTGGTTTTGAAAATTCATTTTTAAATTGAAAGGGTATCCTTTCAGATTTGTCCCATATTGGTTGAGTAGTTTGGTTTAAAATCAAAACAATTGGTATACATAAGTATGTTCAAGAAAATAAAATAGTGTATTTTGCTTTTGAAGTCGATTGTTTTTAAAGTCGTATTTAATAATTTTTATTAATTGCAGACAAAAATGCCACGTCTCGAACAGCCACCTCCCGAGGACTTCCGTCGGATACTCCGAGAAAAAGCCTTGAGCCACAGTCTGTTCTACCTGAAGCTCGGCGCCGGAGTATCGCCCGGGCAGCGGGAGCCGGCGCCAGCGCAGCTGTCGCGTCGAGCGAGCGACAGTACGGGCATGCGCGCGCCGCCGACCGCGCGCGTCACTCGACACGCGCAGCCGCGCGTTTCCGAGCTATTGCGACGATTCGAACCAGCCCCCATGCAATACCTGCGCATCCCGCGCGCCTCCAGCCCTCCAGACGACATCAGTTCGTCAGACGACGATGACAGAGCCGCCGTCAGGCGACGTAGCCGTGACTTGAGCGACGATTCCGCCGTAGAACTGGAGCCTCGGAGGCGGCATTCGCACCCTCGCGTCGTCACCCCCCCACCGGACGCGATGTCACCTAGACGAGAGATGACTCTTATCGAGGCTCACGTGGTCGAGCTGGGCCGAAGGGGCAGCGAAGGGTGCGAGACGCGAGGCAGGTGTGTGAGGACTCCCAGCGTCGTTGTGAGTGATTATTCCGATGGTGTGGCGGTTGGTGCGACTGAGGAAGAAGTGGACTGGCTGAGGTCGAGGTCTTTGTCAGCGGACTCCGCCTGCTCGTCGTGCTCCACGCTGTCGAGTCGTGATGACGAGGAGTTCGAGTCTCCAACGCTGCCTAAAAAGGTAAGTCATTTGTTATTATTTTAGTAGTGGCTACAAATTCCATAATCAGTTTGTAAATACATACATATAACCTAAAGATGTTCTGTCATTATTATAGTACTATAAATAAACACTTAAAACAGTAATATACATATAACGATGTGGTCAAAGTCTTGATGATTTTATTTAAAATACGAAAGATTTACGTCATCGATAATGTCTCGAACAATATTGATATCTAAAATATCATTAATCATTAGTGGTTTTAAAATAACTGAACTAAATTACTTATCTGTCAGAACATAATGTACTTTTATTTATTTTGCGGCGAGTGATCGATAAAATATTTTATTTATAAAAAGCAATTCATGTCAGAAATGATGTATGACTAGACGGAATATTTTTTTTATTAAATCATTTGTTTGTTGTAAAAAAAAAACTTATATTTGCTATTACCGATTCATTAGCAGCTAATGCGTAGTTAATACACATTATTTGTTTAGATATTTCAAATATTTAAGCGGCATTTTAATAAATATCCGTTAACACCAAAACCACCTGTCAATAACATTTAAATTTTAGCTCTATCGGCATCATTCTATTGTCATGAGATATGAACAAATGGTAGGAGTACATTAATATCAAGTCATATGTTTGTTGATGTCAGTAAAATACTCAAAACAAGTTTTGATATTAAAAATAACATGAGCAGTGTCAAAGGTAAAAAGAAAGGAAGCAATTTTTCTGCGAAGTTGCACATGCTACTAACTTGGTTTCCTTGGCACACATTCATGATGTTTAGTAAAAGCTTAGTTGCAATGGTTGCTATACAGATATATGGACGCTGATAAGCAATACGGTGTCAAGTCACACGAACTTCATTTTTAGAAAATGGCGTCTAAAGATGTCAGACCTATTCTTAATATATTTGATTGAGTAAGTATTTATCTATACCTATTTTCTTTTCTTTTTTGATAAAAGGAATAATGATTTAGAAGCAGATTGATATACTTAATATATAATCAAATAAAAATTTTTTTTTAATTTATGAGATCATTGTA
This sequence comes from Hypolimnas misippus, assembly GCA_037950945.1. Taxonomy (NCBI): domain Eukaryota; kingdom Metazoa; phylum Arthropoda; class Insecta; order Lepidoptera; family Nymphalidae; genus Hypolimnas; species Hypolimnas misippus. The sequence continues at coordinate 4,502,315 of JBBEEQ010000019.1, forward strand.
TAAATTACAAAATATGGAACGTCCTTGAAATTCGAAACATTGAATTAAGAATCTTTTTTCCGTACGTATTTAGTTTATATGACTTTATTTATTATTGAATAATATTAAATAGGTGACGCACTATCAAAATACATTAATATCTCCGAATTTGACTTTTGGTGGATTGACACATTATTGCTTATCACCATCCATATTAAATCATAGAAAACCTGGATAAGCAGGTTGCATTGGTGAATTTATTTTATGCCATACATAAATAAATGATTTAAAAGTTACGCCTTCTCGAGCAATTTCTTGGTATTTGATATTATAAACAGTTAGCGCGTATTATAAACTGTTAGATTAAATATGAGTAACATAATACCAACGATTTGATAGGTAAATGAAGTTAAACTCTACGTATTAAAGAGAGATTTTCCTACTCGGTTCGTATTATTAACCCACCTTTATTTACCTCCTTCTCAACTACGATTTAGTATTTTTTTTCTATAAAAATAATATTCTCCTAATTGTGTTTAACATATCGCATCCATCGTCCTTAGCCGCGAGCAATGTGAAAACAGTAAAAAAACTTTTAGTATGTAAAAAAAGTTTCCTTACAATTGTTCCGATAGCGTTTAATGTTATTAATAACGAATAATCACATTTCATATGCATTCATTAATAAATATAAATTAATTAGTACTGTACTAATGAAAACGAATGAATATTATTTTTTCGTTTACAATGTAATTCACTGTTTTCACAACATTTATAGCAATGAATAATAATTTACACGTGGATAATGAACACATTGCCTTATTTCCTTTTATATTGAATTTTCTCAATGTAAATTAGCCTAATGACGCACGGAGTAGGAAAGCGCTTAATATCACTACAGTTTAACTGTAGTAAATTAAATTGTATTTTTTTTTATTTACATGTCTTTGTTTCTTTTTAACGTGATTATGAATGAATGAATGTGATGTTATTTTGTATAAGAAATTTTGACAAATAATTTAAATATATACTTTTATTATTTATTTACCTACAATAATTCATAACATAGGTACTTACTAGAGTTATATTTCTCTTACAGTTTATAAATTGTTGTTGTTTTTGTTTTCCCTCTTTGGATAGGCAAAGATGTACGTTTATACAGCCTTACGTTATAACTTTATACTCGGCAATTATTACCAATTTTAACAAAACAGAATTATAAACCATACATGATGATGCCTAATTGATATTATTACCATTTCAGTAACAACATTAACATTTCTTTTAATTGAAAGTAGTATTCTAACACTTCCAGTCCAATTTTTACGTTCTAAGCTTTCAATTTTTTTTTTGTTAAAAAGTCGAAGACTAAAAAAGTTTAAAATGTTTTTAATATGACTTTAATAAATACCTAAACAAGTGTGTACCTACTTGATATTAGATAATTGTGATCGTTAGATTGTTTTTGTTAGGTTACTTTAATAATTGGGATGCAAATAAATTTTTGGTAGCTCTCATAATAAATTGTCCCTATTAAACTTTTGTGTATGATATTTTTAATTCTTCATTTATATATTTTTGACTTAAGGAGATTATTTGTACTGAAATGATTTAAGGTGTTGATATTAAAAAAAAAAAATATTTCAAACATGCTTAATTACTTGGATATTAGTTATCTTGATAAAGTAATTAATTTGATATAAATTTATTTTTAAGTAACCGATCTTTTTGAACGAATTTCCTTATCTTATAACTATTATCAATGCCATGTACGTTTGGCTAGATGGATGTTTATTGATTTTGATTTAACTTTAGAGTAACATTGCTTATACGTAAAAGAAACACACACGTTACTCTTTATAAATATACTACGTAAGGGAAGCCACAGATGGATTAACAATACGACTTCAAAGTACAGACTTCAAAAGCTAAAAAGCCTTAAAGATATCAAAATACAAAGGCTGAAAAGGTAACAAAGGCTAAAAGACAGGACAGTAATAGAAATGTGTCTTTAAAAATACATGGATTTGTATGTAGTCTATACTTAGTTGCTCGAGATATTTCAAGTACCTAGTAGTCGACGTGTTTTGGAAAATATAGAGCAAAAAAATATAATACTATACATCATTATACCTGTCATATATTTTGCCCAAATCATGTAGTTTCGGAGAAACGAAATCGTCGACATTAATCGTATCATATACTTTCATAGCAGTCATTCATAAATCGCTCTATTTAACATTACGGATAACAGTGACGTGTATGACGGATGCTGGCATCCGTTCGGAGAGCAAAACAAATGGTGTAAATATGCTAAACAGGATTAGGACCGATAATTCCAGTGCGATAACTGTCATTTCATTAAATGGACGCTGATAAACAGTACTATGTCAAGCCACATGGACTTCATTTGAGAAAATTGCTTCTAAAGATGTCAGAAGTATTTTTTATTTAAAGCGGATTGGTATTATAAACAGTTTTAAGTTAAGCTTTTGAAACATATGCGATTATTATATATCGCAAAATATTGAATAAACTTAAATATTCGAAATATTAAATTAAGAAACTTTTTTTCGTATTTATTTGTTTTAGATGAAATGATTTTTTTTAATAATATTGAAAACGTGATGCATTATCAGAATACATCAATATCTTCGAATTTGACTTTTTATGGGTTGAAATATTATTGCTTATCAGTATCCAAATATCATTATGGGATACCACCAATGTTATGTCATAAGTTACGTTAAATTTCTATTATTTATACAAATGGTTCTCTATTAGCGGTACGCGTACGGAAGGTCTTTTCGAGGACCATGCAAAGCAATCTCTAGATTAAGACAAATAAGTCAGCAAAAAGAATTAACTTAAAATAAAGCATCCGACTTCGAAAGGACGTGATGTCTTTTACTTGACCAAACCAAACGAAACGATTTTTATAAAAAATTCAATGATTAATATATACTTATTATCTTTTTCTTTTTCTAGTGCCGTCTCTTAACGGAGGTTGGCGACCATTAAGTCTAACTGAACTTTGTTCACCGCTGGTCTAAACAGTGATGCAGTACTCATATTAACCCACTGGCGCAGGTTTTTAAGCCAGGAAATTCTACGGTGGCCAGGTCTACGACTGCCTTTTACTTTCCCTTGTATAATTAGTTGTAGCAGCTCATATTTCTTGTTTCGTATATGTGACCCAGATACTCGATTCCTTTTTTGGACCGTTTTGAGTACCTCTGTGGACTTCCCCATCTTCTGTAGTACTCTGGCGTTACGCACTCGATCCGTCTATGATATTCGGATCATCCGCCGGTACACCCACATTTCGAACGCTTCCAGCTGTTTGCTTATCGTATGTGTCAGTGTCCAAGCCTCTACCCCATATAGTAACACGGAAAATATATAGCAACGCGCTATTCTCATACACAGAGAATTCTTTTTAGTTTAGTAAAGGCATTTCTTGCCTGTTCAATACGGCACCGTATATCCAAGCTATGGTCCACTGATTCGTCAATCATTGTTCCTAAGTATCTAAAACGTTGTATCCAAGATGTATAGTATGGTCGATATACAAGGAGGTGTTGAGCACAGGTGTTCGGCTTAAAATACTTATTATACAATGTATTAAATAAAGTCGTTTACACGGTCTATAAGCTTAGATCTTTTTAACTATGCAACGGTTTTTAAGGCGGTTTTCATCAATAAACCAAGTGATTCAAAAGAAAGGTTTATACGTATTATACGTGGACATTATAGTAGAGATAAGCCGAGAATTTCAAACATTTGTAATATGATGTTGTGAAAAACTTTGCATCATTGCAAAGTTGGGGCGAGTTGCTAGTATGCAACAAAATGGATTCCTCTATAAGCAAATTACACGAGAGATTCCCCCTCCCCCTTTGAAAAATCCTCTATCTGTAGTCCGCACTCATAGGGATTAAATGAATCTTAATCAAACTGACTGGTAACTTCCTCACTCAACATATGTAACATATTATTTCTCGCGAAATAAATGTGTCCTAATCATATATTCCTTAAGGACGATTACTACAGATGGACGTATATACCACGAAAGTATATCAACTACTAGTATTATTTGGACGCTGATAAGCAATAGTGTGTCAAGCCACACCGACTTCATTTGGAGAAAATGGCGTCTAAAGATGTCAGATCCATTCATAATAAATTTGTTTGAATTAGTTTTTATTCATCTTCTCTTTTCTATTTTAATGAAAAGTATAATGAATTAAAAGATTTTATAGTATTATATAACAATAAGTTATTCTAATACTTGATATTATTGCATAATTCAAAATATGAAAAACCCTTCAATATTCTCAACATAAGATTAAGAAACTTTTTTCTGTACTTATTTAGTTCAGATGACTTGAAATTTTTTTTGAATAATGTTAAATTTATGATGAACTATCGAAATACATCAACATTTTAGAATTTAACTTTTTGAGGGTTGACACATTATTGCCAATCAGCATCCATTTAGCAATTTTTATATAGTGCCACGCGTCGAAAGTGTTGAAAATATTAAGCATTTTTTATATGTACAACAAAATATTACAATTGAAAATATTATTTAAAAAAATATTTATGTAATTATAGTCTTATTTAATTGTAATTTTGTTTGTAAATTAAGTTTTATTTTATATTTTAATTCACACGATATTTTCAGCTAGAATAATGAATTTAAATGAATAATTATTACGATCATGAGATTCGTATTTAATTAAAATATTCTTTTATAGCATATAGAAAATTTAGAAAGTGATTATTGTATAGTTTATTGCATAACGTTATGGGTTAAAATACATCGGAGGAGGAACTGTCAAAAAGCCGTCCAATTTTTTATTATTTTAATAATTTTTATAATAAATATGTATTTGAAATTAATGTCATTATATGATTTAAATATTCACGTAAATTGTATTAATCGATTCAAGAATTGGAGCAGTCAAAGGTCAATAATACACAATTTATTTAATGGACTTTAATGGCGCGGTTAGGTATTCGCAGAAAAAGTACATGTCCAAGCATGTGAATATAATAACAATTAAATTAGAAATTGCAATTAATATAATTAAAAGGTAAAATTGATTTCCATGTATTCGCCATGAATGATGTTCGTTTTTTGTGCGAAACGAAGGATATGAAGACTTAATATGACGAATTATTCATCTGAATATCTAAACGTTGCATAACTTAGTCGTATTACGAATTATTCATTGGAGTTTTGAACTTAGTACCACAAATTCGTATTCCTGCCCGAATTAATTTGTCGAAATTCTCGTTACAATATCTTGACATATAATAGACGATTTTATGCACGTGTAACAAATCCCTCAGTCATGTTACTAAAAACGGCAACTGCAAATATCACTAATTCTTATTCACGTTACATACAAATACAAATTGTTGAACCATTCTAATGCAAATTTAGTGTCATATCTCAGAAAATACGAAATCATTTTGCAATTCTTATTGACGTCACATTTTACTAACGTTGGTAGAGAATGTGGTATTATATTTAAACTGTAAAACAAGTAATATCTGTACTAAAATTATAAAGCGAAAGAGTTAGTTTGTTTGTATTAACGTGCTAATCTCAGGAATTACTGGTTCGAATTGAAAAATTATTTAGATGATGATATAGATAGTTTATTTATTTAGGAAGGCTATATTATATCACGCTACATTTTTATTTATTTTTTGTTACCAAACGCACACTTAAGTCATTTGATACAATTCTCAAAATTGAGCTATTTTAAAAATATTTTTATATTCAGTTTTATTTTTCTATCTCATTCCACAGGTTGCTAATTTAAATGTTTAATCGTCGGGCTTAATGGAAACTTAATGTTTGCGTAGTCAAGTAATGACAAGAGAAGTAATTTAAATTTTAGGTACATCTTATAAGATTATTCCGTACAGCTCGTGCTATTGCTCTCATGTGGCCGTAACTTTATAAAAATAAATGTACAGTATTGTAGGACTTGTAGGTGCCTTTTACATATATGATGTGATATGATTTTTTTCATTCAAACTCAAATTCAAAATATACTTTATTCAAATAGGCCTTTGCTCTTTCGAATTATCAATTTACAAATTTGTGATGTTAGTTCTACGATAAGCTACCACTGGCTCGGAATGTAACTACTGAGAAGAGCCGGCGAGAAACTCAGTAGTTACTCTTTTAAAAATATTTTTGTACAATACAATAGCATATACAGATACAATTAGCTACAGTTATCCTGCGAGTTATCATTAATATAGTCATATAAGAATATACTGAATAGTATGCTTTTTCTATCAATGATTTTTAATGTAAACTTTGCCATTGCACAAATTTAATCTTGTTTCCGACACTTTTTGTAGAAGCGTAAATTAATGTGTAAAATCGTAGTAAAACGTTTCGTTTCATATTAATATCTTTTTTGTTTTTAATAAAAAATAATCAAATAAATGCCTAGCAGGTCGTCGTCGTCGTCAGCCAATCGCAGTCCACTGCTGGACATAGGCCTCCCCAAGTTTGCGCCAAACATCCCGATCCTCCGCAACCCTCATCCAGCCCGCTCCGGCAACCTTGCGTATGTAAACGCCGTGACCACAACCGCTGCCTTGGCCGGGAATAGCGGGGCTGCCGGGCACTGAGGGCCGTATCCTTGGCGCTATTACCAAGGCGGGTATTTTTGCCATAGTCACCACGCTTGGCAGGCGGGTTGGTGACCGCAGCAGATGTTATTGATAGACAGAGTCACGCTGCTGCCCATGCCCTGATTAGTCGCCTCTTACGACACCCGCGGGAGGATATGGGAGTAACATGTAAATTTTTATTAAAAACGTAGACATTAAAAAGCAGAATCGGAATGATCTATCTGATTCATAAACTCATGTTGGTCGAATGGTCTACATGCCATTTTTTTGAGTTTCATGCGTTTTAGTAATACAAATTTATAATTTAATAAAAATAAACGTTATTGAAAAAAGGTAAAGTGATCCTAATCTGCACAATTTATTTGTATTGTTTTTTTATTTCATAAAATCTTAATACATACGTCACTGATTTTTTTACCTGAATAATTTTCGGTTTCAACATTATAGGTTCGATATCTACACTAATATTATAAAAAGGAAAAAAATTGATTGTAATTTTTGTATATAGGGATTGATCTCTGAAATTATCGATCCGATTTATATAATTCTTTTTTGCATTGGATAGTTTCTTTTTATAGGAAGGTTATAGGCTATCTTACATTATACTACAACTCATAGGTGCGAAGCAGTAACCAAATATGAAATCGTAAGGAACAGCTAGTCAATAACAAAAAAAAATATTCATAATTCTTTAGAATATCATATCATCTGTGATTATCGATTTGGATTGAAAAAAAAAAACAAAACAACGATAAACTATCATCAGCCAGCGCTTAATTAATTCTCAATTGATTATTCTAATTCAATGCTCCACTGGTTCGCCCATATAGGACTGCGAAGGTCAGGTGACAATCGTTACGAGTAAAAACTAGTACAGTGTCAAATCTAGGTTACAGTAATAAGCAGACCCTGATAAGACACGCGTAAACCTTCAAAATTATTACGAACCATTATTTTCCTTTATGACATCGTACATTGGCAGAATGTTTGCGTAAATATACGCCAAATTAAAAAAATATATACCGTCCTTGACTACGAATAAATAGATTTAATCAGTATAATTTGTTTTTCCTTAAATTCTTATGTAACTAGACGTGCCTCGTGGTTTCACGCACTGGTAGTCCCATTGGTTAATGTTCCTATCATTGCTTTTATCGTAGCGTGATGTTTTATAGCCTGTAACCTCACTTAATAAATAGGCTATTCAACACATAAACAGTTTGATATCGAACTCTTAGTTCCCAATATTAACGCGCTTAAACAAAGCAAACGAATACATATTGTCTACACTAATATTACATATATGTAAAAAAGTTAAATTTGTTTCTGTTTCTGTGTTTTTTTCATAAAATTATATAAATATGTCAATACATTTTTTACTTTTGTAGGAAATTTATACTAATATTATAAAGAGGAGAAATTCCTTTGTTTCTTTGTAACTAGGGGATAATCTCTAAAATTACTAATCCGATTGGTAAAAATCTTATTGCGTTAGATAGCTCGTTTATTGAGGTAGATTTTAGGCTATATTTCTTGACGCTACGACTCATAGGGGCGAAGAAGTAAACATAAACGCGAATGAAACTATAATGGACCGTATATTAATATAGATTTACACATATAGAGTACTATATAGAGTACATGCAAACTTACAAACTTATAAACAAATTTTACCTTTTTATAATATTAGTATAGATAGATAAAGATAGACAAAGGCACATAGTCTATAGAGCGTTTCCAACAGTTTATCATCAGCTCGCTTGCCTAGTCTCGTAAATGAATCGTTAATTGTGTAAGTAAAAAAGGAGACAATGGCTTGTTATGGCTATGCCTCGTTCGCGGCCATAGTAAACTGATAGTTTTATTTTTTATGGCCGTCCCCACCCACCATTGACGTCAATCGACCGGTTTCATTATTGTGTAGTCGTGTCGTGTGTGCCGGGTCGCAGGGCTTGCATAACTGTTTAATCATACTTGTTATTGTTTATTTTAGCAAATGAGGATAATTATTTATAAGTATTTTATTGTGGTATGTGTTGAGAGGCTTAAATTATTTTTTGGGTTTATAGTATTTGTGTTATAGAGTGGTTGGTGACATTGATTTTAAGAGATTGACAAGTTTATTTTATTTTTAAATATATTTTTTACAATAAATACTGAAGTTATATACAAATGTTGATTGTATTAATGACATGAAAAAACTTGAATTATTTTTTATACAAAAGTAGCTGCCAAACGAGCAGCCGAGACATCTGCTGCCTTACTACAAAAGATTTAAACAGACGTTAAACGCGTGTTTAAAAAAATCCATACTACAAATCCGCGTCTAAAGACAGTTTTGAGTTAAACATGCTTTAGATATAGATTAACATACGTTTAAGTGAGTTTAATACATGTTTAGAACCTATTTTAGCTGTCAAATGTTACGTATAACATTTTATCAATAAGTTTTTTTATGAGTTTATTCGCTGTTAAACAATTTATATAGTATTTTAAGCAATGTTTAATTTTTAAACACTGTTTAGCTAGACACGTGTTAAACATGGTTTTGATGCGTTTTTTGTAGTATGACAGCTGATCTTTAGTGATCACCGTCGCATATGGACATTTGCAGCACCAGAAAATCCACAATTGCGTTGCTTAAAGAAGAAAAAAGAATACAAGGGCATAACTAGGAAGTAAAAAAGGAAATAAGGGGTTAGTTTAGCTTTGCATAAAACATAGTTATATTAGCTCCTTCATGCAAATATTCTGTGAGAGTGAGGTACTGCTACTGTAGGTTACAGTTCGGGTCTATGTCAAAAAAATAACGATGATTAAATATTACAGTTTTAATTTAAAAGACCTAACTAATCTTAGTACTATTATAAACGTGAAAGTTTCTGAGGAGGGCTGTGGGTTCACGTGGATTAGTTTTTGTTACTATTTCATACAAAAACGACGGAACATATGATAAAACTTTACAATATTTAATATGTAATTACGTCCATAAAAACGTACCCATCGAAATAGAAGTGATAACTTTTTACCTGTATCGATTATTATTACACTTAAATTATTTCTTCTTGTGATTTGACCACAACTAGGGGACGCCCCCTGGCGGCGAAGCTGGATCCACCCTTGTTTGTTTATTTTTATTATGTTTATATTTATATTAATTTACAATATTGTAGTTTATACACGAAAATAGCACATAGGCTAAAATTTATTAAAATTTTGTTGGATTTGCTTAAATTATAAGTATTAAGTCAGAAAAATTCGCACGTATCTGTTAGTGTTACATAAAAAGCGTATATACATATTCGGCCGATGTTGCCACACGTAAAATTGAAATCATATTTGTTTAAATAACGTATGGGTATGTTGTTTTTTGTTATTTGCTGAGGTAATAGGCAAGAAGTGCTTATAAAAACATTTTGTGATGACTGAGTGAATTAATAGCGGTTCTTACCAGTTCGAATGTTAAGTGGCGGATCGTTTATTTTATTTTATTACTTCCCGTTAAACTCACGTCATAATAACGTAATAACAAAAAAACATTTCTTCTTGTCAAATATTATGACACCTGTTAGGTATATTGTTATTAATATTGTTTTATACGTTCTTGCCTATTCATTTGTTTAAAAAATAAATATGTCTGCTATTTCATTTAGGAGGTTATTAATAGTATCCCCACAAAGATATTTTTTTCGACTACCCGCAACTAAGACAGACCAACGGACATATTTTAAAGGTAGAATGAAAAAAGCAGTTTGTTTTACTTTCAATATTACTTTTCGCTTCTAAATTGATAATATATTTGAAATTAATAACAATATATTAATTACATATTTTACTATTAATTTCGTTTAACTAACTTAAAATTTTAATATAATTAATACCATTGTGTCACAATTACATTAAAACTTATTTTTATTTTACAATACACTTTATTTAAATCGAGTAAAGAATTATAATAATATTAAAGAGTTAATTTAGTAACAACCCTAAAGAGGTTTGAGCAAGTGTCAAATCACTTGGTACACGCGTGTTGCAGTCAGTTGTAAAACAGGATGGAGATCAACTACATAAAATTGATTCCAATTTCCACTCAATCGTGTTATCGCCCTCTGCGCTTCTTACGTTATTTGCTCTCATTAGGCGAGAAATACACTTGTAAGTATCGCTCGCACAGTTTCATAAAGATTTGCATTTCTTTATTGTAAAAACTTTAGCAATAATGTGTCAAACCACACGGAATTTATTTTGAGAAAATGGCGCCTAAAGACGTCAAACAAATTGGAAACAAATTTGTTTGAGGGTGTATATATCCATTTTTTCTTTTCAATTTTGATTAAATGTGTAATGAGTTAAAAACAGATTCGTCTAATGAAAAGTTTTATCAAATAATAAGTTTTTCTGATACGTGAGATTATTTTATATTGCAATTTTTTTTTTGAATAATGTAAATACGCGGTGCACTATCAGAATACACCAATATCTCCGAATTTGACTGTTTGTGAGTTGACATATTATTGCTTATCAGGATCCAATTACTAGAGTAAAACTCACACGTGTAATTCTCGCCTTAGCTAAAGAAATACTCGAGCTAAATGAGTGTGTTTGAAATAAATAGGTTTTGTCACTTAAATAAACGTTAATGAAACCGGTTTTTATCCATATTTATTTTTATTAAAAATTGCCATGAAAATTAAAAAAATGTATTGTTTTTGTGTGATTTGCTTAGTAGTAAGGAATTTGACATATTTATTTACAACAAATTTTTGATCGCGGTTTATGTTCGTGTAAATATATATTGTGCTTAAAAATAATAGGCTATATATACAAGGAATTAATATATGACCATCTGAATGAATGGTCTTTTCGGATCGTACCGTGATCAGTAGAATCTATACGATCATGTTAATACTTTTTTACTATATTTTATTACGTACAAGCAAAATCCGCTAAACTTAATAATATTAAGAGGTAAAGTTTGTGTTAGATAGCTCGTTTATGGACGGTTATAGGCTATATTACATCACGTTATGACTTATAGGAGCGAAGTTGTAGTCATAAACGCGAGTGAAAACACAAGGGGCAGCTGGTGTATAAGTACACATTAATACTATAATGAATTTACCAGATTTATAATGGATCAAATTGGTTATACAAAGATAAAAAAGCTATCCATAATAATAATATAAATTAACTAGTTAAATAAATGACTAATATTGATTCACATAATCTAGTAAATTACAATCACAAATAAATACATTTGATAAAAACATCCCATACAGTATCAGTTTAATAGCCGCCATTTAAAATAACTATACGATAAAGACCCCACAATGGAGCTGTTTCAATAAATGACATACTTTAGGGAGCGACTGCGACATAATACGTCAACCGCATTTTATTTCCTTTGTGTAGTGCATGACGGGGCTATAGTCGTGTTTAATGATCTACATACTTTAAAGCTATATTTAAACTGTAATATACCATTGAATATGAGAGCCCTCGAGTTCGTTATATTCGCCGGATGAGTTCTTAAACTATATGCAATTAAGAGACGATGTTGCTATTTTTATAAGCTTTATATGACCCGGTGAATTACGTTACTTCTTGAAGTGAGTTTTGGGCTGTTCTTTTATTTTTCTATTCCTAAACCACGGGATGGTTTAGGAATGTAGGAATCTCGAAAAGTAAATAAAAAATTAAATGACAGCCTATAAGCTAACCAAGCAAGCTGTGTTTATTTTTAAGTGTTGTGCAATTATGGAATTCGTAGTTTTTGATTGGTTTCATAGTAATGTACTATATTGTAACAACAGTTGAACCTAATAAATAAATAAAAAGTATTTAAATCAGTCTCATTTAATACATAATGTACAAACGTAATATATAGCCTATGTCTTTTCGTAATAAGATAGTAAAGGAATTTTGAAAGACAGACGTTATAAAGATTTCCCTTTCAAACAAATTTTACTTCTCCATAAGATTAAGTCTCGATCTTGAAAGTAATAATACATTGGAAAGATATAGAATAATTGTCAAATACGTATTAACTAACGATAGATTGATTGTACAGAGACTCTTTGAAGTTTAGTGTACTTAAACAGAGATTGAATTTAATTTTGTTTGTAAGTCTAGAATAAAGATTATTGTTTTCTTAATTTTTGGGCTTACAAATAAAACTATGATGTAAGCGTTATTACTATATTATCAAATATCTATATGATTATGCGAGATATTTTTTTTATAGCAACACTATAACAATTTGTTTGGTTGAAATCTACTTATGTATATTATTGTAAATGTGTTATTTAAAAATGTTTCTTGTCAGTTATTTTGCGACGTTGTAACGAAAAACCGAAGTCAATCAAGAAAAAGAAGACTTTAGAAGAACTTCAATAATATTTACGAATCAATGTAAAAAAATCAGTTCTGCAAATTAAAAATGTTAAAAAAATCTTGACTAAATTTGGCGGTTTTTCGTACAGGTCGCTCAGGACTCAACTCTGAATTTTCGATAAGGTTTAAAAAGTTAAATTGCTTGTTCCAGATGCTAAACGCTGATTGAGGGCGTTGACTCCTGAGCGACCTTTGGCTGCTGGCACTCTGGGGTCACCTAGGAACATCACCTAGGACTAATTTGGACATCTCCTTTGATAGTATTTTGCGTTGCGTTTTGTTTTTGGACTTGAAAAACTAAAATCTTGAGAGACACGTTCTGATTTCTTTACATTGTTTTTCTTACGTTTCTTTCTACTTTCTTCTATCTTTTTTATAGAATTATTTAAATTATTTCAAACTCGTTGGAGTATTGTTAATCTCGGAGTTAATAAGAAAAACAAATTTAATACAGTATCGATGTTTTTGTTTGCATTATAAAAGTATTATTTATTTATTATTTATTACAAAAGTATTGATGTGGAACAATGACTAAATTATTTTGCAATAAAAGATAGTTTTCAAATACAAATATTTACTGCAGTTATGTTTTCCTTTTTATTATTAATATGACTACATATAACATTTTTATTTAAAAACCTCATGTAAAAGCATATGCATATATATACAAAAAAGGCTAGACATTTTATGCATTGGGCGATCCCACAGTATATCTGCAACAATAATAACGTAATACAAGATTAGTGTGGCAGTTATTTCATAAATATGATATGTTGAGCATTGGATGGCGAGGAATTATATCAAGTTTCTGGACGTTCTACATGCAGGCTGAGTTCGGAGAAATATCCTAACCATCGTGAGAACACACCCTAATATGGTTAACGAAAAATATTATTTTCCCTCTTACTCTTATACAGACGGATGTTGTAAATTCTTTGTGACTCAGAATTAATTTACACGGAAACCTAGCGCACCTACGAGGATATTGTGTAATAACGTCATAATTTTATAGGTATTATTTATATATAATAATTATTTAATAATAAGAATTTTGTGTTAAGTTTTGTTCCTATAATTCTTGCGGTTTCTCTTTTCGATCATGTATTCGTGATGAAACAATAATTCTGGTACGTAACATGTTCTAATAAGCTTAAATTGTATACATAAATTATATATTTATTAATAAAAAACATAAGTATTGATATAGCCAAAATAAATTTTTTTAAATGTTAAGCCCTACGATTATTATTTATTTTCTATTTAATTTTACTTAATCAAATGGTACACTTGTAAAGTCGTATATACAAAAGAATTCGTTTTAAAGACTTTAGATTTTAGTGTTTTTAATTTTATGGAGAAGAACTTCGACTTCAAAATCATAATACGCAATTTTATTTCATTGGAAGATTATTCCAATTATATTATTTTAATTATTTAAATACCGAACTACTAAACCGATATTGATAAAAGTTCTATTGTAACAATCTGAAAGCATATTAGTAAAAAAATCTGTTCCTACATGATGAAGTTATGACGTTACAAACATTGAAAAAAAGATACTCTAGGAATTGGGAAATTCCTCTTTTTTGACGACGATGTCTAAAGATCAATGTAAATTTGCTTTTATTCCTAAAAATAAATAAAGAACGAATCACTACACAAATTGCAAATAATAAAATACATCTAAGATCTAATAACGTAATGAGTAATAAATTACCATTTAAATAATTCAGTATTAAGATAGCTGTTAGACTTTAATTACTAATTATGAACATAAAAAATGCTATTGACGTAAAACTTTTGCGGCATTCATAATAATGATTAAACTAATTAAATACAACCGAGACTTGTTTACAACTTTAGGTATTAATTGATTAGAATTTAAATATGTAATGAGATTGAATAAAATGCTGTACTTGTAATAATACATTTTGACTGAATTAAAAAAAAAACAATGAGTCATTTTATTAAAAAAATTAAATGCGTAACGCCAAAAATATTAATTAAATTGTAATTTTTAATTTATTTAAAACTTAATTAACAAGAAAACAAACAGTATTATACAATAAGAATTATTGTTTTATCTTGTAAATTGTTTATCATTTTTCAGGACCTTAAACGATTAGGACTATTTTATAATATAAAGAAACTCAAGCAAATATTTTCTAAATTGTATACATTTTTCATTATTTTCTTTCATACATAATTTTCAGTTTATTTTGTATTATATAAGTTTTATTATGATTTAAGATTAAGATTTAATTTATTTAAAGTTTGATTCTCATTCTTAATGATAATTAATTCACACGTTATATGATATAATATAATTTTTTTGATTATACCATTCAAGTATTAGTATAAACATTCCATTAAATAAATTATTTTTTTCTGCATTTAGAATTAATATTAACAATCAAGAATAACGGAATAATAACATATCATTAATTTTGTAGAAATTATGAATATTTTCGTTATAAGAGTATTATTATTAATAAACTCAAAGTAATCGTGGCAATAATTTAAACGTACCAAAATATTTCTTGCCTAATTATAAATAAAACAATATTACTCTAGAAATAATTACGAGAAATCTTATATTTAAGTTTTATTATTTTTAATATAATTATACAAATATGAAATCTTTTTACTATCATTTTCAAATCTTTTTGAAAACAGGTAGCTTCAAACTAGAAAATTTTTTTATCAAAGAGCTTTATTCTGTACATTTAATTTACATTATTATATAATATTAATGAAACTATTGTTCTTTATATTACAAACTTTAGAAGAACAATTAAGTTATTCCTTTTAGGTAATATATATTTAAAGAGCTCTATCAAAGTAATTATTTAAATTGACTTAGTAGAAAACTCTGCGTTACTTAGAAAATGTAGACGTTTTGATCTTCACACACATACAATTCTTACAACATGATTATTATATAGATAATTTTATAACAGTTACTATTATTTACAATGTTTTTTTATATATTTAGGGATTATTATTATTACTAATATTTTAGTTGTAATAATTTTTTACGATACGTTATTATGATATTCCCATACCAATGTTTTAGTATTAATCCATTGTATTTTAATTAACACTCTGTATTATATATAAATAAAGTTTATTGAATGTTGATAAGTTTTTTCTTATCCTATTATAAGGCAAATGACTTAGTCTTATTCGGCAAGACAAAGTAAAACTTATTAAAAGTCTTTTATTTTCAGCCGATCGAAGTAGGTAGGTATGTAAAGAAAATACTTATTAATGTCTAAGTACACTCGTTTAGAAATTAAATATGGTGGACCATTCAAACTTGTAAGTTATAGTAAAATTTATATGGCATGTATTTAAATGAAAGAGGTTAAAAATCATTAATAATCCATAACATGTGTATTTCTTAGGTACATTTTATAGTAGAATATTTACATTTTAGTTTTAAAAATATGTAAAGTAAAAACACTCCACGAAGACAAAAGAACAAAATCAGCAACATTTTAGAGAATTAAGTATCCTGTGAGTTAAAAAAAAACTTATAAAAATATTGTAAATTGTTGAAAGAAAAATCTTTTCACTTATTATTTTTTTTATTTTTAATTTACCACTCTGGATCCTGGCCTATTTCGTCCATTGGTAAATTTACCACTTCTTTAAATCAAAATGATCGTTTAAGGAATTAATTATATTGAAGGCAACAGGTACGATTAGTTTGAATAGCAAATAAGTTTCTAGTGTAATTGCTAATTTATTTCAATAGGCGTTCATTTTTAAAATACAGCTGATCGCTTTATGTAGTAAGTTGCAATGAAAAGAAGTAACAGCTTATTTTGTTTAAAAATATATCAGAAATATTGATAGGAATGATCATATTTCAGATTTACAATTATATTCTGAGATGTATTTGCGTTTTATAAGTGTACGGAGGTTAGATTTACAATTAGCTTCTTTTTTTTCCCTTCATAATCTTCATTTGTATTAATTATACAGGACTTAGTAGATACGTAATGCGTTCAGAACATTGAATAATAAAACTCAGATAATGTATTTATTTTATTGATATTTTACTTGTATCCCTTATTATAATTTTTATATTTATTACTCATTTAAATTATTAACATAAATTAAAATATGTATCTGTCCAAACAAAGTATTTTACTATCTCTAGATTCATTTGAGTTTGTAATTATTGTTTAATATTGTGCAAAATCGAAATACATTTACAACTCAAAAAAGAAAAAGAAATTAATTTAATTTTTTAAACCTCCATTTAAAAAGATGCGTTGTATAATGGGGCATTAACAGACGAGCGAATTTAAAAGGCATTTTGCACTATAAAAAATATAAAGGGAAGAAAATTATTATGTACATCTAACTTTATTTATGTTTTAAAGATAGCATGGCATGTTTGATCATTTATATAATCTGTCAAATGTTATCTCAAGATACAAATTATGAAAACAAGTCACATATAACGTTTCAGGGCATGTCTCGAGCTAGCAATTTGTCAAAGATAAGCGTGTATAGAGGCTCTGATGCTATCTCGACTATTGATAGACAATTTCAATTACATGAAAGCTCGGCTTTTATGCGATAAGGACATTAATGGAAACTACTGGTTTATATTATCGTAAGGTTATTTTTGACTTTTTGTACGCTGTTGCTAACCTTAAAATAAACTGTTTTATTTTTAGTTTTTATTTTTTTTTTGTTATTAAAATAGTGTTGAGTTTTTTTTCATAAATATTGAAGTTATATTCAAATATATATTGTATTAATGACACGATAAATTTAAAATATTACCACTATTAAATGATCACCGCCCCCATGCGCATTAATAGCATTAGATGACTCAAAATTGCGTTGCCACCTTAATAGGGAATGGGGGATGAAGGCGATTAGGAAGTAAGAAAATTAATAGGGAACAGGGTTAAGCATCTGGCTCTTTTATTCATCATGTGAACCGATATAGCAACTTAACACTAATGTTTTGTGAAAGTTGCATACGTCGCATACGAGCTGTAGTCATTAGGCAATTTTTTAGGTATTAGGAATGTACGCAAATAAAAATTTAATTAAAAGCTAGAAATGAAAATACTAAAATTTGTTTATTATATTTTAAGTGTTCTCTTGAATTAGCCGTTTTTAATAGATCATGTCTGTCATTTTCGGAATGTCATTATTAATCAGCAAAGAAAGTAGATAATTGTTTCGTTAAAAAGGGATTTTAGGGATTTTGTATTAAGGCATGTTATGTCGGATTATTTTAAGTGAATACTATAACATTGTAAGTATATAAGGTAACTAGATTCCGAATATATAGATATGTATTTCAAACAATACTTTAGTCAATGATGTTTAAAGATCTTTTGTTTTTTCTATTTTTATTAATATTATATTATAGTATATTAGCTACAAAAGGGCCTAAGCTAAATTTGATGATATTCGTACTTAATAATAACGCTTTCAAATTTAATTTTTCATATAAAAACAATATGAAAGAAATAGCATCGTATTATCATATTTGGAAATTGTAAGAATATCAATGATCGACGCGAGTTGCGCGGGCGCAGGAATTAAATAAGGCGATATAAACAATATTGGTGGCGAGAGATATATGGTGTGTCATTGCGTGATTTATTTACGCGCTTCCAAAGCAGCTGCGCGTGAGTCGGGCTCGCTGTGTATGGAGACCGATATTACTTTATTGCATATTTTTATATACTTTTGATTTTCCTCTAATTATTAATTCTGTTACTGTTTACATTATTCCTTGTGCATAATATTAGAATATTATACATACATCAAAATATATCGAAATGTAAATAAAGCAACGAGTCTTGCTTCGATTGTCGCGAGTTTTATTTTATTTCGGATTTATATGTTTAAATTGTACGTACCTACTAGTTGTCGTCCGTTGGTCGAAATTTATTTTTTTGGAATTATATAAACAATTGTAGAAGATAATGACGCTTTCGAAGTACTTTTCCTGCGCAGCCGAAGTCGCGGGCACAAGTCAGTGTTTTTTAAATCTTTTAACTCATCATATGTAGTGTTGCCATCCGTCCGGGTTTCCCCGGATTTGTCCTAGTTTATAGGGCATCGGGGGAGCGTCCGGGGACCGTCCGTCCGGGTTCATTTGTAGACCAGAATATTAAAAAAAATTGTAACAAACTGTAGTAAGATTCTGTTTCATTAGGTCCATTTAAAGATAAAAGATGACTAAATTTAGTTTTATAGTCTGATAATAAATGAAATGGTGATTTATATTATTTTGAACTGTTCTTGATTTAACTGACTATATTAAAAACAAACCTGTTGACATGTCCGGGTTCTGTGCTCTAAAATCCGGGGTTTTTACGCGTCTTGTCCTGGTTGCCAAATTTAAGAGATGGTAACCCTAATCATATGTTATGACAAATATCTACTAATAGTTGCTAATTATGGTTAGGAAAATTATTCAAAGCCATTCTAGTCACTTAATTTCCCACGATAGTTAAGTTACAATAACGAACCTAACTTTTTCCATTAGGAACGGAAAAGTTCACTAAACATTCTTACGCCTTCTCTCTTCATCCTTTACGTCACGAATGACTTATTACATACCATCATGCTAAGCAATGTAATTGGCAAACATATTTACTAGATGAACCTACATATGTACAATTATAGGGCTAATTTAGTTTTATTATTTGATCATAACATATGATGAGTTAAAAGGTTAAAAAAACACTGACTTGTGCCCGCGACTTCGGCTGCGTAGGAGAAGTACATCGAAAGGTTTATGATCTTCTACAATTTTTTATATAATCCTTAAAAAATAATTTCGACCGATGGACAACCACTAGTAGGTACGTATAATTTAAAGTCAAAGACAAATTGTAACGCAATTACAAAAAAAAAAAAGTATAATATAGAATAAAAATATATATATAATAAAATATAATATATATATAATAAAAGTTTAAAAGTAGAATAAAAAAGAAAGTAATATTGTTATTATCATAAATGTAATCCCCTCCCATTCTTTTCTTATTTTGTATTCCATTTCATCTCTTATTGCTTTTTAAGCTGGAAACACATTTGTGGGTTCTGTATTACTACAAACGTCTATAGGTGGCGGTGATCACTGCTTGTCTACCAGCTGTTTATAAAAAAAAATAAGAATCGCGATTTAAAATATCCATTTCCACATTATGTATCATCTTGTAGAACCAGCTGCTGTTTCTAGATTATAGAAAACAGTTTCAAGCAATTTTGTACTCGTGTTTGAGAGTGCAATTAATTTAGATGTTTAGTAACATGGACATCTCCGAGCGATGCTGATACCGAATGCCGATGGAAATGCGTTATTATACATAATGCATATCTCGTGTTATGACAATTTGATTTATTTTTAATACATTGGTAGTTTTTCTTTCACTTTATCAGCTAGCCGGAGTTATTGATTACTAGTTGGTTGCTGTGAGTTTCTCTGCGTAGTGCAATTATTTTGAATAGGTTATTTCTTTGAGAAATGATGGGCTCTCTTTATAAACTTATATCGTCCATATCAAGTTTTATTTTTGCGATAAACGTAGCTTATGTCTTTCTCGAAGGTCCAATGTATATGATGTATACCTGTACCAAAATTCATTAAAAGCGTTCAGCGTTTAGATGTAAAAACGTAACAAACAGTAAATCTGTTTGTTTATAATATTCATTCCTTTACATTTATAATATTCGTATGGATTAGTATGAAATCGTATTGAATTTGTAATGTTGGAAAATATAGTTATGTGGCTAGAACTATTAAAAAAATCTGTGTAACTGGTAAATAAATATATTTTGCGTTAATTCGAATAGCAATAAAATTTTATTTTGCGTAAACTATTTGAGGTTACTACTAGGATTTTCCTGCGTTGTATGTTTATTTTATTAGTTTTTTATGTGAAAGAGCAACAAATATCCATCCATCCTATAGAAATGTAATTTTTCTTACAAATTTCAAAATAATATTGTATTACTATATTCGCTCGAGAAAAAAAGGAATATTTACCAAGAAGCGTGCTTCGTAAGCCGAGGAATACATTTGTAAGATTTACGCTCGTAACTGATATAAAACAATTCTGTAACTTAGTAACACATACGTCGTAAGTAGTTACGAAAGCTGTGAATGTCAAAAATTAAGCACTGACAGTAAATTCTTTAGGATGTAAAACAATGATAAACAACTTATGTAAATCTTTGTGAAAGTCTGAGAGCAAAATTTATGTCTTATTCTCGCCTTACGCTTGTAACGCGCGCACTAACTTTATCATATACTAATGGCCCGTCCCGACATCTATTGTAATCTTTTTTACTTTCATTTATGTTTTTTTTTTATATAAAAAGGGGGGCAAAGGAGCAAATAGTACCACCATGGGCGTTGCGGGTTCGTTGCCGGCCTTGTCGCATTATTTTTATATTTTAGTAAGGATTCCTAATTTTGTTTAGGATGAAATATAGCCTATGTTACTTAGCGCTTATGTAGCTTTTCAATGTTGAAAGAATTTTTGTAATTGGTCCAGTAGTTTTTGAGTTTATTCATTTCAAACATACAAAAATTAAAAACTTTCCTCTTTATAATATTAATGTAGAGTAAGGCGTATTGTTTATAAAAATAATTCATTTGTCCTTTATCAAATAAATAACATTTTTTAAGGCTTATAACATTTGAGTCATAAACTGTAAAGTAATCCTGGTTTTGAGGTTAATTTTAAGGCGGATATAAGAACATATTGCTTAAAGTTTACAAGTTATTTACATTACTGTTAAAGTGGAAGCAAAACCTTTTAACAGATTATAAGGTTTCACAAGTCTTAAAATGTAGCATTAGTAAGAATGAATTCACTCGTGGTAGCAAACTTTTAACATGGTCCATTAAAATTATCTGAATGACATTAAAATACATTTAGCAATGTAATACATGTAATTCCGGACTATAATTTATAATTTAAGACGAGTATAAAGACGAATTTAAGACGAGTATAATATAAAAACGACACTTACTTTTTGATTTGGATTTAAAATTTTAATTAATATTAATATAAGCAGTACCAAAAATCATTTTGAAAAAAAAAAAAAATTCTGAGTATTATATGTAAGCGCGTTCCAAAGGAACGACTTCGCGTCTTTGGTTTATTATTCTTGTTTTGTCAGTCAGTACAAATTTTAAATAATAAATGCAAAGCCCTATCTATATTTTCGTAATTATTATAATTATGTACAATTCTTAAACTAAGCAATGATATAGTTCATATTGTCACAAAATAGCAACGTTACTTGGATGCTGATAAGCAATAATATGTCTACCCACAAATAGTCAAATTTAGAGATATATATGTATTCTTATAATGACTTACCTATTTAACATTATTTAATATTTTCTCAAGTCATTTGCACTAAATTAATACGGAAAGAAGTTTCTTCATTTAATGTTTAGAATATTGAATCGTGTTCCATATTTTGGATTATGGTTTGACATCTTTAGACGCCATTTTCTCAAAATGAAGTCCGCGTGGCATGACTTAGCAGTACTGTGACTGCTAATCAGCGTCCACTTATGGGATGATTCCGCTTGTTACAAGACTGATGCGTAGGTGAGGTAGCTATCATTCTGATTAAGCGTAGGCAAGCGACGTCAATTATAGAATTTTATAGCTGGTTGGTTTCTACTATGTACCTATTTTTTTTTTTAATAATAAAAAATAAAAAGTTAAAATCGAGTTAAGTTTTTCAGAAATAAAAAGTGGCAAATTATGATAAAATATTGCTATCAAAACATAATTGTGAATTTAATTCATTTCTTTGGTTAATGGAAACATAATGGTTTTTAGTTGAATCAATTAGAAACATGTCATTTCGCGAATATCACGTGGAATGGAGAAAACTCAATGGATATACTGTAGAGTGTAAGTCTTATTCATATAATCTAAGGGATTCACAAAAATCAGAAATCAATTGTTGGAATGTAGCATTATGTGTTAGTTTTACATAACTAGCCTCAGGTTATATGAAAAAAAACTAACACTCCCCAGTAGTTATTTTTTAATTAATTGAATTAATTTCAGTTTTAAAGAAAAAAATTGTTTTTACAAAAGAAATGACTTTTTGTACAAAATTCCATTACGGCTGAGGAGCTTATTATATACTGTATTTCAAAATACAAATATATCATTACAAAATATTATAGATAAGATTTTTACGTTATCAATATTAAAATTTATAATTTCCGTTTTGTTTATAAACTTGCTTGTCAGTTTAACCCTTAAATGCATCTTGTTGCCAAATGTATACATACGACATTTCACGTTATTTTATTGAAGTCATGTGGTATGTGTATCCGAGCGCACTTTGACGACACATAGATAATAAATATATTGAGTGTTAAAAAAGAAATTATGCAAATTTCGGCAGCAAATCAATCATTTTACATTTCTATTTGGCGGTCGACTAAGAAGCGTCTCCGTAATTTTGTATTCATTAATATAAGAGTGCTATTTTTTACCTGCCAGGAAACATTTTTTCCAGGCCGCAATAAAAAACCATGCATTTAAGGGTTAAATAAACAGAACACGAGATAGTAATTTGTGAAGACAAATCGTTAATTCTTAGCCCGTTAGTAATTTGTATCTGACTACTTTATAGCTTAGTATTGAAATTTGTAGTTAGTGAAATAAGGCAATGGTGATATTTATTTGACGGCGAGTTTAATAAATATCTCAATATAGTCGATGTACTTGTTGAATGTAAAGTTATGATCCTACCATAGGTCCTTTATACACTCTGGTAGTATAATGAAATAAAAATCTTTAAATAACGTTATAAATTATAAATTTTATTGTGTATTTAATGATTTATTATTTGTCTTATTGTCGAATTCATGCAAAAAATACTTTTTTTATTTTGATTTCGTTGGAAATTTAGAAAATAATATTTTCGACTGTTTTATAGTGTCACACAAAGAAACTTATTATATAAATATTAAAAAAAATACATTTTATTAAAGGTAAAATAAATTATAAAAAAGGTGGTAAGCGAGAAGGAAGTACACTTGATGTTAAGTGATTACCGCCGTCAATGGGCATTTGCAACACCAGGGAAGCCAAAATACATTTCCAGCCTAAAAAGGCATAAAGAATGCAAGGGAATAGTAAGTGAGGTAATGGAGGGGGTTAGGCTTCCGACTTTCTAACTTGTCGTGCGAAATTATTACAAATATTAGCCATTTCACGCCGATCTTCATTGAGAGTGGGGTACTGCCTCGGTCGACCCAAATAACAGCTTTAGTCAGTGGACTATAACTATACTCAACCTAGTTTAAAATATTTTTCTTACAATTGTTAAATGTTTGAAATTAGAAACATTCTAAAAATATTAAAATATTTTTTTATCTATAATAATAATAATACCTACCAGTAATGTATTGAAATGAAAACCATTAAGACGTATCTTTTTAAAGCGTTAAATATAAATAGGAGCACTTTTTTACTAAAACATTTATGTATATTTATTTAAATTATTACCAATCAGTTGTTTCCTTAATTAATCAAAAGTTCCAAATTGATCTTGACCCCTTAGTTATCCTTGATTTAATCTTAATTGGAAGTTAAAGTAGAATGTTAGTCAAACCCAAAAAGGTATCGCAATGTTCTTTTTAAAAGGCCCGAATTAAAGCATACGAACAATTTTAAAACGTGCTTGTTTCTGCGGACTAATGGAATGTGGTATTTTAACATGTCAAAAGTTCCTTTTATGTAATTAAATACCGTGGAATGTATTGGAAATGTATTTTATTTTAAGCCCTTCTATTGTTCCGAATTTTTACGGACCTTTGAAATTAAAATTCTTTAATCGGCCTCCGTTTCTTGTATGTTGAAAATGTTGTACACCTTCGATCTTATTCATTAATTTTTTACCTCATAACTCCGTCAATTCTAAACCGATTTTGAATGTTTTTTTTTGTTTAAAGGTATATGCTTCTCGATTTGTTTCGTAGAAATGTTATTGAAATTGGCTTAGTATTTTAGTTAAAAGTCGTAATAACTGGTGTAAGCCAGTCGTTCAAGTAAACAAATTTTATGTCGGAAGACGCTTTCTTATTTTTTTTAGTCCTAGTTGTAATCAAAAGGTTTTATTTTATTTGTTCCGATATCCGATAATAGCCAATAAAAGAAATAAAAAGATAATTTATCGTCAAAATTCATTTTTTATAGATACTATCTATTCAGGATTTTACTACAATGTGATTTTTATTAAATTGTGAACAGATGAGTTCTGTTTACGTAAAAATCCACACTAATATAATAAAGAGATATTGAATTGTGTGTGTATGAAGGAGTCTCCAGAAACTCTGAATCTATTTTAAAAATTATAGTATTATTTTGAAGGTACATTATTCTAGATGGTGCTAGACTATATTTTATGGATTTATTCGTAATATTATAAAATGAACTCTGCTTTAACGCAAGCGAAGCCGCGAACAAAGCTAGTATACTATATAAATCTTCTGTATAAAAGTAAATAAATGATTGAAAACTTAGTTTCTTGGTTTTGTATGAATCGTAAGCTGCAATAAATTATATAAAAAAGCATTATAGCTTAAATAAATAAATAAAACCAACACGTTATTAAAATACGGCTCTAAAAGAATTTTATAACCGATAAGTATCAATGCTTTATCGTGTATTTATTGGTCGGTATAAAAGTGTTTAATATTTTTATGAACGCCGTCCACAACCTTTCTCACTGTACTTTGTGTTCGGCGGGAATCACATTCGTAAGTTTTACTCTCGTAAGAGGCCGTCTATTAATCACGTGATGTTTTTAGGCAGCTTTTTTATAAACCCCCTCACCCCTGGTGGACCACGTATATTTTTTGTACCTACTACCTATGTAGGAATATTTAAAAATATATCTTAACTTTAAAAACAGAATTCTGAAAAATTAAACAACAATATAGCTTACAAAAGTATCAAAAATAAATATACGTGATATCCCTTGTGATATTTGGTGATTTTTTCCCAGACTTTCCCTCCCCACTTTGGGCCTTATGTGATTAATGGATAGCCCCTAACCGATGTAAAACAATTCTGTAACCTTTACGCTAATTGCTGTGAACTATCGTTATAACAATATTCTACATTGTGTTGATTTCTGATTTTTGTACTTAAAAAAAAAACAAGTATCAATATTTATTTAAATTTAAACAAATAATTCTATTAAAAATAAAAACAAAGAGAAATTAAAAATAACTATATTAAACCTAAGTATGGCACTATACCCACTGGCAGCATTACCTCTTTGTATGGCCAGACTGATATGCTGGCCGAGGTAGCCGCCAGCCCTGTCACCTATTGTTTCGACGAGGCGGGAAGACAGCTCTTTGAAAAACTTTTTCTATAAATATAAATACTCTAAAAATCAAGAAAACAAATGATCTATGGGGTATCTCGGTTAAAATAATTAGTAGTATCATCCGAGACATTGTTCCCTATTTAGATTGTATATTTAACAAATGTCTTAACACGGGTTCATTTCCAGATTTATTAAAATGTAGTAAAGTTTTACCACTTTTTAAAAAGGGTAGCAAATGTGATCTTGGTAATTATAGACCTATTTCTATATTACCATTCCTAAGTAAAATATTTGAGAAACTAATTTTAAATCAACTCCTTGTTTATTTTAATGTAAATAGTATTTTCATGGTGAACAATACGGTTTCACTAAGGGTCGCTCGACTTCAGATGCAGGAATAGCACTTCTAAAAGACATATTATATGATGCGTGGGAGAAATCACAGAATGCTATTGGTGTATTCTGTGATTTGTCTAAGGCGTGACCGCGTAGAACACGAAACTCTTTTATATAAACTTAAATATAAGTAAGCTGTGGGCATCAATAATTAATTCACTGACAGTAAATTATTTTAGGTCTAAAAGCAAAGCTAAATAATTTATGTTAATTTTATGAACGTCTCTGAAAAAAACTTACAAGTGTAATTCTCGCCTTAAATCTATCGTAATATAAGTAAGTAAGTTTAACATTTTACAAAATTTGTTTTATTCGTTTATATAAATAGTGTTACATAATTTTGACATTTATATATTTTGAAGAAATTCAATAATATACTTTGCGGCATTTCAACCGCAGGATAAAGTTACGATGAATATAATACGTATTGTAAAGAAATGAGATACAACAGTGATGCGGTTGCGGTATTCGTCTTAGAAAAATTAAAGAACAAGGCTAGCTAGAAGTGTACTCAAAAATATTTCTAAACTAGCTGACCCAGCGAATTTCGTATCGCCAAAGTATCAAAAATTTGTGTTAACTTATTAACTGATCCATATAAAATGTATAAAAAATAAATTTTCTTCATAATTGTCTGTTCGTTAATATTTTCGATGTCTTAATAGTTATTTATCTATTCGGGACGTAGAAAATCCAACAAATCAAAGATCATGAAAATCAAATAAAATATGTATAAATACTGATAAATACTAAAGACTAATTAATACATTATACGCTTTTCGTAGTACTTAACTTTGTTTTTTTCTTAATTTGAATTTAGTTATGCCTGTAAAGTAAGCCGCCCATTTTGTAGGTAATTGAAATAATTAATTATTGGTTTTACGTATTATGTATTTACTTTATATATTTATACATCGCTGGAAAACCAAATTAAATTACATTCGTATCTGTAAACGCGTTTTCGCAACTATGTTCTGCGCACGCTTATTTCAATGTGAACTTACGTTAAGGCATGCGTATGCTGATGCCGCACAAAATTCTACAAAATTGGACGTAACGTCGATGATGATTATATACAAGTCTAGTCTAGTCTTATACTTATTTTATAAAGAGATAAAATTTGTTCGATCCGATTTTAAAAATGTTTTTGCGTTGGGTAGCTCGTTTATTGACGAAGGTTAAGGCTATATTGTATCACGGTAAGATTCATAGGAGCTAAGTATTAACCATAAATGCGAGTGAAACCGTGAGGGGCATCTAGGATTTTATATAGTTTACGAGGGTATTAGTACACTAGTTACTTAGTTATTTATAAGAAGGAATTATAAATAACTAGCGGTTCTCCGCCGCTTCGCCCGAGTATACTTAGGAAGTTGATACCTAACAGACTGCCAACCCTCTTTTTAAACCCTTAGGGGATCGATTATCAAAAATACCTTCTTAGTGCACACTTACGACATTTAAGGAAAGTTTATGGAATTTCTTGTTTCTAGATCCAGCGGCTCTGCGTTGATCGATCAGTCAGCCAGTCAGTTTTCATTTTAATATGTATAGATATTATTATTATTAATGCGACAGTTTGTGAAGATGAATATTTAGATGGATGTATGTACTCTTTCACACAAACACTATTATTTATAACTCAAAAATAGCTCAACCGATTTTTATTTTTTTATTTTTTTTCGCTTTAATACTGGGCTGGTTTAGAAATAAGAAAAGTAGGTTAAATACAAACGAACAGTAAAAAAAAAACGAAAAAGATCCAAGTTAGTTATTTTAGGTTATACGAAGTACACCCGGTCATTTAGATATCACAAACATAGTTTTTTACACAAGTTTTTTGTGCTGCGCTGCGGAACGCGTCACTTTCGTTTCAGTATACTTTTCGCTTTATCCATTAAAAGACATATGGACGTTCACGATCAAATCATAAAGATCGTTAGCTTGATAGCTTAGCCCTAAAAGGGCGGATTAACATAAAATAATCGTAGCCAGTGAGAAGTCGACCGAGATTGCTTTAGCCAGAGTTTCGCCAATATTATGATAATTTAAAAATGTTTATATTTATAAGAGCGGTTCGCTTTGAAAAATATTCAGGATTATTGCAAATTCAATTGAGTCAATGCGATTCAGTAATGCACTTCCTAAGATTTACGTGCGGTCGTTATTTCGGTTTTAGGACCTTGGCTGTACACGAATTTTGTTAAGCTGTTTATTTTATTTAAAATCATTAAAATTTAAGCGTTTTAAGAGCTTTTTATTTTTATTACCATTGATGGTTCAAAATAAAATTGTGTCTTGTATATTTTGTAGACGTGTGAATAAAACAATTGTACGGGTATAAAAAAAGTGATTTCAACTTTGTGCCGATAGAAAAAAAAATTTCATAACCTTAGATACATTCTGAGACAAATATATATTCTAAAAAGTAAATAGATAAAAACGAAAATATTTTATTCTTTACATTTTAAATTTAATTCCAAAATATAAATAATTACTTCAAAGTTATCCTAATATTTGAAACCGTTAGTCGTAATATTATGTAATCCCGATTTCAGAATCCATTTCAGGTCAAGGATACGTCACAACAAAAGACGTCACTAGTCCGTTCAACAAGGATCTGCGTCGCAATAATTATGACAACTACGACGCGTGGCCTAATCGCGCGAAAAAACTCGATCCCACGGCGGTTTGTTCCATGTTTGCACTTAGTTATCTTAAATCATGAATTAATACGTTCGCAGCCTCAGCTAGACGGTCTGCAGCGACGGGATCGACTGAACGAATCGACTTACATCGTACTTAGTAGTGAAACGACTCGTGAACGGCTTGCACGCATTCGATTTGTGAACGCAACGCGGGACGCTCTAATCGATTCGAAATTTTCGAAAATGGAACCGTATCGTAGTGACGCGATTCAATTCGTAACGATGTATCGATAGAAAACGATCGTGTTCCGAATTTTTATGTGATAAGTGTCGTAATTTTTTAAGTTCTGTCAGTGTGCGGATAAACAATACGAGTTTATAGTTATGCGTTTGCACTGAATTCCATCAATACAGAGGTTAACGAGTCGTGTGTAAGTACGGTGTCAATCATCACCTGCTACGATACAAACATGTTGCATATCACGTCAGGACGGTAAATAAACGAATCTGTATGTTAATAGTGCGTTAACCGTTAGAAGTTTAAAAGGCTTGTTTATCGATTTCGAATATCGATAATGGTTATCAGGGGCAATGCGTGTCGGATTTCGCGAGTTATTTCGTTTGATGGAAGTAATCTGTGAGTCAATCTCCGCGTTACTGTGACGCTAATTGCCGAAATACTTTATCGATTTTATATCTCGATTGTTATAATCGATACTGTCTTTTTTTTGTCTTAAAAACATACAGAATTGATTAGATGCGTTATGTTTTAATTTTATTTAATGTTGTCTAGTCGCAGCTTGACAATTGTCTATTTATGAGTTCTTATTTTGATAAGAAATATTCTGCAAGATCGATCAAAACTTTTTGTTATCTTCGTTTCGATTTGATATAATACATCCAGCTATAAATGTAGCGCACGAACTTAGTAAACGTAATAAAAAATATACCATTTTTATCTCTCCTCTGATTGAAGAAATAATACGGACCAAAAATATTTTAGAACATAAATTTTTAGATATTATGAATGTAAATAAAATATACATTATTTTACAAAAACTTTGAACATATAAAACTATTAAGGATATTAATAAGAGACAAATTTAAAAGCAACATAACTTATTAAGAATGTGTTTTTATAGTAAACTGCGTCATTAGTTTTTTACGGTCATAACTCTCTACAGTATATGAGAATTTTGATTTAAAAAAATATACATTATAGTCAACCTGCGCAACACATGTGTCCCGTATCAGCTTTAAAGATTGGCGAATAATTACTAGATGAGTTGCGATATTCCTGTTTAAATTAAAATAAGAAACACTGTTTGAGTCCAATGTGTATGGAATACATATTGGTTATTTACGTTGCTTCGTCTGCATTGGTTAATTGATTTGTCAACGATATTAAATGTAATATAATAATATTATTTACTTATATCTATTTTTTTTAAAGGTACCTTGATATTTTCGTGTATTAAAAACGGTTTACTTACTCTTTATGAAGTAATTTTTTATTTGTAAAGGTCTCATTTAAATCGGTTCAACAGTTACAAATATTCGGACGGGAAACCAAAATACTAAATATTTAAACGGGCTAAAAGATTTGGTATTATAAAAATAATAAAAATATGCAATTATAGAAAGAAATTTTGCAATAATTATTTGAAAATCAAACACAGACACTTCTATTTCATTTAAATGTACAGATAATACATAGATTATTGTGTTGTTTGAAGGTAACAGAAGAGATGACTTTTGATCCGTGATTGTTCGCCAAGATTGAGCTTTGTAAAGATATTCGTGATCATTACTATACGATGTTTTAAGTATCTATCAGAATACAACGGTACTAGCTTAGACGCGCGACTTCGCTTTCGAAGTAACGAGTTAAGTTATATTGTTTTAAATGATACGCATATATACGTAAAATATAGACTATGGCTATCTAGAATAAAGTACCTTGAAATGGTGTAATACTTTTAATAATCAGTAGTTCCGGAGATTATTTCGCACATACGTAATTCTTTCTCTCTATATCATGTAATAAACATATATTATAATAGATTAATACAAAAGGAAGAGTATTTAATAATTTTATGCAATATAAAGTTTGAGGTAAAAATCTATAATCTGTCACGGAAACACACTGGAAAATAGCTGGAAGAAAGAGATCGAGATAAAATATAATTTTAATTTACAAAATATTATAATTATAATAAAATCAATAGTTTTATTAAAACCGAGATGAGCACTGCCTGTCAGACGACAGACGAGCGTAAAACCTTTCATCTCTTATTTTACCGTCTTCAATTTTTATTTTAGCAACATAAAGTCCATGGCCTATGTCCATCTAGGACCAATCTATATATATACATAAATCAACCAAAATGTATTAAAATCGGCTCGGCGGTTTTGTGATGAAACTGTAATAAACCAATATATTGGCTGTTATTTTGACATTTATAATATTGATAGGGATTATTGAAAAAGAAAGTTTTTTAAAATGAACGCTTAACGATCCTAATAAACAGTGCTGTGGAATTTTGAAGGGCGGATCCAGCCCTCAAAAAAGGTTGTAGGCCACAAAAATCGGCCAAGTCCCAGTCGGAGTACGAACTCGCTCATATGAATCACTCAACACGTAAATATATATCTATATCTATTAAAAATCAACCTGTACATAACAATATAATTATATTCAGGATTGACGGTTGAAAATATAATTAAATTATTGCCAAAACTGGGTCTGAGTCACTCACGCATGACATTTTTTTTATTATTTTACTAAGGCATGTGTGTGACGTCACAAGTCCAGAGTTCTGGGCATGTCCATCGTCCCCAAAACGGTAGATCAGCTCTTGGGCGTTGAATCTAATATGTTGGCACTATTATTCATTGTTAATTTAATTTTGTCTTTTTAACCAAAATTTTTGTAACCCGACTCTTAGGCGAGATTATATTTAGTAAGTAACAGATACGTCTAAAGTAGTTACGAAAGCTGTGTGTACCAAAAATAAGGTACTCGCAGTAAATTCTTTCAGCATTCAGAAATAACTTATGGTATATCTTTAAAAATTACAAGAGTTATTCTGGGCTTACACAAAATAATTTCTTAACAAAGTCCTCGTAATATATGGTTTCAAGTTAGGAAGATTGTGCTAATATTTAATTTTTTCTAATATTTATGAATATTTTTTTCTAGAATTTTGTATACTAATTAAATAATTATTTCTACGTCGCTTTAGAAAGTTATATTGTAATAAATTGCATGTAATATAAGTGTACAATTATTTCACTGTTGACACTAATTAACTGTTACAAAAATGTGCTTCAGAAGCGAAAAATACACATGACATACAAAGTCCATGTACTACGTAATGTAAACATTATTTATTTTAAACTTTTGCGATTTATACTATTCGCTGACCAGTCAGCTCGTGACCACGACGAATGCAACTTCGTCGAAACGTCGGGCAATAAAAAGGGTTACTACCATTAGTTATCGCGATAAGAACCGTTATATTAAATGTGAATAGTAAACATTATTGTTTTATATTTTTCTCTTTTTCTTAATAAATATTTTTATCAAAAGTCTAACTTTTTAATCTTAATGATTTATTTTTATTTTAAACAAAAATATGTAATTAAATATTATTTTCAGGATAAGTTTGAAAACCTTTTATAATATAAAAGATAATTTATAAATAATAATTTCTTTCGGACGGTCGTTATTATATTCAATTGTGATTGAATTATTATAAAAAAAAATCCACGGGTTTTTCATAGTTCAAATATTCAAAAATCAAATGTCACTGTTTTCCTTGTACTTCATGATTCAAGATGATACATAAACCGTAATTTACACAAAATATTGTATTTTACTAGTTGCGCCACGGCTTCCGTCGCGTTTATGGCTGTACTGCTTCGCTCCTGTTCGTCGTAACGTAATATACTATAGCCTATAACATTCCTCACTAAACAGGATATCTAATACAAAAGAATTTTTGAAATAAGATAAATAGTTTCAGACGTTATTCCCTACATACAATCTTACAAGCATACAAACAACAACAACGACAAGTATACTTCAGCAAAATATTACTAAATACAATCGGTATCTATTAAGCTATTAAAGTTATCAATTGTTTAACATGTTCGTTTACTTAGTTAATCTCTAAGCTAAGCAAATCTAAGGAAATCATTATGATAATAGATTCTTGTAATTAGAGGAAAAGTAAATGTTTAATTTGTAAGATAATGTAATATAATAAAACAATCCAAAATGTTCTTTCTCTGACAAGCTGTTAGACTAAAACAAATTATTCCTAGCAGGTTATTACAATAAACTTTAAGTAAAAAAAATATAAGTTTGCCATCCTAAGGGTTCTGCCACGTTAGAATTAGAGTGACTTAACTATTATAAATATTCTTAGTAAGCTCTTTCATTTGATACCCATATTGTAGGAATGCATTAAAATTAACTAGCTTGGATACAGTAAACATAATCATGCATTGACACCCGAACTAAACGTGTAAAATTAAATTTTGTAAATTTTAGCTTAATCGATTGACGATATCTGCTTCCAAATTGTGTTGCAAGATTCCACCCGAACAAACATAGTTACATATGTACATACATACATTGCAAGTTAAATAAAAGCTTAATAAATAACTGGATAAGAAAATATACATTCTGACTTGATCTCGGCTCTACTTATATTATAGATTTCGATTTCGAATTAAAATTTAAACTTAAAATATACTTTATTCAAAATGTCATTTTTAAAGCACTTTCGAAACTTCAAGTTACTGGTTTACATTATATATACGTATATACAATTGGTTTTATATTTTTTTAAGCTACCGCCGGTTCGGAACATAGTTTTTTGCTGATAAGAACTGGCAAGAAACTCGATAGTAACGCTTTAAAAATTATTTATACATAATGTATTGATATATGAAATCCAGTTAGTAAATCAACACATATTAGACCCACGCCTCTTTGTCGTCAAAATATTCTTGATTTCCTTAAATAGGCTATAAACTTATTTATTACATTCAAATTGCATATGTTGTGGAAATTAAAGTTTTTACAAAAACTCGTATGCTGAGTGTTTAATCCGAAACTAAACGTTCTATTTCTAAACACCATTATTCTTAGACCACAAATCAAAAGTGATATAGTGTAAACGTACCTTTAGCTTGATATTGCTGCCAGATTGATGAAATGCTCTCCTATCAAGTATCAAGACTTGTTATAAGATCTAATAGCTGTCTGTGTTTATTGTATCGTGAGTGCAAGACAGACAAGCGAATTCGTGGTTCACACTTCACGTGTCGAGAGCGACGTTTGCGTTATTTTGATTTTATCAAGAAACAACAAGACATCTATGAATAGTATAGTCTGGACGGAATTCGACCGTAATTCATTAAATTTTCATTTGATTTCAAGTTTTACTACAGGCTCTAATAGTAAACAAAAGAGAATAGATAAAGTGTGGGTCACACTTAGTAATGTTTTTTTTAATTGATTTGATTTACGAGTATTTTTAAGATAGAGTATGAAATTCTAGAGTATTTTTGGGTAAACAAGTCAGTTGACGAGCTTTTCAAAGTCAGTATAAATAAACTGTGTTAGCCGGGGCGTATGTTTAGTCTATATTATAATATTATAAAGATATAATTGATTGTTTATATTGAACAGGCTATGAAACTACTGGATCGATGACAAAAGTTCTTTCATTAGAATTCTACATTATCCCTGATGAACATAGGCTATAGAATATCTGTGCGAAGCCGCGACTCGCTAGTATAATAAATCAAAATCAAAATCAAAATATGCTTTATTCAAGTAGGCTTTTACAAGCACTTTTGAATCGTCAATACAAAAACAAAAGAAAACTAAACACTAATTAATTAATTAATTTACCACCGGTTCGGAATGTAGATTCTACCGAGAAGAACCGGCAAGAAACTCGATAGTTACTCTTTTTAAAAGTTTTACGATGGGTACATACATTAATTATGAGTTACAAATATATTAAATACCCTGTGTGAATCCAGCTTATACTAAATCCAAGCATGTTTATCATCTATATAATCTTGAACAGAATAATATGCTTTAGCTACTAAGGATTTTTTAATATGTACTTTAAATTTCTTTTTTGTAAATTAATAAAATTATCTCTGTTTTACATATGTCGTGGATAATAATAATGTTCTTGCATGTCTTGTCATGTCAGTATCGCCTTTTAAATGTTATTCTCCAACACATTGACAATGTTGTCTATCCGTATATAATATTTTACTAGGTTTGCATACGCGAGTTCGTCTGCGCAGAATCATTATTTTAAATAACCGATTCATTTGAAAAATTATCGGTATTTATGTATATATTATTCATCCTCTACATCACCCGCCGTAAATTTTATTTTCGCGACTAAAGTTGGTCTATGTCTTTTTGCAATCTATAAATATATATAACGTATATAATACCAAAATTTGTTTAACGGTTTAGGCGTGAAAACGTAACATACAGACAGAGTTACATTTACATTCATATGACAAGTATGATTTCTCATTAGAATAATATGCACCATGAAGCAACATACGTGTGTCATTGTTTTTAAACTTCACACCACGCCTTTTTTCTGTTTGAGGAGGTGGTGAAACAATAGTTCGTGAAGTTTACAAATGATGTTATTGAAGGCTTTAATATGTAACAATTAACTTTTAGTTAAAGTATTTCAAAGAACGCGATACATTTTAATAGTTTATTTCTGATTTTCGTAGTAAAACGAAAAATATCAAGTGTCAAAAGGTATTGTAGTGCGATAGCGGTAGCTCGCCCCAAAGCGAGAATTTATTTGTAAGTTTTACTCTCGTAAGTAATACAATACTATGTCGTAATCTGGTAACAACAATCTAGATGACCCTAAGTCCGAGGGCAAAACTTATACGTGTGTTTCTCGCCTAATAACCCTCCTGACCAGAGCAAATGACATGAATAAGTTAGTTATTAACATCATCTGCCAAACGTCACTAATTTGTCAACTTACAAAAAGTCAAATTCGGAAATATTGATGTATTCTAACGCGTAACGTGTTTAACATTATTAAAAAAATCTATACTAAATAAGTAAGGAAAAAAGATTGTTGATTTAATGATTCGAATATTGGAGCGTGTTCCATATTTTGTTATGTAGGTACTATAATCTCATATATTAAAAAAAAAACATGATATGTTAACTTTTTAGTATACCAATCTACTTTTAATTCATTACACCATTTATCAAAATAGAATAGGCTAGATATTTTTTCAAACAAATTTATGTATTAGTATTACTTACGACCGCTCATTTGTTAATTCTCTCAAACAGGTGTGACTCTACTTTTATAGAATTAGCAGTTATGTTTGCTTCACTTAGTTATTCAGTACATTCGACCCCTCATACATACGATACTCAAATACACGCCTTAAAAGCTTTTAGAGGCGACATATCAATAAAGCAAGTGCGATTTATCTCCGTTTCATAGACAGGAGAGCTGATAGCCAAAAGTAGATAGTAAAAAATATGTTTATCCGTTACAGTACCGTAAGCGGTTTATTTATTATTTATTTTATGTGCATACATTTGCTTTTCACGCGACTTCTTATCTGGCGTGCGGGTGATCTCCCGCGATGTGGACGAGATATTTTCAAATGGTCAAACGCGAATAGCACGCGCATTCAGGGTTCCGTGTTACGTGTAAACGAATCACGCTTGACTGATTTTTTATTGTTTATAGTTTATATTAGAGTTTGAATTGTTGTTAAATCGAGTTGTCTGCTTGTATGTATTGACGTTTTATGATAGAACAAAGACAATAAACATCAAAAAAAAAAATATATATATATACGCGTCGAATTGAGAAGACTCCTTTTTTTGAAGTCGCTTAATAACTTTTTACTTTTTGTTATGTTTAATTATCGAGTTTCTTGCCGGTTCTTCTCGGTAGAATCTACGTTCCGAACCGGTGGTAGCTAAATTATAGATGTAACTTTTTTTGTTTCTTAATGTATGACGATTCAAAAGTGCTCGTGAGAGCCTACTTGAATAAAGTATTTTTTTATTTTGATTATTTATAGGTGACACACCTCTAGTAACTTAAGGCATATTCTGTGGAAACATTAACCAGTTACCTGTTGCGTTACAAAAGGTACAGTTCTTTAAAGATAAGATGATGATGTAGGGTAGAGAGTTGTGGAATAGTTTAGCAACAGTTTCGTTGAAGTAACAGCCTGTAAATGTCCACTGCTGGGCAAGGACCTCTTAGAGCTTAATTTATTTATTTATTTATTTAATCCACCACATTGCTCCACTGCGGGTTAGCGGATATATGTGTCAGAATTTCTCCCGGCAAATGCATGTTTCGTCAGTATGTTTTCCGTTACCACCCAGCGCGAGATGAATCTAAACAAAATATCTATAGTGGTAAGTAGTAACATAACGCTGTTTGTTTACTAAACTATTCGCCGATTGGCTCAATGATCAAATACAAAAATGTTGTAATATAGAGCAAACTTTAAAAAACAAAGTCAACTTGAAAAGCATAGACGCAATTTTTTATTGGAATAAAACAATTTTAATCAGATTCAAATCGCGTACTTTAATTATTTTTATCATCCTGACATTTCGAACACTTTCCAACGATGTTTTATTTCAATTTTAAAATCTAGTAAACCTAGTAATTTTTCGTAACAATAAAAAAAAGGTAGAATGACCCTCGTAGGTTGAGTAGTAGGAGTCCTTTTGATACTCTGCGTACGGAATTCTAAAAGGTTTGAATAAATATTTAAAATACTCGATGGAAACCTCGATTCAACAATTACATCGGAACTCATTAATGGGATGTCATACTGTGAATAAATCTCGTTTTACACCTGTGCGTCTACTTTGAAATTTGCTTTGAAAAGCGTTAGACGAGGTTAAGCGATTTTATTACTAATAAATCGATTGCTCAATAAATAAACAAATATTTGTTACCTCAGAGCTCCACGTCTAACATTTATACTCGTGTTTGCGAAGATTAAAAATGTTTAGAATTAAAATCCTTACTTATAAATGCAGAAGTAACTTTGTCTGTGTGTTCCCAATAACGCCTAAACTACTGATGCGATTTAAATGAAATTTGATACAGAGATAGTGTAGAGTCTGAGACGTACGTCCTTGTACATTACTTCTTAATGCGAAAAAGCAGCCCTTATTTGGTACAGGGGTTGAAATATGGGTCATATAATAATTACATAAAAGTGATAAATAGTCCTTCGTAGACGAAGTCACGGGTACCATCTAGTATATTATAAATATGGCACTATTAAATCCAAGACTTCTGTTCATGCAAAAAATACGAAGGATATTTTCAAGAACTTTTCGTAAACTCAAACTCGGAAAACGACTCGTGCAAAATATTTCTGTACTTTCCACAAGGTACGGTTGACATTTTAATTGAAATTAATATTAATATTTGTGAGACTTTAATTGCGTTCTTAACCATAAATGATGATTATTAATTATCAGTTAATTCGAAAAATAACGGCGAGTACACGTGTGGGGGCATATTTTTGTGTCTCAGACGTATTGATGACGTTAATAAATTAATTTTTATATGTTGTAATACAATTTAATTACCGCGTTATTTTTAATGAAGTAAAAATATGCTTTGACATTTTGTCTGACTAAATATTAAATTCGCAAAAAATGATTTTCATGTCTGACCTTCTTTAATTTAATTAAATCAATAATTATGTGTTATATTATGTTATTTTATAATTATTTACTTTTTCCACTTAGAAACAAACACACACAGTAATATAAGGTTATATAAAAGTCACCATATTTATGATCGTTCTGAATGTTATCCCTATTATAGGATATCTTTATAATATTGTGTATATAGATTTTTATCGGACAGGATGATTGCATATATCCACCCTGAAGTTGGACTATTTGAATCAGAAAAACAAACAAAATATATTCAAATTAATGAAAAGTTACCACCAGTTCGGAACGTACATTCTATCGAGAACATCCGGTCAGATCGACTCCATAGGTAGTCTTTTAAAATTTTGTTAATAGATACATATATAAATTACAAATATATTAAACATCCTTTATGAAATCCAGCTGCACTAAATCCACGCATCAGTATGATATACATATATTATATATATCTTGTAAATCAGATTTCAATTTCGTCTATTCATCCCGGCCGGGGTCATCCATCGGGTTCAGAGTAATACCTACTATATATACTAGATGTTGAGCCGCCGGTCGAGATGGCTTAGTGGTTAGAACACGTCGATCTTTACCGATGATCGCGGGTTCAAACCCCGGTTAGCACCGCTCATTTTTCAAATGCTAAATTTGTGTTTAAATTCATCTCGAGTTCAGCGGTGAAGGAAAACATCGTGAGGAAACCTGCATGTATCGGGAGAAATTCTGATACATGTATATCCGCCAACCCGCAGTGGAGCAGCGTGGTGGATTAAGCTCTACACCTTATCCTTAATAAGAGAGGAGGCCTTTGCCCAGCAGTGGGATATTTACAGGCTGTAACTTTATACTAGATGTTGACAACATAATATACTTACACGAGTATACTATGTCGTCAACATATGCTATCGTTATAATCATTTTTAATCATTATTTTATGTACAAAATATTTCATCAATTTTTACTATTTACGGAATCAAGACGATTATAACTTTAAGAAGAATTCTTAGTATCCTAATCATTTTTGGGGTTGGGAAAAAGACCGGATAAATAATTGAAAGAATGGAATTGAAAAGGCAAAGAATGCATATAATTACATCAGAAATACATCGAATGTAAATACTTAAAGTGACATATTGAGAAGGCATGTTTTCAATTTTTAAACATTATTAAATCCGTTTTAAAACTTAGTGATTTATATAAACTAAAACATCTGGAGCTGGCATTTCATCAAAGGCGAACGAGTCGCGCTAATCTAGACTAATTGACAACCCGGTGTTGACGATTATCATTAAATAAATATAATAATTATTGAATTTTTATAATAATTAAATTTAATTACAATCAATAACGATTAAAATTTGAATTTTTTTAAACAATTGATTATTAATAAAAATTAACGATTGCGTAATTTAAAAAATGTATTTTCTTGCTGGGAAAGTATACCATTTTTATATAATGCGATATATTATATATATGTATATATTTTTATTACAAATGTATTTAATACAATCTCACGCTGAGTTATTATTAAAAATTTATTGAATCGAAAATGTTAAGTTCGAATAAGGTAAGTCGAATTAATGGTTTATACGAAAATACACTTGGTGAATTTTATTATTCGTATTTCTTATGTTCAATGAATATTTATAAGTTCGGTTCGAGTTAAAGGGGTTACATACCATTTTTCGCATCGCTCCGTATCGGTACGCACAATGGACGGCGCAAGTTTTTCGATGAAGTAATAACTTTTAAACGTTGCATTATGTATTAGTTTCGGCAATCTCTTACACCGCGTTACTCAAGTTAAATATATACTTATATATTTATTGTCCTTGTTTATTTTATTTCGATTTATTTGTATAAAAAAATAAAGATACAACTTTGATGCTTCAATGTAACTATTAGTAATAATTGTTGTGTTATAAATCGTAGCGTAACAGATATTTTAACCGACTTTCAAAAAAAGAGGAGGTTCTCAATTCGTCGGGATATTTTCTTGTATTTTGTAATGGCGGTCCCATCTAACCAGGTCAGGTATATTTTTCCTTTGCGTTTATTTGTATCTATTGAATTAAGTTATTTTTTGTAAATAGTTTTTATTTTTAAGATAACATTATACAGAATAAGTAAATATATTAATTTGATAGAAATTCATTTCGCAACTTCGTTTTAAAAAGTGTACAATCCATAATAATGGATAAAAAAAGAAATATCTTTAAAACAATTGAAAAGACTATCCATACTATTTTTAACACGTTTAGACAGACGATAAATCTATTAAATCAGTTACGTACAAGTGTGTAGGGACTTCTGATATTATATATCTTAGGTGATAATAAATGTGATTGCAGGTAAACGTTTAATATAGACTTTACAAGGCTTGTCATATACAGCTTACAACTAGAAACGTGAGACCCTTTTTAAAGTATCAATTCAGAATTCAATAAACTACTATGAACTGCTATGGAGTGCTATACGGATTACAAGTTATGATATCCATAATTCTATATATATGATAAATCTTTGACAGAGTTTGTACATGGCATATTGTTTGGAAATTTGGTATAGTTCTGTCAATATTGAATTAAACGATCTCCTTGAAATGATAATTTTTTTAATAAATTTTAGTGATGGCAACACTATCCTAATAGATTATGTGAGATTTGTCTCTGTCTTTTATTTTATTTGTTTTACTCTTTAGTTTGTTAAATTATTATTATTTTTAATAATTATTATTAGAATTTTTATTTAACTCGTTTTATTAAAGTGTGTTGTTATTGAGAAACGCTAAAAACGAAATTGTAATAAAAATGTGAGAATATTTTCTTTTTTTGCAATTGTAACATTAAGTTATAAAAAAAGAGACAGAACAACGAACATATGTTATTTCAGGTTTTATAAAAGAATCTTTTTATCCATTCATACTATCCATATCCATGTCTATACTATTATTAGAAAGACGTAACGATTTGTTTGTATATATGTAAGTTTGAATATAGGGGGTAATTTCTGAAACTACTCATCTCATTAAAAAAATCTATTTGCGTTGGATAGCTTATTTATTGCGGAAGTTTATAGGCTATATTACATCACGCTACGACGCATAGCATTGAAGCAGTAACCTTAAACGCGAATTAAACCGCTAGCTAATTTGCAATAAAGGTAACGGCCAAATAGAAAAACAACTTTTCTACGATCGTCCGGCATAACAAAATCTTTATTATCTTTATTAACACGAGTGGAGCCGCGAGCAAAGTCTAGTGTTATATAAAAATATGTTACACAATATATTACCGTCAAAATACTACCACATACTACACTACTGTCACAGTTAATTAATCACAACTCACTTCAAAGGCTAAGGTTGTTGATAACATTTCTTGAATTTATTTTTTTTATTATTGTAAATTGTATATATATTCTGTATTTTTTAAAGACGCAAATGTCACTTCCTGTTGACTTTGTTTTAATAAACTAGAATTAGATTCGATCCAAACGATTTATTACGTAACGCTATTTAACAACCGTTTCATAACCTAGAATTAAATAAATAAATTTTTATGTTTTTTTATTTCTTATTTTGATACATCGTTATTCTACCAAACCTGCTATAATGGACGCATACTTAAGCTTTGGTTTCTTATCATGTAATAAACTATATTTAGCGTTTTCTTTGTAGTATTGATATGTCACTTAAATTTTGACTTGTCTATGGAAACAAGGCCGGTAATGCACCCGCAACGCCCCTGGTGTTACAGATGTCCACGGGCGATAGTAGCGACTTAACATCAGGTGGTACTATTTGCTCGTTTGCCTCCTTTTATATAAAAAAAAAATAATGAAACAATATAGCGTGGTTTATCGCTATTGTTTCGAGAGCCATTAAGTAATTGACTTTTTTCTTAAAATAGAAAAAAAATTAAAGATTAACATTGATATATAATCGCATCAAATCATAAATGTAGTAAAATAATTTGTTTACGTCAGTCATACAGCGTCCGCTTAGTGACGGCACGTTATATAATAAAACCAAAGCTTAAATTTTTAATAGCCCACAGCATTCGCACACCTAATTCGATAATTGGCGTGCCATAAATATCAATGATATTCTACAACATCTAGTGCAGTGGTAGTGAACTAATTTTTAACACCGATGATTATTACTATATTTTTCTTTTCAATAAACAGTTATATTACAACAAAATTTTAAAAAGGGAACTCACTTCATAAAGATAATACGTAATTTTACCGATTATATATTTTTTAAATATTTACGTTCTTAAGTCTCTTTTTTAAGATGGGAATAACACTTATGTGCTGCAACATTTATTCTTAGTCGTTGATGTAGTAAATGTTGTACCTATAATTAAGGCACCTTTTTATAGATGTATTATGCTTTCTTTTGTTTTTATCTATGTCTTTAATAAATAAATAAATATGATATTTTAATATAATGTTTTCACTTTTAAGTAGTGATCATTTCTTGAAGAACTACTTGGGTTTAATTAATGTATGAATACGCGTTTTGATTTTTAGATTTCTCATATCGTTTGTCTATCAGAATTTCCGTTTAGGGTCTATAGCGACTCTCACTTATAGGCTTTTAGAGAGAACTGATATTGATACAGTACTGCTGACTGTAGATGGTTTTGTTATGTAGTTGGGTTTTTGATTTTTTTCGCTTAATATAATTTGTATAATTTGTTGTTATACCTGTAATAAAAATATACCTTGAATTATTACGGGTAAGCACTATTTATTACGGTTCATTAGACAAACAGGGACACACACACTTTGTGTTTACAGAAAGCTTCGTATTAGGCATCTCTCGGGTACCGAACTCCAAAAAGGAAAAGTCTCTTTCACACGGAAAATATTTTAATTAATGTATTCAAGCGAATCCAAGTCCTCTCCATTTTCGTGCTGCGGAAGGCCATCACAGGGGTTTTAGTGGGTATAAATATCCACATAACCTGATCTCCCCTCTATGAATCGGGTATCTGTTTAAAGCTTCCCCTGCGTATACTAGAAAAAAATAAACTTATAAAGGATGTCCTATATCAATCGTAACTTGTATCCGAGCTATTTACACTTGTACGTAATGGTTCTAAAGACTTATACGTAAGATTTACCACTTTCCTGATACTTTATATTATCTTATATTCGATGTCGAACATTTTTCTTACGGGTTTTTCCTCTATAATTTTTTTAGATTTTACGAGCGAAAAAGTAAACGTTTTACTAGTTTTTCTATTTATCAATATATAAATATATTTTGTTTGTTTATATGCGGAAATCTCAGTAACTAGTTTGATTTTAACGTTATGGGTTAGGTATTGGAAGCTTATTTATTGCAGAAAAATTAAATACCATAAATATTTTTTTTTTATTTAAAAGGAATATACATAATGAAAAATATTCTTAATTTATAATTTACAATATATAATACATTTACTAAAAATTGTAATTTAATAAAAATATAGATAAATAAAATTAAATATACCTAATTATAACTAATGTCACCCACACACATCTGAGACAAATTCAATTACAACTAATGAGACAAATTAAATTACATGAGTGGAAGAAGGTTTTATATCGCATTTTGTATTTCTCGCTAATCTATCTATATAGATAAGCGAAAAAAGCATAGATATTGTGATATTTGTATGTAAACAATATTAAACCTA
Organism: Hypolimnas misippus; assembly: GCA_037950945.1. Lineage (NCBI taxonomy): Eukaryota > Metazoa > Arthropoda > Insecta > Lepidoptera > Nymphalidae > Hypolimnas > Hypolimnas misippus. Next base: position 4,547,221 of record JBBEEQ010000019.1, read on the forward strand.
AAGATAACTGTATTTCAAGCTGTTTAAGAATACTATATTTGTATGAATGCGTTTAATACGTGTTAAATGCTTTAAAACTAAACTAATTTTTCTCGAAATTAGAAGATCTAAAACATTATGGACGTTCAACTCATATGTTGTATTACACATTGAAAATTATGAAACGATTTATGCTGTAGAGCGTGTCAAAGAATTGGATATACATTGATACATACATACGCTTAAAAAAATAACCTCATTCCGCATTCGGGTAATATGCAAAACAATTTCCCTACAATCCATAAAAGAATAGCAGACATCTGTAACCATGAATGACACGGTATAGCTTTAATTTGAACGCGAGTGAAGTCGCCTGACCCTGGTAGTTTGATGATAAAAATTATACCATTAATTAAAGCGTTACATGAGTTAATTTTTTACTAAACATATTCCAGTTATTTGTAAGCAATTTTCATTTATTCACTTAAATATTTTTAATGACACTAAAACATTTAACCAATGTTGCATTCTAATAAAGGATATAAGGTAATTAGGCGGTGTACAATTAGCTGCGCGTGCGCAACTCATTATTAAATCAAGGTGTCGCACGATCAATTAATGATAACGGTAACAGATATTGTCAGACCCCTTTAATTAAACTTTAAACACTGTCACCAATTAAATTTGTTTTATTTTGTTCATTTAAATTCTTATATAACAAGCAATGTTGTATATAAAATCACGGAAAGAAAGATTGATTACTTGAATTGAATACTTGAATGTTTTATTTTAAAATATAACTTGAATTCAGTCGGTGGTCTCTTTTATATTTTTTAGTACGGATGCAATAATTTAAAAGTTAAATTGCATTCGTACTGAAAAAAAACGACCACCGGTTGGATTAAATAATTTGAAAGTTGTATTTTAAGGTATGTTCTCCAGTTTGGAATTCTTTTGAGATATAGCTTATTCAATATAATAACTAATACTTAAAAAAAAACCGTCCTCAAAAATATAATACGCAATTTCATTTATTTGGATGATATACTTCTTCTAGATATATTGATTTTAAAACTTAAAATAAATGCATACATATTAGGAGACTTATCTTTAAGTATACCCTTTTTAAATTAAAAAAATATATATTTTTTTAATTGGTTAAGAAATTAAGGAGTTCTGAGGTAACAACTATGAATTGACAAAACCCAATTAATTTTAAGTCAGATAAAAATCTCGACGCAACGTCGTCTTACAGAACCCTAAAAATGAAGTCCGTTTAGGAGCTACGGTATCACAGACGGTGCGGTTTTTTTATGACAGGGGTTAAAAATAGTAAAATAAAATAAATATAATATCATCAAAATGTTATGACAATAGCCTGCATCAACGTTTCTCTAAGCTTAAAGCGGACCCCGAGTAAAACTAATTGGACACCCCTGGTCTATACTATAGTCTTTCTTTCTAAACAATGTGTATAGTGGGTTTTATTTTAATGTATAAAGATGTGTCAAAATTATGTAAAGATTTATCAAAAATGATTCAGCAATATTCAAAGAAGATTGATGGCTGACCTAAGTATTATTATCTTCCATCTTAACATACGTAAAAGTAATTAGTGTAATGAATTATTTGCTCGAGGCGGTACATTTGTTTAACTGTCAAATTAAAGAATACACACAGTTAAATGAAATGTATATTGTGAATATACATTGATGCAGACATTAAAAGGTTGTCGATATACGAAATGTATAATGAAACATTCTTTTTGACGGAAAATACAGAATATATAATTATGTGTAGTTATTTTATTTCATATTAATCCATCTACACTAGGATATGATGAACTCAGTTATGTTTACAAAAAAAATAATGCATTTTTTTAACAATTTTTATAGTCTAGTAACGAAGTTGAGTGATGGGGAGCAAAACAATCAGAAAAAATGGAGTCTTAGGGCTGATTTTGGTGAAAACTAAAACTACGAGTGTTATTTACGCGTTTTTCGCTATCCTTGTAGTTTCGAATATGGCCATCCACGCCCAATTAAGAAATCATTCTATAGATTTTGTTCTAGCTAGTGCTGCGATCTCGTCTGCGAAAAATTAAAATAAATAAAAATTTCTAAAATAAAAGTAGCCTAAATTACCTTATAACATTAGCTATCTGCGAGTGAAAGTCTCGTCATATTCGGTCTAGCCATGTTAGAGACCACCCGAAATAAACAGAAAGACAAAATTAAAAAAAAAAAGATTTTTGACATAATAAATTAAAAGTTAATTTGAAATTACAAACAGACACTGCAATTTTATTTATTAGTATGGATGTAGAGTATAGACAATGTAGTGTAGATCTAAAGCATACCCGTGGTAAACATTGTTGCGACGTCGAAGATAAGGTATCAAAGATTAATGGTCGCGTCTGAAGTATTAATTGAGCCCGTTTCTAAATGAGATGTTAACTGCAGAGCGAAATTCTTTGAGAAGATTTGGCAGGAAAACCGGCTGAACAGCTCTTAAGCCTTTTCGGTATATTTTGATTACTTGTATATTATAATGATTAATGATTTATGATATAAATATGTTATCGTTATAAAGATATAGCCAACTTCAATCGAATCGTTTAGTTGCCGTATTATGTTGAAATTTGTACTATTATGACGTCACTAATTGCAGTTTGTCGTTGTCTGTTAAGAAATGTTGTTCTTTAGCTTGAGTTCATTGGATTTTGGTTAAACTTTTATATGACTATTCTGAAAATATATTCTATTAAATAAAAAAGGCATTTCCTCTTTTTAGGGTTAAAAAATTGAAGTGACATATAAAATCTACTAACGGATATGCCTTTTGTTTTTGTTGGTTAAGATATTAAATAAATATAATATTAAATGTCACTTAAAAAATTACCTTTTTTATTGCGTTTGCAAATAATCGTAAAATTATTTTATTGATAAATTTAATTGTGAGTGATTTTTATTTGTAAACGTACAGGTATAATATATCCAATATTAAAATTTAATTTACGATTTACAATTTTATTTTTATTTATTTAAGTTTCGTTTAAACTTCTGATCGGCAAAATTTCCGAAATTCACCGCCAATTATTTATTTATTTATGATAACAATGTAACATAACGTATATTTTTTATTACAAATGTAATTATAAATTCTACGAAAGGTAATGAAATTAAAAAGTATGAAATTACATAAAAAAATGTTAATATATATTTTAAACATGATATTTACTACTTCATTTATCGGAATTTTACTTTATTTCAAGTAAAAACATGGATATGATATAATTTGAGATTAGTTTATTTGACGTTGTTAACAAAACTTTCTTTTTATTTCGAACAAGAAAAATGTGATCATATTAGGCATATCTCAATCTGAGTTTTTTAATTTATGACATAATTTTGCGTCATATTTTTTTTATTTCGTAGTAAATCAAGAAAGCCTTATATAAGATTTGTTTGAATCGATTTAAATTAATCGATAAACAGTCGACACCTTTATCGCGATTAAGCCTTAATTGGCCGCCCTTAATCAGTTAAATCTTTTTATTCGTTTCATTTTTAAATGCCAAAGCATTATCATAAAAATTTACGACCCAGTTTATATTGGTTTTTCTTTTAAATTACATTGAAATATTTAATCAGTTGTTAAAATCTCTTGACTGTATGAATTTCGTCAGTTTTTAATTATTGCCCGCCAGAAATGGTTGCTTGTTAATAATTGTTGTGAATTCCGATGTCAAATTTTTATGTTTTCGCCGGCCGCTTGATTGGTAAGGCCTAATCAATCGAGTATGAAATGTAGTAAGTAATTAAGATATAATGACGCTGATAAGCAATACTATGTCAAACCACACGGACTTCATTTTGAGACAATGGTGTCTAAAAATGCTAAATTAATTCTTAAAAAAATGGTTGAAGACGTATATATCCATCTTTTATTAATTAAAAGCAGATTGGTATCATAATAAGTTTTTCAAATATATGAGATTATTGCTTATTGAAAAATAAAGAGAGAACACATTACAATATTCTAAACATTACATTAAAACACTTCTTTCTGTACTAATTTATTTTAGATGACTTAAAATTTACGCATTATCAGAATACTCGGTGTATTATATATCTCCCAATTACATTTTTTGTGGGTTACAACACATTATTGCTTATCACCATCTATATGTTAGGTTTGTTTGAAAAGCTTGTTATGTGTGAATTTTTTTGCTCAAACGTTAAATAAAAGAGTTATTTTACGAAAAAGTTTCACTTTACATCGCGCGTGTAGTAGGATCATGAGTATCTAAATATAATTTATTGTATACTCGTCAAATGCTGCTTAATGTATTTATGTAATATATGTACAAAGAAAATATATTGGAATATGTTTTTGTTAAAGAATAAATAATATTTGAAATTTTGTATTTAATTGTTTTTTGTCTCAAATGCTTAAATATATAATTTTATTCTCGTTTAATTATTTCAAATCTATAACGAACGATATCCATATATATATTAATTGAAGGAATTATTCATTTAAAAGAAATAGTTAAATTTTTATAATGCAACCATTTTGGCAGAACAATTATAAAGATTGAAACATAAAGATACTCAAATAAATAAACCTTTGACTTCAACTTTTACCCGTAAACATCACTAAAACATTCTGTGAACCGTTTAATACAGCGCAGCTGTTTGCAGTAAAATCATAATTGCAAAACTATCATGTATTTATTTTAAAATGTCGATTAATTACAAATTAACTGCAACAACGGGTCATTATCGAAATTACATTAATTCTTATAGTCAATAAATTACAGGTAAATAGCCGATTATTACGTGCTTCTTTAATCGGAGATGTTAAACTGACATGTATTATGTACAGGTGGCTAAGAAAAAAAAAACTTTTACGTAAAAACGTTTTTTTTTTTGGTTTTGAAAATGTTCAACTTTCTGTGATTTTATTTATTTTTAATAAGAGATGGTTTTAAAGTCTTTATATTGAGCATGGAACTTTCTTGACCTGTGGTGTCTTAGTAGTGAAGTAGCTTCATTTTCGCGGTTTCGCTCGCGTTTATAGTTACTGTTTCAATCCTATGAGTCATAGCGTCGTCGTGTAATATAGTCTATAACCTTCGATAAACGGGCTATCTAACGCTAAAAGAATTTTTAAATTCGAATGGATAGTTTTAGAGATATTAGATTTATAATATTAGTAAATTTAATTTTATATTTGGTGTCGTTGAGTGTTAAACCACCAAATATAAGTAAGTACACAATCAGAAATTTAGATTTTTCGACACATAGTAACCGAATATACGAGATTGAACCTTTTAAGTTTCCACGATTTTACTTGAATTAACGATATCCCTTTTACTTTCGACTCTACATTTGTACAATTTGTAATCTGATTTATTATATCAACTTTTGTAACTAACTGTACATACAAAAAATGTATAGAAAATAAATACACGATGTATCATCTTGCCGTATGAAACTGGTTAATAAGTAATTTTGTAGTTAATCATAATTGGATACATCGATTTGTCAGCGAAAACCTTCTGTGTGACCGGAGCGTTTTTTTAATGTGAGGTTGCAAAAAGTGTTTATACTCGTGTATGGACATGTTTATTTGCTCATAGCTTGATAGTTTAATTAAATATTTTACTAGAACGTACTAGTAATAAATAAAAAGTAACAGCCTGTATATATGTCTCACTGGTGGGTTGGGCCTCCTCTACTATTGAGGAGAAGGTTTAGAGCTTAATCTTCCACGCTGCTCCACTGCGGGTTGTCGGATATACATGTGTCAGAATTTCTCCCCGCACATGTAAGCTTGGTTGTCATGACGTTTTCCTTCACCGTCGAGCTCAAGTTGAATTTAAACACAAATTTAGCACTTGAAAACTCAGCAGCCAGGTTTTGAACCGGCAATCATTGATTAAGATCGACATGTTCTAACAATTAGGCCATCTCGGCTCTCTATAGAATACTTGTAGGTATTAATGCTTCTAATTTTTTTTTTCAGTTAAGGAAATCTTAATTTATACGAGATAAATAAAATTGTGTCAAGTCATTATTATTTCATGCAATTAATTAAAAACACAGACAGATTTGATGACATATTTATTAAGAAAAATACACCAACTGTCAAAATAATACATGCATGTTTTATTTCACGAAAACTAAAGGGCAGTTATCCAATTATGGCTTTTATCTTAACGAAGTGTTTAAATTAAATTCTTTACAAGTAAAAAAATATCTCGGATTGTTTTAAAGTAATCAAGTTTTGGAATTGTAATTTCATAATTATGCGCTTAATATTAAATGTAAAAGTAAAAATTTAAACAAAACGCTTAAACCTTTTGAAATTTACGGTATTATTAAATTTGGAAAAATATAATTAGGTGAGTAATTCGTATTCCGTAAAACAAATTAAAAAATATGTTTCGGATGTCACATCGTGTCTAATTGTATATTCTAAATTTATTAGTACAATAAAATAAATGAAATGTAAGAATACTTTCTTTGCATTAAATACATTCAAAGATTGTTTTTTCTAACGTATGTAATTAAAGGTAGTGAACAGCCTGTGAATGTCCCATGGCTGGGTAATATGGAGCTCAGACTAAATATATATAGCTCAAAATAGATAGTAATTATTTTCATATATATGTCTATTAGCAGTATGTTTGACTTTATTTCTCATCATTTTTTAATTATGCCATTGTTTTATTTTTTTATCATTAAAAAAATAAATTAATCAATTAATTAAAAAAAATTAACACACTACCATGTATTTGATACACGCACACACATATACTATTTTGTTTATTGTTAAACTCTGTGGTCAAATTGATAATAGATTATCTGTGGTCAATTTTGAAATCGGTTGAAAATTTAATGAAATACGTTTGAATTCCGAACGCTAGGCACTAGTTTTGTTAAATCTTTAATCTGTAAAGTGCAATAAAAATATGTGAACATAATAGATATAAACTAATCTAAAGCTATCATGTATTCAAAGGAACGCTCTAAATACATATTTAAGTATTAGTCACTTAACTAGTTGTTTGTGGGAAAAGGATAAAAATAAACAAATTAATATCGCTTAAGCAAAAGCTTATATCAAAACTTTTGATATTAAGAATTATTTATTTCTTATCATTTCAATATTAACGCGTTTTTTATTATCGGACAAGTCTGAGCTGTAATTTCGTTCATTCATTCATATCATATTCATAAAAGGATATGAGTGTCATTATAGAAATGGAACGGAAAGTGTCGTTATTAAACTTGTCGTGATTATAGGTATATTGAATATAGTGTATTATATACAGGTGTTGTGGAATGTTGAATTTATAATAAGATATTACATAAATGACGTTAATTATATGTCCTATTACACTAATATTAGAATAATAGAACAATTCTTTAATTTTTACCTTTATATATTTGGTCGCTGATAAGCAATACTATGTCAAACCACACGGACTTCATTTTGAGACAATGGTGTCTAAAGATGCCAAACCTATTCTTAATAAATTTGTTAGAAGACGTATATATATTCATCTTTTCCTTTTTTTATAAAATGTATATTCAATCCAAAGCAGATAGATTTGTTTAATATGTTATCTAATAATAGGTTTTTAAATATTTCAGATTATTTTATAAACTGCAAAATATGGAACGCGCCTGAAATTGAAACATTGAGTTAAGAAATTTTTTCCATACTTATTTAGTTTAGATGACTTAATTTTTTTTGAATAATGTTAAATAGGTGACGTAGTATCAAAATAAATCAATATTTCCAAATTTGACTTTTTGTGGGTTGACACATTATTGCTTATCAGCATCCATTTATTGTATGTTTGAGTATTTTTTTTCATTCGTTCTTAGTTTAGTGTTCGATTTTATTTATATACATAAATTCTCAACTAAAATTAGTACAAATATGAAGGTTCTAAGTGGCAAATTTTACATACCTAGTATTAAACAAAGCTTTCCGCCGTCGGTACAGTTAAACCTTTTCAATTACGCAACGGATTTTAATGCAGTTTTCATCAATAAACCAAGTCATTTAAGAAAAAGGTTTATAAGTATATGTATATTATAATAGAAAAAGCTAAGAATTTCAACGATTTGTAATGTGATGTCGTAAAAAACTAAATATATGGGATGGGAAGTTTATAATGATGAGTGTGTTGTGTACATTGAAATATAATTCGGTCATATTTATATCATGTCGACGCTGATAAGCAATACTATGTCAAGCCACAAGGATATCAAACCTATTCTTAATAAATTTCTTTGAAAAAGTATCCATCTTTTCTATTTTGATAAATGGTAAAGTGAATTAAAAGCAGGTGGGGATAATAAATACTTTTATCTAACTATAAGTTTTTTTTTTAAATAAATGAGATTATTGTATAAATTACAAAATATGGAACGTACTTGAAATTCGAAACGTTAAATTAAGAAACTTTTTCCGTTCTTATTTAGTTTAGATGACTTGAAAATATGCTTAATAATATTAAATAGGTGAAGCGTTATCTAAATACCTAAGTATCTCCGAATTTTACTGTTTGTGGGTTGACACATTTTTGCTTATCAGTATCTGTATGTATATAAGTGAAGGGCTTTTCGGTATACGGCTTGTATATGGATGATTTAGGAACTTAATATATCACAATTTACTGATTAATAGTGTCTTGGTCACAGTTGACAATCGGTAAACATTGATAAATAATGTTACTGATAGATTTATACTTTTCTCTATATTGATATACTGCGCGTCTTGTTCGTTATAACATAAGCTCGCTGTGGTCATTTGTCACTGGCGTTAGGTCGACATGTTGTAAGATTGTTGATACATTGTCGATTGCTCCCAGATAATATGATTGTGCGTTTTGATTATTTCGTGTTTTTTTAACGTTAATAATGTAGGGAAGAGTATGGGGGAAAAGTGATAGATTTTGTAGTAATTAATTAATTTTGAATAAGTACTTTATACGTGTTAACATTAGCGAGTCACAAGGAGAAATAGAGAACACAGAGTAGTCAAACTTGACAGATACAATACATTACTCCACAGAGTAAGTAACTCCTTCAAAAGGTACATCATTTGACAGACAGTATTGTGGTCTCCGTGGAAGACTGACAACTAGTGCTTTGTTGTTGGTAAACACGATGATTTTCAGAAACTGTTGTTGTTTATAGTGTGCGCGCATCGGAGTCACGTAGCAGAGAGCGAGGGCTGGAAAACGAATCCCAATAGTAATGTCACAGAGTAACACTGTCACGAATATCACAGACTATACAGTCACTTGACAGCCCATAAACCTTACGCCGATTGAGCGCAAATATATGATAAAGAAACTACCTAATCAACGATTATAGAACAAATAGCACTATGAAATGAAATGACTTATAGGTTTGCGTGTGATATTTGTGAAAAAAAAGTTTTTATTAAAGGCGATCATTGCAATTGTAAATTTTACTGTTATCTAGGGAACTTTCATGGGCTGTCGTGGGCGTATATAATAATAAATAAATAATAAACGCATCACACTCAACGGACCCCATTAAGATCTCATGACCTTGTGTCGGGGATCCGGAAACAATCACAACACTAACACAAACACCCAGACCACGACAAACATCTGTATGGCCAATACAGACGTTTGCCGTGAGCGGGGATCGAACCCGCGACCGTTAGCGCTTTAGTCAGTTGCAGTGACCATTGCGCCAACGTGTCTGTCAACGTGTATATAAAAAGAAGGAGGGGGCTCAAGGGGGTCCATGATCAATATGACTATAACGACTTTGCCTATTTATTATCTGGGTTACTAATAGTATTTAGTAGTTATTGTAATAGTAAATAGGCGGATATCATAAATCACAAATCTCAAAAGTTGCTGACAAAATCTGCAAAAGCAACAAAACAGTATTTGTAACATAGTCGCTTAAAGAGTCAGATATACAAAACGTAAACAATCAATATTTTTACATGTAAAAGTGTTTAATTTAATATAATGAATCCCTCAATCTACGTGATTAAAAATAAATAATAGAGAAAGGATAAAATTTGAAATACTTATTATGAGGTAAGAATAACAGGTGTTGCTTTCAGACTTTCATAAAGATTTACATAACTTGTTTCTCATTGCTTTACACCTGAGAATACATATATACTGTTACTGTGTTATTTTTGAGATTCAAACCTTTACTCTTACTTCAAACCTCGTAACTACTTTGTTGTTTTTTATCACTAAGAGAGTAAAACTTACGAATGTAATTCTCGTCTACGACATGATAAAGTTAAGCTTTCCGTTAAGTCTCGTTTGAAACATAAGCTGACAACTGAGTATTACACGCTGGGTTAGTTTATTACAACGATTTACAGAATTCAACCGCAGGCAATAGTTAACGATAAATAAAACACTTAACTTGTCCAGTTATGTCCGTATTCACACTAGAGCTATTTAGCTATCTGTTTAGAAAATTTGAAGTAAATTACTATTATTTCTAAACACGTAATTGTTTGTGGTAATTTTGTATTTGATGTTAACCGACATCAAAAAAAGGCGATATCTTAGGCGATTGTCGCCAGATTTTCATAAACTTCTGACCTAATGAGGTGTTATAAGTTTCACTTGTGTATCTGTGTGTCTTGTCTGTGAACCAATTTTGATCATTGAAATGATTCTTAGCTTGTGAATATCTCTTCAAAAGTTTGAAGGTTATTAGTTCTTTTTTAGTTGTTAAAAGGATTTAAGCTACTTCAAATGATCTAATTGACTTGAAATGTACTCGTATATAGTAAATGATATCGGAAAATTATAATTATGTAACCTTGATCTGATGCTACATCATCTGGAAGCAGCAAGGTTATACAACTCCTCACCAATTTACAGCAGAAGTATCTTGTTGAGGATCATTGAAATGGACTTAATAATGGATAAATAGTCGGGATTTTTTTTAATTTAAAATTTTATTTTTGTTAAGTATGCCTTTAAATTGTACCTATAATTGCGATAAAGATTTGAAGAATGAAATTTCCAAATGGACATCAAATTCCTTTAATGACTTCAATTCGTTTCTAATGTTATCCAAAAGGTACTCAACTACTGTTTCACTGTGGAGTCTTTAGCCTTTTGGATCCAGCTCGTATACTGTTTGATTCGACCGGGGCAGTATCACACTCTTACAGATAATGAGCGTGAAGTGGCTGATATAGCTGTGTTTTGTACTATAGGTGAGAGAGTCAGAAGCCAAATCCCTCTCCTCCATTCTTTTTTGCTTCTTTTTACCTTTTATTCCTCAATCTCTTGAAATCTGGTAAAGCTTTTATGATGCTGTAAATGTGCATGGGCAGCGATGATAACTTAACGTCTGTTGGCTCGCCTGTTTGTTTACCTGCAATTTTTATAAAAAAAAAAAAAACTAAAAAAATTGTTTGGTGGCTAATCATTTTGATGTTGTTTTGTTTCTATTCTATAAAAAAATACTAAAACCTATCCTTTTTTTTCCTTAAAAAACCTACTTATAATCTATATTGTATACTTAATTAAAAAAAACACTTACCGAATGTGCGTAAGCGCATCCAACGGTAAAAAATTTGGGTTAAAAACATTCCATATAAAAAAGTGAGTATCTCTATAAGGGCAGCTAGTTTCAAGCAAAAAAAAAACGATCTCGTTTGTCTTAGAAAGTTTTTATCTATCTACGATAAAATGCGTGTGAAATTGGGGCGGATTGCTAGTAATTTGTTTCTTTTTATCCTCAAGATCTAGAAGATATTAAGAAGCAAAGCGTTTCCAAGTATCACTTGTCATCACATTAACCGTGTGCGATGTACGGTATTTCCTGCAATCAAGTTTTTGTCGTGTAAAATATTCCAGGTTCTTTATAGTTGTAAGATAATTAATTGCGAATGCATCGTATTGACTAATGATAGTTTAAAAACATTTAATCGCCTTTTTTCTCGTTTGTAATGCTGAACTATTACACTTAGAAAGCAAATATCGGTCTTGAGGTTTATTTGCATACGATTAAGTAAGGAATGGGTTAATGGTTTTTTAATTCTTTAGAACGTTGTGATTTGAAATTTATTTATTACATTTTTTTTGGTACTTGTGCAGATAATAATTAAATTTATAATTAATATTTTGAGCTTGAAAGATCCTAATTACCTCCAACTTATGCAATATTTATGAATTTAATAAAAAAATTACCTTATCTCGTAGACTACAGATAATATAAATCAAAATTTTAGTTGACATATCGCGGGTTCTTTATGATACAACGATAAATAAACTTCTGACAACTTCTGTACACTGTAAATAACTTTTTATTTCTACGCACACAAGCGAGCAAGGGGAGGAGTTAGTTTCAGTGGGTGTGTATTTAGGTGGGGTAGTGGGGGGTAGGTATGTACTGCCCATTAGATAGGATTTAGTCACGTTCATGATAGCATGATCGATATGCCGTTGAAATGTACTGAAGTTTTTAGGTTGAATTTAATTATGTATTTGGGTTATGTAACTTGGTTATTGCGTGATTTATTTAAAGGTAATGTTGACAGCAACAGAGGGTTACGAATTTATCGCTTATTTTTGTTTTGTTTTTAAATTTATATTTTTTTTTATTTTAAAATGTTTATGTATTGTTTAGTAATTTTTATAATAAGATCTATAAAAAATAATCATTTTCACATAATATACTGCGTCCGTTTGTAAGACGGTAAGTATCTCTACTTGAATTATTTCGTCAATATAAAAGGAAATCATTATTATTGCGATAAACACTTTTAGCAATTCATTTATGGATAAATAATTCTTAACAACTATCGCTATAAAAAAACACTCAACAGTAAATTTCGTATTTTTGCAATAAAAGCCTGCGTTATCTGTCAAAATGTGACATATTTCTGATAGAAATAGTTTTAAAATAATTAGTAGCGATACCAGTTTTTAGTTACTAATAAAATACTACAAAGAGTTTCATATGTTTACTATTCTATATAAAAAAAATCGTTAGTCATTACTTAATTATTTAGATTTCATTCGGCGGAGGGTACGTCGTGTGTAGACGATAAACAAACATCGTTGGTTAGTACCACATGATGTAATTGGGCTACGTCACTCCAAAATTTGTAATTAATTAGTAAAGGTCAGTGGAGTACACACGTTTTTTTTCGTAGAGTAACCGATATATGATAATAAATATATTTTTTCGTAAGAGCGTATGCGATGTGCCTGTTATGTTATGACTAATTTTCTTTGATTTTTTTCCCAAAATTTCGAAAACTGTTCTTTTCACCATATGCCTCTAAATATTGCAAAGAAGGATCTGCAAGCAGAGAGTAGATATAGACAATATTAAATAGTAGTAAAATGATAAAACTTGAACTTTCTTGCTTTTGGTTCAGTACGTTATTTGTAACTAAAATATTTGATTGATTTAAATGTAACCCAACAGCAGTCCAAACTACGTTTCACGAAGAGAGCTTAAACGAATATATTAAAGATCTTTCATATAAATATCTAACACCCATTTTACTCCCTTAGGGATTTAGTTTAGCAAAATCCCGTGTGAATGAGCATCTACATCCTAAAAAGAACCCTCATGCAAAATTTGAAATTTGAATTTATGTATAAAGGTATAGATGACAGTTGACTTATTTCTTACTCGTACTTGACAAAATTCACAAATCAACTGTCAAAATGTTTGCATTGTGATAGGGATAGGTCACCGTAATTAACTTTACTTTATGAACTCATTATGATCGCGAAATCGTTGATATTACCGTAATGAATATAATCTGTCTTACATCGGCCTTTCGAGCGGAAACATCAGTAAACATCAAGATATGCTAATGTTGGTCTTATCACAAAACATTGCAGTTTAAATTGGCATAAATCTGACACGTTGAATATATTTAAATATTAAGCGCTCCCGCAGACTACAGACATATCAGCAGATAATTTAATTAAATTTTTTATCAGTATGGTGATGTATGCAAATGCATACACGATTATGTTTTGGTAACGACTTATAAATTCGTTTAAATACTTGCAACTATACACGGGGTTTATAACGGGGTCTTTTGACATTATAATTGATTCTAACGTGCATATAAACGAAAGAAAACAAAGAGCTGAGATGGCGTAGTGTTAGAATATGTTTATCTCAATCGACGATTCCAGTTTAAACCCCGGCTAGCACCGCTGAGTTTTCAAGTGGTTAATTTGTGTTTAAATTCGTAAAGCAAATTTGTGTTTTAATAGCAAAATTCGCTTTTTCGTTTACGTGGCGACAGATTTATACCAGTTATTACGATTTTACCAAACTACTAAGTCAATTTTAATAGAAATTATTAATCGGTTAAGAAATGATGGAGAAGAAAAAAATCGTGAGGAAACCTGCATGTGCCGGGCGAAGTTCTGACACATGTATATCCGCCAACCCGCAGTAAAGTACCGTGGTGAATTACGGTATTAACCTTCTCTTTAATAGGAAAGGAGGCTTTTGCTCAGCAGTGGGACATTTACAGGCTGTTACTTTACTATTACTTTTATAAACGAAATTGTCAAGCGTTATATTACTGAATCGAGATCCGTAGATTGCCCAATATGGATTTTTTCACGCCTACACTCTTGTGCATTAATCGACCGACCAGTTATACTAAACTTTCAGTCTATAAGAAGTCTGCAGTCTGCGGGGGCTCTTAGATTTCCTGATTTGGAAAGTTGATGCATAATGACATCCACACGATGTATTTACATAAACCCTTTCCCATGGCAAAGGATATAGATATTTTACGTGTGCAATCCTATTCACATTTAAAATCTTGACTTGTGCAATTTAAATTTATTTAAATTCGAAAATAGAATGAGTGATTTCAATAACAATTTTAGAATATGTTTCCAAATATATAATAATATATACACATTATATACGAATCGTGTCTTTCGGCTAGACGCGTTTTCATACGGTCCTTTTTTAATATAAATGTTAGCGTATTTACCTTTCACAATTAATAGGTTAAATAATAATAGGCTGTATATAGTGGCAGATTTATCAGCAGGCTTAATAAGTCCGAACTTAAGGCGGCGAATTTTAGGGAGATGCAAATTTAGGGATCTTTCTTTTTCGAGTGGTTAGTATTAATGCAATATAACTGTGACCTAGGCTATCAAATTTTATTATTATGTGTATTGTTTTTTTATTTTTTTTTAGCAAGTGGATCGCTAGTGTCTATATAATATAAAGACACATTAAAAGAATCAAATTGAACACAACAAATATAAAGAAAAATTACGGTACTAATGTTATTTTATAGCACTAAACTTTTTATTTTTACATATATGTATGCGTAAAATTTTAAACTCGAAATGTCAGGCGTCAAATAAAGAATCGATTTTAGTAAGAAGCTTATTCAGATAAAATGAATGTGGTAACATAGAATTTGCAAATATTTGTAATGAAAGTAGGTCAACTTTCACCTTAGGCTGGGAAAATGTGATGTTTTAATCTGTACCAATGGTCGTCTGGCGGTAGAAATTCGTTAAATTTTCCTCCGATTTTCATATTGACTACAGATAATCTATTGTCAATTTGACCATAGAATTTAACAATAAACAAAAGATTATATGTATATGCGTTTGTGTGTCAAATGCGTGGTAGTGAGCGTTATATTTTTTAATGAATTTATGTAATAAGCGGGGTAATGCTGCCAGTATTTTGGGAACTTTACCTAGATGCAGTGGCTTGGATGAGGTTGTAGACCTTTTGTTATAAATTATTCTTTTTTATTTTATTTTTTGTATTAATTAACTTTAGTTTATTAAAATGTTATATTTATATATCCCATTGTATACATTTAATGTATATTTATGCGTAACTAAAATTAAAAAATATATTATTCCTTTCTTCTCTATATAAGCTATGAGTGTGCAATATCATACTCCTCTGTCCGCGCAATCGTTGTAAAAAGGGGAAAAATTTTTGGTTCACGTATTAATAAGATATGGATTATTCCATTAGATTTATACTTTAAAATATTAGCTTTCACTTGTTGCTGGGCTGTAACAATACCATTAGGGAAAAAGGACCGCTATTACCTTAGAGTACCTATCGAGTTTCTTGCCGGTTCTTTTCGGTAGAATCTACATTTCGAACCGGTGGTAGCTTTTCCTTAATTTAAGTAACTTTTATATGTTTACCTACCTACCTACCTACTTGCCTACTTCAATACAGTATTTTTTGATTTTGTTTTTTGATCTTTACTGTGGGATCGGAGATTTTATGGAAGTAATAATTTCGATAAATTCTATCTTATTTTGACGCTGCTTATTGAAAGTATTGCTTACTGTGTCCATACGGACTCCATTTTAAGAAAATGGCGTCAATGTATTTTTTAATGTTTGTTACTAACAAAACTCATTTATAAGCTGATTTTGAAAGTCAATTTTTTGTTTGAAAGGAATAAAGTATATGGTTTGAGATTGGTATTATAGAATTATCATCAAAATCGGTTCAGTAATTTAGTTTTTAAATTTAAAATAACTGGTAAAAGTGTGTCGTCTAAGTAAATAATATTGCGTATTTTGCATTTGAAGTCGGTTCTTTTTTTTTTTTAAAGGCTTATTTATTTTGTTGACGATTTATGGGTTTATCGATTTAACATATTTTTGGTGCTGACAGTACAAACAGATGCACCGCCCTCATTGGTTGCGCCGTAGGCGGTTAAAAATGCTAAACACCATCCGCAACCAATTAAAGCCTAATTATAGAAAATTATACCTTATCATAGCTTATAAAAAACATACCTAGCTAATAATCAAATTAGTTTCGTCTTGCGGTTTTATGTCGTCAATTTTCCTATGTTGTGAATGGTTACTATTTCTCTGGGCCTTAGTGTGTTGTAATAAAGCCTAAATTTTCTCCTTAAAATAAAATATCTACCACTTTCGCCAGCGTAGTATGTTGTTAAAAGTAATCTATGTTATTCTGATGTATAAGCTATATTACTGTAAAATTGTATCAAAATCTGTTCAGTGTTTTTTTTTCGAGCAAAATGAAAAAACGTCCAGAAATTAAGAAACGTACAAGCTTTCGCATTTTAATAGAAGTAAGATGTAGTAATTTACAATAACGTAGCCAAATTTAATTTTATTGAACGATAGACATATATATAAACATCGGTTTCGGTATCCCATAAAGCCGAGAATTGCACTCGTAAGTTTTACTCTCGTAACTAATATAAAACACATCTGTAACCTGATAACAGTTTCCTAGGTAACGTAAAGTTTGAATGACAATAATTACGACACTGACAGTAAATTTCTTCAGGTGTAGAAACAATGACAATCTTAAGGACTAACAATGAAATTCACACTACTTTAGCGTGTTTTCAAAATTTGGTTAAGGTTGGATTCTCGACCTACCGATCAATCTCCATCGTGGTTTCTCCATCGACATCGGCGAAATAACCTGTGTCTAATTGGCACAACTAAAATCCATTAACCAAAGAATTGAATTGCAATGATAAACAATTTATGTTAATCTTATGAAGATTTGTCACAAAAACTTACAAGTGTAAATCTCGCCTTAATAGTTATTACAGGCACGTCATTATTGTTTTGTCAAACCGTTCATCATAATCATGCACATCAGATTACAGGTTTTAAGATAAGTTTTACGTAACCCTATATTTAAATTAAATGTACAGGGAAATTCGCGAAAATAATCATGTTGCATGCTTGTACGTGGCGTAATTTTAAGTTATCTACGTAGTGTTAGCTATACTTTATAATAAACAATATTTATTCCATATATAGATGCTGATAAGCAATAATGTGTCAAGGCACACGGACTTCATTTTGAGAAAATGTCTATCTTATTCTTAATTAATTTGTTTGAAGAAGTATATAAAAAAAAAAGAAATTTTGTATAAAATAAGGTTACGATTTTTCAAATCGGTTCAGTACTTTCAGAGGTTATCTCCTATGTACAAACAAATTTTACCTCCTTATAATTAAGTATATACCGATTGTGAAGAAGGAAATCTCGTCAAATTAAACAAATCACTCTAATCACAAAATAAAATTTATTTATATATTCCTTAATTCCCACATTTTCAGCTTCCAATGTAAAATATATGAACGTATTCGATAACCGTTTAAAAATCATATCCCTTCCCGCCATATTGTTTTCTTAAGCAAAAAAAAAAACATAGCAGTGTGGCCAGCAGTCAAAACCGTTGTTACACATATAAGTATATAAGTATAGCATTTATGAGAAGTGGAAAACGTGCCCTCACGATTTAAGGTTGATCGTTTGCAAAAACACAGAAGTTTCTTCATTATCTTTTAAATATATATGTAATTGAATTTGCATGTCGTAAGAATATTATTTATTACATGGTTTTCAATTAAACCAAATAATAAAAATGTTTACTTGATTATATCACCGCTTAATGTTTTTATGAGGTGTTTCCTTATTTGACATAAGATATAAACAATATGTCATATTTTTGTAATAAATATTTCACACGAGGAAAGAATAAAATATTGTAAGTGGTAATCAAAATTACATAAAAAAAAAACAATTTTGCAATAGACTGAATTTGAGAAAGGAATAATAGTTCTTTTTATTTTGATTGGTGGTAATACTTTAGAGTTTTGAAATTTTTACAAAAATACTGACTTTGTGATAAATTCTTATTAAAGTTAAAAAAAAATATATACGACATAGATAAAACGAAATGTTAATAAACCAATGATATATTATTGTATTTGAAGCAGTAAAATACGCAATTCCGTTTAATACGACATCAAATACGTTGAAATTGAGAACCCCCTCCATGACCACCCAGAGGTAAAAATTATATAAACAGTAAATTTATAGTAAAATAAAAGCAACTATTTCGTCAATGATTTAATGGTTTACAAAATACAATGGCCCACCCGGAACGCAGTCGCTTTGTGAATAGGAATAACTTGATTACAACTCACAATACTATATAGACTGATCTCAGTAATGACGTTCTATTATCATGGATATGCTATGTTCATAGTATTTGACTCTAAAAATCTGTAGCTATTTCCAACTTTGACAAGCTTGACAATTGACTTGTTGGCCTAATGATACTCTCGTCTGTCAAATTCACCCTAATTGCCGCTCTGGGGCACAGTAAAAATGCCTATAATAAATCGTTACCTATAAAGTAGCAGTAGAAAAAGAGCTCTTTAAAAATAAAGAAAAAAGTTTAATTGAGTATAATAATTTTTTATTAAAAATCTGTTTTAAAATATCTTTCACATCACAAATTTAGCCGCCCACGATATTTTGCTACCCTGGCCCCTATAGTAAATCCAGCGCTGCCTCTCATAAATAGTTCTTTTTGGGCGTATGTCACGCAATATTTTCGTACCGAATTGTACCGAAACCGAATTATACGATTCCATTTCTAAAGGATGTAGTTCCTCAAGAATAGCCTCTTTTAAAATTTAAACAATATTTAACGAGAACCAACCGAACTAATGTACGGAACAGTGAGCAGAAAATCTCTAGTAATCGTAATATTTGTAGATCTATACTCTACACGTTTCAATATTTTTAACTTTAAAAAAAAAGGAATTGACATCAAAAGTAAAATATGCAATTTCGTTTATTTAAATAACATATGTATGTTACTATTCCAGTTAATTATCTTTAAAAACCAATCGATTGAACCGATTTTAATGAAATTTCTATGTGACCAAAACCACTAAGTTTGTCTCTATTTAGATTTTTTTTAATAATTACATTTTCGTTCGTATCGAAATCATTATTTAGTTACGTTATTATTAACAACTAAATTTCGACGAATTCTGTAATAATTATGTTTAGCATACGAGTGTTTATTACGTCCTCAAAACGAATCCACAACTTCATTTTGTTTAAAGAGATAACCACATATATAAAAATGTTATGTTGTTTTTAGTCACAATTTCCAATATTCGTTTATATTATTATTTATGAACTATATTTGGAAATTAATTTTTCATAGCGTAACAATGTACGATGAAGTAAATAATTTTGTAGAATAAAGTTTATTTTTAATGTCAAAGTTGTCATTAATTTACATGATATAATAATAGATTTCATACAGCTTTTTGCGATTAAAAACACAGGTGTAGTTCGACAAGGCTCGTGAAGGCTGTATTATGTACGCGGGGAGAATAAATAAAAGGCATAACATACTCGCACGCCAAACGCGAATTAAGACTGCTCGAATACAGTTGTAGTTTTTATAAAAAAATGACATTAATAGCTCTTTACATGTGTTTTGAATGTATAATTAAGTTGAAAATGATGGTATGGTAAAGTAAAGATCGTTTTGCGTTTGCGTTGAAACGTTAATTCATTTTGTTTATTGAATTTTAATCGTAAATTAATAGGTACATATATTGATGATAGATATAAAAAACGTGTGTTATAATAATAAAAAGAAATCACGTTAACATACAGATTCGTTAACGAGTTATTTTTTACTAACTTTGAAATTTTAGATCGTAAAACAATAATATACAGTTTAAAGCGAAGTTGTTAAGAAACATGTGACACGCGAAGTTCCTAAACAGTGAATAAATTGAGTGTACGTGTAAGTGTTATTGCGGAAGTGTTACCAATGCGGGCGACGAAAATGACATCGTCACACTGCCGGAGCGTGACCCCGCCATTGTCACGGACGAGCTCGAGCGACCTAGTGCCGTGTCTCTCGCCGGATCTGTCCCGCCGTGCCCTATCCCCCGACCTGTCCCTAAACTTCGCTCGCCACCGACCTTTATCTCCTGACCTTTTGGACCGGACGCTATCCCCTGATTTCCCGCGTCGCTCCCGATCTCCCGCCCGGCCGAGGTCCTTAATGGAATCGTTGCTAGTTGCTAAAATGGAAGCGCTCAATACGGGGAAGTTGGTTCGTACTGACTCGTTGGATAGCTGCAGCAGTTTCGGATCGATGTCGTCGCTGCCTAGCGATGTGTGTCGGTGTGACGACTGTCTGCTCGGGATTGTGGACTTCTATTTACCCAGTCCGGATTCTAATAAGGCGTTTAAAAAGGTATGTATATTTTTTATGAATATGCGTGTTTATTTTTTGTTGTGTTGTGTTTTTATTATTCCATTCGCATACATGTTATCGCATTTAGGAATATTAATGGAACAATGAAATTATATAGAATTATATTTCCGATGTTGAAATAAAAAAATCTTTTATTACTTAAAAATTACTATTATATGAACGTAATGTTTCGAGGAGAAAATTTTGAAATTATAAACTTTTAAATCAAAAGTTTCTTAAACCTTTAACATTGGGTATTAACAAAAAATATCGATAAATGATCACGTTATGATAATTATTGATTGATCGACAGTAATTGTGAGAGCATGAGATCCGTCTCACCTATAATCTGGCTTTAATTGACAATTAATAAACTTGTATTGATTTTTGCAAAGCCGCTATAAGCTTCACGTCAGGATTATACCTACATTCTTTACTTATTTTTATGGTTAATTTAATGATATGCCAATATCGTTTAAGAACATAAAAATACTCAGTTTTCTCGCTACATTTTGCACACGTTGATACATTTGAAATATATGTATATATACCCAATACGGTTAACAACATTTTTAATTCTTTAACAATTAATAAATAATTTTACAATATATGTATTTGTACGTGCACCTACTTATGAACATCATAATTTAATACGTTTAAATAGCTCTGCTAGAGAATATTGTCACGTTTTTTTTTTTATATTTTAAACATCATTGTACTTCAAGCTAATATCTAAATGCCTGCTTTATAAAATAAAATAAACAAATTAATTCGATAAAAAAAGCATTCAAATATGAAGCGAACTGTACCAACAACTTGTTACGGGATTATCTCCGGTAATATGACAAGTGAAATTTGGAGCGTCAGGTGCTAATCACTGGTAGAATTAGTTTAATACGAATTAAAATTTATAATTATATCTAACGCTTATATCACCTTTTATATATATTTGCAATTTTTTAAATATATTATTTTTAGTCTTAAAGACTATTACAACGTCAACAAGGTTCTGATTTTTGGAAGAATTAAAATATAAAAATGACATTTTTAAATTTATGGTTTTTACTTTTTTAAATGTAGTGCTAAAATAATTCACAAAAAAAAACATAAATAAATTTTATCGTCAAAATGTATGTGTAATTTATTTTATAATCTTGTAATTCAATTGTGACAAACATAATTTTTTTAATACATTAATATATTTTTTCTTTATCAAACAGTATCGATAAATTTCGTATTGTGGCGACATCTAGTTGACATTAGTGCACTCAGCCCACGATGACTGATACGAACGGGCGCAAATCAAACTATTCTTTCAATCTAGTTCTGGCAAAACATCACAGATGGCGTTAGTGTATATTGCGAGAGTGCGGGCAGTGAAAAAAATGCAATGAAAAATAAACTGGTTTTCACCGACTTTAAAAAAGTACTTTCTCTACTATATACTATACTCTATCAACCCCTATCTGTGTTAATTTGTATGTATTGTATTTTTTTAAGAGCTATTAATTCAATTTAGATGGAGTTTTCGTAAATGAAATGTATATTTTTCAGGGAAGGTTTTTATATAAGTATGTATAACATTACGTTCCGATGAAGATTTTTGGAGATAGACAATAGAATTCTTCAATAAGTAGCCTTTGTTGACTATTGCTATGTATAAAATACAATAACAGTTCTGTTTGAAGTAGTGTTGTTTTCTTATATTGTTGCATTACTAAAATTAAAACCAATAGTAATATTTAAATTACGTATTACTGTCTATCTGGTCATATGACTGTACAAAAATAATTTTTAATATACAATTTTATAATTAGCTTGAGAATAAGGTTTAAAAAATAACAATGTCCATAAGATCGTAATCAGATTTACACAGAAAAAGTATAATTTGTGGTAAATTCCAATAAGGACCTGGAATGACCCGTCTATGATGAAAAATTCATTGGCGCATCCTGTTTTGCGTCAGCCTACGTCAGTCCATAACTCCATAAGAAGATTCCTACGTCATTGTAAAACTGTAAAGTAAGCCTTTAAAGTTGAACCAATGTCAGATTTTGTTATTATTTTAGTATTCATTTATTCATTATTATTTTTTGTTATTAATTAGCGTATATTAAAATTATGTGCCAAGGTAAATGGCGCTAATTTTGGTTTGGAGGTTGTTTTATGAAATAGAATATTTAGAGACGAATTTTGATGTTTTTTTTTTAATTAATATTAAAAATAAACATTGTTTAATTGTACCAGAAAATAAAGTATTCATAAAATCAATTATTTTCTTGTTTGATTAAATCTGTTAAGCAATTTAGGCTTATAAAATCACTCTAATCAAAGCATTTATTTAATTTAACCAGACAAACCTCCACCCATATAAAGTAGGAAGTTGTACCCATTTATTGTCAATTCAATGACCGCACTACGATTCAGTTTCAATTAAAATTTATAATGAAGTAAAATTATACGGACCAATTGACGTATTTCTACCGTATTTGACTTTATGTTATTTTTCTGAGTACAAGCTGTTTTGGCGCTTATTTTTATGTTGTTAGGATTGGAAATTAGATGTTTTTTTTATATAAATAGTCGCAGTTCCAGTGATGTCACTGGACGCGCTTTGAATATCCAGGCGGGCGTGCGTCACGCGTACGTCATTGCTTTCTCTTTACTTTCGACAGGTGCTAAGGGGTCAATGCATTTGTCTGAATTGTTTCTAATTATTTACAAGGTTTAAATTAACTTACAATGTATGAATGTAACTGTGTTCGTTCGGGTGACGGATATCAAACATCTTCAAACAATTAAGCTAAAATTTTGTATACACGTTTAGTTTGGGTGATAATGCACGGTTTCGTGTATGACGCCATACTAAATCCAACACGGAACATCCAATATGGCGGACTAGTTATTTTAAAAATTAAAAATTACTTGTATGTCAAGTGATGTGATTTTAAATTAATGAACATACTTTATCGATTTAGATTTAGCAAATTTCTTAAATAATCTGTTTTATTAATTTTTTTTTTATTTAAATAATATTACAAATTGTTATACGATGACAATGAGAATTTAACTATCGAATACAAGGTTAATTTCTGACAGTTTCACTGTTATCAAAATAACAGAAATAAGACGTTTGAATATATAAACTTAAGTGAAAAATTATTATGGTCTTCGTCAAAGGATTTAACCTTTGCTCTAAATCATATTTAGTTGGAATTTATGGGAGATTAAATTCTTGTTTGACCACAAAAACCGCATAGGATTTTCCCATACGTTGTTTGACTCTCGCCGTTTAAATGAAATGGCCTTTTTCCGCATGTATGGAATTAATTTAGTACAAGAAATATTAATAAATTTACTAAACTTAGAATATAAACATAATATAAAAAAATATTATTTTTGCTAAATAAAATTGATTATCATTTTAGACATATATTTTCAGATTTTATCATGAATATTATATTTACTAATATTTTTACCAAAATCTACGATCTTGTTTTAAATTACCATGATTGGACCTAGTAATATAAAAAAACTCTACTGCTTAAAGATCTTGCTTATTAATTTAAAATCGAATGTTACAATTAAGGTATTATATTTGTAGCTTAAGAAAAAAATATTTAATTTAATTGGCACATTAATTGTACTTATTGTATATTCGGACAAAGGTCATCGGGAAAATGTGTCAATTTGTAACCAAGTGCCCTATTTGCTTCTCCATTAATTTACATACAAGAAGACACACAATAAAGGCTTGTGCAGAGAGGGAACAATTAACGAGCAAAAAGTCGGTGTAATTTTTTGTCCGTCGAAACAGATCGTTTAGAACTAAGGCTTTAATGTGAGTTTTGGAAACTATATACTGTATCGGTTGCATTTTAAAATTTAATATGAAAAGAATACAGCGCCATCTATTGGAAAACGGTTGGTACTGTATATTATGCATACTAAATCTTAAAACGAAAACTATAAAGTATACAACATTGCACTAGACTCTGTATCTCATAACGCATACAGGGACTAAAAAGGCGCGTACAAATATCTCTCGTCCGGATTAATTTTGTTACGGTTTGTGTATTTAAGTCCTTCACGGACAAGTCCTTCATCTGCGCAGGCCATTAATATAAAAAAAACACTCGCTCAAAATATCCAACGGCAGCTGACAGATAAATTGTTAGCGTAAACGATACAAGATGTGGAATGTAATCCGGAAAAACATAAAGGCTGAATTAATATCTAAAATTGGAGTGCATCTTTAAAAAAACTGGCGACGAAATGCCAATAAAATTAAGACGGGAAAGGAAACTCAATGCCGATCAATTAAGGTAATAACAGTTAACTGAATTACGTGTTACTTCAATTGATGACGATGTATTTAAGGCTATTTAATTTTGACACTTCAATTGGGCGGTTTATTATTTTGACACATTTTTTTTTGGTTTTGTGTTTATAGGATCGGTTATTGTAAGTTTTTGTTTTAAATTTGACTTGGGCAGAAGAATTTATAATAACAATCTAGGAATACAATTATGATTTGCATTTGGAACAGTTTTTAAAATGGAGGAACATATATGTAAATAAGTATAAAAAAGTAAAGTAACAGCCTGTAAATGTCCCACTACTGGGCAAAGGCCTCCTCTCCTATAAGGAGAAGGTTTAGAGCTTAATCCATCACGCTGCCCCACTGTTTGTTGGCGGATATACATGTGTCAGAATTTCTTCCGACACATGCAGGTTTCCTAACGATATTTTTCTTCACCGCCGAGCTTGAGATGAATTTAAACACAAATTTAGCATTTGAAAACACAGCGGTGCTAGCCAGGGTTTGAACCCGCGATCATCGGTTGAGATCGACGTGTTCGAACCACTACGCCATCTCGGCCCTTAGATAAGTATGTGAAAGTATAGAGAGCAAATTTTTGTAATTTCTTCCCACTTATGTTACTGAATTCTAGTGCAAATATAATACTTATGTAATGTCATAGTTAACTATACTCCGATTACGAAAATAAAATATATGTAGCTTATATCATCCGGGCCATTATAACGAATCTATTGACACCACAATTATTAAAATTGGTTTAGTAAAACAAAAACAAAATATAAAGTTCTTGTAAAATAAAATATAAATTTATTGTTGCATGTTTTTATATTGTTTTTCACTTAATATAATATTTGAGTACCATGTACTCAAACTCAAACTCAAACTCAAAATATACTTTATTCAAATGGGCTTTAACAGCACTTTCGAATCGTCAAGTTACATGTCATATTTTCATTTTTAATTTTTATAAAGCTACCACCGGTTCGGAATGTAGTCTCTACCAAGAAGAACCGGCAAGAAACTCGATAGTAACTCTTTTAAAATCATTTATACATAATGTATTTTTATTACATTTCAATTATGTTATCCGGATAGAAAATCAACGCTTATCAAATCCACGCCTCTTTGTCGTCAAAATATTCTTGTATGGTATAATATGCTTTATTTATTAAAGATTTTTTAACGTAGGCTTTAAACTTATTAAGTGGCAAATGTAAAACTTACTTGTTACATAAGCCAAAAATAGTCCATACCCCATATATGTATTATGAAACATTATGGCAAATATAAATGAATGTAATTTACATGAAATGATTCGTAACCAATTACAAATGAAAAAAGTTTTTTTTATTATTAAATTTATTGTTTTAATTAATATTGAAGGTGATTTTGTAAACTTTTAATATTCGAATTGCTGATCGAATTAATTACTTTTATGTAAACGTCGAGCGACAATACAATGAATTATTTTTTTAAATTAACTTAAAATAAAAAGTATAGCGGTGTTGAAGGCGATGTCCATATGTAGAAGAACATTTTTAACTACGTGTTTTTAACGATTTAGTGGAAAAGGTATAACAAGTTACGTCCACATGTTCTTTAGACTGACTTATAGTGTTGTAGTCTTGTCAATTTTATTCCAAGAATTCGCTGTAACTAATGATATTAGATAAATACATACGTATATGTTATAAGCTTATGGGTTCTGGCAACCAGAATGCTGACCACGTTGACCGACGATGTCTAGTAGAGCTTGTCAAAGTTGGAGATGGGTATATATTTTTAACGTCAAATAGTATGAACGTAACATTCTATATTCTTTTCCTTTTTTCATATTCCATTTCATCTCTTATACCTTTTAAATCTGGGAACGGATTTTTGTGCTGCAGATGTCCACGGGCGGCGGTGACCACTTAACATGATGCGCCTGCTCGTTTACCAGCTATTTTTATAAGAAAAAAAATGTCTTTTTTTGTTTATTTTAGCTTAGATTGTAAACTTATCAAGCCAGTCAAAATAATGATAAAAATATAAGAAATTCAAAAGAAAAGTCTTGGCTTGTTTTAATTTGTACGTGGCAAATGTTTTCTCTACATCTTTATACCAGTTGTTTAAAATGTAATTTTCAATGTAATTAATATTATGTTTACGACTTATAAATTATTCAAGACCGTTAACCGTTTATTTTTTTTCACTACGTAAACCAATATTTGTACACTTGTTTGTGTGCGTCAATAAAAAAAAAAAATAAGTATTGCTTTATGATTGTCATGTGGTTAAAAAAATAGCGTATTGGATTTTCCCAATCGCCTTTTTACATTGACGTTCAACTATGTAGCTTCGAATGATGTAAAAAACCTGAAAAATTTCTTCCTGCTTATGTAAATAAACATACTCGTATTTAGACAAAAAAATATTGGAATGCTAATAAATGGTTATAAATTATCGTGCAATGGTTATCTGTCTGTCGGAGATAAATATTTACATGAATTTTCTTGTATAAGTAAACAGATGATACTTAGGATTACAAAATGCACCACTCACTGCTCAGATACATTAATAACTAGTAGAGCATTCGATCATGATAAAATCGTGGAGTAGAGATTCAAACCCTGCTGTTACAAATGTTTTAAAATTGAAATATTAATTCCTTATTAAAAATAAATAATAAAGTAAATAATGTTAATAGATTTGTTCAGATTTCTTTGCTTTTCAATCGACTTCAAAAAGTAGATCTATAAATGTAATGTCTGTATATTTTTGTAATCTTGTACCTCAGAACTTCGTCTCTAGCGTATAATTTCAAATATTTAATTTAATGTTAATAAGTACTTCAAGCAATTATTACATAATATTATTCTATTAATTATATCTTTTCAATTTTGAATGATATCGTTATCATTTTATCAATTGTGTCAACAAAGAGTATATGATATATAATAATTTAATTCAGACATTCAGACTAGCCAAGTCAAGAGATAAGTGATCACTAATTAAGTCAAGTGTCAAAATAATTTGCACTTTGATCGACTTAAATTTTTATCGAAATCTCTTCAGTAGTTTCGTATTAAAATTTAAGTAACTGTTATAAGTGTGTCGTCCACGTAAATGAAATTGCGTATTTTGCTTTTGAAGGCGGTTACTTTTTTTTAAATCTTAATTGCATTAGGCTGTTTAGCCTATTTCAACGCTGGCAGATAGCTTTGTCTTTTTAAATAATGTCTATATATGTCTATTTTCCTTAGAAATAAAGAGTAGCTAATTTTTTAACTGCATTTATCAGGAACGTAAGTTATATATAAGATTAGAACGAGAATTATAATTACACTTTTAGTTTTACTATCAGACTTTCATAAAGTTTTACATAAGTTGCTTGTCATTGATTTACATTTGACAATTACTTTTTTTTGACAGTAACAGCTTTCGTAAGGACCTAGCTAACTGTTACCAGATTACAAAGTTGATTTTAGTCAATAACGAGAGTAAAACTTACAGATGCAATTCTCGCTTTAAGATCATTAGTTTTACACATTTTATCCGAAAAACATTTGGCCGTCCACCGCGTGTAACTTATAGCTAAATGGTATTAGAAAAATGCTGAATTCACCGTATTTGCTGACTTTAATGTCTTAATAAAGTTGGCGTTATAACTTATTAATGTCTAGTATTCCTATAAATTCTTATCGTAATTTATATCGTATCCTTATACATATTTAATACATAAATTGTCAGCATTGCTAGATATGTTTGACATTTTATGTAAGTTAAAAAATTTACATATTTTAATATGTCGCTTGTTAGTTCTAGTTCTTTTCACTGTAATAATGAGACAAGCTAAATTTCACGGACCCCTGTAATAAGCAAACAGGAATATATTGGACTATTTATTTTAGTACAGCAAAGAAATATTTTTGTCATAAAAAATAATAATACTACGTTTATGTGAAGATTGGTATCTTTATAAAAATCTTAAATGAAAATATGACATGTAACTTGACGATTCGAAAGTGCTTTTAAAGCCCATTTGAATATAGTATATTTTGAGTTTGAGTTTGATTGGTGCTATTTTTTGGAACTAAATGAGTAATATTTGGGTTGATGTCGTTACTAAGCTGATTTTTTTTTATTTGCTTTTTATCTACACTGAATTTTTGCATTTGGGTGAGGCATATATTTCGTTCATATATAACGTCCATAGATATATTAAGACGCCCATAAGAAAACTTGCGGACTCGAGCGTAGCTATTTCTTATACATGGAAGAGACACATTGGACAGATCCAAGGGAAGTGTTCGAGAAAAAGGCGGAGGTTAGGTCCAGAATGTACAAAGATAATCTCGTTTTATACAGATCACGTAGTAAGATAGTATGATTCTAAATGCCGATTTCAGTTATTTAGAAATTATTTGTTCAATGTACGTATACTAAAGTATACCAAAAGTAATAATTTTGTTCTGGGCCCCTAAACTCTCCCCTTATACACATCATGATGATATATATATATATATATATATATATTGTTTTATATTATTATTTTTAATTTTTTTCTTTTTATAGTCTAAGCATGCTATACCTAATTTTTGACCTGCACACCCATTAACACATTTTAAAGGTGGTATTCACAGATTTGCAAATATGTGTTCAGTTAAGTGCCAGAAAATGCGCAAATAACGCATAAACTTTTTACATTGCCAATGGAGCATGCTCAGATTAGAATACTAATAATTAAAAAAAATCACATACATTTTGTAATGTAAAACCGGACATACAAATTTAAAAGTAAAAACAAAACCATTACATTTATTCGTTAGTATCAAATAAATTTGTTTTCTTTTTTTTTTGTATAAAAAAAATAATAAAGATGCGATTTGTTTAGTTGCTATAATAAAATTTGAAATCATAACCCCCATCAAACTTACTACCTTATGACTTTTTTTTATAGATTTCGCCTGCGTAATAATACCTAGAATTAATTAGTTATTACAATTTAATAACAAACGATGATATAATAAAAGGAAAATTTACAATAATATTGATTAACAAACGTCATCAAATACGCATTGTACTCTATATTTGAATAAAGGCAAAGTATTTGCCCCTCAAAACAACTGTTGAACGTCTACATACTGTTGCGCCTAAAATCATTCTTTCTTCCATTCACGATTGCGTCCACGTAAATCTTTGCTATCATTTGCGTACCGCGCTTCGAATGTTGACTCGTACAAATGTTCACAGTTAATAATTCTGCGTACAGCACAACGCGCTAGTTCACTCCCGCGCAGTCCGTGCGCCGCGCGCATAAACGACGCCCGCGCCCTTTTTTTTTAAAAAACCCGCGTGCTGTGACCAAAAAATGTGCAAATAAAATCAGTGACTTGAAAATGTCGTTGACCCCTTTCCTGAGTCCAGGCGGGAGACTGATCATTGTGAAGTGATTGTCGCTATAATGCCGGAGTGTCCCGATTCGTTCCATTTCACTATACCCATCATACGATACACCATGGATTCGGAAGATAGATCGACCAACAATTCTGAGAGGCAGCAGCCGATAACGAAGAAGATGTCCTTGCTGACGCCTGTGAAGATTGAGACGCCAGACAGTGGGAGAAGGCTGTCTGAACCCACAAGATATTACATTCCACCACAATGCAACAACAGGTTGTCTCCAAGAAGTGCTAGAAGACGTGAAACGAGAAGGAATTCGAAGACGGATTTAAAAAGTGATTCCCCCCCTAAAGAGACTTTTGGCCCAAAACCGTGCAATTGTGAAGATTGTAGATCTTCAAGCCCATTACCTCCAGGTTATGGACCACCATCATTTTCTCCTGGGTATGATCAAATGAAGACTTCCTTGTTAGAGGTGCCTTGGTCTGAAGATTTCACAGAAGCGTCAAGCGATGATCTCAGCTCTGAATGGGATTCCGACGTGCCCGAACCACCTCGACCCACTCAAAAGGTAATTAGCATAACAGATAATTCAGCTTTTGAATAAATTATGATATCTTTACAATTGTTTAGAGATATTATTTAGTTAATAAATACATGTACGAATAATAAAGACGCTTTGCAAAAGAATTCGATGTCAATTTGACTTGCAAATGTAATATAATCCGTGGAAATATCGTACGCTAAATTACTTTTATACGATATTTCGATACACAAATAAAATAAAATAACAAAGGCTTAGTATAATTTTATTTAAAAGGTCACTGATTGATATTATCGTGTAGTGTCATACGTTCATTACGAAACATCAAACATTTTGTTTGTTCACTGAATCAGCGTCTCAATTAATTAAAGCACTAACGTTTAAAAAAAAAGTTAACGGGTAAGCTTAATTTGTAATGATTGGACGTGGAAAGAAAAAGTAGAATAATAATTAAAAACCAGCTCAGGTACCTCGGGCAGCTGAGTGATTGAATTGGTTTATAGCATTATAAATTATATTGGCGTATAATACGGCTAATGATAGTCGCTCTTAGAATGAAACGGTTGAGTTGAAGACATACGAAAATACATTTTTGAGATAATAACGTGGTTTAACACATCTATTTCATATACGTTAATCGCCGACTCTATTATTACCGTAAAGCCAAATAAATAAATAGACTTAATGAATGTTAGAATATCCTATTATTACGGTAGAAGTTTTAGAAACAGCCGTTACCATAATGTAAAATAAATAAAATGTGTTAATAAACTACTAAATGTAGAAATTTAAATCTATTTATCAATCTTCAAGATAATAGGTATAATAATTAATGAACAGCCAGATGAAGAAAGAGAGCTCTAGTTTTGTTTGATTTCGAAAGACATTTTTAATTGCTGTTAGAATCTTAATGAATGTTGCTCAAGCGCCAAGATCGGTGCTATATCCAATTTAACGCATGCATTAATGGAAATGGTCTCAGTGGCATCAGAGACTAGTTTATTATGGCAGTTATCCTCAAACTAGTTAGCACTGAATAACTTCGCACTCAATATATACATTCTTTTAACGTTTTTCAATACTAGGTGTCTTAATTCTGGTCTTTTTTTAAAGGCTAATTGTGTTTTCGTCGACGTTTTAACATATTTTCAAGGTCAAGGCCTTACTTTTAATTTTATAATATAAATTATCAGCTGTGATTAATAAATGGGCGTGTGTTTTGATAATTTATTGATTTGATATTTTATTAATATTTAGCTTTATGTTCTTAATATTAATCTTAATAGTAGACGTCGATTATATGTCTAGAATTGAGATGTTTGATAAGCACCAATAGTTCTAATATAAATTTTCATACATAAGTCAAAACAAGTTAATCCCAGAATATTTGATAATGATCTATTTCTGTATAAGCTACTTATCTTATCCGGAATGAAAATGTTTCTGTTAGTTTAAATCGATGTGCAACTTTTCTTTAATTTACGTGAAATAAAAAGACAGTTCATTCAAAGCACGTAAAGTAAAAACTGATGAGTACATTTACCTCTTTAAGAATCCTGTATTCAAATGACTAACGATATTACACAGCAGTGTGTTTAACATAATTTTGGAGATTAATACACGTTAATCACCGGTCTTGAAGACAATATCATTATAATGGCGTTCTGAGTTGCATTATGTTAATATTGTTTTTATATTTTGATATCTCTCAGTTTATATAAAATAAACATATTTCACACACATTAATAAAGGAATTTAAAAACTGGATTCCCTAAAATTTATCATTTTTAGTTGCATCGATATTCTCGAAAAGCAGCGATTTATTCTTCAACTGTCAATTCAGGTATAGATGCGAATGTATTATTCAATTGACCTGTAGATCTATTTATTGTATATACCATATACGAACATAATCTAAATTATCTTTATCTAAAACTAAAGCTGAGTTAATCTTAAAATAAATATAAGTTATCTTTGCCTATGTATAAGTATATATGTGAATACGTATTGTATTGTAAAAAGCTTTTGGTTTTAATTGCATTCCATTTACTTTATCTATATAAGTGTATAACGTGGATCACGTTGTTATTTATTTATGCTTCCAATTATACAGCCTAGACTTATTTTTAACCGACTTCCAAAAAAAGAAGGAGGTTCTCAATTCGTCTGTGAATAACGCGAAAATGTACTTGACGCTGACTTCGAATGTTTTACTAGGCACCGACTTCATAATGTTGTAGAAAACATTTATTTTATGCCTTTTAGTTTTTGAAGTCGGTTTAAAAAATATTTAAATTTTTTTTTTATATTTGTGGTATTAAAGTTATTAAGTCATCTATTAAGTAGATCAGTACTAGTTTGTTATTTCTAGCTCTATTATAATCAATTGATCTTTAACCTTCTTAATTATAAGAGGCAAAAATGAACTTATAAATTTTGAACTCAAGACTTTCATACAAATTTACATAAATTATTTGTCATTGCTTTACACCTGAAATGTCAGTGCCTTTAGTTTTAACACCCACAGCTTATATAAGGTTACCTAGATAATTGTTACAGAGTTGTTTTATATTAATTACGACAGTGAAACATACAAATGTAACTCTCACCTTAGATTATTAAATACAGATGACTTAAATACATATAACTATGAAAAATGTAATGATTTCGAAAAAAGGAAAAGGGTCTGAGATGAATCTTAACAAGAGAGCTGTTGATAACGATCACCTAAAATAAAAACACATGTACAAAATGATCAGCATGATTTTTGAAAAGGAAAATGGTAACTTACACATCTAAATACTGGGAAAACGTCTAGGATAAAAATCATATTGGCAGTCGATTCCAAGTGTGCTTTCACTGTTGCATTGCGTTTACCGTTATCACCGTTACTGGGTTCGTGCCAGTGACCTCCTTCCTCACGCATCTCACGCACTGTCATTGTTTTATCTATTTGCTCTGAATTATATATTTATTGATTCTAAGACATCATCGGCATAATCACATAAACAGAGGGGAAGCTTAAAAGTAATGTGATACAACATTACTGGTTGTAGTATTCTAATGAGAACAGACATTTATTAGATTATAAGTACTAATACTTCTGCTAAATTAATTTAAAATTATGTATAATCTTTTTAAAACTATTATATATGTCGATGATGTGAGAATTTATATCACTGTAGTATCTCATACATCGCATCAAAGGCGAGAATTTTTATGTATATATGTACAATATCTAGGAATAGCAAAGATATTTTTAATTGCGATTATTGTATTAAAATTTATGGATGATCCAGTTTGAATATTCTTGTTACTATATTTTTTACGTAATAGTTTTGTATTTTTTTGTATTATGATTTCTTTATGTAGTTGAAGAAGATGTTCTTACCATCAGATTTCATGTTATAAGTAAGAACACCGCTTATTGTTAGGTTTTGATCGTGGTTATACTTGCGTTAATGTAGAGTTTTTATTGGAGGCCGGATCGTCTAAGAGTTATTTGTCTATCGCTCGGAAACAGCCTTTTTTATTGGCGAAAAGATATCTTATGGTTTTTTCTATAGCTCCGTAAAGTGTATGCAAAAAATCATTGATAAACAGTCATTTCAGTAGTAACAGAATAACAAACATTTTTATATAGTTAGGATCACTTTTGGTAACGTATAATAATTTTGATTTTTTTTTCCTTTTTATAATAGTATTCGGTACCAAAAATGATCGCGTGATTTTATCAACTCTAAATGAAACTTGAGATCTGTTGATGGTAGAGGCGATAACAATATTTTGTATTTAACGATCCGAAAGGATGAGCAAAAGCGTAAATAAAGATACAACTCAAAAGCAATGTTTAAATTTAAAGTATAAATTATTCGCCAACCGAAGATCGAAGGCATACATAAGCATCAATTACACATACGCACTAAGTTAATTTTTTCTTACAATTATTATCAAATAAAGAGTTTTATAATTTACTTGTAATAGACTTGTTAAAATTTACAGAGGTCGATTTAATAGCCTATCTTACATCAGCGTGTAACAAAAAAAAAATCAAATCTAACTTAATAATTATTACCACGTTATTAAAATTCATCGTTATCTTCATCAACGATCTTAATTTACAAAATAACGATTTAATTATACATATCAACGCAGTGATCTATTTCGTTAATTTCGTTTAAGGTCACAATATGCTATTGTTAAGGAGTGGATATAAGTCAAGACGTATAATTTCATATCTACGTATTAGTATTTTAGAGCGTTCGTGATTTAGGTAAATAAATAAAGTTTATAATGTAATTAAGCTATGTTCCGTTACAATTTGCGAACAAAACAGCTATACATATAGAATATACTCATCCTATGATTTAGCCCAATCGCAGTGGCTCGGATGAGATAAATATTTTAAAAACACTATATGTAACATAGGTATAATTGCTATAAGGTTACGTCTGCTTCAAATACTCCAGAGAAAATTAATACAAATATGAATAATTATAAAAATTGCATCATAATAATAACTTACGATGATATTTTATAACTCCGTATTAAATCAAAATCAAAATCAAAAAATACTTTATTCAAGTAGGCTCTCATGAGCACTTTTGAATCGTCAATACATAAAAAAAAAAAATACATCAAATAATGAAGCTACCACCGGTTCGGAACGAAGATTCTACCGAGAAGAACCGGCAAGAAACTCGATAGTTACTCTTTTAAAATATTGTCAATACATCACAACACAGTTTATGATTACAAATTGATTATTTATCCTGTACGAAATTCAGCATATACTAAGCCCACGCATCTTTATCGTCAACGTAATTTTGTATAGAGTAATATGCTTTAGCTATTAGAGACTTTTTAACATATGATTTAAATCTATTCATGGAAAACTGCAAATATTTCTGGGGGATTTTATTATAAAAACTAATACCTTGCCCCAGAAAGGAAACATTTACTTTGTGAAGTCGGAAACAAGGTGTTTATTATATTGTTTATTATGTTATAAGCTCATAAAATTTGGCACCTAGAATGCATACCACTTTGGACGAGGTTGCTTAGCTACCAGCAAACGATTAAGTATGACAGGGGCGAGTATTTTTTAAGCAACACCTGAATTGACAAGCTTGTTCAAGTTGGGAATAGTTACAGACGTTTAACGTCATATAAAATAAACGTACATAAAGACAACAAACACGCGTAAAAATTAACACATTGAACGTAACATATATGGACGCTGATAAACAATACTGTGTCTAGCCACACGGACTTCGTTTTGAGAAAATGGCGTTTAAAGATGTCAGACCTATTCTTAATATATTTGTTTAAAGACGTATATATTCATCTTTTATTTTCTATTTTGATAAAATGTATAATGAATCAAAAGCAGAGATTTATTTAATATGTTATCTTATAATAAGTTTCTAAAATATATGTGCAAATATGGAACTCACCTGAAATTCGAAACATTGAATTAGAAACTTTTCCATACTTATTTAGTTTAGATACCTTGAAATTGTTTTACATAGTTTTAAATAGGTGACGTAGTATCAAAATACATCAATATCTCCAAATTTGACTTTTTGTATTGACACATTATTGCTTATCAGCATCCTTATATAGTAATAATAAATAATTTGGTGACAGAGTATTTTCTATTTATATAACTAATACGTACTATTTCAATTCTATGCTATTTTATATAAATCATTAATATATGGACTGATTAGTGTACGATATGTATGTAAGATCATGTTTTATATGCGCTTGCACATTGAATCTATAATATATTAGAGTGAAAAACAAGAAACCTTTTCTATAAATTCTTTGTTTTTACTCAACATTATAAATAATGTATTGCACGATCGAGCTTATGATACTTTGAAATTTCATTTTTTTAAATTGTAATAAAATTATTTTTATGACTCTACATTCTGCATTCATAGACATACTTAAAAATTACTACTATAATACGTTTTCAATATAAGAATCAAATAGTTAAAAAAACTGTGCGGCACAAGTAATCAAAACATGATACGTTCTTAAGATTTTTACTACTGTTTAATATTAATTAAAAATTGATGAATATATTATAGTATATATAAATTAAGGGGAACATTACTTTGATCAATCATAAGATTCAGAAAATATTAATTTTTATAGGTCAATTTCTTAAATTTTATATACACTAACACACACGCGCAAATAAAAATTAAATTAAGTTCAACAATGTGCACTTTATGTTAATCAAACAATTTCGCTACAGAAGAACACCTACGTCGCGTCGTGACAAAGTGATTTTAAGATACTCATCGCAAAATTGTAATTTTGTCTCGATGTCTTTAAAAGGTACACTGTTATATTTATCTGAGATTGTATTTACATTTAAATGCCTACTTGCTATGCATACAATCGGCTTACGATGTCCATTACATGAGGTTGTATGTATGTGAGCTTATATGCAATCATACATAATCGCTAACTTCCGTGATACAACCGTTGTGTGGCGAGTCATGGTGTTCTCACGGTAAGGCGATTCAAAGCGAACAGGATTGAGAAGCATTGACAGGCGAAATCAAAGCGACGCGGCGCGACGCGGCGGCTTGTTCTACGTGCACGCAAATCGTTCCGCGCTGTCATGTTAAAATAAAAGGACAGCATCGCAACTCGTTCGCGCGAAAATATCAAGCCCACTGATCGCGTTCGCTACATTTCGCACTGCGCTGCACTGCGCCCGCTATTTTATGTCACGTAGACCACTTAAATAGGTGTCAACTGTAGTTTTCGCGCTGCTCCACGCCACGCCGCATCGCGTTCGTTAACTTTAAACGAAAAAAGGATTGAACGAGTAAGTGTAGTAGACTTTGAACACGTTTCAATAATTTAATTATTAATGAAACACATTTCACATGAGGTTACAATATAACAAACAAGTGAATAAAAATTATGAATAAGAATATATGTACGTACGTTTTTATGCTTATTTTTAGGTATTGGTAACAAAAAAAGGTACGATGATACACTAAAATATTGCGGTCAGTCGCGTTGCGATTGCCGTGTTCCGAAACGGTCGCGTAAAAAACGTTAAATCCTCTTTTCAACTATAATAAAAAATATTTTAGTCAAGTATTTAAAATTAAGTTTTTTTGACCCGAGAGGGTTTCAATGTCCTGTATTTCCTTTGTTTAACATCTATGTTTGTATATTTTTCTTTCACACAATTCTTTAACACTTAATTGTGGGAGTGACATAGATTACTTACAATATTTTAAACAATTGGATTTTTATTTATTTTTTATGACTTTTTAACGGTAATTCAAAAAGTTTGTCTAGGCATGGAATATTTTAAAATTAATATTAAAAATTTATGTTATATAGTAAATTATTTGCGGCGAGTTCCTTATTCATTAGTCATTAGTTCATATTAATCACCTCTATAATGATTTCAAGAATCATTTCGATTGTGACGCATTTCGTTATATGTTTGACGTATTTAACTTAACCGCAGGTCAGTTTACATGTTTTCGGTTGGTTAGATTTTATTTATTGATTATCATAAATTATAATTGATTTAAAGATTGATATCGAGATGAAATATCTATGTATATATCTATGTATATATCTATGTTATTTATGTTTCTTGTAGATTTCAAAATGGTTGAAGCGATTTTTATAAAATTTTAAGTCAATTTTCAGAATAGCCTATCGAGTAAAATTTTGTAGAAATCGAATTAATATATATTTTTTTTGTTTTTGGCAAGTGACTTTCCGAATCAAACATAACTTTTTAATAATTGGTTTAATTTAAAGGCTTCATGTAGTATATAAAGTCTTAAGACATTTAGACTTGTGTGACTTTGTTATAATTCTTATTTAATCCGCTCTTACATTTTCTGTCTATATATTTGTCGTGGAACAGCAATAATTTTTTTTTTGAAGTCGCTGAACTGATTTAATAGTAACGGATAAACGCGGTGACATTGTTGTGAGTCAGGTGGACATAGTCTTGTTGGATAGTGGGGTACTGTGTCATGCACACTTACGTTTGAGAAATCGAACAGTCTACACCTCCAAGTCGAAAATATCGGTTTACCTACTTAGTATTTTTTGTTATACCGACATTCAGTTTAGTTTTGATACAAAATCGTGATGGACCCCGTACCACCGAACGTAGACTATGACGCGACTATCGCTCAGCCATCGCTGTCGCCGACATATTTATTTCAGAGACATAGGACTCGAGAAATTTTTGAAATATATTATAGCTACGATATATAGATATTAATGTTTCTTTCTGTGTCGATCTGTTTCTGTGTATGAATATAAGTATGTACTGAAAGAACTTGTTAATTAAATTACGTATAAAAATAGCAGTATTGTACATAATATTTTTATCAATATTATGCATAGTATTTTTTATAACAATAAAAGGTTTGGTTTATGCAAAAAAATTGCGGTCTTGTTTCTAGTAGGGAAATAATAATGTTAATATCAACGTAAAATCGTTATAAGGGAATCACTAATTCATGCTTATATATGGATGTTAATAAGCAATAATGTGTCAACCCACAAAAAGTCAAATTTGGAGATATTGATGTATTTGATACTACGTCACCTATT
This sequence comes from Hypolimnas misippus, assembly GCA_037950945.1. Classification (NCBI taxonomy): domain Eukaryota; kingdom Metazoa; phylum Arthropoda; class Insecta; order Lepidoptera; family Nymphalidae; genus Hypolimnas; species Hypolimnas misippus. The sequence continues at coordinate 4,587,192 of JBBEEQ010000019.1, forward strand.
TAACATTATTTAAAAAAAATTCAAGTCATCTAACCTAAATAAGTATAACAAAAAGTTTCTTAACTCAATGCTTCTAATTTCATATGCGTTCCATATTTTGCATATTAGAAAATAATCCTAAATATTTTAAAACCTCCTTATTTGATAACATATTAAATAAATCTAGATCTGCTTTTGATTCATTGTACATTTTATCAAAATAGTAAAGAAAAGACCAGTATATACGTCTTCAAACAAATTTATTAAGAATAGGTTTGACATCTTTAGACGCCATTTTCTCAAAACGAAGTCCGTGTGACTTGACACAGTATTGCTCATCAGCGTCCATATAATAACGGTTATTATAAAATCATAAAGTTAAGGTTTGAAGTCTTCTTAAAATTAACAAAGTTCTTTGAATTTGGATCGCATTTGGCACCCTAATTTTAATGTTTTTTTATCTCACTCATGTGTCATTAGTGAGAACTGAAACATAATGATATTTTTTATCGCTGCGAATATATTGTGGTATTTTATATGCACGAAGTAACCTCTTACTATATAAGGATGTGAAAAATTATTGTTAAGTAAATAAATATTTGTCTTGTTATGATGTTTTATTTTTAAAAGATGTGGGCGGACATGTATTTAACACTTCATATCACTCAATGTCGGAACACATCGCTTAGAGTAGGTATATGTATGTAAATTTTGAAATTCGCGAGTATTTAATGCGAAATAGTAAGTAAAGTGAATTTTGTAATTTTTGTCAGACTACGCTTATTCGCTATTAATTGGTGCAAAATAAACAAAACGGACGACAACGAAACAAAATACGAAAAACAACCAAAATAAATTTAAAAAAATTACTACAACATTTTGAAGTCAGTTAATCATTTAAAGTCGGTGCCAAGTCAATCATTTTACATATAATTTATATCAAAAAGTTTTTTTTTTAACATTTAAGTTAAGAATGTTCAATATATTCGGGACAGTTTGTGCTTTACCTAAGTTACAATAGCCTAATGTCAACTGCTTATCAACATTTATAAGGTATTGCTTTTCCCGATGCAGGGCTGTTAATTATTGAGGAGGTGTCCTGATGTTGCACAATCAGCTTTACTTTTACCATATCCATTGACGAGCATAAATTGCTTAGCAGTCATATTGAAGTAATTGGATCGTAACCCATGAAATAGTTGTTATTGAGTAGTTCCTGTGGATTTCATCGTCAGTTCCACTTCACCAAATGTGGCTTTCCAAGGGCAAATGCAAAGTTACTAACCTAAATAAATCAGTATAGGTGTGCCTATAATATTTGAAGAGTTCCTTTGATTTTCCCAGGATTCTATCATAAGGTCTTAATCTAGTGACAATAGGGCCAATATAAGGGAAGTATACCGTTTCAAACAAAATAGAATTCAAAGTCGAAATCGGTAAACAAGCATAAAAAATATAAACAGTCGAACATAGAACCTCCTACTTTTTCGAAATCGGTTAAAAATGACATTTGTGCGCGTCTTAAATGATCTTATCTTATATTCACGGCAGACGAAACGAACACTCGTTAAGTTCGAACCTGGGGGCTAATTGTTGGAAATTGTGGCTATTTATATATGCATTATTTTGACAGTTTAAAGAAGGCGTTTTAGTACAAAAGTATGACTTAAACTGTCAAATGTTGCGTGTTTACTTTGATTGTGGTAATTTTTGACAATTAGCTCTTCGTCCATAGCGCGAGCGGGCGCTATCTAAACATATACTCAATATTATACCTAGAATTGTGTTATATTATATTGCAGGTGCAATATTATGGACCTCATAAAAACTTTAACTGTAGGATGTTAAAAAACGCTTTCTAAATCCCTGCTGTTTTATAGAATAGGTTTAAGTAAAGTTATTTGAAAACTATTGCCAATTACTAAATCAGATCATCCGAGGAAACCAAAGCTTAAGAATTCGCTTAAGAATTTCGCTTATTCTTACACCCCACATTCGCTACACGCCTTCACTCAGGACATACACTGTGGCTTTAAACAGCAATATCTATAGGCGATGCGCATTTTTTTTTTGCTTTGAACAAAAACGTGTTAATACGGCCCAAAGCATTTTTACAAAAGGCATGGCTTACAATAAACTTTAAGCATGCTTTTTGTGGGTAACGTTTTTACGAGTTCTTGATTAATGTACGTACCGATATAGCTACGATTATTACGCAATTTATTATCTGAAGACTTGACGTTATGATGTCAATAAAAAAGTTTTTTTTCTTGTTGTTGTAGCAATGTTTCATTATACCATAGCGGTTGGTATATGGTTTTTATTGATAACATAAATGTATACAATAATAATTATTTGTAACTATATATTTGCTAGCGACTTCGTTCGCGTTAATGAAGATTTTGTTTTAAAATCATGCGCATGTATACATTAAACATAGCCAAAGACTATTTTAAAGAATGTACCTACATATCTTTCTAAATGGTATCATGATTTTAAAAATAGGTTCTGTGTTTTCTGACTTTACTTCGCATACAAATTTCGTCCTTTCTATATTATATTAGTGAAGATCACAGCATCGCCTGATGGGTTAATTTGAAAATTGCCTAAATCAAAATATACTTAACTACTTTCATCAACATGTGGTAATATCTGAAACTACTAATCAGATTTGAAAAAATCCTTTTGTGGGTGATAGCTCGTTTATTGAGGAAGGTTATAGGCTATATTACATCACGCTATGACTTACAGGAGCGAAGCAGAAACCATAAAAGCGAGTGAAACCGCGAGGGGCAATTAGTTGTATATATAGATTTTCTTAACAAAAACACATACAAGACCACGAATGCAGGTTGAATCAGGTCGTTGTGTAACTTTTAAATATCAGATTAATATCTTGATATATAAGATAAGGCGGTAATAAGATGAAGTCATAAATATTTCTCAGCGAACTGGCAGATCATATCTATTTCGTGTTTAGAACGCTAACGATGTTCTATCAACGCATAAAATAATCGCTATGTCTGTTGGAGTGTAAATGGACTATTTATTTATTTCTTTTATTTCAATGGTTTATTGTACAATACAAAAGTATTAACAAAAGGCGGGCTTAATGCTACTGCATTCTCTACCAGCCAACCATAGTCACTGGTCATTGAAAAATTTGTGTAAAACGCGTAACTATTATACACTTTTTTTTTATTTTTTATCATCTTTTTGAGATTTAAGTTTATAAGATTTTAGAGATTTTTAAAGTATAATATATATTATTATTTTCTTCCAAAAAAATTTTTTTTAATTTACTTCCAAAAAAGCGGGTGTATTTAATTTTAATGATTTTTTTCAACCGACTTCAAAAATGATAAGGTTTGCAATTCGTAAGAATGTTTTTTTGAATGTTTGTTCTTTCCGAACTCCGATCTTCACCGATTTTGGAAATTCTACGTATACTTTCAGATCATTGGATTGGTCTCATGGAATTATAATCAAAAATTCGATTCAGTGGTTTAATTTTTAAACCAAAATAACTGGAATTAGTATGTAACTCAAGCTTTTCAAGTCGTTTTTTTTTAAATTATTTAGGTATTGTAGGTAAACGCTACACGATATAAAATTCATTTGGTTATTTTTCTCGTGAATAGGTTACCCAGGATGATCTTATATTGATCTAGATTAACTGGAAACCAGCGAAGCCGAAAAGCGGATCTTCTCAACAGAACGGATACTAAATAGTCCGTGATTAATGCTATGCTACAGGATAAAAAGAATGAATATTTTTATAATTATTGCATTTTAAATAAAAAAATACTAAAAATATTTGTATAGTCTTTGTTTTTTATGGAGCCCTCATAAATAATATATTTTTTAAAAGGAAGACGTTTTTTATGTTCGGCTATATGTATGTATTTTTTTTAGATTATGGCTTCTTTATATAGAGGTAATATATAAATACAAACGTAAAATAAAATCGTCAGATACAGATACGTAAAATAGAGTCGCAGAAAATATCGTAACACGCATTTTTACACGAACGCTGACAAAATCGTTAAGTCGGTAAAAATGTCTGTACAAATAGAAAATTGCTTAATAAAGTTAAACAATTTTCTATTTGTACAGACATTTTACAACAACATATAATTATATATTATTTATTTATGTTCAAGACGCAGTTACAAAGCAGCAATGTTTTAAATAACATTCTACGAAATTTACGAAATAAAAAAAGTAATCAAAAATATCTATAAAAAATACTTAAACATTATTCCTGGTATCAAAACACCAATGGATCGTTAATAGCATTTTCACATTTCTTTTACATTCTATAAACGCAGTCGGCTATAAAATGGTACTTGAAATAGCCATATAAGCATTATATATTCCACTCGTGTTCCAACACAAGCAACATCTCATAAACTTATTATCGTATTAATGTTTTTAGTAAGTAGTAAGACAACGGCTAAATGTCTGGTAGCAGATAATTATGTAACGTCAACACATATTGACACAGAGATAACCCGCGTCGCCCGTCTGGCGCTTGCTGGGTTCATTAACGAGATACAGGAATACCGTCCTTATCCCATTGATTATAAAACGTATTTATATTCAATCGATTATAAATTAGACGAAATGTAACCGGATGTCCCAGTTATTGTAATAAAACATCGTATTTACAAATTGACGAAATTTGTAAAGCATTGTCAGATGAGTCAACGGTTTTTAGTGATGTGACCAGAATTTTTATGATATTTCAAAATGTCGAATATAAAAAATTCTAAGTAAAATAAGTAATTTGAAGTATATTTTATTTATACATTTTTTAAAATATTTCCTTTTAAATTTATTTGCCCTAATCTTTATTTTACTAATCATTATTTGTAAATTTATTTTATACTTTTTAAAAGGCAGAGTTTCAACTTTCTATTAGCATAAGTGACCACCATCACGTTTATATTTTCTTATCTATCTCTTTACTATTAATAATATTATGAACTAGTGTTAACTATGTAGTGTCTATGCAATCGTTTTTATTTTAATGTCTCTTATCATCTGTTATTGGTTTGACTTTGATAAACGCAGATTCATTTATATCTACGCATATGTTATTGAGAATTTCTCTAAACCGGTAAATATATTAACATGTCTGGATGATCGAATCACAAACATTTACATAACATAAGACTTTTTAAGAAAATGTAACGGAATTAAAAAGCAAAATACGCCATTTCGGTTACTTACGTTACTTAGGCTTATTGATTTAAAAACCAAAACACTGGACCGATTTTAATGAAAATTCTTTGGAACCAATCTGAAAGTATATTATTTTAAATAGAAAATGAATTTTCAAAATCGTTTAAAAATGATGGCATTCTGAGGTGACAAACATTTAAAAAAAATCGTCGCGGGAGGTCTTGCCTTACGAAAGGATTGCTTATTAAAGATTTTTTATCTAAAATAAATATGGCGTAAAAAGTATGATTTTTTTAAAAAGCTATTGATGATTTAAAAAACACAAATAAATTTAATAAAAAAAAATTAAATATAAAAATTCCTTAAAAATTGAGACGGCTTAATTCTATCAGTCAGACCAGCTGCAAAAGCATTACGAATTTTCTCTTTATTATTAAAAAAAATACCCCGTACCCCATAGCCACCGGGTACTAAACCCGTAAAAATAAATTTAAGCTTCGGTGTCGACATTTATCCTCATAAATAATATTTTTAATAAAATTTCTCAACCAGGTAGAGTTCACGCTTCTGTTTCATGTAGAGATAAATGGGTGTCAACAGAGCAAGCTTATTAACCTGTCATATAAATGATAGGCTACCAATGTGTACGCTAATCGATCGCCACCTAACTAACCTTTAAAGGTCAAACTGTACGTTACAATTCATCTAACGGAGCGGACAATCCGCTATTTGGTTTTAGGGTTCCGTAACCGAAAGATGAATGGGACCTTCTTACTAAGCCTTTATAATCGGCCCCTCCTTCCGTTTCTTGTTCCGGTTAAAAGCTTCACAAGATGTGATCTCTATTTCAAGAGTGTGATAAGTCCCCAAGTCATTATAGTAAGTAGTAGTAGAAGAAGAAACTAAGGCTTTACTTCGGTAAACATAAAACACACGCACACACACATTCACAAACATACACACAAACAGATACACACACACACATACACACGCACACACAAATGGTGTTAATGTTAATGTTTTCCTTTTTATTTTGTTCTTTATTGCTTATTAAATTTATGAGCTACATGTAGATGATATGGAAGAGCGAGATCTCTTGACACGGTTATTCTGTTACAAGGAGATCTCAAAACAGACTGTTTCTAAATAACAAATCTGTAAAAACGAAAACGAAATAAAGTATTATTTACGTGTTAAGAAGATAACACAGTATTCAAGCAATGGAGCAATATGTATAATTATGATGGTTGTTCTACGAAATAATAAAATCCAGCAAAGTATCGGTTTTCAGAGATATACATAAAACCGTACATTGATGTGTTTTGACCATTATAGATTATTTAGCATTTCACTAAAAATAGTAATTAGTCAGTTCTACATGCACTTACAATAAAAACCAATAAACGAAGAATGTTTGTTTAATTAACTTTTATATCGTGATATACAATAAAAAAGGCGTGTTTTTAGATATTTCGGAATTTCAAATGTTAATATATGCAAGTTTTTATCATTGACTAGCACTTTGTTAAGGCTCAGTTATGTTAGTTACGTTGAATTAATACTAACTAAATTACAGACAGTGTGCAAATTTCATTGTCATCGTTTGGGTAATATTGGAGCTTATCGTCGACTAACATCGTGACATTGATCTTTTAAAAATATAAAATTGGAGCTGAATTCAAAGGTTAATTTTTGTTCACACTTATTTTTCGAAATATTATTAATTTAATTATTTAAAAATTAATTGGTTTTAGAATAGATTATTTATAAATAACAAATATTGTATGTTCCAAAATAATTATTTTCCTGCATTTAGTTTTATGTTATTGTAATTTTGGAGAAACAATATTTGTGTGTATAAATTAAAATCATTTAACGAACTATGACATAGCATGCTCTAAACTGTTGTAAATGTTGTATTGTTGTAGTGTCGTCCTAAAAAATATTTTCACGACATCAGTCGAATTATTGTTATATTATATATGGCGAAATATTTTAGCGCCGATTTAGATCATTTATACAAGTAAAACACAAAATGTTTGAAAAAAGAAAATTAATTACAAAATAGCGAATCGATCGTGGCGTCCTTTATATTAATTATAATATTGTATTTGTTTATTATCGTTGAAACTACTGATGTGTTTTGATATTTTTTTGCGTTGGATATATGGACGCTGATAAGCAATACTATGTTAAGCCACACAGACCTCATTTTGAGAAAATGGCGTCTAAAGATGACAAACCTAATCTTCATAAATCTGTTTGAAGACGTATACATATATCCATATTTTCTTTTCTTTTTTGATAAAGGGTATAATGAATTAAAAGCAGATTGATATATTGAATATATTATCTAATAATAAGTTTTTCAAATATTCGAGTTTATTGTATAAATTGAAAAATATGGGACGCAATCGAAATTCGAAACAATTAATTAAGAAACTTTTTTCCGCACTTATTTAGTGTATATGACTTGATTTTTTTAATATTGTTAAATAGGTTATGTCGTATCAAAATACATCAATATCTCCGAATTTGAATTTTTGTGGGTTGACACATTATTGCTTATCAGCATCCGTATATGTTGAGGAACGTTATAGGATATATTATATCACGCCACGACTCATAAGAGCGAAGCAGTAACCATAATCGCGAATGTAACCGCGAGGGGTTGCTAGTCTATATACAATCCAGTACTCCATACGCATATTGTGTAAACGAGAATGTAATTAGAGTAAAATTCTTATCAATTCTAATAATTTTATTCAATTAATTCATCTTTAAACTATATTGTAATTATTGTTTGTTTATCTTGTAAATATTGTTTTAATTTCATCACGTTTCTTGCTAATTATTTCACATTATATTATCTGTTTGGACTTTGAACATTTCAATAATAAATAATATATGTTTTTTTTTTATGTTTTCAAGATATAAAGTATTTATTGTATCGATATTTGCATCGTAGAGTTTTTAGACCAGATAGACAGATATTTACATTAAAAAAAATAAAAATAGCGAACAAATGAGTGGACAGGACAGCAGATAGTTCTAATGTCATGTTCACGCGTCAGAAGTCCAACCTCCTCCCTATCCCTTCTCTTTCCTCCTATTCATCTTCATCCCTCATGTATATATAAGCTTGCAACACATGTGTCTCCCCTGGTGCGGTAAATATCCATAGGTGATGGGTCATCATTTAACATCAGGTATCCTGCTTGGCCATTTTCGCAAAAAAGCTTCTGTGTTTAGTTTAGTTACTTGCTACTAACTAAAAACTCAACAAAATGCTTTCATTTTGTATATAAATAGCTGGTAAAATACTGTCGGTAATCTATAAGCATTCCTGGCGTTATGCGAGTTGATTCTGTATTCGTCCTTCGTTTGTATTTCATTTAGTTTATTTTGAATGTAAAGCTGATGATACACGATACAGTGGTCTTATTGTATCGTCTATCAAAGATGTACTGTTTCTCAACAAAGTTTATCTTTGTTGATGATCTGAGAATTATGTCTTATAAGTACTTCGAAAAACTCGTTTCTAATATAAAGCTACTTTAAAATCAGAGTTTATATGAAAATTTGATTTTCGTCAGATATTTTAAAGATATTATAAAGTAGTGAGCAATCTTAAACGATATTAATTATGAGTAATAGAATTTAATTAATTATTATTTTATTTATTATTTCGCCTGATTTATTAAATAACAAGTAGAAAGTCGAGTCTAAGCTTCCATTGAAATAAATATTAAACTAAATCGTTTTGCTCTATTTGTAGTTATGAATTGTTTTGTTATTGTTATTTATTATTTTTTATTATTATTCGATCTATTTATAACTTTCCGTTTAGGAATATGTTGATACTGCATCACTTATTTAATATTATTAAAAAACTATTCATATAAACTTAATAAGTACGGAAAAAAGTTTCATAATTAATCGTTTAAAATTCAAGTGCGTTCCATATTTTGTAATTTATACAATAATCTCAAATATTTTTTAAACTTTTTATTCGATATATCAATTGTATTAAATATATCAACCTGCTTTTAATTAATTATAAATTTATTAAAAAAAAAGAAAAGATGGATATATACTTCTTCAAACAAATTTATTAAGCATACATTTTACATCTTTAGCCGCCATTTTCTCAAAATGAAGTTCGCCTGGCTTGACACAATATTGCTTTTTAGCGTCCACATATTTACGTGCTGAGTGATTAATATGACCGAGTTCAAACTCCGACTCGCCCTTGGCCGATTTTCGGGTGTTCTGCCCACAACCTTTTTTATGGCCCGCCCCTGTTGGTTTCGTTGGGCAAGCAAAGAAGCCGGAAGCCTAACCCCCTCCCAGAATACCGTAATTAGCCTGCTTGCTAGTATGCTAGATTGTATTTCGGAAAACATCCATTGCTTAACAACGTTACAAAATGTTTAGACGCCATGTCAATGCTATTGTTATTATAATAATACGATTTGAAGACAAAACATATGAAGTTATGTCATTTAACTTTTTTGTTCGGATGACTTTTCTTATTATGTTCTCATCACAGCTGAAGCTACAGTTTTTCCATGACGAATAATAACCACACAAAAATAGAAATAAATTAAATAAATTTCGAAGTTTAACTTAAGACAGAATTCTTAAAGTTTATAAACTACGAAACATAATCATTTTAATAATTATTATTTTTTCTTTATATTTTTTTAATTATTTAAATCGCCCTAAAAGGATATACAATATGGACAGCCACTCATTTTAATTTTAAATATAATAACTTATAATTTGGACACTTCTATATCTATCGAAAAATGTAATATTTTCCGCTGATTTAGTCAATTGTTTATATGTACATTTGAAAATATGAACGTTTAACGATGCTATGTAAATACATATAACATGCTTAACAAAGTTATACAAATTACCGGACAACCGAGAAAGAGTTTTTATTTATTCTTTGTCAAACAAATTGTATGTATGCTTTTGTGAAATCTGCCAATGTAACAATGTATTTACTAGAAATCTATAATAAATGATTCTATTATTAAACATTGTAATAATTTAATAGCAATAGCATTTTGTAGAATTTCCTTTACTTTGCTGTCTTCTATTACTTCCCAGAATATAGGTGTGTTTATTTTAATAAGCCGGTGCGTTTCTGGCTAGGAATATAAATATTTCAAAAAAGTAATAATGCAGTTTTAGTTTTATTTAATATCGACCCCAAGGGTCCTTTTAGTATTTTTCGTTATCCTTATAATTTCGAATTTAGTCAATTACACCCAGTTAAAAATACTCGTTCGGTATAGTTTACAAAAGCTCCATAGCTATTTTTAGACTGATAAAAAATCTATGAGTAAATGTTATTGCCCTTTGAATTTCTGCTAATGCTATTCTAATAAAGCCTGTTTGCACACTACATAAAAATATTACAATGATACCGAATTGCATTATGCCAATTTTAGCTGTTAATGAAATCAAATCGCACATTCATTGACGACCACCAAGATGGCCGCCATATTTGTAACATAACGAGCGTTGGGTGAGGAATTGATAAATATATACGACTGTGCTCGCGACTTCATTCGCGATGTCTGTGATGCCTACGTCATAGTAGCTTTATGCATGCAAAGTCTCAGCCCGATCGGTTTAAAATTGACAAAGTTTCATACTAACTTTCATCCCCTATTTTATCCCTTTAGGAATAGAATAATTCAAAATCGTCTCTTTGCTGTTGCCTACGTCATAATATCTACCTTCATGTCAAATTTCAGCCCGACCAGTCCAGTGGTTTGGGCTGTGCGTTGATAGATCACTATGTCAGTCGTCAGTCCATTTATGTAAATCCATCTATATTTATCATTCAGCTAAACATTGCAATACTTTTTATCTTTACGTTTAGCAGGAGAAAGTTATATACATTTGAAAAAAGTTACGTTTCTTTTAATTCACAAATATTTGTAAAAATTTCATTAATATCCTCAAATGTATGTTAAAAATATAGTTATTGAGTTTTATTAGAGGATAGTCAATTTGTTAATACTATACCTATTTGGGAATAGGCTTCTGCATGTTGACAAAGATTTCTACATAGTTACTAAAATATTTGCACTCACTCTTTCGCTAATATTAGCTTATATTATGATCTGTACTTAATTAGATAGTATTTATGCATGATGAGATATATTTTTCGCTAGCTGATACATTTTAATGAAAGAAAGACTGTTGTTATTTATTGAAAATTATTGCAAATTAAATACCTACTTTAGATAAAAATACTGTACGTGTATTTAAGAACAAGAAATCTCTTTGAAATATGTTATAGTTTTTATAAAATATGAAGGATATGAATTTAGTTTATTTGTAATAGTGCAAAACGAATAAGAGCTTTAGGTTTAGTGGAAGTATTGTAAGATGGAACCAAGTGTATTCGTATCGCATACACGTGTATGTACTTCAGAAAATTCTTCAAACGTAAAGTCAGAAGAAAAAGAGACAATTTTTTTTAGTGAATGCTAGAAAGAATTAAAAGAATGCCTAAAATTAAACTTGATAACAATTGAATTACTATTTATCGGGCGTCGTCTATTACGATAAGAATTGTAGTTAAAATTCATGATATGGTAACGTTCTTTAGGACAACATCCACTCCGTTGTGAGATGCTATGACATTTTAATCGCATTTCTTCTTTTTTACTTTTCCAAGATTGTTTTTAGGAATATATAATATTTGTCGCAATCAACAATATATTTAAACATGCAATAAAAATATATTTTGTTTAAATATTTAATTTTATTTAAACACCAAAAAAGATGTAGATAAATAGTTCAAATTTTACTATTTTATTATCTGAGTACCTACTAACAGTCAACTTATGAATATATTAATGAATGCTTAGTTAATAAATCTCAGATTTTATGTAACCTTATATAGCGAGAATAACTCGAAGCTACCTTTTTCTTTCTTTTTTTATCTGAGAAAAATGAGTTTTTTCCGAATTGTTAAATTTTGTCCACGCCAAATGCTCACGTCACAAATTACGATGCTCGTAATATATAGGCTGTAATATAAGACTAACTATATATGTGAAGAATTATATAATAATAATTGATATAAATGGTTTTTTTAACCTAGTAACAGATACATCGTTAGTAGTTACAAAAGCTACCAATGTCAAAAATAAGGCACTAACAGTCAATCTATTCTGCCTAATTGGCACAACTAAAAGCGATAAACCAAAGAATTGAATTGAATTGAATTGTCAATCTATTCAGGTATAAAGCAATGAGAAGTAACTTTCCCACGTGACATTGGCGAAATAACATGTGTCTAATTGGCACAACTAAAAGCCATTAACCAAAGAATTGTATTGAAATTGAGAAGTAACTTATGTAAATCTTTATATAAATCAGAGAACAAAACTTATAAGTGTAATTCTCGCCGTAGTCTAGTATTAGAAAGCGTTACTTATTGGTTCACAACTTGAGCATAAGCGGTACTCAATAGTAGGAATCGTCGCTGCGTATGTTTATTGATTCATAGCTTGAAGTGGATGACCAGTCTACCTGACAGACGTCACGGCTAACCTTCTGATGTCATAACGTGCACAATGGAGTAAGTGATTAGTAGGCATTATGTCTAATGATGGTCAGTGACAGTCTCAATTAACAGGTTTTAATTGACGTAGACGAATGCATCGTTTGGAATATCTCGGTTGAACTAATTACTTAGTAATTTTATTCGTACCTATTAATGAAAGAGTAGGTAAATAGTTCTCCTTTTTAGTGTTAATTGGCTTTAGAGGTTGTTACTTTGTTTGTTTATTACTTTAAAACATATCTTGAGATAATTGCAAATATAATGTCTTACTGAAAATTTATCGCCGATTCTTAGCGAAATTATTGTATTAAAAATCCTTTTTATATGCCTATATTATACATACAACACGCCTATATGTTATAAAGTTGGTATGCATTTTTTTATAAGCCGCGCTGTGATAATCCATTTGCAGCAAGTACAAATATTAACCTTTTACTTACTAATATAAAGAAAAGAAACGTTATTTGCAACTATTTTGACCATTCCAGAATACATTTGGCCCAGTCACATAATGAATGAAAATATCTCGCGTAAATATAAAATATGTAGCTTTAGACGCGACGCGTCGATTACGCGCTTAACGTTAATATTGTATTACGGTAACGGTGGTGAGTGGTGAGCTACTGGTAGGATGCACGTATAAAACGCGGTTCTCTTGTCAATAGCCTCATGGGAGAAAAGCTTTACATATAGAAATTAGTAAAACGAGATGTTTAATAAGATGTCAACCTTGGTTATTATTGTGAGACGTGTTCATTTACGCATGTTGAAACAAAACAATACACAGAATGCCTTCTTAGTTTTAAACAAGTATCATAAATTGTTTAACAATGTTTGAAGACTTATTTGTTTTCTTGAAAGTGATGATTCATTGCCTTGTTATGAAACCTAAGAAACATTACCTCCAGTCATTTTAACAATCTATGTTTATAAAAGCGAAAGGTCCCTCACTCGTCACGAAGTCTCAAAAACTATACGTACTAAGAGTTTCAAATTTTGCATAGGGTGCTTTGTAGGATGAAGGTACTCATTAAGACAGGATTTTGCAAAATTCGACCCATAAGGGGAACAAAACGGGGATTGGAAGTTTGTTAGGAAATTCTTATGTTAAGCGCAAAGTAAACCGTTTTGTTGATTGATACGTTTTATTAATATATAAAGAAAGATTATGTAGAGTTGGTATGTAACTTGCACTGCCAAAAGTAATTTTCTATTTTGTAAAAGTAATTACTTTTCTAATACGCTGAAAAATGTTTTTACAATCATTGACTTTATTTTTTTGTATTAGAATTTATCAACGTCAAATTCTGATAAGATTATTCATGAATATGGATTTTGTGTTTTTTAATGATTCGAAATTTTGCATTTTAAAAATAATTATTTAATTACTTTTTTTAAAAAGGTTATTTATAACATTATTCAGCATAGAATCTATTTAATATTATTAAAGTTTAGCTGTAATGAATGAGTATTATGCATGAATTAAATTATCACTTGAAGGACCATTGAATTAATTTTTAACGACACACTTAAATGCCGATAACAAGTTGTTATCAACATCCGTCGTTGTAATGTTAACGAAATCCGTTAGTGGGCGGTAATATCACAAAAAGACTTCCCAAAAACTAATCACAGATATATAATAATATTTATAACAATTGTGTTGTTTTAGGACTAACAATGGAATTCACACTATTTTAGGGTGTTTCAAAATTTAGATAAGGTTGGATTCCCGACCCCACCGATCATTCTCCATCGTGTTTTCTCCATTCCACGTGACATTGGCGAAATGACATGTGTCTAATTGGCACAACTACAATCCATAAACTAAAGAATCGAATTGATATATAATAATGCAAGCCATAAAACAAAAAAAATGAATTGAATTATAATAATGCTACGTTGCAACTGAATTATATTTACGTCCTTGAAACAATAGTAGCGGGTGTATACCTTTTTTAAATTCATATTATAAAGAGGTAAATTTTGTATGCAGAGTTTAATCTCTGAAAGTAATATTCGATTTGAAATTTTTTCTTAGTTAGATAGTCCATTTATCGAGGAAGGTTATATTCTATATAATAACGAATAAAACCGCGAGGGGCTTTATTATTTATTATATATAGGTCTACTATTTTTATAGTGTTCAAAATTTAATCGTGGCTGTATTCTCAACCGCACCGAACAATTTCTCCGTGTCTTTTCCATCTTACTCGACGTTCGCGAATTAATCTGTTCTCACGCGGCACAACTAAAAGATATCAAAAGAAAAATTTAAATGAATATGTGAATGATTCACAGTCTATACAATTTAAAGAATTAGGATTTCACTTTTATAATACTAATATAATAATAGATTAAAAAAAATATTATGATAAAAAATCTTTTTTAAAAACATGCTCTAAGAACAACGAAACAAACTATGAAGTGAATTGAACTCATTTTTGTTGTGTTATTTAAATTTATATTGTAAATACATTGATATACAATAATAATTAATAGCTACAATTAAAATATTCCCTAAATATCGATTAACGAAACAAAAAACGCATACTTATATATTCCCTTCGAGCAAGCAAAAACGATTTATAATATCGATTAACATTTCGTATAAACGTTCAAAAAACAATACTTTATCGATATACGTAGTATCGCGACAAAGATTTTATTACCGTGGATTTAATACAAGTAGTTAGCCTTATCGATATAAAGTCACGGGCAAAAACTAGTTCACGTATCACTCTTATGGTAACCGTTTAAAATATTTCACGTAAAGGGCGCAAGCTATTAACCTACAAACATAAGTATGTTTTAATCAGTATATATTTGGCTGTTATCACGAGAGTACGATAATTTCTAAGTATTTAGTCAATAATTATTGTATTAAAATATTTCTTTGATGAAATCAAGATCTACTTTATTCAAGTAGGCTTTTAATAGTACTTTTGAATCCTCGAAAAAAAAAATTAAATATATAAAGAGTTACCAACAGTTAGGAGCGTAATTCTACCGAAAGAAACCGGCAAGAAACTCGATAGTAATTTTTTAGGAAAATATGCAATACGTGTAATTTTACATTACATCTTCTCTAAACATCATAAACAAGTACAAGAACAATAATTGTATAACCAAAGTTGAAACCAGTCGCTTAAAAAAATAACAAATACCTATAAAAAATATATATATTAAAAATTCTTAATTTGACATGTCTTCGTTCTACGACCTTGCTTACGATCATCTTAACGATAAACGTTTTTAGAATTTTCGTCTCTAATACCTTTTAATAGGATTTATATTTCTATGTACAATCATAGGCACAATTAAATAAATAAAAATATTTTCTCAAGCAGTACAAACGTGTCGTCGGTGCCGAAGGAGCTCATTGACGTCATTTGCGGCCTAGATTACAATTCTAATGCCTACTATTGTGCAAACACAAATTGTTAATATTTGCTAAATATATTTGAAAATATACACAAAAATATAGATAAGCAAAATATATAGGATATTTAAGATACACGTTCCTGCTGACGGTTTTGATATTTTTTTGTTTTAATTGTTAACTAATTCACGTTCGCATTTCTAATTTTAATAATATGTGGTCACTGAAAATCAGCGTTCTGGACTCTGGGAGTCGCATAAATGTTTATTGATTTATAATTTTTCTTTATTTATTATGTAACTTTTTTTCGTACAAAATTTGGTTTTTTCTTTTTGTATTTTGTTATGCTTTATATTTACTGCAATTATTTTTTAACTGTTTGATATTTGTCGTCTCGTGGAGATGATCTGCTGTAAATAAGGATCTTTCTTTCATCTTCTTTTTTCTAATTTTTGTTTAACATTTACACCTCAATTATTCAACCGATAATCAAAAAATTTTGCCCACACGTTGTTAGTGGTACAGAAAAGGACATAGGGTTTAAGCCAGGGAATTGTACTCTTTCCGAGGTACAGAAAAATAATCTTCAGACGATCATTCCGCATAGCAAAATCCTTATTAATGAGGTCAAAGCGGGCAGAAAGATATTATAAAACTTTTTGTTTTATACCGTTATTGTTAGCAATGAATTTGAAATGTTTCTCATCCAAAAATAAAATTGAGTTAGTCGTTGTTTATTATAGATTTTTTTTATGATTGACAAAAAGATCTTTAATTGCCAGTACAGCCTTTTTGTTGGATATGGGCCGATGCGCATGAGTTGTTTTCAATGGACTTTTGTGAGATTTCCGCGCTGATTTACGTCAAACGAAACAGACAGAGCATATAATGATGTTAAAATTGTATTTATTTAATAAGTTTTCGAAGTAATTATTTGTTATTTTGATTACTATTAGGTTACATACCTACAAGTTATTCATAACCATAATATTGTTTAATCATTTCAAATCTACTTGTGAATATTAAAATAGATAAACAGGTAATTAATAGTCTTACCTTCGTCTTTTGACAAGCTTATAAAATTAGTAGAAAATATTTTAGTTTTAATATTAGAAAAAATAGTAAAATTTCTTTATTTAAACCTAAACGTCATTCAAAATTTTTGTATGGTTTTACTGTATATATTTCTAATAAACACATTTTTTTTTTCAGGTAAATAGTTAACTTATCCTGGAATACACAATAGAAAAACGAAGCTGAGTTGGTAAGAAAATATGTAATATCTCTGTAATTATATCGTAATTTTGTGCAGTACATTTGAATTTTTTAACTAGGCGTGGATACCCAAATTCGAAACTGTTGAATAGTGAGATATTTTCTCAAATTATTTTCTTAAAGGAGTCTCTGAATATGAAAACAAAACAAAAAAATAAAGACCTTTAAAATTAAAAAAAAAAAATCTTTAAAAAAGTAACCAAAGCGGGCATGAGTATTTATTACAAAACATGAAATTCCAAAAAGGTGGCAAGTAAAGCCAATTCCGTCTATAGTAGGCAAAATATTTAAATGAAGTAGTTTGCCTAGCTCGAATCGGAGCATTACCATAATTATTACATCGATATTTACGTAAGAAAAGTCTTGCTAATATTAAAGCCGAATACGCCTTTTAAATGCTTATTAACAGTATTTTTATGAAGTTTTAATATTTATTGACCTATTTAAATTTGTATTTTATTACGCGTAATTTATCGTATGAAATTATTAATTATAAGTAATAAAA
Source organism: Hypolimnas misippus (assembly GCA_037950945.1). Taxonomy (NCBI): domain Eukaryota; kingdom Metazoa; phylum Arthropoda; class Insecta; order Lepidoptera; family Nymphalidae; genus Hypolimnas; species Hypolimnas misippus. Next base: position 4,605,120 of record JBBEEQ010000019.1, read on the forward strand.
AAGATACACTACTCTATATTTAACAGATTATTAAAAATGACTTAATTATATGACCGACATCCATCGAACCGCCGATCTTTATAAAACGAGTATTACATCTGTAAGTTTTCTCTCCTAATCTATACTAATATAATAAAGCTAAAGAGTTTGTTTGTTTGGTTGTTTGGACGCGCTAATCTCGGGAATTTCTGGTTCGAATTGAAAAAAAAATCATTATTATTAATTGAATAATTTTATTTAAAATATGCAGTTTATACCGAAATCATTCCGGACGGCAAAGATTTTTAATAAAGTTAAATGTCCTGCTGAAGCAGCATGGTAGTACGTTGTAGCTATTTAGTGGATGTCTACTGTTTTTTCTGGTATTTATATTTAGTGGAACTGCTTGTTCAGACTGATGAATCAGGGTACGCAGAGAACACCAGAGTGGTAAAACCTTTTACTACCAGGATAATATTTAGTGTTTTGATAATGACTCAGTTTCGCAAGTGGAATATTAATACCTCTGGTTTCATTTAGATTCTCAGAGAGTTATTCTCGTGAAATAGTATTACTATAAATATATTACATAATAGTATATAATACATCATTACGTAGTTGTTCAAGAGCAACAGAAAAGTGTGATTTGAGAACTTCAAAATATTTGGCATGAAAGCGTGTCTTTTAATTTTTACCTTTTTTGGAGTTTTGTTTATCGGTGGGTATATTATTCGCGCCGAGCTGTAGTCAATGGTACTTGCACTTTTAAGGAATATATAAAAGATCACTTAAAACCAAAAAATTAAATCAAGTAAATTATTCAAACTTTGGTCACCATTTGTGGAAACGGATTTCATGAAATAGTTTGTTAGTTAAACAATTGTATTACTTTTTGAAAAATTAACATTACAATTTCTTTCCAAGGGAACTTTATTCAATCTATTTTTAGATGACAACGTATTTTTTTTTTAATTTTAATATTGATATTTAGGTAATTTTATTAAGAAAATATGGTGGTCATAAGGTATACTGTTTAGAGCGACAGTGCGCCTATATCGCAGAGGTCGCGCGGAATCCTTTTTTTTAGTGTTAAATTAAAATAATAAATAGTAAAGACAGATTTTCGAAATTGAGTTATATTATTTAATTTTCCTCTTCTTGATAAATCTATTTTTGAAATTTCTCTAGCACGAATAGTTTTTGTGTAATTTGCAATAAACTGAGTCGTGTATTATTTTTAGTAAACTGTTTATAACTTTTCAATTTTTAGGAGCAGAAATTTTTAAAAATATTTTCTCCTAATATATAATTTTAATAATAATTTTAAAAATTAAATAACCCAACTGCGTAACAAGACAATATTGTACAGTAAGCAGTACAGTGTCAATCTTTAGATTTGTTACTTCCCAACTTTAAATCGTTATACATCCTAAACCGTAATTTTGATTCAAAATCGATATGGAAAACCTATAAATGATTTTAAAATATATATTCAACGATATCCTGTTTGACATAGTTCGTGGATGTTCATTTTTTTTCGCAATACGGCGTCCAAAATCGGTTTTTAATTTTTAAATTTTGTATGCTCTCTGTGACATTCGCGCCGTCATGACGAATAAAAACTACGTAACATTGATCAAAATCGGCCCTCGCGTTTGGTCTAAATAGAGGCACAAAGGTATACATCCACATAAATATGTACATACATACATATACTGATAAACACATTACCCTCCTTTGCTTCACGCAGTCGGGTAAAAAGACGCATATTAGATAGTCGCACTACGGCGCCGCTTAGGCTTGGCGCGGGCCTGACTCTATTATCACTAAATTGATAACAAATAGTTTAAACATTTTTTTATTTGAATTCGCATAAAAATTCCACTCGATATTAACACTCGCTACTCTTATTTTTCATTAATCTACTTCAAAAGGAGGTAGTTCTCAATCCGTAGTGTATTTTTTGTAATTTCTTAACCGAGTTCGAAAATTCTTTTATTATTTCAGAGATTCAGTCTCATATTTTCTGTCATAATTGGTTTATTATTGGTTTGAATTTAAAATCAAAACAACAGATACATGTATGTAATTAATTTAAACGAAATAACGTATTTTGCTTTTGATGTCGGTTGCTCAATTAATTATTATCATTTTTAATTACTTAAGGCTTTTCTCATATAAAGTTACAATTAAAATAATTATTCGCAGTGATTCATACACAATCGTTGTGGCTATTAAGAACCACATAACGTCGTTTACAGTAAAACTATTCGTTAACCTCAGTTGATACGAGCAATGAAATGATGTCATGCTCAATCTGATCAATTGATTTATGAAGATTCATTGTATTATAATCAATAGACAATCAATCGAGTTCGTTTTGATACATGTTTTGCAGGCATTTTGGCATGATTCCGCCGTTTACATACAGCGTAGGCAGTTTAGAAACGGTCGCTTTTTTTTTTTTTTTTTTCTGAATGAGTATTGCTGTTGGCCCTACTGGCCTTGACAGCGTCACCGGGGGGGGGGGGGGGGGCGAGTACTGAGACTCGGCCTTGAAATTGGGAGCCCCCGTTGGGGCTCAGAATGGACGTCCGTGTCTAAGGGTGTCTCCTAGTGAGATCGCACCTCGGCTTAGAACGTCGTCGGAGTGGAGGATGGCGCTGTGCGGAGCGCAGATGACGAGGGTGACGGTCTCACGACGCGCCTAAGCGCGCTCGAGCCGTCGCAAACCGAGGACCTCGTCTCCGCCGGCGGAGACGGTGTGTGTGTGTGTGTATTGTTCCTAACGGGCCCTACGAACGGAGCGTTCGCCAGAGTGATTCGGTCGTCGGGGTCAGTTAAGACGTGCATGGGCCGTCTTTGTCTGATCTGAAGATTTTGCCTCAGACCTGTGTAGATACAGGCCTCTTTGATAAGGGGGTTCGGGTGGCGGGTAGCTTTCTCAAAGAATGATGTCGACAACATTTTGAGATGCTTAGAGATCGAATCGATCCTGAAATCCTTGTGGAGGTCAATGTTACGAACGTACCACGGTGAAGCCGTGGCTATTCGTAAGAATTTATTTTGTATTATCTGTAGCCTCTCTATATAGGCGGGATTGCAATGTGCGAAGGCAGGGCTCGCGTAAGACATGATGGGACGTATGTAGGTTTTGTATAATGTCGTCTTATTTCTAAGCGACATTTTACTCCGCCCGCATATCATCACATGTAATTTGCCCAGCACGAACGCTGCCTTATTGCGGGCTTTGTTTATGTGGGGCCTGAACGTGAGGCGTTCGTCTAGCGTGACGCCGAGGTATTGAACCTCTTTTCGCCACGGGATCGGTTAGAAACGGTCGCTGTTATGTAATATTCCGTAGGTAAAATGACAACTTGTTCAATTGTTATTATTTTCAACTGTAGTTTTATTTTCAACCAGCACGTCCCCGCAACATTGCCCGCGCATACTTAGAAATTTAATATCTAACAAACTTTGAATACCTTAAGGGATCGATTTTCAAAAATCCTTTCTTAGTGTACACATATGATATTTAATCTCGTTTTTTCTTTGGTTTGGTACATAAATAAAAAAAATTAAACACTATGTGCTTTTTACATTTGTAAAGTCCAACTCGCACTTGACCGTCTTTTATTATTTGTTGTTATATCGGCAATAGACATAGAGTCCCGTTGGTCATTTTTTTTCTTTAATAAAACTATTTTGTCATAGAAAGACAAGATAAATGTACCATGGGAAATCGAATGTATTATTTATACATTTTGACTTATAAATAATTAAGAAATGAGTTATGACATATTACAAGGTCTAGGAAGATTTATTGTAATGATGGTTTGGGCTGGACGCCAAGAGACTCTTTTTCATAGCGCCGCATATTTGTATCATAAAATAACTTTTTTGTAGCGATTTGAAATTTTTTAAATTTAATATAAAACGAGTCGAATCGAGTTATCCAGCTGTGACCACGACACACATTCTATCGATATTTTAGTCAAAAATAAAGAGTAAACAAGTTGGAGGTTTAATTCTCGCCTTAGACCTATCAATAAAAATATTACAACTATGAAAGCACCTCTGTTTCTCTGTCTGTTTATAACATTTCACGCCTATGCTAGGAAACCAATTTAAATGAATTTTGAGATAGATGTAGATTAGACATGGGAGAAGGATGTAGGTTATACTTTTTATCACGAAAATAAAACTTGAAAGAGACGAAATTAGGGGATATATGACAAGTATTTTTCAACGATAAGGCCGTTTTGGTCTAAAGAATATTTGGTATAAGGTCAATATGGAGATTCTTCTCCATATTGACCTTATACCAAATATTCGTTGTACCAGCCTCACTGTTCTTTTGCGAATATGCGGATACTCAATTCAGAAATTCTTCGAATATATGTTAATATCCTTACAATATTGTCCTTCATTAAGCACGAGTTGAATTATAAACGCCAAAATCCTTAGTATTGAATTCCAAATCGTAATCGAAGGTCATCAACGAATTTTTAATCATTGGGCTATCCTGGTTCGAATTGAAAAGAATTTTATATTTTTAATGAAACTTTATAAATAAAAAAGTCCATTAATTTTGATATATTTACTTAATTTTCGTTATTAGAAAATAATATGTCCTTTAAAATGGCGTATTAAATATTCATTTTTATGCAGTATTAAGAGAGATATTTCAGACCGACAAATATGCCTCTCAGAAATAATAGGTATATAGGTAAAAGTAAAAATAAAGTAAAGTAGCCTGAAAATGTCCCACGGCTGGGCAAAGACCTTCTCTCCTATTTAGAAGGTTTGGAGCTTAATCCACCACGATGCTCAACTACGGTTGGCGGATTAATAATAATAATAATAGGTATATAACGAAATTACCAACTTAGCTATTGAACTCGGCTTGCTTTTAAAAAAAATCTCGTATAAAGATGCATTGATAAGACGAAGGATAAATACGATTTTACTATTTTAACAAATTCGTGAACAATTTATGCTATTCCTGTATAATTTATGTTCGTTACAACCAAAATGGCTATCAGACGATCTAAAGTCTAATCACTCCATCGCAGTCACTGGTTTCCTAACAAGGCACCGTCCACTATATATACATTAATGCGACGTCGTCTAAACATGTGCACACATTACGACAGAAAGTTATATACTAAGCAAAGTTGAAGAGTTCGTATGTTAGCAGGGGTTAATCTCAGGAACTGTCAGTTTGATTTATTATGCATTAGATAATGTGCTTAATGAAGAAGATTATGGTGTATAAAACATCAAGCTATGACCCATAGAAGCGGAGCAGACGCCATAAATTGAATTTAGCTTTAATTACATTTAGCTAAACCCTAAGCTCATTTACTTTACTAATATAATCTATACTCTCTATAATTATAATAAAAGAGAGAGCGAATTTTGTATGTGCGAAATAAATTCCGGAAACCATTGAACTTATTTCAATATTACTGGTATGATAAAGATACATTATTCTCGATGGACCTAAGCTATATTTTATGTATCTATGCGTATTGGCGCCAAAATACATATCTTTAATTGTCAATATTATAAATGAATACCATTGATCTGTACATTTTACACCAATTACAATCGTAAATTAACAACTTATAGATTTAAATTTTTGAGGCAAACACTCCGCTCGAGCGCTACCCATCACATCACAATTCGCTATCCATTTTCAAACGACCCGACATTTTCTCTTTATGGCCAGCCTCTTTTTTTTATTTCTTTTATTTTCTTCAAGTATTTTATTAGCACACGAAGCTTCCACACCAAGATGCGCGGCGACCTCGCGAACTTTGTGTCTCGAAATCATAGATCCGACATGCGTATTATTTTAAAAACAAAATCTATACTAAAGCAAGCGAAGTCGCAAGCAACAACAACTAACTAACTGTCGAACCGACTTCGAGAAGACATTCTTCGGTAATAGAATAATTATAGTGATTGCAATTTTATCGATATTTAGAATTCGTAAAATGTCCCCTAAGATATTTTTTGCAAGCTTTAAATACTAGATAATTGCAGTATATAATTATTGGTATTTTCTGACATTTATTAGTGTTTGTTTATTATTTCAATCAAATTGATAACTCTCTAAGGACTACAAGTAAATGATTATTAAACATTTATTCGTAATAACAAGTATGTGCTTGTGATACAGTAAGTTCTTTTTTAAGGACTTGCGCAAAAAAATTCATTAAAATGTTAGCATTTTTGCAGTCAAAAAACTTGAAGCAGGTTCTCAATTGTAGTTTGTTTTTTTAATGTATGTAGGTTACCTTATAACTCCGTCATTTATTCATCGATTTTCTAATTCTCACTAGTTTGGTATTGTAAAAAAGTTAATTTAATTAATGCATTTCTATATTTCGGCAAATTACGACTGTCTTGTCGAGAATGTGGGCGAGTATTTACATCGTATACGGCGAAATACTATTATACTGTTAATAATTGTTTTCGTGGCTAGTTTTGTTAACAAGCAATTGACCATGCGGTTTAGGTATTAATGCTGAAATAGTACATTGACCTTAAGCACTATGGATGACCTCTAAAAATTGAATATGGTTATAAGTATGACCATGAGTCCTATGGCTTAATGTTAGTCTATTCTAAGTATTAGATTCTAATTTTTTTTACTTTTCATTACATTTTCATTTGAACGTTTTTATTTTTTTTATTCATCGAAGTATTTTTTCGATTATATTTTGTTCATAATAAAGTAATCAAAAAACAACGTATATATAATTTGGAAAAAAAAAAATTGACTATAATAATTATTGAATTTCATTCATAAAAAAGTATCAAAGTACACAAATTAGTTTCTTCACGAGTAATATCTACATTTAATACGGAAAAATCTTTTATGAATTATATTTAATTGATTCACGTTTTTTTGTCACTCACGTGGTCGGTTCAAGAACACTTGGGAGGAAAACGACCAAGTCGTGGTCCTAAGGTTAATCAAACGGCTAACAATGACCTTTTAAATTTTGCTAATCATACTGTAAAAACAACCGAGCAAAAATACAAGGAAGAAGCTGACTAAGCATTTTGTAAGCTACTGGGTGCTCATGCGCACTAGCGGAAACCGCCTGTCGTACAGGCAGGGCAGTTTTTAATATCATCTAAAGGCGGCAATGACGGAACCATTTCAGCGTACACTTCAATTCGCGTGGGTGTAATGGTTTGACCTATATACTCTGTGCAGAACACTAAAATAGGTTTCAAACAAGTCGTTAAGACATTTCTTAAATTTAAATTATTTAAATAATATTATTATTAAATGAAGATATAATTCAATGGTTGAGAATATTCAATAAGTTTATTAAAAAATAGAGTCAATATATCATGAAAACAAAAAAAAATAAGTTTATTTGTAATAAATCTAACATAAGTGTACTATGGGTACGCTGGGTTTAAAATCTAATGTAATATTTATAATGTTATATTACTCGATTGCGCGCGAGTTCGGAATCGCCTCGAATTCAGACATTTTGACTTACGTGAATCAACCTGTAAAAAAAGAATTTATAATATTAGCCTTGTAAATCCTAGAATGAGCGCTTTTAAGCCAAATAGCTTTTCAACATTATGTAATAGTATAAATTGCTAAGCAATTGATGTGGACGGTATTTTAAAATCAAGAATAAGGTGTTCACGGTTGGTCGGTCGGGGTTCACCGCTAGTGCGTAAGAACCCTTACGTTGGAAGCTTCGTCCTTTCTAGGTGCTAAATTAACGTCAAGTCATAAATCCTATCTATTGTTCTCAAATTTAGATAATCATGTTTATGAATTCAATAATTAATAGATCGTCTAAATTAAAACAAGATTGAGGAACTGTGCCTGTGTCTCCGTTCACGTTGAATTTGAAAATAAACTAACTTGAAAAAGAATGAATAAAACAAAAGAAATTTGAAAAGAAACTAACGTTTTTTCTTTATAAAATTTATCTTACATTTTGATCAAGTAATTATACCGAATTGTAATAAAATTATACCGAGTATCAATGGACATGTTCATTCAGCCAATAAAACATAAGGATATTATTGGCTAAAACTTCTAATTTTATAATATCACTAGCTGTGCCCGCGACTTCGTTCGCGTGGATTACAGAATGCTTGGCATGTCTCCTGCAAAGCAAGGTTATAATAGTCTGCGGTGCTGCTCAAGAAAGGAGCTTCTTACTTTGGATTTGGGAACTTTCTGGTTGTATTTATAAGCAGACTCTAATTCAGATATTCCTCCACGGTTTTCACTATAAATGTTGAAGAAAAGTGTTTTGTGCTAGTCTTTAAAATTTCGACTGTATACCAGTATATTCTCGCCAAGGTTTTCCTTGTATTATATATCGGGTGACTTTTTTAACTGGGCTTGATAGGCCATATCCGGAACTTTAAGGAATCGCGAAAAATACTTAAAGGAGTCTCGTGTCCGATTTTAAGAAATCTAAAACTGCATCATAAGTTTTTTTAATTTCATGATTCTCCTGACCTGGAATTGAACCCACTAATTAAAAAAAAATACATTCTGTATTATTGCACCACCTACCTAATAGTGTCACTTGTAAGAATCAACTTTTGGAAAGTTTTAGGAAAAGATTTATTTTTTAACAAAATAACATTTAATCTATACATAAATTAGAAGTTAAGTAATCGATTCTATATATATTAAATATACATATCAAATATGTGGGTTAAATCACGGCTCCCGGTAAGTTTAGAAAAAAAGTCTGCATAACTTCGAACGATTCGTTTATTTGCATCAAAATGCTAGTCACCTACTAAAGTAAGGAAGAGTGTAAAGAATATCAAAAATATATAAAATGAATAACTCACAGTAACGTTTGTCTATTTTTTTCTATGTGAGCTATACAAAGTAGATACAATGTGACGTTTGTTTTGGTCCCCGTCACCTACTCCGTTACCTAAGTAGGTTTAGATAATTCCTAAAAAGATGAATCAATTTATTGAAAATCTACAATTCACTGGACTCGGCTATTGTACTCACCCGCTATTAGTGTTACAATATCCCGTTATAATTTAAAAATTTCACTTTTAGGTATGATCGTTTTTTTGAAGAATTACAAAAGATTTAATTAATGTATGAATTTGATAGAATTCTGTAAAAAATTTGCCCTTTCTTTTTGTTGCAGTTAACTATATAATAAAACCTCTCTGAAGTTGATTCTTATAATATGTGACAGTATCAGATGATGCAATCATACAGAATGTTAATTTTTTCCAAAATCAACGTGTTCGTTTCTGGCTAGGAGAATTTATTTTTCAAAAAACTAATGAAATAGTTTTAGTTTTTATTAAAATCGGCTCTGTTACTTTTTTAATTATTTTTCACTATTGTTTATAGTTTCGGATTAGGTCTATCATATCCAGTAAAAAAATTACCCAGTAAATATATTATTTTCCAAATTATTATATTTATATAATATACATATATCTTCCATATTTGAATTAGATGTTGTTCACTTTTTTATTGGTTTCAATTTTGTTCCTTATTACATTAGCTTTCAGCAGTGAAAGTTTCGTCAAAATCGGTCCAGCTGTTTCAGATATTAGCCGAAAAAAATTGAGTGACAGAAAGACAGACATCAATTTTATTTATTTTTATACCTTCCCTTCTTAAATCGGAAATTGTTTACTATTTTATTGGTTTCTACAATATTTTGTTATCGCGTAATTCTCTTTTTTACTTATTCATTAAAATAAACATATTAAAAAAAGTAGCTAAAGTTAATCCTTATAATATTAGCCATTAAATACGTCATGTTTTGAAGAACTTTTTAGACTTTGTAATATTTCGTGAATTTCTTCTTCCATCTCCTCTCCCTTTCTGGACCTCACGTGATTAATGGACATTCCCTAATTGCTTGTGAAAGTCCCATCAAATTTGATTCAGCTGTTTCAGAGATTAGTCGTAACGAACAGACTGACAGACAAAAAATTAAAAAATTGATTTTTTGATGTAAGTAATGTATATACTTTTATGCATTTAGTGAAAAGCATAAAATACTGTTCGACGTGAACCCTTAAATTGACATAACTTTTTTTTTATGAATCGATTGAAATTAAATAAACACCAAATGTTAAGTGAACCTTACTGCAATATAATCATGAAAACCACATCTAAATCGGATAAGCCGTTTCTGAGATTAGCGGGCAAACGCACTGATAAACAGACAAACAGACAAAAATTGTAACAATTATTGTTTTGGGTTCTAATGCGTATGTAAAGGCCCAAATAATTTGTTTTTTTCATATATCTTCTATGTACAGACAGCGACCCGTTAGAATTTTTTTATATGTATAGATTAAAAATATCTAAAATAGAAGTAAGCCTAAATCACTTCTTATAACATTTGCTAACTGCAAGTAAAAGTACCATCAAAATTGGTTCAGCCGTTTTAAAGATTAGTCGGAACAAACAGATAGGCAGACAGACTGACAGACAAAAATTAAAAAATGTATTTTTTGATATAAGTACTGTATATATGTATGTACTTTCATGCATTTAGTGAAAAGTACAAAATAATGTTCGACGTGAACCCTTAAATTGACATAACTTTTTTTATGAATCGATTGAAATTAAATAAACACCAAATGTTAAGTAAACCTTACTGCAATATAATCATGAAAACCACATCTAAATCGGATAAGCCGTTTCTGAGATTAGTGGGCGCAAACGCACTGATAAACAGACAAACAGACAAAAATTCTAACAATTATTGTTTTGGGTTCTATTGCGTATGTAAAGGCCCAAATAATTTGTTTTTTTTTTTTTAATATATCTTCTATGTACAGACAGCGACCCGTTAGAATTTTTTTATATATATAGATTAAAAATATCTAAAATAGAAGTAAGCCTAAGTCACTTCTTATAACATTTGCTAACTGCAAGTAAAAGTACCATCAAAATTGGTTTAGCCGTTTTAAAGATTAGTCGGAACAAACAGATAGGCAGACAGACTGACAGACAAAAATTTAAAAATGTATTTTTTGATATAAGTACTGTATATATGTATGTACTTTCATGCATTTAGTAAAAAGTACAAAATAATGTTCGACGTGAACCCTTAAATTGACATAACTTTTTTATTTATGAACCGATTGACATGAAACAAACCCTAAATGTTAAGTGAAGCTTACCACAATATATTAGTGAAAACCGCATCTAAATCGGATAAGCCGTTTCTGAGATTAGCGTGCACAAACGCACAGATAAACAGACAAACAGACAAACAGACAAACAGACAAACAGATAAGAATTCTAAAAATCTTTGTTTTGGGTTCTATTGCGTTGGTAAAGGCCCCCAGTAAGATTTTTTTTCATATATCTTCCATGTACAGACATCGACCCTCTAGAATTTTATTATTAGTATAGATAACTGTATAGTGCGATTTCAGTCGTGTTAAATTCACCACCAGAAATTAGCTATAACATAGTTACAAAAACATTCCATTTATGTAATTCATCATCATTAAAAAGTCTTTTTCATATATTTTTTTGTGTATACCAAAATTATATTTATATATTATATCTTATATAATAAAGAAATAAAATTTGTTTCTAAGTTTGTATGTAGGGGTTAATATCTGAAACCATTGACCCAATTTTAAAAAATCTTTTTGCGTTAGATAGCCCCTTTATCCAACAATGTCATAGGCTATATAATGTACGCTACGACTCATAGGAGCAAACTAGTAACTATAAACGCGACTGAAACCGCGAAGAACAGCTAGAAGTCGAAAAAGTAACAGCACAACTAAAATGGACAATCTTGAGTAAAACTAAAAGTGTAACAAGGACGTTTAAAGTGACCTTCAGACGTCACATTCACCCCAAACGCTCAAAGGTCACACTGAAACTATTGAGAATCGAATATTACAATGGCGTGTTGGGAAATAATTGAACTCGATTTTGAGGTAAAATACCGCCGGATGAAAAGAATGTCTAAAGTTTACGAGTATGTCTAGTGTAACGGATCTTTGTTTGTGTTTCTTTAAAAGTCAAAAGTAAGTTCTTTGATACAACAGGAGTTTGTTGAGAACAAGAAGTATTTTCCTAAAATGGCCTGGCCGACATCGTTGCTACTCTTCGCAAAATATACCTTCATAAGTTCTAAGATTTTTAGGTATGACACGATGGAACGTTACATGAAACAAGTCTAAATAAAACTGCTTTAAAATGTATATCTTTTTAACTTTAACAAAGCTACATTATTAAGTTAATTTGTGGATTTAGGATTACGACAATTTTGTTAGGATCTATAACAGCATATAGTTCCAAATGCCTTTAGCGTTAAAAGCCAATACTCTGTTGTTCGTTTCATAAAAACATCTTCGTATTTTTATATGTCATATAATGTTAAAGCAGTTTTATGTTACTCGTTAGTAATATATGTATTTATTATAATAATGTAATCCCGCTTCCACTGGTTTACGCCTTAATTGTTTGTCATTATTTCATTTATGAAGTTGCGTATTATTCATAATTAATTTGACTAAAATTGTGATTAAAAATGTAAAATTATAAAGATGAGTTTAATTCAATGTCTTCCAACCATAACATGAATGTCATCGCGAAAAAAAAACCCGCTATTTCTTCTCACAACTCAAGTACAATTCTATTTTCCTCTTATAAAAATACCATTCTGAAAAGTAAATTTAACCAAAAGTAAATTACCATTTTTGGTAATAATGGTTACTCCGAAACTATTTTGACTGGACCCCGAACAATTAAAAGTGATGATTTCATTCAATAAAACGAATGACACTCGCTAATGTCGTAAGTGTTTCTAGAAACCTACGCAGAACGTTTCCTAACAAGCATATCCATTTTAATCAACACATGACTCATTTAACTGTAGAAGGAACGTTCCAGAATTTCAGCATACTGAATGATACGTGAACTTTTTTGCGTTTATAAATACATTAAGTTTTTTATTTTAAAATTGCATAAGTACAATCATCGGTTGAGAACGCCGTGTTCTAACCACTGTTCCATCTCGGCTGTAATTGTTTGATATAAGGAAGATGATATTTTTTAAATAATAGATATGTTACGTTCATACTTTTTTACGTAAAAAAATATTTACCATGAAATGAGACATTGATATAAACGTCAATTATCTTGTTAGCCCAAAGATATTTTCGTATTTCAGTCATTAGCTGGTTGCTAAGCAACGTCGTCCAAAGTGGTCGGGATTCTGGTAAAATTTACATTCAACATATCTATAGTTATGTAATATCGTTGGTCATCAGAATTAGAATCATTATTGAAATAATTAAACACGAAATAACTTAATCTTTTCCTTGAGTTTTCAATGATGATTGTGGTTTAATTTCGACTAATGGCAAAACATTATATTTATTATTATACGTCCTCTTGCCAAGTAAAGAATCTAAATTCCTGTTTTTTTTTTTTACGTAGCTAAGTAAAATGCTGTGTATAAAAGATAAATGTACTGATCCTTAAATCGGAACACAGCAAACAAGCGCAAGTGAATGTCCAGAAAAATAAATAAACACTATATTATCTCATATAATAATTTTAGTTGATTAGAAATTACGTTTTATTAAAACAATTTACAGAAAATAAAATATAGCAAAGACACTTATCGAAACATCATTTAATTAATTCTTATTTTATGGCCGAAGGCGATACTGTAACTAAAGATTAATAGTAACGCCTGGCGACATTACCAACGTGTTAAAAAGTATTATTTCAAAAGTTTAAACTGTAAGATAAATTATTTAAACGGAAAAGAACCTTAGCAATAGCTCAATAGTGCAAAATAAAGATATTCAGGTTCAAGTTCAGCTAAGTCGTAATATATAATACAATTTTCAATTTACGTAACGCACAATGAAATAACCGTGTTATTTGTATGAATTTAGAACCTTCCAAATCGATTAAATTATTTTTAGTAGTGTTTTAAATATTTATATTAGTCATCGCAGGTAATTGATAAATAAATTACAATAAATTGTACAGTTGTTTAATTCCATTAAAAAAAATTAACGAGTTACGATAGTGAGGAGACTCTCTGGGCAGCTATTTGGGCGACCAGTGTTTTGCGTAGATAGGCTAAGGTGCAAAGCCAGGAGAAAAGTGTAACGCGGGGCTCGCCCTGGATCGGTACCAGGACGGCTTCTGTGAAGCCTCGCATTTGACGGTTTTTTTGCGTGCCCATCTTCCTGACTGCACCAGCGTTCTCTGCTACCTGGATGACTTATTGGTGTTGCCATGTTTAGACAGCAGATAGCATCTTGTAAGATTTACTCCTAGTCCGAGTCCACTAAATATGAGCGCCTCAGGTGAAAATTTGACTCGAAGCGCCGTTAGTCAATGGAAGAATGTCGAAATTTACGTTATAATATACTATTCGTACTAGGGATATATAGACATGGTTTCGCAAGGAGTAGGTGTAAACACATCCGCGTTGGTGATTCAAAGGTTGCCTGGTAAATAAAACACCTAGGCCTCTTCCTCGGCGATCGTTGGGACTTCGAATAGTGCTTTGAGCGCCTAGTTTAAATTAGGACGTATATCGTGGTTGGAATTAGGGGAATATCACTACCGATTTTGTATATGTGGATCCCCCCAGTAACCGGTTATTTTTCGATAATTTCCGTGTGTGAAAGAAAAATTTGAGTTGGACATAAGGATACAAAGTTTATGTTTACATGAAGTCACGGGTTACGGGGAATGACCTAATTAGGATTTTACCGTTTTGTGTTATGAAAGACGGTATTATTTTGCGTGAGTGTGTACAAAAAGTTTATGTTTTCAGAATTCATACGATTACTAAGATTGTTATTATATATGTATTATCATCATAATTTGAAATGTTTCAATCGATTTAGAGAATACAATATCTTAGGTGATACGTCATAAATGTAATCTAGTTGCTTTAAATTCCTTTCGTATTTTTTTTATGTCTTAACAAGCTAATTTTACATTTTACATGGATAAAATCAACGTTCGAAAAGCTGGCGTCAGATGAATTAACATACAAACATTTCAATTATCAGGTTTCAGTAAACACTGCGCGTTCTACGTCATTTTAGACTGTAAGCGTTTAAAATATAACAGCGAACACTTGTATTCACATGCTTGACTATTTCATTAAGTTGTTTGTGATAATTATTAATCATCTAAACATAGGTGTTAAAGAATGATAGAAAAATCAACGCCGCTCATTTGTGGCACCACAGGAGCCACAAAAACATGTGAGTAAGCCATATTTGTGGCTTTATGCATCAAATCAGGTGCAGCCGTGGCCTGAATTTGTGGGGGAGAGAACGCTAATAATAAAATATAAAGGCTGAATTTGACATTCGAATGATCTCTCTGACATTGCAGCCATTATAGGAAGGGTTTCCATATTTTCAGAATCAGAATAAAACACACGTGGCTAGGATAAGAAAAACTTTTTTTTATAATTTTCGTAATTTTTTGTACTTACATAGTATGGACATTTTGGTGAGGTGGGCGTGTTATGTCTCCTGCGTCTTCTTTGGTCCGTGTCTGCATTTAACACATATAACAAGCGATAATAGCTCCGTAAAAGCTAATAAAAACAAATTAATTGCTCCAATTAAAAACAAGCTCCTTAACAAACAGTCCCATAATAAACATAAATTATAGCGCAATATGAATTGTTTATTCCGCACAAGCAAGTCCTCGGGGAGGTCTGTTTTGTTAGCAGTTACAGATTCAAGAAGACCGCGTGCGTCACTAATGCTCTTGACATTACTGCGACACACATAACTGAGTACTGTTATTGCATTACAGAATTTATTATGAAGGTAATTAAAAATAAATTTGCATGTAAAAATACTAAGTTTATAAGTTACATAAGCAGGCTAGTAACGGTGAGCTACCGCTTACGCGATACATTTTGATATCTGAAACAGAAACTTCGTCATAGAATTACAAAATTCAGAAATCAACTGTCAAAATATATCGCGTTGCGTTAGCGATAGCTTCGCATAATCACCCTCAAGGCTATGTATTCGGACATAATCTGTTTCTGTGTCAAATATATGTATTTGGCGTATATTAATATTTGTTGATATTTAAATATTACTTGTTCTGAAATTATGTAAAATTATGTTTATTCGATTGCGAAAAGTTTGGTAACTTATTGTTTACTTGCGAGAAGATTTGAATGAGCGACCGGCATAACGAAACGTCAATGCGAGCAAAGCCGCGAGCAAAAGCTAGGGACAAGTAAATATCAAAGCAAATACTTATCAAAGCGGGCGTTGCAATTGGCTGGGAACGCCTTGATATTCTCTATTCTGTATTTCACACATTAACTGCCCCTCGCGGTTTCACTCGCGTTTATGGTTACTGCTTGTCGCCTATGAGTCGTAGCGTGATGTAATATAGCCTATAGCCTTCCGTAATAAATCAACTATCTAACTCGAAAACTTCTGCTTTATAATATTAGTAAAAAGAAGTATAATAGTAGTAGAAAGTAAAGCTAATAGATGCCGTCAATTCGCATACAGTGGAGTAAGCTCCAATCTTCTCCTTGAAGGTTCTTGCCTAGCTATGTACCTAATATATACAGTGTGTAACAGTATTCTACAATATAGTTAATATTTCATCATTTACGTAATTTGTAATAACAGGAAAATTGAAAAATAAAAAAATGAAACATAATAATTAAAAATACATATTTTGTAATTAGGTACATTATTATTATTATTATTTTGCTTTACTCATTAATTTACGTCAATGTTTTTATAACTGGTTAAAAAAAATTAAAAATGGAACGTCCGAAATGAGTTTTGTTTGCTTTTTTAATGATGTTGTTGTCGATGAGAATCGTTAAAAGTTACATACAGATTTAAGGTTTAAATTTTACTCTTAATATTATACTATAAGCTTGACATATTGTAAGCATAAACTAAGATTGTTATATTAATAAAATAGAAGGCTAATTATGTAGAAATCAAATGACAATAGACTTCTGAATTTAGACAGTTAATGTATGCGTTCTTATACAAAAATCAGATATTAACTGTCAAAATATAGCGTGATTTGATAGCGATAGCTTATCATAATTAGCCCACTAGATTTAAAATAACAATTTGAAGGCAGAAACAGAATCTGTTCACTAATATTTAAAACGCCAAATAGAATTTTACAACACTCCACCGATTTAAAAATAAAAACAAAAAAAAATCTTGTCGCAAGATTACCTTTTATTGAAAGGAAAAAAAATCGATCGACTTTCTCGATAATCAACATCGTTTCATATTTTATCGATACAATATTGTTTTATATAAACCAGTCTAGAAGTGCGTCAGATGTGACGCGGTCACAACACTCGCAAAGTTTTTGTTTACATACTAAAAATGTATGACGAGACACTGAGACACTGTTCTTTTTGTAGTAAAAGTTTTTACAGTATTAACAAATAAAGGCTTTGTAAGTGTGAAATAAGATATAGTCTACATAATATTTTATTTGCGATTTAAGTATATTATGCAGTCATATTATGTCGAGTCATGCGTTAAGTGACGTCCACAATATATACACTCTTAAATGAGTGAAGTGTATTTAAGTAAAGCATTTATTTTATGGTTTCTACATTAATAATATACTTTTAATAAACTTCATATCATAGGTGGTTCAAGTACGCTAATTTACAGTGCAGAGTCCTTTCTCCTAGCACAAAGATATTTAAATGTACAATAATATAAATATAAATTGAATTAATTTTTCCATGAGTGCCAAAATAAATAAATATTTATTTAAAAAATCCAGGCAAACTGGTGTTAACGTTCAAACATCAATTTTAACTACTGACTTATTATACTACACTTAAAATAATAATAATAACCGGTGCTGGGAAGGAAATATTACCTTAGCGACATGTGAGCTTAGCTATAAAATTACCCTAGCTTACGAGTGTCTCTGGGGAATTTTTCCTTTTCAGCTTCGATTTTGAACGCAATACTTATTAAATAATTAGGTACTAAATAAGCTCTACAATGTCGCCAGTATGAAAAAGTAGCATGCGTTTATCTACGATACAGGCTGTCTCAATTCCAAATTTTACTTAAATCGGACGAGGCCTAGAGCACTGAAAGAGTAACAAATATTTATTTAAACATAGCATCTATAAGTTTCAAAAAATTTTTAAAGAATCTACTATGAAATATTCACAAAATTATTTTGCTATAATCCGTGAAAACAACATGCTCTTCCACATATGCACACGCACATGTAGTACAATCAGGCAAGCGTCGAAACCACAAGGTACCAGATATACACTGTACGCACGTTTCACTTCGGCAATGGAACGTCTTCAGATGTTGTTTTTACAACAGTTAGTTGCAAAGTCCTTGTGTATTTGTGTTGTTTTCTCTGATTGTAGCAAAATAATTTTGCCACCATTACCGATTCAATTAACCATTACTTTTATTTTTCCTTTTGTACAGTGCATCACAAAGATCAGAATAAATTCCACGTAATAGAAACCACATAAAATTACTATGAGATAAGTGTAACTGCGTTATCATGGCGTTTCGCGTCATGATGACGGATTTTTCCTGATCATTGCAATTTTTAATAATATTACGTATGGCTTACCAATTTACCGCTAATCGTAGTGTTTGTAATGATTTGCCATCTTCCGGTTATATTTTATCTCGTGTTTCTTCCTTATTCGATTAAGCTATCATTAATTACGGTTCGTTATTCTCATTACGGCTTATATATGAAATTTAAATTATCTTACTTAAATATATTAAAAAGTATAATTAAGCTTTTTTTTCTGAATTTGTAGGTTTTTTAATGACGGTTTGATCTTTGAATCAGAAAAGCGACTTCATTTAAATTTCGATATTTTTTTTTTATTTCCTAATAGGTATTCTTTTGTGTATATAAATATTCATTTAAACATAGTATCTATTCGTTTGATAAACATTTTAAATAACCTATTAGCAAAATCATTTTGTGAATATTTATTCACAAAATGATTTTGCTATAATCCGTGAAAACAACATACTCTTCTACATATCTACATGCAGTACAAGCTGGCAAAAAAAAAAAAACATCTATAGAATATAATTATAAGAAGGTTTTAATAGTGCTGAAAATAATTAAGAGTTTAAAAAAGAGGAAAAAATTTTAATGGCATATTCATACCAGTTATTTTGGATAATTCCGTTTAGCACCCCAAAGTATCCACTCTAAGATGGTTGTTACTCGGAACCGCGTGTGAATTCAGTTCTAATTGCTCTTCCGAATATCCATCACAGGGTACAGTGAGGTATTAAATATATTTTATATACTTTATTTAAGCTCGTTATTAATGCCCTTTAGTTTAAGTTAGATGAATAAAATTTATAAATTCTGTAAAATTTCTAACTGTTAAGTAATTGGGTGTGTTGAAAGAATTTAAGTCTTCTAGTATATATTTATGACAGTTTTCTAAATTTTTTTGCTACAGTAGATGTGTTAAAAGTATTTTTTTTTTGCTTAAACGATACTAAATTTATTCAATAATCAGATGCTCATTTCGGCTTCGACATTTCAGCCACATTTATATTGATGTGTGTAGTTTATACAATTTCATTTGCATTAAAAGCTTTATTTTAATTTGTTCATTAGAATAAGACATATTTTACAGTTTTTAAATATTGAAACATATATGCTTATGTATGATAAATTGATAATTACCTGAATTCGTATTTGACTGTATATAGTCTGGGGGATAATCGTAAGAAAATTAACATAGGAACTCCATTTTAAGAACTCGGCCGGGGTAAATGATAGAAAAAATTAAATTAGTTATATATATGTATGTACTTATATAAAGTATTATGCGTGTAGCGCCTCGTGCAGATGGCTAGTTATACGCTTATTTAGCCATTATTATATAATATGTTAATGATAAGACTTAAAAATAATTTATTATAAACTTAATGTGTACAAGACATTATTTAGAAAGCTTAAAATTAAGTAACGAACTAATAAAGTGACTTAAAACGGGTCGTGACGTTGTTAAAGTCGTACTACGTGACATTAGCGGCATAATTTATTTGACAAAAGTAAAAGCCATTACGCAAAAAAATTGCACGCGATGATTAGTCTGGGTTTCCTGAAAATTCGATGAGTTGATGATGATTCTGTTCCCATTAGTAGCACTCATAAATTATTATCTTATTGTCATAATTTTTATCCTGTAATGTATAAGTTAGATCAATGCGATTTATTCCTAGTAGAGAAGAGGTCTAATTTTTGAAAACTGTCGCTATTAAAACAAGCAACGTTCTGACAGATAGTTTCTGATGTTTGTACAAAAACGCTTCCTTTAAAATACTTTACAATAGGCCGGAAATACACCTATTTTTTTAGCAAAGTTTTACTTTTGCTTCTAAGTTTTGTTTTGACTTTCATAAAAATTTAAATAAGTTGTTGGTCATTGCTTTACATTTAAAATTACTCTCAGTGCCTTATATTTTATATTCACAACGAGGTAACTACCAGGTTACAGAGCTGTTTCATATAAATTTCGAGGATAAATTTATATTTCTTCTACATGTATTTATGTCACCGAATTCTTCCCAAGCGCCTAGAATTGTTTTTATGAAATTTATTGCGTGCGTTTGAGTGAGTGCCTAGGTGGTTTAGATTCACAATTGAATGCGGTAGATGGCGCTGTTATTAGATTAGATTTTTTTTTATTTATACTTTATAAATATAGGTAGAGTACAGAGAGATATTTATAAGCAATATTGTCTTTCAATTATAGGCCGCTTAGTTAATGGAAAATATTATATAAATTAGTAATGCCCTTTAAAAATGTGTCACTGATTTTGCCCATAAGCGATGGCAGAGGACAAAGCACATTAAAACCTTGTATAGTTATAACTAAAATTATAAATGCTAATGATCGTTTGTTCATTTGTTAGTTTGTTACGGTTTTACACCTCAACTACTTAAGTGATTTTATGAATTTTTGCATAAACATTATCAGAGGTATAGAAAAGGATATAGGGTATGGTATTCATAAGATAAACATCAACATTCACGTATGCGAAATCACGGGCTATAGTTAGTAATGCATAGAGCATGGCATGTAACCGTGAAAATTACATTGAAATGTCCAGAAAATGCTAAGCAAAAGTAAAGAGCAGGCAATCTAAAGAAGACGATAAATGACTTTAAAATACCAAAATAAGTGTCAAATAGTTTTCAGTACAAATATTCGATAATATTTTTTAATGGAATAATTAAGATAAATGAGCGTGACAAATTTTAAATAGCATGACTATTTCAGATAAAGCCACATTTTTTATTACAATAACAGAACTGGTCACCTGGTGTGAAATGAGCGTCGCCATCCATATATGGACGCCGATAAGCAATAATAGGTTAACCCACAAAAGTCAAATTTGAAGATATGTATTTTGATACTGCGTAACATTATTCAAATAAAATTCAAATTATCTAAACTAATACAGGCTTGGCTCCTTATAATAAAACATTTAAGAATATGTTTTCTATGATAGTATATCAGCAATTGTTGATGTGAGTCAGAACATTTACTTAAAATCATTATATTAGTCACTTTATACGAAATTCACAAAAAAGATTGAATAAGCAAGCGTTATCACCGATGTAGAAATTAGCAGGTAAATACGTATATAACTTCTTATTTAATATAGTTTTTAATTATAAGAAAATCTTTTAAAAGATTATCTTATATAATAAAAAAAATCATAAATATTGTACTCGTAGATGTAAAAGTATTTATTTTCATGCATTTTCGTCAATTATTATTATTATTATATTACGTCAGATACTTTTAAAATATCACTCTACTTTAATTACTTTGTAATATTAAGTTTGCATTCATTTATTTTTTCGACAGGTTTTATCTCGGAAAATAAAAATATCTCCGGATATAAGAAAATAAATTGTATGCCTGTACGCCTAGAGCGAGTTTTGATATTTTTCGATTAACGTTTCGATTGGTATTATTAGGCTAATTTTGCATACATTGACTGGCAGCGAAACGCTAACTTTAACGAAAATTTCGCTAGAGGCGCTGCTAGTCAATGTATGAAAGAATACAAGAAAAGAAAGGATATTGTATTAAACGTTAATCGAGCATCGTTGTAATTTATCGTAGGTATAAATTTTATGTGACATTCGTAATTTACACTGTAACATACATCATTTAATAAGAAATATGTATATTAGCATCATCAAATAACCACAAAAAGGAAAAAATTACAAGGATTTAAATATGACAATTTAAAAGAGACTCAAATGTAACTAAAAATAACTTCCAAGAAAGTATCTACCTATTTACCAAACGACCTAATTATTCATTATGACATACCTACTTTATACCGCAAGTGTACCTTGGACATTAAGCATTATACTCGTAATTGTTGCTAATGCGACAATTTAATATGAAAGCCTATTGACGATTATTTCTAACAATTCCATTTAGACACTTGCGAATAATGAAATCAGTAGACGGGCCAATCCGGTATTCCACCAATGGGACAATTTTACATAGGTCGCGTTACATTGACGTCATACCAGCCCGCTGCGGTTTAACCTAACTGCCACTGACTCAGATAGTATAACGTACGTTTATATTGGCGATGTAGCGCTTTTGTGTCTCAGTGTATCACAGCGGATTAAACCTCGTGGTTGCACTGCCGCCTAAATTTGAATTTGGAATCTCGTGTATTTTTCACGGCGCCATTTTAGTTTTTCGTTTGTGACTTAGTTACATACAAATCGGAGTGTGGTTTTGTATATTATTTAAATTGAAGTGTTTTGTTTTATTGTGTGTGAAGATGTATTCTGGTGATATATGCTTTCGGGTCAAAGATTTTATGGATTTGGTGTACTACGTGTACGTTTCGAAACCTAAGAAGGTTGGTTATATTTTTAACATAATTATTTATTATGTGTTTAATATAAGTTTGTTTATTTCTTAATTAAGGAAATGATATTGTTTTCGAGGTTCTTCTCTGTTATCGGTCATTAATAATTAATATTTATTGATTGCATGCGTCAGTTATTCTCAATGTTATTACAAGCTCAATAGCATTTTCCGGTTTTTGTCCTTATTACAAAAAGCAACCTTCACCATTATTTTCACGGCCAGGATTTCATATATCTATAATTTAAAAATCTATACTAATCTACTTAGAATATAATAAAGAGAACGAAATTTTGTTTTTGCAAAATACACTGCGGAAACACTGAATTTACTTGAAAACTATGATACCATTTAGATGGCCAATTATTTTACATGGTCATAGGCTAGGTTTTATTTATAAATATATGCGTATTATTGAAAAAACTATGTAAAAGCAAAAGGCGATAATATCTAAAGATAAAGATATGCTTATCTTTTTATATCTATCCTTGAAAAATTATCTCCGAGCAACTTTCTTTTACGTCTCTCGTTTCGCCGAAGAATATTTTTTTTGGTTATTGCATTAAAAGCAACTTCGTAATATGTAAAAATTATATATAAAACCAACGATCCAATTATATTGAGTCGAACAAAATTCAGTGATATTATTTTTCTCAATTCTCGTTATAAGCAACTAATGTTCCTGAATGTAATGAATATATTGCATGTTACAATTTAATTTTTTTTTTCACAATAAATATATGAATTCCTATTTTTTTATGGACTCTTATTTCTATTAATATTAATATATGGTAAAAGAGTAAATCTAATTTTCTTGGACGTATAAAACAAATTCTATAGTATAAAATATTAACTTAAGAATATTTTGAAGTTATTAGTCAAGAATAAATTTAAAGACATGTTATAAAACATTTATCAGAG
Organism: Hypolimnas misippus; assembly: GCA_037950945.1. Taxonomy (NCBI): domain Eukaryota; kingdom Metazoa; phylum Arthropoda; class Insecta; order Lepidoptera; family Nymphalidae; genus Hypolimnas; species Hypolimnas misippus. Next base: position 4,628,993 of record JBBEEQ010000019.1, read on the forward strand.
AGATAAACAATAAATACAAAATCAAAAGTACAAAATTAAAAAAAAAATCTTATTCAGTTGTTTTTTTCTCTTTCCAGCAATCAGAAAGATGGAGGAAACTCAGAAACATAGTGCAATGGACGCCGTTCTTCCAGACCTACAAGAAGCAACGGTACCCCTGGGTCCAGCTGGCTGGGCACCAGGGGAACTTCAAGGCTGGACCGGACCAGGGCACGATATTGAAGAAGCTGAGTCCGCAAGAGGAGAGATGCTTTCAGGTGAGGACTTGTTTAAAAACAATCATCAATGATACATTTTTCGTTTATAATGCTGATTCAAAACGAAAGTGTTCAACTTACTGTATCTTACTTTACGAATTAAATAAAAAAACATGCAGTTAAGTTAATATATTCGTAAAGTAAGAGTAAGTTGTCAACAGGGTTAATCATTTTCAAGTCTGAGTACTAAAAAGATCACGTGTCCATATTATTTTATAGAATTATTGGGGTAAACAATATATACATAAATACAAATAATTCTAATATTTTGCACAATAAGGCAAACGCATCCCTGACTTTTTATCTTCATCCATTGACGTTAATAATTGTTTAATCATTCATAATTTATACGCGTTAATTACGTTGAAAACTTCTTGTACGATATAATACATGTATTATTGTAATAATTACGTAAAAATAAGCGAAGTTTTTTTTTGCCTATTGCGTTTTTACTTTTTATAAACACGTAAACGTCATGAAAAAAGAGAAACTACGCAAAATCACACGTTCACAGCCGGACATTACTTACCCAATATGTGCGTACTTTTTATTCGTCATGAATGAATGTAAAACTCGTTATAAATTAAAACTGTGTGTGTTATTATGCATGGAAGATATTTCTTTTAACCTTCGCCGTTATGTAAGACGTTATATCATTTTTCATTCTCACATAACGTCAGTCTCATACTAAGGTTAACCGCAATGCAATTTGACACTTGATAAACGTTTATTTTATTAATTATCGTATTATTATTTTATAATGGCTGTGCATCGCGGTTTCACTTGTCAGATAAAAAAGCCTATGTGTATTAGGTTCCGTGGTATTAAATATAGCCTACATGACGATTCATTAAAACATCCTGACTGAATGTCATGATCATTCTGAATTATCATTAAAATCCATTGAGACGGTATGTGAATTTACTAACAAACATATACTCACTGACAAAGTTTTGCATTTATAATGTTACTTAGATATAATTGTATTATAACGTGACAGTTATTGATGTTTTTTATTGAAAGTGCTTAGTTAAAATTTTGTAATCATTTAAACCTTCGATTTTTTATGTAATCATTCTTATATTTCTCTAGTCAATGACTAGGTCTAAGTCCTCTTTTATGCAAGTATGATATATTTTGGCCGTGCGAAACTGTGTACTTTAATAAGTTCATTATGGTCTATGAAAGGCTCTAACAAAAGTATTCTAAAGTAATGTAAACAAAGTCGTAAATAAGTATTAAGTGGATTTAGATAAACCTTCTTCAAGTGACCGGAAAATCCGGGAATGTCCCGACATTTTGCGTTTCGTCCAGTAATTTGACTTCACAATCTCGATGTCGAATACCTATTAGTATTTTACAACAAAAATGTTTTTTTTTTTTTTAACATTAATCGTTTCTTTACCGTGATTAAAGAAACTGTAGGTATATAAAATAGTTTAAAACATTTCGATTACTTTAGATTGTCACGGCAATTAGAAGCCTATTAAAACGAAGTAGGTTTAACCGATTTCGCAAGTAACCGTTAGTGTTAAATTGTTTTACGATGATATATATGTTTTCCGGTTACAATTTCCTAAAACCATTATATGTAACATCAATTCCGCTTAAAGACACTTGGGATTTACTATTAAAATATGAACGTTCGCAGTAAAATATTTCCTGTTTGATTTGAAGAACAGTAACATTAAACATTATAACAATGTTGTGTAACTTTAAATATTGCTATATATGGATTTCCTTCAAATAATTTGATGTGTAAAGGATATATTCCTCTATAAACGTTACCTGTATCTAAGAACACGTCTGTGTACATCTTAAGTACTTTTTCTGTAATTATTTCAGATTAATAATTTCACCCCCTACGTATAAAGGTACAAACTCACAAACAAAATATCCTTATAATATTAGTCTATACAAGGAATATATATAAGCTTAAGCTTTACGTACGAATTATTTATTAAGCTAAAGACAACAAGAAATACCTACCAAAGTTTAGTATGTATAAACACTGTTTGTGATAGGTAAATAGATAAAATCAATCTACTAAAAACCAATACTAACACGCGTTGTGTGAAAAATGACATTGATTTATGTAAAAAGTTGTTTGATCTTAATGGTATATTAATTAGTGATAATGACGGGTAATGTACCTGCTTACGATAAATTATAACGTTTACGTTCACTGATAACGACGGACGAGATCGTTTTCCTCATCAATCGGTCAAAGTACGAAAATCTTGTTGGTTTTAAAACTATATACTATTTATTACTTTATTGATATTGGCGTACGTGAGAATTTAAACGACTATTCGTGTTTGTTTAGGTGTTATAAAATTAATTAATATTTTCTTATTAGCTTTTTAAAGTTGTCACAACTAGTCGCGTAGCGATCGACATACGACCATATTTCATTAAATTTTCTACCGATTTCACGATTGACTACAGATAATCTATGTTCAATTTGACCACAGACTTCAACAAGAACGTAGAGTAAGTATATATGGGTGTGTTTGTGTCAAATATATGGTAGATGTGTTTTGTTTTTTTATGCATAATTAAAAAAAATAACATTCAGCATTCCTTTTCTATATACAAGTGTGCGAAATTTCATACTTCGCCGTCCGCGCTATATTCGTAAAAAAGAGTACATAGTTTCCACGTAAGCTTCACTTTTTTAAATTATATTATTATTTTAATTAAATATATCTAATTGATTACATTACTAATTCACTGTTCGTAGTGTTTTGTTGTTTTTGTTAGAGAGCAATTGAGGGTAATTAAACATTTGCGGAATTACTTTAATTGTAAATTAGTTGTAATTATAAAATAGTAGTTTCTCTGGCGTTGTTTAATTAATAATTGCATACGTAATAAATTGAAATAAAAAAATAATTAATTACTATTTTAATATTTATTTACCATAATTATCTGTGGATAAGCATGAAATATTTTTTATACGATTTAAGTAGTTTTTGTTTTTATTGAACGATGCGTTTAGTTTCATTAAATCTTCTTTTCATATTTTAAATTAGTTATTAGAATTGCATAACGTGTAGTATCTTTGACATCATTCGTTGGTCATCAACGACGGTTATTTCTTATCGAAATCATACAAATATAATTATCAATGAAACCGGATCTGGTTTTTATCAAGAACCTTTCATGTACAATCCAATAAAACAATGTTTCAATTTCTTTTTATTTGATATAACATTTCTACAACTTCTTCAGTTTATAAATAACGAGGTGCCTAATATATTTTATTTAATATAGGCAAAGTCATGGTTTTGTTGATTAAAATTTTCTTTATTTTTTTTTATATTTATTTAAGTTTATGTTTTTGATGTTTTCGGAACTAACTTACAACTAGAATTTACAAGGTAAATCTTACCACAAAAGAAAGTAGTTATGTTGCAGTCTTCTGGATTTACATTAATATTCAAAGGGCAAACTTAGTACGCTGACATTGAGTACTTTAAAAAACACTTTTTTTTTAATATAATGAAATAAAAAATATATTTACAACTTAACGATTGCTTTGATTAATCATCTACATATCAGTATATAGTCATAGACAATTTTTCTTTATTTTCATCGACATAAATCTTTATATTTCGTAATATTGTCATTGACGTCATTCGATGTTATAGGTACCTATTATATTACTCGATACACGAAAATGCGTCATGCATTGTTTTATATTTGTTAAAACTTTCATTATTTCATGAGTTCGATGCTCTTTGTTAACATTATGATTCAAGCATTTTTAAAATATATATTATCGCCAGTGAAATTACCTATGGAAAAAAAGATTTTTATTGGTAATATTTTTTTTTTCGAAAAATAATGTAGATATTTTTTCTTCGAAATAATTTTATCCTCTAGATTTTACAACGTAGTAATGCTGTCTGATGTATTTGTAAATAGTATTATTGCGAGTAAATAATTATATAATAGGGCAGTTAAATGTGAGATAATAATTAAGTGTTATTTAACGTTATTTTCAAACCATTAAAAGTTAAATTGCGTCAATCGTGAGAAAAATAAACAATGTTTACTTTTTCTACATTCATACAACTATATAAACACAACAACTATATTATATTTAATACTACACTTATTTCATTGTAATATAAACTAAAAATTAACATATTCATTATTTAGGCTGTTGGATGAAATGCTTTTGCCTTTTCTCAAAAAAAAAAAAATTAACGCCCATTAACGTGCAACCTTACGTTCTCTTAAAAAAAAATAAGCATCAAATATATAATTTTTATGTTTTTTTTTGTTTCAGTTGTTGATGAAAGACATACTTCGGCCGTTTGTACCTGAATACAAGGGTCAAGTGACGTGTGAAGACGGAGAACGTATCCTTTTCAAATAAAAAAAACCGATTTACTCTTGATTCAAACGGTTGCATTGAACTATAAAATTATTTGCTTATTTTTTTAGTAATAAGCTTGTTTTTTATAATTGGGTTAAAATTCAGTTGCATCCAAGAAATTACCCGTTTACGTAGGTATCTTAGTTTTTTTATCATCGTTGGTTATTTTTATTTCGTTAAAAATCGTAGAAATAAATAAATGTTGGAAATAAAATTATTATATGCAACTAATATGCAAATGTTGCTTAAAAATAGAACAAATTAGTTCTTTTAAAGGTCGTTGCTATTGTGGGTATATTTTTCGTTTTAATTTCTTTATAAAAACAATCAATTTTGCACAACAAACTCATGATTCATTATTTTTTGTTGTATAATACAAGGTACACTGCGATCTTTATTTATAAAAAGTTTGTTGATCTTTTACATAACGGAACGGACGGATCACGTGCTTTGTTGAATATGAAACATTAAAATCAAAATTTACCTCGTTGAAGTAAAATTTTGTCCTTTTACAACTGATTCATTACATTCATTTGTTTTCTCAAAGACACAATTATTTGACGTACTTCAGTACTGTTTTTCGAGGGATCACTGGTGTTCTAGTCTCTAGTTTTCTTGTAATTATTAATATTATGAACGCAAAGATGAGCGATCAATCTTAGAGAGAGGGAGGGTGCGTACTGTCGATAAATAATAGTAACTAAATAATCCATTATAGACAAAATACACTATTATTTACTTTTATGATATATTGACAGACACGTTGGTACAGTGGTCACTGCAACTGACTCAACCGCTAACGGTCGCGGGTTTGATCCCCGGTCACGGCAAATGTCTGTATTGGCCATATGGATGTTTGTCGTGGTCTGGGTGTTTGTGTTAGTGTAGCGAGTGTTTCCGAACCCCCGACACAAGGTCACGCGGTCTTAATGGGGGGCGTTGAGTGTGATGAGTTTATTTATTTATTATTATTATTACTAAAAGATTTTACTGAAGATATTCAATTAATATATCAACAGAAAATACGTGCTACTTTTGGGGTACATAAAATTACCAATCTAGGCTAGTTTAAAACAGCAATTAGTCAATTTTAAATAAACATAAATTTTTATCATATGTGATTCAATGATTCCTTAACGAATAATGTATACAGTGTACTTACAATTACAAGATCTCCTTAGTGACTTCGACTGTCCGTGCGTCATGGACTGCAAAGTCGGAGTTCGGACCTACTTAGAAGAAGAATTAGCTAAAGCCAAGGAGAAGACTAAGTTAAGAAAAGTGAGTAATCTTTGCTACTATTATAAAGTAAGATTTGAATTTATTTAGGTATGTTTGTACGAATAAGCTCAAAAACTACAGGACCGATTGTGATAAAATTTAACAGGGATGTAGTTTATATTCTTTGCAGGAATGGTGCTTTAACCCTTAAACGCATGGTGTATCAAAAATGGAATGTTTATTTCAAAGCCAAAATCAAAATCAAAATACCTTTATCTAAAATTTGTACTAAACTAATTTGGTTTTACGTTTATATTTTACATGACATCTTACTAATAGATTTTTTTTTTAAATATTATATAAATAATGTATATAAATTATGTTTTTTTTTTGTTACGAAATAAAAAAATCATGCGTTTTAAGGTTAAACTAAGTTTATTATCTTTCATAATATTATATTGGCAATTATAACAATCAAAAATCACACAACTTCGAGAATATTTTTTATTCTATATCAAGGAAAGTTTAATGATAATAAGTGTAAGATGTAAGTGTTATTGTATATTAATAGGATCATAATTTTAATCGCGTATTTATTATTTATCATGTCTTCTGTGACCTTTCATAACATACGTCTTTTAAACCCGTTCTTAATATAGCACTCTTTATTAAATATCAGTTTATTTATAAAAGACGGTTTAAATATATTTTAATAACGTCATAATAATATCGTTAACGAGTTCATTTGAAAAACGATAACAACAGCTTATTAATGTGAAAAATAATGATTAAATACAATTTTACTCGTGTATGATTACAAATTATTCCACTAATGTTTGAAAATTGAAAAGCATATTGTATACAATTATATCTGAAGTTTCTCATAATTTAATAACATAATAAAGATAGTGTTAACGTCACAAAACCTATTTTATAACGACCAAGGAGCCCTTAAAATATAACAAAAATATGGGTGCTAACCAAGGAAAGATTAATTTATTACAATAGTACCAGAAACCTTATACTTTCTAAAACAAAGTGATAGCGCGATTTAAAGTACAGCCAGCGCCATCTCTTATCAATCCCCGCAAACTAACTTTTGTATGAAAATATTATTACATTGATTATGACATTAACAGAAAGTAAAAGATTTTCGCCCGTTTAAAGTCACTTACAATTAAATAAATAATTATCTGTATCGAAATTAATGTAGAATTTCATAATATATGAAACTCCAATATTACCTAATTCAATTTTGTAGAGTGTAGTCAAATAAAATTCACATTTTAAAACCAAACACATTTTCATATAATTCCAGGACATGTACGAAAAAATGATTCAAATCGATCCAAAAGCACCAACAGAAGAAGAACACAGAAGCAAAGGTGTAACAAAACCAAGGTATATGATATGGAGGGAGACCATCAGTTCCACATCGACCCTGGGCTTCAGGATAGACGGTGTCAAGAAAGCTGACGGCACCAGTTCCAAAGACTTCAAGACTACCAAAACGAGGGATCAGATATTGGAGGCTTTTAAGGAGTTTACCGCCATGTTTCCTAGCGCCGTGGTGAGTGATCATTGTAATATTTAATTTAACCTATAAAAATACGAAACGAAAGGAAAAAAAAATTGATTATATTAAAATATGACGATATTATAATAACCGTGTTTGTACAGAAAATTTTCGCATATAGATAATATCGTCAGCTTAGTGACAGAATTAAAAAAATATGTAAAACGAGTTGGCTCAAAAGATTACTTTGATTAAATTCTGTGGTTCATAATTTATGATTTTGAAGAAAATATATAACTATTGTATCAACATTTTGTGTCATTGAAGTCAAAATAAACTGACCCAAGTGTTAAACGTTTTTTGCGTTGTTTCCAAAAATTTAATTTTAAATTCGGTTACTTTAACACTAAGAATGCGATATCAAGCTACCGAAAAAATCTTTTTCGTATTGTCAAATCAATTGTATGCTACGCAGATAAAGTAAGGGGGTAAATAGTTATTTTAAATTTCTTAAATTTCGACAATTATTTTTTATTTTATATCTTCGAAAGATCATAAAATGTATATCGACGACTACTCTAAAGTTTTCATTTTAAAACGTAACTAATTCCAAATTATTTTCTATTACAGCCGAAATACCTAGAAAGGCTGAAGAACATACGAGCAACATTGATAGAATCACATTTCTTCAGAACACACGAACTCATCGGCAGCTCCTTACTCTTCGTCCACGACAAGAGAAAAGCTTCCATCTGGATGATAGATTTCGCAAAAACAGTTCCTGTACCCGAAGGTGTAAATATCGACCATAATTCTTCTTGGAAAGTTGGTAACCATGAAGATGGCTACCTCATCGGCATCGACAATTTAATCTCCATCTTCGAATCCCTCATAAAAGACGACAATGGAAACATTGACCAATGTTATTCTAATCTAAGTTTAGATAAAAACGTTAGAAGAGATAGTTTAGCCACTTGAAGGCTTTGGAATTTTCAATACAGAATTTCACTCTGTAGTGTTTTGGGCGTTGAAATCAGCTATTTCATACAAGATTTCGCAAAAACAGTTCCTGTGCCCGAAGGTGTAAATAGTGACCATAATTCTTCTTGAAAAGTTGGTGGTAACAGTGGAGACCTTATTGGAAATGAAAATTTGATGAACTCCATCATCGAATTCCCCATGATAGATGGTGTGGAAACATGGAAACATGGATCAATGTTTTTCCAATCTAAGTTTATATAAAAACGTTAGAAGACACAGCTTAGCCACTTGAAAGGAATTTGGAATTTCCAATAGAGAAATTTGCTGTTGTGTGCGGCTTTGAAATCAGCTATTTCATACAAGATTTTACAAAAACAGTTCCCGTTCTCGGTGTTGTAAATAGTGACAATAATTCTACCTGTAAAGTTGGTAATATTGAATAGTAAATGTTGACCATAATTCTCCTTCAAAAGTTGGTAACATAGAAGATGGCTACCTCATTAGAATCAACAAATTAATCTCCATCTTGACAATAGAAACATCAACCATTATTTCGATCTAAATTTATATTAAGAACTCAGAAAAGACAGCTTAGCCATTCAAAAGGATTTTGGAATTTCCAACAAAGAATTTTGCTGTAATGTTTTGGGCTTTGAATCAGCAATTCCATACTAAGTTCGTATGGAGATGATACGTGTATATATTGACTTATTCATTGTAAATAATGATTGCAAGAACCGTTATCGTATTATTGATAAGTTTAAAATACTCATTGTAGAGTAGGTTGTTGATGACTTGATTTGTATTGATTATCTGATGATGCAAATGTTTGCTGATTTCGATTGAGTTATCGAACGAATAAAAGTTGGTTATACGTTTTATTATTTAATTGATGAACAAATTTATTTTACTTATCTTCCTTTGAAAGGGAAACTTACTGATGTATGTACATATCGTATTCATGATGTGTTTATTTGTTGTATATATTTTTTTCCATATAAAACTATTTATAATCTTAGCATAGAAAAAAAATAGCCAAAAAACAAATGAATTAAAGGTTTTCATATAAAATGAAACACTGCAAATCATGTAAAACATTATATTATTGCTTCACGAATCAGATACATTGAATTAAGTGCGATGATACTAAAGAAGTCTTAATAAGTAGTTAAATTGACTCCGTTTCAACATATTTGTGTTTGAGATGACAAAATGTTCAAGAATAAACACATCTTGTAATATATATTTATTTTCGTTATTGTAACTACACTATATTAGTGTAACGACTAGATAAAACTTTATTGCTAAGTAAATATATGTAAAATTAAATATATTTGAAGATACTAATTAAAACATATCACATTATTTCCGTGTTTGTACTCCTCCTTACCATTTTATTAAAATTATAACTATTTCACTTAAATAATGGAATGACACTAATACTATTACTGGCAAATTATTACATTTGTAATTATTATTAATATTAATTTACATAACTGCCTGCTATGAGGCACGAATTACACCTGTAAGTTTAATCTAAGGTTTGCATTATGTTTTCTAAATTGGACACTAATAAGCAATACTGTGTTAAGCCACTCGGACTTCATTTTGAGAGAATGGCGTCGAAAGAAGTCAAACCTTTTCTTAATAAATCTGTTTTCAGAAATATATTTCCGTCTTTTCTCATCTTTTTTAATAAAACATATAATAAATTAAAAGCAGATTAGCTAGTAAAGAGTTTAATCTTATAGTAAGTTTTTCAAATATATGGGATTACTGCATATTCGCAAATACGGAACACACTCTAATATTCTAAGGATTAAATTAAGAAACTTTTTTCCGTACTCAGTTCAAATGACTTGATTTTTTTTTAATACATAATGCATTATTTGAATATATCAATATCTTTTAATTTTACTTTTTGTGGGTTGACACGTTATTATTTTTGGCATTGACAACCTTTTGACAACCTTCGTAAGCTTACCAAGATATTTATTGTAATCTAGTTACAGATTATTTTAAAACAGTTACGAGAGTATATCTTACAAGTGTAACTCTCGCCTAGCAAAAAATAATAATCTTACACTTACATATTATAATATGCATTGCAAAAATAGTAACTTAATATTTGTATTTGATTTTATATATTCTTTAATTTTATCTTAAATTAAGTACATATCACTTTCTTAAGCATATAGTAATAATACTTAATAAATACTTTAAATAATATAAAAGGAATGATAATAGAGTACAACTAGATTTACAATAACGCAGTGTACGCGCTGGACGGCTTGTTAACTTAAATAATAAATTAGACATTAAATACTATTAATTGCACTAAGGTATCAAAGGCACTGGGTTACGTTTTATCTTTATTATTGTCGATAACGATATCCGTTAAGCTATTTCGTCTTGAACTTTCTTCGGGCGTCGAACTACTCTCTTTTCGCATACGCGAGAAAAGTCTAGCCACTGGGGCAGTTCCGGATCTGCTAGAATCAACAGGCGCTGGTGAATATCTTCTCGTTCGTGGTGGTGGAACTTCGCTTGCAGTTTCAGAATATGGAGGTGGAGGTTGCATCAACATAGTCATACGATTTTCTCTTTGTGCAGCTGCCGTTATTTGCAATTCGGCCCCAGCAACAACTGTAGCTAAAGTTGGAGTAAACTGAGGAGCAGCGGCTCGAGCTGAAATCCGTCTCCTTCTAGGCCCAGTTGCTTCTTCTAAATCTCCTCTACTCGGTACTGGCGGCAAATTGAACTCTGGTCTAATAGATCCTCGTCTCCTTGAGTTTTGTGAATTCTCGCTAATACCTTGTTCTTCTGAACTTTGGTTAGTAACTGTATCTATAACAGCTAACGCTCGAAGTAAATCCGCTACACTTGTGTTTTCTAAAACTTCCACTTGTTCTGATTCTGGAAGATTTGATATATTTACATCAGGATCGAATAAGCTTGGTCGTCCGCGACTCGTTCTATTTCTATAATGGTCTAATTCGCTAGAGAATAGACTGCCGCGACCACCATCTGTGGCTTGTCTATAACTCTTGATATCACCTGCGAATAGGCTGCTGCGACCCATTTTAGTACTATTTTGGTATTGTTTTATACTAGCTTCGAGATCACTGCTACTGGGCTCTGGCGTGCTTATTTTTCTACTATTACCAAAGGAAGGAAACAGACTTCTGCGACCGTGACGTGTTTTTTCCTTGTAGTTTACTAACTCATCTGAACTTTCCGGCATAGTGTCGTCATCGCTCTTCTTAGATTTGCCAAAAGTAGGAAGTAAGCTAAGCCGACCTCTTCGAGTTCGATTTTGGTACTTTTGTACTTCATCCTCGTCTACTGTATCATCATCATTACTCGTTGGATCGCTAAAATCAAATGTTGGGAAAATACTGTGTCTACCTCTTCTTGTACGTTCTTTGTAACGATTGGCGTCATCTTCAGGATCACTAAAATCAAACGTCGGAAATATGCTATGTCTACCAGATTTAGTTTTTTCTCTATATGCTCTAGCAGCCGCGACATCTTCGTCTTCACTAAAATCAAAAGTAGGAAATATACTGTGTCTTTTCGGTTTTTGTTGAGCTGCCATAGCAGCTGCTCTATCTTCATCATCTGAAAAATCGAATGTAGGAAAAATACTGTATCGTCCACGTTTTGTCTTTTCCCTATAGGCATCTATATCACTATTTTGTTCGTCTCCGCTACTAAAAGTAGGAAAAATACTTCCACGTCGAGTTTTTTCTTTCACATTTTCTGAAGATCCTTGGGCACTACTTACTCTACTCTTCATGGTATTTTTTATGTATTCTGCAGGACTTTCAGTTGAGCTCGGTTTCTTAAATAACCGTGCGAAGAAACTTCTTGGCTGAGTACTTTCGTCGTTAGGATTAACACTAGCAGGCAATGATAGCTTTCCGCTCCTTAAATTAGCTTCTTTTCTATATTTTTCTGCCGTGTCACCATTAGTCCACGTAAAATCGTGGTCTAACCTTGCAACTGATTCTTTTCTATAGTTTGGCACAGCTACACTTAGAGCTCTGGTTCTCATGGGAGTGCTGGGTAAGTAATCTTTACCGATAGTAAATAGGGGTGGTTTTTCACTAGCTAAAATTTGTTCGTCATCGAATATATTGATTCCTCTACCTTGGTGTTGCGCTTCAAATCCACCCAGCACATTTACTACTCTTGCAAGTAGTTCAACAGGCTTAACAATAGCTGATGCTGTAAATGTTCTTTCTTTATCAATACCTAATAGATCAGTATCGGATTGAATACGAAGCATGTCTTTAGCAGTTAACTGAATGTTTTCAGAGTTAGCTCGTTTTCTCTTAACAACAGGATCTCTCGGTACAATATCGAATGTTAAAATAGGGCAACTTGCGCTTCTGTATAAATGAGGAGTAGTTTCCACATAAACTGGCTGAAATTCAGAAAAAAATAATTAATTAATTGATTAATATATGTACAAATAATGTCATAGTTTTATAAAAGCAATGCTTATGTGATATTTTTATTCAGTAATATATTATAAACTAACCTTGACTTTCAATAAATTAGCTTCGTTAATGATTTTTCTGATAATAGCAATGTCTCTTGTGAATCCCTGTAAAATCTTGCTTTGTGTAGACTTCAACTGATAGGCAAATTTCTGCTCCAGCCTATGAACTCGTTCACTTCTCATACCACTCGTGATAAAACCAAGAAGCATTACGATGTATCCCAGTCCAAAGGTAATCCATATAATTAGAAAGATTTGGTACGCCAAAAAATAACCAGATTTAAAGCCATTGTTAACAGTTCCTGAAATATAATAATTTTTTATATTTAAAAAAAATAAATAAATTAGACAAAGCGTTTTAATTATTTTAAATATAATATATTATCTTGAACTTAAGAAAATGTTTTAAGCTTAAGAAATGAATGAGATGTACCTGCAACTATGTCACCAAATCCTATAGTTGTTAAAGTTACAAAGGCATAATAGATTCCAGCGACGTAGTCCCAGCCCTCAAAGACGACAAAAATACACGCTGGCAGGAAAATGAAGAAGAGGAATCCAGGTATGAGATAAAGGAAGATCTGCCCCAGCATGCCGAGATTGTGGAAAAAGTAATCTAGCTTGTCGGCCCGTTTCTCATTTTTCCTTTTATATTTCCGATAAACAGCAACGATCTGAAAAATAGGAATTTGTTTTTTTTATTAACGTCTTTAAAAATATACAAAAATATTTTATTTACATGAAGAGACTCTAATCCAATCTACATTATTTTCTTCTCCTAATGATTACAATCGACATTCTAGTTTAATATTAACTTGGGGAAATGCAAATGTAAAATTAAAATACTAAATAATGCGGAATACGATGTGTTACACTCATGGAATCCATTTGAAAGACCGTAATTTTTAGGTGAACTGTCTTTAATATAAAAAATAATGTGAGTTTGTTTATTTGTTTTTCATATGCACTTCTATACATACACTCATTTGATTGCGCGAAAACTTGAACAATTTATAGATTGCACTTGCGAATAAATTATAGGTATAATTTAATTTAAGTCGATGGTAGGAATGTCGTGCCGGCCAGACAGAAAAATAAGTTTTAGACAGTCGTTGATGCTGCAAGTAAAAGCTTCTTTAATATATTTGATTTGTTTACCTGCATTCCGAAATATTCACCAAGGTTTGCGAGCAGGATACCATTGATAGGGATTCCAAACATACCATAAAATATCATCAGGATTCTTGAAAGATGTGTTGTAGGTGCCAGATTGCCATAACCTGTAATAATTTTTAAAAAATTCATTTAGTTTTGCACTGATTGGACATCGATTTTATTAATAATGGATTATCCAGATAATATTAAACATCCTTTGGAATTCACCATCATATTCTAATATTTTCATATTCAATTTGCATAAGCCAATTATGTAGTAAGTTCAATCTACTATCTTAAATCTCTGGTGATATTGCCGGGGAAATATATATAGGAATTATTTAGTATTTGAAGTAAATTAGATTTTTGAAGCAGATAAAACTACAAGTTACAACTATTAAATTTACAACACGTACCTATGGTACTGACGACTGTGTAAGAGAAGAAAAAGGAGTGGTAGAAGTCCCACTTAAATGGGGGTTCAGCATCTTCTGTGGTGTAGTTGAACATGGACTTGCCACAGTATTCGGATAGTTTTCGTAGAATATTATCTTGTTTGTCGGGGTCGTTCGGTATGTAGTTCTCGTAGAGGAGATCTGGAAATACCAAAAATATATTCTTAACACAAGTCATCTGTTTATTTTTTTATTCTTATTCTTTTTAATTTCCGATTCAATTAATTAAATTAAAAAAAATTATTTCTTTTTAAATACTAGGATTTGGTGCTCACGGAGACTTAGTTTTAAAGTAATACATACATATATAAATAAAATTAAATTTATCTTATAAATGGTGCTATAGTTTTTAAATTAAAATAAGCTTAGTAGTTCCAGAGTTTACTTCGCTCGTACCAAAATAAAATCTCTTCATTTTATTAATATTGATTGAGTTAAGAAAAAGATGTTGATTGTATAATCGTTTATACTTATTTGTCATTATATATTTTTTAAAGATTAAATAGCGGCAACAGACAGACAGAGTTACTTTGAATTTATATTATAATTTTTATAAATGTTATTGATTGATATGATCAATTTGGCATTTAGAAGAAAGGAAAGACTTTTTGTCTTTTAAAGAGAAAACTAAACGAAACGCTTCAGATATCCATTACGCAGTTGTTTTATTTTTTTTTTTTTTGTATTTCCATAACAGAAGAAACATAATACAATACTTCGCAAAATTGCCCAATAAGGTAAGTTATCTCAACACTTACAAGTATCTACTCTATTTAATAGTTGTGATATTAGGTATGGCTAAAACACATTTTGTGAATTATTGTTAACACAACATTGAAACACAATGTGTAATAGTTAACATAGCTAAGGATCTAGTTAAACAAAGTATTAGAATAATTGCTAAATCACGACAAAAAGTTAATATGGGAAGTTAATTGGATACTTAAAAGTTTTTATGGCGACAATTTTATGCTCGGTTCAACACAAATGAGACAATTTGTTTTTTTTTTTATTATTATTTTGTTACAGTTTCAATTGGATTAATTTTTTATTTATCTTTCACTTCATTCTGAGAGCCGGTAGCTTAACTCCGTTTGCTATATCTTTCTTTTGTTCCTTATCATTCCTCATTCATTTTTGCAATTACAAATGTCCATTGGCAGAACTGATAACTTAATATTAGGTGTCACCAACTGGTTTAGACACCATTTTTATAAGAAAAAACTTTAATGTATTTGTTAACATTAGTCAAAGATAACGTCGGATATTCAGATCTTTCATGGTCTGTACATACAATGCCATTTTGTCCGCGTAGGATTTAAATCCCTGAATCATCACAAAATAAAATCCTTCTTGGGGAGACTTTTGTATGTGATACTTTAAGTTTTTCGACTGCGTAATGTGATTCAGTTCTAAACGATCTATTTCGAATTACAAAAAAAATACTCCGAGATTTGTTCCCTTGTTGCGTTAACCATAAAACTTACATTTCAAAATTTTGTTTTTAGAAAAAAAAATGACAAAAGTAAATAATGAATAAATGTAAGACTAGTAAGAAGATAAATTTAAAATTAAGTATTCGTATGCTCTACCGATTTTGCTTGAGGGAGAAACTTCATACCATTATTACAACAGGTAAGATAAATCGTTTAAGATAAGTTCGGAGATCTGTCCCTTCAATTTTATCCTTATAAGGATCTCATAATTATTTAGCTGTCACTTATCGTTTGAAAATAATAATTCTAATATAATTAATGAATTTAATCGAGAGAATTTAACGTCATTTCTTCAATTTTTGCTGCATGATTGGTATTGTTTTACAAAAAAAAAAAAAATCGTGACCATATTTTTGCTTGATCATAGAAATTAAAATGTAAAATAGAAATATGTTTGTTTGAAGTCTTTTTAGATTTAAGAATTGGTCCTCTGTATTAACAATTACTGTGTAAAGACTACTTTAGTGTAGATAATGTGTTAAAAGATATTTTTAAACTACAATATAGTGATGAACTTCTTAAATTTTGGGAATCTACACATTAAGAAAAAAACAACGAATTGTGATTTTTGTACTTGGTTATCCGCATAGGGTTTTTCTTCAAAAATGAATCATGGTGGGAATTTAGTGAATTTATATTTAAAATAAATGATCTTAAATCTTTTATAATTACTAACACTCACCTATGGGTTTTTAAACGAGACATTTTGGTATCTCCAAACCAAATGCCAAATAATAAATACCTTAAGAAAAACACGTCTTTCTGTTTTTTAATAATTAAGACTAAAATTATTTAAGCAGAAGAACTTTATATAAGCAGTTAATTTTAAATTAAATAATTATATTTATCACATTTTGGATAGTGTCAGAAAAGGACATAGATTAGCTTTCTTCTTTAAATAAAACTACGATCCTCTACCGATAGAAAAATACTCTTAGCCGAAGGATATTTCACACAATAACCATTGTCTTTTACAATCGATAACTGGATACAGATAAGCAATACTGTGTCAAGCTACACGGAAAATCCGTTTTTGAGAAAATTGACTCTAAAGATGTCAAACCTATTCTTAACAAATTTGTTTGAAGACGTATACATCCATCTTTTCTTTTCTAATTTCATAAAACTTAAAACAAAATAAAATCTGATTTGATATAATAAAAAGTTTCATCTAATAATAAGTTTTTTAAATATATTAGATTATCGCATATTGCTAAATATTGAGTGCACTTCAATATTCGAAACATTAAATTAAGAAAGGTTTTCCCGTACCTATTGAGTGTATTTTTTTAATAATGTTAAATGACGCATTATCACAATACATCAATATCTCCAAATTCTACTTTTTGTGGATTGACACATTATTGCTTATCAGCATCCAACTTGCTTACAATCTTAAAAGACAAGACAGCTCAAACGTTCTGCGGTTTGGGAAGTAATTAGCGGTTTATTGTACCAAAGAAGTTCCATTGAATAATTTTTATAGTTCACCTAAAAGAGTTTTTATTACTAAACCAGTGGTAGCTTGACGTTGAACTTATGACAAACCCATAAATTGACGATTCGAAATAGCTTATACCAGCCTATTTCATTATATTTTCAGTTTGAGTTATGTTACATTATACTATTCGACGTTAAAATATGTACTCATTTAGTTTGACTCGGTCGTCATTTCACTTCTTCACCCAAAGATATTTTCGCCTGTCATACTTAATGTTTAGCTTGTTAGCAACATCGTCCCAAGGGGTCGGCGTCCTGGGTGCCAAAATTCATTTATAACATATCTATAGCTATATAATACCATTGGTTCGCCTGTAAAGGAGGAGCGGCTATCGTATTATTGTCGTGATTACCATCAGATTGACATAAATCGTTTTACAATGAGGTTGAAGTGTACAACAATAGAGTGAAGGTCGGAGTCACTGTCAAGATCAGGAATACCTACAGAGATACAATAATTATTTGTAGGATAATCTTTATGTATAGAAATCTTCGTGATTGTAATGTTAATGATCGTAATTGATTTATCCTGTGATTTTAACTTCTAACGCATACTAAAATAATAAATGCGACTCTATGTTAATGTACGTATTTATATCTGTCTGTTTTTTTTTGCGAAAATCGAATGACAATGTACAAAGAACCTTAAAATATTAATAATTTAAAATGTTTTATTAATAAAAATATTTTTATAGCTATACTGCTTAATCGATAATGGATTTTTTTGTAATATAATAGCTTTAAAAATCAGCTTGTAGTCGAAAAAAAAGTTTAACGTTAACACATCAATTGCCGAAAATGCAAGTGTTATTGTAGTACCTAATAAGATAATTAGGTAATAATTTTATTCTTATTATTTATAACGCATTGAAGAACATGAGAAAACTAGTCCCTTTCCAAGAAAGATTAAAAAGAAGTTGATATCATCACTGGTAAGTAATAATTATTTGGACCTACACAATAATTATAGTGCAAATTAATACTTAAATATAGAATTTACTTGTCTAGAACATGCATTTAATATATAATGAATAGTTAAAGTTTTAACTATTAATATGATTATCGTTCTGCTTTTTTTTTATTACTAGACAATTTTTGAGCATCTTATCTCATAATGTCTTCATTTTGATTAATATAGAATTAGATCTACTCTCAGTGGTGCTACGACTTTCGTTAAAATATTTTCATAACGACCAAATTTACAAACTCTACTTAATTTTTAATTATCCTTTAATTTCGTGCTTTGTCTATTCATCATATTGAGATAGAGTCTAGCTGTAGCCCACTATACTTGCATACGGGCTCGACGTGAAATGGCTATATAGGTGTGTTTAATATGGTGAGTGAGTGAGCCGGAAGCCTAAACCCCTTCCCCATTCCTTCCCTAACTTCCCATTTCCTATCATCCGTTATTCCTTTTTAAGCTGGCAAAGTATTTGAGTGTCCTCCGGTGCTGCAAATATCCATGGACGGCGATGATCACTTAATATCAGTTGTCAAAAAAAAACATTCAACTGGAGACCGATCTCCAGTTGAATGTTTGAACTGCTGACAGTTTAAGGATAATGTTAAGAGAATTTTTATTGGCCTATTACATTTGTAATAATATGTTTTTTTTTCTTTTCTGTACACACTAAGTACATGACGATTATTAAACAAAAGTTACGCCTTATAAAATAAAGAGCAAATATCATTGAAGTGTTTCTTATCTTTTACATTCTTGGGCGCCATTTAATACTAACACTCGTAAAATCGCATCAAATATTATTTTATTGTTTTTAAGATTATATATACATTTTAAATTTGTGCTTTATTTAAGTAAATATATTAAAAAGACAATTTAAAATAAAATACTTTATAAAAAATACTACTTCGAAATTTGAGAGTATGATCATATAAATTAGTTCAATCAAAAACACCGATATAATATTGTTCTTATTTGGCTATTATATTGGAATATAAAATTTTACCAACGTAATGTCTTTAGAGTTCAATAAGTGTTTTAATCTTTATCATATCTTCGTAATGTTTTTTTAAAAATAATATATTTTTTTAATCTATTTACTTTATAGCTCCAAATATTTTAAAATGCAGACTAAAAAACTTTGCATTTTGAATAAACACTCGCACCGTCCTTAGTGATTGTGATGTATTTACCACTTAGCAAGATCGTGATTCCTATTCTATTAACATTTATTATAGAATATTGGTACATCATACAGAATCTTTCAGATGTAGAGGCTATTAGCTCAACGGATTATATACTAAGGAAGTTTGAGTCTAAATCCCTTGGAATACGCTAAGGTTAACTTATATACTTGATAATAAGATGCACAACACAATTATAGTAGCATTTGTATTTTATACATTCAATTCTTTAAGCAATTTCGGTTTTTCAAAGGCTTTATTCGTTTTTACGAAATGTTATGAATGGTGTGACAACACTGAAAAAACTTGATATTTTTATGTTTTCAACTCATTACAATAAAGATGTCTTAAATGTGCTACAAAAAAGTTAGTAATTTTTATTTCGGTGGAGCCCTTTGACCTTACTTTTAGTCTTCAGGTTTTACAAATCTGTGATTTAAAGTTGATGTCGATGAAGTCATTTACGTTTTCTCTTTGAAAACAATTAATTTATTTGCGTATTATTTATTAAGCTCTCGTCGAATGAGTCGTACAGCTCTAATTAAATACTTAATTTACAAATCACGAAACAGCCGGCTGTGTTTACACGAAAAATCAGAGTATCTATTCAACAATGTTACAATTATGCGCTAAAGTAAGGCATATCGTTTACCGAAAAAAAAATTAATAAGCCACAAACTTATATCTATATTAAAAAATATATTAATTTAGTGAAATAAAACTATTTTAACTTTTTACTGGACGTTCAGTCTACCCGTGACCACGAACGCTGCAAAGTGCTCGAAACGTCGGGATGATAAAAATAATTAATATACGTGATTTAAATCCGTTTAAAATAGTTTTATTTCAATGAATAATAATCGCGAAAATCTAAGACAACGATATATTAATTTAGTGCTTAAACAGAATTTTTTTATTTTGGACGCGCTCTTTTCAAATTTCTACTTTACCATCTTGTGTTTTTGTGGGTTACGCCGCCATAATGGAAATACGGCGCGAACGGCAAAGATACGAGGTGGTGAAGAAGCGATACGTAAAGAGCATATCCAAATTTATAATATCATCAATTTTCGAAAGTCTAGAAAAACTAAAAAAAGAGAGGTGGCTACGGAAAAACTGACAAAAAAAAATATTTTATAAGCCTCTCTAATTGCTGTTGTTTCTATTAAGGTCGTGCATAGAAAATAGTAATCTGTGATTACCATTTGGTACCATTCTCAAATTCTCTAACCCATATATATATATAATTCTCTAACAATATTCAGGACTGCACGTTTTTAGGTGCGATGTTAATTGCTTTCTCTACTTTTCCAGATGTCATCCATTATAATATTTCATAATAATTTTTTAAATGTTTATGTCTAATAGTAATTGAATGTTTGACTTCGAATAACGTCTTATACCATACCTAAGAGTTCGGGGGAATAACATTAGCAAGGAATGATATGTGCAAGCAAACACGTACGAAGTTTAGGCTGAATGTCCATTACTGTTTCAAATTATCACGTATTTTGGTTGATAGATAAGAATGTAATAATATATTTGATGGAATTTCTGGATAGTATAATTTTTAAGCAAAATAATTTAACACACAAAATAAAAATTGAAATTCGAAACCGGTAAAATATAATGAAATTCACGACAATTATTTTGTATTTATACTACACCATGTGTTAAGTAATTGAAAGTAAGCGACAGTTATTCCTTTCCGTTCAGTAACTGTTTATCTATTATCGTAAATTATCGTTTACTAATGAGGAAAATTGATTTTCCCGTCAGTAAATCAAATATTCAGCGAACTAAGTACGGGAGGACGACTATTTCTTCCGACATGTCCGCTGTAGCAGGTTTTCCTTATGTCGAACACGACGGTTACAGAATGCTAATGGACACTAGAAATTTCCGGCTCGAAATAAACAATTTCGGCCTCCGGATGCGAATATTTATTTAATTTTCGACTTTTAACTATCTGTTTTGTTTAGTAAACAAAATATTCAAGGTTATGTTCAAAATTTGTTTATAGAATGCAATTTAAAAAATTGGCGCATACCAGCAAGTACTTTTCAATTAAAGTAATACATAATACGTTTTAATAACTACATGATCAAAATGGCGTCACGTTACCAGACATGTAAAAAGAAATATATTTTATTTACCGTGGTATGATTTTTCATCAGTCCTTCTTTAATTTATCTCAAGTATGAATGAAATAAAAAAAGGTTTTTAAAATAAAATAAAAAACTGTTAGTACCAAAAAGTTGAAGAAGGATTCGTCAATTCACAATATCCAATGAAAGATTATATTGTTTACTGTGTAAATAGATATGTTTATAAATTAATAATTAAATCTAAGCACGTAAGGCTATCGAGCCTATTTCGCCAATCGTTAAGGTGTTTATAATGCAATAAAATTTATCATTGATGATCAGTAGTATTGTTTAACATGGTTTTCTACTTAACTTTAGAAATAACATCAACTAATTAAAATAAACTCTTTTCATTTCACTAATTCCAATAAAACCTTTTTGCTCTTATATTATCTCATCGTACAAAATTAATATGGCATTATATCTCTAACTATATAAACTTTGTATCTACAATGAGAAAAAAAAAATTGTTAGAATTACTTAGAAAATGAAAACACATTCTAAAGTTATAAGATATACGATTTATGTTTTATAGAAGCATCACTGAGAAGAATCCTTTGTTAATCGAAATGAAAATTATATCAGCAAATATTAGCATTTACTAATGTTTTAATAATTTAAAAAGTATCGTATTTTCTTTTCACGCAGTATACATACAATGACGCAGATTAAAGTATACTAGAGAAGCAGAAGAACCTTTCGAGTGTTTATATCCTTCAATTAAATATGATTAAAACACTTGAAATAAATACTTGATTGTAGCTACTGTTTATAGAAGGTGATATATCTTGTTAACAAATATTGGCCATGTTTTTTTTTGCGTGAAGGTCGATGAAAATAGAATACGGTGTGGCGACGCGAAGTGCGTTGTCAATTACAATAAACAATTAGTTAAATCTATGTACATATATATTAATACGTGAAGCTAAAATTTTGTATCTCTTTTTGCGAAAATTGTCGGAGACGGAGGTTAATGAAATTTCGTGCACTTATTGTATAAAGAGAAGGAGCGAGGAATGCAATTTTTTTTAACTAATAAAAATACTTTTAATCAATTACAAATATTACACACACTTTTGACACACACATACATGTATACTCTTTTGTTTTTTAAGTCTGTGGTCAAATTGAGAATAGATTAAGGCGAACAGCGACCTCAGATGAATAAAATAATCACATACTAGCAGAATTTATCAATATTTTTTATATTCTATTTTTTTAGGTTTATTTGTATTTAGTATTCTAAAAATCCAATTTTTAAAAGCATTCAATTTATAGTCTGTGGTATTATATATAAAATAAAATTTAAAATATTTTTTTCTTAAAAATAATCGATTGGCCATATTACTCTGTTTCTATTGTCGTTATCAAAATTGAATCCTTGAAACGTGCGGAATGTAGTGGAATAATAAATAAATTAACGTTTCCAGCGAAAAGCTAAGTACTTATAATCCTTCTACGTATTTGAATAAGATATTCAATTAAAATGTACTCACACTTAAGCTATCATTCTATGTTCACTTTTCATACAAAGAAAAGTAATAAGAGTAATCAGACTCTTTGTAAGTAAGGTGACTGATCGCTTTATACATATGTATACAGTAGTACTGATTTAACTTGTAATCAATACTCTATACTAATTAGTGATGTGCCGGATATCCATATCCGTATCCGCGGATATCCGTAAGAAAAGAAAGATCCGTTACTTTTTGTCTTTTTTTTACCTTATTAATTTAAAAAAAATAGATCAAATTTTATGTATATCTTGCCTATCACGCAGTCTCAAGTGGGTCAACTATCGTTTTAAGAAAAAAGTTAGGTTAGTAGAAAGTTTTTAAGTAAGAAATTTAAGATCCACATATTTAACGATCCGGTACGAAGCTGCGATCAATAAAACACTAACCAGTGGGCCATCTCTGCTCTATAACACTTTTTATAGTAATTCATTCATTGATTCATACTTGATCAGGTTTAATAGATTCTTTCTTACATCTATGCGTGTATGTGCCGCGATTTATTTATTATTTGATCTGCATAGTGTTGTCATTTGATCATTGGTTTTTCATTGAATAATTGCCAATCTTTGTAAGCTGTAGAATTAATAATTAATTTAACGCATGGAAATGATTGTTATCATAATTTGTGTTTTGTTATAATGATCGTTTTGTTTAATATATACTTATTTTTTTTATTTCAACTTGTTGTATTACACAAAACGTATCTAAGCCCGCTAACCCATAGTGGAGAAGCGTGGTAGATGAAGATCTAAATCTTCTCTTTAATAGGTGAAGAGACTTTTGCCAAGCTGTGGGACATTTACAGTCTGTTACTTTATTTTACTTACTTTTCATCTGAGTAACTATTTTATTAATTTACATTTTTTTGTCATTGAAATTATTAATTACTTCACGTAATGTCACATGTGTTATATCAGAACTTGAAAATTTATTAAAAAATGTAATCTGTTGTTCGTATTATTTATTTAATATTGGAATAAAATTAAAATATAAAATGTTTACGTTCCGCAAAATTATTGTTGTGAAAATTTTTTTAACGATTTCGCGCAAACTGCTCATTGTTTTTAACTACACAGATTTGCACATTCCTTTTGTTTCGTTAAATTTCGAAATATTATCCGAGGCACGAATGTTTTAAATGTTCACCACGATTACAACTTCTAATTATTTGTAATTATTCTTTTGTTAAATAATATCACGTGACAATTGTCACATTTGTATAATATATACAACATATAATGTACATTATACATATTACAATTTTAATATCAGCTCTAATGTTTTGTGGTAATGCTGAAGTGTCACGTGTAATATGACGGGGTGAGATGGCTGCGCATTTGTTAAGGATAACGACACCTGTGATTAAAATTACTCATTTCTTATAACAACATTAATGCAAAAAAGAGCATATTTTTACAAAGAACATTATCTAGATCTCCTAATTACGGAAAAGTGAATTAAAATGTTTTTTATTACAGGTGTCGATATAGAGTATTGAACTCTTAGATTGTTTACTTGACATGATTTTCAGCTGGAATGGATATATTACTCTGTATCCAAATTAAAAAGGTTTTACGTTTTGGATATAATGTATGAGAGTAAAGCCTTTGGTTAAAAAGTCTCACGACACATTTAATAAATTATACACAAAAAATAATATATCCTCAAATTGCGAATACTTACAGAAGTAACATCCAAATATGTGATGAAATAACATCCAAACACAAAGTTTGCTGACACAAATTTTATTATTATTAAGAATTAGTAGCTATATTAATATTTCAAATATTCTATTGCATTATTTCAATTATATTAAACAATATTTAATCTCCTTATCACAAAAACTGTTAGAGGATGTCAAACTAGCGCTTTCGTGCAGTGCATTAAACTCAAAATCGACTAAACAAAACTAATAATACCAATTTATTGATTGGTTGACAATTAGTCTGAAACAGCTCGTAATTATGTCATATTAAAATTTTAATATCATTTTAATGACGATAACATGATAAAATAATCAGGAACTATTATTCCAATTTGAATTTTTAATTATTTTTAAATAGGCTGTATAAACATCGCCTTATGACCTACAGCAAAAACAACGAAGATGGAGTAACTGGTATTAATGTTTTTTTTTTTTTTTTTGTAAAAAAAAAAATAATGTGTATACATACAAGTAATCTTTACTCCTTTGCAACGGTATACTAGTTTAAATCAACAATGTATCTACTAATGGTTTCACTTTTTGGGTTATCTTTTGTTGTCATCCCGTATTCAGTTACGCCCATAGGTGTATCAATAAAAAAAAAACCTAATTCGAATTGGTTCCAGTCATCAGTGTGTGAAATTTATTGTAATAATTTAAATTACTTTTCTTTCCTTAACATGTTACTAATATTCAAGCAATTTTAAACTTTAACTCATTTAATCTATATATATATATAAAAGCAAAAAGTCTCTTACCCATCACGAAATATCAGAAATTACGAGTGCTAGAAGTTTCAAATTTTGCATGGCGGTTCATTTGAGGACGTAGATGCTAAGACGGGGTTTTGAAAAAGTCAAGCCCTAAGGGTTGAAATGGGCGTCGGAGGTTAGTATGAAAGTCCAATATTAAGTGCGAGTAAAATCGCAGGGGACAGCTAGTCATTGAATATAAGTAAAGACAGGAGTGATATAATACAAGGTATATCTTTTCTATTCTTTATATTCGTAAAATCTTAATTACCAACATTTAGTCTAGATATATTTATATATTAGCTACAAAACGTCAGCTAAGAACCAGCAATATAATTGTGATTATATTTAATTATTTAAGCATTATTTGCGTTTACAGTAATGAATCATGAATTAAATAAACAACTTTAAGCAATTCTTATAAAGATATACGTTTCTGTCATAAATATAAGTTTTCTAAATCAAGGAGATAAAAATGTAATATTTAATTTTTACTTAAATACTTACTTACAATTTACGTCAAGATAAAAGCAATAAGTAATCGCGAATTTCTATATCTTTATTAATATAATAAAGCTGAAGCTCTTTTGTCTGAACTGGCTTATCTCGGGAACTATAATTCCATATTTGAAAAATCTTATCGCACCATCATAATACAACACGTAAATTTTGTTCGTAAGTTATAACGGGTAATCTCTGAAATTACTGATCCGATGTGTTTTTTTTTTTGCGTTAGATAGCCCATTTATTGAGGAAGATTATAGGCTATATTACATCACGCTACGGCTCATTGAAGCCGCAACCCTAAATGTGACTAAAACCGCAAGGGGCAGCTAGTAATTACATTATATATGTATATATACATACATTATATAACAATTATCTTTATATATAAAATAAAACCTCGATTGCACTGTCTGATCTATCAATGCAGAGCGCAAACTAATAAACGGATTAAGTACAAAAGCACACATATAGTCATTACGACGTAGGCGTCCGTTAAAAACGGATTTTTGAAAATTCAGTCCTTAAATGAATGAAATGGGAATCAAAGTTGGCAGAGAAAAATCTAACATGGAACAAGGGTTGATTTTGAAAAAGATTTCGTATTCACATTCGGGAGAATTAGGTCAAACAAACATAACTTTCGCATTTATAATGCTATAATTATCGTTATGTAAAGTTTATAGGCCTTATGGACACCTAAGTTAAAGAGTTGCCTAGCAACCGGCTGTTGATGTCAAGAGGGAAAACATAAATAATAATAAATAATAAACGCATCACACTCAACGGCCCCCATTAAGATCTCATGACCTTGTGTCGGGGATCCGGAAACAATCACAACACTGACAAAAACACCCAGACCACGACAAGCATCCGTATGGCCAATACAGACGTTTGCCATGAGCGGGGATCGAACCCGCGACCGTTAGCGCTTTAGTCAGTTGCAGTGACCATTGCGCCAACGTGTCTGTCAATGTCTGTTAAACATGGTAATACATTATTACAGAAGTTAGGGAATTAAGACGTTGACTATGAATCTATTGTCTTATTCACTTTTGGACTCTTTAAAAGGAGTTTATATCGTTTTGCTTAAATAAAAAGTTTGTAATAGAATATATTTTAAGTAATAGTATAAAGTCCATCATATGTTATAATTAATTATTATTTTATATTACCGTATTATCAACAGCACGATCATTCTTAGTTGCAACATTCTTTAATTGATTTTAAAATTAACCTTATTATGAATATAATGGCTTAAAGAAACTCTAGCGTTTGATCGATGATTTTTTTTATAGGATATCGTGTAACATAACAATAGATCGAGATGCTAAATTAGGTGTGTGGAGTTCTGATTTACTATACCCTGTCGACATAAAATACATTTCGTAACCTTCTTTTTTATTATTTAAAATATTTTTTTTTAAATAAAAGTAACCTAAGTAACTACTTACAATATTAGATATATGCAATAAAATGGAAATCTTGTCAAAATCGGTCGAGCCTTTTCAGAGATTAACCGGAACAAACAGACATACAACAATTAAAAAAAAATTAAGTACCGTATATATTTTCATTTGCGTTTTGTAAAGCTGTAGATTTTAAATTACAAATAGACACAAATTATAATAGTTTCTTTCAAGTTTAAAATCTTAAATACATTTTATGGCAAGCTGCTAAAGTAAAAAAAAAGAATCGAAGTATGTGATCATCTCTGCGAATCATTTTTTTGTTAGACGAGGAAATAGAACAGGAGAAATCTTGTTATTGTTTTGTATCGACGTCAATTCTAATTTACGTATAATTTTTATAATCAATTCTAATTGAGCAATCTTATTACAATTTCTAATAATATTTTTTTATAAACTGTAAGCCGTGACTTTGTCCGTGGTAATTTCTTGATTATTTTATTTTACAGTCACCGTTTTTAATTTTTTGCGTGAAGCTTTAATTCCTTATCAAAAATAAAAGTATTCAATATTATTCTTAAAATATTATATAAGCTTAAAAAAATCTGAAACCAATTAATCTGTCACTTGACTATTCAATAGTGCTTTAAAAAACTTTTTTGAAGTATATTTTATATTTAATTCAGCTGCCAGTAAAAGTTTCGTCATAATCGATTTAGCCGTATAAAAGATTTTTCGGAACAAACTGACAAAAAATTTAAAAACGTATGTTTTGGTATAAGCTGTTATTTTAAAATTACAAACAGACACCGAATTCATTTATTTGTTTAAATATAAATGTGATTTTTTTTCTTCTGAAAGTGATGAAATGAGTAATCGTTTCACAATCAAATTTATAACAGGAAATTAAAATTATATTAATAATCAATTGGTATTTAATTCTAATTATATTCCGATCAGTATTTCATTATTACTTTTTTATACGAGTTTTGTTTACAGTGACTAAACGATGACCTCCGACGTTATTTTTAATATTATCTTATTTTAAATTCCATGTCTAACATAAAAAGACCATAACAAAATGACCATATGACCTTAACGATAATAAAATTAACAATAAAAAAGAGGGGAAAAATAATGTACGTTAATGTAAAATGAAAACCTAAATAGTTCTGAGTCAAAAATTTTTAATGTACATAACATGATTATGTATGTATAATTGCATATATAAAATAAATTGTAATCTCATCGTGTTGGTAAGGGAATTTAATTTATTATATATACGAACTAAAAACTGAATTACATCAGTCATTCATTATTATTAGCCTGGGTACTTTTTTTTTCTTTTTATAATACTTACAACAGAGAAAAAGTTTCGTCAAAAATTCAAACAAAAATCAATTATAGTTATAATACTGACTAATGCCTAGTATTGCCAATATGATTGATATATGATACCATTATGATAATCATTGTAATTTGAAACTAAATAGGAAGATTATTAAGTATAATTTAAAAATGTTCTTTGACGGACTTTTAATTAAATATTTTAACACGTATTTAATTTAACATAATTCTTATAAAAAAAAACGTACTATACGTGGTAACATAAAAAACAAGACTATGCAATAAAGATTTTAGTTCAGAGTATTCGGAGTTGACAAGGGTGTGTTAAATAGATGACGCCGACAGCGACATCACGAATTGAGATTTTAAAGTATACAGTTGGTAATTGTAGTTTTATTTACTTTATTGTTAGTATTTTATCATTTTACCACTTCGCTAGACTCCTGAGACTTAGCGGAACATTTTTTCTTTATACATATATCAACGTGTTTTTTACCAATTACTAAGCTTTACTCGCGGTTTTGGTCACGTTAATGTAGATTTCGTATATATATGAAACATAGCCTACGATCATTTATAATAATGTACCTTACAAATGGTATAATAAATTTAAAATTAAATTTAATGGTTCTGCAGTCTACTACGCACATGAAAAGTTGCACTCTCTTCATTATATTATGTATAGAATAGATTATGTATGTCATTGTGATAAGTTATTTATATTATCTTGAAGTAATTAATTGTAATAAAAAGAAATAGCAAGACCTCCTTAATTGTTCCACATATGAAATTGCTTGTTTATTTTTTATTGCTACATTTTCCATTCTTGAATTCAGTTACATCACTATAACAATCCTTTAAGTGGATCGATAAATGTACAAACACTAGTGAAGTGTCCACCGTATTGAAAACTGCATTTATTCACTTATCTGATTGCAAGGTTACAACATCGACTAATGTATCTGATACTAACACACGCATGTGTCTTCGAAGCTATTTTAATTAAACACGTTGACATTAAATTAATAGTTATTGATTTATATTTGTGGGAAATAATTTAAAATCCGATATTCTAATAAAAATCGTTTTAATTGATAAAGTAACATTGGGTCGCGCTCTACATAAAATAACCAATTTCGCAATGTAAACATAAAATCGTTGAATGAAGACTTGAAATAAAAGGATATGATACAATTTCTAAAGCGGTTTAAGGTCACGTTTCCCGTGTGGTAGGTGTTAATGATATTGGTAATAGACTTACTTTGTATTTCAAGTCTTTCCAGTTTTTCTTCGGCTCTCTGAGCCAGCTCCAGGGGACTTTCGATGTGGTAGAATATACTGGCACCGACCAATAAGTACACGATGTGCAGCGCCAGCATACACGCTAATTGCTTTTTGGACATCATCTTGACTAGGGTTCGTAAAAGTCTCCTCTTCGTTAAAGATTATTATATCGAGTTTACGCGCAATAAATACACTTATGAGATTATTTTTAGTATAAATCACAGCATTTCAAATGTCCATATAGTCTTTTTGAATAATAAAACGTTATATGACATCTTTAATAACGTCTTCAGAACGTCCACGAAATGTTTCTAGCGCCGGCGCTCATGTTGATGTCAATAAACGTCTCCTTAGCACTAAATCCTGAAGCAATTATTCATATTTTTCAGTTCACAGTCACTTTAAATCGTGCGGAACGTTTTTTAAAAAGCATCGTTCGATTGGCGAAATTTAAAAAAAAGTCGTGCTAATGACACTTTCCGATTGGACGACGTTCGACCCAAGCGGTCGATGCGATCGAATGATTTTCCCGGCGCGCGCGCCTACAAATCGCGTGCCGGCCGCGAACACGTCCTTTTTTTATACGTACAGCTCTAAATGTTTGACTGGCGACTACTCGCATTAACTCGTCGTAAAGGATAATATGTAAGGTTATTGCCAGCATTATACATGTATAGGTGAATACCACTAACGCAATGATAATACTAACGCGTTCGAGCGAAAGATTTCCATTTACGACAGAAGATTAAAAGGATTCTGTGCCTGATAATGGTCGTCTAGGCGAGGTGCGTTACATCATTTTTCTGATAGCGAAATTTCTCAGCAAGTTTAGCCTCGTTTGACGTAATGAGAGTGCGATTACTTCCTTAAGCTTCCTACTATTTTTCTCGCGTACAGTTGATAAGTCTATAAAATCCCCTTCCATATATTTCTCGACTATTTACATGGTGCAATTGTCATCGTCGTTGGGTACTTTGTATAAATGGTGTAAATTCGGAGTTCCCGTTGTCATGTAGTGTTACTTTATAGTAATTATAGTGACACATAAAGTCGGAAAAACGATTTTTGTACTTTGTCTTCTAAGGTTAACATGGGTCGTGTCATGTTTTGTAAATTAAACTGTAAATTTCATACATTTGTGGTTACGCATCTATATATAAAAAAACCAACGTCAACGTAGTTAATGCATGTCATTTCTATTCAGTTTGTCTCGATGTGTGTCATGTATTTTGTTTTATTGCTTGCCTTATGAAACACTTCGGTGTCGATTGAAATTGTCGCTAATGACTTACAGGATGCTATAAGGATCGATGCAAAGAATGACACATTAAAAAGGTTTTTTTTCTTATTTTATTTTATTTATGTATAAACAATTATGTCATAATTTTCTTTATAAAATATGACTTAAAAATATAAAATGGTCTAAGAACATAAATCATATCTTTTTACACAATATCTTTTGAGATTTAGGAGACTTAGAATCTAAATATTTAAAAAAAAATTTACGATCGAAATGACCTCTTTTTTAAATGAAAATTATAATTTCAATTTTTTTATTATTACAACTATTTGCTACGCGTTATAATATTAACTTAATACTCTTTATAAAAGTTTGTAGAAAGCCTTTACACGAAAAGTAAGTTCAGCTAATAAATAGTTTTATCACAATGTTTACAACCGATAAGATAAAATAAAAATCCCATTGAATTACAACTTTTAAATTAGTTACACTGTTAATGATGTTTTTTTATTCCTTTTTAAATATGGATGTTTAATTGATATAGATTGCACTCTTGATTTGGTCATTATTTTTATGAATATTAACATTTTATTTTATATTTATTTCAAATAAAATATATACATTATGAATATAATTTAAGGCTCTGTAACAATCAAACATGAAAATTGAATAATATCATATGAGATTTTCTAAAATTTAAATTAGCTTAGCAAAAATTAAACGATTAGAATTAAATTTTCGTTAAGACATCTGATTTATGAGTACGTTAAGTATTGAATGATTTAATAAATTTTACTGTAATACTATCCTTAAAATATTATATTTGAAACTTCCTGCTCGGAATGTCTAATTTACCTAATTAGTAGTTTTTATATATAGAGAATTTTTAATCCAAAATTTTCATTTTTTGTGTGATTTTCTTTCATACAAACCTTTACGTTTTTTCTCTCTTTCTCATTTTTTAAATAATATAAATTTATATTATATTTACAAAACTGCAGAGTAATTACGCTTAATTATGTCGAAACTATGTTAAATATATTATTTATAGTATTTTTTGTTATTTTTTATTTATTTAATAATTTCATATAAAACTTGTCCAAACACACATATAAGAATACTTCAATGAGTAGGCTGCTGCAACTATATCTGCGCCTAAAGCTACTTCCACACATGAATTATCAAGCGATTGCGGAGTTTCTTTGATGTATATAGTTATCTTATTTGATAAATGCACTTCATCGCGAAGATATATATAATCCCTAATACTAAATAATTGACTGACAGACCAGGAGGGTCATTATGCGGAGCTATCGCAACGTGATACATTTTGACAGTTGATTTGTTACGTTTTCGTACAAAAATTATAAATCAACTGTCAAAATGTATAAGAAAACGGTAGCTCATCATAATTAGCCTAAAGATCAAGTAAATTAGAAGATTAGTAGCACATTTGTCTATGTATCTGTAATGCGTACTGACAAAGAAATGTACGAAAAAGTTAGACTCGCTAGATGTGTCTTCGCGTTTACTCCCTGTTTCTCATTTTTAATTATATTTTTTTCCCAAAAAATGCAAATGGCTTGTACTAAACTTTGAAAAAATAAACCTTTAATGACACACTAATTCCAGTTGTTTTGATATCAAAACCGAATTCCAGAATCGATTTTGATAAAAAAATCTATGAATTAATAAAATCTACGGTTATTAACCTTTTGAATAAAAAAATCTAAATCAGTTTAGAAATGACGGTGTTCTCAGGTAGCAAACATTTATAACACGCTACGAATTCTGAACCTTCTCCTTATTATATTGGTTCAAATTCTTTTCATTAGGTTATCAATTGGTAATAATGTTATATACACGCATGCATAATCGAGAATCAGCTTTTTTGAAGTCGGTTAAAGTACTCTTCCTAAGGCATTGTATTATGCACACTATAAACCAAGAGGTTGACAGCGCATGCGGGCTGGAGGAATCCTAATTATTCACTACGTATTGTTTTCCAAGAAAGTAAAGTAATGAGTTTCAAGGTTTCTCGTAATATCCGCTATCAGTGCCTTTTATACACGCAAATAATAAACACAACAATGACTGGTCGACTCTACGTAATCATTGGAAACAACATTGGTAAAAAGTCTTCGATTTCATTGGAAACAACAGTATAAGAAGTCTTCTGTGCTTAAGAATTAAATGACTCGGCTGTACTAAATAATAGTATTTTTTTTGTAAGTAGTGTTCCGTAGTTAAACGGAAATCATATAGCTTCTACTTCTCGATAGACAGACTTTTAAGATTAATTATTATTATTTTTTATTGAAGCCGTCCAAAAAAAATCGGTTATGATTTAGAAACCTCAATTAAAAATATAAAAAATGTATTTGACATTTTTCTATGCCTAATTTTGATATAGCCGAGATGGTCAATTGAATAGAACATGTTTATATCAAATAATGGTCGTAGATTCCATTCCGGATTAGGACCATTAGTTTTCATGTTCAGTTTTTGTGTTTTAGTACTCGGCTGCGAAGAACATTGTGAAAAAAACCAAATTTTGTTGAAATTGTGGCATATTTGCTGTCAATAGATTAAGTTACACGTTATCACATTTTTTATTGAAGCCTTAGTCCTCCTTAATATTTTCCTCTTCCTCCTCCTCTTCTTTAATATTTTTAACATAAAAAATAGATCTATTTTAAATAGTACGGTAGAGCCTAGTCATATGTGCGCTGGTTCAACCGGTGCAGAATTATACTCTCTTAGTAAATCGGCGTAAAGTATCAAATATCACTGTGGAGTCGAGAATATAGAGGGAGTCAGAGAACAGGAAATCTAAATTCTCTTTCCATTTCTTCCCTTACTTCCTAACTTCTCATTCCCCTTATACCTTTCTATAAGCTTTTATTTCAAGCTGACAACGCGTTTGTGGTGGTTCTTATGTTGTAAATAAGATCACCGATTTCGAAATTCTTTGTTAATAAAGTAGAAAAGCAGGTACGTTAAAAAATTTTCACACTTAAACTGTCACGGCGCAAGTTAGCTTCCGCATAGAGTTCATTGATTTTACATCTCATTATAATGTTGTAAGTGAATTAGCAATGCTTTTTCTTTGCTCGTAAAAACAGGGTTGGTGTTAGTGAAAGAATTTTTTAGTCGTTAATTTTTTACTGATTCATTTAATAACGTACTAGCAGACAACATTTAATTTAGTTAATTAATTGTAACGGTCGGTTCATATGTTGGTCGATGGGAACAAATATAAATAATTATTTACTGATTCATTTAATAACGTACTAGCAGACAACATTTAATTTAGTTAATTAATTGTGACGGTCGGTTCATATGTTGGTCGATGGGAACAAATATAAATAATTATTAAAGGGAATAAAACAGTTTATTAAGAAAACTAATTTAATAATATTAAAAATGACGCAAGTAACTATGTCCAAAAATAATTTATTATAGTTATTGGTCATCTCTGCCTGTCAACTATAATACAACTCGCGTTTAACTGCCTATCTGTATAGATACAGCCCTGATATTTACAATATCAAAACAGTAAGACAAAGAATTACATTTGTAAGCCTTTACTCTCCTAATATGAAAGTCTGAGAGAAGAACTTATAATTGTAATTCTCGCAATAGAAAGACTAATATTTTAATACTATACTACTATATATATGTATTAAGACTACTATTTTATATCCTCTTGTTGAACTTGTTACAAAAAAAAAATCTAAAAAAGGGCAATCATCACAGACGTTAAAACGAAAAAAACATTAACAAAATAAATGTAATAAAAAAACAAATTAATATCATACGACACTACACTATTTTCGTTTTACTTTTTAACTTAGCCCGTTTGTAGGTTTGTAGTTATCACCTGTTAGGTCGCTTATGATGGTCGCTTGCCACAGTCACTCGCCTGGTCGTTCGTCGCGATTACGCCTTGTCACCTGGCTTTTCACGTGGTCATAATTATGCCCATTATACCAAAGCTAATGACGGAGATACAAAATGACCTATGCTGACGTCACAACACGACGTGGTTTAGATTACTTGCGTATCCCCATATACCTTTAAGGAAAACTTGAATTTCCTTTCGTCAGGTGGCGACAAAATTATTACTGCAAACATATTATTAATAACATGTAATTGATAATGAGTATGTAAATTTATGACGAATCAGCGCTAATTTCCTCACAATTTTAATAAGAATCGGTTGACGTTTTAGTGATTTACGTTACTGAATAAAAATTAGAGCAATAACTACAAATACATAATAAAACAAATTGTTTTTAACGAGTGTTTAATTAAATATTTTTGTAACATTTATATTTTGCAGATAAATAACGTTTTATATTTATGGTAAAGCTTAATTGTTTTATTTTACTTAGAAGCAGCGATTATGACAATTCTTATGGTATTGTTGTTAGACGAGAATTACATTAGTAAATTTTGCTTACAAATTAGATTTACAGTTACGAGAATAAAACTTACAAGTGTAATTCTCCCCTTTCAGTCAAAATTGCAACAGAATCATGCGTCACGTTAAACATACAGGATTATATACTGAATATAAAACGGACCTTTATAATATAGCTATTAAACTTATTCTTACCGTATTCCTTAACAATTTATTACTACATTAAACATGACATCTGACAAAACCGCCATAAAAATAATATATACAATAAGTAGAAGGCACTATTTTTGTTTTATTAAAATAAATATTACTCTTCGTGCACCAAATATAGTTATTTTATGAAAGATCATGGACAGGCAAAATGATTACAAAAGAAATATATTCAAAGTATGGTCACACATACTTCAAAATTCCAAACTAAGAGAAATTCAATAACTCGTATAACCATTTTTGAATATGATAAACAGAATACAATTGCAAATAAACTGTATAAAAATAACATATTTACTAATATTTTAAACGCTAAAGTTTGTATGGATGTCTATATATGTTTCTCTTTCACGCAAAAATTACAAAATGGATTTTATTTAAGCTTAACAATAATATTTTATTTTTAATTACTTAAATAACAAGAAATGCTTTTACTAAACTAAAAAGAGTTATCTATGAGAGAAATTTAAAAATTCTCCATATGATTGTTTGAAAAAAATTGTGAGTGAGTGTGATAAGTGTAAAGTACTTATAAGTATTCTGGCGCGCGCTGCAAAAACGTTAGATTTAAACGTTTATAATGTATAACAATTATCTTGATCAAGGGTCACTCAACGTCTGTCTGTTAAGCCTCTACGATTAAACCACAAAACTAATTTGTTGAATTTTAGTATAAAAATAAAAAGTAAAAAGGAAAGCAAAATAAGCTACTCGAGGCTCTAATCCTAAGCGGACGAAGTCGCGGGCACCAGCTTGTATATACATATATATATTGCAGTTACAGATATGATATCGAGATAACATATCTACAGTGCTAACAATATCATAAAGCGCATCAATACTTCTTCGTGGGTATCAAAACTACGTGAGCATAGAAGACTGTTACACGATTTGTTTAAATTTATCTATACCAATTTTATAAAGAGGAAAAATTTGATTGTTTATTTTGGGTTTGCATTGAATAAGCTTTGAAAATACTAGATTTGATTTGAAAAAATATTTTTGCGATAATTGGCCCGTTTACTGTGGAAGGTTTATAGGCTATCGGTTATATTACGTTACGACTCATGGGAGAAAACAGTAACCATTAATGTAGTGAAACCGAACGTCACTATAAGTTTTCTTCTCACAGCGGTGGATATTTTCAACCGATTTCAAATAAAGAACAGGTCTTCAAATCATAGCGTATTTTTAACATTTATAACTATGTCATTTTGTAACCAATTTTATTTTTTTTATATACGATATGCTGACTTTCAAGCTGATCTCATAGAAGTTTCATCGATATGTCGATATATTATATCGATCAGTTAAATAATTTGATTTTAAAATCGAAATCACTATTACCGCTCCTAGTAAACGAAATTGCGTAATTTGATTTTGAAGTCAATTTCTTTTGTTTAGATTTAATTATCTTTATTCAATCTTACCTAGAATATTGTAATATAATCCCGGCTTTGACAATTATTATATCTAGTATTATGATATTCTAATAAAATAAACAGTACATCCTTATATTTATAGACGTAATATCTACTAATTAAAATTTAACGTCTTATTTTTTTTAATTCTTGCGTTTAATGCTAGATAGATGCAAATATTTGCACCTTCCTTCCGGGGCTTATGAGACGTAGTATCACCAAGAATATACCTACGCAAAACTTTTACAACACATAAAAAAGAAAACACAAGCGTGCCTTTTTTCTCCTCGGATTATAAAAGTTAAGAACATTTGGTGTTTAAAATACGTCAGTCATTCGTCACGTGTTACAAATATTTACAAACATATGTTAATCTTTGCTGAAAAGAACCTCTAGATTAAGGCATTAGCTAGAAAGCCTCTTTTATGATACGTCATTCGCATACAATTTTGGAGGTTAATTTTAGTAAACAATTTACTTAATTAGATTAGAATTTTTGAGACCTTTTTACAATATTTAATTCCTTTTAAATGATATAAACTATACACGTACCGTGTTACAATAATGGTATTTAAAAGGAACTGGTTCTAAAAACGATTTTTTTTCTTATAGATATAATTTTAATTATTATTTATATTCAATTAGTCACAATTAGCATTGCATGTTCTTCTACAACCTAATTTTAAAATATCACGAGCGTAAAATTTTCTCTGCTCTGTACAACGTGCATAACAAACGTATAATATTCACAGCATTGAAGGAAAAAATATGAACAGTCAAAATAGGGTCATAAACTTTTTTTATTCGTATTAGGAAGGCAAACCAGCAAACACTTAATGATACATTATGGTACACTTAATAGTCTGTCACCTACTGCTATAAACATTGACATTGAAGAGGAGAACATTTCCGCATGGTTCTACCTATCTCCAAGATTCTATGGCCTGACCTAAATACTAACTTTTTCACATTAAATATGACATACTTCCTATATGGATGCTGATAAGCAATAATGTGTCAACCCACAAAAAGTCGACTTTAGAGATATTGATATATTCTGATACTACATCACGTATATAACATTATTCAAAAAATTGTAGTCATATAAATTAAATAATTACGGAAAAAAGTTTCTTAATTAATTGGTTCGAATTTCAAGTGGGTTCCATTTTTTGCAATTAATACAATTATGTCAAATATTTAAATAATTTTTTTATCAGATAATATACTAAATGTATCAGTCTGATTTAAATTCATTATATCTTTTATCAAAAAATAAAATAAAAGATGGATATATACTTCTTCAAACATATTTGTTAAGAATAGGTTTGACATCTTTAGACGCTATTTTCTCAAAATGAAGTCCATGTGGCTTGACACAGTATTGCTAATCAGCGTTCATAGAAACTTTGATACTTTTTACGTCCTTAATTGACGTTACTTATAATTTATTTAAATTTACATTTTTTATGTTTGTAGCAGTCTTCGAGATACTACTGAGTTACAAAATTAATTATATAAGGTGACGCAAAAGTTATTGTTGTCTGAATTGGCTGCTATGTAAAAAAGAGCTCTGTTTTCATCAAAAATATTAAATGTAGGTGCATTATTAGTTATATTCGTTGGAAATAATTATATCGCTCAAATGGCCACCTCCCGATTTGATGCATAATTTCATTCGTTTTACGGCATTTTGAATTGTTACTCAAAATTGGCAATTTCTTCTTTTATGTTAGCTTTCAAGTCTTGCAAGGGCTTATTGACAATTTATTTACTGTATATATACATCATAAATGTCAAAACACATTAACATTTGGCGCCATGTGCCAAAATTGCATCCAGTTCAAATTATGACATTATTTTTGCGCCACCCTGTACTAGCATAATCTGTCTATCTATCTATACATATAAAATTACTTGTCCTGACTGATTTATCAACGTAGAGCCTAAACCGCTGGGTATACAAACTTGAAATTTTGCCTGTAGGTGCCTTTTAGGGTAAAAGCATCCGCTAAGAAAGGATTTTTCGATTTTCCACCCCTAAGAGGGTTAAAAGGGGTTTTCACATTTGTATAGAAAACCTTATTCCGTGGTCATATAAACTTAAAATTTAGTACACATACTTCTGGATGATAGTAATGAAATGTGAACCTTAAAACGAACGAATATCATCCCCTATCGAACTGCAAGGGAGTGGTGAAGTTTGTATGGACCAAATTTATTTTTTAGGCATAAATATTCCTTTGGGTGAATAAAAAAATATCTACATCCCCAAATTCAAAAATCATCTCTTATAGTTGTGTTAGGGTATTAAAATATACGCGGGCAACGCCGCAAGGAACTGCTAGTATTACATATACAACTACAAATATATCAATCGATATTATACAAATAGATCGATTCATGTATCGAGAAAATCACTTCCGCGAGTATTGTTAAATAGTATTGTAAATGCAATTTTCGTTTGGTGAATGCGTGGGCATGATTTCGTGATGGCGTTTGAATCCTAATTTTTTTCAAGGCGATACATGTATTGAAAATGACGAACTTGTCATTTTAATTCAGCGGAAGTCAAATAAAATCATTGAATGCAAACAGAAAGATCGACCTCTTTAGAATTTACCAGATCGTCTGTCCGAAGATGCGTCTGAAATAAATATCCTTAATTACGCTTAAACTTGAGGATAAGATAAATGTTTTAATTTAACTATAAGGTCGGTATTAATTTTAAATTGTTGCAGTAAACAACACATACACATTAAAAGCTATTCACTAAAAAAACATTTTTAAACAATATCTAATCATATTGTAATTCATTTTTACATGTAGAGATCAAATTCAATCTTATCCAGTATGCATAAAATTCCCTCCATGATCTTTATGAGCTAAAATTTTGTAGTGTATTCCTAGTAATAATACAGATAACCAGTAAAGAAAACCAGGAAATTTATTAAAGAAATGAAATGAGTAATTGTCTATCGAGTATAGGAATAATGAACAACATCCCAAATAAAAATTACACTTATATGTTTTAGTAAAAATGACGACACATTCATACTACTAATATAAATGTGAAAGTGTCTCTGTTTCTTTGTTACGTTTTTACGCTTAAACCACACAGGAACAATTTTATTGAATTTTGATATGCATATAGATTGTCCTTGTAAAAAAACTACTACCAAGGATAGATTACTTTGTGTCACGGAAATGAAACTTGGAGAAGGTGAAATAGAAGTCAAACCTATTCTTAACAAAAACGTTTGAAGAAGTATATATCCATCTTTTATTTTATTTTTTGATAAAAGGTATAACGAATTTAAATCAGACTAATACATTTGATATATGGACGCTGATACTGATGTATTTTGATACTGCATTACCTATTTAACAATATTCAAAAAAAATTTAAGTCATATAAACTAAATAAGTACGGAAAAAAGTTTCATAATTAATTGTTTCGAATATCAAGTGCGTTCCGTATTTGCAATTAATAAAATAATCTCAAATATTTGAAGAACTTTTTATTAGATAATATATTAAATATATCAATCTACTTTTAATTCATTACACCTTTAATCAAAAAAGAAAAGTAAAGATGGATATATACTTCTTCAAACATATTTAGTAAGAATAGCTTTGACATCTTTACACGCCATTTTCTCAAAATGAAGTCCGTGTGGCTTGACACAGTATTGCTTATCAGCATCCATATGATGTAATAAAAAGTTATATAAATATTTGAGATTATTGTATTAATTGCAAAAAATGGAACGCACTAGAAATTCGAACCAATTAATTAAGAAATTTTTTTCGTACTTATTTAATTTATATGACTTCAATTTTTTGAACAATGTTAAATAGGTGATGTAGTATCAAAATACATCAATATTTCCGAATTTGAGTTTTTGTGGGTTGACACATTATTGCTTATCAGCATCAATTATAAAAAAGTATCTAGTATATACATATATAAATGTGTAACGTCTCAAAAAACTATGTAACTTAGGTTAATGGCTTTTGATAGAACACGTGTTATGTTTCAAATTACAGTAAAGCAATGTGGTGGATTACGTTCAGTAACCTGCTTTTTAATGAACAAGAGACTTTCACCCAGCATTGGAAATCCATGGACTGTAAGTGTTGTAGATGATGATAAACAACAAAGGCGATGGAAGATGATCATGAAAAGAATATAAGCTTAGCTATAATACCTATTATGCTCACACACATCACAATGACAATTTAACGTTTAGGTCAATAAAGATTTTAGCGTAGATAATACTTTTACCTTGTCGCATGTCATTAATAAGATTAACAAGATTATTAGGCAGAGTCCACTCTGGCTGTACGAAGGCATGCTACCTTCAATTATATGGGTATTATAAACTTAACTTTCTTTATTGCTTTTACCAATATTTAACACGCAAAGAAGGCCAAGGACATTGTTTATATTTTAAGAGTTATATAATTTGTTGGATTAAAATTTCTATGAAAACAAGAGTTAAGTATGTACCTACCTACTTGTTACTTAAGTAATTTAAATAATTAAAAAAAAACTCTACTGTAAAGTGTATATATCGCAGTCAACTACCTTAATAAGCCGTTGAATTAACAGCCTGAGGACAGGATTGTATAATATTCATTCATTTAATTACTTAGCTAGGCAAATGACTTGGATCGATAACATTTAAAGAATTGCATACCGTATTCATCATTCAACTACTTGCCTAGTCTATTCGTTTAAATATAAACCTTGAGGTTAGGGTGGCTAAAATTTATAAAAGTTTTGTTTTAATACCAATTAGGGTTTTTGCATCTCCGGCGCTGCGGGAGGAGCAGCCTCTCCGCCTTGATGTAACAAAACGCAGTCGTCTATGCTTGTCTCCGTAGCCTCGGCCGCTACAGTTCGCACGGTGCCTGCGCTTCATTAAAGCAGGCGAAGGCTGTTATCTCTCCGCACCTTCGAACTCATAAAAACACTCTATGGGTAGAATAAACCAGTACCAGGTGAAGTCGGGATTACTCGATTCGGTTTTAATTTCCAATGAACAGTATATTTTTAAATAATTAAATAGACAATTTCTAATGTCAGATATTTTCTGTTTTTTTTTTTTTTTTTTGTAACATGGTCATCCTATTGTATGAATGACCTAAGCATCAACCAGCCAATTTGTGAATACTATACGGTATGGCTGCATATTGTTTAGACCGCTAATTGAGGCTGTTAATTTCACGGCTCATTAAGCTAGTTGCCTGCGACATACACACTAAAGCGCTTAAAAACCGCCATTTTGATTTTATAAAGTCAAACATAAATTTCAAATACAAATCCTCCTTTTGAGCTTCGCTGTAGTTGGATGACAGTTATGTACGTAAAATTTTGATAACATTTACAATAAAAATTTTATGTTATTTTATATTTATCTAAGTAATAAACAGTTACATAACGTTATCATTATATTATTTGTAAGATATAATAATGTTGCTTATCATAATATATACAGAAAAATAATTTTGTGCATTTTCCTTAGATATAAATATTTTTTATTTAATATAATATAAAATGCTCAAACATGTTGATGTAATTTA
Organism: Hypolimnas misippus; assembly: GCA_037950945.1. Lineage (NCBI taxonomy): Eukaryota > Metazoa > Arthropoda > Insecta > Lepidoptera > Nymphalidae > Hypolimnas > Hypolimnas misippus. The sequence goes on from JBBEEQ010000019.1 coordinate 4,672,167, forward strand.
ACTTAAACAAATTCTAGCCGTTTATTTTATTGCAGGTAAAGCACTTCATTCTTCCCGTTGATAAGTATAACTTTAAATGATTTTTTTTACTTAGATAACATGAGTTATAAATTTAAATTTTTGACATTTTGTAACGAATAATTATTTTGTTATTTTTTGTTACCTTTGTAGTTAGCTTCGTAAATACACTTCTCGGCTCGCAGACGTCAATAGAACTGACACTTGTAATGTTACCAACAAGAGCGTTTTTCCTTTTAATTGAAACTTATGATAAATATAATTATATAATATGAAATCAAATAAAGAAATAACAGGCTTTATTTAAACAAGAAAGGTTTATATATCTAAATATTATTGAATTTTATAATGTTTAATTACGACATAAACGTAACATTTGTCGTTATATATGTTTTTATTTTTCTAATTTGCTTACATAATTTGACATGGAAAATAATGAGTTAGATGTTGGCAAAATTTTCAGGGCTACCAACTTAAAATTTAACTTTATTTTCGGGATATAAAGTAGCATAAAAAATCATCGACATTTAAATAATTTTGTATGTACACGACGAATACATACTATAAAATAATGTTAAATGTATCCAAAAATAGTGACATTATCATTTATTTAAATAATAACATTTCGGAATTTTGCAATATTTATAACTTATTATCTAGATTGAAAATCTTTCTAGTTTAGTGCAAAATATTCAATAATATATAACTGTAAATATTTATTTACAGTTTTATTTTATTTTATTTTTGTATTGCAGATTCTCTTTTTAAGTAATATATAGATTGACAATATTATTTTACATACAAAGATAGGATGTTTTTAAGGTAACGATATTTAAGATTCTGGCAATTCTGCACTTACATAGTGACGTTTATAAAATCCGGACATGCTTATGTCTCTCTAATACTTTATAATACATATTTTTCTACTTTATACTTCTTAAACATAAATATTTACAACATGGATTGCAATAGCCGACAACTTGCTGAAGATTACTTCCTAAGAGTACCGGCGGATGCTCGTATAAGGTCACAAAAATATTTTGATAATATTGCAACATGTTTCGAAACCTTTTAAAGATTAAAATAATTGTAAAAATGAATTAAAATTACAGGAAACAGAAAGAAGAGGTCGAAGATGAGCCTCATCCAACCCTAAAGGTTGAAATGCAAACTGTTCGACTGAATCCAGATTCGCAAAAGCTTATATTGGATACTCTGCGATTTATTCATGGTCCTGATTTTAAATTGGGTAGTGCTAGTTTATACAAGGTGCGATAATAGTATTATTAATTTTGAAAATTGGAAATATTTAAGAATACGGATACAAAAACAGAACATTTCTAAAATTTGCTTAATCTCGTTCAATATCCATATCAAAGATTATGAATATTATATTGAATAATTATAAATATAGTGCTTGCAGAGTAAAATTATACTCTGTAAAAAGCTGGACGTTACAAATTTTTTAAAATCGTTCATTATATCCTTATTTTTGATATGTAACATTATTATTTTTTATTTAAATATTATTAGTCGTAAATATAATAGGTCCATTGTATCCAAATCTTTAAAATGAAAATACATATTAAAAGTTCCTAAAATATAAGAACAAAAAAAAACTTAATGCTCTCATTTGACTTCTTATCTCACAATAATTCAAAATACTTTTTTCCAGGATAAAGGATCAAATCTTAGTAATAGATATTGGATGGAAAGAGGTAACTTAGTGGTTCAAGGTGGCTGTGATTATTCACTTAATAATAAACCAGATATGAAAACCTCTGAAGCGAGGCTTCGAGAATTTGCATTAGGAAAATTAGAAAAGTAAGCAATATTCATATTATTTTAAATGTAATTCACTTTACATATTTAATCAATATTAAGTATGTCCTATTATGAACATTAGTAATTTGTAATATAATATAAATCTCAAATAGTCATGTTCCAATTAATAATATAATATAGGTTATATTTCATTTGAGAAAAACAGTAGTCTTATAGTTTCTACCTGAAGAAAAGAGTCATTGCTGATATGTAGGCTGATAGGCAAGTGCAGACAAGACGAATTATGTGCCGACCCCACATAAAAGTGAGAACACAGCAGGGAAAAGAAGAGCTTCTAACTGAAACTGAAAAAAATTATTATAAATAGAATTTTAATTGCTTAAAGTATATTTATAGTACTTTATACATTTTTATACTTTATCTTATGTATAATTTTATTCACATATTAACAGTATTTTATATATCAGGGTTGAATATTTAAATTTTACTTTTTCAGATACTGTTTTCACAAGGCACATTGTGCTGAAGCTTTAGAATATGCAGCAGAAAATGTTGAAAAAGCATTAGAAATCTTATACCATAAGTACTTTAATGTTAGCGAACAAGACAAACCTGAAAATATACCGTCACAGTCAGAATTGCTGGAAATGAGAATGGATGAAAAAGCAGTACTCGAGTCTATTTACGACAGTAACTTTAAAGTTAAAGATGTAAATGTTTGGACAGTCAAACTTAATATGGATTATTTAACCAATGTTTATAAAAATTCTGATGCTGAAATCGTAAAGAGAAAAGTCAATACAAGTAACAACACAAATTTTAAAACAAAAAAAAAAGAAGCATGTAAACTCTTTTTAAGAGGTCCTTGTAGATTCGGTGCTAAATGTAAATTTTTACACGAAAATCCTATTGAAAATAATAAATCGAATGAAAAAGAAAATACAGATAGTGAAAAAATTGCCTATGAATTAGAGATAAGATTTCCAGACAACACTCTATACCCTTATCAACCTCCATTACTATTTTTTAAACTAATAAATAAAACAAACTTAATACCCGAGCTTACGTGTCTACGAATAACAGCTAGATTATATGAGGAAGCAAAAATATTAGCACAAGACGGTATACCAAGTATTTACTCATTAGTGGAATTATTAAATAACGAAGATGAAATAGTTAATTATATAAAATTTGATACTAGAAATTTTCCAGAAGCATCAGATGCTTTATTTCCTCAATTAATAGAGAATACAGAAGTCGAAGAGAAACAATTGCCATCTCACTACAAGAAAGGAGAGGCTAGGGAAAATAGATCGAACATAAATTTTGAAGAAGTATTGAAAGAAAATAGTGAACTTGCAAAGCGTTATTTAGAAAAGAGAGACAATAATAGGTATAATAGGATGATGTCTGATAGAAGAAAACTTCCTGCTTGGCAGAAGAGGAAAGAAATATTAGAAGCAATGAATAAATCCCAAGTAAGAAATTTTATATGGCTAGCTTTTCTATGGACATTTTTCATAAAATTCGTCTTGTAAATCTTTCATTATGTCATGGTAATTTTTTACCTACATGATATACAAATCTCTTTTGCTGTTATTTTTGAATGGATTTCATAAAATACTCTTATACGATTATTTAAAATAGCGGAAGAAAAAAAAAGTAAGAAAATTAGGTTGCTTTTTAATAATCGGAATTAAATCCTTTATTCTAATATACTAGAAGAATATATTTAAAACACAGTTAAAATGCAACACAATGATAGATTAAAATTTAGTTTCCTTTACTTGAATGACATATTTTAAAATTATAATTAATACCAGTTATTTTTATTTTAAAATCATGCTATGGAATCAATCTGAAAGTGTACACTTTCAAATAAATTATAATTAAAATCGGTTATGAAATGACAGAGTTCTGAGGTAACAAACATTACATTGTTGATTTAAAAATTATACAATATGTATAATTTTTCAGGTTATAGTAATAAGCGGTGAAACGGGATGTGGTAAAAGCACACAAGTACCTCAATATATACTCGATGATTGGTTGAGTAGTTATAATAAGGGCGGAAGAGAGCATGTTGAAATTGTATGCACTCAACCAAGGAGGATATCAGCTATCGGAGTCGCTGATAGAGTCGCTGAAGAGAGAGTAGAAAAAACTGGCCAAGTTATTGGTTATCAGGTAAGATAATGTTAGTTTTTTAAATTGAATTCATCTTATCGTAGGCGATGAAGAAAAACATTGTAAGACGAAAATTATATTTGTAAGTTTTATTCTCGTAATTGACATAAAACAATAACCTAAGTAACCTTACAAGTGCTGTGGCTTTCACAAATGAAGGCACTGACAGAAAATTTCTTCAAGTGGTAAACTTGTGTTAATCAAATCCTGAGGCGAGAATTACATTTACATTTGTGAATTTTGGATCAGATAGTTTATAAATATACAAAGCCATAATCAAATCGAGATTCGCTTAAAAATGTGTTGATTGAAAAAGGATTTCAAAAAGTAAAAAAAGAAAATTATAATTTCTAACATTTTCATACTATTAATTAGTATGAAAATGTTAGAAACCTGAGAAAGTGCATTTACTGTAACTAAACCATACTCTATTACATGTAAAGGGATCTTACCAAAACAAAACAATTATTTCTTTAATACATTATTTTACAGATCAGGTTGGAAAGCAAAATATCATCAAAAACAAGATTGACATTCTGTACAACGGGTATACTTTTACGAAGATTAGAATACGATCCTCAATTAAAATCAGTGACACATATAATAGTAGATGAAGTACACGAAAGGTCTGAAGAAAGTGACTTTTTATTACTAATTTTAAGAGATCTTATCAAAGTTAGAAAGGATTTGACAGTTATTCTTATGAGTGCAACGTTAAACGCTGAGTTATTCTCGGATTACTTTAGCAATGTTCCTGTTTTGGAAATACCAGGTATAGTTTTAAAAACATATATATATTGTAATAGTTGCTCTTTATGGCTTTATGTTTATGGTTATTATTCTATTCTTATGGGTGGTAGCATTATGGTATTATAGTCCACTAGTTTTTATTAGCATTTTTGTTTGCATATTATTCCATGGATTTTCTATATCAACTCATCCCACAGTTACCCCCTAAAGTTTTATTTTCAACTGTCTTCAAATAGGAGTTTCAATTCGTAGAGTATATTTTTTTAATGTTTGTTACCTCAGAATTTGGTCATTTCGAAACCAATTTTGAAAATTCTATTTTTATTAATATGAGTACAGTTTCATGTAATTTTTATCAAAATGGGTTCAGTAGTTTGGTTTTTAAATCGAAATAACTGGTATTAGTATATCATCCAAGCAAACAAAATTGCCTTTGAAATCATTGTATTTTTTTTAAACTCTTAGTAATCATGACAAAAGTAATCCTCTAAGTTCCAATACAATATATTTAAAAAAAAAATATATCAAAATTGGTTTAGCCATGTATGAGGGAAAATATCACAAGCAAGCTGACAGATACAGTTAAGATCTTATTTTGGACGCTGATAAGCAATACTGTGTCAAGCCACACAAACATCATTTTGAGAAAATGGTGTCTAAAGATGTCAAACCTATTCTCAATAAATTTGTTTGAAGAATTATTTATCTATATTGTCTTTTCTTTTTTGATAGAATGAATTAAAAGCAGGTTGATATATTTAATATATTATCTAATAAAAAGTTTTCTACATATATGACATTATTGTATGAATTACAATATATGGAACGACCTTGAAATTCGAAAAAATTAATTAGGAAACCTTTTTTCGTACTTATTTAGTTTAAATGACTTTATTTTTTATTGATCAATGTTAAATAGGTCATGCAGTATCAAAATACATCAATATCTCCAAATTTGACATATTGTGGGTTGACACATCATTGCTTATCAGCATCCATTTATAATATTAGTATAACAATAGTAGCATCAGGGTTGATATTTATTATTTAATAGACATATAACTAAATCTGTATTTTCAGGTAGAACTTTTCCCGTAGAGCAGTTGTTTGTGGATGATATAATGGATTTGACGAATTATGTTCTAGAAGAAAATGGTACTTATGCACGGAAAGTTAAAAAAGGTAAGAAATTATGACAATACATTTTATAAATGTTACTGTTAAATACTCTTGTAACAATTTAGTGTTTTTAGCTAATTATCATTGCAATTGTTAAAATAATTAAATAAATTAATATAATAATATTGAGATATTTTATATCATTGAAATCAAACATATCCAACACTCACAGGATCTCGTGATGAATGTTTTACTTCACATATCTAATACCTTTAAACAAGTATTTCTAATTTGTTCATTTTTTTATTTAACAATTTATTAAACATGTGAAAAAAGGTATACAGATGTTATAGAAAAGTTCACTATAAATAAATAAATAAAAGACAATTCTTGTATATACATATATGTAATCTGAATCTTAGAAACAGCTCCATTATTTATTTGATTGTCTTGGTATTTAGTATCCTGGTGGTGTCGGAGGCAATGAATCAATCTAACTAGGTTTCATTTATAGAAAACGACTTTTTTGTCCGTGTATTCAGGCAATGAATAAGCTTGATAATCTACGTTCTTTATTATATTGTAGGTGACAGAGACAAGAGAGGCGACTTTGAAACAGAATTAGAAACATGTGATGTTCGTTCAGAAGCAATTGAGCCACCCAAAACTTCGATACGAGATGAAAACCTCACAATATCCCAAATGGTTGCAAGATATCCACATTGTAGTAAAACAACTTGTAAAAATTTATATCTTATGGACACTGAAAAGGTTAGAAAAAAGTGTTTATTCATAATAAATAGCAAAAATATACAATACATTATATATACTATTTATTATTATTATTTAGATACGGTTTTAATAAGCTTATTATAAGACTAATCGCCGCCAGTGGCTTCGCTCGCTATGTATGTTGATAAAAGATATCTATGTGTTATTCTTAGCTATATAACTGCAAAATTTCAACAAAATGTGTTCTGTAGTGTTTAGTTTTTACGTGAAATGGCAATAAAACAACCATCCTGACAAATTTTAGCGTTTATAATAGTTGTAAGATTATTTTAAAATTCACTATTCAAATTTTGCTAATCAGTAAAAACGTTTAATTTTAATATGTACGTACTTTTTCTGAAATATTTTATCAGTAATTCACAAGAAAATTATTTTTTATTAGAAGCAACTTTTATTAAAAGTTTTTTTTTTTAAATTTTAGATTAATCAGGATCTTATAGAACATGTCTTAACATATATAGTGGATGGTGACCATAAATGGCCAAGAGAGGGCGCTATATTAATATTTCTGCCCGGTATTGGAGAAATAATGTCTCTATATGATCAACTTTTGGAGAGTCATACATTTAGTCCAAAGTAAGTAAATATTTAATTATAATTTCAAATTTGATGACTTTTTAATTATCTATTTCAAATTTTGGAGTTGAAGATTGAGTGAGAGAAGAATGGTCATTCATAACGTGGAATGGATGGGTTAAAAAATTACTTTTTAAATTGCTTATTTAGAAACAATTTTGAAAATTATAATATATTTGCTCGACGAAATTATGTTTAATTACTAACCTTGCGTAACCTCTTTGATTCAATCTTAGACAAGAATTAAGAATTAGACTTACAAGTTTTACTCTCAGACTTTCATAAAGATTTCCATAAGTTGTTTGTCATTGCTTTACACCTGAAAGAATTTATTGTAATGCCTTAATTTTTAACAGCAATAGTTTACGTAACCTAGATAACTATTACCTAGATAACCAAGCTACAGAGTTGTTTTGGGTCACTTACGAAAATAAAATTTCAAATGTGTCTCCTTAAAATAAATTTTGATCCATAAAACAACTAATGTCTAAAACTATATGTAATTCACCATTTATTTCCTTCAATTTAAAAGATATTTTAACATAAAAAATAACTTCAAATGTATAAAATTTTCAGGAGTGGTAAATATATCTTAGTGCCTCTTCATTCAACCCTTTCGAGTGAAGAACAATCGTTAGTTTTTAAGAAACCCAAGCCCGGGGTTAGGAAAATTGTGTTATCTACTAATATAGCAGAAACCTCAGTTACTATTGACGATTGTGTGTTCGTCGTGGATTGTGGCAGAATGAAGGAGAAGAGGTATGTATTGTGGATTAATAATTAAAAAAAAAATCTAACAATCTATTTCATTGAGACCATTTTGATGACCCCTAAAAATATTTCTGGTATATATTTTTGAGTTGGTGAGGCATTGTGTATTCTGATACCAGATAATGCTAAAACATGAGGTCAAGGTTACGCAGCTATGTTTTTTTTTTTAATATTATTGACAGTATAGTACATAAAGAGTCGATTAGACCAAAAGAAGTTGCTCTGGTCTTTCAAAAAACTCATTGATAACCTTAAAACATATAAATAGATTTTAATGAATTATAGCTAATAACCATCTCGATTAGCTTTTAAATAATTATAAACCGCATCAAAATTAGTCCATTCGTTGGTGTAAGTACGTTGCCACATATTCATACGTCAAACATAAAACACCCCTCTTTTTTGGTTGGGAATTAAAAATCAGTGCAGAATTTGTGCCTTCGCTTACATATACCAAAAAAAAAAAGTCAAGTTAAACATCTTCTCCTTATTAGTAGTCAATTATTATTTATTGTATTAAATTAAGGTCTTTCCCATGCTATTATATAACTGTAGATATATTTTAGACTCCATTGAAAAATGCATACAAAATGCCGACCACTTTGAACAATGTTGCTGAGCAACCAGCTAGCGACTATATATGATAGATATATCTATTTAACGTCAAATAGAATGCAAATAACATATCTATAGTTGGACGCTGATAAGCAACAATGTGTTAACCCACAAAAAGTCAAATTTGGAGATATTGATGGATTGTGATAATGCGTCACGTATTTAACATTATTCAAATAAATTTCAAGTCATTAAATTAAATTGTATGGAAAAAAGTTTATTAATTTAATGTTTCGAATATTTAAGCGTGTTCTATATTTTGCAATGCGCAATAATCTCATATATTTGAAAAACTTATTACTTACTTATTACATAAAACTTTTTATTCAATCTGATTTTTATTTGTTATCTTTATCAAGATAGAGAAGAAAATATGGATATTATACTTCTTCAAACAAATTAATTAAGAATCGGTTTGACATCTTTAGACGCCATTTTCTCAAAATGAAGTCCGTGTGTCTTAATGCTTATCAACATCCATCTATGGTTATAAAATATAACTCTAAGATAATATATTAAATTTCAGATTCGATTCAAACCGCAATATGGAATCCTTAGATCTCGTCTGGGTATCCCGAGCCAATGCCAAACAACGTAAAGGTAGAGCGGGAAGAGTGATGCCAGGAGTTTGTATACACTTATTCACCTCCCACCGCTACCACTACCACCTGGCAGAGCAACCAGTGCCAGAAATACACCGAGTCCCATTGGAACAGCTGATATTGAAGCTGAAGATACTTCCGCTGTTCAAATCTATGAGTGTTCATGATGTTTTGGGTATGTTATTTTGGTTTTCATAGTTGTGGGTGTTTACTTTGGTAGATCAATCAGACTGGACACGATATCTATGTAAATTATGTAAAATATATATATAATAAATAATTATATAAATATACATATATATATAAAAAAGAATAGTATATTTAAAACAATTATTATTATCTTTCCAAACATTTGTTATTATTATAAGACAAAAGTCACGTCAGTTCTTCATTTACATAGTATTGTTTAAATTTTCATAAAAAAAGTTTAAATTCCATACTTTTTAAGTAGATTGTCAAAAGTTGATTGGGTTTTGAAGTAACATATTAAAGAAACATAACTATATTAAAACATTTTCTGATATTCAAGCAGTAATTCGAATTTCACAAACTACCTACATTTAGTATAGTATACTAAATAAATTGATATAATTATTTTGAAATATTTCTTTATCGTCAGGTAAAACTATCGAACCTCCACTAAAGTCCAACATAGATGGAGCTCTCACACGTCTACAAGATGTCGGAGCTTTAGACAAAGCTTTTGTACTAACTGCACTCGGCAGACACTTGGCAGAGCTGCCAGTTGACGTTAGGATTGGCAAGTTGATGTTATTTGGAGCAATATTCTGTTGTGTGGACTCGGCCTTGACTATGGCAGCGTTTCTCAGCCATAAAAGCCCGTTTTTATCGCCTTTTGGGAAGAAAGTGAGTATTATAATTAAGATTGGATTTATTTAATTATTTATATATATTTTATTGTACACCACAAGAACAATGAACAGAACAATATTTATAATTTAATCTAATTGTGTAGTACAACAGCGGCCTTATCGCTAACTAGACATTTCTTCCAGACAACCCAATAAAAGAGAAAGTGTGGAAGTTGGTTAGGTGGTGCAGTAGTTTGTTATAAATAGACTTACATACAAATATCTACAAACTAATACTTTCCCTTTTGTACATATATATAAATATTATAGACTAATGAATACATCTCGTATATCATAAAGTTATATAATAAAGATTAGGTAAGGTCGTCTCCAGATTTAAATTGTTTTACCGAATTTTTGAAAATAGAAATCGTTATTTTTGATTAATTATTATTTTAGATAAATACATAATATTATCAACACCTAGCGTTAACATTAGTTGTATTGTACTACAACTAACTGAATAGATTTTGATAGGCATTGTACAGTATATCTATAGTTTATATATCAATAAAAAGTTAATGCTGTATCTGTTATTTTGATGTTAAAACCGATCTACTGAACCGATTTTGATTAAAATACAACAGGATCAATCTGGAAGAATAGAATAAACTTAAACCTAAAATGGAATAACCAACTCAGTCCAGCTGTTCTCGAGTTATTCGTGAACATACATAAAAAAAGTCTTCGACGAATTGAGAACCTCGTCCTTTTTGAAAGTTAGGTAATTTTAAGTTTTATTTTTTTTTACAGTCTGAAGCAGATGCGAAACGAAGAGAATTTGCTTGTTCCAACAGCGACCAATTGACTACTTTACGAGCATATAGAGTAAGTAGATTTACTTTTTCAAATAATAAAATATTAGTTTTTTTTTATTTACATGAAATAAAATTATATGTCTCTCATCAAAACACAGAAAAAAGTGAATAAGGGATTTTACTTGATACTGTAATTCATATAAGGTTTTTAATTGCGATAATTTTAAGGACAGAATTTTATTGTATGTTTTACACTCGTAATTATCATAAACCACCTCTGTAACCTGGTAACAGTTACCAAGGCAACCTACAGTACAGTAAACCTAATCTAATGCATTGACAGTACTTTTCTTCATGTGTAAAGCAATGTCAAGCAACTTATTTAAATCTTTATGAAAGTCTTAGAGCAAACCTTATAAGTGTAATTCTCGCCTAACATTGTATTAAGAACTGTGTGTTAAAAATAAATTTTTGTTAACAGAAATGGCAAGAAATACTTAAATCAAGCACCCATGCAGCGTTAGTATTTGCGAATGAACATTTCCTATCACACAAGACGTTATCAATGTTAGCGGATATCAAACATCAATTGCTAGGATTGCTGGCTTCCATCGGCTTCGTGCCAGATATGCCGGCCTTGAGAAAGAAAATGAGAAAGGATTCTGTAGCCGCTTTGACTGGTGAAGAGGTAAGTTTTGTATTAATTTGTTTAAAATGCTCTAAAAGTAAAAGGGATACCTAAGAAACTGTAGATTAACAAAAAAATACAAAATCAAAATGGTTTTAGGAGCTATGTAGTCATAGACAGAGACACATTAAACTTAAACCTTTTGCGTTGGGGGCTACAAAAGTAATTAAATATTATTAATTCAAAGGCTCCAGCACCTACCAATTTAACAGCAATTGTAAATTTTTTTTAATATTTAGTTTTGTCCCGTATTTTACCTCTTAGAAAGTGAATTTTTATAAAATTGTTTTACTATTTAACACCTTTAAGGGATGGATTTTTAAAAACCCTTAATGCTCACATGTTATGTAAGAAACTTCTGTTATTATTTATTAAACTTTTATAAATTAAATAATTTTTATTTATTGTTTTTTTCAGCTCAATTTAAATGGTAACAACGATAAATTGCTAGCGGCTATTCTATGTGCTGCCTTATATCCTAACGTTGTCAAGGTAATGTTGTCAATAATTAATTATTTTTATATATATTTATTCCTATTGAAATTTTATTTATTTTATTTAACAAAGAAAAAAAAGCTTTTTTTTTGCGACTACTACTAACTTTAGATTTTTTTTCTATTCTAATAAGTTTAATGATGTAATAGATATTAATATTTTTTGCCATTACAGGTATTAACACCAGAAAAATCATTTCACATGCAAGCGGGTGGGGCTATACCTCGTCAACCGACACCCGATGAACTGAAATTCAAAACTAAATCCGATGGTTATGTTGCCTTACATCCATCTTCTGTTAACTCCACTGTGGGCTATTACGCTAGCCCGTACTTAGTTTACCAGGAGAAAGTTAAAACATCGAGGGTTTTTATTCGAGAATGTTCCATGGTGCCTCAGCTACCGTTGGTTCTGTTTTCTGGTCAGTATTATTTAGATGAACTGAAATTTATATTAATATTATAAATATGAATGTTTGTATGTCTGTTTGTTTATGTTTTCACGCTTAAACCTCTGATTCGATTTTGATGAATCTTGTTACGGATTTAGATTAACACTTGGATAAGGGTAATAAAGCTACATTTTGTTGAGAAATGGGAAACAATGCTACATTTTGCCGCGAAAATAAATATTAGTCTAATCGAGTTTGTATGCAAAACTCAAGATATAATTATTCGCGAGTAACGAGTAGCGAGAATCAACTAATTCTAAACTTAACTTGATGGTTATGTGGGCTTATATCTTTCTGTTTTAATGCTCCATGGTGCCTCAATTACAGTTTGTTATATTTTCTGGTTAGTATTGTTAATCAATTGGGTAAAAATCTAAAAAAAAAAGTCGAAATTTCATCGTTTTCATAACTAATGTCATAGATGTATCAACCCTGCAAAAGTGTATGTAAAAAAAAGAATTTTCAATTCGACTTTCAAATGCCGGAGTGCTGAAGTAACGAGCATTTTAAAAAAATGCACTATGTATTGGGACTTTCTATAGAAATTTTTAATGTGTTGTTTAATTTCTTTATAGGATGCACATTGGCCGTGGAACTTCATAATGGTACATTTATTGTATCGTTGGAAGACGGATGGATTATGTTTCAAGTTGAAAAACATGAGGTGAGTTTATTATATACCTTATTATTATAAACCTTACCAAATTTATTATATACTTTAAATGTCTAGTTTTATTTATTTTCATTTCGTACCGAAAAGTGTGGACGTAAAATGCTATGTTTTTAGAAGTCATTTTTGTTATAAAGGACAGATCTACTAATAATAAGTGTAAAGTGACAGAATTTTGAACAATTTTTTTTTTAACAAATATCTCTAGTTCTTATGGTTTCATATTTCTTCCTACTGCCCGATCCGAATGATTTTTTTTTATTTACGTGAAATCGATATCTCATTATTCTGCCAAGTCCAACAAATTCAAACTTAAATGATTTTTTAACAGGTTGCTGAGATGTTGAAAACAATCAGAGTGGAATTAATCAACCTTCTGGAAGAGAAGATCAATGATCCGTCATTAAACTTACTTCACTATGAAAAAGGAAATAGAATAATAAAAACGATTGTCCAAATTATAACTAAAGATTAAATAAAATTAATTTATGCGATTGATGTTAACCATGTTTTAATATTTGTTATTTATTAATAAAATAAAATAATTTAATGAATTATTAACGATAAGTATGAATAATTTATTTTCTCCTATGTTACAAAAAAAAAATGTAAATGTATAAAATATTTTTGTTGCTTAATTTTTTTTAAGAATTATCAAATAGATATATAAAAAAAATCGGGCTATTATAAATAAATAGACATTAATTTATATTTTATTGTAAACGAAAATTATGAAAAAACAAGAATCTTTTAAAGAACTATTTTCATTTCGATTATATGTTAGATATATTTAAAAAAATATCGGGCTATTATAATTAATTGGACATTATTACTTTATATTTTATCGTAAACGAAAATTATGAAAATAAATGTATTTTCTTTTAGATTGTATTATCAAAAATGATCGAATCATAAACAAATCGATATTTAACTATTCAAAGCTATTAAGATAATAAAGAACTCAGGTGCTTTCAGTGTCCGCATATTTGACTTTCTTATTACTTTACTTTATAATAAAATAATATTTTTTCCAAATTTACATTTTCCTAAGATTAGCCCATTCAAACAAACAAAAAACAATATTTTCGAATACATAATATACAATTGAGACTTAAATTACCGCGTATAAAAATTTCGGGGGTATAATTTCTCTACGGACATCATCTACGCAGTCCAAAGGCCCCCAGCCGTATAGGGGCCTCAAATTGTAAAAGTCTGTATTGTAGTAAATGCTTAAATTTAACGCTAAACTTAACTAAAGTAATTTAAAAGAACATTTCGATAATTTATTTAGTTTACCAAAAGGGCCCCAAACTGCCGAGGGCCTGTGAATGGTTATAACGGCCTTGAGTGTACGATTTAACATAATCATTGATAATGAATGTATACCTATATATACTATTTTCTATACATGTATTACAAGTTAAGATCAAAAACCAACTTGTGGCTTTTACAGTTATACCGATCATCACGTCCCTAACTGTTTTAAAACTATTTTAAACTGATTTAAATCACGTATAATTAATTATTTCTATCATCCCGACGTTTCGAACATTTACATCGATCGTGATCGTGTTTCGATTGAATGTGTCATAAGACACCTAAAAGCGACTATTGTTTTATATGTATTATTAATCAAGTTAACAATATTGTATCTATATACATGTATTATCGCTATGGGGGTTGAATCTTTTCTGCTTATGCCATAGGCGCATTTTTACAAAAGTCCTAGTAATTTTATAGATAAATTAAAATTGATTTTTTTCTGGTATATTTTATCCATGCCCGACTTATACCCTATAAGCTGTAAGTCTACTTATTCTCATCCCCCTACCGGCGCATATAAATACTAAAAATCTATATAATGTAAATTAATTTACCGAATTTATTAATTAATTTTATGCTAAATATGAAACATTGTGATATTTCTTTTTATTAATAATGATTTTATATATAAAATATACTACTTTATAAATCATTTTATGTAATGTCAATAAATTATTTATTTCAATATAATAAAGTTTGGTTTTATTTACTAATTGACTGTTGGGTTGTGTGTATGTGTAAATTTTTAAGCATTATATTCATTTCCAAGGCAAAATAAATATAGATCTAATAAAAAAGAACTTGGAAATGAATAGATCGTTATTATTATTGAGACTTCAAACGCACTATTTATTTTATCACGAAAGTCATTCTTAGTTATTAATATTTAATAATTACAACGTCTACTGTACTCATCCTCCTTCCCGAACAGAGGTGTTACAAGTTCGATGCGTGTATCTGTCTTATCTGTGGCATCGTAGCTCAAACACAACTCACTAACTTACAGCAAAAGTTGTAGGGGTTTGGGAAGCAGAAGTTAAAATGGTCCCAATGAATATTATTATTTTTTTAATTGTATATTATTAAAACCAGAGGTAAAGATAGCTATGTACACGTGAATACAATTTGTATATACGCCTATATTTTGGTATCCAAAAATTCCCAGTCAATATTGGCCATGTAACGTAACTTATAGCAAATATTTTTCACAAATTGACAAGGTGAAAATTGACCTGACATACGATCAGTTATCAATCACAGCGAACATTATCGGACAAAACGCCTCAGCACAAACACTAACGACCGTCGGTCACAGGCCCGTGCGATATTTCACCGGGAATAAAAAATTGTAGGCCTCTATTCTCGGCCGATCGAGATACCCAATAGTGTGCGGTCGTAAAACGCACGTGTTTCTGGGATACATGTGTACTAAAGGGCGAAGTTTCGGGTTAGGTCCGAACTGGATAGATGAAATAGTGTGGATACGAATATTCCTAAAAAATTTAGCGAGAATTACACTTATAAGTTTTGAGTTTATAGCGATTTACATAACTTGTTTTACACCATTACTTAATACCTCAATTAATTTATTGTCAGATTTTTGACACGACTTTGTAAGATTACCTAGGTAACTGTTACCAAGTAATAAAGTTTTTTCATAATTTATGATAGTTAATATTAAAAATGTAATCCTCGCCTGAGATAAGATTTTAGGATTTACATAAACTTATACTGACAAGAAAAGAAGACACGAAAAAAAGGAATTAAAATTTCAAATAAACTTTATTGAAATTAGTTTTTAGAATCGCTGTTAAAATATACATAATTATAATATCAAAGTCAAATTAATTAATTTTGATGCTAAATAAGTTATATGAACCAAATTCAAATTTTAAATGTTTGTTTAAAGTTGGTAGTCTTGAATTGCTCAAGTTATTAAAAATAGATGGCGTTTAAATCTATACTTTCGATTTAGTGCCATCTACCGCTCCATAGCTACTCTATAATAAAATTCAATATTGCCTACTGTTGATTAATAGAGGGCGCTGTACCTCTTATACATATTCTAATTAGAATCAGGGTGACTAAAATGGTGCACTTGCTTTGAATTAATTTGAATGATTACATTTGTTTTCATAGATATGTTTTATTTTATAGATTTTACATTTAAATACATTTTTGTCATATACAATAATATATAAACATATAATACAAAAAAACACAAGTACTTAATCCTTCTAGTATAATTAAGTAAATATTAACCTGTAAGAACAATGTAATAAAGCACAGAAAATCAGCGTCAAGTTGCTGATAAATTTTAGTAGTGAGTGAGTATACCGGAAGCCAAGGTCCTCTCCCTTCTCTTACTCTAACGCATATCACATTTGTGGCTACTCTGGTGCTGCCAAAGTATGTGGGCGGTGGTGATCGCTTAACCGCATTGCCTGCTATACATAAAAAAAGTATTAAATACTAAAATCATTATCTCTTATCCACATAACACCAACCGAACCGGGCTTCCAGCTCGGCCATTTTGAATCGCGTCACGTCCGGGCCGGCGCGTAATTGGCGCCATTTACCGTCCGCCACCGCTTCGTTACACGTTCGGTCCTACGTCCGCTGAAAACCAATATCCATTCGTATACTTAATATTGGTAACAGCTAGCTCCTAGCTAGGTCTAGTTTTGGGTATATTTGCAATATTTAAAATATTTCACATGTGCCACTTTCTAAGTTTCTACAGCCTACGGTAAAAAATAATTAATTAATAAAACATATTACTCTGTATAAGATTACATAAACGATAAAATGCATACTCGTAATGGACTTTGATTTTCTAGTAGGATATTAAATTAAGCTGCAAAAATAGACTTCATGCTAATTGATTTTTAAACAGTATCTCGAGTTTCTTGCCGGTTATTCTTGATAGAATCTACACTGCGATCCGGTGGTAGTTTTTTTAGCTATACTAAAAGACTAATTTTTACAATCGAAGATTCAAAAGCGCTTTATAAGCGTACTTGAATAAAGTATATTTTGAATTGGAATTATTTTCACCTTTAAATATGATGACGTAAAAATGTCTACTAGTACACAAAGACATAATAATTGTAAGATAAGAGAAAATACGTAAATGCACGAAGAAAATTAACTGATAAATTTAATAAGAAAATATTTTTTTAGAATTAAGAATTTTGTTTTTCGTGTAGTTTACAGCTACTTTCATCATACACAGTTAATATTATTATCGTATGTAACTAAAATATTACAGCTTCGCTAATTATTAGTTATTTTTTTTACGTAAGTAAAGCCTTTTATTAAACTTTATTTGCAATGGTCTCATGACAACATTCAAAACATGACACAAAAATAAAAAAAACTATTAAATTAAAATCTACGCGTCAATAATACACATAAAGTATTCAAAATTTAAATGAATAAATAACAATAATCGCTTCGTAAATAACAAACCTAAATATAATTGTATATGAACAGAATCAGCACATTATCGCAAGGCCATTTTCATTCAGTAAGGCCGAATAAATCAACGGGAAAGTCGTAAGCCGACGATAAATTTCGTCCCAATCCTGGTCATCGCCGACCCAAAAGGCGTTTTAGCTAACCCTGGGACGGACCTTTCCGCTAAATAAATCCCTTATCTGCATACGGCAAACCTTTCTAGGGTCCAGCTTAATAAATTCAGGTTGGGTCTTGCTAACTTTCTTTGGGAAGTACTATCGTGCTGTTTACTGTTTTATTATTTTTTGTTGTGTTGTTTTAAATTTTATATAGCCTTTTTTGATCTTTGTTAAAGATAATTGAGAATTATTTCTTTATTGATTTGTATGTGATTTTTTAACTACAATTATAAATATATGTGAACAAACACAGTTGTTTTCTTTGTTAGATATGTAGGAAAATTATATTAATTTATCTAGCTTGACATCGATAGTTACTTAGGTTTAATATAGTTATTCTTAATTTCTCTTTCTTTTTATTTTTAATAGAATTATTTGATTTTTTAAAATGTTAATTATATTTACAATAAAAATGTAAATTCTTTTTATTGTCTATTAAATCAAAATTTTAAATAAATATATTGTTAATGTGAATTGAAATTATTATGAAATTGTAGAGAGAAATAATAAAAATCACATCTAGTTCGGCGTTATCTGGTGATAATAAGAAATACGTATAAAGAGCATTTATTATTATTCTGTAGTAAAATAGTGGTTGTATCAGCTCTAGCGAGATGGGAGCGGTCTGCTCATTTGAAAGGCGGCCAAGCGGGTGTGCTCTCACTGTGCCCAAATCAATAGTAATCCCGTGGTTATCCCTCGGCCCTCGGAAAAATACCTTATTTGCCATGTTATAATGTTATTATTACATTAATAGTTATTAAATATTCATATATAATGAATTGAACATAGTAGTCTTAATCTTATCAGCTACCTAAGTTAGTTTTATTAGTTACTCTTAGGAAAATTATCAGTTTAATACTGAACACCTATTTATTAAAAAAAAATAATTACTTAATTTTTTTAAATAACATAAAAAAGGGAATGAGCAATGAGTTGCATTGTATAAGAAAGTCTTATATAGTGACAGTATGAACCTTATTTACTTGGTATTTATGTAATTACAATAAATAAAAAAAATATCTTGAATGAATCGAAGGAAGGTTGAAACGCGTAACCTTGAATTCATGGCGGAGAACAGCTGAGTTCAAAATTTCCTTTCTTAATCGCAAAAACTAGAAGGCCTTTCAATACAAGAGTGATTTAAGAACTGTGACTAACTTTAAGGCGAAATATGTTAATATAATACTAATACATAGCCTTTACAAGGGGTGTAGTTTTTATTCATATGCTATATACATGTTATATGCATATAAATGATACATATTTTTTTCAAAATTATACACTATACAAAACGTCGATTCAAAATAGTGGTCGATTTGAGCCGATTTAAAAATAGAATTTAAAGCTATGCTTCGTCAAACGTTTGGACAAATAACGCGTTTGCGATATAATAAGATGCGACACCCGAATGTCGCCCAGCGTAGCTTCAAATCCAGTGGCATGAAATAATTCGTTCAACATTCAAATTTAAAACACTTTATAAATTAAATAAAATAAACGATGTCAGTTCACACTTAAGCATGCTTAAAATGAATTAAATTTCATGATATACACATTTTTATGGAAAATCATATCGTGAAAACTGCATTAATACATCTATCTCTTTTGTACACTAGGTGTAAATATCCCCGTCTCTTTTCAGCGGCTGACCGCTTGACCATTGGTTGATAGGCGTCCGGGGATACACATATCAATGTATTATTTATTGTGTCATAGGGTTGTGTGCGCGTATGGGCGGGGAAATGGTTCGGTAGATGTACACTTTATTAATGTTATTTTTTCATACTACGAGAGGCGAGAGGAGAGGTTGGTGGGTACTTTATATAGTTTTTTTTTCTTATTTTTGTATTGCGTCCTTCAAGTACAATAGAGATGTAGGTTTTTTATAAAGGATGTATAGAGTACTCTTTTTTATGTTATGTGTCTTTACAAAAGTGTTAATTGTAATGAAATAATAATTATAGTTTATGCATAATTATACCGACTAAAAAGTAAAATGTTACGTATAAATATGCAATCGTTATAATTGTAGATATCTACATTACAATTTTACATTTTTGTTAATCATTCAAACTATTATGTTTAATAGAACATTGATCACTAGGACCTTAAGCTTTCAGTTTGTTGTTTTAAAGTGCTATATTAAAACAGATTTTTTTTTATTTCAAATTTTCACCAAACATCAGTAAAAGAAATTATGATAACTCTAGTGACCAAAATGATGTTTTTTATAAACTCATTTTGACTGCTTTTTAATTTCAATTAGAAAAACAATTATGTATATAATGACACAATTTCTTAAAATTTTGTGACTTTTTGTACAAATTATAAATGCGTTATAATCGTAGTTACCTCCCCCTCCTTTATTTCTGGTATATAATGTTATAACTATATTGATTGATTGATTTTGGGCAATATAAGTATAATGAGTTTCAGTCTTTCTAGTGTTAATAATCTCGAGTAAATTATAGGCTAAATCTTCAAGAACCATTGTATTCATTATTTGACTCGTGTTTAACAAAAACATCAAATACTTTATATTATATTATTCATATCTATATACTCATAGTATAAATAAAACATGTTATCTAATACTTTGGAAGTTATCAGGCTTCCCTGATATTGGTGATAGTATGAAGCAGTATATAATATCTTTTGATGCCTGTCTATGAATCGGAGGTATCTGAAATTTTAGGGTTAACTGGGTTAAATTGATATTTGTAGGGATTCGCTCGAGTATTGGGTTGGGAACTATTGTATATTATTTAATAATAAATGTAATACAAGATTGATACTTCATTCTATTATTATATATTTTAAACATTCGCGATTTATACCATTCATCTATACTAATAATAAAATTTTAACGGGTCGCTGTCTGTACTCTTCCATGTATATGAAAAAAAAAATTATTGGGGGCCTTTACAAAACAATGATTTTTAGAATTCTATTCTATCTGTATATTCTATTATATCTGTTTGTCTGTTTATCTGTGCGTTTGTGCGCGCTAATATTTAATATAATGGTCTTATCGCGATAACTAATGTTAGTAATGCCTTTTTTATTGACGTTTCGACGAAGTTGCATCCGTCGTGGTCACGAGCTGGTATACCGCGCCTTCCGGCGGCGAGTGCGTGATTTTTTTAGTCTACCCTCACAATATTAACATTGTCTTTGCCGTTATTGCAATGCTGGGAGCACACTACACTAACAGAATCGGTTTGCGCGAACATTGTTCGAGGTACAATCCTGTTCATTGTATTATAATTGATATAGCAGATGAGAGGACTTTCGATATATTTCTAGAAGTTATTTTACTAATTCATGTGTTTATAGTTTAATTGCAAATTTATTTAAGTATACCATTTATGTTTGGTATAATTTTTATTATTAGCCGAGAATTGATATAAGTTTTGCTCTCAGAGTTTCATAAGTCTTTATGCAAAACTTATATATTATTACGTGTTCAACACGTGCCTAGCTAAACAGTGTTAAAAATTAAACATTGATTAAAATATCATCTAAATTGGTTAAAATCGAGTAAAATCATAAAAAAAAAAAACTTATTAATAAAAGAATACGGCTAAAATAGATTTTAGACATCTATTAAACTTATTTGAACGTGTGTTAACCTATACCTAAAGCATATTTAACTCAAAACTGTCTTTAGACGGGGATTTGTAGTACAGATTTTTATAAACCACGTTTAACGAATGTTTAAATCTTTTGTAGTAAGGCAGTAAGAATTTATTGTCAGTGCATTATTTTTGTCATTCACAGCCTTCGTAACTTCTTATGATGTATCTGATCATTTGATTTTGATTTGTCAGTGATGCGTTTATTTATTTATTTATTATTTAGGTTATGGTTTTATTTAGGTAATGCTTTAAACGCAGTTTATACTTGTTATATATATTTAAAAAATAAAGAGCGTGTATAAGGGGGCAGCATTGTATATGGTAAATAGTGTTTTTACAAATATACTTTTCTGTGCTAATTTATTTGCAATTTCTATTAATTCTGCTTTCGTTTTCGTTTGTATCCAAGATTTTTTTCCTTGTATTATTTGTTGTTCAATTAGATCCAACCAACTTCTGGAATGTAGCCAAAGTTGTTATTTAGTTAAGTATAATAATATTGTTAAAAAAAAAACTTTTTTTCATTTTATAAAGTGGGGGAGAGTGTTATATATATTTAAAAAATAAAGAGCGTGTATAAGGGCAGCATTGTCTATGGTTAAGAGTGTTTTTGTTTAGGTTTAAAGTTTCAGAAAAAATAATAAAACGTGTTACAAAAATATAAAAAGTGTATTAATTAATTACATCTCAAATAATCAAATTATAACAATACTCAAAACTCCTTAAACGTGGATTTGTAGTATGTACAAGTTATACTAACATTAATAGTATATTTCTTATATTTTTGATGAAGGATTTGTTTTTAACATATTTATTTAAATAATTAAAATTATGCATCATATTAAATAAACTTCTTCGTTAAATAAATGAACAGTGCAGAGATAAATAATAGAATATCTTAACAATGAAACAGTGTAAGCATTAGGCTACTCGCTCCCGGAAACGCCCGGCCTTAGGATCAGTGTGCTAAATGTGCGGGGGGCTGAGTTCCTCGAACACGAGTACAGTGGAGAGGACACTCGTAAAGCTTTATTTAGTAGGCATTTATGATATACGAACTTCGTATATTATTTTTTATATAGTAAATTCTTTCAGTTATAAAACAATGACAAACAACTTATGAAAGTCTGGAGTAAAACTTGTAAGTGCAATTCTCGGCTTAAATTAAGTATTTATGTTATGTATATAAAATATTCCAATTTTTTTTTCCTGAGTACAATATTATTACACGGAACAAGAATTTAACTTAAACAAATATTCACAAATCACATCTTCAGAATAATATTAGCTATAACTTTTTTTTGTGAATTTTTTAGAACTTTTAATTTTTTATTCTGCTATTTGGAGATAAATCCAATAAATCAAAGTTCATAAAAATCAGTCTAGCCGTTCGTTAGTTATAAATGATGTAATTAAAGCGACATAATTTTAGATATATGTATAGAAGACTGCCCATCGCGGTTTCAGTCGCGTTTATGATAACCGCTTGTAACATTCTTCAATAAAGGGCCTATCCAATACAAAAATGTTTTTTCAAATTGAATAGGTAGTTTCAGAGATTATCCCTACATATAAACTTACAAACAAAGACCTCTTTGTATTATTTGTATGGATTTCACATGTATAGTCTTATTTTCTTTACTTCTCTTATTTAGCAAACATACATATGGACGCTGATAAGCAATACTGTGTCAAGCCACACGGACTTCATTTTGAGAAAATGGCGTCTAAAGATGTCAAGTCTTTTATTAATCATTATGTTTGAAGAAGCATATATCCTTATTTTCTTTTATTTTCTGATAAAAGGTATCATGAATTAAAAGCAGGTTGATATATTTAATATATTATCTAATAAAAAGTTTTTAAATATTTAAGATTATTGTATGAATTGCAAAATATGGAACACACTTGAAATTCGAACCAATTAATTAAGAACCTTTTTTCCGTACTTAATCCGTTTATATGACTTCAATTTTTTTTAATAATGTTAAATAGATGATGCATCATCAAAATACATCAATGTCTCCGAATTTGACTTTTTGTGGGTTGACACATTATTGCTTATCAGCATCCATATATGCTACCGTATGCACATTTACACACACATAAGAGTTAGCGATGAGAAATTATTGATCGAATTATTGATTTTTTGATTAATTGTATATCGTTAAGTGTATAGTTACTAAATGAGAGAAGTAAAAAAATAGACTATATAATTAAGTTAAATATGATAAGGTTTCGTATCCACGTACGTCGCACTTCGTCCCATATCCGAGGTCCGGGCTCCGTCGGTGTTTGGTCAGCGTCTGAGATATACATATGGCATGTTTAACTGTTACATGTTCGAGAATAGGGTTGTAACTATGTGCCTTTCTTAATTTTAATTAGTTTTATAATATTAATTTGCACACTCATTTTCATGTGTATAAGATATCTTAGTAACAATAAATCATTATTGATACTTATAATAAAAATACTATTTACGAATAATTTTCTGATGTTGATGGATGGTATGTAAGAATCATGCATTAATCACTGAGTAATAATGAAACTTGGCATAGATTTTATTCAATTTATTATTTTACTATAATACACAGTATATTTTTCATGTATTTGGGTGTATTAAAAAACTTAATCTAAATAAGTGAAATAATTTAATAATAATAATAATAATAACGCATCACACTCAACGGCCCCCATTAAGATCTCATGACCTTGTGTCGGGGGTCCGGAAACAACACAACACTAACACAAACACCCAGACCGCGACAAACATCCGTATGGCCAATACACACGTTTGCCGTGAGCGGGGATCGAGCCCGCGACCGTTAGCGCTTTAGTCAGTTGCAGTGACCATTGCGCCAACGCGTCTGTCATTATGAATTCATTTATGAATGAAGATATCGACAAAAAATTATTTTTTAACACTATCTCATTACATTTCGGTAACATTCATTTTATTCATATCAAGCACTAAAAATGATACATAGGGCGAATAATAATATTATTAACATATTCATTTTAATATCAATACTTAAGGGTCAAGCTCATTTAATCTATAATTTGCTTACATTGAATAATTTCAATACAAGGTACAATTGACAATACAAGTGTCATATTCATCTGTAGAGATCAAAAGTGTATCGTTGGGATAACCAAAACCAGTTTTAAAAACGTGCTTTTAACTAAAGTTTGAATGGATGAGATCAAAACTGTAACAGGGGATGCTGTAAGATCAATAGGTTAAGTTCGGTGAGTTAGGGAAGTGGACAGTTAAGGGACAAAGTGTCAAAGGTCAGCATTCTTTGTAGTTTTAACTTTTTAATAAAGGAAAAGTTATCTAATCTCGGTTTATATATTTGATATTTTTGTATCTTTAATTATTAATACTTTTTATTTTAATATTAGTTATTATTATTAAGAATATTGATTATTTAACGATATTATTTATTCTTCAAGTTAACATTTGATATTTGATTTTAATATTTAATTCATAAAAAGAAACTAAGTAATACCACGCCAGACGCCATGATGATTTGACAACTGTGTTTTAACTTACGGAATTAATAGTTGATTTCCGAATTAGCTCGTGACTACGGTTTGAAATACAATGTTGAAACTTCAAAAATAAAAGGGATTTAAAGAATTAATTTGATCAGGCTTAAATGTGCTGTAAAGTCATTAATTATGTTGAAATAATTAAACTAAACAATAAAATGGAATAGATTTTATTTTAAAAACAAATATTAGACAAAAATATCTAGAAAACTATTTTTGTCTTAATTTTTTATTAGTATTTATACAAATGTTATGTTCATACTATTTGACATTAAAATATTTACCTATTCCCTACTTTGACAAGCTCGTCAATTGACATTATTATTAACCAAAGAATTGAATTTGAATTACTTTTATCTGTCATGCTCAGTCTCTAGCTAGTGGCTAGGCAACGTCGTCCAAAGTGGTCGGCACTCTGGGTACTAAAATCCCTAAGCTAATATGTAACTATTATAAAATTATATTTTTTTTTTCGATTCGTACTATTCATATTTAATATAACGGGTCTTATCGCGATAACTAATGTTAGTAATACCTTTTTATAGCCCGACTTTTCGACCAAGTTGCATTTGTCGTGGTCACGAACTGACTGGTCGTGGTCATGACGGTAAGACCCGCTGTATTAAATACCCGATGTATAAATCAATTTCAACAAGAATTTTATATTATTTGTCAAGTATATATGGTTAACAGCAATTATGTTGTCTTAACTACTTAGATTAGAGCTTAAATTCGCTGATATCGTTTATTAAACATTGACTATTTAAATTAGTAAAATATGCGACTAAAATAATTAATAATTACTCATTAAGAACTTGCAAATTAATATCTATGTTAGTAATACCTTTTTATTGCCCGACGTTTCAACGAAGTTGCATGAGTCGTGGTCACGAGCTGACTGTGTCAATCATTATATTACTACCATTAGTTATCGCGATAAGACCCGTTATATTAAATATGTATAATAAAATTAATTTTCACTAGCGGCAACCCTAATCCGCGTAAGGCAAGATAAGTAACGGGTACTTGAGAGGCGTGATGTAACACATTTGTAACGTGTAGATGTAAACATAGATATCGTTCAACACTATAGCAATTTCCTAGAGGAGATGTAAACCGTCTACGTCCACGTGGCCGTATAGAAATGCCAGAATGACGAATGCTCTATCATTTCGTCTAAATTGCCTAAAATTTGCTGCCTGCTGAGATTTCGTGTTTCATATTCTCGTTTAAATGGTGAAATTATGTATATTCATGCTGGATGTAGTTTTATTTAGCCTTATGTAAATTGTAAACCAGTGTAATTATAGGCATAAACGACATAGAATTGGTTGAACGTACATATATTACTAAAGTACGAATAAGCTTACGAAGACTCATAGACTACTTTAATGAATTAGTATGGTCAAGAGCGATCATTTAGTATCATATCGATTTGCTCGTCTGTTTTTAATTGACTCCTAAAATGGGGGAGATTCTCAGTTGGACTTTTTTTGTATATTTCCCTATAACTCCAGAACGGCTGGATCGATTTGGTTAATTCTTTCTTTTTTGTTGGAAAAGGTATTACCGATTAGGTCCATAGAATTTTCATTAAAATCGGCTTAATAATTTATAATTTGGTTGCGCGTTTTTTTAAAATGTCTTGTTCTGTGTAATATGAAATTGTTTGTTAGTATTAACTATTTAATTACTATAATTAATTTTGATTTAAAAATATTCTTTTAACATACAGAAAAATATGTATAAGAAGTAATGTTTTTAAAGTTAATTAATTACAATATGTTTGTTGAACTATTTAATACTGATATTACAACGATTACTGATTTATTGATAATAATAAAATGAAAAATATTTCCATTTGAAAATCGAATGTCTTTAAAAGTCTATTTACAACCAGCAAAGACAACAGATTCGTCAGCCAAAAACTACCATTATACATTTTTATGGTGCAACCTTTATTAACAAAATCGTAAATAATAAAAAACTTATATAATACATTGGGAATATACAAAACTTGTATTATATACCCCGCATGCCCACTGTCCTATAAATATTTATTCTTCTTCATAATTCACGCGAGGGGTCACACGCGACGATTTTTATTCGCCTCTGTAGTTTAAGATTCATGATGTCATAAGCCAATGGATCAAGTGCTGTATTGAAAATGGATACAATACTCATGTTAGAGGTTTCAGTTATTATTTATTTTTATGGTGGCCAGAATGATTAGAGATACTTAGCATAGTATAGCGCTCGTAACGAAAACTATGGAAAATAAAAAAATACAAACAAACAAAATTAAATACTTAAAAATTAAAAATAAAAAATAAACAGCCTGTAAATGTTCCACTACTGGGCTTAGGCCTCCTCACCTATAAGTGGAAATTTCTAGAGCTTAATCCACCACGCAACTCCAGAATGTCAGAATTTCCTCCGGCACATGCAGGTATCCTCACGATTTCTTCTTTCAAAAAGGAAATGAAATAAAAAATAAAATGTCACATGGTAACAATATCCTAAACGAAAATCATGAATTTCTGAACATTATTATTGATTCTAATTGAACGCTGATATGCAATACTGCGTCAAGCCACACGGACTTCATTTTGAGAAAATGCCGTCTAAAGATATCGAACCTATTTTTAATACATCTGTATGAAGAAGCATATATCCGTCTTTTCTTTTCTATTTTGATAAAAAGTATAATTAATTAATAGATGACACGCTAGTAAAGATTTTTATCTAATAATAAGTTTTTCAATTATATTATGCAATAATTTATATTGCATAATCCAAAATATGGAACTCACTTCAATATTCTAAACATTAGATTAAGAAACTTTTTTCCGTATTTATTTAGTTCAGATGACTTGAAAAATGTTTGTATTATGTTATATACGAAATGTATAATCAGAATACATCAATATCTCTAAATTTGACATTTTGTGGGTTGACACATTATTGCTTATCAGCATCCAATTATTAATTATAAAACATGATTCAGTTCAATTATTCGATCAATAATTTATCATCTCTAACTCTTACGTGTGGTAAGAAATGCGTCATATTTGTCTGCTAAATAAGACAAGGTAAAGAAATATAGACTATACCCAATATTAAGCATACTCGTTATACTCTTGCATTGCATAAATAACTCAAGTTTTTGAAATTGTATCGTACATTTAATTTATTGGCGAAGTGGTGTACGGAAAGTTCTGTTCTTTAAATGTTTCCAATACGATTTTATTAAATTATGTTTATTATAAAGTCGTATACAAATAGAGGTATACATTTTTGATAATATCTCTTTATGTTAACGAAATAAGTTAATAAAAATCCATTGAATTAAAGTATAACTTTCTTTACTTAAGATTATTTAATGCCTACTAGGCTACTTATTACGAATTAAATTTATGGTTGAAAGTCTTCATTACTTTAACAAGTTCAAATCCAATTATATATGTATGATAGGTTTTTGTGAAAAAGTGTTTTTAGACATTTTTTTATTTTTTTAGTTAGCCTGTACTAATATTATAAAGAGGTAGTTTTCGTTAGTAATTTGCTATGTAGGGAGTAATCGCTGATACTAATAATATTAAATTTGAAAAATGTTTTCTCGTTGGATAGGCGTTAAGTAAGGTTATAGGCTATATTGCATCACGCTAGGATTCATAGGAGCGAAACAGTAACCATAAACGTGAGTGAAACAGGAGGGAATTAACTAATAATCGAATATAAGAAAGTATATATGGACAAAAAATATTTATTGTACGTTATAGTACCTAGACCATCATCCAAGGTAACCCAAGGTAACAGTTCTGAATCAAGATATATCATAATAGGAGCTGGGTGGATTTACTCCCGTCTCTGCCTCTATTTTTATTTGCGAAGACTTGAGACCACGAGGTGAACGGGTATGAAGCAAAGTGACATATCTTATTATTTTTTAATATTTCGATTTTGAAGATACTTATTTATTGATAATAACGTCTTTGGCTATGATATACCCAACAATGATTAATATATAATAATGACTAATAAATTACTCATCTTCTTTATTTAAAGATGTGTTGTAATTACAAAAAAACGGTTGTTATACTTTAAGGGACATAAAGTGATTCATTTCAATATCAATTTTCGAAGTGTATTTTGTAATTATAAAATATATATAAATGAATATATATGTATATATAAATGAATACTCGCCTTTTATCTTCAAATGGGGTTAAATACATTTGGTTAATAAGTTACGTTGACAAAAAAATTCCTATTAATTAAATAAATATATAGACTAACTGCATAACACAACAAAGTAAATACATAAAAATGTTTGTTATTTACAAAAATCGACTTGTTACCTTTCGCCAACAGACACAATGGAGAGCGGGCATTATTACCGATAAGTATATGGGGCGGTGTGTTCGCGTGTGGATTTTGAATAATATATTATTTTCTTATGTAAAATGCCCGATTACTCCCATCCAAGAGATTTTTGTGCCACAAAGAGAAGCTCTTTTATGGCACTTTATACGTTTGTTCTTAAATTTTTGTTATTTTGAACGCGCTTCTTACGAGAATTATACTTATTCGATGTTTGGAAATCATTTCATATTGATGTTAAAAAAATAATGTACCTTGTTAATATGACTTTCCGTTTTTTTTGTTATTGTATTCTTTAATTATTACCCAATTCATTAATAATTAAATATATTAAGTACATTTAAAATAATGCTTTATTTCGACCGAGAAAGGTTTTACACATATTTAAATACCTACCTATAAAATTTTTTCTTGTAATTATTTAATTACGTTATATACTTTGTGATAAATGTTATATTTTTAAAGGTAAAATAAAATAAAAGTCAGATAAATGGAATAGAATAACGTATAAGATAATAACTATTGCAAAATTGTTTTCCATTAAATTTTCGACAATATTAAATGATATTCAATTATTGTTCTTGAATACACACACTCTGTAATGTTACAATAAATATGTTCAGTACAGGCTCAAATCAAAAAGAACTCTTTTATTGGTACAAGATAAAAATAACCCGCAGGTTCGAAAAGACGAAGTCGGTGATCATATTTCCCAACGCGGTCACCGCAAGCCTACGCTCGTGCTACGGAAGACAGCGTAAAAAAAAGGTATATTATTTTATTATCTGTAACCAGCCAGGACCGGCGACGGCGATATCACCGTATATAGATTCGATTTTCTACGTGAATTCGTTTGACGGCCTTCATAATGCGACATATAAAACTGGGGACTTACGGACCCCGAAACCAATTTCGTGTTATGACCCGACGACTCTTTGATAATATTCTCGGGTTATTAGGTACGGATAGGAGTTTTTACTATGGCTATTTTTTCCGCTGACGTCGGATTATTGGGAAGGAGTTTACGAGGTACGGTGTAATGCAGCTTACGTTTGTTTTACGATGCCAACTTCGGGTCTCTCTACACTGGCTGCTTGTCAAGATGGTGGAATTTTCGTTAATTATTATCGTTATGTAAATTAAGCTTTTAAGTTGTATTATGAAAGAATTAGATAGCTTTCTATTGAATAATAACGAAAAATCTAAGTTTTTTATTTTTACTAGTTGAATCACTAGCAAAATATTTTTTAATAAATCATATAATAATTAAATTTACAATTTAACAAACAAAAAAAAAACGCTGATGAATGAGAATAGTTACCAGTTAGGACCAGTAGTTTTTAATCGACTTAAAAAAGTGCGGATGTTTTCATTGGTAGCGTATTTTTTATGTTTTTTACCTTGTAAATCAGTTATTTAATAACCAATTCTAAAAATTATTTTTTTATTTAAAAGAAAATTCTTCTAGATTGATTTTATATAAATTTTATCGAAATCTGTTTAGTAATTTGGATTAAAGTTTGAAATAGCTGGAATAAGTGTATATTTTAATTTAGATTTTTTTTTAAAAGTACTTTTTATTTGCGTAACTTTTAATGTCATTTTGACCAATCTTCGTATTTTAGATTAAGTAATTATAACTATAACTCAAGAGTATGTATCCACCAGCATCAGTTACTAATATAAATACTGTATCTATAAATGATGGTTAAATCGATTTTTTTCTTAATATTTAAATTATATACCTATCGATACCTCCCACGTAAGTTATTGTAAGCCACAAAATTGCCGTTAGCGTTTTTACTAAATACTACACGAATTTGCATTGCTTAATGCATTCAAAGTGAAAAAATACCAAAAATCCTTTTTTTTTTTCAAGGAAAGTTACAACAAAATACGCCTGAAAAAAGGCGTTTTTTGTTGTAACTTTCAAACTAAAACGGATTAAAAGTGCTCTACTGTAAAATTGTAATTTTGAAGTTACAACAACTTACGTGGGAGGTATCGATATATTCTAAGTACTATACAAAAAAATCATTTTCCAATGGCTACAATAGTGTAATTTCGTTTCACAACTCTTTATCCCTGTCAGGCCCTTCAGCCATGAACACGTAGCATTCAAAGCGAGTGTATCGAACACACATTGAGCGCAAACGACCGAATATTGCCTCATAAAGAACATGTCGCTTAAGTTTGGTTTAGCTCTATACGTATTACGTGATCTGATGTTTAACTGTGCTGTGATGATGTGCTTTATATGTATTATATTACACCTTGGATGTATTTGCGATTTGTGTGTAGTTTTGTCTATACGTAAGAGGCGAGAATTACACTTATGAATGCTCTCAGAATTTTGTAACTATTTACATAAGTCGTTTTTTACGTTACATAAAGAATTTACTCTCAGTGCCTTATTTTTGACATTCACAGATCGTTTACTAATGACGTTTCTGTTACTGTTACAGAGTTGTATATCGCTCTCGAGAGTAAAACTTAAAAATGTAATTCTCATCCAAGAGAGAAGTATTCTGTTGTTACTTGAGTTCTTTAAAAAAATGTTTTTTTTTTTTTATTGAAAGAGTGGGCCAACGAGCAGGGCCATCTGATGTTAAGTGATCATCGCTGCGTTTGCAACACTAGAAAGGAAAGCTTCAAATTCGTTGCCAGCATAATAAGAAATGAGGAATGAAAGGTTCATTGCTTTCACATCTGAAATAATTTACTGTTAGTGTCAAACAGTAGCTTAACACTTGACCAAGGAAGTCATTTTGACTGCTTTTTAATTTCAATTAGAAAAACAGTTATGTATATAATGACACAATTTCTTACAATTGTGTACAACATAAAAATGCGTTTTTGATGACTGTAATTCTACTCTTCCTTTATTTCTCGTATATGTGTATGTGTTTTATATATTACCCAGTCATTTTGACTGTTTTTGGGAATATACTGAGTTTCAGTCTTTCTAGTTTAAAAAAAAAGGAGGGATAAAGGAGAATAAGATGTAAAGAAAGAAATGGTTGAGAAGAAATGAGCTTGGCTTCCGGTTTTCTAATTCGCCTAAAAAAATGAAGCTGTATTAGCTAATCCCCGCCGATTTCTGTAAAAGTGTCTCATTTTGTAAAAATCTGAACTAAAATATGGCTCAGGCTGGGTTCTATCATAGTGAGAGATTTGGTACGCATGTTCCTTTTGTGATTAGCTAATAAAGTTGCAATTTAAATCATCCAAAATTGGGGTTTGTAGCTTGTACGAGTATTATAGGTACTTTTAGTGGGTATAAGTTGTATTATATTTATGACTAGGTCTAAGATTTTATCCTGATATATGAGAAGCGGACTAGGAAAGGTTTAAGCAAAAAAGTAATTTTTATCTTTTTCTGCAAATAAAGATTTAATTGAAACACTTTATTCAACTAGGCTCTCGCGAGCACTTTTAAATCGTCAATACAAAAATAAAAATACATTAATAATGAAGCTACCACCGGTTCGGGATGTAGATTCTACCGAGAAGAACCGTCAAGAAACTCAAGAGTTACTCTTTTAAAAATTATGTCAATACAATTTTTTATGAATTACAAATTTATTAAACATCCTGTATGAAATTCAGCATATAATAAACCTACGCATCTTTATCCCAACGTATTCTTCTATAGGGTAATATGCTTTAGTTATTAGTGACTTTTTAACATATGATTTAAATCTATTCATCGAAAAATGCAAACATTTCTGTGGGATTTTGTTAAAAACGAATACCTTACCCCAGAAAGGAAACTTTTACTCATCATCGCTCTGCGTAGGATATCTTAGTCAATTAAAGCATTAATAAAAAATAATATTACATAATTTTATAGCTTATATCATATCATATCAAATCATATCATATGAACACTGACCGTGCGTAACCTACCATGCACGAAATATATACATCGAAACATATGAAAATCTCTTAGGCTGCGAAAGATAAGAATCGAACATACTAAAAAATGCAATCATGTTTCAACGATATCTACAACAAACTACTTTATTAAAGCACACTCTATATTCATAACGCCTCAGCGACACTATCACACAAATAATATCTCCCCCGAAGATGCATTGGAGAAGAAATGTATCAGAAAATGTATAAAAAAGCAGTATTGTGAATATAGTTGACAGCGAGCATAGTTTTACTGGATGTGGCTGATCCGAATCGTAGAATCGGATGGGATTGTATCCTTTATAATAGTACTATCTTGTCCGCGTTCTCTTACTTCTTATTCTTCTACATCTATATGTCTACAGCAACGTATTTATGGTTTCTCCGGTGCTGTTAATGCTATGTTTATTGGGCGGTGATAACATCAGGTGATCAGCCTACTCTTATATTACGCCCGCTATTTTTATAAGAAAATCAAAAAGGACGTGATCCTCGCCTTGTACATACATACAATATGAGATATATAATTATATTAAAAAGTAATTGTTGATTTTGATACACTACCGCCACATTAAATTGTATCTTATTTTTTCAATATTTATAATACGAAAATATTTATTTAACGCCAGATATTACTTCTGAATTATGTAAAAATAGCTTTGGTCGAATATGTTTAGTTTTTAATCGATGTTGATGAGAAGGAAATATACCTTTGTCTTTATTTCTTTTTTCATGAATTTCTTAAACTTGCAATTTGATAAATTATTACATACTATAGTTACAAATTGACAGAGAAGTGCGGGGCGATTATGCGTGCTATCGCTATCGAAACGCGATTCATTTTGACAGATGATTTCTGATTTTTGTACTTAAACGAAACGAATCAAACTTTCAAAATGTATTGTAGTGCGATAGCATTATAACCTCTATATAGAAATAAAATATATTTAACAGTTCCACTTATCCTTATTTGACGTATTATTCGATTTGTGTACCTATATTTACGTTCTATAGATTTTATTTCAAATAATATATTTTAAATGTATATTGTTTAATTCGACTGTTCTTTCCAGTGGAGGTTAATCTAGAAATGTATATACGAACTGTGCGGACGACCGTGTGATTTTTGTAGGGTATATGGGATTTTTCAAAGATATAAACCGGCCTGACTCGGCTTGTCCGAAAGGGTGAGTCTGGATGGTATGAAGCAAATATTTGAAACATTTAATCACGTGATTTTTCCTTTTCTTTTTAATTATAATTTTTTAAAATTTAGTTAAAGAAGTCGCAAATACATAAGTTTATTATAAAAAATGTTGGTTCATTAAAATTATTGTCTTGGTAATGATATCCCCAAATATCAAAGGTAAAGAAATGTCTCTTGATATGGAAAGATTTCGAAGTTAATTGTCCACATTGTTATTGCAGTATCGTAGATATTCCTATTACTTACAATACTGTCCGAAAGTGAAAGTTGCCCTTGAATAATGAGTGTTATGTACTATTAATTAAAATATAGGGTAATAAGTATAATAAGCTTTAACTATAACTTATTTTTTTGTTTAGTAGAGTAGCAATACATAAGACATTATACAATTATATTATATAACTGTATATATGTTATAATCTCATGGAGTTTGATACCCAGAATACCGACCACTTTATACAACGTTGCCTAACAACCAGATGACGAATGAATATGACATATGGACGCTGATAAGCAATACTATGTCAAGCCAGACAGACTTCATTTTGAGAAAATGGCGTCAAAAGATGACAAACCTATTCTTAATAAATCTATTAAGATCAAAATCAGTTTGAAGACGCATATGTATATCCTTCTTTTCTTTTCTTTTTTTAAAAAAGGGCATAATGAATTACAAGCAGATTGAAATATTGAATATATTACTTAATAAAACAGTTTTTAAATGTTTGAGATTATTGTATAAATAGCAAAATATGGGACGCGCTCGAAATTCGAAACAATTAATTAAGAAACTTTCATTTAGTGTATATGACTTGAATTTTTTTAGTAATGTTAAATAGGTTATGCAGTATCAAAATACATCAATATCTCCGAATTTGACTTTTTTTGGGTTGACACATTATTGCTTATTAGCATCCATATAAGAATATCTTTGAGATCGACGAATAAAAAGACGAGCTAGTAAGTTGTAAACGATCGTAAAATCTATATTCATAAAACATAATATATATTATATTTTCTCATATCAATAATGTTATGCGCATCTTGCATAAGACCATCCGATCGTATTCACAGTTCAAAGGTTATAGGATCTTTGCCGAGCCAACTGGCCGAGGCGGGTATCGTAATATGATATGTTGCTATAAATATCAGATATGATTCTTCCAGGAATGTCATACTAGTAACGCCCGCGACTTTGTGCGACCCACGCGATATTATACTTTCTAAGAGTAATATGAGTTGAATTTTTCATATGTGTATTTATATTTAAATCAAAGCAATATGTCTATTTATTCGACTTTGGTAAGAATCTGACTCGCGTAATATTACTGGATCGATGTGTCGTTTAAAAAAGAATTTGCTCGGTAGCTTTTAAGTTTTCAAGTTAATAAAATAAAGTCTTTTTTGTCTTTTAACTTAAAATATTAATTAAGAGATTATGTTTACTGAACACTAAATTTTTAATAGGTTATAAAATTAAAACTGAAAAAACAACGATTTGCATAAGTAGCAATACAATAGTACAGTATCGATCATTTAATTCAAACCAGTTAAAATTACTCTTCACATTAATACTATATTACAAATAAAAAAATATTGTAGGGGCAAAACTAAATTAGAAAGAAAAGATACATATGGCAGACATCATTTAATATTAAAATTATATCACCATTTTGGCCCCTATTGCGCCCCTCGTTGGGCGCCAAATGGACGATTTTTTACTTTCAATTATTTTCTGTCCCTTTTATGTTTTATATAGATTGATCTATCTGTCTGTCTCGCTCTTATAAATGGTATCTCGAAAATAACATGGTGTGGGCGGTAGTGACTGATGACACTCTATGGCAGTGCATTGTATAAATTGCATTGGTTTGTATTGGGCTGGTTAGACAACCAACTTAATAAAAACCAAGATTTATTACAAATATATGATTTATTAGTGAAGAATAAGATATTTGAATTACATGAATGCTAAAAGTGTGCTTCTTAACACTCCGTTACAGTTGTTAAAATTTCTGCTCACATTAAACAATATGTATTGTTTCAAAATTTATCCTATATTTATAAAATAATGCAAAGATAAACTGAGAAGAAATAAAGAAAAAATACACACAACAATCTACCACAGACTATACATAATATTTTCCCTCCATAATTTGATGCGCAGATAATGTCCGCTCTTCACAAAGGAACTTGGATATCCAGCCGAGGAGATTATTGGAAGCAGAGCTTTGATGGGCTCTGAGGAGATCGTATGGCGGGAAATATTAAATATTCAGAACGGAATGGATACGCGCGACTACTCTGTTGCTTTTGTTATGCGATTTGGATATTCTCTCCTAATACTAGTGAGGAAAATGTTATAAAAAGTTTATAAATATTCATCCATTTGTATTTTAAAGGATATAAAAAAAATATTTGTATTAGATTGACGTATTATTCACGTATATGAAATTGGTTTACACGAGTCAAATAAAATGTTTTTTTTTTTTTATAATGGCTTATTGAGGCACTGATTAATACACATTCAGCCCAAAAACAAATAATTTATGATTTTTTTACAGCCAGTATAGCGTTACATAAAAGTATAACCAGACTGGGATTTGGTTGACGGATTTAGTACTTATGATAAATACGATTAATTAATTCGTCTATACTTTTCATGTCATATAAAACTTATGGGTCTACCTCATTACACCACACACTCATCCCGCATCTGATCCGCCGGCTGAGTACGGCTGAATGGAGGTTTTTTTTTATTCAAAATAAGTCCTTAAAAAGCGAACCACCCCAGAAGCCAAATGGCCCAGAATTTGTTTAAATTGTCACGTACAGACATCGCGGTTATACAATCCCCTAACAGCGGCTCTCAACGTTTTGTTAATGAGCTTATGTTTACAAATTTAGTGCATTAAATTTTATAAACAAATTGTTTCTTTGTAAAATTAAAATAAACAGCGACGAAAACGTTGTAGCGATATTAAGTAATTTGTTAGTTCAGGACACTAAGGTCCGTTGACGTTGAGTCTAAAAAGGTAAAAAGTTAAAAGAAAAAAAAATGTCATATATCTAAATTTAATTTTATTATTATGTTTGTACTAATGTAAGTGAAGCCTTTTGTAGTGACACATTATATTAGGTCTAGTAAATTAATTGTTCCTTATGGGCTAATTGACATTTGCTGCGTACATGTTTATATTACGATATATATAAATATTTTGTTAACACATGACTTGTAATGGGTTGTGTAATGATAAGAAAAAAATATGAATTTTTATTTTTTTTAAATAGAATCGAATGTCAGATTCGAAATTTAAAAATTTTAACAACTAATTTTATAAGTGCCATTTTTTTCACCGCAAAATTTTGAGAGCCACTGCATTTAGAGAGACATACGGTGAAGGGTTAAAAATGCACCGTAGTGGCATAAAAAAAGTTCACTACAGATATCGGATTTTAAATTTTAAAATGTGCATTGTATTGAGCCGCGGGGTTCGGAAATCGATTGGTGCCAGCGACAAAGGGTTAACCATTAATAATAAAAAAAAAACTCATTGATTTTAGACGCGTCAGCTTGCGCGTTCGTTTATTTTATCAGTTAATGTGAGGACAGTTTGCATATCTGTCAGTACTCGCGTTTTATTTCGCAAGTTATTATTCTGAATCATTTTAATGATAGGTAAGTAATATTTTATACGATTACAAAATTATGTCTTTCAATGCATTATTTCAATGTGTAGGTAATTTTATTGTTAATACTTATCGTTTGAATTGTATACATATTTAGATAAAAATATAATACCTGCTTTTAATAAATGTTATTGATTAGTTTAAATGAACATATAATATTATTTTTTACATATAATAATTTCGATAATTAATGCTTAAAATTATCGGTTACTAGAAAATTTAATAATAATATCGAAAATATTGAGTAACGAGGGTATAATTAATAAATAAATACAATAAAAATAATTATGTAAATTAACATGACCTAATTAATATACAAAAGAAATGCATTATACAAACTTTATAGGCTAAGGTTTCATATACTTCCTACTTGATTGTGAATAAGGGTGGTAACCCTTATTCACAATTAAGACTAGTGCTAACCACCTAGGGCGCGATAATTTCTCACCACGGGCATTAATGGACACCTACTGAGTGTGTCAAATCTGAGGAAAGGGTAAACAAACGTTACGAGACTTATAATTCGATTTATAAAATACATTCGACCTTTAAATATTCTTTTCGAAATTTTCCTTTTTTAAATCTTAATATTAACAATAGTGTGGAAAATTTTAGTTAAGCCACATTTTTTACTCAATGCACGAAATCACTAGTCACGTTCGTGGCGACAACCCTATATTCACCCCCTGTACTTTGTATTACAATTCTTATAGTAAAAACTATTGAATTACATACATTGAAGATTATGAAAGAATGTGATAAATATATAAAGAACGAAAGAAGCAATGTATTTGACAACTAACGATGTAACGGTAAGACCTCAACCCTAAAATGCGTATGTCTCGGTTTTCATTGTATGCTACAACGCGGAACCATTAATCAGTCTGTGCTGGAATCATCAATATAACATTATACAGATACGTCCAAGCACTCGATTCGAATATTCGATGTATCGATTATGTATCGGTAATTCGATTATGCCAACTCGTATTGTGCTGAGGCTGTTCATCATCCGGTGATAAATGTCTACGTCATAGTTTTTGAGCAAGGAGGTCATGTTTATTACTTAATAGAAAAAATTAAGGAATCTTTGTAATTTACCAATTTTTCTTCCTTTTTTTATAAATCACTTATTCTTAATTTAGAAAGAATTATTGACGCAGATTAGCTTTATAGAATTTTTCCTTCAATGTTAATCGTTTATAAGTTAAATTTATACAATTTTAGTAATTATTACATTTTATTAGTTTTTACTAACAAATGAGGATTTAAAGTGTATCAATAACGACCCAATGAACCACCTTTGAGCGCTCGTCCATAAAACGTATATGTACCCATATATATACCCATATATACTACAGTAACATAAAACGATTTTACAAATGTCAATGTAATATTCATATTCATCGATTTAAATACTGTTTGTAAAATGTTAATAAGCCACTTTTACAAGTTAAAATAATTTTTAATGGCTTTAGTTTGAACGTTGAAGGGTTAACCCTTCAATTATCAACTGTCATTTCATAGTTAGACATGACAGATGTATTATTTAAAGTCTAAATTATTTAAAGTCTAAATCTTAACAAGATAGCTCATTGTTCGTTATAGAATTGTTGCTAGATTAATTTACAAAAACATCATATAAAGATATACCATATTTGATCAACATATAAATAAAATAACTGCCAAAGCTTACAGTATGTTGGGTTTCATTCTTCGTCAGGGAAGCGATTTTAAGAATATTCACACATATAATATCTTGTATAACTCATTTGTTAGATCTCATTTGGAGTTCGCTTCGACCGTTTGGAATCCGCAATACTCTAAGTATATTATGGCAATTGAAAGTGTCCAAAATAAGTTTCTCAATAGATTGACGTACAGATTTGGATCCAATTCTGTCAGGAATCTAAATATAATATCACTCGAAAAACGTAGGGAATATAGAGATCAAATTTTTCTTTATAAAATTGTTAATAATGTCATTGATTCGAGATACTTATTGAATAACATATTTTTTAAATGTTCTAATTCCTCTGTTCGTTCTAGACATATATTTTCTGTTTTATTTTGCAAAAGAAATTATGCCAAAAATCGTCTTATTATAAGAGCCTGCACTAATTATAATAAATACTATAATAATATTGATATTTTTGGTGAAGGTTTATTAAAATATTCTCGCCTTTTAAAAAAGCAAGTGTAAATTTATTGTTCTGAGTAATGTTTGTTTTTAATTTTAATTTGTTTCTTTATTACTTTCGAAGTTTTTTTGTCTTGTTATTATTTTAAGTTCACTATTATGTTAAGTTCACTTATTGTAATATGTATTACTTTGTTTAATTTTAAGTTCACTCCGTGGCACTATGTAAAAGTGGAAACTTTGTTGGCTTGTGTAATACCTTATATGTAAGAATCATGCTGTACTGTTTATGCTGTTTGTTTCCCAACGATAAATAAATAAATAAATAAATATAACAACGATCAACAATAATCACAACTAAAAAAAAAACACACACACACGTATAAGCAATAATGTGTTAACCCACAAAAAGTCAAATTCGAAGATATTGACGGATTTCGATACTGCATCACCTATTTAACATTTTTCAAAAAAATCAAGTCACTTAAAGTAAATAATTTTTAAATTTATATAATAATGTCAAATATTTGAAAAACTTTTTATTATGTAATACATTAAATATACCAATCTTCTTTTAATTAATTATATCTTCTATCAAAATAGAAAAGAAAAGATTGATATATATGTACTTTCTTAAACAAATTTGTTAAGAATATGTTACATATCTTTAGACGCCATTTTCTTAAAATGAAGTCCGTGTGGTTTGAAACAGTATTGCTTATCAGCGCTCATATATTGCTGAGCTAAAAATATGATATATTTCTTATACATAACGAACCTAACAGTAAAATACTGGCATGTGAAATATAACATGAAGGCAGCGGCGCGGTCTCTTCGACCCGTGAGTAATTTCCCACAGGGCACCTTTCAACGAGGATGACTAATGCCCGCCGGACGCTATGTTTTCCACAAGTAATGCCGTTTCGCTCGCGTCTTTTTGTTGGGGATTTATTATGTAATTACAATTTGCAAATGAGTGTGTCGTATTGTACGGCTTATATAAATTACTCGTGATATTATTACACTGGAAAAACTATTTTAGTTAATTTCATTGATATACAATGTATGTTTAGTACTCTGTCGTGTCTTATTTAATTACTACTCATAGTCATATCAAAGCATGCACTTGTATATACAGTAGAACTCTTAACTGGTTAATAGTACTTTTGACCGGAATAACCTATTTGCAGGTGTTTTACCTATCATATTCTTAAATTATATTAAAACTACATACTATTTTATCGAAAGCCGGTCGTCAAAAATACTTTTAAATAATTTTACCAGTAAAAGTACAATTCATTGGTTAAGAGTTTCGACTGTAACATATATTAGTATTTTTCAAAATTTTTAAATAAAAAATTAAATTGAGTCCCTTCATACTTAAACTGTACAAATGTATTAGGCGAGAATAACATTTCTAAGTTTTACTCTCGTAATTAATAAAACAAGTAACAGTTCCTTAGGTAACCTAACAAAAGTTGTGAGTGTACAAAATAAAGGCACTGACAGTAAATTCCATCAGGCGAAAAGCAATGACAAATATCTTATCAAATCATAATGGAATTTTGAGATCAAAACTTATAAGTGTAATTCTCGCCTCAAAATGAATTTTATGTAAAATATAATTATACTTTTGGTATGTTTTCATTGATTATTTATTAAAGTTACGTACTTAAATATAAATATTACAAGTTTGGATTTATTTATCAATTTGCTTAACAACCGAAATCAAACCAATGCTTTTTGATAATATTATATTTTGTTCATAGTTAATTTTAAGAGAGAAATTTGCAAGAAACATCAAACGAATGCAAACAATGTTGACGTCTTGAGCACAGAGGGAGTGGGCCTCTCTGCGAGCTCAAAAGCCCTCAGTGGAGGACTAGAACCGCCCTTGACGTCGGCTCGCTAACAGCCAGAAAGAAATGATGCTAGATGTTCGTATTTTATTAGTTATTGTAGTTATAATTATTATTGTTCTTTCAGGTTATTTTTTCTCTAATTATTTTCAGAATCTTATGTTATTTTGACTAAAGATTGAAATATATAAATGTACGTAAAAAGTGTGTAAAGATATTAAATATCCAGAGTAGTGTTTTTCAAGATAATTGTAAATGAGAATGAATTAGTTATTAAAATTTTATTAATAAAAGTAATGTACGCCCAATTAATAAATTGTACATTTTACGATAAAGTGGGTCGTGTGTATAATTTGAGCAGATGTCATTTTTTTAAACGATACCCCATTAACTCTAGAGATACGTTCGCAGTTTTTCCCACACGTCCACAAAGGGTTAAAGGCTTCTTTATTGTAAGAGGATATCTAATTTCCTTGAAAGCAAAATTGGCGTAACATTGCCAACGTAGTTTTTTAAGCATTTTTTGTGTCGTTAACCCTTTTTTACCGGTCCGTTTGTAGTTTTTTTTTCTTTATAAAGCGCAAAGAAAAGGCGGTTAGTTTATATCCGGCCTCTTTTGACATTTCGAGGGTTACCGATGTGTTCTCAATGAGGATTAATTATTTGAAGTGGGATTTAGTATTTGTGTGAGCTGACGTGAATTGTAGGTGGTTGTATACCATCAGAAATGATTTTATTCTCACAATCTATATTGAAATTATTTGAAACTTGTCAGCAGGATGTTAATTATAATAATTATTTTAATTTAAGTGTTGCTTGAAACGATTTTAACTAATTATTTTGTGATTTAGATGTTTTAGTGAAATAATTTGAAAGGGTTGGAATATTTTTGTTATAATTTTCTAAAATTAATTACTTAGGTTAATACATATTCTATATGAAAAAATAAAACTGAATATCGTGAATTGAAAAAATCATAATATTTTAGGAATGTCGTATTAAAAAAGTAAAAAATAAGATTAAAAGAGTGACAATTTAAAGTAACATATTATCAAAATAAATTAATGTGTTTCATATTTATATTATATCATTTATTATATTGAAAGTTTAAGTACCATAATAAAAAAATAAATTTAATAATAATAGATTATACTTTAAAAAATTGAAAGGAAAGCTATTAATTTTCACACCTCATAACACAACGTGAGATTTGATCGTAAAGATGACGTTAATGAAAAAAAAGAATTGAAAGAAAAATAATTTCACGCGAATCACGGAGCATCTGCCGTCACCTGCCACGCTAACCCTTGATTAGGTGTCTTTGACTGCTGGGTCTTAGCGACCCATGGCGGATATGAAAGGGTTTGCCTTTTGTTTGTCAGAACAGTTATATTACGGTCTAAGATACCAGGTGGGTTGCGTCTTCCGCGTTCTCACGATAGCGAATTTCGCGGAGGGTTAAAATTGATGCAACTGTATTTGTTTAGTAAAAGTTCGCGTTACGTATTGTGTTTTAGAAGGTACTTAATTTTGGACACGGATTTTTATTTGAATATTGGTAGCCTTTGTATGTAAGTATGATGACTTTTTAATTGTACTTGTTTTTTGTTTTTTTTTTTTTTTTTTTTTTTTTTAACATTTTCAATTTAAATCTTATTGTTGTTCATGGTATTTATATATGTATATGATGATATATTATTCAGTTTCTATGAGTCGAAGCGTAATATGCCTTATGAACTTGGCCAATATATTAAGACGTCATCTAATATTTTTTTCAAATTGGACCGGAAAGTTTTGAGATAAGGATGTTCAAAAAATGTGTTTAAATAATTGAATATTAAAATGATTAATTATTATACATTTATAACATATATATTATATAGATATATGAATTTCGATATGAAACATATTGATACCTATTCAAATTTCCAAAGATACAGTTAGTCCTTCTGCGTGCAATCGGAACGTTATTCAAGATACCAACTAAGAAACCGTTGGCGGTAGTTGTAAATAATATTTTCTAAAACCTCAAATAGACAAATGTCACCTTAGTCTACCCGCTGCAAAGTGCTCGAAACGTCGTGATGATAAAAATAATTAATATACGCGATTTAAATCCGTTTAAAATAGTTTTATTTCAACAAATTTCGTAATGTAGATTAAACACTCAAACGCTACTTTAAGTTGCCATTAAGTATTGACTAATTCTTAAACGGAACATGATAAGTATTCGTCAAAATATGACCGTAAATTCGGAATTATCTTAATATTTCAAGCATATTATTCATATAATAAGTAACGCGATAGCCAAAGCAAGTTGTTTGCGAAGCTACAAATGCT
This sequence comes from Hypolimnas misippus, assembly GCA_037950945.1. Taxonomy (NCBI): domain Eukaryota; kingdom Metazoa; phylum Arthropoda; class Insecta; order Lepidoptera; family Nymphalidae; genus Hypolimnas; species Hypolimnas misippus. Next base: position 4,717,016 of record JBBEEQ010000019.1, read on the forward strand.
ATTTACTGTTCGAATCCGCGGACCACTGGCGGTGTCACGTTGCTCGAACGTTACCCAAATAAACCTAAATGCTTGTTTGCTGAACGTAAAACGTATTTCTGCTGGCGACGTCTCAAATGGATAGGATAATAGTTCCAGAACATATGCCATTGATGTCTTTTAATATGCAGTTCATTGTTAGCTTTAAAATATAAAATTGTCAACATTTGAAGCGCTAATCTATATATATATAATCACTTGTGCTGACTGATTCATTAACGCAGAGCCTAAACCGCTGGGGCTACGAACTTGAAATTTTGGCAGTAGGTAGCTTTTAGGTTGCAGGCATCCACTAAAAAAGGGTTTTTTGATTATTCACCCCTAAGAGGGTGAAAAGAGGTAAAAACGTTTGTATGCAAAATCTTATTCCGCGGTCGTATTAACTTAAATCTTAATACACATACTTCTGGGTGATAGTAATGAAATATAAAATAAAAATCGGGGTACTATTATTCCACACTGGGGTGCAAGGGGGTAGTAAAGTTTGTATGGAGAAAATATATTTTTTTTATTATCCTTAAATTCAGCACAAACATTACTTAAGGAAATTAAATATATGTATCCCAGAATTTCAAAATCATCCAAAATCATCCCTTAAAATAAATTGTGGAACGGTCACAATTTCGCTGGTAGATTTATTTAGCTGAAATTTCGAAATATACGCGGGCGTAGCCGCGAGCAAATGCTAGTATTTTTATAAATATGAAAGTAGATGTTTAATGGAGACGAAAGAACACCCCATGTTTAACTTAATACAAAAATAACTCGTACAAAGCAAAATATAAAAAAGCAATTATTTAAATCCATGTATAGACATGTGATCTGTTTAATAAGCTGGAAATTAAAGGTGACAAAACGAAACAGTTCGTTGTTATATAAAATCAACAATCTATTTACATTAACATCATTATTTTCGTTATATTATTTTTTAGTTTTTATTTCTCAAATATTTATAATTAGAAATAAAAATTGAATATCTGTGTACTGTTATAAATATAAATTTACTGAGTTGTCCATTTCATTACGAAAAATAAGTTTTTATTAATATTTCGTGTTTCTATTATTCAAACGAAACCTTATTACCTTACTTCCCACATCACAAATACATCAAATACACACCGAATAAAACGCGGTCGTAAAATGCCAATCTATCGTAACAGCACAAATAGAGAATCTACAAAACCCCGAAGTATACGAATAGGAAGCCATATTTTCCAGCGATATCCACCCCGGCAGTGCGTCCGAAAAAAATAGATAATCTAAGTTTTCTAACGCCCCCGGCCTTATTACATGACTGGCATCCATTGGCCTATCACGTTTCTCTCAATGAATAAAATTCGCTAATAAATTCGCTAAGGTCGCGAGCGTTCGTGGGTCAAGATAATTTGGCTGTGTATACGGGGGCGTATAGGGGGAAGAAACAGCAAATCATTACTGACAGTTGACCAAACGGGGTGTGGGCCCCTAAAATATGTATGAGGCTAGAAAAGGCCTGTTATGGTGTCCGAATGTTGATAAGCCAAGTATTGGGGATGTGAGATTGGATGCTTAGGGGAGACGAATGATTTGAATCGTCGCGAAAGTTCTTCAATATGGGATTGAGTCGATTCTTTGAACTTTTGATTTATAATCTTCATCCGTCGTGATCGGAATTGGTAGCAATATATTTCGCAAATTGTAGTTTAGTATATTTTATTGATGATTGTTTTAATGAATACATAAATGAGACTAATGATACATCTAGATTAAAGAACACAACACGGTAAACAATAACAAAATTCAAGAACACAAAATGACTCTCACTATACATGAATATATAAAAACGATGGATGAGTTACAGTACCGTCATTGGGTAGTTTTATCTGTAGTTTAATTTATCGAATATCTATTTTCATCAAAAAATTTGTAGGAAAGAAGATATTGTCAAAAAACTGTTTTTGAGCGCAGTTTTTCAAATATGGCGACGCATCCGGGAAAGATACGAGGTGGCAAGCGTAATTCGGAAAGAGCACGTCAAAATCTAAAAGATTACAAATTTTCAAAACTCCCGGAAAGCTTTCGAATAGTAAAAAGAATGAAAGTTTGACAAGATAAAGGCAATATTTATTTTTTAAATACAAACAAATCGTGAGAACAATCGAACTTCGTTCTGCACTAAATCAAAACAAATAACGTTCTCCACAAACGTCATTGTTGCCACAACAAAGTGTCTAAATCCCTTTAAATCCGAGAAATAGGATTTTATAAAAAAAAAGTTTCAAAAAAATACGCTCGTTGACTCTCGCAAAAAGTTACAATAGTACGAACGATATAAAAAATACTTATCATTGTTGGAAGCGGTGTAAGCTACCGAAATATTAAATACAATCGAGTGTGTGATTTTTTTTGTAAGTTGTAATACGGTTATTTTTTTTTTCGGAATTTTTAGTTGCCAGTTACATAACCAATGTTTATATATCAAACTTTTACAATTAGAAATTGAATAAAAAATTAAAATAAGTTTTATAAGTCTTATATTTCATTTTATTGATATATTTATTGAGAAATACTCTTTTAAATTTTGCTAACAGATTTTTAATAAAATTTATATCAATTGTTAATTTTTCTTGATTTTACACCCAAAATAATTTCATTTAGTACCTTATTTTTAATAGTTACAGCTTTTCTAAGGTTATCTACCTGGTAATAGGTCCCTACCTATTACCAGGTAGTAGGTTAAAGACTTGTTTTATATTAATTATAATTGTTAAGCTTACAAGTTTAATTGGTGTCTTAAAGTAATAAAAAAGTTATAAATAATTCATTTAGAAATAAAATAAAATCGCTTATTATTTGATGACATCCGCAATTAATACAATAAAATACAGCAAGCAATTTCAAATAAGTCAAAGCAATTACTAAATTGAGCAAATCATACCCCATCACAGTAAAGAGATCGTAAAGCCAACAAAACACCCTCGTTTCCAAAAACCCATACAAACATAATTAGTATTGTGTTCAATATATCACATTTTTTTGCCAAAACATGTCGTTTTAACCCCGATTCCCCATTTGGGTGCTTTTTAGTTCAATTGGCATTAATGTTTATGGTGTCAAGAGGCGAACGGTGTGAAATTTTTTGAAAAAAAAAATCGAGAGTTCTCATGACCCTAAGCGACCTTTTGTCATAACTGAACTGGATATTAAACTTCTAATCTGAAATATAATAATTAGTACTAGTAGCTTTTATGATTACTTATAATTTCGCAATTAATTGTGTTTTCATTCACTTAAATTATTCATATACTATTCCTATTTGATTATAACTTAATATATGTAATAATAAATGTTGTTAGAAGTATTATTTCGATAAACTACCAGCCAACGATATAAATGCTATCCGCAGTTTTCCCTATAACACTGAACAAAGCTAATTTAACCCCTACGATGCGCTCGAACTAGTTTTATTATTTTATTAATTTGAATGTTGCGATTTTTGCGTATACCTGATCTATTACAATGGGATACCGAACACTCGCCAATTCTCTATTCATTTTTGCATAGAGGGTTCTATTTAATGCTTAGCGTATATTTAAAAGAATTTGAAGCAGATGCGTTATAAGTACATAGAAATGGAGCTAACGTTAATGTGGTAAAGGGTTATAAATTCAAAACTACTATAGCGTTGGTTTTGTAAAAAGAAAATTAACGGTAAAGCGGCAATAGACTGTTTCTTTTTGTGATAAAAATTAATTTCACAATTTTCATATATGTTTTTTTTGGAATTAATTTGCCGTCAAAGGTATTCTGGCACAACTCAAACGTTTATATTTAAACAAAACAATTTTAACTCCATTTATTTAAGTCCTTCATTGCATAATGTTTGAAGGACCTCTTCGCTTATCAACGAATCAACAATTAGCATACAATGCAAGTAAATTGGGCGAATGATTTGTAAGTGGGTACTAGACGTATAGCAAGCACGGAGTCATTACGTGTGTCTTATCAGATCTTAGATCTGATCAGTTCGAGTGCTATTCCTGAATAGGCAGGGAAGCACAAAAGCAATGAAAGATCAAGTGCTATAATTTGTAATGAACGTATTGCGGTAGCAGACTTGGTTTAAAATAAATTAATTCAAAATATATACTTTGCTATTATTTCTTTTATGAGAACTATTTTATCATAAAATAAATTAATTTGATTGTTAATACTATACACATATTAATATGAACATTAGTATTTGTGATTTTTAGTATTAACCAAAAATGAAATAAATAATCAGACAGATAGTGATGCGATTTCAAATATTAATCAATCACGCTTCAGTTAAAATATAAAACGTATATCTGTAACGGCTTGTTATTTCTAAACTGATTTATGACCAGAGACAAAGTTGAAAAGCGAAAGAGTTTTTTTTTTAATATTTGTATTCGGTACGGGTGTTTTATTTGTGTCAAAAAATTTCGCAAGGGTTCAGACAACGGTACCGCGATAAAGGGTTTGATTATTACTATTACTAGAACATAAGTTAGTGTTACCATTGTTATATAATGAAATATTGGGTTGGGACGCTTCAGGTACATTGAGTAGCATGTGAAGGGTTACGTGCAAAAATGACAGTCGAAAATTTCACACGCGAATGTAAAGTCAGGACTAGTGATTTAAAAAGAAATATTTTTAACCTCTAAAGTCCTGTGCTGTGTTAGTTCTTAGTTTGCACGAATCGAATTTTTATAAAAACGGTGAGTAAATTACTAATTTAATTAGAATTCTTCTTCTTGTATTTATACAACTTTTATACGTGAAAATATACATGTATCGAAAAAACTATTAAACAATAATGCTGTTACGTACCTTTATAAGAATATATTTGAAAGGATTCAAACACAAATAAATTTATACGACTAGTTATAAAATAAATATCATAGTATATGTACCTATATATTATTATTATATGTAATAATACATTCATTATTTTATTCCGTAAAATAAAGACGTATCTAAGATAAGTCAAGTAACTATCTCCATGTCACAAGGCCACGACGGTAGTTCCGGGCACAACTCGTTAAGATTAACATTCTTCTCCTTGTTTTCATATTAAGACTGTTTTTGACAAATAGAGAATTTATTACATATATATATATATATATATATATATATATATATATATATATATATATATATATATATATATATATATTTCTCATAAGAACTAGTTTCTGTCGATCGATGTGAACTAAATTATTTCGTATTTACCATATTTAATTTTTCCTTTTTTGTTCAGAAAATCCTTAATGCTCGAATAACCACGCGACCGACCTCAATGTTGTTCAAAACCCATCTCAAGCTTCTTTGTGCCTTAACCCTTTAATAATAATTATACCTTTTGTCAGTTAACCCTTTAACGCGCCGGTAATTCTTAGAGCGCTACCTGACCCCGGGGTCGGTCTCACTTCCTGATCCATTCCTTTGCCGAACCGTCTCGAGTGCGTGCGCGCAGTTCTGATCGATTTTATCGATTTTATAAAAATCTTACGCGTTTTAAAGTATCGATTTTTAAGAAGTGATTTTTGTGATTGTGTGCATTGGTTTAATTTATTCGGTAAGTTGATTTTATAATGTAATTTGTGAAAAAAAATACAGAAAACATTATAAATAAATCAAATTTGTTCGGCTAATAATGTAAATAGTAATGAGTGCGATACACACAGTGATATGTTTTAATATTTTGCACTTACGAGTAAAGACAATAAAAAGTTCCATTACGTACGTCAGCAGTTTGTTCGAGACAATAAAATGAGACCGGACGCGTCAAAACACAAGTGTCCTGGTATCCATGGAAAGGATGATACGCTGTTATTTCCAGCATATTCCAATATATTATTTTTTATTGCCCACCCTAAGGAGGTGGGCGGGTGTGGCGTCATGCGTGATATTTGATATAAAGTCGGAACTCAACTTCGTTATGTGATATTCTTTTTTCAAAGGACAATAGCTTCGCATCGACGTAACATATTCGCTCTGATAGTGGATATTTTTCTTGAGTCGCTCGGATGGGTCCAATTATTTTTAACATGCGAATGTTTTCAATTCGCGTTTGTTATTTGAATTTATAAAAGGCTCGTTAACGATACTGATGTAATATTGATAATGTAGGGTATTGTATAGTTTAGTTCGATTTTGCTTTTCTTTATAAATTATACTCGTGTATTGATATTATATTTGCCTTCTATCTATTAAAATGTGTTTAGGCTTATTACGTTTAGTTTTTTTTTAAATTAAATGACGATAGTTTAACGCTTAGATGGAATTTTATATTATATTTTTATTAACTTGCCTTTATTTGATAATATTACACGAACAAAAATCATTACTTTTTTGAGAAATTTATTTTTTATTATAATTTTTTATCATCAAAAATGATTCAGTTCAATGATTCAATCGATAATTTTTTTTATATTAATCTTATGTGTGAAAAATAGACTATACAAATTTATTTAATTTCCAATAAGTATAAAATCTTGTCAAAGTTAGTAAAAAAAAAACCCATGTAATACTTACATTTCTTGATAACAAAATTTTAGTTAAAACGAAATATAGGTATATCGTTAATATTTTTTAACATTATCATGCGCATGACAACACATAAAAAGTAAAAATTAATACTTCTATACTTTATAGTGCTAACCGAATCGCAACCAAAAGTAGCTCGTAATTTTAGCAAGCCCGCCATTTTGTCGGTGTCCATATCAATGTGCAAATAAATTCCGTGTAAATAGGGCGAGGGGGTGGTCAGTGCCCCTCGGACCGCCTCCCGCTCGTCCAGCGTCCGCAGTGGGGGGTTGAATTTTACCATAAGGGCGATTGCAATTATTATTATTACTAGTAGATGATTAAAAGTGATTTTTAACATTGGTTTTATACTTAATAATTAATGATACTTTTTAAAATTTAAAAACATTTTTTCTATGATCGGTATTACTTTAAAGATTTAGATGTATTAAGGTTTATATAGAACTAGAATAGTAGAACAGAATGTACAATTTGTCAAAAGTCCATGCAATCACTTAAATTTATGAAATATGTTAAGGAAATTCTCTTATTCTATTTTCTTTTTTTATTCGACGAGAATTACACTTATAAGTTTTGCTCTTAGGCTTTCATTAAGATTTACGTAAGTTGATTATCATTGCTTTATGTGAAAGAATTGATTGTCAGTGCAGTATTCAGTATCAATGGTTTTGCCAGGAACAATTAAAAATACTTACGACGTTACAGAGTTACAGAATTATTTTATATCTCTCGCGAGAGTTAAATTTAAAAATGTATTTTTTTTATGTCCCTAATATGTTTACCATTGCTTTAGACCTGAAAGAATTTACTAACAGTGCCTTATTTTTGAAACTTAGCTTCCGTAGGGTTACTACAGTAACCGTTACCATGTTACAGTGATGTTTTATATCAATTACGAGTGTGAAACTTAGGTACAAGTGTAATTCTTGACTTAGTAAAGTAGTGAAGTGAAGTAACAGCCTCTTAATATCCCACTGCTGGGCAAAGGCCTCCTCTCCTATTAAGGAGAAGGTTTAGAGCTTAATCCACCACGCTGCTCCACTGCGGATTGGCGGATATACATGTGTCAAAATTTCTCCTGGCACATGCAGGTTTTCTCACGATGTTTGTCCTTTTTTCTCGCCATAGATCAAGATGTAATTTAACACTGTTTAAAACAAGGTTACAACATTACAATAACTTTAAGAGTTTAAACAAACAATACCTTCAATAATTATCAAAAATTAAATAGAAAATAAAACAAAATTCATACAATTCTATTTATTTCATGTCTCCTACACAAAGATTCTATTTTAAAATCTAGACAGCATTGATCAAATCAATACGCTATACGGCAACTTCGCAATTTGCAGTCAATAAAGCTCAGTAATAGTGTGCAAAACTTCCCTTAGGGGGAGACAGGCAACAAATGTCGCGGTCAATCCACCCCTTTCTCCCCCCAGCCACTGGCACCGAATAGATACACCCTGAACAAAATACATACATGATACGCCTAACTGTGAATATGGTGAGAATGTTGTAAAATTTAAATGTAAAAATATTTTGTAATATTCTACGCGGTACACAAGACTTTTTTTTTAAAAAAGAGCACCGACTTCAAAAGCTATATACGTAATTTCATTATCTTGAATGATAAACTTATTATAATTATTTTTATTTTACAACGAAACTGCGAGAACAATCTGGGGGACCAATTAGAGACACCGTTCGAAACAAAAAAAATAACTAAATCTATGGTTGGTTAACTTAAAGTCCCGACGAATTGAGAACCTCCTTATTTATTAAAGTCGGTTAATAAAATAACGTTACTATCTTAAGTTTGAAATAATAAAAAAATAATAATAAAGATAATTACACTATATTTTTAACCGACTAACCCAGAATTAGGGAAATATTTTTCCACGTATGAATGTATGAGTACATTTCTGTTCCATTGTGATCTGCAGTCTAAGCTTGACCGATTTTGAAATGTAAGGTGTCATTGAAATCCTGGGAAGAATACTACATTCTTCCCTGGAATGATATGAATTGTCAAAACTGGCGAAGCGTTGTGACTACTTGTAGGCTAAACGTTTCAAACGATTTTGAAGTGCGACTTGTTAAAAAATTTTAACTTGAAAAATCACCTTAAAAGTCATATAAAGTTATAAATTATTTAAGTACTAATATTATAACATAAGGATTGATTAATAATGCGAACGGAGAAAGAAATGAATTACATGACACAGATTCCGATGGCCTAATAACCAATAAATGTAAATGGACCGATGCTTCATTCCTGACAATCCAGCATTATTAGACCTATTATCTACACACATTTTCATATATTGTTTTGAAACTCTTAAAGGTGAGGGAGGCCAAGTTATCCTGGGAATGTTACAGCTTATTTTACGAGGCCATTAGCTTGTTTGCTGTTCGGCCGAGCATTCATTTATGCTAACATCGCATTCTGCTATTTTCCGTATTATGTTTTTTCCCTTATGTTATTAGGGAAAGGGTTGATTCCTGTTTTTTGCATTTATTTGCTGATATATTTGAAATGATTATAGAAGATTATGTTCCCTGATTGTATGGAAATACCTTATTATTTTGGATATACGTTCCGATATGATGAATAACTATTATGAAAGAAAAAATGTTCGGAAAATCAGAAGCAATTAATTTATATAACACTAGCTTCTCTCGCGGCTTCGCCCGTGTAATATGTTGATAAATGCCTATGTGTTACTTTGACGTATAAATTATACCTATTATTGAAAAGTTTCATTAAAATCTGCTTCGTGGTTTTTGCATGAAAGCGGAATAATTATCAATCCATCCTTACAAATTTTTGCATTTGTAATAAATAGTAGGATTTTATATTAATGCATGACGACAATTAATTATCATAACACGAATGCCACGGATTTTGTATTTAATTTGCACTCTACAACACAATGATTACAAACGAAAAAACTCTCGATAACGACAAGTATTTTAGCCAACCTAGCAAGATTTTCAGTGCTACACAATTTATAGCAAGACTCTACACTATCTTTTATTATCTATATACAAATCAATTTTTTTATAATTAGATAATGTCTTTTACCCTTAGAATATTCTCCTTAAAAGAGAGTGCAATAAAACCTTTTTTTATCCCTTCATGGCATTTTACGATTACGCCAATATCATAATATCAATAAAAAAAAATAAGTCACAGGTACATTAAAGCTTATTACTTATAGAGTTTCCATCACGACTATATCTAGGCAACGCCGTATCAGTCTACATCCTATATACATACATACATAAGATATGATTTCCCCTGACATAAGTAATTCGAGCACAAATAGCCGTCTGTGAATGTCTTTCTGGATTGCTCTCATATCTAATACGAGATTTTTGCCGTACGTTTTTATTTAGATGAGTAGATTTTTTTTTTGTGTTTTCGCTTCTGAAGTTATGTCCACTTGCTACAGGAATATACATACTATGATGTTATGAATATTAATTTCAAACAGTTTACGTTGTAATCAAAATTGATATGACCTACATAAAATTAAAAAAAATCTAATATTTTTAATATAGTCTATTTTTCTGTTCTTGTATTATTTAGCACACGAACATGGTGTAGAAGAACACCACCACACATAAGACTTAGAGATGAAATAAAAAAGAATTTTCGAAAAATCGTGATTTTCGTTCTGGGTATTGTATTATATACTAAATAAGTCAAGTAAAGAAAAATATACTTTACTCGTTATAATTATATATATTATTTCCTAAATTATAGTAGCAAAATAAAAATATTTTTATTTAATTGTTGACCATAGCAAGGCCTACGTATATTGATTTCTTTACTTCAATGTGAAAAAATCTAATCCTTAAATTAATAAACCTGACTATTCATTGTATTTTATCTAATATGTTTACTTAAGGCGAGAATTACATTTGTAAGTTTTACTTTTGAGAGCGATATAAAACAATTCTGTTACCTGGTAACTCTGTAACGGTGTAAGTACTTTATTTATGTTGCTGTCAAAAATAAGGCATTGACAATAAATTCTTTTACGTGTAATGACAAACTTATGTAAATTTTTATGTTAGAGAAAAAGTTATAAGTGTTATTCTTGCCTAATAATAAGTTGACTATTTTACATAATTATCAAATACCTGTGAAAGTAGTTCATAAAAATTAAATCAAGTTGATTGTAGTTTAATAGAAAAGATATACAATCCTAGACACAAGTATTAGAACAGTTAATATATTTGAAGTGAGGTAAAAAAGGGTTTCTTACGCTACCTTTGTGCGGGGTTGCCCTTTAGTGGGATCTAATAAAACCTTGTTACGGCCAAAGGGATACCAATTCTAATATTGAAAGTGTTCTTTTACATGATATGGAATTTAGGGACTTCTTTCTGATATTAAATCGGGGAAAATCTCGTTTCTTTAACATTGTAGGTAACATTATAGTGGTTTGTGAGTTACGTGATTTTTTTTCGCGGTTTTATAATATTATTTTCTTTTTTTTCTTTATATAATTTTCTCGTTGTGGAAAATTTTGCTGGAGTGTAACTATGTATATGTAAATATATATCAACCTGATTCGTGTTTGCCATGTATTTTCATTAAAAAAAAATCTTAATTAAATTTAAATACCAAAATACCAACAATGGCTACAAATATGTAATATTAGAAGTAAAAACGCCAAAATATTTTATGTATAATTTTTCGAATACAATTATTTATATCCAAATATAAAAGTCATAGATCGGTCGAATCAAAACGAATAAACAAATGTTAAATTCCACAGATTCTACATATAAATACCCCACACATTTGTACCCGCGTGTTACCTAGTTACGAATGACGTATGCACAATGTAGCAAGACGCATGCGCCGGCGGTGGCCGAGCCGAGACTACCTGACCGCGGCTGGACACTGATCAATATTAAAGTCCGAGGGAGGATGCTGGGGGATGTCTGTTTGTCTGTGATAATTGTATGGAGCTGATACAACCTCGAATTATATTTTTGTGTTGGATGCTACATACAAACACGCTCTGCCCAGCGCAGGTAAGGATTTTGTCCTGGAGTCTTTTAAGGAATCCCCGTGGAATCCCCTCTCATAAATATTTGCGCCTCTTGTTGTCTCTCTGCACTAAACTGTTCTGCGTTCGGTGTACATTGTTCAGTTTTAAAAACATGTGGTTAGAGCCATATACAAATCTTGTATATTTATTTAGCGGTGAGTCACCATAGATTTCAAACTGAAAATTTGATATATTTAATTTAAATAATGTTGCAATGCGAAAAAATTTACGAATAAGTTATAACTTTAAAAATAGACTTACCACTACTACTGTGTAATAACCGTTGATTTAATAAAATTAAAATATACGTATAAAAACAAAATATATGGTTGCAACTGCTCCATATCCATTTGTCTTAACTCACCTTTCTGCGGACACTACGGGGAGGGTCCAAGAGAAATGACGACCCTTAACTAAAACACACACATACAACACGCACGGCGATCTTACTCACACACGCTCATTCTCTTTAGAGTGCCATTTGTATGTATTAGTGAGTGTAAGCGTCAGAGGTTTGAAGGAAAGTGTAGACTTACGACTATTTTTATTATTAACAAACTCCCAAAAAGGAGGTTCTCAATTCGTTGGGTAGTTTTCTATGTAAGTTCTCGATTCTTCGATTACTCGAAAATGGCTTGACAGGTTTATTTAATTCTTATTTCGTTTAAAAGGGTATGACTGTTCTACTGATGCTATACAATTTTTCTCAAAATCGATTCAGAAGTTTTGTTGGTTAAAATAAAAATAACTGAGATAAGTATGTCGTATTTTATTTTTAGAAACGTCTTGTTTGTTTCGATGATAAGAAATAAAGGAAGATTTTGTCTCATGTCTGCGCTGGCATCGTTGTGCATGTGTGCGTGTCCAGTTTCCGCGCGCTTGGGTTTTGTTAATTTAATTAGAGGCACAAAAAGATTAAGGCCTGGAACACGGGCATTAGAGGCCGCCTTTGTTGATGTTGCTCGTTATAACGTAGACAGTAGACTGTATATCTTTATCTATCTTTATTATTATCTATAACTTTTTATAAGATAAAATATCGTGATCGTCGAGGCGGACTATTTATAGTTTGAAATTAATGAACGGATTTGAAGTTTTTGAGCCGTAATGTTTTCAATTAGTAATCAAATTTTTATTTTTACGGTTATTACAATTATAAATAGCAGCTTAATATTATGAATGAAAAAAGCGTTAATTTTTGTTTTATTGGTATTTTATTTGCGAATGACATTTACATAGTCAAAGAAGGCTTACGTTTAGCAGAAAAACTCTTTTCGATATTGTATATTTTCTTTCTCAAATAAAGAGTATCTGTGATGATAGAGGTTTTTCTTGAAAATATTTCTACCTCGCCACATAAACCGTGTTTGTCTTCAAAACAGTGGCCCATTCCGACACCGCGATTCCGTTGAATATAAAAAGTAAGTCGATAGCTTACCGACCGAATTTATACATTTGGTTATTCGAAATATGGTCGCGCGGCCGTCTTAACTTGGCCCCTAACCCTCCCCTCATCACGTATAATTCAAGGTCTTAAAGGGGAACTTGCCTCACATATGAGGTACCAAAAGTAACTGGTTCAGTAAACACTGAATATATCGTATAAATTCAGCCCACGGATGAAAATAACCGTAGTAGTCTCTGGGTTGTTTTCACAAAATAGAGCTATTTTCTTTTGTTTTTGTTGCGTACGTCTCGTTATTGGTAGGCGCACAATGAAAACAAAAGACGGTGTCTTATTTCGCCTCCGCGCGGTTTGATAAAGTTCAGCGGTGGTCGGGGTATTGGGGTAGCATTCACATTAGTCAAGCCTGTAAAACGAAGTCCAAAATAATATTATTAAAATCAGACTCTATTTTCTTTTCTTGGACGAACAAAGTATTGTGTTTGAGAAAAATTATTGATGAAAAATATATTTTAAATTTCAACGCAAATGTTCATGTCCGTGTATGAATCAATTTTTAGCAGCTTTGTAACGTTTGTGTAACACTTCCGTCCACAGCTTTGATCATTTGGTATATTAGTGAAAATAAAAAAAAACTTAACAGTTAAAATATTAATTTTGATATATTATAAGGCAAAGGAGATATTTCATACTGACGAAAACATCTTTAACAATACATGCAATTAATGATTAAATATAAAAAAACCAAAATCTTATAATTTGCTTAAATGGAGTTTTTGATTCAGTCAATTGTAATCTGTACTAATATTATAAAGAGGTTAACTTTGTTTGTACGTTTGTATATAGGGGCTTTCTGAAAGTGATCCGATTTAAAAGATACTTTTTGTGTTATACAGCCAGTTTATTGCGGAAGGCTATATTACATCACGCTACGATTCACAAGATCGAAGCAGTAAATGTAGACCGCGAGCAGCATCTAGTTCTGAATAAATCCTATAAGATAAGTTCTATATCCGATTGTAGGTTGTGTGTATACTAGAGCACTGAAAACTTATAAGTGTAATTCCCGCCTTATAATTCTAACTTGATCGACATTTAGTGGTAATTCGACATAATCTAAGTTAATTACCCTTAAGTCATAAATTCCATAAGAAAAACTGCTATCAAAAGCTACTAACGCAACACGCTCAGCTATCACGGAGATAAACAAAGGAATTATAAACAATGGGATGGTGCACACTCTCGCTGCATTCCGTCGAGTCCAGTCTGCAGAATGGTCTCGACCTCTGGAACCGTTGGAATTTAGTTCCGTTCAGTTACCATTTCCTCTTTAGCCTTTGGCAGCTGCTTTGTGTAGGGTAACCATAAGTTGAGGGATTTATAATTGAAGTATTGAATTTTAAAGATTTTTATACATGATTTTTGTATCACTTAAAGTTCACGAGTTAGATAAGTGAAGTGAAGTGAAGTGCGTCATAAAATGTTAAGCATTTATTATATATAAGCACAAAATTGTTATATTATAATTTGATTCGATATCGATTTAAAAATGCGATTTTATTATTTAACAAGTAGTATTATTCATAGTTAAATGTGTTTTATTAGTTTTAATTACCGAAAAACTCATTCATAATAATATATCTGTCGTTATACCTATGTCTGTAGCTCTATTAACTTACCACCGTTTTAAGAAAAAAATACTTTTTTAATAATCCTATCCCGATATTTGTAAAATAATCGAACGTCACCTTACCGATCGAGAACTTAGTAAAATACAGTGCAACTTGTTACCGGTAGGTTTCAGTACAAATTCGGAATATTACAATTTCTAGCTACTTGCTTTAGGAAATTTCGCTGAACTAGAAATCCAAGTTTATTAGACATAAAAATGTAATGATTATCTTTAACATAACTTGATTGAATTAATACATACATATCGTGATTTAAGTTATTAATTCATAAAGATGTTCTTTTACATTTATGCAAATTTTTCGTTCTGCTGTATAGTCTTTTTTTCTTAACTTGTCTTATTTAGTTGACAAATGTGGCGTAGTTTTAAGCACACATTAGAGTTAAAGTTATTTTTTTATAATAATAAGTTACAATGAAAAATAATATTCAAAATTTGTGATTTTCGTTCCGGTTATTGTTACTAAATAAGTCACATAAAAGACAAAAGACTATCAAGTTGTTAATTTTGTTACATTAGGTTTTAACTTAAACGGAGAGATGCATATAATGTAAAATTTGCGCTACGAGCTTAAAAAAAAACATACTCGAGTTAGGTTTACAGGTTTTAACACTTATTGAGTGATTATTTAACTGATTTAAGGGTCGAACACACTTGAGAAACCAAGCGAAGCAAAAGCCGTGTGGCGGAAAAATCTTTGAAGCTTCCACACTCGCGCGACCAAGCGAGATAACTACACGTATATTTTTACGTTAATTAACATTTATATTATGTATGACCGTAGCTTTAAGTATATTTTTGCGTAATTGGTGCTTTGGTTGAACTTAGTAACTTATTAGCGAACGTAGCTTACGATGAAAATACCTAATCACGTGCCGCATCACGTAGCGTCGTGTAATCTACGACGTTCATCGTTATAAATTGCGCCACGATATCGTGATTTTTAATAAAAAATATCTTACGTTGTATTATGATGCGTCGATCAATCGTGATTTTTTGTGATGCTCGTCGTAGAGTTTCACGCAATATCGTAACGTTTCAAGAAGCCGTAACGTGCCATGGCGTGTAATTGCACGTTACGATCATTCGCTACTCATGGTCAAATAAGGTCATTTTCAATCAATCAAAGAGGACGAGAATAAAGCTTGCAGTTTTCAGGTAAGAATATGACGTCCACCATTGTATGCAATTAAATATTAATTCCCATACGAAAGTTTTCACAATTTTTTAAAAATATTAATTATGGTTTAAAATAATGCCGTTGTAATTAGTGAACTTTCAAAGTAATGGAGTATTGGATGTGTAGAAGATATAATTATAGCCATAAATGTACATAATGAAGTTATATTAATAAAACTGAAGTACTTTTGTTCGCTTCCCGATAGAGGATTTGATATCCAAGTGGGTGTTAGTTCTATAAAAGTTTTCAAGTGACCTATCACATTTAAATGTTAATCTATGAATGATAGATATTAGAAATAGAAAATCTCCTTTAAACCTAAACAAAAAATGTATTGCTGTTCGTTGTTAGGCGCGTCATTTTAGAATAGCTGGTCTAATTTGGCTTATAGTCCGACTTAGAACTTTCGAGAAAAATTTAAAAGTCCTTTTTAACCTATTAAATCTTTATTGACGTTTGTATAATATGTCCGGTAAGCTAAATTAAAAACAAAAGCTATAAACATATCAATTAAAAACATGAAAAAACAATTTATATAGTACATGAATATCAAAAAATCCGATGGTTATACATTTAGCGACTTTTCGATCGATCTGTGGATTCAGTCAATAAAAAGAGCCTTGATAACGTAAATTTTGTGGTCATTATATAATTTGATTTCAGCACATAATTATTAGGTATATGAATTTTCGATAAATAACACGTAAATTACCTAATTTATTATTTTATTGTTGTACTAAATTATTGTCCCGTTATATGTCTTTGTTTATGGCTTGAATAATAAATATTCGATTTTATTAATCTTTTAAAAATTCCTTCAGATCATTCAGACGTACGTTGTTTAGGTAAATGTTGCTTACTGAAATTCAAGCTGAAAATGACCCTCTTCAAGTTATTATCAGAAGCTTCCGACTGTGACAACGGTATGGTCGGATGTCATTTTCTTCTTGTCTCGTTTTTATATAAATGGGAACAGCTTTCTGATATGTTCATACACAACAGGCAATTTTTCTCACTAGCATATATATGTATAAATTTTCACTTGTGGTAAAGTACTTACTTTTGAAAATTATGATTTTATTTCTCATATTCGCTTTTAATATAATACTGAAAATAATTTCATACTGCATTAGCTGCTTAATCCTCCATACCCCGAAATGTTGTTCAACTAAATGTACATAAAAAAAGAATTTGAATAAAAAGAAAAAAATCGTAATAAAAGAAATATATTCTTACCTATGCACGAAATACGGCACGCGCTCACGCAAAAAATGCAACAAAAACTCGTAGTGGGGTGGTCCGAGCCACCCGCCGCCCACTCTCCCCCTCGTATCTCTGCACTCGCCAATGCTAATCTCCAAATTTTACGAACGTAATTTGTCCTTACCTTTAACACGACAAAATACCCCTTAATGCCAACAAAATAAAACACAATTTTCCATAAAAATCACGCTTAGAATATGCTCGCTGTGAAGTTTTCCAAAACAGTAGACAGCTAGGGAGTGAGGTCTACCTAAAAACGTGGAAACGCTGATGAATGTCCCCCATTAGATGTTATTTATTTAGAATGTGGCCGAAAAGGGACTTGGCCGCTTAAGTTTACCTAAAGTTTACTTAGGACTGTATTGGGTTAAACTGAAGACGTTTTCAGCACGAGATAAATTACGGATAGTTAGAGGGGTCCAGTTTTTCTGGTAGCTTTATGATGGTGTTTTGTCATGTGAGGATGGGGTGTTGAGAAAAATGAGGTATACTTATGAAGGTTCGACTATTTGTTTATTTATTTTCGGCTGTGCTGATGTGAGACTATTTTATTTCGACTTATTTCGGTTGGGAAACGACTAGACCGTTCTCTTTAATTACAGTAAAGAGTATGTATTCGGGGTTATAACGAAATTGCAGTTATTCTGCTTCAAATGAACGCATTAGCCTGCAATGAAAAATAAGAAACTTAACTACGAGCAAATACTAATTTACGTTTTAATTTGTTGTTCTTATGAAATTGTAATTAAACTTTTGGATAGTATCCATAGACAGTTTCCATATTAATATTTATTATATAAATAGTTATTTATGACTGAAAAATATGTCAAAGACATGAAGTTCTATAATCAATAACAATTACTATAGTACATTGGTACCATTTATTTAAATCTACTTGTAAATAACACTTCAAAATTACACTTATAAGTTTTGCTCTCAGACTTTCATAAAGATTTACATAAGTTATTTCTCATAGCACCTGAAAGTATATACTATCATTGCCTTCTTTTTGACAGTTACAGATTTCGTAACTACTTACGATGTATCTGTTACGAAGGTTACAAAGTTGTGTTATATCGCTATCGAGTAAAACTCACAAATGTAACCTTCGGCTAAGTATAACTTTATCAGGATTTATCTAATCTAATTCTTGCATAACTTCTGTCAATCAGTCACAATATAAGAAGAAAACAATTTAATTAAAAGAAACGTCACTGTAAACCTCTATCTATTGTATTATTTTTAGGTATATAGAAGTGGGAGTTACACAGTACAGTCAGTGGTCTGTCTGTCAGTGTGTCAATACGTTACAAATGGTCCGACCCGCCTTGCACACGATTGATGGATTGAGTTTTGTTGTAAATGGATAAAATAAATATACAGTTTAGATTTGAAAGTTTTCTTTTTCGATTAAAAAGAAACGATTTCATGGAATTATTTTATTATATTTATTTATTGGATAACCAACAAATAATACATTATAACGTCCATTTATTCTTGTATTTTTTTTTCTAATAAATAAATGTTGTTTAAGTTGCAAACCATCACATCACATAATATTTATATCCAGTCTTATATTTAAATAAAATTAATAATTATATTTACGACTGTTATTTGTCAAGTGATTTTTATTTTTATTTTCAGATGTATCTTGATTTTTTTTTACAAAAATATGAGGTATATTTTAAAGTATGAAAAAAGCTCGCCTATTCTCAACGGTAAACAAAATAGGATTTATAATTTTTTAAATCATATCAGTAATATTCTCTCCGATATTACATCAAAAGATTGCATTGTCGCTTTTAACATTATCATAATAGAATTTACACATTGTTCGTTATTAAAAAGACATCAGAAATATGATGAGTAATCCCGAGCGATACACTTTGTGGATCACGCTGTATATAAATGTATAATATTATGTCGTATTCACGTCTAATGTATACTATTTTTAATACATCTACCTATCAACTCGCATTATGGACGAACGAGCAGGTACCATTGACAAAAAAGTGAAAATTATGTTTAAAAAAACAAATTCGTAGAATTATGCGAGAACTTATGTAAATATAGCTTAATTATTATTGATATGTGAATTATTTACTTAAAGTTTTTTTATAATAATATATATTTACATAAAACATATTTGTATTGCGATGAATTTATAATACAAAATTGTCTAAATATTATAAGTTAAACTCTAAAATACTACCCAAAAAACGTAATTGCAAGTATCATTGATAAAAAATCCTTATTTTTAATTATTTATAATTATTGTTAGGTGCATAATTTTTTAAAAAGGACATGATTTTTTTTGACTACAGTACTCAACTACGTCCCCAGCAAATGCTGTGGTGAATTTCATATTTTTGTAAGTATCTACCTACATCATCTGTTTATTCTACATGTGTTTTGGTTCACATGAATTTTTTTTTTGATTTTTTCATGCTTTCATAAGCTTATGTAGGCGCGTAGTCTGAAGGGCTCTTCTTTACATATGGAATATTACTTTAGAGCACTCCACGTGAATAATTTACGTTATAACTTTTCATATTCTAAATGGTTCTTTTTAAATTAGAATTGAAAGCGATTAGTCGGTAAGTTATTTTGAAAAATGACCCCAAACACCCTGGATTACTAGTATCCCAAATGTCATTTCACCCCTTCTTAAACAAAATCTGGCTCTGAAGCGAACGGATTGCCGCGTACATTGTCTAAACAATTCTTAAGTGATCAACGTTAGCCCGAAAACGTCATAAGTTCGGAGTTACCCAAACGAAATTGTACTTTATTTACCAAACCTTACACCCAATTTTGAAGAACATATGTGTAGCCTTTCTTTTAAATTTTCATATTTTTTTTATTTTAAAGAACGTGAAACGACTTGCAGAGGTTAAACGAAATACGACGTTGTCTCAAACGACTACAGATCACAACAGTTTGTTCAAATGTAGTTTAAAACATCCCACAGAGCAAGATTTCCTTCCCAATTTTGAGTAGTTTTAGCTACATCATTAAACAAAGGAAATATAGACTTTAAAATGTTGGTCATACGGTTCAAATTATGATTTTCATTGTTCCCAGCACATAATTCGTTTATTCGATACAGTAGCCAGATGTCGGTCCATAACAAAACACATAAATTAAGTGCTCAATAATAAATGGAAATGTCCCTTGCAGAGGACAAGGCATTAGGGCGGGATTATGAGGACTGTGGCCCTCTGCACTCTCGCCTCGGACGAAGCACGTCTGTCACTCTGTGCTAAATGAGTTTTTTTACTAGAATTGAAACACATGGAAACAAAATTAACATTCCTGTTGTTACCTATTAAATAAAAATATAATTACCGAAATAATAGTGATGCGAGTAGATCAAAAAAAATATTTTATATAAGTTTAAACATTAAATATTTTAAAGTACCTAATAATTAATAGAATATGATTTTTATCTATACAAATAATATATCTGAGTTAATTAACTTAGTAAGTCACTGACGCCATCTAGTTTACAATAACATTAAACTATATCGTTCATGTCACTTATAACGTTTTTCAACTTAAGCACGATCTATAGACAGGTTTCAAAATCTCTTTATACGAGATAAATACATCCCATTATTCATATCTTTGTGATGAGCACGCGACAAAAAAAATTTAACACCACAAATAAAATAAATATCGTTTAGGGAGATGAAATCTATTCAAATAGCCCTTGTCAAGTTGCGGCCACTGAGTGGTCAAACAAACGAACCGTGTCATCTTTTGTGTACTGACTACCTGTATCGAAATAAAAAGTATCTGTTTATTCGGTTAAAGAGCAACATCCGAGGTCCATTCTCAATTTATACGCTATGAGCACGTTTCGAACCTGTCTTGCGCGTGGCGGCACGGCAGGGTAAGGGTCACGTTAGGGTAAAACCGGTCACGCATTGGTCAGCGTTCCCCTACTGGTCAGTGCACGTTCCACGGTCGCCATTGGTCAATTACCCGAACGAAATTCGCCAGGTGCAAAATCCTATTCAAATTATTCGATGTTTAAAACGTATCGCAGAGCATTTATAAAATACATAATAATATTCGTAAAATTGAAAAAAGATTTGTTAAATAAATTGTGTGTGTATGTATGTACGTACTTACAGTAAAAATGTGTGCGTGAACCGTAATGCGTATGAAATCTGTTAGAAATTTAATATACTCGCTTCGCATTGAGTTGACTGCGCTCAATATCCATCGATGCATTCGACCGGGACGGTGACGAACGATTTTATCTCTCTACATATAATAAAATTTTTATATTCATTGAACTTTTGAGTACTTTTAAATACAACATCAAATTGCTTATAGTGTAAATATTGTATTAGTATTTAATATACTATTATCTACTTTAATAAGAGCTACAATAGTTTTAATGTAATACTCTATAAAACCATTTCAACGCTGACTTCTCTAGCTACGTGTGCTCCAAAGTTTTGGTTTCCTAGGATGACGTTGTCTGTCATTTAGCGGCTCGTTTTTATTATATAATGTCACTCAAATTTTTAGTATACAAACAGTATTTTTCGGTTGTTTAGAAGGCGTTTTTAAAACGGTACAGCTAAAGATTTTTTTACATTCCCATAATATGCGCCTGTAATTTGACGAGTCGCAATTGTAGTAAATCTAGTATAAAAACAGTATTATTATTTTAAAACACATTTTTAGTTCCACCTTCATAATTTACATTTACCTACTTATTTTTACACATAAATTTATAAAATAAATTTACGTTAAAACAAAAAAAAAAACCGTCAATAGTATGAATGTATGTAAAGAAAAAAAAAACAATTTTTTAACGAAAAGATATCACTAAATTACAATTTCAAGGGTCGTTTTGGGAAAACAAAAAACATTTATATCAATGGCGGGCGAGTTCTAAATTTACTAGTCATCGACAGGCCGTAAAGAGGCCGGGAGTCCCGCGGGCCTCGTTGATCTGCACATATGTGTTACGGGAAGGTACTGGTTAAGATGGAAAATAACTTCTACCTTGCCGGCTAATGTTATTAATTTTGTAGCAGTTTTGTTTGTTGTGTTGGTAGGGAGTTTTTTTAATGTGGCTATTATGTCACAGCTGTGCAAATAAATATACTTCTGACATTTTTTTTAAATTTTATTTCATTGTATGTCTAAGAAACATCCTTGACATATATTGACGGTATCTATTAAATAATTAGATTTGTAAAATATTTATTTAAGGTGAGGCAAAGATATCATTCTTGAATAACTTTCACCATTCCTTTCAAGTACAAGAATGCTAAAATAAAATTGTAAAATTTCAAATATTGTTATTAGAAAAAAATATATTTGTAAAACAGGGGCCGCGAACAAGCAGTAACGGCACTGCATAGATAAACAGTAAAAATGTAAGAAAATTTTCAACATAAGTTTATTATTCAGGATGTATATTTATCGCGTGTGAGGGTCAGGGTAAAGTTTTCGGACGGCGGTTACCCAGGGGAACGCTGGCTCCGAGCCCGGGATAAAACTGCGGGTAATTCTCACGTACTGTTATATGTTTGTCAAATAAACCGAATTTGTAGCAAACTTCTCGCGTAAATATAGTGCTGGCCTGATGAGAAAAAAAGAAAAAAAAAGTCTTGTTGACACAAATCTCAATTTGTTCGATATTTGAATATTCTTAATTTAAAACTATATTACTATACATGTGTACACTTTTATAACATATAAATTTTAAGTATTAAGTTGTAATAGGCATGAAAATCAATTTTGTACTTACGTTCCCACCGGATTCCTAAGCAGCAAGAGCAATTTTGATTCATTTTTTAGGCAATATTCAGATTAGCTCCGTGGGTAATCTTGTAAAGTTTGGTAACGACTAGATCAACACCAATTTTCTTTTGATTTTTTTGGCAAGCACGCGTGCAATATAAATTATTTAACTCCTTTATATATGTAATTACTAACATATATAAAAAAGGTAATTATTATTCATATTTCAGTAAATAAAATTATATTACTGCAAAACGTATTGCTTTTCAATACGAGTACGAGACATTATTGTTAATAGTATATATAATAATATAATAAAACACTTAAAATTTCATCATAAAGTAACATATTATAGCAACTGGAATCCAAAGCAATTTTTTAAAATGTACCGTTAGACCATTACTTAGAACTAGTGGAGGCAAAGTAAGCACAGTTGTCAAATATTTATATTGGCTTAGGTTAACCGCGATGTCTGTCCATCAGATCTCCCGCGAGACCGTCCAGGAGCACGAGATAAAAAGACGCAAGAACTGACATGTTTTAAAAGAAATTTTAAGAAAAATTAAAAAAATAAAGAGTGACTTAGTCTATGCTATTGAAAATAAAGCCGTGTCTTTACTTATGTATATGTTAAATATTTCAAGGACATACATATCTTTATTATAAATGTTGTAATGAATAAGCTTATGACTAGGATTATCAAGAAATTTATCAAAAATATAATTTGCTTCTTAATTGTAGTTTTTTTTTTTTTGCAAAAACTCATTAAATATCGAGATATGTTAACTTCTCGATAATACCTCTTTAAAAGTCTCGATAAAAATTTTGCAGTTTCGAAGATTAGATTAGACGAACTAAACTTACTTTAAAAGTATACTTTTTCTTAAATTAACGTAGACTATAGTTTAATTTCGTCATTTCATTTTGTGAATAATTACAAAGGCGTGAAAATTACATAAAGTACTATATTAAAAACTATTAATAACGTTAATATAGATATATATGTATAAACATAAAATGTAGCAGTACCGTTCAAATGGTATCATAAATTGTAAAACAAACTCAGAGGTTTCGGAGTTAACTTCGTCCATACAAAATTGGTTCTCTCTTTATTATATTAGAATAAGTTATCTCAAACAAGTTTATATCTTCTTAAGTCTATGTAGTCTAAGGGTCATTCCGGTAACCCGCAATAAAATATGCGCATAGACGGGTCGAGCGAGATGTAAAAATGTTGTTTTTAGGATCCCCCTATAATGTATCCTTAGGTAGAGTTAAGTGCTCCACCTGTGTTTTATAGAGTATCCGCTGTTTTAACCGACTTCAAAATAGGTTGTATCAGCTCTATATTGGGTGAAAATTTAATAAATGGTATAAAGAGGTTAGAGGAGTAAAACTTTTAGAAAAACTTTTAGTCATTTTAAGTATACTTCTACTTTTGTAAATATTTTAATTTTTCTAGTTTGTGGCCAGTATTCGTAGCTGTTAGTCATACGAACCAAAATTTTACCAATAGATGAATGTTATTCTAATATCCTAACCTAGCTTAGTTTAGCCCAATAAAATAAGAAATAATGTACAAAACATGATTTCGTGAGAATTATCATTTTCAGTTACGTTTTTAATCGATTAACACCAATCAACCAGTAATTCTATTAAATACTATCGATTAACAAATCGTATTTAACAACAAGGTTAATAAATTATTGTTTGCATATTAGTTTAATTAAAAGAACACTGAAATATAATACTGACTGTTTAATTGAAGTTGAATTAGTTCCAAAAACCAAAGAAACTATGTATTCTACGTCTAATCTCCTAAGTACGCCTCAAACGGAATTCGAACATAAATTATAGACAAAAATTCATCCTAAACTCGAACTATCCAACATTCACTGCCGATAAAGCACGAGCTGTTGGGTAAAGGGCGGTGATGGATGGCAGTTCTAATTCACGAAAGCCCTAAGGGCGTATCGATTACACTAACTTTGCTAGATTGTCGCTTTTTGCGAACGTCCCTTGAGCATAGTGATGTATTCTTGATTATTTGTAAATGAGATGACCGATCGTGATGTTCCCACGGTTATGAAAAATAGCGGTCTTAAAAGTTTTAACGTGTTGTAGGACTTTTTTTATATTTATATAAAAAAAAATACTTCTTTTTTAAAATAATTTTTTTAGCGGATTTCGAAAAGGTGGAGGTTCAAAATTCATAGTGTAATTTTTTTTTAAAGTTATTTTCAGAATGATTCCATTAAAATTACATCGAAATCGAATTAGTATATTGGTTTTAAAATCGAAATAACCGAGAAAGTCTAAGTAAACAAAATTGCGCATTTCGCTTTTAGAGTCCGTTTCTTTTGTTTTTAAATTTTATTTCAATTTTTACAGAAATAGGACATGATATAAGGATTGCACATATGAGTTTAGTGTACCTACTATAAACAAAATCTAACTTCCAGAAGTATTGGAAAATATTACATACATTATTCGTGTGAATGTTATGGACTTAGAAAAATATTATCTAAAGGAAATCGCCTTACCAATTCAGGAGCAGCATCCAGCTGGACTAGAGCTATTAAGTAACTTACTGTAAACTATAGATACCTTAGCGAATCTGCAGTGGTGATATATTGGTACATTAAGTGCGTCTTTGGTCTCCAGTAGCGGTAGTGTCTTCCACAGTGGAATCATTATAGAATTGCAGACATCCTTCGTTATAATTTTCTTAATATATAAATGTAGTCTTTACATCTTATTAGCTTTTGCTCGCGGATTGGTTTTTGGGATGTTTTTCTTAACCGCCGAGTTTGAGATAAAAACCACAAATTTAGCACATAAAAACACATCGGTGCTAGCCGGGATTTGAACACGTAATTATCGGTTGACTTTGATCAGTTCTAGCTACCAGGCCATCTCGACTCACTAACATAATTATATACATCTAGATGTCTCTTCGGTTTCACTAGCGTTTATGGTTACTGCTTCTCTTCTATGTGCTATAGCGTCATGTAATATAGTCTATAACCTTCTCCAATAAACGGGCTAATGCAATAATGTTTTTTTTAAATCGGCCCAGTAGTTTCAGAGCCTATTCAATGCAAACAAACAAACAATCAAATCTTCTCTCTTTATAATATTAGTGTAGACAAATACAATCTGTATTTGTCTACACTAATATTATAAGCTATTGCCATCGCTTGACTGTCACATCCTCATTATTTGTTAACTTTTCGTGTTGCCAAAATTGTACTTTCGCTACGTATAAATGGAAATCTTAATATTAGAATTGATATTTACTGAATATGTTCGGGTATCCGATATTAATTGAAATTATAAACTTAGTACCTCTTTCCTCGAGGTATGAGAGTTCGTTAGGCGAGGGTCATCCCACGGGTCAGGCGGGATGCCTTCAATAGATTGCCTTACTCAAGTATTAATTGCTTACTCCGAACTAAGAATCCGCCCTTAAAACTTATATTAAACGTAGGCTTCGTGTTATCGAGGAAGTAACTTTGTTGGAAATGTTTTAAAAGAATAACTATATAATATTTTAAATACTTATAATAGTAATTTTTTGACACTGTTTTATTAAAAATTACATCTATACAATATTATAAAACGAATGTTATGTAGGGTATAATCTTTAAAACTACTGATCTGATTTGAAAATATATTTTAGCATTGGATAGCCCGTTTATTGAGTAACGTTACTACTATTTTTGTCGCTTTTGACGATAACGCGTAACCAAAAAACCCACGTTCGCTTTCGTAACATTAGTTAAGATATATTTATATAAAAACATTTTCTTAATACCTATACTTCAGACAGTTGTTTAAAAATCGATTCAGTATTTATCAAAAAAAGTTTGTTTCTATATTGCATTATGCCAACCGATTGGGCCACAGTATTTGTATGTTATTTTATAGTTATAATAATTTTTTTATACGTACGTAACGTAATATAAGCAACTCTAAAACCTGATTACCGTAATCTAATGAATTTACGTAAGCTGTAAGGTTAAAAATTAAGTCGGGTGTCAAGGTAATGGTAAGCTTACGTAGTTAATCTTACATAAGTCCGTAAGCAAAACTTGTAAATGTAATTCTCCCCTACCACAACGGTACATAATACCTATTGTGGCGTTAGGAATAAACAGTTTTATTATTGAAATACATTATTTAAGTTATCATTTTTCAAAATACTACTAAGTACACAAGTATGTTCGTAGTTATTCCAATAGTCCACTCGACTAACGAGCTCCGAGAGGTAATTTGTTGGAGGTAAACATCGTTTGAGCTGAACGAGTTAGGCAGGGTCATCCGGAGGGAGCAAAACTCCGGAGAGTGTAGCGATACTGGATTAATTAGGGAATAGAGGGATGTAGTGGTCGGTGACGTTGCGACGTGCACATTTCTGTAGAAAAGTGTTGATGTTTTGTATTTCTTTGCGCGTGTTGGGAATTTTACCAGCGTTACCTGTATCTGTAGTATGTTTATTAATTTTTTTATATAAATGTTGCCTAAATAAAAAAAAAATATTATTTTTATTAAAAAAAATAGTTTAGATTTTTAATTTTAAAATTAAAATCGATATCTCACAATGTATAAATGCTTTCGCGATACAATAGTTGTAGAGACAATTTCGCGACTCGATTACACGGCGAAATAATTTGCATGAGTTGAAGTTTCAACAAAACATTGCACACTACGTATTCCAGTGTCATAAATATAATCCATACATCAAATGGATGCTGATAAGCAATAATGTGTTAACCTATAAAAAAGTCAAATTCTGAGATATGGGTGTTTTATAATAATGTGACATGTATATGAATTATTATTTAACAAATTTAAACAAAATAAGTACGACAACAAGTTCCTTAATTTAATGTCTCGAATATTGAAGAGTGGTCCATAATTTACAATATAAAATAATCTCATGTATTAAAAAAACTTTTTATTCTATAAAACGTTTTATTATACCAATCTATTTTAATACATTATACCCATCAAAATAGAAAAGAAAAAATGGGTATATACTTCTACAAACAAATTTATCTAGAATAGGAACGCCATTCTCTCGAAATGAAGTCCGTGCGTAACACAATATTGCTTATCAGCATCTAAAGACATTCGAGTTACAAGAAATATGTTATTGGAATGAACATTGCAAGTGTATTTTAATCGAAAAAAAAATTAAAATCACGTTAAGCACTTTCGTATTCACCTGTAGTTCATGACTAGATATTCGTCCAGCGGTTGTCTAACTGAATTACCTATCATTCTGATTGAACGTTTGAGAGGCTCAGGAGGGCCCATTAAATCGGATCTCTATTTATCGAGCCGGCCTCGGTAATGTACACTTTTCGAACTGATATGTTTTATAGCATATATGTATTATGTACATTGAGTATAAGTTAGACTTTTAGGAAACGCTAGCTGTCCCTTGCGGTTTCACTGGTTCGCTCTTATGAGTCGTAGCGTGATGTAATACAGCCTATACCCTGCCTTAATAAATAAACTATCTAACACTAAAATAATTTTTCAATCCGAACCAGTTGTTCCTGAGATTAGAGTGTTTAAACAAACAAACGAACGAACTCTTCAGCTTTATAGTATTAAGTATAGAGAAACATTACAAAAATGTTTTAACTCCAATTTGGTTTCAATTTCAGTATAAGCGTAACGTAAAGATAATATAATATTAATTATAAAATACAAACTGAAAATTAGTTCATTACGACAACGGGTATTCTTTTCAGTTTTCGGTGTTACCTCCAGATGAACAAGGCAACATTTCTCTCATATAACTTTCTATTACTTAAAATGCAATGAACAGAAAAAGTTACCTACAAGAAGGTGACACTAATATGAAAAAGACAATAATATAATATAAACAGTGTTATGACTATAAATTATAAGTGATTGAATCTATACTTATAAATAACGTACCAACGTAAGTAGCTGTCTTAATTTTAATAATTTAGGTGTTTGAATTCGAAAACAATAACAGTCATACTACAAAAGACGCCTTAAAACCATGTTGAACGCGTGTCTAGCTAAACAGTCTTTAAAAATTAAACATTGCTTAAAATATTATCTAAATTGCTTAACAGCGAATAAACTCGTAAAAAAACCTATCGATAAAATGTTATACGTTACATTTGACAGCTGAAATAGGTTTTAGACATCTATTAAACTCACTTAAACGTATGTTAATCTATATCTAAACCACGTTTAACTCAAAACTGTCCTTAGACGCGGATTTGCAGTATGGATTGTTTTTAAACACGCGTTTAACGTCTGTTTAAATCTTTTGTAGTAAGGCAGAGATTAAAATTATTATGCCTTAACACTTATTATATTAAAATAAATAAACAAAAATAAAAGTAACATTCTAAGTATGATTATCATTAATAACAAAGCGTAAAACAGTATTATTAGGTACAATATATTAAATTCATAAGTAAACAAAACTATAGAACTAGCAATTGACTCTGGGCACAATACACGTCTTGAACAAATATAAGAAGGCCGTGGCTAGTGACCTTTGTCCCTTTTGTGTTAGTGTGGGTAAGGGACGAGGCACACAGTGGCACTATGGAAACGGTTATATTTGCAAATGTGACTCGGTAGAGCTGTGAATGTCTTAGACTGGTTTTTAAATATTTTATATCGTACTAACTTTTGTTCGTACTTAAGCTCGCGTTAATGTAGATTTTGTTATGAAATAATACACATATAGGTATGTGCTTTGGGTAAAGTGATTAAATGGATTTTATTCACAACGCCCAATATGAGCGCGCTATATGATAATAACTTTCGAAAGTATCAAATTGTCCGGGCATTATAAACAATATCCACTGTCTATTGGACAATATGAAAAAGGCATGTTTCGCTATACTACTACTACTACTAACTATATAAGTATATATATATCGTTTGTTATATATTATTATTAAAATACAACGATCGTTAAATGTATACTTACTTACTTACTCCGATGGCTCAGCAATCCAAAGTGGGTCCTGGCCCCCGAGACTAGAGAACGCCATTTCGTCCGATCCTGTGCCACGTTTCGCCAGTCTCCTATTTTAAGTTCGCGATCGGATTCTACTACGTCTCTCAAGCGGTATCTGGGACGTCCAACAGTCCGTCGGCCTTCCTGTAGGCTTGCCCAAGAACACCTTTATAAACGTCTAACGTAATTTAACGTATATTTACACAAAAGATTTTCTATGATTATGGATTATAATTTACCTTTCAAATGATATCATAATTATTAAAGTAGGTTTAGTATTTCCTCAGTTTGTACACAAATACAAAATTCGCTTTATATTTATTATATTAGTATAGATTAGGTTTCGCTCGCAGTAATGCACATATTGTTATGTCGGACTACCATTTGAAATTTGTCCATCACTAATTGTTAATTGTACAGTGTACTCTGTGTATAACCTTCTCTTATGGGCAGACAATAAGTTGACGAAGTTTTATCGCAATTGGATCAAAGGATAATATGATGCATAAGATAGAAAAAAACAACATAAATTTTTATTTATTAAGATGTATTCTAATTTTAACATACATTGTGTAAATATTATTTTGCTATTTCTTCATTAGAATGCTTTAGCTTCTACTCTCTCTAGAAATGAGTTTTTTTTTTATGTTAAAGAATTTAAAGTGTTAGTAAATGAACTGTCAAGGTAATCAGGATTATTAGCGAGTTGTATATTACAGGAATTGTAACATACGATGTAACTTTTATTTACCTGAAAAGTTCTTCTATTATTTTATCTATTGTAATATTGAAATACATTTAAAATTAAATTCTAGCAAATAAATTATTATAAATATTGTTAATATAGAGACTTTCTCAACATTCCAAATTTTAAACAAACAAACAATAGTAAAACATATTTAACAATAGTAAAAAATATTTTGCCGTGTCTAAAACTTCTTAGTGTAAAGTCCTGTAAGCCCGTTAAGACCGGGCCACCTTCCGATACAATAACAGCATCCATTCCACGAACCCTTTCTTGCGACCCGGCCTTATAAATTGCGGTGTCCAGACTCAAGGCAATCGTTTGTTTATCTTAAACATTGTTTGGACCTTCGTGTTGTACATAAAAATATATTACGGAATATTGGAATACGTGGACGGAAATTTTTGATATCTATATCTATGTTTATCTACCTGCCTCTCGCGGTTTCACGCGTTTATGGTTACGATATAATTTTTCATCTCTAACTCTTATGTTTGGGGTAATTACGTCATATTTATCTGCTAAATAAGAGAAATAAAGAAAAATAAACTATAATATTATCAAAACAATGCATTTGTCAGTCTGTTAATTTGTCTTTTAAAATCATTATGGCCGTATGTACAAGTTTTTTTTGGGTGATTTCTTTTTTATCTTAACAGTATCCCAAAAAGGCTTATATCAATCTTTTGACTTCGAACATTTGGGAATAATCGCTGTACTGAGAAAGGTAGATGGAGAAAGCTCTCTTACCTATTGCTAAACATAAATACCATCTTCTATACTATAGAACAGTTTATATAATCAGCACACAATTTTCTTTACAAATGTATGGGGTTGGTCTGGAAAATCTGAATAAGTAGTTAGAAATAGCTATACATAGTAGCGGACATTGGCAGTGAACATTCTGTATGACCAATGTATCAGAGTAATTAAAGTACATAAGGACATAACTCAGATACCACAGTTGGATGCTGATAGGCAATAATGAGTTAGCCTACCAAAACTCGGATATATTGATTTGTACAGATCATGTGTCATTATAGGCCATTTTCTCTAAATAATATCCGTGTGGCGTGACACAGTATTGCTTATCGGCGTCTAGTTGTTAATGCACTAGAAATTAAAAATTAAAAATACTGTATTAAAATAAAGTTTCACAAGCACTTTAGAAACGTCAAGGCTTAAAAAATATTAAAATTATTAAAAAGTAACAAAAAAGTTTCAAAATACAAAGTCAAAACTTACCTTAATAATAAAATTGGATAACTATGATTACATCACATTTAAACTATTAAGTAACCTCAAAAATCAAGGAAAACGCTGTAACGAAAAACTTTTAATATTAAGTGGATATCATGTTATTGAAAACATATTTTACCAAAAACTATTTAATTTTACACGAGACTCGAGTTCGCATTGAGAAATAAATATTGCTATATTACGCGACCCTGCCCCTTCAAATTGCAATAAAAAGCCAGGACGTTTTGTTCCGACCACCTCTCTGTTATTTACTTCGGGACCTTTTTCATTTTCTCACAAAACATGTTGTTTTTTATTAAAATATTTGGTACGGACATCGCATTTATGTTATTCGAACAGTTAATCATAGAAGAAATACCTTTCTATGATATACTAATATTATAAAGATGAAAAATTTCATTGTGTTTGCATTGAGTAGGCTTCAAAACTACTAGACCGATTTGAAAAATTCTTTTTGCGTTGGATAGTCCGTTTAATGAGGAAGGTTCTAGGCTATATTACATCATACAACGATCCATAGGAGCGTTAAATTAACTATAAACGCGAGTGAAACAGCGAGGGGCAGCCAGTCTTAAATCAATCAGATAAATTGCGCACCTGAGTACATATGTAAGTCAATTACATGACACATTCAGGTTATCTACACCAACTAAAATTTTAAATGCGAAAGTAACTCTGTCTATCTATCTGTTTGTTTGTTATGTTTTTACGCCTAAACCGCTGAACCAATTTGGATGACTTTTGAAATTGGATTTTGAAAACAGACATAGATTGTTTTTTGCCATCATAACTAAACCTAAATGTATTGAAATAAGGAATGGAAATTTGTAGTTTTGTATTTGTAGTATTGTATGTGGATTTTATTTCACAGAGAAATAGGCTATTAAAGATAATCATATTAAATAATATTTTGAAAAAAAAAAGAATAATTCCACGCATACAATCGCGGATAACAATTACTTCTAATAAAACAGCAACAAATTTTAATAAAATATGAAGCTAAAAAAGCAAAATTCACACATTGACATTCACACAATCTACATATAAAAACATCTTTATTCTTTAGTTATATTGATTATGGAATAGAGGGTTTGTATTATAAATTAAATTTCAAAGTCAGCATTTTAGTAAAAGTCATTTCGCTAAAGTTTCGTGTAAGGTCGCTGTTTTATTAAGAATGCGAATTATTTAGAAGTAACGCTGTATTGTTTTGCCACTTTATTTTTAATAACATTGGCATAATTAAAACGAGAATAATGAAAACAATGGAAAGAATAAGAAAATTGTATAATTCTGTATAACTTTTTAGTACCTACCATTTTTAGTTTCCAAAAATATTACTTCAATTATGTTTTCTTCATTGTTCAAAATTTTAAAATATTATTTCATTAACTATACCTACCTAGTTTAGAGAAACGATTTTAGCCTATCTTTTAGTTATTTTAATACAAATACTACTTCATCTATCAGTAGTAGGTATATAAATACATATATCATACAATACATAGGAGTTATATATTATATAATAAAATTAGCTTAAGCTAATTTACGTGTATATCATTAATGTTTTACGAAAAGATTAACCTAAGAACCATTTTTGACTAACATTTATTAAATAATATTTGGCTAATTTACCATTAAGATAAATGTATTCTATAATCATTTTGGGTTAGAATTTAACAATACGACATTTCAAATAAGTCGACTAATTTAATCCTAGCGAAAAGCTTATGGATATCTGCGTCTAATGTATGCACAACGGGTAGACCCTCCATTCCTCGTTTGAATCGGCGAGTACACTCGACTACTTGTTTCAAATATGTAACTTAATTTTCATGTATAAGGTTCTCATGAATACTACCCAAACTATAGTATAAATGTTAATATAACTCTTTTTTTTGTAATATTTTATGACACAAACTTTTAAAGGAAAGGAAGGTGAAGGTAAAATTATCTTTACGCTTTTTTTTACACGTAGTTACAATTATTTAGTTAATATCAAATAATTAACTACATATTAATAAAGTAGATAATAAACTGTTAATAGTGTTTTATACTAGGAAAACAGAAATTTATTTAAATTTTATTTTATTAAATTTCTTTTTTACACCACAGTTCTACAACTAATAAACAAAGTGTATCTAAATTAATCAGTGAAATCTTAATTTAACCAAATAATTTATTTAAAAATGTATTACTGCGAATGCTACATCACTAAATCACACAATACCAAACGGGGCACAAGCGGCCGGACCCTTTGCGGGCAGTCCACCCTCGCTGTGGGCAGTACACCCCTAAACAACCTTGGGCAACAAAAAACATTGTAACTACATTACCAATGCACACAAAAATATACCTTATGATATAAAAATAGGGCCCATTATAGCTTATAGGGTCAAGAGTGGGCAGTAGAGGGGGTCGGTCGAAGGATCGACCCTCGGCGATTGTAGTGCGATGGTATAGTTTTGATTTCAATTTCTCTCTGGTGTTATTTGTTTTGTGTGATTTTAAAGAAACAGTTTTGATCCTTGCGAATATTTAAATTGTAATATGAATGTTTTTGATATATCTTTCTTATTTTAATCAAGCAATGGCGGATACATATACTTTTTAACAGAAAAATGGCTTTTAACACCTATATTAATGGATGCTGATAAGCAATAATGTTTCAACCTACAAAGATCCAATTCGAAGATATTGATGTAATCTGATAATACTTCGTGTATTTAACATTAATTTAAAAAAAATTAAACTCATCTAAACTAAAATGTATCGAATATTGAAATGTTCTCAATATTTTGCAACATGCAATAATCTAACATATTTGATAAAACTTTTTTAATATACCAATGAGCTGTTAATTTATTACACATGTTTTCCAAAATGGAATAGAGAAGATCCCTATATACGTCTTTCAACAAATTTGTTATGAATAGGTTTGACATCTTTAGGCGCCAAAAAGAAGTCCGTGTTACTTGACACAGTATTGTTTATGATCCATTCAGTGGCTCTTGACTATGAATTAGTTGTCCGATACAGCTGAGTTTGATACTGTATGACACGAGATATGATAAGATTAACACCACTAAAGCTTCCGCCTAAATATACAATTTTCACTCGTGATTTTATTTTATTTTTATTATAAACATTAATGTATAATGTGCTGACTTAGAAAATTCCCATGTTCGATTGCTTAATTTTTATCTTGTTTCCTATAACTTAGAGTTATATCTGACTTTGTTCTCTACTAAGTTATTTACTTAGCTTTTTAATTATATTTGCCTGGCACAGGCAGGCTTGCTCTCGATGTTATCCAAATTATAAGTTTTAGGATTTTCTGATATAATAATGCCATCCGGATCCCAACTGGACCATCCTGTTTTTTATTTTTTTTATCTGTCTGTAAGCGCGTCACTTCAGAAAGGCTGCATTGATAAGCCAATTAATTTTTTCTTCTGTTTTAAAACTCGTACTCTAAGGTAAAAAAATCGGGTTAAAAATCTCCTTATAACATAGTGAGTACAGTTTAGTCTTAATTCTTAATTAGTATGCCCATGAGAAGCTGAGGGAAGTAGCTAGCAGAATATATATATAAAATGTATATAAAATATGATTATGTCAATATAATTAGCAAGTTTCAACCCATGTTTAATAAAGCCTCTGGTAAGCCTTTGATAAAATGTTTCAATATATATTTAATTCTAAAATCTGTTTCTCGGTATTTCTTATTAGAACACAGTGAATAATAATCCGATTAGACTGTGCTTTACTATAAGATTTTTATTCAATGATCTTATTCGAAAATTTAAAAAGTTAAATTGGAAAAGACTAAAATTGGAAAATTATATTTTTGTATAATATATGTTCATTTCTTCAAATATCCGTACTAGTGATAATATAAACTAGCTGAGTACACGACGAAGTCGCGTGGAATACTAGGAAAGCATGTCTCCTACAAAGCGAGGCTGTACTCTGTGGAGCCTCTCAAGAAAGGAGAATTTTACTCGCATTAAATAATATCATTTTGTAAAAAAATGCCTTTTCCTTTAGTTTACCGCATTCTATTACTTCCCAGAAGTTGAGGTCAGTGTTTTTGATGTAACTACCGTGTATACTTTCATATGCATTTAGTTAAAAGTTGTTAATTTAAAATTACATAGATACTTAAATTTTATTTATCTGTAAAGATAGAAACACGTATAGATGTATTAAATAAACCTCACGAAAATCAGTCTATCCGTTTAAAAGTTACAAAACCACATAAAAGTTTTAAGCTTCTAACATCCCCTTTTAGCGAGGTTAAAAAGATGTAACGCCAACGCCCGTCAGAATATTGGTTCATACAACGGTTCGCAAATTGCTTCATACAGAGTTCCTCTGACAGGCCAGGACGTGTTTACACACGCAACCGACACGAATTTAAGAAGTACCGCATGAGTGGAAACTTAGCTACATTTCTGTTACCGTCCAAGTTATACGAGATGATTGTTTGAATTTTAATTCTAAATTATTTTAATAAATTCGACACTGCACGACACAATAGAGAATACAAATGCAAATCGTAATATAGTAGTAATGTTGATTGAAAAATCTTTGTTGATAAATTAAAAACTTTATTTATTAGTTACCAAATAACAATAACCAATTCGAAAAATGTCGTGGTCACGAACTGACTGGTCGTGGTCATGACGGTAAGACCCGCTGTATTAAATATAAATCAATTTCAACAAGAATTTTATATTATTTGTCAAGTATTTATGGTTAACAGCAATTGTGTTGTCTTAACTACAATACTTAGATAAGAGCTTAAATTCGCTGATATCGTTTATAAAACATTGATTATTTAAATAAGTAAAATATGCGACTAAAATAATTAGTAATTACTCGCTAAGAACTTGTATATTAATATCTATCTAGCATTTTTTCCTGTTACACCAGGATTTGCTTATCTTTCTTATAGTCTAGTTGCCCATTAGTAACTTGTAAGATATTGACAACTTACTGATTTTTACATAACCATATACAAAGCAAACCAGTAACTATTTAGAGTAAAAAAATTTAATTAAAAATTTGCTCGGGCTATTTATTATTAATAATTTTGATTCCGTAACAAAATAAAATCCGCTATCGCTTATGACTTACGGCATGGCTCTAGAGCTGCGTGACAGCGAGACACGGGTCCGGCTGGTCCGAAATAGATATACCTATTTCAGCTATTTCGCCGACTGTCGCGATATTTGTGGCGCTTTCGAAGTTGGGTATTACTTTCTTATGAAGGGAGGCAACATAAATCATAGGTTTATTCCTTGAAGAGGGTGAAACCAAAAATTTATGTACGCGTGTTTTCAAACGACTAGGTTTTTATCGTTTTGAATTAAAAATCTAAAAATATGATAGGCTGTTTGTTTTCCTTTTAAGTTTAAAAAATTATCTATATTTCTTGCTCATAAAATATACAATTATTAAGTTAGGTTTCATTTTATTTCTTTATTTAAAATTATAAAGTAAAATTTACAGAATATATAACGTGCTGTTTATTTAAATATATGTACAGAGTTATTAAAAAAAATCATTAAGAAATAAATTTATTTAAACCGAATTCCAATAGTGAGTAATCTGCATGATATTTTTATTTTCTGATTCCAATAAGAACGTATAATGGGCGCCATCTATGATCGAGTAGCACGCAACTCCATTTGATAGTTGAAGAGGGCGGTACGCTCTGTCATTCTTATTAGTTTTGCTAATTCATAATTAATATAATATTATTTTTAATTTACTAAAGCAAATATTTATTAAAAAAATATATTTATTTATGAATAGTTTGTCCATAAATTAAATGTAATTTTAATTTATTTTCATTTTTAAAGACTTTGTTTTTGTATTAGGCGGTTTAATCGATCAACAATTGTGTTTAAATTTCTTTTAAAAATATAAAATCTTTTGTTTGTCACGTGTCAGTCTATTTAAAAACATAATTTCACTAAATTAACTGAGGAGTTTACCTGTGAACTATATTTACAAATTTTCAATACAACGTAATTATTAAATACAAACTTTCGTGTTTATAATATTAGTATAGGTAAAAATAAAATCCATTATATAACATTTTTTTTGACAAATGTTCTGCACAGAAGCAACTATTAAATTTCAACCAACTTCTAAAAGGACGAGGTTCTCAATTCGTATTGTACCTATGTTTTTTCTAAATGCTTGTTACCTCATTATTACATCATTCCTTAACCTATTTTGAAAATTCTTTTATTTGAAACAATATAATTTCAGATATTTCCCATACAATTTTT
Organism: Hypolimnas misippus; assembly: GCA_037950945.1. Lineage (NCBI taxonomy): Eukaryota > Metazoa > Arthropoda > Insecta > Lepidoptera > Nymphalidae > Hypolimnas > Hypolimnas misippus. Next base: position 4,755,323 of record JBBEEQ010000019.1, read on the forward strand.
ATCAAAATAATTTTAGTAGGTACTTTGTATTTTAAATCGAAATAACTGATATAAATATTTCATCCATCTAAAGGAATTTCCGTATTTTACTATGAAGTTGGTTGCTTTTTTTGCAAAAAGTCTTAATTATAAAATTAATCAAAAAAAACTTTACATATGTTTATAGAAAAGTATCTAAAACCCAAAACAAAACCTTTTTATTCAATAGTTTAAAAACATCATCTAAATAAAATTGTTAGTAACAAAATCAATTGCTCTCATCTTCCATACTTCCTAACTATGTAAGTGCTCAACTTATTTAATATCAAAGTAAGTTATAAGTTTATTTTAAAGTTGTGAAGTGAAAGTCGGTGGCGGACGGCGGAGTGAAAAATGCAGTGAACTTGGTAGAAAGGGAGAGTGAGAATACATCGACTTAAACACTGAAGAGATTTACATACAGAACTTGAGAAAAATGTTTTTATTATTATAAAAAGTAGAAATGTTTGCATGATAAGTATCTTTGTGTTTTGTCCTTTGTATAAACTTTGCTTTTTTAACTGATCGTGAAGCGTGTTGTTGTTTTAACGTTAATTATAATTTTATTGTGAAAATCAATTTTGAATACAATTATTATATTTGTGACTTCGTATTTATGGTACGTTACATCAACACTATTAAATTAAGATTTGGTTTCTTTCCAATATCTTTGATAAATAATTATAATACACATAGGAAATCGTCTAAGCGGAAAATTAGATAAAAGTAAAAACAGTAAGAAAATTTTAGTCATATTTATCACATCGTAGTGTAGTAAACCAAATCGTAAATGCTACAAACACATACGAAAATAATGGTGTAGGCCATACATCTTTCGAATGAATTATAACGAATTCTCTTGAAAGAAGTGATTTTTTTACCAAAAAAAAAAAACTTATATCCAAAAAAACTTTTTATCCAAAAAAACTAAAATAACTAAAAAAAAACTTCTACTACAACCAGTTTTTTCCGCCAGTTATGACGAAGACTATAAAATAAAGAAGTCTTCAAGGTAATCGTTTACTTTTGATCTTACTTACTTTCTATCCGTATATACCAGACAAAACTCCTCCTAAACGCCTAGATTCGATTTGATTTTGGTGAAAAATTGTATGTATTTGAGCGGGTGGTATAGATTCAAAATTTAGTTTTCCAATATTAACAATATTCCCTATATTAACAGTATATGCATTCTAATAAGAAATTTTACAGGTGCCGCCTATAAAGCCTGAAGCACTATTTAGAATATGAAAATATTAAACGTGGCCTTTACTAGAATGTATTCAATATATTGAATTGTAGATAGATAGGTTAATTCATATGCATGTTAAGATCCTCAAGGATTAGGAGAGACATTTTGCTTTCGGGCAAGAAATGATATCAATAGGCAGTAAAAAAGTAATCCAAGCAGAATTCTATTCTATTCTACAATAATTGTAAAAAAATAAGAATTGGTGCATGGATTTATTACAACCTGTTAATGAAATGACAGAATATTATAACATATAAGATAATATGTTATAATATACATATTATATCATATTCACTCATTTCCTAGCAAAAATTCATTTATGGTCAGTAAAAAAGATGATCATTCCCATCCCATAAAAGGAATTATTTGAAATTTTCACAATTTTTTGTTAGGACGTAACTAAGGCATTGTAGGTACATAGATCGATGGATATCTATATGCATGTGACCCTTGGGGCCTAGACCGCTCATTTTAGTGCAGAAACTCTTTTATGTGTAATTAAAACAAGCGATCTTCCTTATTCCAGAACAGTTACATAATTTAAAAAATATATATTTGATTCCCAATATTTTAACAGTACATATTCAAAGCATCACAGTAGATAGTTAGATATATGCATGCGACCCTCGTGGCCTAGACCAGACATTTGCTTATTTCCTGGCAAAAACTCGTTTATAGGCAGTTAAAATAGGCGGCGCTGCGCGGCGAGGCCATATCCGACGAGCGATTGGCTCGCTGATTGATCAACCAGTTGATTTCATGAATTGATGGTCTTAGGATATGTGGCACATCTGCTATTTTTAATCTAGATTTACATACGGATCATTTGTAAATAAGCTGACATTATATTTAGCATGAAACAGTGACATAATAATTTATTGTTTCATCTGTACAAATAAATAAAATTGAAGCGTCTGTTCGTAATTTCAAATTAACAGCTTTTAAGTAAATGTATATAGAAATTATGCATAAGCAAAAATTGAGACCAATGAAATAGTGAACAATATATTTCAAATAGGGAAAGTCAACATTATATAAACATAATTGTTCCTCAAATTAACGCGGGTGAAACATCGAGGTTCAGCTAGTTGTGAAATATAAACTGAACCTTAATAAAATTGTATAATACTTCGGTTCGACGTGCAAAGTCCATTTATGATCAGGAGTCTATGGATGCTGATAACCTGATGTGTCGACCTACAAAAAGTTAAATTCAGAGATATCGATGTATTTTGATAATGCGTCACGTATTTAACATTATTAACAAGCCCTATAAACTAAATAAGTACGAAAAAAAATCTTTAATTTACTGTTTCGAATATTGAAGTGTGTTCTATACTTTGAAATATACACTAATCTTATATATTAGAAATGCTTATATTTAGATAAAACTTTTGTTGATACTAATATGCTTTTAATTATATTTTTTTCAAAATAGAAAAGAAAAAATGAATATACATAGACTTCGTTAAACAAATTTGTTAAGAATCGAATGATATAACATGCTTTAATAAATTGTTCATAAATACAAAATATAAATGTTTATATATTTATTATAATATTATATATTTATTTACATAACACTTATAGTAATTATACAACTAAGTAAATCTACACAATTCTTAAAGTTTCCAAATATACTGTAGAGAATAATATAAATATTTATATGTATATATAATTTTCAACAGCATCCAGACGTATATACATAAAAAATGATATTAAGTACTAAATAACATAACCATTGCATCGTAGCCGATAAAATGGTATTACGTTCCACTTTTATAGTTTAGAATAAAGATTTTCTCTCAAAGAGCATACTAGACAACGAGGCTAGACAATTCCATACCAATCAAAGTAACCGCTGCCCTGAGATGCGTCTCCAATAATCCCTTTGACGTAAGTAGTCGCCTCATTATTCCTGCGCCCTCATGTGTAAGAATTCTTTCAAGTCTTTCACTAGGTCTTGTATAGATGGACATGAGAAATGTTACAGTTTTTCATCATTTTTAAGTTCGAGTTTAACCTTCTATGACATCTTTTATGTATGACTGTCTCTTTCGGTTTCACTTGCGTTTATGATTACTGCTTTATAGCTTTTCTCAATATATAAACGATCTAACACAAAAAGAATTTCAGTTCGAATCAGTAGTTTCCGAAATTAGCGCGTTCAAAAAAACAAACAAACTTTTCAGCCTTATAATATTAGTATAGATTCATTATAATACTAATTATATTATTATAGTTTTTTCTTCTATTAAAGTTTTTATTTTTACACAAAAAAATCAAAAAATTCTAACTTTGATAAAATCTACTCTTTCTCATTTTTTCCCCAGTTTTATCTGTGAATGTGTTGTATATACAAAGTATATAACTAAAACGTATCTGTATTACATAATTGTTTTTAAATCATTCGTCCGATGTTATTAATATTAGTTATAATTGATAAGAAATAATTGAAAAAAATTGTCTCTTTGTTCCAAGTTGATATTGTCGAAAAAGTCTTATTTGTTACGTATTAATGTTTATTTCAGTATTCAAAAACGCACACAGTAAAGACACGTGCCTCCAAAAATTAATAGCAATAAAATATTTAAAAAAAGAACTATAATTAAAACCTATTTAACACATTATCGTAAACAAAGGTTTTACATGTATTTACGAGTATTGTTCTTAAAAATACACCCGTATATAAAATGGCCGCTTTGTCCGAGGGGTGAGTGTGGGTGCAAGAACAATGGATATGAGCAAAATGTAATGGTGGACAATAAAATGGCGTCGTGTGTAATGGCCTGATTAACAATTCAATCTTATTCAATGGATAGATTGAAAAAGAATGTCATATCAGTCTTGAATGGAATTTTATTAGTCAATACTTAATTGGTGTTAGTTTTTCTATTTATTAGTATTACATATTAATAGCCATAACAAAATAATAAAAGCAATTTTTTTTTGATTAAAAAAAGCTGACTTAAATATTTTTTTTATTAGTAAAACTACAGGGTTATTTTTTATTGTATTAAAAATAATTTTATAAACTTAATATTTCAAGTATCTAAAATAAAGAGTTTTTTTTTTTAATTTCGCCGTAATATTATGTACCTCTGTTGTAGCAATTTAATTTTACTTCTATATTAAGAATTCAAATTTTAAACAATACTTTAAGTACAGTCACAGCTACATTACAGTTTTATTATAATGTCATGTATATCATGTATAAACGTGAATTTTTGTTGTTGGTATAAACGTGATATAAGTATATAACATAATGACCAGGAGCGCGAATCTCTTTGTTCACATTATGATAGATGCTGGGACTGAAAGTGATTGAGGACTTGCTCCCTTAATTTTATTATGAAACTGAGTATATTTTGCGAGACGTGTGTGATTAAGAGGTCAAAATATTATATTAAATAATTTTTTGTAATATGCGAATGTAATACTTATATTAATAAAGAATTAATTCTATGAAAGTATTTTTTATAGTAAATATTTCATTGTTTTTATTAATATTGTAAATATAAGTTTTTTTCTGTTTAGGGATATTTTTTACATTAAAATAATTGGTCGGATAATCAATTTATTTATACTTGTTAAGATTTATTAATAATGTTATATAAATGACACTTTTAACAACATTTACCTATGAACACTATAATTGTTTATAAAAATGTTTTTCTAATTAATTTCGTAGAATTGTTACATCATTTAAAAATGTCATTTAAAGCAATCTTTACTTTAAATAATATAAAAATTCCGTGACATTTACTGAAAGAGTTATACATACACTTATATACGTACATAGAAAACCGACGAGCGTTCTAATTGCGGACATTCCGTCCAGCCATTGATTAATGAGGGCAGATGCCGTGGCTTTATCACGTCTATGCATTTTATATTGAAACACGTGAGATTTTATTTAGCGAATCCTACTTTTTAAATATATTAAGAGCTCTAAGTAATAACAGAAATAGTAGTATAAATGAATAAAATATAATATCTAGTTTCAGTATTTAATATTCAGTTTATGTATAAAATTTTATTTTCAAGTGTGCCTCTTTTGTGTAATTATGTTAAGTTAAAATATCGCGGTTTTTAACAAGAATAAAATGATTTAACGTTAATCATGATGAAATATTGATTTAACGTTAATCATGCATAGATTGTTATAAATGATACGTTCATGTTTTAGACGATTTTCTTTTATTATTTGTAAAAAAAAGTCATTTTAACTCTTTCTTCCTACATACGAGAACAACAACATACGATCGTCGAATTTTTTAAAGCTGATAATTTTCGACCACCAACAAATTCATTAAAACACTTTCAATAATCTAAGCACTTACAATATGTATAATCTGCTGCTCGGCTATAGATTAATTAACAAAAAGCGGCCTGTGTAAGGAGTTCTGATTGCGGGAGTTCCGTCCGCCCAATGATTAACGAGCGCGGGATCCGGCCCTGTACATGATTAATATGTGCTCCCCTTTATGTGCGTATATTAGTGATATATATGTGTTATGTTCTATAGAAATCTGTTTAGTCACATCGTGCTGGTTTATTTACTTATTTTTTAAAAGAGTTTTTTTTTTGTTTTCCTTTGCTTAATATAAAAAAGAAAGCAGTTATTACGGTATATAAAGGTACAATTATGTTTTAATAACATTTGGAATAGCGATTCACGCCAAATTCTTTATCTATTTGTAGGGACAGATAAATAATAAAACCTACGAATATTAAAAAAAAATAATCTAGAAATAAATTCACATTTGTGCACATATCATTATTAAAATCACACAAAGATACACCGTTGAATAGTAATAAAAACCAAAAACCAACAATATAATTAAAAAAACAGACATGCCCGTACGATATCACAAGCCGTAACTAACAAAAAATAATAACACTAAAACAAATAAAACACACATCTCGTATTCAGAAATCTAGCTTGTAATTTGTTCACATACCGCTGGGAGGGCATACCTCGGGGGGGAGGCACCACCCCGTCTGCTAGAATTTTGGCGGTTCACATTCCGCATGGTCATTCCCCAACTCATAATTTTCCACGGCGACAGACGGGAGCTCGCTGTAATTGTTTTTGTGGAGAATTCCTTGGACATATTGTACGCATGCTTTTATTGCTCGCGTCTGTTAAATTTTAACCGTGTTCACGATTAAGTTTTATTAAATTGTTGATAGTTACTATTACGTTCTCCGAGTTGGAAATTAAAATCTTTGTTTCTTATTCGTAATTGTTATTTCTTTTGTAATGTTGTAATTATGTTAACGTTATTACTCCTTTACTTTATTTTATATACAATTTTTATTTAATTTATTTCTTTATAATAATGTTTTATATACGTAATAAATATTTAAACAAGTATATAATAGCTCCTTTTCAACAAAAAAAAAATTAATATAGTATTATAAATTTTAGTGTAGTATTATAATTATTGTTATGTATAAAAGTTTATATAATTATTAAAAAAAAAAAGATATTTCTAAGTTGATAAATGGACGCTGATAAGCAATACTGTGTCAAGCCACACGGACGTCATTTTGAGAAAATGGCGCCTAAAGATGTCAAAGCTATTCTTAACAAAAATGTTCGAAGAAGTATATATCCATCTTTTCTTTTATTTTTTGACAAAAGATATGATAAATTAAAATCAGACTGATATTTTTAATATATTATCTACTGAATATTTTTTAATGTTTGACACTTATACAAATTGCAAAATATGTAACGCACTTGATATTCGAACCAATTAATTAGCATTTATTTTTACGTACTTATTTAGTTTATATGACTTTATTTTTTATTGAATAATGTTAAATAGGTGATGCAGTATCAAAATACATAAATATTTCCGAATTTAACTTTTTGTGGGTTGACACAGTATTGCTTATCAGCATCCAGATAAGTTAAAATATTGTAGAGCTATTTTATATATTTGTTGAATATGTGAACAAAATTTGTATTTACATTAAAAATAGTCTTAAAATTGCTAGTCTATTATAAATCGCTTTTAACGGCTTAATCTGGACTACTCATTCATCATCCCATTCTTGACAGCTTCTATCCGTAAACAAAATGGCGGACGAGGCACCAATTCCGGAAATCTTCGCCATTCGAAAACCGCATCTGTAAATCACCTATGTACAAGCCTCATCCGACTTGTGTCCTTACGAATGTATAAATATTCTAAATATACCGAAATTTCCTGCCCCGGCGTAAAATGTTATTGCTAATAACGACATAATTAAATGCAATTAAAATTGATATTTATTATTTGTATGTAGAGTTGATTTTTCTTTGCGTGATAAGTTGTGGTAATACCTTTTATAGTATTAAGAGGTAGTGCTCACAATCCTTTCTGTTAAACTATTCTGTTTGAATAATTGCCGCGTGGACCTGAAGGGTTAGAGCGCATATTCATGCTCTGTCCTCGCCATTGTGGTTAGGGAAGGGTTATGTAGTACATTCGGTTATGTGGAACTGTCTGGGACATGCAGTGGACAGTGCAATGCGATAAGGACGATTTTAGAACTTTGTTTAGTATTAAACATGGCTGATGGTTTAGGACTGAGTTTATTATTATTGTTTATTTATTTATCTTAGTGTATAAATAAAACAATATCACTTCAGAAGGGCTGCGCCCATTTGGATTATTCTTTTTTTATTTGGATTGGAATAGTTATAGTTTGTATGAGAAACAATGATTTAAAAGCTTACGAAAAAGTGAAAAATTTGGCTGAAATCCTCGAACCCTTAATAAAAAGTCCCTAATAAAATCTTAATTAGGAGTAGTAGCCTTCGTTATCTTTTCAACTTCCTCGACTTTACACGTTATTTGGAACGATTGAAAATGTTTGACTAGTTTTTGTTGACTGTTGTTATAAATATTAAAATGATATTTGTAGTACATATTTTTAGGCTTATCTTTTAGCTAACTATATATATGGGAAATGGGATTTCTTTTGTCAAAGAGGATAGTCTAGAAGTACTTTTAGAATTAATTGCTAGAATTAATCATTAAATTAATTTAAATTTATTTTAAACGTCATCTATGTCCTCAAAACTTAATTAAGTAAATGTAAAAAAACACAATTCGAATTTGAACTAACATTCAAAATCAAAATATACTTTATTCAAGTAGGCTCTCACGAGCACATTCGAATCATCAATACATAAAAAAATTACATCAATAATGAAGCTACCACCGGTTCGGAACGTAGATTCTACCGAGAAGAACAGGCAAGAAACTCGATAGTTACTCTTTTAAAATTTTGTCAATACAATTTTTTATGAATTAAAAATTGATTTTTTTATCCTCTACGAAATTTTGCATATACTAAGCCCATGCATCTTTATCGTCATCATAATCTTGTAGAGAGTAATATGCTTTCGCTATTAGGGACTTAAGATATGATTTAAAATTATTCATCGAAAACTGCAATCATTTCTGGGAGATTTTATTATAAAAACCAATACATTGCCCCACTTTACATGAATAATAACTGACTGATTTCAAGTCTTTACCGATACAGACATATTTTTATCGATCAATATGGCGCATATTAAATATAATTAACACTAAAGGCGCAAGGAAGTAAACTAGACTTAATAACAAGTGCAGCGTTCATCAGAATCACGTTCGAGATAAAACGCGAACAGTTCAAAACTAAAAGCAATAATGGTAACAAATGTACTCGAGTTTGTTTTGGCGCGTGCCCCCGCGGACTCTACTTCGTAACTATCGAAGATATTGCTAGATTAATTTATGAGGGGGTTTTGTGATTTGAATGTGGCTAAACTATTGCTACGGAGCTGGAACTTCGGTACGTCTGTGTGCGGCTTTCACTGTATTGCTTGAAAATTCTGGGAAGTATTCTTGTTTAAATTTTGGAAACTTTTTAGGTCATATTAGTAAGCCTCCGCTGTGTTTGTCCATCAGCGGGCTGTGTTTCTTGAACGGTAATAAGTAATGTGTTGAAATCTTCGCAGAATATGAGGATACTGATTATTGATTGAACTAGTAAAGCGCGATTCGGACTTGAACATAAAAGGTTATTTATTACATATTGTTATAGCGTTTTTCTTGTTTCTTTTGCAAAAGTTTTTTAATAAGTAATATGTTTTGCGGTGTTCATTCAATTTTTTGTCAAATTAGTCTAATTAATGTATTATCAATTAGCGTCGAAAAAAAACGCGTATCTCTATTTTCTACCGATTGAAATATACTGGTCGAAATTGATATATTTTTTAATTGCGTCAAAAGTTCCATGATGTAGAACAAAAGATAATGCTAAATTATGAATTTAAAATCCAGATGTAGTAAAGAACAGCTGTGAGTGACGATTATTTCCACAATATTTCTATGATTTTTTTTTATTGAAAAAGTAAATTAATGAATAAATAATTACTAACTTTCCTCTACAAATATAAATGTTACAATAAAAGCACATTGCTATGACATTAAAAACTGGTTTAACAGAGAGTGGTCATCTCACTTTTGGGGTCAGTCAGGTGACAGGTCAGGTCAAGCGGTCAAAGGGATGCTGTATTCTAATGTTAATATTTTAATGATCGCTGACTCTCTCGGTAACGGGGAGATGAATCAATCGACCTGTGGCCCCTGTGGGTCAAATCGGAGATCACCAAATTTTAATATATAAATCGTCTGCCCGTAACTACGATCCCTGTAAAGTAATCGAAGGGTTGGAATGATTAAAATAATATACGCGATTTAAATCTGTTTATAATAATTTTAAACTAGTTTCGTTGTGATTTGCATAAACGATTATGGTACTTTTGTATCGTAATTATCTAGAAGTTATTATTAGTTGGATGCTGATTAGCAATAACGTGGTAACACACAAAAATTCGCACTATTGATATATTCTGATGATAAGTCATGTATTTAACGTTATTCAAAAAAGTTAAGTATCTAAACTGAATAACTACGGAAAAAAGTTTTTTAATTTAATGTTTCGAATTCCCCTTCCATATTTTTCAGTTTATACAATTAGTTTATATAATATTTATAAAATTAATTATTAGGTAAAAGTTTTTATTACATCAATATGTTTTTAATTCAACATACCTTTTATCAAAATAGAAAGGAAAATATCGATATATATTTTTTCAAATAGATTTAGTAAGAAGAATTTGACATCTTTGGACGCCATTTTCTCAAAATCAAGTCCAGATGGCTTGACATAATATTGCTTATCGGTGTCCACTTATTCTAAAAAAGAGGTTTTTATTAGATCCTTATGTATATGTTACTGTCCAATCTCTTTACCAATCATACGTATTTTTAACGGAAATAACAGTCAAAAGTACTGTTACAAAAATATTAAATTAACTGAAATACTTAATAAATAAAAAAACCACTAAATAAAAAATACTAACCTAATTTATCCTTTCTGCAGAAAATCTGCTGTTTATATTCGTTATTTATATGTTGGCAAAACTGGTCAAAATTAGTTTAATAAATGTTTTGATTGTTAGATATATATCAGTTAGCACAGAAGATAAAACTGTAATTAAAGTATTTAAGCAAAATAAATGACCATAAATACTCTTAAGTATTCCTATTAATATTAATTCGTGTAACTCGTTTTACAACGTGCGACGCTGCGGGTAAAAATTCTTAACTACGTCCAAGATGATTAAGTCACAGACACAATGTATCGGTTTGAACACATCAAAATTACAGATTCAATGTCTATTTCAACACAAAATTTGGCAAAACTAATAAATTCATTACCTCATATACCTATTAGTATTATTCAATAACACTAGTCATATCGCCTAAAAGAAAAAAAACTATTTTTATCTGTGATTGTGTTCGAATGTAAAAGATGTATAGAAGGCGGAATATTAATTATATTAAAAAAAAATTAAAGAACCTTAAAACTCTATTAAGGACTCTATATACTGTATAAAATACAAAAGTAATAAAGTATTAAATATATAATTCTATAACACTCATTTTAGAAATTAAAATAATATCAACAAATATTTAAACCGTTCGAAAAAAACTAGGAGTTTTAAAACTCCGTGTTGTAAAAAGATATAAAATTGCACAGAATAAGGCAGTCTTTACCTCTACAATTCCGAGCCACTAATAGCAAAAAGAGGATGCTTTAACAGGTCATAAGTACGGGATAAAAATGTCCGGATATTTTTCAGAGAAGCAAGTGAGACCGTTTGAGTAACAGAGACGTATTTTGTAAGAAACTTTATTAAACTTAACGATTTCGTACTTAGATAAAATTATAATTTAGCCCATATTATTAAAAACTCTGACAGATCTGATTTTATATCTTCATCCATCCTTTGAAAAAAGTAAAATCGACTTTGAAAGAAAAATATAACAATTTCATTTACTTGAATGACATACTTATTCCAGTTATTTGGATTTTAAAGCTAATGAACCGATTTTAATGAAAATTGAAAGGGTAGGTATATCTGAAAGTATAGTAGTTCTTTCAATCAAAAAGAATTACTAAGGCGATCCAGCCATTTTCGCGTCAACGGTGAATGTACATAAAAATAAAGAATAATTCAGCCCCCCAACGAATTGAGAACCTCCTCCTTTTTTTTAAAGTCGGTTGATATCTAGTTTCTGTTCGCGGTTTACTTGTTCCTGATGTGTTGATAAAAAGTAGCCTATGTATTTTTCTGATGTATGTAGTAAGGAATTAACTAGCAGTCCCTATACGGATCATCGAATATTCTAAAACTAAGATTTAATTTGTTTTTAAATAAGAATACATGGTAATTGTACAATTTTTGTCAATATTCAAAACTACATACGTACCATCTTATTAATATTTCAATACTAACAAACCAATTCATTATTATACAAACTTCTATCAAAGGGAACTTCGCTAACCGTACCCAACCCGAGTTTCGAGTTCGGCCCAGCGCATGGCCAACCCTACCGCCCCCTCCCCGCTCCGAATTAATTGCAATCAAAAGGAAGGACACGAGTGTAGTCCACCCCTAACTTTGTACTGTGAATGTGTGTGTACGTCCTTACGTGTTGGGTTGTCGTCCACTGGCATATGTGTGTCGAAATATAACGTCTCGCCGCATCTACGCTATTGTTTTTACTCACAATGCATCATTGTTGAAATTTATGAATAGGTGTCTTTATGTACTATGGATTTGTAGTTTTGATAGTTATATATTTTTTTATGAATTTTAAATAATGTATTGTAAAGCTGAAGTCTTACTTGCACTGAGTTCATTGGCGCTAATGCTTTGGATATCGCTTAAGTTCTAACACTGCATAAGTCAAAATTAGCCACTCTATAGGAGCGCGAAAGACTAGATAATTTAAAATAGACGCCATTAAGAGTGATTATTACAGTTTATAAATTGAAGGTATATTTATTATTTTGAATACGTAAATAACTATAATCATATTATTGATACATAATAGTCTCTATGTAAAATTACGCAGGACTGTCGCTTTCCTTCGCTGTAAAGTCATTAAATTACTTTTGACTATTATATGATAATTTAATATACAGAAATGCTATTAGCACTATTTTATAAATATCGACAAATACTTACAAGCGTAGCTTTCATATACGATTCTCTGAAACTACATTAATATTTCAGACCAACTTGGGGTCCTTTCTAAACAGCCCATGGTCTTCCAAAGTTGTTCCAACTTTGAGAGTTTAGAAGGTTTCGGTTTGGGGGTGCGTGTAAAGATTACTTTAGGGATGGGTCTTATCTTTAAGTTTTGGAAACACTGCTTTTTGATAACACTGTATTGCTCGCATGCATTAAGATTAGATTGTCTAATGACGTCATTATTAGGGCTTGGCAACGTCATTAGTCATTTACATTACTACGTACTACAGTACTGTACTGTATCGTATGATGTTAGTTATATACTAGTTATATACCGTGATAGGTAGGCAATAAATAATTAATTAACGTTATATGAGAATATACTGTTCGTGACAGAGTTATAGAGGTTTTATTTTTAAATTATAAAAAAAAACTTGTATATGCAAAATCTGCTAGGACAAATTAATAACAATAATATTTAGAAATTTTCCGTTAGCATTTCCCTGTGAGCATCTTTACCGTGAAAATCTCAGTAATTGGTTTTATGTTGGTTCATATAATTATGCTGAACATTTTCTTAGCCTAAACCATACTACACAATTAAAAAAACGGTTCATGTATGATTATATACAATATATGGATGCTGATAAGCAATAATGTGTCAACCCATAAAAAGTTAAATTCGGAGATATTGATGTATTTCGATAAAGCATCACCTATTTAACATTATTAAAAAAAATAAGTCATATAAACTTAATAAGTAGGGAAAAAAAACTCTTAATCAATTGTTTCGATTTCCAAGTGCTTTCCATATTATGCAATTTTTACAATAATCTCGAATATTTAAAAAACTTTTTATTAGATAATATATTAAATATATCAATCTGCTTTTAATATTTTTATACATCTTATTTAAAAAGAAAAGAAAAGATGGATATACATATACTTCTTCAACATTATTTGTTAAGAATAAGTTTGGTATCTTTAGACGTCATTTTCATTGAAGTCTGTGTGGTTTGACACAGTATTGCTTATCACCGTCCATATGGTCCAATTTATTAACAAATACCGTTTAATATAACGCATATCTTAATTAAAGTGTTAATAATCGCTACGAGGCATTATTAGTGAATATAGTACGATATTATCTTTCTAGTCGGTGGGCACAGGCGAATCCTTGAGGCGGCTCTTGAGCCTAGGTTGTTAGGGTGACAAGGAATACCCTTGTATAAACACGGATACGATTAATTTTATTGTGTATATTGTTTTATTTATAAAAGAAACATTTTAAACAATTATTCTTTATTTATTAAATTAATTAAAGAATATTCAGATTAATATTATTGTAGTAAAACACTTGATAGAAATTAAAGAAATAAAGATTTTGTTATTTTTTTTATTATAAAACGACGTTGTAATATTTTTATAAATCGAATGTTAAACATTGTTTTTTTTTGTTTGTTACAGGTATAAAAACAACTGAAATACTTGAGAAAAGGAAAAAATAAATAATATGACAAACATGACCACGTTTAAAAGGTACCTATTTAAATAATTTCAAATTAGTCATAGTAATTATGTTTTAAAATATTATTGTTATTATAAAATACTTTTATATTCGATTCATATATATATGCTAATAAGCAATAATATGTCAACCCACAAAAAGTAAAATTCAGAGATATTGATGACAGTTTTGGTTCTGCGTCACCTATTTAACATTATTCAAAAAAATCAAGTCGTCTAAACTAAATTTATACAGAAAAAAGTTTCATAATTTAATGATTCGAATTTCAAGAGCGCTCCAAATTTTGCAATTTATAGAATAATCTCAAATATTTGAAAAACTTATTATTAGATAACAAATATATATCTGTTTTTACTGTAATGAAACTCTTTTTATTACTGTAATGAATACAGTTTTTATCAAAAAATAAAAGAAAAGGTAAAGGATATATACTTCTTCAAACATGATCATTAGGAATAGGTTTAATAATAAAATAAAAATAAAAAATAGACGCTATTTTCACAAAATGAAGTTCGTGTGGCAGGACACAGTATTGCTTATCTGCGTTCAAATGGTTTACATTATTTCAAAATTTCATTTTTAATAAAAATTGATAAACTAAAACAAAAGTTATGTTTAAGACATTTTTACTGAAGTTTTTGTTTAATTATAATGTCCTATATTATAATTTCTTATTTTCAGCAGTGGCGTCCATCATGGCCACCCAACTTCTTACATATACATAGCAAAGTGGAGAACACGGCGTGATTTTGACCAATTTACGGCGTGCCAAGTAGAAAGATAAGCTAATTCGACTTAGGGGATGGTATTGGAAAACTAATTTTGCATAAATATACGCTCCGTTCAACACCGTGCATCGTAACACGTGTTTCATGAATGTAATCTGTTAATAGACGAAATAATAAGAATATTGACTTACACATATGTGGTAATATTTGTTTTTATATTTTAGCGAATATTTGTATTTTCTATTTCAGAAATTTCTGAGGGTAGTTGCAATATTTTGTTGTGTTGTGCTTTTCAAAAATTTTAATAATCAGTAAATTTTTAAACGATATGAAAGTTTATGAAAAAATGCAACTGCGAGTTTTGAACTCATAATGATTATCTCCAGTCAAAATGTCAGTCAGGTCAGTTTGAAGACATGTTATTTTGTTATTACTATTCCATTAGAGTAACTATGTTGATACTTGCACAACAAAAGAAGAATTAAAATTAAATTTAACTAATTAAAACAAAATATTCACATATTATTGCTATCATATTTTTTGTCCTTTTTATCAACATTTAAAATAAAAGAAACAACACCACCATTACAATACATATTATTTAATACAAGTTAAATTACAATTAAAATTATTAAAAATAATTATTATCTTAGTGACAGAATTTTTGTTTTATATATATTATGATTCTGACTTTATATCATTTTGGAATGTTTTAACAAAAACATATGAGTATACATATTTATTATGTGTTTATAAATCATAAATATGTAAATCGATATTTTAATTATCGGCGTGGAGATCGCCATTAGAGTTAAACCTTTCAACATACCTTGGTACAGTCACTAATGACTTGAAGGCACGCGCCTGGACGAGGGGTGACCAGCGAGGGACGAAAATTTACTAAAGGGTTACCCTAAAACTGGGGATGAAAGCGATAATTAATGCCTTAAACGACTGTATAGATGTTCAACTAAACGTCAATTTGAATTCTATATTTAATGGAATACAGTTCAAAACGATTGTACGTGTGAAAACATTCGGTCCAATTTTATAGTCAGGGTGGCAAATAATAAGAGGTTTAGGTACATATAAAGTTGGCGCAAGTTGTTGATGAATGACACTCGGAGGACCCATTGCCCTTCGGATGTTTTAAGTGGGTTGGATAAGAAATGTCGGATCTGGTGAAATATTCGCTGGGCTCGGATATTGTGTTTGCGTGTGCCAATTAATATGTTAAGTTTGTATTGCTCGAGATGTTTGTTTGAATAATGTGTGTTGCTTTGATGTGTTATGTTTTTGCAGTTTTTTGGGAATTCAATTTTTTCTGATTTTAACACCCGATTAACAAAATAGGAGTCGTTATAAGTTTGACGAGTGTTTCTGTCTGCTTGTGGTATCGTAGCTTCCTAACAAATTGACTCATTTTATGTTTTTTGTTTTGTTTGAAAGCTGATGTAATTATTTATGAATACCTGTTCAAACGTTTTAAGACTATCCGCCCTTTTATGGTTGTTGAAAGAATCTGAGAAACTACTACTGGTGGTAACGGTGTGTGGCGGACCCGTGCGAAAACCGGGGCGGGTCGCTAGTCATCTAGATCAGGGGTTAGGTACCTCTAATCTAGATTACTAGCTTTAGCGTTAAAGATAACGGAACTCCAACCAAATACATTTTAATACATGGAACCCTATATCAAATGATTACAATTTTTAGGGTTCCGTAGTAAAAAACGGAACCCTTATAGTTTCGCCATGTCCATCTGTCTGTCTGTCTGTCTGTCCGCGGCTTTGCTCCGAAACCCTTAATACCAGAAAGCTGTAATTCGGTATGAGTATACATATGAATTACGCCGAGAAAGTCGTACAATAAAATCTTAAAAATATTTTTTTTCAGGGTGTCTTCCCTATGTGTTAAGAGAGACCAAAAATTTTTTTTCTCATTTATCCAATTTTGTGGGGTATCGTTAGATAGGTCTTTTAAAAATGTTATAGGTGTGGAAAAACCATTAATCTGAACGACGAACTGTTTCCGAAATATTAAGCTTTGAAGTGTCAATTTTTCTTAGAGTCAAGTGTCCCCCCCTCTACCCACTAAACTGCTGCGTCTAAAAATATGAAAAAATTCACGATAGCGGTACATATAATGAATTTAAAAGGAAAATTATCATGGCTATGTGGGTTCTTATGGTTATTGAGTTATAGATGATCTAAGTAAAAATAAATATTTCACTTTTTAAAGCATCACATTATGAAAATATTCATAATTTTAAATTAATAAATGAATAAATAAATAAATATTTAATAAGTTTAAATTAAAATAAAATATAAAATAAGGTATAAAATAATGTCTCAATAAAACATGTCGCGAGTGATTCTGAACCGCGCTTATGAAGTTTTCAGCCTAATCTCCATAGATTTCATAGGCGCTAATCAGAAAGGAAAATTATCGGCGCTAAGTATATTTTACAAGTGTTAGAATAATAAATAATCCACGAACATATAAAGTTCAAAATCGTTAGTATAATTCACATTCAAACATTTTTACGAAAATAGGTACTCAAAGATTGCTTGACCGATCTTGACAATTCTGACAACTACGGAACCCTACATTGTGCGTGGCCCGACACGCACTTGGCTGATTTTTAAAGAAATCTATACTAATATTATAAAGCTGAAAATTTTATTTGTTTGTTTGAGCGCACTAATCTCAGAAAGTACTGGTTTAAATTGAATTTTTTTTGTTAGATAGTTTATTTATTGAGGAAGACTATAGGCTATATTACAGCACGGTACATCTTTAGGAAAAAAGCAAAAACCATAAACGCGAGTGAAACCGCGTGGGAGGGGGGGGGGGCTAACTATATAATATAATTTAAAGACATTATTCTTCACTTAAAGTTTTAATATGGACAATGAAATCATTTATATAAATATTTTTATATATTTATAAATAAAACTGTTCTATAGGTCGGTATTATTTGTTACAACAGCTAATAATACTTAATTTTGGGGAACCCTGATGACTATACTACGGAACCTCTTGACTCCGTCGTACCCATAATCCGTGATCTAGATAATAATGTCTTATATAGAGTTAGCATGACTTGCATCACGCCATATGCTAGGGGAGGATTAGACTCGCTAATTATTACTTCAAATGCCAGTATCCAACAAATTGCTTGTTAGTTTTTATTGGTTAGTAACATAATACCAGTAAAGGGTTGGGGTAAGGAGAGATGAAAATTAATTATTCTTGAAAATATTACTGCCCACAGAATGTGTATTTTATTGAAACTGTAGCTAGCTTATCAATGAAAATACATGTTTATTAAACTCTTTGCTAAATTAATGTATATGAATAAAAACTTTTATAAATTTCTGCTAACCTAACATAAAGGAACTAAATTTAATAGAATGGACTAAACGAGTAGTTATATGTTATCGATCTAAGTCATTTGGCTAGCCGTTTGATTAAATGGATGAATATCATTCATGTTCGAGCGCCGTTTAGTAAAGAGGCTAGGCCGTTAATAAAACGAACAATGAAGGCTGCGACATATATACATTGATGTTTTTTGTTATAATCTCATGCCATACCGTTTATTTGATAAAACTTTGTCAATTTATTGTTATCATTTGCGAGAAGATTATAGGCATGGCGCAATTAACTTTTAGAAAGTGGGGCACGTGTCATACCGTCCAGAGTGTAAAATAAATTTAAGACGGTAATCCGAAACAACAAATTTTCATTAACGCAAGCGAAACCGCGGACGAAAGCTAGTAAATAAATTGGAAATGCTTATTAAATACATATTAGGAAATTTTGCGTTTCAATTTTGCGAATTGCAAAGTGAAACAGAAATAATGGTGATGAATTATTGTTTGTTGAGCTACAGATCTTTGAATAATTAAGATTTTTGGGATTGACTTAACCCTTAAATGCATGATTTTTTTTTAATTTCATCAAAATAAAAAATAATTTATATAACCTGTCTAGCCAGATTCATGGAAAAATGGTAAAAAAAATCAGTAATATACAGATACAGGTTAGACGTTTAGTAAGTTTTAGTTGACAGTGGGATTTGAAATAAGCGTTTCATTTTTGATATTATTATTGTGACATTTACAGGCTGTTACTGTACTTACTTATATAAAGAAGGACGTATAAAACAGCAGTAGCCTAGATAAATAAAATAGATACATATGTTATACATAGGGTTCACCAATACATTTCATTCGGGGTCCGATTTTTTAAATATCATGATCGTCGCGGTCCGTTGCCTCTCCCCCATCGCCTTTACAACATTCCGTATATTTACTTTGTTAAAATCAAATAATACACTTAAATATGAATACACTGTTTCAAATTTGGAGTTTGGAATAGCTCACCAGTTCGAGTAACACAAGTTAATTTTAATACATACGAAATCTAAGACAATTATGTTTCTGTTGGATATTTTCTTGCTGCTAGCTTAAGGTTTACACAAAATCCGGACCGCCGGCCTAGGTCCGGATCCGGACCTCCGGATCCGGACCTAGGCCGGCGGATTTTATAGAATAACGGGCAACGGGATTGTCGAGATATGAAATTATTTACTAAAGTTTAGAACAGTGGCATGCCTAATGAATATATGTATGAATGGTATCTCTTTTATAATTCGTATCAAAGTGGATATTTCTTATTTAAATTTATTTATTTTTAAAAATATTCATTTCAAAATTAAACCATGG
The DNA here is from genome assembly GCA_037950945.1 of Hypolimnas misippus. Lineage (NCBI taxonomy): Eukaryota > Metazoa > Arthropoda > Insecta > Lepidoptera > Nymphalidae > Hypolimnas > Hypolimnas misippus. The sequence continues at coordinate 4,775,175 of JBBEEQ010000019.1, forward strand.
CGCAACGTACCTTACGCTTAACCGAGTCTATGAAGTCTCTGATACCTATAGCATGTGCTGTGGAAAGATACGAGTTATGTTACAAACTTTGTAGAAGTTACATGGTTAAGAAAAGGTTAACTAATTTTTATTTAAATAAACAGAATACAATTTTTTTGTGATTGATTGTACCTGTGTTTTGTATTAAATAAAAAACTACTTTTTACATAATAATAATATAGTAGTAATAAAACAAGTATTATCTATTAAAACAATTGCTATGAAATCATAATTAGTGTAAGATATAAATCGCACATACCCTAAGTCATAGACAAACTTTTTATCAAAATGAAACGCCCACAATTCAACCATTAATTAAGGAATAATGTTAGTTATGCCTATAACTTCCACGAACTCACAAACACCACCCAGAGGCACTATAACACATTAGAATTTTAACTCAGCAGCAGTTCTGCGAATTAACTAATCCCAATCAGAGATTCGTGAATTCGCGAAACTTTGCCGCCCACGAGAGCGAGACGGGTGACGGGTTCCATACGATAGAGCGAGACCGACGTAGTTAGGGTTGCCTCTACATGGGTCTGACATAATGATATATTAATTTCTGTCGCGAGCGCCCATTGTTTTTGGTATTTAACGATGTGACGCATGGTCATTACGTTTTCATAGTTTCATAAAGGCTGAGTTTCAATGGCGTCTGACGCTTAGCGCCTCGTGCGTTTAATGATCGGATGATATACGTGATGAATTGAGAGATGAGCTTTTTGAAATTATGCATGTTGTTAAGATTTACGGATACGAGTTTTCTTACAAAACATAATTAAAATTCGCTACGAATTTTAATTGTGTTTTTACGTTCGAGAACCGTTGAGTTTATTTTTTGCAATAACTTTTTTTTAATAATATATTCTTGGCTTTCGTTAAATAAAATAATTAATTATTAAATTAAATGTTTTGTCGTTGACATAATCTGGTGATTATTTTTAAGTAGCGTATCCCTTGAATATCACGCGGATGTAGCTGAAAAGATCTACACAAAACGCCACATAGTAACGTCCTATATCCTGAAAATATAATTGTTGATGGGAAATGAAAAAAATAAATGTGAGTGAAAAATAAATCTTCAATAATTATATAAATAAAAAACGCGGTTAATTTTGTATACGCTTCGATAAATTTGTTTCTTTTTGTTGTTTGTTATAATGTTAATCTACATTAAAAAAAACCATTTTTTTGTCAACAAACTGCGTCAATTATAATTACAGATTTTTATAATAATAATTAATAACTCATTATTTATCATATATATGTATAATATTTATTAACTTTTGTCAAAATAGAAAAGATAAGATAGATTCTTTAAACAAACTTCTTCTTTAAACAGACTTCTTTAAACAAATTTGTAAAAAATATGTTTGATATCTTTAGACGCCATTTTCTCAAAATGGCGTCTGTGAGGGTTGACATAGTATTGCTTATTAGCGTCCAAATATTAAATACTATACATATGTGTACAGCTCTAATGATTAACGTATTGTACGTAATGAAGCGGTGACGCAGAATGCTTTGATAGCGATATCCCTGTTCATACTCCTAACTCATCAAGTAGGTGTTCGGTATTAACAATATTATTATTAATAATTAAGAAATTACTTGTTATGGTAAACAATAAAGAACAATTAAAGAATTTCTTAATTAATTCATTACTGAAAACTATTTGCTAACGGGTAACATTTGTGATTAAATTAAAAAAAAAGTACACCTACTATTTTTACGACGTTTTAAAGAGTTATGACAAAATAATAAAATAATACTTTACATTTTTTTAACATATATCATTACTTTAGAATATAAATTTAACAAAAACGATTTTTTTTAAGTATAGTAAAAACATTTTCTTCTTAATGCTACAATAATGACATAAAATCAAAAATAATTATTCAGATGTATTTAAAAAAATCAACTTCTTCGATTGGAACTGTAACTTAAAATATGATTAATATGATTCGCAAAAATGTAAAATCTACAATTTAAAACTTTGGCCGATTAACTAACTTAGGTGGCCAAATCAACGTAGTTATAATATTATAAGAAGAATTACATCTATAAGTTTTACTCTCAGACGACCATAAAGATTTACATAAGTTTTTTGTTATTGTTTTAGACCTGAAAGAATTTACTGTGGGTGCCTTTATTTTTTACATTCAAAGTTTGGTTATCTTGGTAATTGTTATCAGGTTACAGTTGTTTTATGTTAATCACGATAGTAAAACTTACAAATGTAATTAATGTTTAAGTTTGTGAGAAAAGATATATTTTGCATATAGTCCTATTATCCTTGTCTTTATTTGGTAACAATACCCCGAATGAAAATTACGAATTTTCGAACGATTATTTTTCATTATAATTTTGCATAATAAAAATGATTCAGTTTAATCATGCAATCGATAATTTCTTATCTAACTCTTATGTGTGACTATGAAATATGTCATATCTGTCTGCTAAATTTGACTAGTAAAGAAAAACAGACTATACATTTTAACTTTGTTAATGTATAGATAACTTAGTCAATTATTACGTAATTCAGTGATTTTTTGTTATAATTAGAGAAGAATTTCACACCAACCAAGACTAGCACACCACTTGCTTCACCCCATTCTCCCATCCCAGAATAGGGCGTTCAAACAGCTCAAAACGTCATATAATCAAAGCTCAGCGAGATTGAAAAGGCACATCACAGTCCAAATTAAAAGTCGTATCAATAAACGCGCAAGCGACTCGGCTTCTCAGCGTCTGTTATACTTTGTGACGTCTCTTTTTAATTAGCGCTCTTTGTAGCGGCCCGCAAATTAGCCGGTGACGTGTGGAAACTGGCAAAGAGATGCGTTGCCCTGCTTTCGAGCGAACATTAACAAATTACTCCACGGCGGTGTAGCTAGTTCTTTTTTGTTTGCCTCGTGTTTTTTTTTTTAGTTTTCGCGAACAAAAGTGGCTATTCCGAATGAATCTTCGTTCTGTGGATTGATTCTGAATGGGGACTATCTGTTTTTTTCATAATGGGTGGTGTGCAAAATTGTGCAGTTTTTTCGTTGCCCTTAAAGGGCTAATTTTGATTTGCGCTCTGTAAGAATTATGTATTCACCAACAATATGTTAATTTTAATACAAGTAAAATTATGTGTACACACAAATTACTGCATATACAGGGTGTCAACTGGACATGTGGTGGATATTTTACCAGCGTTACGAGAATATACATATATTTAAAAGTAAAAAATTAAATTATTTTTTATAATATTTTTCGTAAATAATGCTTAAACTGTACAAGCCTAGAAGATCAAAAGTTTCGAATCAAAAAGTAGTTTTTTTTATTTAAAAAAAAATCAGTTTTCTTCTTTTAAATATCGATTCTCGTAACGCTTGTAAAATGTCCAACAATGCCCAGTTGACACTCTGTATAGTCTATTTTTCTTTACTTGTATTTTTTGGTAACAGTACCCCGAACTTAAAATTAGTTTTCATTACAATTTTGCATTATAAATAACTGGTCAAGTGCGAGTAGGACTCGCGCACCGAGGGTTCCGTACAGAGGGTTCTTACTTAGACCTAAAGTGCACATTTGCGATAAAAATTAGTCATCAAAGGGTCCACCAACGGACGCGACGTCTCAGCCCTCCATAAACTCAAACCATTTGTAGCCGCTTTAGCCATATTGGCTAGAAATAATAGGTATATAAATAAAAATAGTTGGTCAATTACGAATATTAAATCTTGAAGATTTTTCCGCTTTTTAATTACCTTGTGTACCTTATCGTTGTCTTAGATTTTCGCGATTATTATTCATTGAAATAAAACTGTTTTAAACGGATTTAAATCGCGTATATTATTTATTTTTATCATCCCGACATTTCGAGCACTTTGCAGCGTTCGTGGTCACGGGTAGACTAATATCATGTTTTTCAATGGCAGTTCTCCTGGTATCGCATCATCAGCTCCACTTCACCGTATACATTGTGCCGAGAATAAATTGCTTAGCAATCATGTTGAAGCAATCAAATCGCAACACGTAACATACTCGTTATTAAGTGGTTCCGGTACCCATTTGTAATCTTCATCATCAGCTCCACCTCATCAAATGTAGCTTTTCGTGAGCAAATGCATGAGTTACTGTCAAAAATACCTAAATCGGTAAAGGTGTGCCTATAATATTTGAAGATTACCCTCGATTTCTCCAGGATTCCATCATCAGATCCTGACTTCATGACAATGGGACCAAATTGGAAGTATACCCTTTAAAACAAAAAAAAAATGAAAATCGGTTCACAAATGGCGGAAAAATCGGTGTAAAAATATAAAAAAAAACATACAGCCGAACATAAAACCTCCTCCTTTTTCGAAGTCGGCTAAAAATAATCAATTATTATATACATAATTACATTTTATTTTATTCTTGTTTTATTTTTATTTATATTCTACTACACTCCACTTCCACTACACAACGTTCGTAAAATATTTAGATTTACATTATCAATCAAAGTATATATTAGTGTTGCCAAGACGAAAATAAGTAGTCCCTAATTCGAATAAAACTAATTGTTTTTTTATAAAAAAAACTTATATTACTAATAACCAGAAGACTTACATGTATTATCTACACAGTAGTAAGAAGTAAATTAATTTACTCGATTTGATTGTATTTAATTTTTAAATTTTCAAACTAAGTTAATACGAGTACTTAAATCAAATCGTGTGAAGCTTTTATATTTAATGTAAATTATGTAATGACGATAAAATTAACGATAATTGATGATGAAACTTTTAAAGGAATAGTTTATTTTATTATTTTTAGCGCGTTTAAATAATATTTTTTATTTATTATTTTTTTATTTTCATATTTAGAATAATTGTAACTAACTTTTTCATGAAAACAATAAGATTAAATATTTATTTGTCAATAGGCTGTTTACTTATTGCGAAATTAATTGGTATTTGTACTTAAAATATTTGGACAGTTTTAACTAAAATTTTAAATTTTAAAATGATGTTACCTCTAGTAACATTAATCGAGAATTTTATCTACGTAATGTCATAATATTGTCCAGAGATGGCGCAGACTGTACGCTGAATCGCGCTATCATTTTGTTAGCTGCGGCATATAGATTGCATTGCGTTATTCATAAAGGTTTGCTGCCTCTATGTTTTCGTTTTGATACAAATTTCTCCTCATTGATTGTAAAATTGTTTTTTGACCGTGATCAACTTCTATGTTAATTTGTTTTAAGTACATAAAATTCTAATTCTAAGATTATATTATTTTCCGCTTGATACGCTCTATTATCTCACACACAAACTTAGTTTATTTTCCAAAAATAATGCGTTTTTAATTAATTGGATACGTATTGATTTATAATTTAGGTTTTGTTAACAGCTTCAAGTGAATGCAGCTCTGAATATTTGATATAATTTACAACTTGATACATTTACGCGTTCCTGAGAAATAGGTTGAAAGACAGATGTACAGACTGACCGACACACGAACAGAAATTTACAGTTTTCGGATTTTTTCCATTATTTATACTATAAGACCATGCTCCTGGCCAAATTTCATGATGCTAGGTCAATGGGAAGTACCCTGTAGGTTTTGATTCCCTTGTGAAAACGTTAAAAACGCTAAAATACTTAAAATATGCGACATAAATGACCGTATCTTTTGACTGTGTTAACTTAGAAGTCTGATTTTTTCACAGCTCTTAGTAATTATAGCTCTGAATACTTGACATTGATAAAAATTTGTTACCTTCACGCGTTCCTGAGAAAAAAGTTGAAAGACAAACTTACAAACAGACACATATACATACAGAAATTTACAGTTTTCAGATTTTTTCCTTTATTCGTACCATAAGATCTTACTTCTTGCCAAATTTCGTCTTGCTAGGTCAATGGGAAGTACCCTATAGGTTTTGATTCCCTTGCGAAAACGCAAAAATGGTCAAAATATTCGACATATTTGTCATTATCTTTTGATTGCGTTGACTTAGAACTTTAATATTTTCACGGCCGCATGTCATCGTAGACTTGAGTATATGATATTAATTTCAACATGATACATCCATGCATTTCTGAGAAAAAAGGGTTGACATCCCGACAGACAGACAGACAGACAGACAGACAGACAGACAGACAGACAGACAGACAGACAGACGGACAACAAAGTGATCCTATAAGGGTTCCGTTTTTCCTTTTAAGGTACGGAACCCTAAAAATGATTCAGTTTAATCATACAATCGGAAATTCTTATCTAACTCTTACGTGTGTCTATAAATACACCATATTTATCTTTTAAATAAAACATGTAAAGAAAATAGACTATTTATGTGTTTATAAATGTCACTCACTATATTCAAAACAGAACTTTTAAAGTTCATCACTTACAAACATACTTTAACGTCAAAGCGAGGTTTGTCTTAAAGGTTTGCGGTCGTTTATATTTTTTTTCTCTCCGCAGCCTTCGTTTTCTCAATTAGTCAGTCTGTGACCGGGAATTAGCCTCTGCGAATTCTGCAAAACGGCACCATTCAGGTCTCGTCAGGTTTATTTTCAATGTAACGTTATAGAACATTTTGCGGAGATAATTCTTATACGAAATATTTTATTAATTTTCGACTTGAGTTATTTTATTTCCTCTTCAAAAGTCTGTTAAGTTTTTAAGTAAAGGAATAAACGATTAAAGTAATAATTATCTCCAATTATATTAAAGAACGTAGAACGTATTATATTAAGAACGAGTATAACAATAATAAGTTATGCTCAGAATTTAATGTCAGTGCCTTTCTTTTTGACACAGACAGCTTTCGTAAGATTACCTAACTGTTACTAGGTTACAGATTGGTTTTATGTCGAATACGAGAGTAAAACTTACAAATGTAATTCTCGCCTATTAATATATATTATGTAATATTTATTAATAGTAATAAAGTATATCTACTTTTATTAATATTTTTAAATAGGTATGTATAAAGTCGAGTTTCATGCTCTTTAGTATATGAAATGCTGAAATGTAAGAACACACCCATAGTACATTGTTCGACTATACGTACTTACAATTAATTCGTTTCCTAGTTTTGACTATCTCCATCCTATTGATAAGAATGTCTACAGTCATAGAAAGCCTTTGTGTATATTTTATGTATGTAATAAAATAAAAAAGAACAAAGACTCATGAATGTCTAAAATAATGAAGTGAAATATATTAATAATCTTCAAATTAATACTTTCTTTTTCCTTTTTAAGTTTTTAAAAGATTTATATTCAAAAGTTAAAGTTTACTCACATTAATAATGCATACAAAGACGGTCAAAGTAATTATCGCTTCTTAAGTTTGCGTTGATTTTTTAATTATTTTTTCATAGTGTCTATTTTCCTAATTAGCGTGTCGGGCCGAGAATTAACCCCTGTGGATTGCAAAAGGCTGCCATTCAGGTCTACACTTAAGATCTGAGGGAAATGAAACATTGCATAAAAATATTTTAAAGATTTTTACATTACATTTATGTTAATTATTCGTTTAGTAAGTTTAAACTCTCCTATCTTTGCACAACTAATAGTCTTTAACCGAAACATTGAAAATAAGCAAAATTTATTCAAATGCATAATTATTTTATTAGGAAACTCTATATTTTTAAATCAAAATAATTAAAATCGTTATTAAATAAAGTCACTCTTTTATTTGTATTGATAAGTGGAAAAATCAAAATGGTGGATTTTGGATACTACAATGTTCGTGATGCCACGAACTATGTATGCCAACTGGGGTATCGTTGAATAGGTATTTAAAAATATTTTTTAGGTTTCTCATATCGTTTTTCAATCAGAATTACCGTATAGGGTCTATAACAATGTAAAGTTGGTTATTAACAATTCTTACTTATAGCCTTTTAGACAAAACTGTTCTTTATATGGTACTGCTGACTGCAGATGGTCTGATGCAGTCGAGTTTTTGATTTTTTTTTAATGAAGTAAAAGTCCTGATTTTATTTATTTAAATTTGATTGTTACAAGTTCTTATCGATAGAATATATAATTTAATACAGCATATTACTTTATGCTAGATTACGTCGACGTTAATGATGCGTGGGCTTTGTATATGCTGAATTTCGTACAGGATAAATAATCAATTTGCAATTCATAAAAAAATGTATTGTATTGACAAGATTTTAAAAAAGTAACTATTGAGTTTCTTGCCGGTTGTTCTCGGTAGAAACTACGTTCCGAACCGGTGGTAGCTTCAATATTGATGTATTTTTTTATGTATTGACGATTCAAAGTGCTCGTGAGAGCCTACTTGAAGAAAGTATATTTAGATTTTGATATTACTATTTATAACGAACAATGAACTGAAAAAACAACACAAGAACGGAGAAATAACAGAAACTATTTTCGAAATAAAAGACGCCATTTTCATATCACAATATTATTTCTACTCCATACAGTACCTAAGATGTCGCATTATGAAGAATTATGTTAACAACTCTCTCATCAAACGCATATTCAAAACAAGATGTCTGAAGGAAGCGATGCGAAGGAAATGCCATAATGAGTCTGTACCGATGCATGCATGTATACTGGCAACAAAGGTTGCATTATGCTCAAATTCAAAGGAAAAAATACGGGTTAGGCGTTCTAATGTAGACGGCAATAGTTCGGCATTGTTGTGATTGTGGATTGAGATAATTAAGAGGTCTTGTTGCGGCATTGCCAATTAGGTTGTTGTGTACAACAACAATAACGCTAATGAAATGTTTTATAAATGACTGTTGTTTCGAATAGACGAACTGGTTTTTTTTGTTGGATTTATATTTATGGTGGAAAAGTTTTTTTTTATCGTAATTGTTTTCGTTTTTAATCTTTTTAGTTATGAGTTAAGGCATTTAAAGGGAAACTGGTCGATAAATTAAAACGCAACATATTATTATTATGCGAACGAAGTAAATCTATACCTACTAATATTATAAAGAGGTAAAATTTGTTTGTACGTTTGTAAACTTGTATGTGAGGGTCATCTCTGTAACTACTGATCTGATATGGTAAATTCTTTTTGCACCGGATAACCCGTTTATTAAGGAAGATTATAGGCTATATTATATCACGCTACGACTCATAGCAGCGAAGCAGTAATTAAAAACGTGAGTGAAACCGGAAGGGGCAGGTAGTATTTATATAATAAATACATAAGTTACTTTCAAAAATACCTAAATCGGTATAGGTATGCGTATAATATTTGAGGAGTTCCCTCAATTTCTCCAAGATCCCGTCATCAGATCCTGACCTGGAGACAATGGGACCACCTCGGAAGTATACCCTTTCAAACAAAAAAAAAATTTGAAAATCGGTCCTCAAACGGCGGAGTAATCGGCAAACAAACATAAAAAAATATACATATATACGGTCGAATTGAGAAGACTCCTTTTTTTGAAGTCGCTTAAAAATTTGAAAATTCATACTAGAGAAGCATGATGGATTATTCTTGTTTCTTCTTAATAATTGGTGAGGTCTTTGACCAGTGGGATATTTAGAGACTGGTAATATAATGTACAAGGAAAATCGTTACTAGACATATCGCTGCTTTTAAAGTATATCGATGCAACTAAAAATGATGAATTTTAGGGGGTTTTTAAATTTCTTTATTAATGTGTTGGTGCATAGCAAAATTTAAACGATCCCTTAATGTTATAACTTTATTTATTTAAAGAAAATTCATCATCGCAACTCTTTTCATAATAAAACATCAACGATTTCTGGTCTTATGTCATACTTAGTTCTATTTGATATTCTTGCAAACAAGCATATGTATTTATATAATGATTATAATTCAGCCCGCGATTTTGTCCGCGTGGAATTTGGTTTTATCGCTTTCCTATTTACGTCGCATTCTTTCAGTGACCGTGCATTTTTTCGGGATTAAAAGTAGCCTATATCTTTTCAAAGGATTTAAACTACATCCATGTAAAATTTTATCGTAATCGGTCCAGTAGTTTTTGAGATTATTCAAACGTTCAAAAATACAAATTTTTGTTCTTTATAATATTGGTGTACATTACTATCCGTACTTATTTATTATTATTAGGTATAAATAAGTAAAGTTTGTTTCTATGTTTGTAAGTTTGTATTAAGAAAATAATCTCTGAAAATACTGATCCAATTCGAGAAATTATTTTTGTGTTAGATAGCCTGTTTATTAAGGTACGTTATAGGCTATATTACATCACGCTGCGATTCATAAAAGCAAAGTAGTAACCATAAACGAGAATGTAACCGCGAGGTGTGTTCTAGTGTAGCTATAGATTTATAAGCAACATACGCTTTCAACTTGTGTTTTAAAAAGAATATGAAAGTACACGAAACCTTATTTTTTCCTTTTTGTCATCGTTTCCAATTCTTAACTCGTCTTTGTATTTCGTAAAAAAAAATATATTTACTTAGACATGTATATTGTTTCAGATTTACGTATCGGGGCAACGAATGGGAAAACATCAAGAATTAAAAGCCTTTTAATGATAGCAGCTCCGTGCCTTCAACTTTCATCGATGTTATGCAACATGTAGTCAAAAATTCGAAAAATTTGTAAAACATTACAAAAATATATTTATTTTATATAAAAAAAAAATATTTTACTAATGTGTAAAGTTTATTATTTAAGAAATTTTGTTTGTATTTATTGATTAAAAAAAAAAACAAATATAATAACAAAATTTTCATTCATTCTTTGTTTTGTGGCTTTTAGTTGTGCCAAATAATAAAGAAATAAGATATAAAAAGTTTATCTTATATATGAAAATATTTTAAAGATGAAATTAATGATGGTGGTTGGTCAAAACGAGCCACTCATTATATTATTTTATTTCGAAGAATACAATTATAGACCTCTTGATCTTATATATTGAGCCGCATTTTTTTGGATTTCCGACTGGTTTATTACGAATATATGTAAAAAATTATAATACATATACGTTTTCGTCTAAATGTTCGTTAAATCAAGAAGAAAAACATTTTTATTGAAATTGTATAATAATTTATGATATTTATCATATATTATATTCCACATTAATATCATTGTAATAAAAAATACATTATATGTATATTTTTTATTACTATATTTTCAATGGACCTCTTAAAGGCTATCTTTAAATTAAAACGAATAAAATTATTTTTCGCACTCAATATATATTAAAACCCAACATTCTAAGCATCGAACTGTTTTAAGTAATTTAAGGAAATATGTATATCAAAATAAAATAGGCAGCCGATAAAGTTAAAATAAAAAAATAAAAATCCTTAATATTTGGCGTTCGTATCCTTACCATTAGCGTGACGGTGAACCGAATTCAATACCCTTACCAAAAATCGCTTAACGTAGCAAAAGACAAGTTGATGCAGTTGTTGCAACAACTGACTGAAACCTCATCAGTCGTGGGTTCGATCTCCGCGCATGACAAAAATCTGTGATCTGAATGTCCATGTTTTTGCTGTGTTTTCTGTCCACCGATACAGGATGTTATGATGATGTTTCCAAATCAAATGATTGCGACGATGAATCCTGTTTTGGTATTGACTGTGAAACGTTTATCTAAGAAATTTTACTTTAAAAAAATCTATATATTCTTTTGCCTCGTTCTCTTGCATAAAGCCGTCCACCTGAGTGCTGTTCCCTTAAAACCATAGATGTTTTATCCGAGCAGCGAAGCAACGTATACAATCGATGACGATTATTGTTACGTAAATATACCTTTTATGTGACCCTGCAATTTTACTTGAGCTGTTAAGACTTTTACCTTTCATTGTGAAGGCGGATAGTACCTATCATTATGGTGATTTCATAGAAATCGTGCTACTAGAATAATTGTTGTGTGCGCCGAGTATGTTGACTTTCAAAAATTTTCATAAAATTTGTTTTGCTACTTTGAAAAAATACAGATTTAATCAAAACTATTTCCTTTGGAGACCGAAAATAAATAGTTCTTCGCGATTACCGAAAAATATGTCTTTTTACAATGTTTTATGAATTGGTGTGTTTATAGAATAACTAGAAGAAAACTTAATAGTTACGTAATGTTTATACATACATAAAAATATGGAATAATTATTTAAAATTACGAATAAATAGAAATATTTGTATTTAACTGAGGTAGAATCTAGCTATAGCTTCTTGATAACAGCTCGTATATGATCAGGGCAGTACCATACTCTCACAGAAAATCGATGTGAAGTACATAGCTAATATTAGTACGGTGAGTGAGAGAGTCGGAATCCTAACCTCTTTTTCTATTCCTTTCTTTAGTTTCTATCCCGTTTCATCCCTCATTCCTTCTTCATTGTGGCTCCTCTGCAAGTCCAAATATCCACGGACGGCGGTAATCACTTAACATCTAGTTCCCTGCTTCTCTGCCAGTTACTTTATGGACGCTGATTGGCAATATTATGTCAAGCCACACGGACTTCATTTTGAGTAAATGGCGTCTTAAGATGTTAAATTTATTGTTAATAAATTTGCTTAAAGAAGATGATATCCATTTCTCTTTTCGATTTTGATAAAATTTATAATTAATTAAAATCAGATATAATGAAAAGTTTTATATAATAAAAAGTTTTTTTTTTTTAATTATGTGACTATTGTATATTACAAAATATAGAACGCTTCAATTTTCATAACATTAAATTAAGACACATTTTTTCATACTTAGTTTATATGACTTGAATTACCTTTAATAATGTTAAATACGTCAAGCATTATCAGAATACATCAACATAAACGAATTTGACTTTTTGAGGGTTGGGGTTAACATATTATTGCTTATCAGTATCCATATATAAAATATATAGACTTCGTATTTCTTTGATGTGTGTTAATAGTTATTGTTACGAAAGTTAAAAATGCGCTTTGAATTTAATAAAAATATAACATTTTTTACAGCCCTTACATAATCTTTGTTACGTATACCATCCTATCCGGTATGACAGGGCTTGTAATAACTAATTAGGATCTAAGAACATCAAAAGAGGTACAGTCATCAACGTAATTGGCACCGGCACCCCACGTGACAGTACAATCGGCGAGAGTAGGTACAATCAGGGAAAAAAGTGGCAATTCCCGACCACTCGGTTGCATTGCGCTAATTAAGGTGCTACAATCGAGATGCGATTCCCTTGGGTTCCACGGTTATTATAATAATATTTATATTCGATTACGTAAATAATATAATTTTTTTATTACTTTATTAATGAAAAGATATTTTATCAGTATAGATAAGTCACGTTTATACAATTTGACGTTAAAAATCCGTATCAATTTCTGTCTTTGACAAGTTCGTCAATTGTCAATACAATTATTTGATTATAGGCTTATAGTTTAGCCAATTGTCTTGTTAACCCAAAAATACTCTCGCCTGCCATACTCAATCGTTAGCTGGTTGCTAGGCAACATCGTCTAAAGTGCATTCGAAGTGGTAAAATGCGTGAGCTTATAATATATTTTATATGTTCTATTAATTTCATTTAGATATAATAAATTAAAAAATAAAACTACAAATTTTATCAAGCACACAAATAAAAAACTTTTTTTTATTATTTTTAAAGTATTTCGTAATATCAAACCTTTAAAAACAAGTATAATTGGATGCTGATAAGCAAAACTATGTCATAATACACGGACTTCAATTTGAGAAAATGGCGTCTAAAGATGTCAAACCTATTCTTAACAATTTTCTTTGAAGACGTATATATCCATCTTAACTTTAATATTTTGATTAAAAATATAATGAATTAATAGCAGATTGATATAATAAAAGGTTTTATTAAATAATAAGTTTTTTAAATATATTAGATTATTGATTATTGCAAAATATTGAACGCACTTAAATATTCGAATCATTAAATTAAGAAACTGCTTCCCGTACTTATTTAGTTTAGATTACTTGATTTTTTTAATCATGTTCAATATATGACGAATTATTAGATTACATTATCCGAATTCGACTTTCTGTGGGTTGAGACATTACTGCTTATCAGCATCCACTCATCAATTATTATTACCAAAATATAATTCAGTAAGAAAATCTAAATTCCACTTACACTTAAAGCCAAATAAAATATCGAAATATACGGAACCGATAATCCCGAAAGCGAGCCACTCGTGAAACAATTTTCGTTGGCACCGAATGAAAAGAATTCTAATTGGTAATTTACACTGCAGCCGTCGAAAGTCCTCTTTCTATTGACTTTTGTTGTGTTACCCAACAGTGCACTCGGTGACGCGGGCTATAATTACAAAATAGTCGAGAATATATATATTTTTTTTACATTTGCTATAAAACATTTTAGTGTTTCCCGGTGGTTTACGATCGGTTGATTTTTCTAGTGTATCGGATAAGTGCTAATCCGCGTGTAACTTAATTTTTTTTTTAATTGAACGCAACTGTAGAACTGTTAACTGTAGTTGCGATTTTTTTTTTACTGGCAATTGTGATTTCAATCGTTCTCTGAAACAAAACTTAGGCTTATATGAATATGATTATATTTCTATATAATTATGAACTCAGTATTTTGGTACTTAGTATGTCGACCACTTTGGACGACGTTACTTAGCAACCAGCTAGTGACTGAATACTTTATTTATTTATTAAAACAAGTTACTGTTTTTATCATAATATAAACAGTTTGAGTTGAGTTACTAATTTAACTAACTAATTAAGAGTTTTCAAAAATACAAAGTAGTATGGAAGACTGGTGCCTACACAAGAAGACCTAAATCTTAGGTCAACCAGGTGATTTACGGGTAAGTACGGGTGATTTACGGTATTGTAGGTGATTTACGTACGTTTACGTAAGACGAGAGTACCTTTGGGCCAAAAATAAATTGACAAGCTTGTCAAAGTTGGCAATGGGTGCAGATATTTAACATCGATCAAATAATAGGAACGTATCTTATATAACATAAAATATATATTTAAGATATTTATTTTTTATTATTAACAGGCAATGTTACTTTAATCGCTCTCTGAAACGAAACTTAAGATTCGACAAAAAAAAAATCACGATTGCATTAAATCAGGCAGCATTTAGGTGTAAATAGTGGTAGATGTGGACACATGTGGATTAGATAAATACTGCTCTGTGACAAAGAGTGGTAAGTCGTTGAATCTATTTCTACAATATTAAGATTTTGTAACTTTCTGTTAAATAAGACATATCGTCAGTATGGTAGAAAACCACGTAATTTGCTTTTGCTATAAGGTCCAAGTTTAAATCAATTTTTTTATTATTATTAATGAAAAACGAACTAGCTAAAAATTAAATAATCTATATAATTAATACTCGACATATACAATATCGATAATATTTCGTCGGCGACACAGCAAATGCAATACACGTAAGGACAAATGCTTATAATTTTTATCAATAATGTAATTTGGTTTAAACTAGGACGTTATGGCAAAAACTAGTCAGCTAGCAGCCGGTGGAGCATTATCCTTGAGATAAGATAAAAATATCTTATCGATAAAATAATCAAGAATAAAGTATTCTTGATTATTTTATCGATAAGAGTTATTCTTTCCGTTAAGGATAAACATCAATGAAAGTCTTAAAGTTTTTTTTTAAATAGCAAACATTTATTTTCACTACAATTTTCGTTATTTATTTTTAATTAGGAAACCCCGATATTTTCTTTAAAATAAAATTGCAAAAAAACAAACATCTACTAGATCTTATTGTTGCTTTTAAATAACCTTAAACCCAATAATATCGAGAGAATAACTTGTCAAATTATATTATTTTACTAAGGATTAAACATAATTAAATTATACTGGATTTCTTAATGGTCAGATAAAAGTCGGAAATTATAAAATACCAAATTTTTTTTTCAGTTACCTCTTTTTGCCTTAGGATAGAGTAGTGAGTGCTAAATCTAACACTTTGTCCGATAGTAAGCGACGGCCGTTTGTATGCAAATACTAAGCCCTAATGCCTATGAGCTAGATTTCCTATGTTCACTAGTCTCTGATTGTTGTAAACAAACGAACCATGTATAGTCTATTGTTACCCAACTGCGCGACGCATAGGAGGGTAATGTGTTTATCAGACTATATATGTATATATGTATGTATGTTGGTACCTGTGTGGCACTATTTAGACCAAACGCGTTAATTCGTCATAAAGGCACGAAAGTCAGAGAAAGCATAAAAATTTAGATAAAACAAAATGGCCGATTTTGGATGCTATAATGACGTCTAAAGATGTTTATGTTAAAAATAAAAAATGAATATCGATGAACTGTATCAAGCGCAGTATCGTGAAATAGGTATTTAAAAATTAGTTTTAGGTTTCTCATATAGTTTTTCAATTAAAATTTCCGATTAGGATTTAAATTTGCTTACTAACGATTCCCACTTATAGGCTTTAAGACAGAACTGATTGATACGGTACTGCTGACTGCAGATGGTCTTTGTTCTTTACATCGATACCTCCCACGTAAGTTATTGTAAGCCACAAAATTGCCGTTAGCGTTTTTACTGAATACTACACGAATTTGCAGTGCTTAATGCATTCAAAGTGAAAAAATACCAAAAATCTTTTTTTTTTTCAAGGAAAGTTACACCAAAATACGCCTTTTTTCAGGCGTATTTTGTTATAACTTTCAAACTAAAACGGATTAAAAGTGCTCTACTGTAAAATTGTAATTTTGGGGTTACAACAACTTACGTGGGAGGTATCGACATGTCTCATTTAGTAGACAAATACATCGTACTTATGATACCCATAAGAGTTAGAGATGAGAAATTATCGATTGATTAATTGAACTGATTCTTTTTTTATATAATAAAAAATAATGTTTTAAAATTCGTAATTTACGTTTCGGGTAATTTTACCAAATAAGTCAAGTTAAGACAAATATAAATAAATTATAGTCTATAAGCACATTGTCAAGAGGACTTATATTGAGGAAAATTCTACGCTTATATTTGTCAAGTAATGAAATAATTTACATGTTAGTAGTTTTGTATTTAGTATTCTATATGTGTAAATTGATCTTTATAGGTTTATATGTTCTCTATGGGTTCCAAAACGGCTATTTCTAAAAGATGTAAAATTTATTTTTTGTATTCTAAATGAATAAATAAATGAATGAATTGTTTATATACTTTTTATTACTATTATGATAACATAATGTCTGGCTTCAATTCTTTATAATTTTTTAAATTCTATTTTGAAAGTAGTACATAAACACTTATCTGTACTTTTAAATTAAATATTTTGTTATAATACGTACCACAATATTTGTCTATGTAGTTACGATATAAAAAAAAAAAACCAAATAATTAAAAAAAAGAATTTATAACAGACACAAAGAGGCTAAATCAGCAACAATACACATTCAAAAACAATTAATTACAATACGTAAAAGCTTAATAACGTAAAATAATCCTATAATAGTACCAATCAATGAGAACAGTGAATAAGGAGACGATAAAGGGCGGCCACAGGTGCAGTTAGCGAAGCAGCCAAGCAAAGTGGGGTCTGCAATCGATGTGCTTTACATGTAAAACGTCATTACGTCTTAAATGGATACATATATGGACCCTGATAAGCAATACTTTGTCAAGCCACGCAGACTTCATTTTGAGAAAATGGCGTCTAAATATGTTAAATTTGTTCTCATTAAATTTTTTGAAGAAGTATATATCCACCTTTTCTATTGTATTTTGTTTGAAAACTATAATGAATTAAAAGCAAATTAGTATAGTAAAATATGGAACACAATTCAATATTCTAAACTTATGTAGTTCAGATGACTTGAAAATATTTAAATAATGTTAAAAACGTGATGCATTATTGGAATACATCAATATATCTATTAATTTTTTGTGTGTAACACATTATTGCTTATCAGCATCCATATATCTGTACATTATGAATTTTTTAACTGGACGTGGAGAGTCAAATCCGAAACTAAAAGGATGATTAAAAAATGGTTCTCCGTGTGCGCGAAGCGAGGGAGGGTAACGTGATTATCATTCTATGTATGTATGTATAAATGCGTGGACAGATTTTGATAAATGAAAAGTCGTTTGATTCGTGATAACGGTGCGAAATCAAAATGGCCGATTTGGATTTCATAATGTGAAAAAAAGAGTTCTAAGTTTGACTGCAATGTCCGTGTTCTTAGACATGTTTTACCAAAATCGGTCCAGCCTTAATGAACAGATTGTCAGGTTTTTTTTTAATTGTCAATTTTAGTCAATTATTAATTAATTGTTCCTTATGAACTCTAAAACGAAATTTTAATGTAATGTTTAGTCAAACTTCATTAGACCAGCTGGTGTTCCTGTGATGTTAACAAGCGATCGAATCAACACATGTTTTTGACTTTTCGGTAAAAGTATCTTAAAAATTGGACCAGTAGTTACTCCAGTTACCACCTATAATAAAAATAATCTCTCTTAAAAATATTAAAGAATTTTAAGAGAATAATAATAAATAAATTTGTCTTTTTTTATATTTTGTCGATTTTTTTATATTTTTAATACGAATCGAGTCCTAATAAAATTCTAAATTTTATCGTATTTTATATTCAAAGAAAATATGGTACGACAAAGTGTATATAATTAGCTAAAAGATTTTTTCATTCTTATTAAAGAATGATTCTTTTAGAGATTCGTTTCTCTCTAAGCTACATTATTTCTCTAAAAACATATTATTACAAATTTATAACTTTGTAAAATACAAATCTATTTAATTTAGGTTCTACACGAAAATAACAATAGGTCTTATAAAAAAAAAACAAATTCTAAACTGCCTAAAAATAAGTAACAAAAAACATAATAAATTCACCATTTTTCTATTATAACAAAATATGGCTTCAACATAAAAGTAAGCCACACAATTTGATAGATGTAATCTAAATTCATATATCAACACCCATTATTTCTTCGATAATTTGTCAAACAACCCTTCAATGTACGTGGCAACGCGCCTCCTGTTGACAAAACTTTATTACCGAAAAGTGGACAATATTGTACCAAAACGCGCTTTTTTGTTAACCCATCGTGCACCGGGCTATTGAAAAAAATGATCTAGTTTTGACCCCAAAACGCTGTCCTGCGACAATGGAAACAAGAAATACGGGTTCGTGGTATTAATTTTTGGTTCAAATAACATCGGCGTTTTGATCATAAAATGTAATTAAACATGACCATTATTATAATAGAATGGGCTGTTTATTCTTAAATAATTACTATTAAAATTAAAAAAAAAAACTTCATTCTCTAAAATAAATTACGTATGTACGTATTTATTTATTTTTATATGATAAAATTTCACATTATAATGTACTTTTTAGCAAAGAAAGAGAAATATAAATTGTAAAGAAAATTACCTGTCCTTTTCTCATTCATAACGAGTAAAATTAGTGAAAAGGAGCCAGAGAATACAGCTATCGACATACGAAACGGAACATTATTAAAAATTCAATATTAGAAAACGGTAAAACAATAGGCAACATTCGTTCACTTTGCAGACGCAGTCCGTCTAGCGCTCTCCCGGAACAATGGTGACCTATTGTTCGTGCGTCCATTTTAAATGAACAAAATGGCGGCGTTCCAAATTCAAACGAACAAACTCAAATTTGAAACAATGCTCTAATCCTCGCAAAGGGTTAAATGCATGCTATTGGTCAACGCGGACCCCTCGGGCGTTTGGCGTGTGTATGTGTGCGAGAAACTTTTCATATTAGTGTATTCATGATTCTGCGATCTAGAATACGTAATGAGTTTCATACGTTGGGATTTCGCCGAATGAAACAATATATTAAACGCTTTTTTTCGTTTTATAATATCTAATTTTACTGAAAATTATTAAAACAATAAGAATACGTAAAATCTTATAGTATCTTCTACGATGTTACCCTACGACGGGGTACGTATTTGCTACGCTCGTAGCTTCATTTTGTATTAAAGTTTTTGTATTAACTACATTATCTACATACACTTACATACTATCATGTATCTATCATCTACATATACTTTAAACACGCACTATTTTCGAATGTCATACTTTCCATTCATTTCACGTAGCACATCACTTCGGAGCCGTACTCATAGGAGTAGAGCCGTTACGAGCTATAATATTTTAAAAAAGGTTACAGTATAAATGAAATTTAATCGTTCAGACTGAAGTAAAATTAATTTATAACCCATTACTGTAATATGGATTACAAACGAGAAAATACAGGTACCAATCCGAAAGAACCAACCAACCTACATCAAACTAAAACTCGTTACAAAATGTGACTGTTCCGAATAAAGGTGTTGTTTTAATTACATTATCAGGCGAGCACACGCGGGAGCTGGGGTGTGGACCCTTCTCACGGGTTGAAAGACATTCAAATAATAGTCTTTGGAGAAAAGTGGATATGTAGGCGGCCCTTTAGACCGTTAAATATCGAAAATTGTTCGCGTAATAAACGTCCTTATTCCGGCATTGTAAGTTATATTATTGCGTGGTTGGTTTTGTGTTAGGAAATACTTGAGCGCGGCAGAGACAAGTTTTGATTATGTTCGACTGTCACGCCTGATGCGCACGATGAACGAAGTTTGTGTCCCATTGTTTTTGTATGTAGGTTTTAAGGGAAACGTTACGTAATTTTTGCTAATGGATTCGATTTTTTTTATATAAAAAATTATTTAAAAAAAAATGACTCTTTTATTTTCTCGTTTTGAAAGTCTTAGTGAGTGACGATTATATACGTACTGTGAAATTTGTAATAGAAAAATAATTAAGATATTTAAATATATAACACAAATAATACTAAAATATTAATCAAAAATCAATTATATTTCTGAAACACGTATTTTAGAAAACCTCGTTTTTTTTTCAAAATTAAATATCGCTTTCTTTTTAATTTGTCATCTTCCGGTTATATTAAAAAACCGTAATCCATGCTGTATTCCAACGAAATAATTATTTTACCTAATTACAGACAATGAAGAAAACATAACAAATTAAGTTCAACTCAACCCAAAAGTATATCAGGGCCTCGAAAATTTCTTGGTAACATTATACCCTTACATTAGAGCTAAGTGATAGCGTCACATTTGCTGGATTAATTCATCATCCGAATTGCCGTGGCCAGACTGATGGCTCGGAACCCGGGGGGTGGCACACCCTCGCCCGCTCTGATTTACGTATGGAGTTTTTAAATTGCGATTGTAATGTCTTGAACTTTGTAAAATTGTCTTGTAATATGTTATTATTTGTGTTGCCAAAATTATTAATACTTAAGTGAATTATTGTATACTATTTTCTTAAAGTATATTTCAATGTAGAAATACTTTTTTCTTTGTAGTTATCACAAAGAAATGAGTTGAGAGATTATTAATGTACAATTGTATCGGTAAGATTATCTAGTAGGTACTAATATTAATTTAAGTCATCGACATTCGATAGTAAATATAATAATTATTATATTAAAATCAAATAATGTAATATCAATCACAACTTGAAATTGAAATCAGAAGCAAATAAACTTGAAATTCATCTCATATAGAGCACAGCACACATTAATATCTGTTTGTTCCAAAAACTCTCGAACCCGAAGTAAAACATAAAACTTAGTCAAAGAGCAAATCGCTACAAGCGCTAAGTTGCGCGAGCGCCCATTGCCCTTTGCACCCCGAATTAACCCCCCTCCCCTACCCCCATCCCACCCCATAGGACAGTGTAAGGATAAATGGGAGGGCTGGCTCTTCTGGTTAAGTGTAGATTTTCCGAATGCGGTGTTGATGATGGTTGTGTAGTGATTGAATAAAATTCATCGATACTTTAAATTTATTTTTTAATTTTATAATTTCATATCCTTTAATTATTTATCAACTATTAATTTAATAATATTATATCTATTATTAATTAGTAGTACTTTTTATTTCAAATGATTCTAACTTGCAAAAACTTTCAAGTTACGAATGCGTTTCCATTCCAAGTGAACTTATAAATGTAACGTACGTTTGTGGTTTATGCTATGAAATTCAATTTTAATTTGAGGTTATTTTGTGTTATATTATAGTTTCCTACATGAATCGCTTGAAGGAGATGGCGATTATCTTCGCCTCAGGATATTCGCAACAGCAAAAGTATTGCCAATGCATTGTCGACTCTGTACTTATAATATTGAATTGAAATTGTAAAAAGTATACTTCTAATAAATTACTTATATTGTTTATAACCATATCGTAAAAAATCACTTAAATCAAAATGAATATAGTAAATACTTTCATAATAAAAAAGTAACTTATCGATATTATTTCATCGACATCACCTAATGACGCACTCCCCAGCCCTACCCCCACAATTCCTCGAGACCGTTGGACAGCGGGGTTGTAAATACTCGTGTAAAATTGTCCACGTTCCCTCCCAGAAAGGCTTTTGTGTTACATATTTCTTTGTTATTTACCTCGCACCCGCACTGCTACCTGAACACGGATTACGAAGATGTGCAATTAAATGAAAAACTCGTATCTGGTTTTTGTTTTTGTTGTTTTTTTTTTTTAATTTATCTGGGACTTGAGTGTGGACATGTAGGAATTATTGGAAGATATTTATGAATTATGAGTTCTTGTAAAGTGCAATAATGTTTGGAATTAGTGTACTTGTTATTCTAGATTAAGGTTTGGTATTAGTCGAGTATATTATTATAAATATTTTTTTTAAATGGACACGGATTACGAAGATGTGCAATTAAATGAAAAACTTGTATCTAGATTTTGTTTGCTTTTTTTTAAATTTTATGATTTGCGTGTGGATATATAGGAATTATTGGAAGATATTTGTGAATTATGAGGTTTTGTTGAATGCGATTATGTCTGGAATTAGTGGTGTAATTATTCTAAATCACGTTTAGATTAGTATTTGAAATTTGTTGCGTTTTTTATTGTAAATAATTTTTAAATGACAATAACGTAATTTAGATGGAAATGCATGTAAAACATTCAGGCTGTGAAAACATCTGATCTATTCGATTACTACGCAGATATTGAACCCGCGACATGCGCAACATTCGGTTTAATTACTGCGCTTATTAAGCTAAATTAGTAATAGGTCTTCTAATATGAACACAGTTACATGATGTATAATAATTTTTATTAATAATTTTTATTTTTCTAACAATGATATTTTTTAATTTATAGGTGCGGTAAGTATGTGCATAAATTGTGACACTCAAAGTGTCTTTTTTGGGAATATAGTCGTTGCCTACCTACCATTTAGAAGTCAAGCTGTCAAAGTTGGACATTCACAGATTTTTAATGTCAAATAGTGTTAACGTAATATGTCTATAGATATATAATACTAACATCCGCTCGCAGCTTCGTCCATGTGGTATTTTGATAAAAAAGTAGCCTGTCTGTTATTCTGGCGTATAAACTATATTCCTGTATAGTTTCATCCAAATTCGTTCAGTAGAGAGCCGAGACGGCCTAGTGGTTAGAACACTTTGATCTCAACTGACGATCGCGGGTTCAAACCCCGGCTAGCACCGCTGGTTTTTCAAGTGCTAAATTTGTATTTAAATTCATCTCGAGCTCGGTGAAGGAAAACATCGTAAGGAAACCTGCATGTATCGGGAGAAATTCTAACACATGTATATCCGCCAACCCGCAGTGGAGCAGCGTGGTGGATTAAGCTCTAAACCTTCTCCTTAATAGGAGAGGAGGCCTTGCCCAGCAGTGGGACATTTACAGACTGTTACTTTACTTTACTTTCTACTTTTGTTCAGTAGTTTTTGCGTGAAAGAGTAACAAACATCAATACATCCATACAAACTCTCCCATTTATAATAGTCGTAAGGAATGTTGGTTTTTAAGAAAATTAAAAAAAAATCAGTATATTTTCTATTTCACAAACATTTTTTTTTCTTTTGTGTCATTATTAAGATCGGTCAACATTTGTCCTCATCACGTGTTCTAATCACGATCGCTACGAGTTAATTGCAATCGCAAATGAGACGCTACACTGCTTACTCGCCACCTGGATTTAAGAAAAACGCACACAGAGACTTTTGACAAAACTTTTATACATCAAATTAATAATTAAAATTATAAATCTATATATATAAACATAAATCAAAGTAACTGACTGATATATTCACTGACTGATCGATCAACGCAGAGCTGATAACATCGTTAGTGTCCACTAAGTAAAGACTTTTTAAAATCCATCCCCTAAGGGGTTAAAAAGAGGGTAAAAATTTGTTAGGTATAAAATTCCTAAGTATACGCGGGTGAAGTTGTGGGGAAATGCTAGTTGGTATATTTTATCATGTAGTACCTTTGGGTGAGTCCTCTTGCCTAGATACCTCTACTTAACAGAGGCAAAAATCTATTTGAATTTATGGTGTCGTCATTCGAAGCTGTATAGCGATTAACGCCACTCGATTATAAAAAAATCAAAGTAAGTAACAGCCTGGAAATGTCCCACAGCTAGGCAAAGGCCGCCTTTCCTATTAGGAGAGGGTTTAAAACTTTATCCACTGCGGGTTGTCGGATATACATGTGTCAGAATTTCTCCTGGCACGTGCAGGTTTCCTGAGGACGTTTTCCTTAACCGCCGAGCTGAATATCAAAAACTCAGCGGTGCTATCCGGGGTTTTCACCCGCGATCATCGGTTGAGATCGACGTATTCTAACTAGGCCATTTCAGCTCATATAAAAAAAATAAAATTGCCTTCTAATTAACGTTAGAAAAGAATATTACAAGCGGATATTATATTTTAATTATTATTATGAATATTTCGATCTAACGTTTTTAATTTTAATTCATTTTAACGTATAGCCTCACTGTACATCTAACCTTATGACTAAATGTCTCCCTTTCACCTTCTACTTTCGCTTGGATAATCTTATTTTTGTTACATACAAAGCATTCTAATCCTACTTAATATAATAATAAAGTCGGTATTACTGCAGCATTGACGCTAGAGTTAAAATGTATTACCTTTTATTGTGATCCTCAACACGGATTAAGAGAGAGCGCGGTTTTGAATTTTGATTTGGATTGTAGCGAACAACTTGGCCATTCAAATTAGACCTCCCCGGGATTATTTGTTGAGTATTTTCTAATCTGATTGTATAAGACGTTAGTCGCTATGGGGCTCGCGGTACGGTGGCCGACCCAACTATGCACACCTATTTTGTGTAATGCTTTGATTACTTCGAACGGAATGGTCTTTAATGAAGACTAGAAGGCGGTAGTGTGAAATGTTTCTGGTGAACGTTTTGCTATTTCATTTTGATAATTGAAGACTATTTTCTCTTATTTATTACATTTATTTATTTTTCTTTTAAAGTATAAAAAGTGTATAAGAGTTTATAAGGAATTATAAAGGTTACTTTTTGTCACGGAAATATTAAAGGTTCCTTCAAAATGACTCTAAAATTAGACATTGATAGAATTACTCCGGGCATAGCCGTAAACAAATTTAACAAAAAAAAAAAAAAAAATTGTCAATTTTTATTATTAATGGCATCTTACTATAATATTAGTTCTATTAAAACAAAAGTAGTAACGTTTATTGTAGCTCTTAAGCTAGATAAAAAAGCTCTTACTCGATCTACTCAAATCCAAGCAAAACGTACGTAAGTTCGTATATAATAATATAATTAGAAAACACTGTATCATTATATTACAAAACCGGTTGATACATAACGTACGCCCGTGGCCAGTTATTAGGGCGTTTTAACCCTTCATCGCGGACCCCGGACAGAATGACCTCTTCCCCGTTTTTCTGATAAAATTGTAACCCTACGCGTGCTCTTTGTAGGGACTTTTTGGTGATCATTTATTTTATTTTTTTTCGTGAAATAACCGAATGAAGACTCGATGAGTTATTGTAATTCATAACATGTTTTCTGAAGTATTTTTTTTTGTTTCGTGGCCGTGTTCATTAAAAGTAAGGCTAGTTTTTTCTGGAATGAGTGTTCTTTACAACAAAAGGATAGCAGAATGCAATTTTTTTATTGTATGGTTATTATCGTTTGCCATGGTGGAGTTTTTAGTTATTTTTAATTAAACAAAAATCCGTATATTAGTATAAGAACGCATGTAATATTTTTCTAGTTACTTATTATACGTGAACAAAAATATAGATTTAAACATCTTAATTTGATGCTTAAAGTACCTAATAGCCTCTAAATATCCCACTGCTGGGCAAACGCCTCCTCTCCCATAAAGGTGAAGGCTTAGAATTTAATCCACCACATTGCGGGTATACATGTGTCACAATTTTTTGGCACATGCAAGTTTCCTCACGAAGTTTTCCTTCACCGCCAAGCACGAAATAAATTAAAACATAACATTTAACTTTGTTTTATTTGGTGATTAATAATTATTAATAAGTATTTATAGTAGAAAAATATGATTTTATATTAATATTATATTAATCTGACTATATGTTAGTCAGATTAACATAAAATCATATTTTTCTTATTGTAACTGAGCTATTTTTAATTTAGTGATACTTAGTTAGGAAGAAAGTTCTTATAACAAACGTTTTTTCTATGTCCAAACGGTCATTTGAACAAAAGCTATCGTGAAACCTGTTTTTGAGTTATAAAAAGACTTACCCCATTTTATACATTGCAAAATAGTCGCGAAAAAATTGCATTGTTAAAATGGCAGATGGTCAAAATTGAAATTGATATTAAAAATAATATTGAAAGCATGCACATGACCAAGAATACCGTTTAAAATATATATTTGTCTTAAAAATAATGAATAATATGTCTATACATTTGATCAAAGTGTAGTGGCAAAATTTCTCAAAAAATCGGTCTTTATAACTACATTTCAAAAAGTAGGAGATACATCAGATTTCTAGTATTTATTTTAAACCCTAATAGTGAGTGTATCATTTAAACGCTCTTTCAATTTGATAAAAATAAATAAATTATAATAAATATACAGAATTTACTATACAAAAAATAAAATAGAATTTACTATATACGAAAATTTTATTCATAGAATATAAGTTATAACTACATATCTAATAACAATCATTATTATTAAATAATTGTAGATAAATGCTTAAAAATGTTAGCCTTTAACTAAAACGTACTTATTGGGCCTATGTCTTTAAAACTTTTAGCTAACTTTTTGATAAATTTCGCCACTGTGTATCATAGGAAGCAATTTCTTTGTACACTTACTTTATTACATTTAATAACCCTAATATATTTATTATTTTAAAATTTTTAGAATTATGTATATCCAGATTAATAGATATGACAAATTCCAGAGTATCAGAGAGAACGGGTATTTTTATTACGTCAATGAATTGTAATTAAATTGCCTATATCTTATTAAAAATAAAATCTTCTTACCTGTATTTTTATTTCTTGAATTCAAATAGTTTTTTATCAACCACAATACAAAGAAAATATAAACAAATCCAAAATACTATCCTACTTCATAAATATAATAACATTATGAAATATCACTAGAAGCTTCGCCCTAAAATAGCCGATGTCCGAATGTGGGCGGGGCCTATAGTGCCCATTGGTCAACAATGTAGGGACGTACTCCATTGAAATTCCCATTTGGACGCCAAATTTATTCCAACAAGATTTTTATAAGGGAAATCATATGTGGATTCTTATCGGTAACCCTTAAATTCATAGCTATAAGAGTGATAATGCAATAAATTTATGAGAATTGAGTGTTATTTCTATATTAAATACCTACTATTAGAATAAATTATTAAAAAATACTTCAATAAAAGAATCATACGTGTTTGTAATAATCAACGAAGGTAAAATAAGATATTTTGTGTACTTGTAATGAAAGCGAAATGACACTCGACTAATCTTAT
Organism: Hypolimnas misippus; assembly: GCA_037950945.1. Taxonomy (NCBI): domain Eukaryota; kingdom Metazoa; phylum Arthropoda; class Insecta; order Lepidoptera; family Nymphalidae; genus Hypolimnas; species Hypolimnas misippus. The sequence goes on from JBBEEQ010000019.1 coordinate 4,803,081, forward strand.
ATGAGATGGCCTTTCATAATTGTAATTTAACAGAAATACATATAATAACGCATCACACTCAACGGCCCCCATTAAGATCTCATGACCTGGTGTCGGAGTCCGGAAACACAAACACCCAGACCACGACAAACATCTGTATGACCAATACACACGTTTGCTGTGAACGAGACAATAAATGCATATAAAAATCATTTTTTTGAATATACTTAATTATAGAAGTTTTTAGGTAGGTTCTCAAAAAATATATTGCAAACCTAAATAGAAACATGTCTATATAAAATGTACTAAAAAGTTGTAAAAGCAACGATAAAAAATTTTCTACAAATAATTCTGCAGGAATTTTTTTAATTTTACTGAAACAGTCATAATGCATTTAGACATATTTATTTTTATTTCAAAGCTTTTAGTTATGAATTTATAATTCCAATAAGTTTGCGTGTCAGATTAGCATTTTCTATTAAAATTGATCACCTTAAGATTTTACTAACATACTGTTCGAAAAAATCCAATAAAACGACAAAAAAAAGCAAAGGTGAAAAATAAAATTTAATCGCAATATATTTTTTTAAGTTTGTCGATTATCTTGTAAAATATCTTACTTGTTATTAAAAACTATATGTGTATAATATATATACATATAACAATTACAAATATCCTCAAATCTTTTTAATATAACATGCATAAAACTAAGCATTCAAGACCCCATAATCAAGTAACTGCAATGCGACTTTAGTTAATAATTAAAGGGTTGAATCGTGTTTGTTCTTAAATATTTCCGTGGTCAGCCGCAAGGGAGGAGGTCTAGCGTCGAAAGTTTCATTACGGCCGGTAATTTCGGCAATTAGATGAGCCAAATGTGTCTCCACAGAACAATAGATCATTTGAAAGTGTTGTAATACGTATTTTAATTATAAAAACTGTGAGGCTTAGTTATTATTAATGTTATTATGATTTATATTATTTGAATTAATTGTAATAATAATATATATTTTAATAAGATGTGGGTGTAACTCGTTTTATTAATTTATTTATTGTTTCAGTCTATTGAATAATGATATAACAAACTTAATGCTGCAAGCATTCTTTATCAGCTAATCTTAAATAGAAAGAAATAAAAATAAACATCCAAAGATGAAAAAAATACAAGAAAATAATATTAATTTATGTTTTTATCTAATATTTTTTAAATATTTGAATGATATGGGTCCAATGAGAGAGTATCCCTTACAAACAAAACAAGAACTGATCAAATCGGTCGAGTCGTTTTCGTAAAATCTCAGACGAATTGAAAAACTCCTCCTTTCTTTGAAAGTCGGTAAGAAATACGAGTAATTAGTTTGGAAGGCTTAGGTACTGCACATTTATATGTATATGTTAAAAAAAAATATAGATATTTAAAATTTAAAAATCTTAATATGTAAATTGCCTACAAAGAAAATAGAGAATAAAGCGACATCTGTATACAAAATAAAATATTACATGATCCATTCTACGCATTAATCTGCTGCCATCTTGCGGTTCTTCATAGAACTTGATAGTATTTTCCAATAATTTTCTAATAGGATCGATAACAAAAATAATATTGATGTTCTTGTTTGAATAAAAAGTACAGTAGGCAACATAGACACGTTGTTATTCTTTTTTATAGTTTTTAGAATTTTAATAAAATATCATAATCCACAAAAATGTATTTAAAACACCGAATCTTCAGTGTGTAATAAAAAATAACACTTGTCTTATTTTAAATAGCATATAAAATTATGTATAATATATAAGTGTAATATTAAAAATAATACAATGAATTTGAAAACTATGATTGCTTGCTTACTTCATCGTTTAAAACGTATTCTGTTCAACTTAAAATTAAACTTAACACGAATTACGTTGCAGCTACTCGCTAGCAGATGGCGTTAGTAGTAAAATGAAATATTTCAGCCCTCGCGTGTATTCTCCCTAACTTAATCACAAGACGTTGAAAAATATTATTTACAGCATTGTAAAGTTTTTACATACTTTGTGTGGTAGAGTTATTAACGTTAAGAAAAAAAAAATGTACTTTATTATTATATATTTTTAAATGAAAGTTGGACTTTCAAAAAAAGGATCTAGAGGTGTTAAGGAAACTAATAAACATTAATTTAATTAAATTACCAATATTTTATTTTTTATTCATATATATATTTAAAGTATATTACAAGATTTAAATAGTAATCGCCAAAACAAAGTTTAAATATTATTTTGCCTTATTAACATAATTTATATTGATATGATATTATGTTTAACCACTTTCAAAAACAATGATTCATACTGTATATTTCTTGAACGTTAACTTTAGAAATCCGTCACGTTTTAACCAATTTTTAAAATTATTTTTTATACGAAAGTACCTTTCAGATCGGATCCATGAAATTTTTATCAACATCGGTTCGGTAATTTGGTTTATAAATCAAAATAAGTGAAATTAGTATGACATCAAAGCAAACGAAATTTCGTGTTTTGCTTATGAAATCAATTTTTTTTATTCTTAATTGAGAATCTTAAAATTAATGTCGTAGATACTTTAAAATAGCTAAAAAGTTATGTGTGAATAATAAATATGAATTAGATGTAACTTTGAAAAATCTTTATTTACATACGAACGAATCCATAATTATCTTTTCGTTAAAGTCTTGCTATATTTTATTCTTAATCTATTTTATTATCGTCCATCCTTTCACTATCCTTACGCAGAATTTCTTCATATACAATCCTTATGTTTAGATTTTAGCAAATATTATCAAGTACATCTCATTAAGATTTTAATATATAGGTAATGATTCATGTATGTATGTGATCTCTATGAACTCTAAAACTAAAATTTAAAGGCAATCTTCATAATAGTCCAGCGGGTGATTCTGTGAAGTTTGGTTTTTGCATTCGATTGAGAATTTTTGGTTTTTTTTGGATACGTTAAATGGGTATCATACCTATAACCGAAAAAACTAATAATTTTTAGATACTCTTGACAATGCTAATTTCACAAAACGGCTGCCCAATTTTATTAAACAGTAAGTGATTTAAAAAAATGTAAAAAAAAGCAATGAAACTTATTTTTACCAGAATCCACTGGAGGAAAAAAATACAACAAAATCGATTCTGTAAAATTTGTTCTTTACATGTTTTGAAATTAGGCAGCCGTAAAGTCCAACAATAGTTTCTAGTATGTTTGCGAATTACACAAACACAAGGCAAAATAAAAAAAAATCTACATTGTTTCTCTGTATGGGATTCAATGAGTATATTTTTACGACAGATCAAAAAAATCACATAAGAGAGACGATAGAGTTGTAGATATCGTCAGTGAAGAACTAACAGTGAGTAAGACAAAAAAGCTTTAAGGGAGAGCGAAAAAAAATACTTAATTTTTATTATATTTTAGCAGACATTGTGAATCAATAATAATTCTAATTTTAAATACACGAATAAAAAAAATCGTATTATTTAGTACCTGTTTCACTGATTACGTCTAAAGTTCACGGTAGCTTAATCGGAACTTATCCACCTAATAAACTGCAATTTTAGGTTTCTAAGGTTACGCATTAAAATATAACATAAATTAAAAAAAAAGATAAATAAGGATCATGTATGGCAACGTTTAAAGGCGACGTTGCTGTGCCATAAAATTATATATGCCTAATTAATTTACCAAGGAGGTCGATAGTGAAACAGAAAAAAATATATAAACAAACCTAAATCGTTGGTTTTAGTTTAATGTCAGTTAACTATTAAAAATTTTAACAGAAACCGGTGTAACGGGTCCTTATTATAATGATATATTATTGATTTAAAATGATACTCTGCTATCAAACTGATTATTTGAGTTATAATGTTTTGAGTAATGTTAAATACGAGATGCGTTATCAGAATACTTCAAAATCTCCAAATTAGACTTTTTGTGGCTTAACACACTATTGCGTATAATTATTATCCATTTATTAAAGTAGTTTAGTGGTAGGGTAATTACGGGTGAGCTATCGTTATTGCAACGCGATACATTTCGACAGTTGGTTTCTGATTTTTGTAAAACTAAACAAGTCAACGGTCAAAATATTACTTATATAAATATGAATAAAAATAATTAATTTGAAAATATCTAACAAGATTTGTCTAACTAATTTTTACAAAACAATTATCTAGGTATAAGTACATATTTGCTATGAGGATGTGTCCTTACCCAATGATATTTTATAACTTTAGATATGTTACGTTTGTATTAAATATTTAAAATTAAAAATCTGTACCCATTTCCAATTTTGACAAGCTCGTCAATTGACTTATTGGCCCAAAGATACTCTCCTGTCATACTCAGTTGCTAGCTGGTTGCTAGCCAACGTCGTCTAAAGAGATCGGCATTGTGTGTGCCAAATTCCATGAGTATATAATAAATTTATAATTACGAGTATATAATATCATTGTTCCATATCTATTTCCTTTCTAGTTGTCAGTAAATTTATGCTAAATTTACCAAATCTGATTCAAGAACAAATTTTTTTTTATGTACCTATACAGTGTACACCTAAAATTATTATAAAGCGTTTATTATCTATATTATAGTGGTCGAAATTCGACTATATTTAATTTATTGTTTTATTTTGAATATTTTTTACAAATATCTATATTAATATTATAACGAGGAAAAGTTTGTTTATATGTAGATGTAATCTCTGAATATACTTATCCGATTTGAAAAATTCTTCATGCGTTAGATAAACTGTCCATTGAGGAAGGTTATAGGCTATATAACATCACGCTACGAATAACAGGAGTGAAACAATAACCATAAACACAAGTAAAACTGCAAGGGCTAGTTACATATAAATTTACCTTTCTACACTCGTTTTATATAAACTTTAACTACTCCAAATCTCTAACTTCTAGGTGCGTGTAATGTCCTAAAACAGAGGGACAAATTTTTCTCTTCATGTATTATATAAATAGGTATAAAGACAAACAAACGAACGTATTCTAAATATACTCTCCATTAACTTTGTGGGGTTAATTAACGATTTACATATATTGAGCCGAGATAGCCTAGTGGTTAGAACACGTTGATCTCAACTGATGATCGCGGGTTTAAACCCCGGCTAGTACCGCTGGTTTTTCAAGTGCTAAATTTGTGTTTAAATTCATCTCGATCTCAGCGGTGAAGGAAAACATCGTGAGAAAACCTGCATGTGTCAAGAGAAATTCTGACACATGTATATCCGCCAACCCGCAGTGGAGCAGCGTGGTGGATTAAGCTCTCCTTAATAGGAGAGTAAGCCTTTGCCCAGCAGTGGGACATTTACAGGCTGTTACTTTACTTTACTTTTTTATATATTGAAAGAGCTACTGTTAAGGTATTATTTAGGCAATATGCGTCAAGCGCACTGTTTCGTAAAATTTTACATATAATTTCCAATGACGTCATAATATAATAGAAAACTCAGGAATCTTATGACGTTTTTGTTTAATTAAATTAAGTCGTTTAGCCGAGAAACACAATATATTCATCAACATAAATAGTTGTAACGTACCTACGCAATATATACTATCCTTTAAAGTTGTATCGTAGAAATAAATAAATAAACTAAATAATTATTCTTATAATATATTGTTGACGCGTTTACTCATCGCAGTATAGTGTAAGGCGAGGATTACACTAGTAAGTTTTCTCTCGTAATTGACATAAAACAATTCTGTAACCTGAAAACAATTACCTATGTAACGAAACGAAAGCTGCGATTATCAAAAATAAAGGCACTTATTTCTGTCAAATGTATAACAATGAAAAACAACTTAAGTAAATATTTATGAAAGTCAGAGAGCAAAACTTATAAGTGTAATTCTTGCCTAACAATCATTATTAATTATCATATATATTTAGAAAATAGGTAGGACTACAATTTCATGCGGTATAAAGCTTAGTTGCACTCAAGGATAGCTAATTATTGATTCTTGCTTAGGTAATACAATTTATAATTATATTATTAACTAGATGTCTTCCGTGGTTTCAGTCGTGTTATTTAGTTAACGCTTCACTTAGAGCTATCCAATATATTTTCTAATTTTTCAAATCGGATCAGTAGATTCAGAGATTGCCCTCTACTCTCACTTAATATAATAATAACATTATAAGGATGCTAATAAGCAATAATGTGACAACCGACATCGAATTCGGAGATATTGATGTATTTTGATTATGCGACACTTATTTAACATTATTAAAAAAAATAAAGTCATTTAAACTAAATAAATACGAAAAAAAATTCTTAATTAATTATTTCGAATTTCAAGTGCGTTCCATATTTTGTAATTTTGTACAATAATCTCTATTATTTGAAAAACTTTTTATTGTATAACACATTACATATATCAATCTGCTTTTAATTCATTATACCTTTTATCAAAATAAAAAAGAAAAGATGGATATATCCGTCCTCAAAAAAAATTTTTAAGAATGGTCTTGAACTCTTTAGATGCCATTTTCTTAAATGAAGTCCGTGTGGCTTGACACAGTATTGCTTATCAGCGTCCATATAAATCAAGGCTGTTGATTCATCGAAAATATTTAATCAACTATTTTCAATTTTCAACGACTAGCTGACCACATGTATTTATGTGTTAAACAAATTTTCTTATCATCATTAAGCTAGTAAAAATTACCGTTACAATATCAATATTATTTTAGCAATTAATCTGTTCTTAAACTACTTCAAGTTTTCAACTGGACCTGTAACTGCGTTTGTGGTTCCACAAAGTTTTGTTTTAATTGTCCTAAATGCACTAACATAGTTTGTAAGATAATTATCGCCAGCACTGAATCAGTAGTAGATGCTAGGTACCATATTTAATGATAATTTGTTTTTATAAAAGCAATGTAAAGTAACAGCCTGTAAACGTCCCACTGCTGGGCAAAGGCGTCCTTTATTATTAAGGAGAAGGTTAAGAGCTTAATTCACCACGCTGCTCCTGTCGCTCGTTTGCAAAAATATCGTAGTAACTCAAAATTCTAACGAATAGAACTAAGTATGTCAAAAGACCATAAATCTTTGATATTTTATCATGAAGAGAGTTGCGATGATGAATTTCCTTTAAATCAATAAAGTTATAACATCAAGGGATCGTTTAAACTTTGCAGCTATGCACCAAAACATTAATAAAGAAATTTAAAAACCCCATTCTCTAAAATTCATCATTTTTAGTTGCATCGAAATTCTTGCGATGTGTCAGAATTTCTCCCGGCACACGCAGGTTTCCTCACAATGTTTTCATCACAGCCGAACTCGGGATGAATTTAAACACAAATTAGCACTAAAACTCAGCGACGCTAGCGGGGGTTTAAACCTGCGATCATCGATTGAGATCGGCGTGTTCTAACCACTAGGCCATTTTGGCTCTTTGGGTATAAAACACAGACTACTAATAAATTCATTTCTAACTCTTAGAGTATCTTTTCAGCAGAGATATGCGATGTAACTAAGCGGTGAACTAAACTTCCGTGAGTCGTTTTCTACCAGAAGTAAGGTAAGCTATGAAACTTAAGTTATCCTATCGTAGAGTTCATCCGCCAACCTGTAATAAGCAGCGTGGCGGATTACACTAAACATTTTCCTTAACAGGAGAGGCATTTGCCTAGAAGTGGGAAACTTACAGATTACTTACCGAAAGTAAAGTAAAAACTTTAGTAACAATAAAGTTGTTTTTGGTGAGTTGAACACACATTAGTAGGTAAAAATGTTGGTGGAAATGCAGCTTAATATGTGCATGTTAATCAAGTGATCTTGTCGATGTCTAGTTGAAGTATTGTAGTCAAAACAAGACAAATAAATAATTTTCATTTTCATAGCGTCAAGAAAATTGTGATATAATTTTTCACATTCCATATATTAGAATTCTATTAGAAATACAGCTATGACTACTCAAATGAGTGTGTTTTAGAATGTAAGTACGATAGGTATGTCGAAAAGATTTTTTTTATTTAATTTGTTCTATTGTTACCAAAAACTTCTAAAATCTGGCCACATTAGTATGATATGGTTTGAATTATTCTATTATGGAAAATATCATAAATTAGTCTTAATAAAATATTTATATATAAAGCAAACAATAATAGTGTCGTTGTTATATGATTTGCCTGCTATCAGGTTTAATTTTTTCTTGAAGTAAGATTGACAGGTTTTCTTTATGAAAATAACGAGCAGATGGCCTGACGATTACTGGTCACCGCCGCCCATGGCCATTTGCAGCACCAAAGAAGTCGGAAATGCTTTGCCGGCTTAAAAAGGACTAAGAGATGAAAGTAAAAAGGAATTAAATTGAAGAGGGAAGAGGTTAGGCTTCAGGCTCTCTAACTGAATGAATTGTACCTAAATTAGCTACTTTCTTCTTTTTCTGCGAGAGTGTGGTTCCATTTGAGCCAGACCGTAAATGAGCAGTGGTTAAGTGCTGTAGCCTAGTGTTAGTAAATAAAATAAAATTCCATATTGTAAATATAACGAAATTATTTACAATGTAACTACATTTTATTTTTATTGTTTTATTAAGAATCTACGGATTAAGCAAAATAAAGCTTTTCAAAGTACACGGTAGTCTTCAAGATGCTTTCTAAATGGTTTCTTAAATCAATCCCGTTTATAGGAGATTATTTTTGAAAACATTTTTCTTATAAACAATATGGTGAGTTTTCTTTCTTTATGTTTTAAATTCAGACAATCTTTATTTTGAAACATTTACTTTATAAGTATTTATACTAATATTTTTAATAATAAAAAGGGTAAAGTTTATTATTGATACAGTGAATTCGTTTTGTAAAAACAAATTGTACATAGTACATAGGTTTAAATTAATTTTATTTATTATATCATTGGTTACTTCTCTCCTGTAAGTAGTGTAAGTAGTGGTGTGATGTAATATAGCCTACAAGATTTCTCAAAAACGAACTATCAAATGCAAAAAGAATTTGGCAAATCGGATCAGTAGTTTTAGAGATTACGCCCTACATACAAAGTTGCAAATAAATTTTATCTCTTTATAATATTAGAATAGATAAAAACATAAGATAAGTTTTAAACATTTAATATGATATTTTAACTTGATTTCAAAGCTTTTGATTTGAACTCTAATGCAGTCAATTAATTACGTCGAAAAGACTGGATATAGTAAGATATTTGAAAAAAAAATAGAATAACTTTTATGGAAGGCAAAATTGCAGTATTATAGTTAAAATATCATTAATAAAAAGTTTAAAATTTGTTTTTATAAACGTAATACGACATCTAAAGTTTTATACTTTATTCAGTTAAATATTTTTTTTGAACATGAAAATATTTTTCAATTTTTTTTCATGAAGGTGAGGGTAAATCAAAAACATATCTGATTAACAAATCGTGGATATTTATTGAAATAAAAATAATAAAAATGAAAAATAATAAAAACAGTTCATCTTTCACGTAGTTACACAATAAAATTTGTCTTATTTGTATTTTTTTTCTATTTCGTCTCCATTCGTCGTCCTTTATCTTAAATCTATAACTCCCCTCCACGAAGAAAGTATAAATTTAATGTTTATTTAAACAATTAATTTACGTATTTGTACTAGTAAAACTACAACTACAATTTCGTAGAGAGGTGAGGTATTAATAAATACAATAACATAAAGATCTTGAAAATAAATAAGGTGACAAGAATAGGAAATGGTTGAATAGCATTTACTTTAATAAAAAGTACACTTTTACACTTAACTACATTAACTATTAAATCAACAAGCGATTATGTATGGTGTTATATAAATAATTGTTGTTTTCGTAATTAAGTGTAATAAGTGTCATAAGAGTTAAAAGCTAGGGCCTGTCTAGGTAACATAATGGTTGCATCTCTACGTTACCTAAAGAGGGCCTAAACATAGATATAACAAAAGGAGATCGATTCAGGAGACAAAACGGAGTTATCTATTATAATTTACTTATTATTATCTAATATAAATTCTATCATAATTTACATTAAGTACGTATACTGAAAGATTTCACGCTTGGACTAATTAAGGTACAGTTCTTCCACAAATCACATGAAACATTTATTTATATTTAAAAAAAAAACAAAACTGGAATATTTTTTTCAGTCTTAATAAAATAACTTGCTTTCATTCGGTCGAAATAAAAGCGTGGAAATAAAGATCAAATGCCTCACAAGATATTAATTTAATAAATTTTAACACTAATTAAATATAGAAGTACCTTGTTGGTAATAACACCTACCATTAACGATACCAATTTTGATTTCTACAACTCTAATTATCGATTAAAGGAAACTCACCGTTCTCGCCGAAAAGGAATTTATAATTTTCGAAATATTGTTGTCTATAAATTATATGAACATCAATAGGTAGGTACTCGATTTACATATTACACTTATGTTCGTATTTACAAGTTCTAACTAGTATAGGAAACATTTGCTTTGTATTTTACATAATATCCTAAAATTACGAAACAACTTACCTAAATACACAATGCTAGATAAGATCTTAGAAAATACTGAAAAAACTGTTTTAATTGACGCTATACACAGCTTAACAACTAAATGTACTATACTGTATAAATCAACGTAGCTAACTTTGGCATTGGTTTCTTTTTACAATCAATAAACATGTCAAAACAAGGTCGAAAATACGTAACGTAAAGATCGTACAGCCTCCGAAGAAAATAACCAAAACTCATCGACTAACACCAACAACACAACGGGAACTATTAACACTGGCTCACACAAAAGATATGTCACTAAATGTATCTATAACTTACATTAATGCCCTTCGATGCTAGGATTTTTGGGCTCATATTGCAATGTTTGATATATTAAATAGTAATTTCGCCACATTTCATTCCTTAAGACTAGAAATTGAACAAATGCCGACCCCCAATAACATTTTGTTTCGTGCTTAGGACGTAATTTAAGAGGTATAAACAACGAAATATATTTGGAAATTAGATCTAGAAGATCTGGCTGGGCGGCGCGGGTGGTGGCAGGCGGAGGCCACCCCACGGGTAGAGTCACGACGCCTCATCACGACACGCGTTAGAGTCATCGGATAAAGCGAGAGGAGCACCATTACTTTGATTCACAACACATTTACGCATATGCTTCTCTAGCGTCGATGGCACCGAGAAGGGCATTTCACAGAACCTGCAGCGGTATACATCCTTGCCGAGCCGACCGTGTGTTTTCATATGCCTCGTCAGCTTCGAACTCTGCGCGCATGCGTAGGAACATAGTTCACATTTGTAGGGTTTCTCGCCGGTATGTGATCTCCGATGAACAGTCAAATTAGAACAATTCTTGAACACTTTACCGCAAAATTCACACGTGTCGTTGCGGCGTCCATCCTTCGATTTTAGAAGTGGATTCTGTAGCAAGCCATTACTACTGTTTTTAAGTCCGTCAAAAATGTTTTCAGGGGGCCGCTGTGCGTGTAACGTCGGCAGCCACCAACCTTCACCTCTATCCATGTCCAATTTCATTCGCTTGGAAGCTTCAAAGGGATTCTCAAAAGGGTTGAACAGTGGATGTGGTTGGGGAGGCATTTTAGCGAATTCTTCTTTCAGGCGTAAAGCAGCAGTAGGCGGCATGCCATTTGGCTTATCACCTGGTGGACCGTTGTTATTATCGCGGTCTTTCGCAAGTTGCCATTTTAGTGAATTACCAGATTCCTGAAGCGCTTGTTTAAATGCTTCGCTGTATTGAGCAATATTAGATAACCCAAATTTATCCATGAGTTCACCAACAACAGAAGCTGAAGGAGGATGAGCAGATATCGCAGGAGTTTGCTTTCGAGTTGGGGCAGAAGGCGCACTACTATTGGATACAGTGAGATCCTCGGCTTCTTCAACATCTTCCCCGTCCTCATTTTCTTCTTCCTCTTCTCCGTCTAATTCCTCATCTTCTAAATCATCGTCAGAATCGTCTTCACCGGTGTCACCACCTGATTCACCATCTTCTGCATTAGTTTCAGAACCTCGGTGAATTTTCATGTGTTTTTTTAATTTTGAATTCTTTTCAAAAGCTTCATCGCACTGATTACATTTGAAAGGTTTTTCGCCAGTATGTGTGCGACGATGGACTATTAAACTATTTTCAAATCGGAATTTCTTACCGCAGAATTCGCAAGTATGTATCGCTTCATCATTGTTTCTTTTTGCCGGTGGTGTCGAAGAAGGTCGTTCCGGGGGCGGCGCATCAGCTGTCTGTGGTTCAATACGACGTTCTGGGGAAATTGAACTGTGAGGCCTTATGGCTTCTCGAGGGGTTTCCACCGTTCCGGGTCCGGCGCCCGCCGGTGGAGTCTGGCCGACTCGGGAGGGCGACGGGGAAGCGAACGGAGGAGAATGCTTCCTGGGGCTAGGAGAGCTCGAATTGCCTGTGGCCGCCCCTGGACTGGTCGTACCGGCCAGTTGCCGCAAGCGCTGCGAGTAAAAATCCAGCTGGGGTTCTAATGAGAGAGGTTGAGATACGGGTGGTGGTCTTTCGCGCCCCGTGAGGGAGGTGGGAATAACAGGTGGTCTATCCGCAGGCGATGGAAATGCCTGATGCGGAGGGAGGGAATTCGCTGCAACGGCAGCAGCCGCTGCCGCTAAGTTGAGACCATGGTGACGAAATTGTTCCGAAACTAGTTGCTCCATCCGAAATCGATGATCATGGTGATTTGGTCGTGCAAATAGTGGCGTTGGAGGTACTGACGGATGAGCTAGTGGCGGTAAACTACCCGGTAGTGGCATCCGCAAAAGCCCACCAACCCCAAATGGAGAATGCATGTCTGGTGGCGGCAACAGTGGATGATGGCGTAGAGAAGGTGGTGGAAGAGGCGCACCAGTTGAGGAGCAGCCTGAACTCGAAGACGACGTACTGGACGACGAATGATTTTGTTTGTTCGGCAGCTGTTGTGGCATGCTCTCCACGTAAATTTTCACGCCGTGCACATGTTGAACGTGTTGCACTAATCGCCAGGCGGAATGTACGCGCGCTTTGCAAGTAGAGCAGACGTAGTTACTAGGTTCTGAAACAAGGAAAAATATACGTTAAAGTCAGAAATGAAAAAGATAGACGCTTTCCGATAGAAGATATACCGCAATATTAACGCGGGCAAAGTGTCTAGTAATAGCTCTCACATATCGTAGTATAGGCCTAGGGTGGGCGCGTGGAACGAATGTTAAGCAGGAGGTCCACGGGCCCGGTACGTCGGCAGCCGTGACTGATAGCCCCTCCGTGTCTCGGGTGATTCATGCACCTCTAAAATCTTATGAAATATACGCACGCCGGAATCACGTACACACGCTTGGGTTAAGAATGTTGATATTGAAATCTATACGTAACACTATCGCGGTATGAGAAATATGAATCGCTGTTAGGAAACGACTTAGCTCTAATAAAAAAGAAAAATCTATTGTGTAGACAGAGCATTATTCGATTAAATGATAAAAGAATAAAATAAAACGAACGTTTTATTCGTTTAATAACTTGTAATGGGATTATGTGATCGGTGGTCAAGGCCCGTGGCAAAGCTGCGCCTTTAGTTTTGACAGTAATTTGATTGCTCATTGTGAGGCCGAGACAAATTGTATCGTGGACACAATTGTATTACGTTATGTCTCAACGCGTTTTTAGTGATGGGAATTTGGGTAAACCAGATTAACAAAGAAAGTTTGACAGAAATAAACAACTGTGTAGGGCATTCATAACAACTTTTATAACTTTTTCCCTACCGTAATTTAAATGTTTTTATAAAAATTATCGTTAGAAATTTGAACTAACGGTACTGCTCATTATAAACACTATATTCAAAGCTAATACTCTAGCAATGTACGAGTAAGATTAAAAAAACGCAATGTTATCGATAAGAAGTGATCATCACTACGAGTGGGCGCGGCGATAACCGATCTCGAATGTTAAGACGATTATTGAAATGTAACGGTCAGAGTACGCTGTGACCGACCGGAAAAAAATCGATATACATCATGTTTAAAAAACTATGTAATGATTCTTAATCAATCTTAACCATTAGTTGTTGAAATTTCAAAATTTCTGCTCTAATTGTATTAACAATACTAGAAAACACTATTTCTACTTAAATATATTATTTGTTTGTTGTGTTTAGTTTTTGATCATCTTTTTTTTTTTAATCGAAATCATTTTTTTTTATTTTTGCTTCATACTGTATAAGGCACGGTAAAAGATGTCAATATATATTGACCTTTTTGTTCGAGTATTGTTCATTGTGTCCAGCTTAGCCAGCAAACTTACACACTTAACTTACAAACGTACACACAGGATTACGCTCAGAAAATTCATTTTATATGTAAATTAGCAATTGATTTTAATACAATTTTTTTATCTTAATGCTTAAGAATTTTTATTGTCTTCATTGAGTTTTGACTATAAATTAGATATTCTTTAATTCTAATATTTTAACTTCGCTGCTTTATAATATATAGTTAATAGTGACGTGATTTGATTTGAATATAATAAATATTATAATATATTCATAATAATCTATATAACTTATTTGTTTACTAAACATAATCCGTCACTGTCATACGTACAATGATCTGTTATTACAAAATCGAATTCGGCAGCAGAGTACGAGTAGCACAAAAATTGTAATCGAATTAATTGACATTATTTAAATGTTCTTTACATTTATTTTAAAATTTAGTTTTCTAAAGATCTAAACTTTAAAATTTTTCGTGATAAATGTGAAAGTCTTTTTCTGAATTTATTTTTCGTATTCGTGATTGTAGTTTCAATTGCAATTAATGCGACTCTTGTAAAATGACAATTCAAAATCCATAAGAATACTATAAATGCGAAAGAAAAATTGTTTGTCTGTTTTTTGTTACCTTTTCACACTCGCACCACTGAACCAATTCAGATGAATTTTAGTATAGATATAGATTGAACTCCGTAGAAGGATATGAGCTACTTTATGTTGCGAAAATAAAACTAAAAGTTAAAATAGGGGAAAGATAGCTTCAAAGGAGAACCCATCATTTCAAATCTAAATAGACTATTTAGCCATAAAACTCTAACATAAATTATATTTGATTTAAAGCAATATTTTTTATCTGTTATTACTAATATCGATCCACAGCTTAGGCGAGTTCGAAGCGAGTAATTTCATTACGATAAGATCGGTTTCTCGACGCGATAATAGTGATAATTAAACAATAACCGTGTGGGTAAGGATTGGTTGCTTTGTGTATGGGATTTAGTTGGCTTAGCATATCTTGTCTAGCTTTTGTTGACGGTACCGTCACCGTAAAAAAATCGATATATTTAAGTTTCATTACGATTGTTTGATAAATGTTTATTTATAAATGTGTTTAAAAAAATTAAAGCTTATCTATCTTGTCTAGAAAAATACTATGCCGTTTTAAAAAATTAAAAAAGTTAAAAAATAAATCATAAACATAAACAGCGAAACCGGGTTTCGCACAGTTGGACAAAGTCCGGGCCGCTAGTTTTATTATAATTAGAAATGTAATATAACACGGGGATAACACTTAAAACTATAAACGGACTCAAAGTTTTTTCACAAAAAGCTATATACATAAGTTATGTAAATAATTTCTGTTTGTTGTATATTTCATGAGACATTCGTACGAATGTTAGCACTCGTGTATTACTTTTACTACTACTTGTATTAGCATTGTCAAACATCGAACACTTCGCGAAGAAAATATAGTTATTTAATAAATTTAAAACGTACATTGAACCTAAATAAATTTTAAATCCAAAATTGAATACCTAAATATAAAATACGATACACGTTCTCAAATATTATTAGGACAGTTAAAGATGTAACCATTATAACCTCTAAATACCGTGAAAATTCTAAGGTTAGGAGCTTCGGTTAAAGATGGATTCGCAGGGTTTAACAACCGTTTCGATTTCAAAAGGCAATCGTTGATTGTGGACATTGTGGGGGAATCAGTGGGGGTGAAATTTTTAAACGCCACCCGTCTGGACCCCCCCTTAGGGGGTGGCTTAACCCCGGACAGTGTGTTAACCATTATGGTTTTTTACTTTTTTTCGTTGAATTATTTTTATGAAGGCTCCAATGAACGTGTCATAGAATTGGAATTGTTTGAATATTAAGTTCTGAATTACTTTTTTGTTTAAGATATATTATTTTTTTTAAGACTTTGTTTAATATAAATATATTATAAATTTTACCTTATAAATAGATTTGTTTATTTTATTTGTGTTTAATTATAAATAATACATTGTCTATTTTAAAATGTTTGTTGCAAGCTTTTGTTCTGAATACCTGTCTGAGTAAATTTCGGCTTGTTTAAGAAAATTGTAGAATAAGGTTCTTTAAAAATAAAATGCTTAAATATTACGAAGTTGTGAGTGTTATTAAATCTTTTAACCCTTACTTTACTGGTAATTGACTTTTGTTGTTAATTGTATATGTCAATCTTCAGGTATTTAGCTCTTAAATTAAATTAAATTTATTCGGATGATCGAAAATTAATCGGAAATAACATTAATTTAGTAATACAACTAATAATATTTATTAAAATAATGTATAACAATCCATTACGAATTCTCAAACAAAAACTACTTTCTAGGTAAAATGAGGTGATATAATATGATATTTAATTAATCTCATTGTACATATCATGTTTATGAGAACGATTCGCATCTTAATGTGAAAGACGTGCGCCCAAGTATTATCTTTTGCAGTGATGTGACCAGGAATAAGCATCAAATGTTAATTTTTCACGTATAATACTGTTATGAGTTTAAATTTAAATTAGTTAAGAACTTATTTACCGTTACATATGATAGTGTATGTGTAATTATATAAAAGATACGTAATTTTTTAAATTGGACTGAATTTGTTATTTTATCAACAAAACGTTGGTTAACGTAACATTTTTTTTAAGAAAATAAATCCCTTATGTTATAGTTATATTTTAAGAAAAATATTACTTTAGTTATGAGCCAAATTTGTATTCATTTTGTAAGCTTTAACCTTATTTTAAAATGTTACGCGTTAAATACAGTTTTTGTAATAAATAAAATATCTCCAATATATTATATAACTTTACACAAATTTACGAACGCCAAAAAAAAACTTTATATAAAGAAACCTTTTCAAACTAGCTAAGCTACACGAAACAAGCAAATTTGTAAAGGAACAAAAGTAGTAAATGACATGCGCTTGTATCTAGTCCATGTACGCGAAAATAAAGTCATAAAATTTAAAGCAGTTCTTGAAAAATCTGAATATAGTACGTATAAAACATTCGGCCGGAAGCTGCCGGCGCTGCTTCCGGAGGCAGTTGTTAGCGCCCCGGCGCCTCTCGCGGACATCGTAGTGCACTACAGCTATAGTTTTCCTCTTGTGTTATGTATAACCCACCCCTTGTAAGGATCGCTGTTGGAAGGTCGGATTTTCCTTAACTGCTGGCTTATTTATAATTTTTTTTTCAGAAGGTTGTAATTTTTTTTTATTTATATTTGAATACTGTTATGTTTAATATATATTTTGCATTGCGGTATGTATTATTTAACAAACGATTTTTAATGTTTTATTACTTTGATAAAGTATAAAAATAAAAAACTTAATTAATGTTCGATTACACATTAAATCTTAATATACATTAAAAGATGTTAAATTTCATTTATAGAAATTTTATTTTACAAATAAAACGAACATCGCATTTCATGAATCAAAATTCAAATTACAATACTCCAATACCTATATTCCTAATTTGCCCGCCAATTACTCGTTAAAAAGGCGTCCTATTTTCAAGCTATGCGATATTTATAAGCGACGCTAGATCGACTTGTTATGCGGCGGATGTCCGTCGTCGCTGAATGACCGCCTTCCCCTTCCGCCCCACCCGCACCCCGAACGGTGCAAATTGTGACCCATAACCGACGACATGTTGCGGTATGAAAAATAAAAATTTGAGTAAAATGGAACGCAATTTATGCGACACGCTTATTTATGTCCCGCGATATATTTTTTTAGTGCTTTAATCAAAATATTATGTGTATATTATTTTTATTTTATTTTCGTGTTGTACACGTTATTTTTTTATTAATATATCATAATAGTTTCCTATTTTGTCTTCCTTTCTCAGCTTTGTATGCATGTGGTGTTTGTCTATATATAGTTACACAATCTGTATAATTATGGTAAATGTAAGCATGAATACTCTGGATTTGTAACTTGACGAACATTTCAATGAATAAATAAATAATTTTAGTTTATTTTCATTATTTAGCATAGGTTATTTATTAACTCCTTAAATATTTTGGTAAAATTTACATGTTTTTAGACGTTAATTAGAGACGATTTAGGAGGTTTTAGAAGGTTATCGCGATAACTATATTGTATAAAATAAGACTATTTCAAACAGACATAAGTCGCGTATATTATTTACTACATTAATATAAGTACGTACGCGTCCAACGACCCGTGACAACGAATTAATATACGCGATTTAAATATGTTTAACATAGTTTTATTCGTTTGGTATAAAACTATCTATTTAAAAGATATTCCGACGCATAATCAGCCGACTTAAAAAAAGTTCTTAATTCATAGTATATGTTTTCTTATGTTTCTTACATTAGAACTCGGTTATTCTTTAATCGATTGCAAAAAATCTTGGTCCCATATAATTTTCACGAAACTCGAGTTTTGATCAAAATAACTGCAATTAATATGTCATTTAAGTAAATTGAATTGCGTATTTTGCTTTTAAAGTCGGTTTCTTTAAATCTTAGTTATCACATACAAATATCAGTTCAGAGATATGACGCATTCATAGTCGATGCCCTCCAGGTCATAACTGAAATAATAAGATGACCGATTCGACCGAGCGTATCTTGAGTGCACAAGTGTTTTCACGTTAAATGGAACGAGTACTAATAGGTGTCCAATTTATAGGAATCTAGATTACTAATCATATTTTAAGGCATACATTTTTTACAAAGCAAAGTTCGTTAAATTATTTTTAATATTACGAATGACAGAATTATACCAATAATCCCATTTATACGAGAATTACATTTGTAAGTTTTACTTTCGAGAGCGATATAAAAAAAAGTGAAAGAGAAAACTGTGTATATCAAAAATAAGAAATCCTTTCTGATGTAAAGCAATGATAATAACTTATGTAACTCTTTATGAAAGTCTGAGAATAAAAGTCATAAGTGGTCTTGCTAACAGTTTTTCATTACCATTTATTCAACGTTAGCCTGATTTCGAATCAATTAGGGCGTTTGTATCTACAATATGTCGCTGATCACCGCGCCCAAATGAAACCGTGATTTAAGCAAACTATCGCCTTTCTCCGCAAATTGTTTTCGCCCTCCTCGAATAAGTTCCGCCTTCAGCTGGGCGTGATTTTATTAATAGGCACATTATTTATAACACCATTTATTAAAAAAATTAAGAGACTTTAGTTTGAAATCATGTTTGTGATAAGCTAAATATTAAAAGAAAGCATCACTGTATTATGTCATGAACTGTACACAATTATAATTTAATTAAACTAAAGTAGAAAGATGCAGTTATAATAATATTTTCTAATGAATATCGATGATGACTTACTTATTCAAATAATAACATCAATAAATACAAAAAGTAAACAATCCGAAATCTTATGAGACACGAATGTGATATCCAAAATTGGTCCGCAACCGTCTTTACCCAGATGTGAGGGGCTATTTTAAACTCGTAATAAACGTTGTCGACACGTGTGGAGCGACCATTACCACATATTACAAAAAATGGAGGAAAAACAATAAAATGTGTAGGGGAGTGTGAGGGACATCAAAGTGGACGCGGTTTAAAATTGATTTTGAAATACGATGTCATTGGTGTGTTTTCGTTAATATTTTTGAAGACACAAATACGTTTCATAAAATGAAATACACTCACACTCGAGAATTTTTAAAAGTTTAATATGATTTAATGTAATTATTATAATAGTATTTTAATCATAAGTGATTAGGTTTACGACGAGTACGTCTAAAGATAAGGAATGCAATAAATAATCTAAAACATCAATATTAAATCAAAATTTTAATTAACGAATTCTGCAGACCGGTCAATAAAGACAGACCCCATGTCCAACTACAAAGCAACTATGACAGCAATTCAATACACCCACTCGCAATCAATCAACAGTCCTCCAAAAATTCCTAACCTAGGGGACCTATCCGATGCTAATACTTGATAACATTAAAATTATTGATAGAGATATACCCACAACGAGACCGCTGCAAAGCAATCTATCATGGAGTAAATCTATGATATATTTACACACAGTGAATGCATTATCACCATTCCTAAATCAGCTATCAACGGACTCTTTTCACTAAAAGGGTGAGCTCCACTATAGAAAAGGTTGACCCTTCATAAAGACTTATCACCTCATATACAAAATAAGGTTGTACTAATCCAGAAAGTTCCGTCGGAAAACCGATTTTAAAACCATACGCGCTGAGGTCAAATTTCAGCGGCGAAAATTTCGAAGATGCGATCTATTAGAAGTCAGCGGTAGTTTTTTCTCAACAATCTCGTCTCGGACTTAACTTACGTTATCTCGCCCACGAATGTCACAAGGAATAGAAACCCGCACATACATAATAAGGACGATATTTCTAAAGAAATTTAAATTTGCCCGCAAAGGTCCCGAGATAGGATTAAAGATTGGGCGTCGAGATGGCCCTTTGTGGTCGACCCTTAAGAAAACATGTCTTGATATGGAAATATCTAAGACGGGACTTAGCGAGAAATCATTTACGGGGGCGATCAAGGAAACGGTCTATGAATGCGTAATTAGTGTACAAATACAAGAGATTTATCTGAATCGGGGACCCGTTGCGCCGCTTTTGTGGTAACGTTTATTTTGCATGAGAGGATAAGTAAAAAGCTTTGTTATTTAGACTTCGCTGACCGACCGTTTTACGATGCGGTCGACCGTGCAGTTTGGAGTTTAAAAGGATAATTTTTGTAAGCGGACATCGAGATAGGGGAAGTTAAAATGTCGACTTTGAATCAATATAAAAGTTTAATCTCAAATTATAAATTCATCCTAAAAAGGGAAGAATCCGTACTACGTCAATATTTAATGAGGCAAGTGTCCACACAATTTGAATTCGAAATACGTATAACTCAACAATCCTTCATTAATTTGTAGATGGAAAAAACATACTGGACGCGATGAACACCTGATCCAATATTTACATTAATACAAATAAATGACGACCATCGGTTCTCGTGGGTTATTGTAATGATAATGACTGCAAAGATACTTTGTGGACATAATATATACGTGGAAAAAGTGTCATTGTTAAAACATTAACATCATTTAAACCAAACACGAGTGTGGAAATACCAGACTTGGCTGTCACTAAAAACGTTTAAGAATAGTGTAATACTTAGGTGCATGTTTTACTCAATATGTAAGTATACTCTAAATTTAACCTTTTCCTACTAAGTCAAAGGACACGCGATAGGCACGAGACAATCTTCCCCTCACCTTTACCACACCAACATGTCACATCTAAAATTAAAACCCACTTATTTAAAACCCGCCACTTAGCTACCTTCCCGTGTGTACAAAAACTAAAAATATCCTCGACCATTGTGTCACAGTCAAAGAAGTTCCGTAGGTCACGGCGAACGCATGAACGTGTACGTGTCAGGAGCACGCCAAACATTTTTTATCTTTGAAAAAATTATAAAAAGACCGCCTCTTACAATGGAACCTCGGTAGCATCTTTGACAATTATAATATCAAAATCTAACTCATATGTGAAATGCCGTTAATGACGCCGAGGTATCCCGCAATTTTGAACTCTAAAAGTATAGAACAACCGCTGATTATTCAAATGCTGGTTCACAAAACCTTGGTTCTTTTGTAAACGTCGCAGTCATGGTTAACCTAAGGGTCATCACAAAAGGCACTAGATAACAATGCACGCACGTCAATCGTGCGTTCATGCAAATAATTTTTTTCTTCAAAGCATCCCCTTTATCTGTTCATAACGCGATAGGGTTAATTAATATGTACAAAATAATACAATTTAAATTAAGATCCCTTTTTACGCTGCCACGAGGTCGGGATTTAACTGTCACCAATAGAATTATATTATTTATGTCACAATAACTCAGAGTCTAGTAGATTTATAGACGCGTTTGTATTGTCTTTGATATCAATAATTTAATATAATGTAATATTTTATTAAACAGGACCCTTATGCTTTATTGAATATAGCTGGTTTGACAGCTCACTCGAAGGGGTTAATATGAACGTTTAGGATAAACTCAATAAGCCGAAACAACTGGCGTTGAAGCGGAACCTGCAATTGACATTTCGATGATAGCGCAATCCGAAATAGCATTGTGACAGCAATGTCGGTACGCTATTTTAATAGTTTCCCTCCATTGATCTTTCATACGTATCTGGGCTAGGTTACTAGAAATTTTTGTTTCGGTAGCTGCTTAAAACAATTCGTTCGGGCTCTCGTTATTTACTGTTACCGCTTAAGTTGTAGTGGCTTACAAAGCAGTTGACAAAATGCGGGTCGAAAATTTTGAACGGTGAACAATTTTCGGGTTTAAGAAAGCTTTTGTTGTGCAACGGTTTAATACAAAAGTGTCAAATGACGGCACATCTGCTCGCACAAAGGGTTATGCTCGGATAGATTATTTTTCGAACCACCCCCGCAAGATTGTTCGGCTATACAGATGTTCCGAGTTTCTGCTTCTTTTAGCGCTAACTACTATGGCAAAAGGGTTAAACCAACTATCTTATCAATATAATCGGATTCCAACTATCAAGTTACCACCTGGTGGTTGCTGCTACTCTAAAAAAAATATTATATTGCGACGTCAATTTTACCTTTATAGGTGAGAATGACATTTGTAAGTTTTTCTCTCGTAATTGACTATCGGATAACATATTTGTTTTTTACAATTCTGGGACCTAGTAACAGTTACTTTAGTAACCTTACTTAAAAAAAAGCCCTAACAGTAAATTTTTAGGAGTAAAGCAATGACAAAAACGAATGTAAATAATTATGAAAGTCTGCAAGCAAAACTTATAAGTGTAATTCTTGGCCTATTTTAGGATTTTTTTTTTAATTATATTTTTGTTTTTGGTTATTACTTGGGTTATTGAACACCCTTTTGGCCAGTGCGTGCGCTGTGTGACAGGATTAGCTATCGAAAATGTATGATCGTATGATGACGTAAGCAATCTATAAATGGCCGCTAGTATTGTTATTGTGTAACATCTTGCACAACAAAGGACAAAGGCTGAACGATACGATAAAATTGTCTCCAAAGACCAAATCCTTTGAAGCTGACAGTGGACAGAAATCATTAATAAAATCCTAAACGCTTTACAAAGAAAATGCGATGACATAAGCATTTTAAATAAATCGTGATCTAAACTTCTTAGCGTTTTATCCGTGAATATATCACAGTTATTCCGTGTAACTATTATTGCTATTTATATTTTGGATGGAGAATTTTATTAATAATCAAAGAATATTCCTGAAGATATAAATGCTATCGTATAATATTAACTCACCACTATGCATAGTATTAGATTCCGCGTCTGCCACTTCAGTCCTTGATTTCTTTTGGTCCTCAGGGGATCCTGTGGTGTCCATGTGTTCTTGTTTAATTTTGGGTTTTATGTCTTCATCGGGGGAACTTGAAGGCATAGGTGATGTGGATGCTCTTCTCTTAGGCGTCGATACTCCAGCATCAGCTTCTAGTAAAAATATTATTTATGAATATTTACAACAAAAAGTAAGCTAAACCCCTAACAATCTTAAAAGCCATTAAAGAAGAAAGCGCCTAATTTTTAGATCTTACATTAATTGCATTTTAATTTGAATAAAATGGTTTACCAGTTTTGTAAATTCGATGAAATTACAAATATATTTTTAGTACACTTAAAAATGTATTGATTTTGCGCTTTAATTGAATGTATGCCTATTATTAGATAGTTTTAATTACCATCTAATAGCCGTTTGGGTGTACTCGACGCACCGCCATCTTCAAGGAGGTCTGGTGGGGCTATCGAGGGGCTAGTAAGAGGCGGAGTATGGACCCTGTTACTAGGCGGTCGCCTCGCTGTGAGGAGTGATGGTCTTCTCCCACTTGAGTTGCCTGTTGCAACTTGTCCTGGCCTTGAACCATCTTCAGGGTCTGAATTTGGACCTATGAAAGTAGAAAATATTGACTTTATAATATCATATTAAGGTTTGAAATATCGTTTTAAAGAAAAATTGATTATATCAAATCTTACTGTTAATCTCTGTGCTAAAAAAACGATAATTATGATTATAATATTGGTGCAAAAGGTAGTTAATTTTTCTTATACGAGCGATAAAGTTACAAACGGAAAGCACAGAATATATGCAATGCTACGAGCATTATTTGGAAGTTTTACATTTGTTGGATCTAAGTGAGAATTTTTACTAATATTTAGGTAACATATTTTGAAATATTTAGTCTTTAAGTTTGCTTTAAAATAATAAGTAATAAATGATAAATTTAAACTATTTCTAATGACGTCGAAGGAAATGTTGCAAAATTTGAATCGTGAAAATTTTTGAAAAACAATCAAGTGGGTACCTATTTTGCAGAAAAAAACATAACTATAATTCGCATCAATGTACTGACCAGCACTGTAGCAGTGGTACGACGTGAGGTCCTTGTCGCAGGAGGAGACCTTGTGCTGTATGAACCGCACGATGTCCGCCAGCGCAAAGGCCCTGCGACAAGCTCCGCACGTGAGCGTGTCCGTAACGCCGGGCGTGGGAGACCCGCCGCCCTCTGCCGCGCTGTCCGCATCCGCTGGAAAATATTGTAATGTGAAAATCTGATTCGTAAAATATATCCGATATAGATAATTTAAAAAATCAATAACCCGGCTGCGTAAAAAGAACATCTGCTTCAACATATCAATATGTTCTGTTTAAAAGCCTATATTCGTTACTAACCAACTTTAAATCGTTTTAAATCATAAACGGAATTCTGATTATAAAACGATATGAGATAGCTGAAAATGATTTTTAAATATCTATTCAACGATACTAGAATTAAAAAGAATAAATAAACTGTTCGTCTACTTTAATTTTTTCTTATTAACAATTTGGCGTCCAAAATCGGCCATTTTTTATTATTATTTTTAATTTTTATGATTTCTGAGACATTCGCAAAATTATAAGGAATCAAATTACGTGTCATAATAACAGAAAATGGCGAACGTCTGATTTATTGATGAACATTAAGTAACAGAACATATATTACTTTATGTGGCCATCAATATTCATGATCTAAAGTAGCAATGGATTTAATCGTTATCGAACTTTATTTGCAAAAATTTTTAAGATTGGAATAAAATTAGTATACTGCTAAAACAATATTTAGGAATAGGTTAAAATTTTAATTTTTATTCATCCAGATTTTTGAAGCATATTTATTGAAAGGAAAATTGTTTTGATTGTCATCTAACAAAACGATATTTGCTTTTAAATAATTTAAAAATATGAATAACATTGGCCTTGATAAAAGACGAGACATTAAAAAAAATAAGACTCCAGAGAATGAATTTATTCACATTTGACCAGTTGGCAAAATATATTATCGAAAAGAAAACGTTCAACAGACGCAAGATGAAAAGGCATTCAATCCAAGGGCAATTATGGTCCAAATATTAAGCGACATATGGACAATGACACTTTCAACCCTTTAAGTGCTAAATTATATTTAATTATATCTTGTCCCAGTCACGGTCGTCAAACTTAAGGTGTCAGTTGCGGTGTTGACCACTTATCTTTCAATGGATAATAACAGATTGCGGTGTTCGAGGGGTTATTTCATACTTTTGTTGGGACAGGTAAGTTAATCGTCTCAACAGATGCGTCCGATTTGTATTTTGTTTTGACTTGAGATAATTGTTTTAATATAAAGGGCATTTCCAAGTGTTATTTTATGTTAATTTAGTAGTGTTCAATAATATTATGTTATAAAGGGATGTTTTGACAGTTTTGAAAGTAGTAAAATAACAGTCTGTAAATGTTCCACTGCTAGGAAAAGGCCTACTCTCTTTTTATAAGGAGAAGGTTTAAAGCTTCATGACCGCGCTGCTTCACTGCGTGTTGTCGGATATAGATGTGTCAGAATTTCTCCCGGCACATGCAGGTTTTCTCGCGATGTTTTTCTTTACCGTCGAGCTCGAGATGACTTTAAACGTAAATTTAGCACTCGAAAAATCAGCGGTGGTAGCCGGGGTTTGAATCTGCGATCATCCATTGAGATTCACGTGTTCTAATCTTTAGGCTATCTCGACTCTCGGATTAATAATAATTGATACCTTGAATACTCTTAAACCTTAACGATATGATGACTATTGGAGCAATGACCTTAAAATTATTATAACCCGAGACATAACTTTTTTATTTTTGCTAGAGGTCGCCATTTCGGCGCGTAACTGTCACCGCGTCGCTCACTCCAACCTCTCTTGTTATAATGCAGACTTTATGTACTAAGCCGCCCATTACATACGGGGCACATAGCTCTTTAATTGCCTAATAAATAAGCCGACACCGGCATCGACGCCCGAGAATTATAAAGGCACTTTCATATTCAAGACTCACACAATTGGTCGGTACATCAAAGCCGTACGAGCTAATTTTACATAAGTACTATGCAGACTCCCTTACATTCCGTACGCTTTTATTATTATTTTTCCTTCAATCTCTTTGTGAGGAAAGTAGGCCGTGCTTTCTTACGGAATAATGTACAGGGGCCGATTGTAACCGGAGTACTAAATTAATATAGCGAAAAAACTACATGATTCGACCGCTTTGTTTACAATGTCCTACCTAGTTTGTTTAGGGGGTTTATTATGTAAATGTTTCGTGTTATTGTAGGTTCTTTTTATCGTGATTTATTTAGGCGGCCATGGCTCGTGGCAAATGGTTTTGTTTTTTAATCGCTTCCTTTTTAAACTTCTGCCTTTCCTTCCGTTCTGAATTGTATTGAGTAATAAGAATTATATCTAAGTTGACATGATATTAAAATTATTTATACGCAAAGAAAGTATTAGGTATATTCATATTAACAGTTATCTTCCATCTTGACTCGCGTAGTTTCCGACTGATTTCACAAAACCATAGTAGGTAATAAATTAGTAATTTTACCAGTATAAAATACGAAACATGTTGAGTTGTTTTACAAGTCAAATAATCTCTTAATCAAAACATAATTGTTATGTTATGTTACGATAAAATAAACCTAACAGTTTTTGCAAGCGAGCACGCAACAAACAACTACAGTTAATCTATACAAATAAATAATATTGAAGTGTCTGTTCGTAATATCAAAGTAACAGCTTTTAACTAAATGCTCATGAAAGTGTATACTTTTTATATACAAATGTTGTATACATACTACCTACATCAAAAACATACGGCACTTACATCAAAAACACAATTTTAAAAATTTTTGAATTTCTGTCTGTTAGTTCCGGCTAATCTCTGAAAAGCTGGATCGATTTTGACGCGACATTCACTCACAGACACACATGTTATAAGAAGTAACTAAGGCTACTTTTATTGTATTTTTTGTAATATTTACTTTAATTAATACATAAAAATAAAAAAATATATATGCGAAAACAAATTTGAAATATAACAGTGAACAATGTCCGATTCAAGCAGGGAAGGTAAACATTATATAAATATAATTTTAATAATTAACGCGGGTGAAATAGCGGGGCACAGCTAGTAGTAAATATATCCAATTGAAATAACTACTGTTGCGCTATACATGCCCACATTATCGGCTATCAAATCGAACTATATCGGTTGTATAGGCAGTATAGGGTAACGCAGGTAGCCACACCCCCGCACGCGACTGGGCAGTGGTCATCACATGCGCCCTGGACATTACACCCACTGTTCGATTTGAGAGTGATTTATTTGTACTATATTTCATTTTATATGTACGTTTGATTCTACGTGACGTTTGGTAATACGTAAGTGTATGTAATAAGAAACCATGAATGTGTGTGTAAGGCTTGGTGAATAGTTTGTGTTTTACAGTACTGAAATGTGTTTAGTTTAGTAAGTATCATCCCGTTAATGTAATTGATTTGTCACCTTTTTTTTCTTTTTTTTTACCATTTTATCTGTTTCTTTTACTGTAAAATTATATCCATAGATATATTTATAGGTTTTTTTCTTTTACTGTAACATTATATCCATAGATATATTGGTTTTGCATTTAATATTATCCAAAAAAAAACGACAAAACAAGAATCGCACAATTACTTATTTAAGGGGAGAATAACACTTATAAGTTTTGCTCTTAGATTTACATAAGATGTTTGTCATTGCTTTTCACCTGAATGAATTTATATTATTTTGGGTACTCTCAGTGTATGGTTAAGGTAACTATTACCAGGTTATAGATTTTCTTTATATCAATTACGAAAGTAAAACTTACAAGTGTAATCCTCGCCTAAGACATACGTATCCATTTATTATTACACTTTATTAATATTTTCATTTACAATACGTGAGAAATTCAACTCGAAAATTTAAAATATGCACAAATAATAAAACTTATCTCAATTCTATTTTTTATTGTTTGTCCAGATGTGGGCATAGACATAAGAATGTTCAGTACTGTGATTTATTGAAAACTCATGTCTAGTCTAGCCGACCGCCTCAGGTGACGGAGGGGGAACCACCCTTCAAAGGGACACGCCGAAAAGTTTAAATTAGCTCGTTACGACATCGGCATGACAGTTAAATCTGTGCTTTGTTTTTTCGCCACAGAAAAGGTCACCGTGTGCGAGTAACTTGTGTGTTAGAAGTTAAGAGTACCGTCGTCGCATTAATTATTAATTACTTTTTGTTCCAGCGGCACGACTGTTTTCCACTGCTTTCGTTTGTTTCAAACATCGTTACAGTTATGGCTATTTAAACAATGATATATGAATTGAAATAATAATCTATAATCTAATGTAATAAAGTAAGAACGAAGTTTGTATGTACGTAATAAACTCTGGAACTACTTAACCTATTTTAAAAATTTTGATCACAATTTATAGGTACGTTATTTAAATAGTCATATTTTATGGATGCATCATTTTAAAACAAAATTTTCAATAACGTGAGAGTGATGAAAAAATATATAGAAAATGGTAAGTTATCATACAAAATTTAAGTGACTTCATCCACTGTAACACCCATAATCTGGTCGTGGTACATAATAACGTATTTTTGGATAACGTTAGTTATGTATAAAGTATTATTAGATATAGGTCACATAATACAAAATACAGATGATTGATAGGCCTATCCATAACTTGACAAAGAACAAAAAAATATGTCCAACTTTGACACAGCGCGACCACCGTGTCCGATATTAATTGGCAGGGGATCAAACTACCCCATTGTGGGCATAGAAATCAAACGTTTTTCACCACAATAACTCCAAATAAAAATACTAGCTATCGAATACTGCGGGGGTGGGATATAGGGAGTTATTATAAGTTTCGGAGCAAGCATTAGTTTCCATATACTCTATTACAATTCTCGATGGAGTCCTATTCAAATGTTATTGTTACTACTTTGCCCCTGTAATTTGCGTGCGTTTCAGAATAAGTCCATTATAAATTCCAGTTTCAATATTACCTGTTTTAACAACCAATAACTTGGGTTTGACGTTAAAATATATTTTACTGGTAAGGGTCAATATATTGCGTACTTAATGTAATTGAAAAAATTATTGTTGTCTCTATCAAAAAGTTGGTACAACAATCGACAATAACAACAAAATTTAGACATTTCAATGTGATATATATAGATTTTAATTAACATTTTATTTGAAATAAAAAGAACTGCCAAGACATATTTATACAAAACTATCAAATACTTAATAAATAGAAATTCGCTTAATTTTTTTTTTTTTATATTTCTTACGCAAAAACCTAATCATTCTAAGTTTCATTGAAATATGATGAATCTCTCAGTTCTCATGAAGAACAAAATTATGAAGCCGCTCAAAAACTATAAGCCTCATTTTTATAATTTAAACCTTATTTATATTTCAAAGCATAAATTTTGACATCATCGTCTTTGACAAGTCGTTATTCAATGGTTCAAGTTGTCGGAAATGGACATTCAGTTCAAAGGCCTTTATAAATAAAGCCTTGTCGGCGAATTCCGATTCATTCGGTTTGTTTTACTCTTATTAAATTGTTTAATAAAATTTTGTTTTGGTACCATAGTGCCTTTTTGAATGTTTGCACACCAACTTGGCTTATTACAGCTTTAACTGGTGATCGGGGGTTCATTTTAACTGTTGATTAAAAGCATAACGGATGTTCAATTAAGTTTTGAGTTTGGGAATAAGTTTGGATTTATATGAAATAAAGTTAAGTTTTGGAGTAATTTTAATATAATCAGAAGCAGACTACAATAGCTAAAATAAACAAGAATATGTCGGTATATGTATTTTGAACAATTATCGTCATCGTGTATAGACTGATAAGGATATGATTTTCAAAATATTTCTAAGAACCATAACGTTTCATGAAAATTAGGGAAAAGGATATTACATCACCCCATTCAATTAAGCCATAAGCGAACTACGTTTTATCATAAAAACACATTAAAATGTATTTATACGTTCTAATACCTATTTATAAATAGTATGGCAAAGCCATGTTACGTAGTTTTTAAGTTCCTAAAAAAAATTAAACTAAATCTATAGGTTGAATAAATAATGTTACGCAAGAATATAGCAGTTATTAGATGGCAAAAGT
Organism: Hypolimnas misippus; assembly: GCA_037950945.1. Taxonomy (NCBI): domain Eukaryota; kingdom Metazoa; phylum Arthropoda; class Insecta; order Lepidoptera; family Nymphalidae; genus Hypolimnas; species Hypolimnas misippus. The sequence goes on from JBBEEQ010000019.1 coordinate 4,833,980, forward strand.
AAAAAAAAATACGTTAAATTTACAATTTTAAATTTACATCATCACGTTTAGGACATAGAAAATTGTAACTTATTTCCATCAACTTTGTAACATCAATTAAGCATCTAAAAGGTCACTTTTATAGCTGACATCTTATATAGTTTGTTGACGTATAATAAGGTCAGAATCAACAGAGCGTTAATGACGTCACAAGCACGACTTACCCTACACACCCATGAGTCTTTCTTTTCATTAAAACTTTATAATTATAGGTAAGGTTTAAAGGGCCACGATAAGAACCATAGTAAGTAAACACCACGCCCAGCGCTGTCCATTGAGGCGTAAGGCGGGCTGAATCAACAAGGTACTAATGACCTCACAGTAATGGCTACTCACCCTTTTTATGTATAATTATAGCTATAATAATTTGTCCTATATACAAATACTATTCATATTTAATATAACGGGTCTTATCGCGATAACTAATTGTAGTAATACCTTTTTTCTTGCCCGACGTTTCAACGAAGTTGCACCCGTCGTGGTCACGAGCTGACTTACTACAAATATAATCAAATACGTTTCATATATAAAAACAAATAATATAATAGGGATTCAGAAAGAGTGAGAGAAATATAAGTTTCTTTTAATAGTAAACTAACACATAATTAAACTATTTTATGCAACCCAATATTCACCAATTTGGATTAATAAGTTATTTTTGCTATGAATATTATAAATAAGGAACATTAAGAAACTAACCTGATGTTAGCTATACTTATAAAAAACGGTCTAAAAAGTATGATATAAATGTCAGTACAGAAATAAACAGAAGCCGAACAACGATATCAATCAATACAAGAAAAAACAAAATAAAAACAATTCAGAAGGTAGCACAAAAACAGCTAAAGACTATCAAATTAAAGAGGCGTACCTATAAAATAGGATTACCTCTTAAGGGTACGCTTCTCGCCCACCGATAGCTAATCAAATTATCCGACGTAATTCTTAGCGACAAAAACGTCTGATTATCTCCATCTTGTTTTTTTTTTCGGCCTGAGGGAGCTAAAGGGATCGGTGGCCAGTGTCAAAAATGTATTTCCATTAAATGAGATCTCGAAGTGAAAATTTTTTAATTAATCCTTATGAAAATAGTAAAAAAGAAAAAAATATGTTTTATTTTAGAGAAGAATAGTTTTTTTCTTTTCTACGTATGATGCAAATTTTTTTTATTTCTTTGAAGTAGGAATAATTATCGTTTTACTCAATATACATATTTTAAAATTGAAACGTACTTGATATTTAAATGTTTTAATCAATTACTTTTTTATCTGATATAAACAGGTAAAGGTTTTAGGAAAAAAATGGCGACCACAGTGATTGAATTAAGGCCGGGTCAGTAATCGTGTTACTGATATCCAATACTGGAGAACATTGGGAATAACCGTAAGAAAACAGGGCCCTCTCGAGTATTGGCCTGTTCGTTAGAGGGATTTGAATTTTATTCTTTTTTTTTCACTTTTTTGCTGTAGGTGTGTAACACGATATGTCGCCTGGGGAGATGGACAGCCCTTAATAGAAATATATTAGCTCCAAAAATCGAAAAATTATACCCTTATTTTGGAACAATATCGGTTGAAAATAGATTAAAAAACGTAAGATTATATTGCATTTGAAGTTACCAGAAATATACATTACATTATGTAAATTGTTAAAGTTAATATTGCACAGTTCTACGCGATATTTATATGCGTAAATTTGACGTATTAATCAATTATAATGGTACTTTCCCGTGAAAACCCAGTGTCTTAAGACGTAGTTGTTTGTCACGGCTCAAGTGTCAATAAAAACGCCACACCGGACTCTTACCTCCTATACTACGCTACAACTAGTGCTGTAATAGAATTTACTGTTCGACTATTTAGGTTTGGGGTCGAAATTTCTTATATTATTATCGATAAAATTAATACAAGATGCTATGAAATTAAAGCGGATTTCTTAATAAATTAACATTTTCGTAATTAAGTTTTATTGTATAGTGCCTACTTCATATTATCCCCGTCAGTTATATTTTCTATGAAATCAAGTATTTTTTTTCTACATTTTAATTTACAATGCAATGTAATACCTATATATTATTTTAGAATGATATTATTTGATACGCCATCTGGTAGTGAGGAAATGAAGCTCAATAAAGTACACAATTGACCGTATACATAAAAATAAAACTAATACATGTATATTGAAAATACTTATTAGTATCGACACAGTAACGTAACTAGGGCTCACCGTTAAGCGTACACTTAGCCCCTAATCCCTGGCGCGGCAGTTTAGCCAGGCAGCGGGCATTTATGGCAAAAATCTTAATTTCGGAACGCTGCCGTTAACTGCCCGACTCTAATTATTGCCACCAACTGTATCTATTACTTGGAGTGCGTTTTATATATCGATGTGTGTACGAGTATTTACGATACGGTAGTAGATTTCGATAATCATTGATCGAATATCGTAAAAAGGCTATATGAAAATACCATTTGTTAAGTTTTTACCGATGTGTGTAGTTGTATTAGATTATATATATTTTTTTTTCCTTCAACATACAATTAAATCTGTGAAATAGACTAGTTTAGTAGCAGTTATTGTTTAAATGCTATTTAACGACTCTTGAAAACGCTTTCATAAATTTTTCGCTTTTCTTTTCTATCCTTTCGGGTTAAAAGAATCAACATAATGGCTAATATGGATAGAAATTATGTTCTATACACACATGATAGGTCACGATCGATTGCTTATATTTTTGAACCACGTATTTTATTTTTTCTTAATGGTCACAATTTCCCGCTAGTATGGAAACAAGAGATACAGTTTTTCCGAAAGCAATAAAAGTGGGGTTACATAGCGACGTCCGGTCGGGAGCCTTGCCAGACTACCAACCCTTGTACAAAGTACGGTGGACAAAATTGTATTTATTTTCATTAAAATGAACCTTATCCTTAAGGTCTTAAGAACTCCATCGCGCTCATAGAAGGACTGTACAAAAGCAGTGCGAGTAAAATGGTAGTCATTCGGACTTGGCAAGCTGTTTCGTTTTAAAGCATTTTTAAGGTTATTTCGATGACATATATATTTCTGTGAAAGAGAAAACTTGAACGGTGATAAAATTGTCGATGTTGAAAATATTTTATTTAAATAATAGATACCGAAAGAAAATAAATTTCTGATCCACGAATTATGCTTCTGAGCAAGACACGTCGTCGACACCACGATTCTCTATTTTCTAAAAAATTTAAAATCAAACCGTACATTTCTGTTAAGATCGGTCTCATCGAAATATGTTTAAACATTATTTTTAATCAAGCAAATATTATTATTTCCTTTTTTTATTTTATTATTTTGTATCTTTAATCCTTATTTGTATTATTTCTTCATTTACTTTCATTTTATTTTTTTTTTATTGAAATGCTGGTATCCTCTTTGTCTCGGAAGAGGGCTATCATAACTGTTACACAGTGTTAACTTCTTCAATATTAACATTTTTCATTAAATTGTAAATGCTTTATAAATGTTAATGTTTAAAAATCATTAAATCTAAGGTTATTAATATAAATAGTCAATTCAAAGCAATGCACTCACGAATAAGCCACATATCGAAGCAAATTAGATTGTAAAATTTAATAAAATAAGGGATCATGTAATATGTACGTTTGACCGCATTTCTAGTGCTCGCCCGCTCGCTACGCCATGGCGGACATTATTTTGACAAACGACCCCGCTAGCTAGATATTTGCGGTCAATGCAGGCGAGGCACATATCTAAAATACACTTTTAAATATCGCTTTATGTTGATAAAGTGCTGAGGTTTCTTGCTTTCTTGGCATGAGTGTGCTATTACTGCTTAACGTTCTCGTGTGACTCTTCCACATATGATTTAATGTTTTTGTCTGAATATATCCTTAATGAAGTACCTAATGTCATTTTAAAACTGTTATACTAAAAATTATACTCGAATAACGAAGAATTTATTTTTCAAAATTAAAATGAAAATATATTTTATTTAAGTAGGCTCTCGCGAGCACTTTTGAATCGTCAATACAAAAAATATATATATATATATATAATATATATATATATATATATACGTAAACGCAATAAGATAGAATTTTTTTTTGAAATTATTCCTATTTATCAATAACTTTCTGGAGTACGAATTAAAATATCGTAAAGTTTACGTCCCGTAGTAAAAGTACATATTATGCAAGTATAGACAAAATGATCGACCAATAGCATACAGAAATTTTATTTTATGACCGATACACTAAAACGATCGATCTGTGAAATAACCCACGAAACAGTCCACTTACTCACTCATTTATATGTTAATGTAAATGGCATCAGATTCGCTCAGATTCATATAAAGATATGTTTCGCCAGATATCATTTTCACTGCCTTATTACTTTCCAATTTGTCTTGAACATTGGTTATTGCCTCATTTATAGCTACCCCTCTATCTATATTAACTTCGATCGATCGACTCATGTATGTAAATTGATGGATTACGATATACTGACTTAACAAGACTCGGTCGAAACAACTTTCTATCCGTTTCAATGGTTTGTCGTAAGATAGAAAAACTAAAATACCTTTACGTCTCAAGTAGATTCCAGAGTCGAAAAATCTTGACTTACTCCTTGATGACAAATCCATTTTCTTGAAAACTTCACTTTAAGTTCACTTAAACAACTCGCAGTATAAGTCCGCAAGTCTAAACCGGAAACTAAACTTAAAATCTTATAAGTCCAGACGACCAATGGGCACTCGCTTCAAGTCTCCTTGAAGTCATAAAGCATGTGTTCATCTTCGTAGATGAACACAGACTGACTGGCTAGCTAAAATGATTTGAGTCCCAAAACGTTATTAAAAAATCCCCCAGACCGCCAGGTAAAAAAAACCCGTATCAAAACCGCCGTTTCCTAGTGACCCCGATCGCTCTTCCATCCCTTTGTTGGTCTCCTTTTATTTATAATAGTATATTTTTTTCACACACGCCACCCCTAATAACGTGTGAGCAGAAATATGCGTAATCGTCTGCTGCACCCAGAGCGAGAGACCACGACGAAAGTGCCATAAAGAAAAAATACAACTGTCCCCCATTTGAATAGCAAAAAGTGCATGTCACTGCGAAAATGGTATTAGTGAATGAATATTATTCGGGATCTAAATGGATGGTTGACTTGTAATTGTCCCGCGTTATATTTAGCATGAATTATTGGTTCGATTTGGTTTTTGTGTTAGCTGACCTAACTTTTGTATCAATAGATTCCATGTTCGAAATTCATATTTTAAAATAAAGAATTATAAAATCAACGTCTCTTTATATAAAACTATTATTTTAGTTAGGATTGCGTATATAGTTTGTACGATACTAACTATAATGTTTTTTTTGCCGAGATTGTTCTCATCGTCGTAATGAAATTATGATAACCGAATCGTGATCAAAACGTGAGCGTAGTGACCCCAGTAGCAGAATGAACAGAATGTTTGCTATTTCTAGGTAAACAAACACGGAAGATTGACGTTGAGTGTACATCTGGTAGGCACAAATAATAGGGGAATGTGATAAACAATACAATAATTCAATTTTCCTACGACCGCGACAAATTGCGTGTGATGTTAGGTTACACAATATACGAATAATTTTGGTATATTTACTCTCAAAGCTAATACAGTAGTAAATTTTTATTGTAATATTTGATTGTCGCTTCATACGACGTTAGTATCGTTTCAAGATCAACACCTTATCTACGTATCTACAAATCTAAATAAAATTGCTATTAAGTGAAGTTTAATTTATTGTTTTTAAATCAATTTTATTTATTAACGTATCAAAAAAAATAGACAGAGCATAATATACATAAAAAAGTGTACATAGGATAACTTATTACATGCTCTTACAAAAAATCTCTTCCAGAAACCAATGTAAATAGTGTAGGTATGCTGTACGTACAATATCAACAAGAATAGAAAAAATTAATAACGAAAATACGATATATTTAAAATCAATATTAATTATTCAAATTCAAATTACAACCGGATGTATTCAACTAGTACCACCCCATAAGATGCTACTAAATCGTGGTAATACCACGCGATCGTGCAGGAAGAACAAAAAAGGATACAGTTACGAACCGTTGTCCGAGATGAGTTTACGGATTACCTGGTCGTGTGAAAACGGAACAGGTGGCTGTGGTGTGCGACGGTAATTATAGAATTGGACGAAAGCAAAACTTTGCGCGGGAGTGGACGAACCGCGGTTTTTCTCTTGTGCGCCTTTGTTCTTGTGGCTATCGTAAAGTTATTTTAATTGTGCAGTATTTTATTTTCAACTAGTTGATCGGCTTCGTATGGGTCTACTAATTAAGACTTAGTAACTTTTTAGTTTTTTTTTTTCATCCTTTTTATTCTTTTATTCGTATAGACAAGTTTGATTTATCAAACAAACTTTAAACTACAATAACAACAAAAAAAACAATTACAAAAAGATGATATGACAATATGAAAAAAAAAAATAAAGAAGATAAATTAAGAAAATAAGAAGAATAGTTAGTCGCTATACTATTTCTCGTTTTAGATTCGAGATATTTAACGTCAAGATATATCAGAAGATACATTAAGAAAATAAGAAAAAGAGTTAGTCGCTATACTATTTCTCGTTTTAGATTCAAGATATTTAACGTCAAAATATATCATACATATACATGTATCCGATAAAAATACAAAGTCTATCTTAACAATAAACAACTTAAGGATCATAAAATATTCAAAATATATATGCAATTAACTTATTGTTATATAATTTAAACTTTCGCGATTTATACTATTCATATTTAATATAACGGTCTTATCGCGATAACTAATGGTAGTAATACCTTTTTTATACGTTTTGACGAATTTGCATCCGTCGTGGTCACGAGCTAACTTCTGAGCAGTCAGCTTAATTTAAATATGAATAGCTTATTGTTTCTAAATATTTTGCACGTATTATCAAAAAATATTCCTTAATTTGACATGAGCATATCGATTAAAGTTAGAACGGAAGCACCTTGCAATATGTGAAACTTAAATTCACGCACCTATTCTTAAAATCTGGTCAAGGACGATTTTGTGGACAATGTTCGTCCTATTGTAAGTATTGACGAGATTCCAAAGGGTTGGATGTCAACTAATGGCACAAAAAATGGAGACAGCGTGAGAGAAACGCGAAAGGACACTCGGCCATTTTTTTTTTAGTGTACCAAATAAACCAACATGAATAATTAGTCATTTTTATTTCAAACTTATTATACATAGTATTTTTTATTAGTATTGATTAATAGAATTAATTTATTTATTGTGAAGCGATAAAACGTTTTTGAGCTGCAGGGTGATTACGTTGAACTATCGCTTGCACAAAATGCTATATTATGAAAGTTGATTTCGAGTTTTTGTATTAAAACGCCTGCTTAAATTATCTAAATGTGGCATGTTGTGATAGGGACTCTTATTATAATTAGCTTCCTGGTTGGTGTGAAATTGAAGAACAAGACATGCCGCTTAAAGCTTAAAAGGATTAATCGCAAAGAAACATTATTAACAAAAATCACTCACTAATTTTTTTTTTTCTAAAATAGAGTTCTATAACTTTTTAAAAGCACTTTTTTGTGTTATTACCATTACATATGTAATATAAAAAAAATAATTTATTTCTGAACAACCGTGGAACGAGAAATATGTATAGACCACTTTTATCACAATTTTTGTATTCCGATTTTCCGAAATCAAAAATCTCGATAAAAAAACTTCCATTTTTATTCGTCAATATATTTTTTTTAGATAAAAAAGTTACCGATGTTTTTTTAAGTGTTGTAGAGGAACAGTAGTGCGCGTGGAAACCAATTAACCGTCCGTTAATCTGTAGTGAGATTAAATCACATTGTGTTAATGGCTAACACGGAAACATAGAGTTGGATATTAACAGATATGGCATATATCAATGAAATCAATTAAAAATAAAACAGTTTTTTTTACATGTGTCAAAAAACATATTATCAATGCTTATGGTACTTATGATTTGTAAAATATAGATTAAATGATCATAGAGATATTTGAATTTAAAAAAATTAGAATCCTTCTTTTTGAAATCGTTAACGAAGATCCCGTTTTCGTGGTATGTACTTAGTACTAAGCATCTATACCTCTGACATTAACCTAGCCGTGCACAATGGGGAATCTACTCCTAATCCAACTCTAATCGTTTCTTACTGACGTTTGAACTATAGTAGACAATGGGCCGCGGCTCGCACGGGTCACTCGGCGGTTATCTGTTGATCGGAAGAAACCGATCTTTGCGGCCGCCATCAAATTTATTGTGCTCGTCTTTGCTGAGATACACTTGAGTGGGTAAAATGGACTTTACTGTATGTAATATAAAGTCCGTTATCCATTAAATAATAGATTAGTGGATCGAAACTTAGAATATTGCACTTGCATGCTCTGTGGTTGCAAGTGTTATGTAGTATCACATCAATGATATTTTTAAAGTATAAATATGTTACGTTCATACTATTCGACATTAAAACTGTGCCCATTTCTAACTTTTGTTAAATCTCGTCATTTGACTCGTTGGTCCAAAGAATCAATCTCATTAGCTATCAGGTTTTTAAGCATCCGAAATGGTCTGTATTCTCCCAAAATGCATGACCTTATAACATATCTATGTATAGTTATTTAATATCTTTCTATCGGATGTCTTGTTAAGGTGTTAAGGTGTCCTTTAAAGATTTTATGTATTTTTTAAATCACAAAGTACGATTTTAATGAAAAAACGCAATTAATTTTCTTTTATACTTATTTTTTTTATTTAATAAATTACGGGGTCAACTCTACTTGGCTACGATTTAAAAACATACAATTCTAAATTTATTATTAAAAAAAATACAAAGTATATAACAATGTTCAGTCGCGGCGTAAAGGAACTAATTAATCATAGCGCTCTCTACGCTTTTACATTTATGGCGGATTGCAAAAAAAGTTACGCTTTGTTTACAGTGAGCGTACACAATTCACATGACCTCAATTAAACAGTCATCATTCAAACGGATGTAAGTGCATAATCTCGGCTCAGGTCATCGCGTTAACAAGGCGAGCGGTCACGAACTGCCCGGTATGGGAAAGCTCCCAGAGTTGTATGCAGATACGACGTTTTACACATCAACCGTTCGTCCGGAAATGCAATCGCAAAGCTGTGACACCTCGGCTAGGTCGCGTTGGCGTGTCTATACCGTTTCGTGATCTATATTGTTTCGTTCCTTGTTTGATAGAAACGATTACATATTCCTTTAGTTTTAATATGTTAAAGTGTACAAAAACATATAATTTTTTTTTTGTGTTGTCAATTTTATTGTGTAAGTAAAGACGATTTTATATATATAATTTTTGTATTTTTTCAATTAATAAATTAGTTAAATATTTAATCACATCTTAATACGTATTTCTTTAGTATAGATAATAAAAAAATCCTTGAATCGAGTTTATTATTTACTGTAACATTTACTAACAAACTGACGGTATAAATGGAAATAAAATTTACGCAAGCGTATACAATACCGCATAGCACGATGTAAAGCTTATTGAATTCTCACTAAACAACGTATTTAGTTAAAGGAAAGGGCAAGCTATTATAAATCTAGCAAAACGCCTACAAACTCTCCGACACAATGCAATACACAATATAAATCATAAATGAACATCGCTATCTTTCAATCCTTTGACTATCTTATGATTTTTAACACCCACTTAATCTCTTTACACGAAACAATAAGGCTTTTGAGACTTTGAAACAATCTGATTCGCTGTATTGAATGTATGCGTCTATTTTAACACATTCTAATTGCTTTATAGAACCATCTTTACATCCTTATTAAAATAAGTAATAGTTGAATAGCAGTTAACTTTGTTTAAAAACGGGAAAATTAAAAAGTTATAATTCTTTTTTTTAATAAATTCTTGATGTGAGCAGGGCTTGCTTTTTTCGATCCTAATAGTGAACAGGATAAATATTAGCAAAAAAGCCGCGGACTGGTTGTAACTCAATACATTAAGACCGCTGCGCTCTATTAAAGGCCGCGTTTGTCCATTCTGACGTGTAGGCATTTAAAAAAATTAAATCGAAGTTTAGCCGAATCAAAGGCAGTTGGACAATGGTCATGGAACAGACAGGTCGGGACGAATGGTATAAAGGATCAGGTAAAATTTGATACACTGCAATCTTCGCGTCAATCAAACTGTATTCGGTCTAAGAAATTTTATAGAAATGAAATATATTTAAGAGGTAGATGTTTTTGTTAACATTGACTTACATGTAGTTTAAACAGTTTTCTTAAAAGTATAAGTTGGCCGGAAATATGGTCTAGTCTTTTATAAGTTGAAGAATAATAAATAATGTAAATAATCGTCTTCTTAATTAACTGTCTTTTTATTCATTTTCGATACATTGAGTAAACTTTATTCCAAATGTCGTATCGTATCAGTTCCAGGGCTTCTGATTCTAAGCACTAATTTTATTGCTCTGAAAGATAGATACTTATGATTCATGTTTTATTAATAAATGTTTCTATAAATGCCTTTATTAATCATAATTTACAGTATAAATCTTGGTAAAATATTAATAAATTCTACACGTAACGTAAAAAAAACCTAACGTATTTCTCAAAACATTCATTGAAAAATGTACACCAACAATAAAAGAAAGTGACACTCCTAAACCCTTTTCCATAAGAATTGATGAAAGGATTCCTATAATATAGTACACAATAGTTATTTTGCCTAACTCTATGGAAACCGACCCCATTCGGTATTGTTACAATATTATCGATATTCGACCATGTGGGTGCGAACTTCTGAGCCTGTTTTGGAAAAAAAAATCTCTTTGACCAATTGTTTGTCAAAGGTAGGATTTTTTGTGAAGGTGTTTATCGAAGGTTGACCATGGGAAAATATTAGAGATTCAGGTGCCTCTATCGAATTCGGGACCATTGTCAACCTGTATGCGAACTCGATAAAATCTTTGCACCTTTTGTTTGGGCATCAATTTTATACTGTTCGTCATAATTGGTATTATTATATTTATTTTAAAAAATTATATCGTTATGATTTAAGTCTGCAATAATTCCATCCCAATTTACCACAAGAGGAATATGTTCAGAAACTAATCTCAGATCTTTCATAATACCTGAACCTTTATAAGCCGAAAATCCAACACCTAACAAAGTTTAAATCGTTGAACCGTCGACACTAACAAATTGGTATCAAAGCCTGACAAAGATGGACTCTTGAGAAACTGTCCACCCACTCGCCATCTATTGATCGCGGCTTACAATAAATTAATTCATGTTATGAACATTTTTTATCCCATTGTGTTTAGTGGAGTATTTATTTTACTAGTCGTAATAGAGCCTAATGGGCGGACATTGGTCAAAGGGAATTTCGTTCACAATGAAGACTGAATTGAATTTCTTTATGAATAGACGCTCCACGAAGTTCGTTGTTTTATTTGTCTCGCTATTAAAACGGCTTTAGAACGTTTTAGATACGTAAAAATAAATTAATTGTACGATATTGAACATTTAAATACGTAAATAAAAAACTAAAACCACAATAAGTATAATTCTATTGTGATCGAATCGCATTAACGACAATAAACATCAATAAACAACACAGATTACTGGTACTCGATAAGTTTATTTCAAACATAATTATCTCCTTTACATCTCTCTTTGGAGATTATGTTTACCTCAACACCTTGAGCACAAAAAAAACGGTGTTTGGCTACTGTTTCCATTGTTTGTAATGCGACTTGTATTGTTGAAAAATATAATCCTTTTGTCCAATCTCGTCTCTCAGAAAGGATTGTTTGCTTAGCGTCTTCAAAAAGAAAGCTGAACGCTGTCCACGATACAATTGTACGTCCCGCACTAATTTTAAAAACCGTATCATCGTTTTAAATACCTCCAACGACGAATCATTTAATAGGGGCGGACTAATAAATCCAATTTAAATATCGCCTGGACCTCCGCTGATATAACATATGTTAATCCATACATCTTTATCGTAAGAATCGCAAAAACGCCGATCGATACGGACATCTAAAAAGACATGAAAAAACCAGCCGGTCCGGTCCACTCCGAACGGGTGGCCGCCGTCCGCCGTACCATTATTCTAAATACTAAATTAACTTTATTCCCATAATTTAAATATCAACTGCTTGTACTCATCTGAATAAATTATCCAAATGCAAGGAAAGGTAGTCTTTCTCTATTTTTATCTTTCTCTAATGGAGGAATGATGTCAATTGGCGAATTTATACGTTCATTTGACGAATTCAATTTATTGGAATCGGTCTCGGTTTGCATTTGTTGAGGCTGTTTCTTTCTCACGATTGCAAGTATAATTATGCAGGGCGTGTCATCAGAATGGACATTTAATAATTGTGAAAAATGTTTATTGGTTTGTAATTTACGTTAATTCAGATAATTGGGCTTGTTTTGATAAACATCTATCAATAAATGTCTTTAAACGAAGGCCATTACAAAATGTTTGATCATTTTTTTGTTTAATTCGTTACATGCAATTCTGTTACTTTTGTTCGCCAAATGCTTAATTCATAATATTAATAATTTAACTAACAATAGTGTTCAAATATATTATATTTGTTAAAGTTTTACAGTAAGTGACGTCGAAAGTTAAATTAGATCAAATCAAGACTATTGTTGCGACTATAATTCCTGGACAAGGATCAAGATTGAGTGTTCCGCTTGCAAATGCGATGCTTCGATATTCGCTTAATGAAGACATATTGAATCGCTAAGCGGCGAAAGACAAGATATAGGCAATGTTTTAAATTGACATCGGCTCTTTTATGTACCATCCGCTCATTTTCGACCAAAAAATAAACAATTGAAAACAAAACAATACACAAAAAGAAACTGGAATAATTTAGAAATAAAACCTAAGATAATAGGAAGGTCGAACGTCGTTTCTCAGGATTAATACATTTTTATACTGCGAACAGTAAATGAAACGATTGAAAATAGTATTGATCAATTAAAAAGTTATCAAGGGGACAAAAACCCGTGTCAATTAGTTGTATACGTTCGTTCCAAAACAAATCGGTGCGCGAGTTAATATTTTATTTAGAGCTGGAGTGGAAGCGCGGGTAAAGTTAACTTGGATTTTTAAAACTTTTCAAAAGTTCGCCCGACGTTTTCCTCTGCCCGTCTAGCCTCGCACCTGATAAAGTAATTTGACGATTCCCCAATTCACACTTTTGAGGAGGGCCTAAAAACCAAAAAGGTTTGAGACAGTTTCAGTTCCGTAATTGAGATTGTGTTAAAACTTTTTGGTTGCGTACATTTTTAATCTGTGACCGCTGTCTCTCATGCTATAAGGCGTGTAATTACGGCAATCTAGCTCTATCCGTCAATTAGTAACGATTAATAAGTTTAAATGAAACTAAAAATATCGTTAGAGCATCGTATCACGCGCACATACGCACTTTTACAAAAGGGGCTACCATTGTTACGTATAACAAAAAGCAAGTACCTCAGACCTCTTACGTTCAAAATAAGAACAAACGTGTCATCGACGAAATGACGCGTGTCGACCAATCGGGCGCGAAGGCCGCAGACGTCGATGACGTCACGCTGCCACCGACCAATCGCATTGGCCTGTCGCCTCCGGTCAACTTGCACTAATTGCCCATGTGTGCGATAACACTAGGCTTGAGAAGAATCAGTGCGCTTAAGTGCGCACACGCATGCGTTGAACGATCGCTTGCTGCTATACAGTTTTAATACAATTTTATAGCTGTATATTTTATTTGATAATACATATTTTATACATCTGTATTTTCTACGATTCCGTTGTAATAGAACGTTATCTCTGTAATTGCATTTAAACTCGATTACAAATATAATTTAATCAAAATTACCATAATTCCCACCGGCCAGTCATAACAATCCCAAATATGTCATCTGGCCATTCTTTTGAAACTAAAGTAAAGCATGAGAAAATTTCGGACTTGCTTTTGAATATAATACGTAATTAAATCAAAACTAGCACTTGGGCAGTGGGAAAGTGTACGGTATGAACAATGACTAGACAAGCAGTTTCATTAGTGAAACAATTTCTAAGATATTCAACATTAAACTCCATATGATCTAATTAGATCTTTATTTAATTTAAAAATCATTTAATTTTTTTTAAAGTCTAATAGTAAATATTACTAAGATACTTTACTTTGACGACTAATTCGTTTATAAATATATTTTATTTAACTGTCAAATCGCAAATAAATAAAATTATAGAGTTTAGTACTATGGGAAACTTTTGTGGCTTGAATAATTCCCGTAACTGTTTTACCAATTAATCTACTTAAGTTAGCTTAACTTTTTATTTGCCGTTATTTGATTGTAGATAATATTCTTTTTTTCTAGCATATAACAAACTACGATAAATATATTTGACTCGATTTTTATATACATGATTATGGCAATGTTAAATCATCATGTGAATTTCAAAATATAATGTAATAGTTAAAAAACAATATTTTAAATTATATGTTCTTTATTGCAATCGTATTAGGAAGGTATCAATAACTAATATATATATATATATATATATATATTTTTTTTAGTAAATAAATACAAAAAAGTTACATTTTTTATTTCGGTATTTCTAAAGTGTTCTTATATTCAATTGTTATTGATCTCTTAAATTATTTATATAAATGGTTGTCTTAGATTATATAAAGTATTTTCTTTATTTGTATTTTATTGTCAAAATATTACATGTAATTTTCGAATAAAATATATTGTAATTTGTACGTTTTTATTCGTGAAAACGTGGCGAATAAAATTATACAGTAAAACATTGACGTCGTAATTTTTTATGTTATCATGATTATGATAGCCGATAATTTTTTATTACCTTGTACATATTATGTACAGTATACAATAATATATGTATATATAGTGATACTAAATGTAGAGTCATTGAAGAAAAACATCTTAATCTTGAAAAAGGTTTTTTTTTTGTTTTAAATAAATTTCAAATTATAATTAAGTCAAGACATTCATAGAATTTACAGATATATTTTATTCAAAATTAGGTAATAAATATTTCCTTAGTAACTACACCGAAACTAATTGGTAAAGTCGTGAGTAATAATCATAGAGTCTTTTAAGAGATTTTCTTTTGAGGAAAATATTATCCTGACTTTTCTTTCGGTATCTATAAGGGCTTATAAAAACTACAGCTATTCTATGTCCTCGGACGACGAGTGACCACTGTCTTGAGCAAATATTGACACTCGGCAGGGGTATTAAGTAGCTCCGCTTTGAATAGAGTCGCTGGGTGTGTGTCTATAGCTGATGATTTATTTTGCAAATGAGATATTTTACGGCTATTTCTCCAGCTTTTTTATATTCATTTTGACAATAGTTTTCGTGAATCTTAGTGAATTAATATAGCGGTGATATTAAAAATAACAATAACATATATAGTTCAATATTTGAAAAATGTTATAAACAGAAGTTATTCTGTTTCTCTTATGCAAAATCGTTTACCGTTTGTCATTTTTTATAAGAGTTTTTTAATAAGAAATTAATACGGTGTACTTATAGATGGTGTGACAATTTGAGCATATGTATTAGTTTTGTTCAGCGGTCAGACAATGTTTGTGACAATATTAGCATTTTGTTAGTAATATTTTGCTTACCTTGCGCGATGCGTACAGCTGGCATCTTGATTCTCATCTTGATTTGGTCACCTATTTTTAGATCTTGAACAACTTCTTTTATCCTCAGAAATCTTTATCTTAATATCTTGCTATCAGTGTGTTAGCGCACTTCACATGTGCCGCCGTCGGTCCGGCGACTTATCGTCCTATTCTCAAAATGTTTTTGATAAGGAAGGTCGAGATGTCACACTAATCCTCAATGAAAGTCCGACGGCATTTAACAAAAACTGTCATTTTAGTCATCTCTCTAATTTCTTCATTATGACTGTTTTCAATAAAAAAACTATTACGTTTCTTACTTTTTTCTTTTCATGCTGAGATGAGTCAGTTCACAGTTCCCAATATTTACTCGCAAAATTCGTGTGGTCATAAGGTCTTATCAACACTTGAATGAGCGTCTCAGTGCCCTATCTAATCTACTCGCGAACTGGCGATCTTGCGATTCGGAAAAATAAACATACGGTTAACACTTCCTTTTAGTTTGTTCGGAAATATTTTCTCACTTAGTTGTCCGTTTTTCACCACTGTCTCTACCGAAAAAATATATTTAAAACAACTCTCAGAAAGTCCAAATTTAGTTTCTGAACGGCGATAAAATTTGCAGAACTAAAATAAAACGAGATAAATTTATTAAAACGTAGAATTTATATTGTTTGTGATTATCGTAGCGTCTCGCGATGTAGTATGTCGCGTGCGGAGCGGTGCGAGGCAGGTGCGCGGCCGGCCGCCCGCTCTCGCCCGATGTCCGAGAACGTCTGTCCTGTGTCCCTTTGCGCGAGGGCTCCGCGGCCTCGTGTCCACGACTCGCGCCGTCTCGCTCGGCCGGCCGACGACGGCGCGTGCGAGTCCGTACCAAGTAGCCAGGGGTTACTCGCGGTCGCCACCGCCTCGGCTGTTCGACAGAGATGCCACGGCGCGCCCCCTGTTCGCGACGCGTGGGAGTGAAAGGGATAGTCATAAATTACAAGTGCCGTGCGTCGGTGTGCGTGCGCGGGTGGGGCGAAGATGCAGCGCGTACAAAAGAAAAGGGATAATATTTGCTTGCATATTTCATGACTCGATTAGGAGATGGAATTTTTAATTGAATGGACCGTGTCGCACGGTCAGTCTCCGCTCGTGAACGCTTTTCATAAAGGATAAGTTTCAAAAAGGATTAAGACGACTTTTAGGTGAACCAATTTTGAACTCTATCACACATGACTGTAAAACTACTATTTTCAGATCAACTACTGAAGACTATTAAAATTTATGGCACTATGAAATTTTTTATTATGTAACAAGTAAAAATATGCAGGTATTTTTCTTATTTATCTTTTTTATAGCTTGCGGTAAATTTCATTTTAAAAATATTTAATTAGTACTGAATGAAGTAGGTAATTTTTTCTACAGTAATATATTTGTATTTTTTTATTCTAATTTGTTACTCGTAGCACAACGCTACGATTGCTACGAAGTGTAGTCGTCTATTTATATAGAGCTTGAACGAAACGATTAGTTCTATGGCTTTTATATTTATATGAACTATATTTGTATTGTGTTTGTATATTACTAATCTATTTCAACACGCGATTTTACTTAATAAAATCAATAAAAAAAATCAAGTTTGCTAATATAAAAAAAAAACATCTCTTTCTATAATCGAAATCAGCCCATAAATAAACTAGAAAAATCTGGCGCGTAAATATTAAAACAGTATAAATAGTTCCATCGCTAAAAGCAACACGTAGTTACCCGAGATATTTCACTCTCACTCTTACAACTTTCTGAGCGCATTTTTTACCGCGTTATTTTACTTAAGACGAGGAACTTATCTCGGCGGTCCTTGACTTTAATAAGTTTTATGACAGTCGAGACTTGACTGGCGCGAACGGGCGACGAAAAAGAACTTTTTCATAATTGTTTCCGAACTGACTTCGCCGACTTACGGAATGGCGTTCGATTATTGAAATTTCGAACTTTTTCGTATTCTTTTCGGCCAGGTTGCGTTTTGTTTTATTATTTTGATGTGTTGTTTTTAAATTGATTTTGGAAAATTATATTGATGTTCCTTTCTGTTTAATTGTGAAAATATATTTTGTTTATTTTTTTATTTCTAAAAATAAGTATTTATAACTTTTGTATTCATTTTTAACAGATATGTTAGTAGATTTATAGTTTGATGTATGATGTATTACTTTGTCGAAGTTTTGGTAAAAATTTTCAAGAAGGCTGGCCAAAAGTAACTGGACAAGTACGGTCATTTCAAATGTATCGAGGATAGGCTTGAAATGTTTATGTCTCTTTCTAAAGTTAACGCGGTTTGGGTGAAAACAGAGATGGATAGGGGTGTCCGTTTTCTCTAGTGGAAAATGCTTGGTAATAATCAATGTATGCTCATCTCGCTCATATGTAGGGATATGTGGAATATGTGAAGGGGATGGGTGGTTTTACAGATATGTTCCCGTGTATACCGTCGGAACGCTACTCGCCACTAGACGGCGTGAAAAGCGGGGGCGCTAAACGAACCCTCTTAAAGGTTCGTTTCAGAGTCGAAGCGCGGGATAATCGTTTATGTAAAAAAAAGATAGCAATTAAAATACAGTTATAAATGTCGTATAATAATATTTTTTTAAATTGCAGTAGTAGAGTATTGTTTATGATAGAGATTAAATTTTGTTTTTCATAACAGTCGCTGGGACTCATTATAAAATCTTTTCCATTTATTTTTATAACTTGTGCATTTATGTGTGTGATTGTAACCGTGTAATATATGATTATTTGTTCTCATAGTAGTGGTTTATACAAGAATCATCATTATTTTTATGTTTTAATAAGTCAAATTCAAATTCAAAATATACTTTATTCAAATAGACTTTTTACAGCACTTTTGAATCCTCAAGTTACAGGTCCATTGGTTATAGATTTTTTTTAAGTTACCACCGGTTTGGAATGTAGTCTAACCGGCAAGAAACTCGATAGGTACTCTTTTAAAAATCATTCAAATATTCTTCACTTTTGGTCTCCTTAAAATTATATAAATCGTTATTATGATTAATACTATGTTATCGCAATTAGCGCATAGAAATAAACACATTATTTAGCTTTATAAATTTGTATAGATATTTAGATATTTTTAAATTTATATGTTAAAGACTATTTCAATACACTTGAAATCTTATAAACAAATATCCATACTGATCAATAAAATTCAAGTGTCCATTTCAAATTTACACTTTTTCACTAAAAACATATTAAGGTATATACAGTACTCACATAAAACAAACTTTGAATTTTTTTTATGTCTGTCTGTCCGGCTGTTTGTTTCGGCTATTCTTTGAAACGGTTAAACCTATTTTGACGGGAGTTTCACTAGCAGATAGTTAACGTTATAAGGCTACTTTTTTTAGAAATTTTCTTTATTTCAGTTTTTCGCAGACGAAATCGCGGGCACCAGCTAGTGTTCAATAAGTTACACACTTTAGTCTCATATTTCCACGAGTCTTGAAACTATAATTGAATGTCGCGACGAATATTTTTTGTCGCGCGACAGATGTGGGACAGGATACAGAAAATTGCTCAAATTGATACACGAAACGTCGCGAGAAAGTATCGTATTTGTTAAGATATTTTAACTTATTATTATTTCATTCAAATGAAAGGAAATGCATAATTATTTTTAGAGCGCTGATCTCAAGAACTACTAATGCAGGTTATAGGCTATAAAACTTCACGCTAGAACTTATAGGAGCTGAGTAGTAACGATACCTTCACGGAATGGACTTAAGATTGCTCAAACTTTGACGTAAGTAAAACTGTAGGGTATATTATAGGTATTATAAGGTAGTAGTGTACTATTATAAGATATTAGCTAACTGCTTACGAAAAAGCGAAAAATCTGTTGTGTGCCGATCTCTACCAAACTTTACAGTATCAACCCCTAATTCTAATATATGGAATTCGATAATTTAATATACACATTTCATAAAGAAATTTGAAACTAGAAGAGCCAGACAAATACGTTTAGAGAAATAATATCAACGATTTTAAAGTTTAGAAAAACTGTATTCGAAGATAAGAACTCTACACGAGTCGGGTATCGAAATAGTGATAGGTTTTCAAAAATTAAGTTGTATTTTTTTGTTACTTCTAATCGCAGAACTTAATAGAATAGATCGTGAAAATGTTACTGTAATATTATACAGACAGGGTAAAACTGTTACTCGTTACACATTTAATAGATAGCGCAGTTGCTACAGAACGATTCGTAAGGCCATCATCTTAAAATAGACCGAAAGTTATGCAACTCCCTTTTCAAGGACACATGTGTCCGACAGAAACTAATGTCGCCAAGTTACATTTAACCACATCTTAACATTTGAAAACGTAAAATAGATCGTAAAACATTACATTTAAAGTACACATTAGAGTAACATTAACTTTGATAATTTACGATATTTGGTTACAAGGTTTTAAAAAAACCACCCCATGATTTTATTTCGCTGTAATACGTAACTTAATCCAAACTTCAGTATTACGGGTAATAATGATAAGCCCGAGTAATATTTTTACATAAATAATTCATACGAGTATTATAAATGCTAAATTAACTCTGTCTGTTTGTTTACAACGTTGTCTAAGCCGCTTAACCAATTTTGATGACGATTGGATCTTATGTCATGAAAATAAAAGATAAAGGGGTTTAAATAGGGGATACAATTTTCTACGACTAATTCCTGGTCCTACGTATTTTCTTTACATTTAAATTGACGTAATATTAATTCCAAGATCTGTTATTATTCAATGCAATTTATTCTGACTATTGATTTACGATTTTAATATGAAAACGAATCTATAAGCTGTCAACAATTAGATATCTCCTATCAATTGATTCATCATAATTAGCATAATTGAAGAAATATTAATTTTATAAGTTTAATTAGGACACAGATTTATTCCGACGGCATAATTGTGCCTTCAATGCATCTAATGGTTTGCTCAAACTAAATCCTCTTATAGATTGGTATATTTACACCTATTATAATGACCAAATTAACACATTTAATTGATTTCATAGTAAATTGTATTTCCATACCTTAAAATTGTTAAAAAAATCCTGCCCTTCAAAGGGAATAAATTTCAATATTTCTGAACCATCACAAACCACTTATGTTTTAAATTGGTCTATGACGAAAATAAATTAGAAACGTTAGGGTGGGTCGCCACTGAGGGGGTAAAATTAGAACGGTCATAATTCGAAAGGACTTCGGCCGTTTTATGTCGCCCTGGTACAACAAACAAATATATTATCCTCAAGCAAGAGATAATCTCAGTAGATCCAGAAGATGTTTAACGATAACGATTTATTAAGAAAGTATATAAAATTTATATTCGAGAAAAATAAAACAAAAATAATATTTTATGGTTATTGAGTATTTATTTATTTTGGCATAACTAAACATAACATAATATAGATGATCCATGCAAATATAAACATAACGTATTGATAATTATCCTATAATTATATATAGTAAAAAGGTTTTACTATATTTAGAATTACCACTAAACTTATTTCTCCAGCTTAGCATTAACAATTGTGTTTTATTTAAACAACAAGCACGAGTTCATTTTTAAAGTGCTTATGATTAAATTAATTAGGAAACGTTAAATATTGAATGTAAATTCGATTCTTGAAAGTGAACATGAAAACATAGATACTTCTTGACATTAATGATATTAATTAAAAGTAACAAATGTAATTCTTCTATCTGCTTTTCAAAAATTGAGAAGAAAGAGAATTTGTTTACCGATTTCTTCGTCAATAGTATATCGTTTCTGATGTGTTTTTTTCTGTACTAAGAAATACATTAAAAAATCAAGTCAAGGACAATTTTTTTTACCAAAGTAATATATTTCAACTTGTGATGTGCCAGCTACTATACAATAAGTTACATATTATAGTCTCATATTTCCACGAGTCTTGAAACTATAACCAGTAAATTATTTACCTATTTACATAATTATTGTCTATTTTATTGTTTCAGCGGAAATAACTGTTACTTTTATATACATAAAAAAGGATAATATATTCCAAAAAAAATAACATATCCTTATTCAAAATCTTTATACGTACAATAAATTCAGTCGACAAAATAAAAGCGAAAGTGTAAATCGTTATAATTGCCTTACAAGTGAAGTTTACGAGTAAATAGCGCTAATAGGGATAGATGTCTTCGCCTACACTAGCTTAATCATACTATGTAAGTTAAACTGAGGACGACTACAGAGTATGGTACAATTTTTAATTTTTAGTACACTACTGTACCGGAAATGGGATGAATATTGTCGAATGGTGTATTGAGTAAATTATATTTCATTTATAAGTACTACCTGCTATAGTTTTGCATGTAAATAATATGAAAATTTATAAATTTTTCTTTCATAGTACGAATATGTAATTTTCATTTTTATTTTTTTCAATTTAATTGTCGGTGTAGATTGTGGCTACGCAGACGTACGTACACATTCGTCTCAAACATCGGATACATCCTGGAAAGCACACCAATGACGCTCATATTTAGGTCCCATGTCGTTTTTGACAAACGGTCAGGATCAGATAGATATAATTTTTAAACCAACTTTTCTGATTTTTCGTTCAATTTTTTAATACAAACCTTATCTTAGCAATCACCAACGCAATAAAGAATAATGTAGACAAATGTTTGTAGACGTTCTGAAGTTATACTCTTATACATTTTTTATTTACTTTATTTATATGGATACGTTACGTAAGAAGTTTATTTGTTTTTATTTATATGAACACGCAAACCTAACAATCTACCAGTATAAATTGAAACGTTTTTAATATGATAGACCTTGGGATTAGGATACATATATTGGTTAAGGTTATATGCTATATAATATCACGCTACAACATTAAACGTTTTATAGAGATGAATCAACATTAATAACATTCTCATATCAACAGGCAACACAAAAATTTTTACTTATTTTATCGAAAAAAAGTCAATTACTGCATTGGTTCTCTGCTACTTCAACAAAAATAAAAATAGATAACGAAAGGCTATTAAAAATAAAAACTTCAATAATAATGAAACATACATGCCTAATTCTTAAAAATCTGGACAGATTTTCAAGATAACTTTTAGAAAGATTAAAAATGTTAGAGATCTTGTTATCATAATAAATATAAACGAATAGAAACACACATTTGTTTTTAAATTAAGGAGTTACGTTTCAATGGTACACACTTTTAATCCGCTACTTTTTACTTCTGCATAAAATTACAATTTACATAATGTACATATGTATGTATTATTATGTAATAAATATCTGCTGTTTGGTGTTTAATGACGTTTTTTATCCTATTTTGAAGAATGTAACTAATAAATTAATCCAACGCTGCAAGAAATATCTAGTAAATCGTACATTTAAGTATTTTCTATTGTATGACCCTACAAAGCTAGGTTTCTCAGGGCACGGTAGCTAATGCGTTGCCGCCAACGTTAAAACGATAAATTGTAATAAACAAAACACACATTGCAAAAGAGGTGGCGGTGAAACAACGACAATTAAATGAGAAAGCTTACATATTTATACTATATATAAGTTGAGAAATATATATGTAAGTTTTACTCTCGTAATTGACATAAAACAACATAGTAACCTGGTAACAATTACGTAGGTAACTTTTGAGAGCTGTTATTGCCAAAAATAAAGGTACTGACAGTAATTTCTTTTAGGCGTGCAATAAAAAACAACTTATGAAAATCTTTATGAAGGGTTGAGAAAAAAGTTATAAGTGTAATTCTAGTATAATGAAGTAAAATTCGTTTGTAAGTTTGTGTGTAATCACTGAAACTACAGTTCCAATTCGAAAAATCTTTTTCGTTGGAATGTCCGTTTTTAAGCAAGTTTATAATGTATAATGCATCTTGCTACGAATCATAGGGGCGAAGCAGGAACCATAATCGCTAATGAAACCGAAATTGGTAGCTAACAATAAATACACATAAATATTCACACTTTTCGAAAAATATACAATTATAAGGATTTTTAGGGACAAGAAAGATTGAATAACTGTAAGGGTGTTTTTTAGAGAAAATAATATTGCTAATATTTGAAATACGTATTTATTTTTCGTAATTAACACTTTGCTAATGTTTTTTAATCCGTATTTTTTTATGAAAATTCCTGAAAAATTTCTAAACAAAAAACAGAACCATGGGAATTGACCCCCATTGATCTATGGCATATAAATGCCAAATTAGCATATTAAATGACTTTACATTGCATCCGACTACACCCACACGTACGCCGTATTCTCAGACTGACTCATCATTGCGAAACGTTATTTGTATAATATTCCATCTAGCCTATAAATTTGTCTGCCTGGATGCACATTGTTATTCTATAATTGTTAGTTGTGACTATGTTTTTAATATAATGAGCCTGAACTATGGCTTAAGGTTCGAAATGTCACGTTTTGATTTCTTTGTATGATTTTCAATTGTTGTTTTAATCCTGTATCAAGGGTGATTTAAAACTTTTTATAGTTTTAAGTTATTCTTGTATTAAAATAGTGTTATTAGAAATATTTACACTTAATAATGTTAACATAACAATACCTTATTTTAAACTGGGTAACAAACGGTATGAATAGTATTATTGTCTTGTAGTTAATTTGTAGAGTCCAATTTTGTAGGTATTTGTTGGTGCAATAGAGCCAAGGTCCAGTGAATAGGACACGCTGATTTTAACTGTGATATATTCAGCTTAGCAACATAGAAATTTTAATTTTATATTTAAATTTCGACCTTGAAATAATTTGAATGTGTTGGGAACAATAGTAACTAAATACTTTCGATGCGATATGCAGTGGGAGAACTAAAAGTAAGGTGGATCAAGAGTCAAAAAACATAACACTCTTTCGACGTCGCGTCATCAAGTACCGACGAGGCCCTAAGAAGTTATTGCATGGCGTCGTGAAAACTGATGTAGAGCCTAACTGGACGCTAATAAGCAATACTATGTCAAGCCACGCGGATGCCACGTGGACTCATAATAAATTAGTTTGTATAAGCATATATCCATATCGATACCTCCAACGTAAGTTGTTGTAACCCCAAAATTACAATTTTACAGTAGAGCACTTTTAATCCGTTTTAGTTTGAAAGTTACAACAAAATACACCTTTTTTCAGGCGTATTTTGCTGTAACTTTCCTTGAAAAAAAAGATTATTGGTATTTTTTCACTTTGAATGCATTAAGCAATGCAAATTCGTGTAGAATTCAGTAAAAACGCTAACGGCAATTTTGTGGCTTACAATAACTTACGTGGGAGGTATCGATATTTTCTTTTCTATTTTGATGAAAGTTATAATAAATTAAAATCAGGTTGGTTTGATGAAAAGTTTTATCTAATAATAAGTTTTCCAAATATTTGAGAATATTGTATAAATTGCAAAATATGGAACGCCCTTTAAATTCGAAATTTAAATTAAGAAACTTTTCCGTACATGTTTAATTTAAATCATTTTTTAAGAGGAATGTTAAACTGATAAGGTTTTATCAAAATAAAGCAATATCTCTGAATTTCACTTTTTTTGTGGGTTGACACATTATTGCTTATAAGTAACCCAGTGAATAGAGCTCGTATACGGGCTAGCTCGACCGGGACAACACCTCACATTCATAGAAGATTCGCAATAATTACGTGTTTTGACTGCTTCTTTGTATTTTCTTCTGCAATTGACAAATCTACAAATTTACTAGACGCTACTTTAACTTTTCAATAACTAAACTCATAGTATTATTCTGTTCTACTGTTTTCAATAAATACAACAAAATTGTCCTACGTACATCCGAAAAATTTTATTATTGTTGAAATTAAAATTAAATTATTTCTTATTTCATATGTGAAATACACGGAGAATTGTTTATCTTTAAATCTTCCTCCTGTCTGTGTGTATCACCCCAGCTGGTGCATGGTACGTCCAGGCACTGTGTATTGACCAGCCGCAATAACCAGTCTAGGTCATTTCAATGACGTTTTTACGTGAAGTAACGGTTATGCAGTATAAATGGGTAAGTCGTAGGCGAAAATTATACTTTTAAGATTTGCTCCCAGATTGTTATAAAGATTTTAATAAGTTATTTCTCATTGCTTTACACCTAATAAAATTTACTGTCAGTGTCTTATTTTCAGCATTCACAGCTTTCGTAACTACTTACGACGTATCAACCTGCTAACAACCAGGTTACACAGTAGTTTATATCGCTCTCGAGAGTAAAACTTACAAATGTAATTCTCAACTTATACGGATATTGTACGTTCATTAGCATCTGAAGGCTATTTATAAAATCCGCCAATCCAAAATAATCGACAGAACTAAAGTGTAACAAAATCTTGAACTGTTTTAGACTATCTAAAATCATTGATTTTAATGGGTTAGCCACTTACTGCCTTACTAAACATTTTCAACATCTGTCTAGTAAAACAGTGTTTAAAAATAAACAATGCTTAAAATGTAGTCTTAATTGCTACTAAAATCATGAAAAACTTATTATAATGTCTTTCGATAGGTTTTAGACATATGTCAAGCTTCGATATATTTATTTTACGCAATAAAACCATGTCTTCAGGATGTTTAACTCAAAACTGTCTTAGACGCAGATTTATAGTGCGGAATAAATATGCGTTTGACGTATGTTTAAATCTTTTGTAGTAAGGGAATTAGGGTTTGCCTGTATTAACCATGTTATTTCATCTCAATCAAATTAAAGTTTATTTACTTTAAAAATTAAGATTAAATATTTCCTTAAAATGTTGCTTTAAAAATGTTATGGCTACTTCAGTGCTTGGCACGTGTTGATACCGATTATTGACCAGACCCTTGTACCTATGTACTTGTATTATACGCAAACCATTACAGCCAATAGGTTAATGTCGTACAAGTCGTACAATTTCCTAGGGAAATTACAGATCTGATACATATACTTGGGGATATTACAAAAAAAACTCATACGAAGGAAAATAATCTCAGCTTAGCTAGGTATAATTAAATAGTCGATGAAGTTCTTTATCAGTTGATCCGATAAGTTTATTTTTAAAACAAATAATGGTAATATCTCCCACGTGGAAATATTGCCTTCCTGCAAAAAATATAATATTCTAAAAATAAAATATAATAAAAACTGAAGTTATTAAGATTATTGGACCTTTGTCGCTTTCTATAACCTATTTCATTTTTTAAGTTATTTTTTTAATATGTAGTTTATTCCAGAATTCAAACTATTTCTAAAATCAGTTCCAACGACTTCTTTAATATATTGTATACATAAAGTAACTGTTACTAAGGTAACACTGAGCACCGGTTTAACCCTTGATAAAAATTCCATGATTCACTTGGTACCTGGTACGGTATATTGACCGCACTGAGTTTGAAGTCCATTGTGGGTCAGCTGTTGCCGTGGTGATAATAAACTTCATCACTGTTCACATTTTTACCAAAATAATTAGTAACGAGATATCACATATAAAGCGACGATATAAGAGACTGATGAATTCTTAACAATGTTATAACGTCTTCGTTTTATTTTATTTTTAATTCAATATACTCTTAAAGGAGAATAAGTAAATATGTGTTACAAAAACTATGAAATCAAGCAATACAAATCTTTAAACAAAGCAACCTCGTCATCACGTCAATCACACGAGACCTCCCGACATCGCTTGGTCAAGTACGATTCCTAATTCATTCCTGATGACTCTTAGCAAGGTCGAAGAAGCCTAGAATTTACATACAAACAGATATGAATAATGACCGTCCATTCAAGCAGGGGTCACAGTTTTTGTCAACTGGTTATTATAATAATTATGTATCCTTTGGCTATTGACTAGTGGTGATGAACTTTATGGTGAGGGAATAAGGAATAATGTTACGTGTTTTTTGTTTTTGTGGTTGAAATGTTAAATTGGTCGTTTCACTTTTGTTTCCTTGTTTACGGATAAAGAACAATGGTGCGGTAAGGTATCTTTTATTTGTGGTAATCCTAGAGCCATCATGATTTCTTAATTTTCATGGAGTGGTATTCATGGTTTATTTATTTTTATTTGAAACAAATAGTATAACAAATTATTTTTAAAAAATTATACAAAAATATATATTAATTTTTTTTTTAATTTTTTACACAATTTTTTGGCATGTTGTTTGACGTTTTCTTCATATTTGATATCTTAGATACCTTTATTTTCAAAGTCTAATATCTGGATTTATAAAAATCTTGTCAAACGAATTTAATATTTATTCAACCTACATATAAGAGAAATCGTGTGAAATTATCGAAAACATGAACAATTGGGGTAGGTTCTTGTGCCTGACACGAACTAGCCCGATCACAAGTTATACGATTCCGTAATACAAAAATAAACAAAGTTATTTGTGCGGTCACTATGTGTGTATTATGTATGAGGATAACTGCAAAATGTCTTTGGTAAATCATAGTTATGTAACCGAAACAATCATATCATTTAAAATTATGGTGCCATTTGAAAGGTATATTATTCTAGTTATATATTTATATTTAAGCTATATTTTATGTCAAATATGCGTATTATTTTACTCGAGGTAGACCAAAGAAAAGTTGGATGGATTGCGTAAAAGGTGACATGAGTAAGAAAGGAGTTAGTGTTGAGATGACGGCTGACAGGAAGTAATGGAAGAGAAGAACATGTTGTGCCGACCCCACATAAAGTGGGACCATGGCAAGAAGAAGAAGAAGAAGATGCGTATTATTTTAAAACAAATTCAACGTAAACGTGAGCGAAGATACGAGCAAAACCTAGTGCTAATTATAACATTGAGTTATTGTAATAAAACCTACAGTTTAACAATAAATAACCTAACAAATTAAAAAATAACGTTATAAAGTAATTTATTTTCGCCAATCAGAAGCAAATTCGAAATTCAATTTACTGCTAAATACACATGTGAATTAGTCAAAAAAGGCACAGTTTAAGAATAAGTAACGCGACGCGCGATGTTATCGCGAGATATACGCCAATCATCCTATCGCGAATCTCCAATGTCAAAGCATTGTCAACGATCGAAAGACGTTCGATATTATAATGACAATAATAACAATCACTAACTCCCTGCGCTCGAATGGAACGAATGGCATTATTAGTTAAGAGTCCCATTGTACGAATCTATCGCAAAGTAAATATTTTGACAAAAAGTCCGTTGCGATGTATTGAGTTACGTAAGCGACAATGGGCTGAATGGAAACGGTAATAGCTACTAAAAAAATGACGTTGAGATTTTGAGACATTGAAGAGACAATGGTCCTCACTTATGTCGAATTGTTACTATTATGTGACTTACTGAGATTTTGATTTTTTTCTTATTAGCGGGCAAGCGGACCTGGCGTGTCCCTGATGTTGATCACAACCGCTCATGGAAATTTGAAGCAGCAAAGGAGTCACAAATATATTGTTAGCTTAAATAGGAATTAAGGTTAAGGGGAAGAGGAAGGAAGGGAAGAAATGGCTGAAGGTTTAAGTCTTTCGGCTCTCTCATTCACTATATGAAACACATCTAAATTAACTACTACACGCCGATTTTCCTTAAGAGTGTGGTGCTTCCTCGATTGAGCCAGCTCGTATTACGAGCTATTAATAATATTAAGTCAGTGGACTAGCTTTAAATAATCGAACTTTAAATAATCGAATTGCATAGAAAATTTAAGTTTAATTTGGTTTTAAGTTTGACAAGTTTAAATAATATATTTGTAGATAGTTTAAATTTAAATAAACAAATATTATGTTAACCCACTACGAAAAAAAGAGATACTGTATTTCACCCGTGTATCTGTATGTGCTTTAGTTTAGTTAGCGTGGCCGCGATTTTCTCAAAATCTACTGATTTGACTTAGATGGTGTTTGAATGGATATTTTCAAGGTTTTGAGCCGAGATGGCCTAGTGGTTAGAACACGTCTATCTCAACCGATGATCGCGGGTTCAAACCCCGGCTAGCACCACCGATTTTTCAAGTGCTAAATTTGTGTTTAAATTCATCTCGAGCTCGGCGGTGAAGGAAAACATCACGAGGAAACCTGCATGTGCCGGGAGAAATTCTGACACATGTATATCCTCCAACCCGTAGTGAAGCAGCGTGGATTAAGCTCTAAACCTTCTCCTTAATAGGAGAGGAGGACTTTGCCCAGCTGTGGGATATTAACAGGCTGTTACTTTACTTTACGTTTTTTTTTAAGGTTTTACCATATAAAATATTAAGATTCGATGTAGATCTTATGAGAAAGGAACTCTTCAATAACAAACAGCAAATTACCAACAATTACTGCGATCGAATGTATTTGTATGTAACAACAAATTTGCTGGAAGTTATTTATATTTTTCTATGAAAAAAAAAATAATTTTACCTATTACCACTTATCGATATAATTTAGTTAATTTACTCAATATCTTACTTACAAAAGTAATCCAATGTAAAATCTATATGACTGTAAAGTTTTATACTCAAAATATACTTTATTCAAATGGGCTTTAACAGCACTTTCGAATCGTCAAGTTATATGTCATATTTTCATTTTTAATTTTTATAAAGCTACCACCGGTTCGGAATGTAGTCTCTACCGAGAAGAACCGGCAAGAAACTCGACAGTAACTCTTTTAAAATCATTTATACAAAATGTATTTTTATTACATTTTAATTATGTTATCCGGATAGAAAATCAACGCTTATCAAATCCACGCCTCTTTGTCATCAAAATATTCTTGTATGGTATAATATGCTTTATTTATTAAAGACTTTTTAACGTATAAAGGGCTATATAAACTACTTTTAGCGTGGAAGAGTAACTATAGCATCCAACCATCCATCTTCAACTATCGCTTTTTAAATAGTACATATTAAAGCGACCGAATTCAAAAATTCAATTTTTTGGGCACAAAATGCAAAAAAGACGTTTTACACTTGGAACTTCGGCCATTTATTTAGACTTTAATGTCAAAAAATCATAAATAAGAACCACAGGATTACATTAAACTAAATTTGAATAACTTTAGCTAACTGGTTTCATACATATTAAGAATTCGGTCACTTTAATACCAAGCGTGCGATATACATATCCTACATACATACGTGGTGTAATGACGAAACTGATTGAAATAGACTCCGAAATTATCTTGAATTGATATCATTCTTGAATTCTAAAAACAAATACAAAATGTGACGAATACAATTTACACTACATTCGCGGCTACAATACATTATAAGTTTCTTTACGTATAAGGAAATAACAATCTTACTGTTCATCAATAAATATCTCGTTATAATCGGAATCAAACGAAAGTTTTGACACAAATCGACTCACATAAAACATTTGACTTAAAGCCAAATCCTGTTGCAATGATTTAGTCAAGAGAAAAGTGTAATAAAATTGACCATAATGTGTTTTGACTAAAATATAAATGTTAGGATATGTATATACAACAAATGTTTATTTCACTACAGATAATAAAAATACATGTCAAAGGTAATTTTTTTTATAATTTGTTGCCTACTATATAATTTTACTTTTAATATAAAAATACATATCCATATTAATATTATAAATGTGAAAGTAGATTTGCCTTCTTATTACGTTTTCAGATTTAAACTGCTGAACTAATTATGATGAATTTTATCATAAAGATAGATTAGACCTTGAAGAAGGACATGGCTATTTTGTGAAAAATCAAACGTAATTAGTGTGAAATAAAGGAAAAGTTTTAAGGTAGACACAGATACGAGAACTATATCCTGTCTTAATAATATTTGAGTATTAATTTACTGTATAATTTTTTAATATGGTCGACATTATACAATAGGCTTCAAGTATTACACAATCACTAGTCATAGACAATTCAAAAAGATAAAAGGATCTAATTTTGCGTGTGTCAGTACGAGCCCTCAAGCTGTCGAAATATCGGTGATTCCGAATTCAAATAAAAGTCAAACAATGGCTACGCGGCCCGAATCCACAATGTCTGGTGTGGGCTGACAGACATGTGGGTTGGAGGTCACGCCGTACGTCAAACTGCGTACGATAAATTCGATTTTTGAATTTGTAATTTTACTCGAAAATGTTTTTATAAAAAAAAAAAACAATAGATATTTATAGTCCATTTTTTTAATTGTCTTTATTTGGTAACAGTACTCTGAATGAAAACCATGATTTTTCGAATATTTTTTGTTTCATTATTCATTATAAAAAAATCATTCAGTTCAATCATTCAATCGATAATTTCTTATCTAACTCTTATGTGTGATTAAAAATAGGCCATATTTGTGTGCTAAATAAGACAAATAAAGAAAAATAGACTATAGTATAAATAATCTAATAATCTATCATATACTTTAATTATTTATAATTAGCAATAATTCATTTCGCTAAAATATTATTTTATTTTAATAAATACATTCGATCAATAAAATAAAGATATTGGAAAAATCCGATACAATTTAATATAAAGAAATTTAAAACTTGATAGAAGACGATAGTAAAACATGCGATTCCTACACTTTAAAACCAATCAAAGACAATCCAGGGTGTCCAAGGTAATTTAAGAAGAATTGTTTTTCTTTCTTTGCTTACAAATAAATATTTCTTAGTATAAGTATAATAATAAAAAATAAACGTTTTAAATTAACTGTGCGAGTACTCAATATTAAAAATCCCTTTTGTAGTCGGATTTACAACTTTTTATGCTAAAAAAATCATAATAATATGTATAATAAGTAGTTATTTTCAATAAGAAAGTATTGAAAATGAATTCATCAAATAATGACACGTTTGCAAGTTCGAGTCAAACAATGATGGTACAATCCCACTTTCGCGGTTCGGCCAAATGTTGCCTCCTTAAATGGAACAGAGATAACTGTAGAGAAGCATGTTTTTATTTTATTATAACTTTTGGATCTAAATCAAAGTATACCTTATTCAAGAAGGCTTTCACAAGCATGTTTGAATCGTCAAAACAGAAACAAAAAAAAATTAAGATAGCGTCAGCAAGAAACTCTATACTTTTAAAATTTTGTCAATTCATATATTTGGGAGTTACTACATATTAATAATCCTGTCAGCGTATAGTAAATTCAAGCAAATTTATCTTTATATATAAATAGCGCGAATCCGAGTAGCTCATGTGATATTAAGAGACCGACACCCATGGACATGTACAGCACTAAATACGGTAGAAATACGTTATTAACTTAAAAGATATGAAGGATGAAGAAGAATAGGAAATAGAGAAAGCAAATGAGCAGGGGGTCGGCTTTTAGGCGTAGTATCACTAGTGATAATTTCGAATTTTCATTTCAACCAAATTAATGTTTTCTTTTAGTTTCTATACAAGCGTTAACCACCAATATGTGCCTATGTAATAAAAGTATATACACGACACTACAAATTCAACAATTTTTAATTTAGATCGGTGGGTAATACATAAAAAATATATATAAATACAAAAAAGGCTAATTTTATTACTTTATACAGTAACATTCTTAACAATTAGTAAATAATTGTACAAAAAAAAATATATATATATTTTTAAAGTATCATTTATTTATATTATTCATCTCACCATCTCTATATCATTCGCTGTTTTCACAAAAGCGAATTATTCTCGGACACGGTGTATGTTTTGCATTGTCAATAGAGTGATTACGACACAGACGTTATCCTTGACAACTGCAAATTAGGCTGACCCGACGTAATGACACTATTCGTCTTGCATTATTACTATATTAAGACATTAATAAGGATTATGGAACATTTTAAGTGAAATCAATTATGTATATAGTCGAAAATATTTACATTTAACGCAATTTATTCACATAGGGTAAAATCATTAAAGAATTACTGCCACACTACAAAAGATTTAAACGTCAAACGTTTGTGTATAAAAATCCGTACTGCAAATCCGCGTCTAATGAGTTATGAATTCAAAATAACCTAACTTTTAGATTTATAAGTTAAATAGCTGCCCAAAACCTATTTTAACTGTCAAATATAACGTGTAACATTTTATTAATAAGTTTAATGTTTTTACTCGCTTTTAAGCAATTTAGATAATATTGTAAGCAATGTTTAAATTTTAAACACTGTTAAGCTGGACATGGTTTTATTCCATCTTTTGTAGTATGGCTAGTGAGTGAGGTGTCAAGCTGGCTGAAAAGAGGCGATAAACAAACAGTTTTTGGTGTACAGATTCGAATCCTGTTAAATAAACTATCATCTATTAACATATTTGACGGGTGTTACTGCACTATGAAACTACATTCAAGGCTTTTATATCAATAATACTTGTTATATCGAAGAAGGGAAAGGCCCCCAAAAATCTTATCAGTCGCGATTACAGCACACATAGAAAGAAATCCATATAATAACAATGATCATATTGTTATTATTGCTGAACAAAAAGAATTTCTGTTTTTTTTTTTTTTGTAAAAAGGCAATTTAATCCCCCACACTGCTTAATTGAAGATTCCACCTAGCACAAGTTAATTTATTCCTTGTTATTGAATATGTAAAATGGACGCTGATAAGCAATACTATGTCAAGCCACACATGTTTAATTTATAGGAAATGGCATTCAAAGATGCCAAAGGTAGTCTTAATTAATCTGTTTGATGGAATATATATCCATGTTTTCTTATCTACATTGATAAAAAGTTTAATCAATTAAAAATAGATTAGCTTAGTCAAGAGCTTTAATTAGTTTTTCAAATATATGTGATTATTGCATAATCCAAAATATGGAAGACTTCAATGTTCTAAACGTTACATTAAGAAACTTTTTGCGTGCATATATAGTTCAGAACACTTAAAAATATTTTGAATTATGTTAAATACGTGATGATCAGAATTCATCAATATCTCTAAATTTGACTTTATGTGGGTTAACACATTATTGTTTATCAGCATCCAAATATGCTTAGGGATAGAATCTGTGATCATTTTCGATGTAGTTGTTCTGCCCATTACGTCAATTACTTATAAATATTACAAATAAAATTATTTTTTTTTTAAATTTTACTTTCCAATTAAACAATGTCACTAAAAGATAACCTCAATTTCATGTCAAAATTATCTCTAACGCGTAACAAAAAGTGATAGTGAAGTGTTAAATCTTCTGCGTGAACCCATTTCAATTCCACTCAGTAATTAAACATGTCCAAACAAGAGAATCCTACGCACGCAGTGGGCAGACGGTTTAGTAATAATCTCTCATCGCAGATCATTAATTACTAGCTATTATTATAAATGAAAACCAATTACACATTTCAAAACACTGGTATTGTAATAAAATTTGATTTATATAACTTTTTGTTTCTACTACTCACTTATCTCGTGTTCGTACAGTTCTTGCTACATGGTTTTGCTTAGTTTATTTCTATTTGTAAAAAATGTCTTAAAATATTTTAGGGTGTTGGACATTATGTCAACGCTGTTTATACATATAAAGAATACGACATATTTCTAATCTACTAATAAACGTTTTCTACTAATTAATTATCTAGATAGGCCACAAATGTGCACGGCTAATTATTTTACGATATTATTATGTACATAAGTATACCTAATGTATGAAAATAATCAAAATATGTTTAGGGATGTTCATAGTACATTATTTATATATTATTACATATATTTCCATTAGAATCTGATTATTTAAACTAAACCTTTCTTGTACAAAGTAATAAAACACTAAGTAGTTTTCTAGGATCTGTATTTATTTTACTAAAAAGATTAGTTTTCTTATAACCACGTCTCTCGATTACAAGTTTGGAAACTATCGATTTCAAGTTTCATATTTTACTTTATATAAAAAATAATACTGTGTTTCGTTTAGCATTAGTTATATGTAAAAGGATAAAAACAAACACAAGGCAAAAGAGGTTACCCAAATTCGTGCTTATTATGCTAATATCTAAGACACACAATGACCAACTGTCGCGAGCCAAGCAACAGGTGAAATCGAACTGACCAAACCTAAATACTTAATCCGCATGCAACATGCACATGCTAACCGCAATGCTCACAAATTCCCATTCAGGATACTAAACGGCCACAAAGGCACATGTCTAATAATATATGTCCAATTGCATAAGAACCCCAATTTCGTATTAAAGGCCAGTTCGAAATAATTATCATTAACTGAGACATTAATGGTTTTTGTAGGCTCTACTGAATTGCGGTTTTAGAAATAATGTTGTAATTGTTTTTTTTTTAATTTATATTATCACATGATTAAAAAATCAGAGCAGTCAGTGAGTATCAGTAAGAGCTTGTGAATATATCAAAGTTGGATAAAGGTGTTTTTGGAATTTAATCAAAAAAAATATAGAAACTTAATCCACTATTACTACTGCTACTCTTTGCAATATGGCGGATACATGCTAGCGGACAATACAGATGATTTAAAAACCCAAACAGAAGAAAAAAAGTGAAAAAGGTTCGTAAGGTCTAAATTCCTAACGTAATTTAATGCTATTATAGCTATAAAGACTAAGCATTATACGGACAATCATAATTGCATCCTCTTCGTACCCTATTGAAATAAAAAAAACAACTCGTTATATTAAAATTATCGAATTGTTAAACAAACAATTATTTCAATTTAAATATCGAACAAAATAGCTCCATACCTTTAACCTACACAATTTTTTTCACTGTAAATTTTTTTAAGTGAAAAGAAGTCTGTATACGTCGTTTTTATTTAACGTCCTATCACAATGACAAAGCTGTAAGCTAGATTAAAAAAAAAGTTAATACATGAATGAATTTCATATGAATGATGACCCATTGAATGTGTTTTGAAAACATCGTCATCACATAAAGGGTGTGGTAACAGAAATGTACAGTCATCAACATAACAAAGTTGATTTTGACATTTCAAATTGTCGTTATTAGCATACTGGCCAGCGGTGGACTCGCGCTTCGAAATTTAAATTTTTAAACAGCCTTTCACATTTGTCGACTGTTCTGTCATTCATAAGTTACATATTCTTTTTTGTTATTTTTTAATTGAATAGCATTTTTAATTATATATTATAAAGTTATATAGTAAAATATAAATAAGCAAATAACGTATTTTTGAAAAGTGTTTGTTGTGGTTTTTTTTTAACTAGTCTATTAATACTTGATCAGACGAGGACCAATGTACCGGCTATGTTTTTGTCCGTCGTTATAAAACGTTTAGAATTATATTTTATAACCCATACGACTAAAAGTACCACGTAAAAAAGTGTTCTGAAAACGGTTTTACTTTGTGACGAACTTCAACGATCCATGGACATTAATCCCTCGTGTGCGCAGTTCATTAATATTTCACTATTAAATCATGCCATACAAATATTCTGAACGATGATTTTATTTTTTTAATGAAATATTCTTCTTTAACTTAAACTGACATTAACTGACAATTGATTACTTGATTTTGCTTGATTTTTTTATAATAATTAGCTCCCAGATTTGAATACGCGACCATTAGTTTAAATCTACAATTTCATTATATTGCATCACGAAGGCTTTATTTTTACGTATAATAATTAAATTGATGGTAACATTAACACTGTATCATTGACCGTATTGTTAGTGTTATTAATCAATATCACCATTATTAACAATAACAAATCAAATCAACAGTACCTACTATTGTTAAAATAAATCCATTAACTTGACCGATGATAAAGCGATTCACCATCAAATTTGTTCAGACAATAAAACAAAACGTCTGCCCACTCGTGCGTTTAAATTGTAATAAAAAAAATCTTCCAAATATGTATGAATGGATGAACGATGTAAGCTCCGATAGAGGTGTGATCTCGAATTTTACTATATGATTATTCAAATATTCTCATTATCCATTGACTGTGTAAGATGCTAACAACTCAATGCTTTTCGTACTTCATCGTCAATGGATTAGAGGGTTTATTTATGTACGTATTTTGAACTTTTTCTTATATGGAAGGTACGAAGGGTGATTAGAATGAGCATGCGCGTGGGCAGGCGTCTTGTCATCGCAAGGGTCATTGTGTGTACGCTATGCAGACTGTAGTATTTTTTTAGAATAGTCCCCGAGTAAACTCGCAAAAACTTTATAACTTTTTAAAAACTCGCAAAAATTTTCACCCACTCACTAATTTTGTTTTTCAGTATGAAAATACATGTTCAGATGAAAAAAAAGTATTAAGCACGAAAAATTATTCATATATTGAATATGAATTATTTCGATTAAATATTTACCTACTACTAGAAAAAAAATCGTAAATTCTTCGTGGCTCCTGAAACGGTTAATTCAAGACGTCGTAAAAAAATTAAAAAAATATATAATTTATAATTTTACTATAACAGTCTTGTCTAACGAATCGAAATGCATAAGAAACAAACGGATTTGCATTGAATGAACGCGGGCTGGACACGAGCGCGCGGCCTGTCATTAGCGGACGCGCAATCTGTCGCCCCACCCTGCGCATGCGCCGAACTCAAATTATTGTGTTCAGCGCTTGCGACACTCGTAAGCGTTCCGTCACCTTATTTTGTGGCTCGCTGTATTTTAATTTGTAGTGCCGGCTTATTAGTTACGGTTGTAATGAAATAGGTGACAGGAAATCATATAGGCACTTATGTTACTAGTTGGTCCCTTTAATTTCGCTTGTATAGAATAATTATTTTGAACAGCCAATTTCCTATGGAAAGTATGAGTACACTCAATACAAACTTTCATCCCTTTTTTAACCATCTTCAAGTTAGTTTCGCGACATAAAATCCTAATCTATATCAATAACGAAATTTATTACAATCTATTCAGCAGATCAGATAAACAGTCATTTACTTAAACGTAGAGTATTATAATTTTACAATTTCTTTAGTAAAATGACACCAAAATATTTTTAGAAACAACAACTGAAAAACTATAAAAATACTGTACTTGTTAATTGTTTTGATTAATCGCGTAACAAGCCTATTTTTAGCCGACTTCCGAAAAAGTTAAAAATTCTAACAGCAACATAATGTATACCTATACTTTTTATCAATAAGTTGACCTGTAATTGGTCAGAAATCTGTTTAAAATATTATCCACTAGAAACGAAAGAGTGCTAAACGTTTCACGCACATTCATAACTATAAATTATGACACTATCTACGTCAGGGTTATTCAAAGTGTGGTTCGAAATTTAAATTGTACAAGTTCGAGAAAAAAGAATACCAGATTTTATATTTAGTTAGTACTTTACTAATTGACAAATTGCACGACAGATCGATCAACCTGGCGATTCACAGTCGCTGAATAAATTAAACAGGGGTTCATAAAGCTATAAGTTTGAGTAGCCCTGATCTACGATATTGGGTATTGATGAAACATACGCTAGCTTACTTAGGTACCCGATCAATGCGGGTTCTATCGTATGACGAGCGTTTGAAAAAGCATAGGGTCAGAAAAAGTTGTATTAAAACCTCCTCGCGTACCGGCCTTTGTCCACGTGTTTTTTACCATCCACCCTCATTTATGCTTTTTTGCAACAAAAAAGGTGTTTCTATAAAATTTCAAAGGAAACGATGCGAATAATTCTTCGTTTCATGTTTCTTAGTTTTTTTTTCTATGGGAAATATTCGAACGCCCACATGTGTATCTATCTGTGATCTCTTTTTGATAGACCTCCTTTTGCGATGGACCCCGGGTTCCATTGTCCACTGTTTTTCAACTTTTATGGCCATTGTTAAGGATATAATTAGAAAGAGTTGATGGATGACATGATAGATAGGTTAGATCTTTAAATGATTTTTTATATTTATTAATCTATAATTCTATTAAATGTAAGTTAATTCTATAACTTTGCGGATGTCGGACAGTATGTGACTGTGTTTTTTTGTTGAATAATAATGATAGGCAATACATTTCACCAGTTTTTTTTTATAACAATTACATACCTATATGATATTGTGATGGTACAAAAAAATGCACACATTTAATTCAAATAAAATTATTTTTGAAGAAAAAATAAAACTGCCAATTACAGCAAGAAGATTAATTTTAATTTATTTAAATATGGCATTGAACAAAAAAAAATTACAAAAAATTCGTGTCATTAATTTAAGTACTTGACTCTGGGTATAAATGCGGTCATCTTGTTTTTTATATACACAAACATAATGTTTAGCTATCGGTCCGATGGTATCTGCTACACATGTTGCCCTGCTAATGAATTTGAGGACAGCGTTAAAACATTTAGTTTATGGAGCGATGAAATAGATGGGCGGTCTTTCCATTGAAACAATCTAGGGAAATTTTTAAACTTAAAGTTTTTGAATACTGTAAGATACTGTTAGAATGGGCATTTTATTTTTAACGTTTTAATAGACTTAATTGTAATATTATTATGATCTCTAATCAATGTAGTGTTAGAATTGTGCCGTGCAAAATGTTATTAAATATTTTTAAAAAATATTAATAAAATCAAGTTTGACTAAGTCAATACATATTACGGATGTAGCGTTAAAAATAATTGGCCGACGCTGACTGGAAACTTGTCGCCAGAACTTTTGTCCTTCAAAAAATTAAATAGTCATTCGAAAGACATTATACAGTACTTTTAGTCATTCTGCGTTATGTCTCAGAACATTGTTCCTCGTCTACGCAGGCCTTAATTACGGCACCACTATCTGCGTTGTTGTGGTTGTTATGTACTTAACTGTTATATAACAATTACCTCCAACGTAATATCTATTTTATAGAAATTAATTTTATAGTACTGGTAATACTCGTCCATATTATTCAAAAAATAAATAAAACTTTATCAAACTTTTTAACACAAAATAAAACAAACATTTAAAAAACTTGTCCATATAGACAGATAATAAATTAATTTCTAAATAAGTTACTTTGAAATAATAGCCATTAAATTTATTCATCTCACATCGTTCACAGATAAAAAATAAAAAGGGGCGATGCTACCACTTCATATGATTTATGCAAGTTCGGTGTCCATAACGGTACATTTTTTTACTTGTAACCTGACAAAAAACACGCCTCATGTGGACACAAAAATAAACTAAGCAAGTCCTTGTGCTAGCAATTTTATACATACATTTAATACATAACAATGAAATAATTAAACAATAAAAATAATAAAGATCTGCATAGACTAAGAACAAACATCCGAGTACTTTTTTGTCCTTCGAAATAGATCTTATAGAAATTAAACGCACATAACTAATTAAATACATATATCGCGTAAAAAGTCTCCCAAATAAGAGTTTTATTTTGTAATGGCTTAGGTTTTAAGTCATCTGCGAACAAAAGTCTTTGCACAGGCCAGAATATCAACTTTGTTTTTGTGATATAAAATCGCAATTGGTTCGTGTGTTGTAAGTTGGGGTTTTTACCATCTTCCAGAAAGTTTCATAAGGTGGATTTATATGTAAGTAATATACTTTATACATGCTCTGTAAGCTCTAGTTATCCACACAACCGAAGCGACGAACGGAAATTTCTCTGAATAGTTTTGAAAAAATTCCTATATTTTTGTCAAAAAATGCTTAATATAGACGAACATTCTTTTAACAATCTTTTGACAATGTGATACAATATGATATTGACCTAAACCACAATCAGATTGTCTTCTACTGTGTTTTGTTTTTTGCTTCATTTTTTTTTTCAATTTTGTCAAACTATTGTGGGTCAGTTTGGGCACACACATGTCTCACGTACCACAATGATTTATGTGTAAAAAAAAATTAAAACTTCTCATAATTTTGTGATGCGTGATATCTTTCCCAAACCTATTCATAATTTCCTAAAAAATAAATATAGGTATATTTTTTTTTAATTTCTTAACTAATACGCATGACTTAAATGCGTACAGTCTAAAAACATTAAATTGTATTGCATTTCAGAAATCAAAATTTCTGAACATTAAAGAGTTTTTACATTACTAAGTTGTTAGTGTTTTTTTTATCTACATAAGATGTTTTTTAACTTTCTTCTATACGTTGTTATTAATGTAACAAGTCACACGTGAGTGAGGGCGGCGCACACATGGTCGCCAGATACGATGGGCCAGACGGACATGTGATGTGGACATTCACATTCCTAGCATATATATCATAGAACATATATTGATTAGTATATAGGATCTTGTATTCGTTAGTATGTTAAAATTGATCTTGTGTTAAGTATGAAAGCTTTTGTACTTTTTTGATAGGAATGTTTTGATTATTTTTTGGGACACTGCGGGAACTTATTCAACAGACACTGATGATTATAACTAAAATGTGTAGTTTTAGGAAATATTTAATAAATTCATGGATAATTAGATTGATAAGAATAATGAAGATAAAGGGTTCTACGGACTATTAAGTTTTCTAAGAAATGAAAAACTTTATCTAGCTTTGTTTTACATCGTAATGTTAGTAAAAATAGCAGAATAATGTCATAGAAAAGCCTTAACACTAAACAAATCACGAGTAATGATTTAAAAATACTCTGTTACGTATACCCATAAAACGAAGTATTACAGCATAGAGCTGGTAATCTAGGTAACTGTAACATTCATGTCACACATGCTCACGACAAAATCAGATTTCGAAAAAAAAATCAAATCTCAACGATTCAAATTTCGAACAGGGCGGCGTGACGGCACACCGACGCGATATAGGAAAGTCTGGACAAAAAAATCGTGGTGAAATACCGCTAGCCGACGACGCATCTGGAAGCCGTTGCGCTCTCACCGTTAGCTTCGCTCTGACCCGCAAAAAACGTGGAGTGTAGGTGTGTTCCAGCTTTGTTATTGTGAAATTATATGCGATATGTAATTACGATCGCGTGACAACCACTGACGGGTACATTGTGTTAAAGGAATGGGCCCGTTTTTTACCGTAGTGCATTATATTCGTTTAAATTGTTTTCGGATACAGATTTAAGCGCTACGCTTTATTAAAACTCTGTAGTTTTTTAATATTATTTTTATATATTTCTCCTTTAAGTGTAGATTAAGTTTAACTACGGTTATTATATGGTTTGTTTAAAAAATTTAGATCAATGTACGAAAGCATTTGTGAACAGCCTGTAGCTAATCCCACAGGATAAGCCGAAGATAAAACAAATATCCCTTGGATATAAGGGTCAAAACCCATATTGCGTAAAGTTGCCCATGTGAGCGGTTTATGGGATTTTTTTGTGCACCTCCGAGACTATTTTTAACCACTGTTTGGTCTAAATTACGTATACTTAGTATGTGGTTGGAATCGGTCAAACATATTTGAAATAAATGTAAAGTTTTATTTTATTCATTCGAATCTAGTCAAATCAAAATATCTTCATTCAAGTAGGCTTTTTAAAGGCACTTTTGAATCGTCAAAACAAACAAATTTAAATTTAAAAAATTTAAATTAATGAAAAGTTACCACCATTTCGTAAAGTAAGTTCTACCGAGATTAACCGGCAAGACACTCACTCACTAGTCTAAGCATCCTTTTAGGTCTATATAGTATGCTTCAGATAGCACGTCAGTATCTCGATCCTAGATCTCATAGGGCGTTGTTAGTACATATAGAGAAACGACCCTAAACTAGTTTAAAGAATGGCATGCCTTCGAAAATTGCTAAAATCAGATTTATTTATAAGATTGGGGCTAAGATTATAGCATAAGCAGACTTCGGCAGAAAATACAGAAAAAAACTGTTTATTAATCCCATTACTGCTTAAAAGCTGATAACACATCATAAATGAATCTAACAAAGCGCTAATACGAAAATTTTACAAGCTAATTAATATCTAAAGCGATCAAACAACCGTCGGAATTCAAATACAGTACAAAAAATCACCAAAAATCTTTCCCACATGTGGTTAACGTGAACAATATTACTTCGACATTCGTTAGAGGATAGCCAGCTCTATTGCTTATAAAATAGAGTACAAATTAGTTCGTATTAGATATCGAAGGTTTTTTTTCATAGCCGGATAAATAGGTCGCAGGTTATTTGCAGTTGCAAGGTGTAAGCCTCTAACGGGACGTTCGGGGCTAAAATAAACGGAACGAACTTGTCATGACGACGTTACGGCGATAAAGGAAACGTTTGTTTTAAAAGCTGTATTTATAGTGATATAGGTGTAGGAAAATAGGTTGATATACTGTTATTGAGGAATTGTTTATTATTGTTATATAAAATTGTTTTTTTTTATGTCGCGATATGTCTGAATGTACATATGTGTTTATGTATAAGTGCAAAATAGATAATTTGATATTAATTTGATAATAAGCTGTCATATTTATCGATGACGTTTAAAATTATAACTCTGATTAAATGAGTAGTAGGCGTGAATTACATTTGTAAGTTTTACTCTGGTAATTGACATCAACTAACCATGTTACCAGTAACCTTGCGAAAGCTGTTGCTTTAAAAATAAAGTCACTGACAGTAAATTCTTTCTGGTGTTG
Source organism: Hypolimnas misippus (assembly GCA_037950945.1). NCBI lineage: Eukaryota > Metazoa > Arthropoda > Insecta > Lepidoptera > Nymphalidae > Hypolimnas > Hypolimnas misippus. The sequence continues at coordinate 4,878,295 of JBBEEQ010000019.1, forward strand.
AGCGATGACCGTTTATGTATATTTTTATAAAAGTCTGAGATCAAAACTCATAAGTGTATTTCTTATAAATACGAAAATTGGCGAGTGTATGTATGTTTAAAACTTCTTCGCGCTGTTACAGTCCAACATATTTATAAAATTCAAAATAGATGTATATTATTTATTAGATTAGGATGTTTTCTTTATCTTGCAATTGAAATCGCAGGCCCAAACTTCGTAGATATAATATTTTTTCATTTTATGAGAACTAGTGGTGCCTTAGCAGTTAAAATTCGACCGTAATTTACATTTTCAACCGATTTCAAGATTGACTACAGATAATCTTTTCTTAAATTGACCATAGACTATTACAATAAACAAAGGAGTATATACGTATAAGCGCGTGAGTGTTAAATAGTAGTGTGTGTTATGTTTTTTTTTTATTGATTTAATGTATTTTTATGAATAATTTTAAAAATATATTATCATTCTGCACTCCTTCTCTACATAAACTATAAGTGAGTAAAATTAATTAGGTGCTTCTCCGTCGTAAAATGGGATACAAGGTTTTCGCTTATATAGATTATCATAAGTTTACAATTTTGCAATAGAGAAAATGTTTTCTGTTTTCCTTTTGAGTGTCCAAAAAGTGCATATTGCTTAATTTTTCGTGTATTCCTCGTCACTGGTGCGGCACTCTTGCGCCGATCACGTCCCGAGCGTCTCGTAAACCACATCGGATTTATGATACACGAACGAATTTTGCGGTGTGACTAAGATGGATATATTATAGAAAGTTGCGATGAGTCCACGTGTTACATCTGGTCGTTGTTGGAATAACTTTTTTTTAATAAAAATAGCGGGAAAACGAACAGGCGAGTAACCGGATGTTACGCGATCATCGCTACCCATGGACATTTCTAGCAATGGAATAGTCACAAATGCTTTACCAACTCCAAAAATAATATATTAAAAATAACGTTTATTTAAGAAAAAAAAAACAAGTTTACAATTATGTAACTTACAAATTTCGGTTTAAAAACTTAAATAGGCGTAAAAATAAAACCTACTGTCCTTAAGGTAAAAACCTGTATTTCAGGCGACTGTGCTAAAAAGGATTAAGAGGAATATAAAGTACATAAGGAATGGTGTAAAGGTTAGGTTACCAGCTCACAATTATATACGCTGATTGTGCGAATATGGTTCTGCTCCGGTCGTGTAAGCCTGTATACGAGCTGTAGTTACAAGACCACAGCTAGTCTTTACTAAATAAAAATTAGAAATACAAAATCTCCTTTGTTACAATTTCCATTGAATATAGCTATCGTTTAGTAAGAGTTATTTTTTATCTTTTTTTCTACAGTATTAACAAAGAAAAGTTTCATCTTTATTCGAGCCATCGACATTATTATGCTCGTCACGTAAGCAGGTCCAGCCACGTATAAAGGCGTGTTTACACTTAGCGCGATCAATCTCCATCAAGCGACGACGCTATCAGTATCCGCCTACGGATTAGTGCTATGTACGTGTAGACGTGGCACTAACTTAAAATGCGTAAACCGTTTAGTTAATAAAAAAATTAAGACTTTATAAAAACAATTTGATTTTAAAATCGAAATATGTAATTTCATTTGTTTATATGACATACTAATTCTAGTTATTTTAATTTTAAAATTAAACTACTGAAACGATTTTGATAAAAAAAACGAATTTTCAAAATCAGTTAGTAAATGACTCCGTTCTGAAGTAAAAAACAAAAAAACATACACTGCGAATTAAGAACCTCCTTCTTTTTTGAAGTCGGTTAAAAAAACCATTCATAATAACGAACTGGACGCGTATAAAACTGTAAATAACAAATATTAATAGTATATCCTTTACATATATTTTTCTAGAACTGGTGAAACTATTATTTAATTTTTTAAATTTAATTAAAATTGCTAATACAGAGCAATTTAATAATTAGTAAATAGAAGAGTCTTTTTAAGAACTTTAAAGACCGCGTTAGATTTGATATTTATAAAAAAAAATCTCTTATAATAAATTCTCTATATAATAGGTAGGCTCCAACTTATTAAACGTAGACCTAATTTCAGTACGATTTATAGCTATTATTTTCAGAATGTTTAATTTTTTTATAACGATATTCGAATCATTGCCGTCACATCTTTTACGGCCTATATAAAATTAACGAAATAATCTGTACTTATACACCGAATCAAAAAAAAATTAAGAATCGAACCTAGTGCTGTTCTGCACTGCGCTAAGTTACAAAATAAATATACGGGCCCTAAAGGCGCTTCTACACATTCCGAACGCTTCGCTAAGTTTAACATCATCGTCCATCAACGCTTATCACGTGTAACGTTATCTTAGGGATAAAAGTAAGGAAATATACACAACAGAATTATTGTTTTCAGTAGTCGAACGTGAATGCTGTACTCTCACGCTGTGTCATCGTATCTTCTTGTAAACTTTCATGCATAATACAGACATATAAAGATATGTATAATATGTTACTGTATAATATATTTCAAAATATAAGATATTTTATGAAAGTCCATATCTACGTTTCAAAATTTTATCTGAATAAATCTATGGAAGTAATTGCTAATAAAATTGCTAATTCTTTTTATTAATTAATTAAATCGCTTTGATGAATAGTATATTATTATAGTTATATTTTATTATAGTTTACCAAAAATAATAAATGTAATAATTTTTTTTTTAATTGAAGTTCACTTATAAAACCTTATATTTTATTGTAGATTGAGTATCTGATTTCAATCAATTACTGACGTCTAACGCTATTACAATATGTTTACATACTGAAAGACATGTTATATACACTCATACTCTTGTTAGGCTATCTAGGCAATCGTTACTAGGTTACAGAGTTATGTCAATTATGCGAGTAAAACTTACTTTAATTCTTGCCTTACGTACGCTATTTACGTGAGCTATGTTAACAGTTAAAAAAAATATTTTGATACTAAAATCAAAAATCAACTGATAGAGTGAGTAGAGCATTTTGTGATAGCTAAATTTAATATTTATAAAACACTGGGTTTTGTTAGAATTTGATTCCGTATTATGTTATATGGATGCTGATAAGCAATTATTTACATTTGCCACTTAATAAGTTTAAAGCCTACGTTAAAAAATCTTTAATAAATAAAGCATATTATACCATACAAGAATATTTTGACGACAAAGAGGCGTGGATTTGATACGCGTTGATTTTCTATCCGGATAACATAATTAATACATTATGTATAAATGATTTTAAAAGAGTTACTATCGAGTTTCTTGCCGGTTCTTCTCGGTAGAGACTACATTCCGAACCGGTGGTAGCTTTATAAAAATTAAAAATGAAAATATGACATGTAACTTGACGATTCGAAAGTGCTGTTAAAGCCCATTTGAATAAAGTATATTTTGAGTTTGAGTTTGAGTTTGCGTTTATATGTCAACCCACAAAAACTGAAATTCAGAGATATTGATGTATCCTGATAATGCGTCACGTATTTCATATTAATAAAAAAATAAAGTCATCTAAACTAAATAAGTGCGGAAAAGTGTCTTAATTTAGTGTTAGAATATTGAAGTGTGTTCCATATTTTACAATAAGCAATTATCTCATATATTTAAAAAGCTTATTATTAGATAAAAGTTTTTACTATATCAATCTGTATTTAATTTATTATACCTTTTATCAAAATAAACAGAAAATATTTATATATATACATATATATATATATGTCTTGAAACAAATTTATTAAGAATATGAAGAGTTGACATCTTTAGACGGTATTTTCTCCGTCCGTCCGTTCGTCAGTTTGGCTTGACATAGTATTGCTTATCAGCGTCCATTTAATGTAATAGATTTTGAAGTCCGTTCCTCGGAACGTCGATGTCTCATCGTGATGATACTTAAGATCAAGAGCTCTATTAACTGTTAATATCTAATGTAATGACCCGTTCTCACAATCGTTCATTTATGAATGCTTGAGGCAAAATGTCACAAGTAAAAATTCTAGATTTTCAAAAAGTGGCGCTTTAAAATAATCGAAAGTAGTATTAAATCTGTGTATAAGCCGAAAATTACATTTGTAGCTTTTACTCTCGAGAGCGATATAATACAACTTTGTAGCCTAGAAACAGATACGTCTTAAGTAATTACGATGGCTGTGACTGTCAAAAGACACTGACAGTAAATTCTTTCAGGTGTAAAACTATTAAAAAATCTTATGTTAATCTTTATGAAAGTCCGAGAGCAAACTTAGAAGTATAATTCTCGCGTTACTAATATCCTTTTGTAAAATATTTAAATTTTAAGGACTGTTTGCAAAAAAAAAAACAACTGAATGAAAGTATTCCTTATCATAACAATTGGTTATTTAATTATTTTGAACCAAGTAGCTTTAAAGTAGGTATATTCATTTTAAGTAACATTTAGATGGTGTAATTAGGTTCTAAAAAAAGTTCAATAAAATATTCGTTTCATAAATTATTATTAAATACTGTCTATACCAATATTATAAAGAAAGAACAAAATAACAATCCTATATATGTAAATTGAACTCCGTAACAAATGTACTGAAAAATGTATGGTAGGGGAACATTATTCTAGATGGTAATAGGTTTATATTTTATGTGAATAAGCGTATGATTTTAAAACAAATTAACGAAAATGAAACAACAAGCAAATACCAGCTACCAATACCAATAAATAAATAAATAAATAAAAATAAAAAGTCATATGATATAGAGAAAAAATGTCTTATGTCACTTTTGCGTTAATATTAAAGCTTTTATATTAGTCCGGATTCGCCATTCATTCTCTGACAGCTATATACGGCAATAATTCTTTTTAATGCCCCATTTGATTAGACACACAAAAGATGCGCCACGAAGGCTATTCACAAGGCTGTTTAGCTATGATTTATCCGTTGTTTTATTTTTAGTTCGTGTCTTAACAACTACTTGAGTACATCTGTCATAATTAGTTTGCGTAATTTCGTTATTACAAAGAAGATATGTGTCAACTTTCTAAATTAGAAACCTACATTAGTAAATAAATTGTAGTTTGTAGCTGAATGATGAATATGGTTAGGCACTTCAGTTCGAGACACAAGGGAACTTATTATACACATATACTTCAAGCTTATACCCTAATTAGTTAAGAAAAATAAATCCACTAATATACTACTAAAATGTATATATTTCAGCTGTATTTTTGTTTTTCCTCATACAGTAATAAATGACTTTTTTATTAATATTCTGCTAATGTAAACGTTAATGTAACACTTATTTTATATAAGACATACTTAACTAAATATTCAAGATATTAAAGAGAGAGCAAATTTTGTACGTGCAAAATACATTACGAAACCACTGAGGCTCTTTTAAAAATTATGGTACGATTTAAAAGATGTCTACATTATCCTACGTAGTCAAAGGCTACATATTATGTATACATGTGTATATTTTTTTTATAAAATAGCAAAGCAAAACCACGAAAAAAAGCTAGTTATGATATAAAGTTTCTTTTAATCGAAAAAAAAACAAATTTATACATACGACAATATTACGCAAACAATTTTAAGGTAGCCAAACTATTTAGTAAACGAATAGTGTTCTGTTTTATTGTCTAAACAGTTACATATTCTAGGAATGACCGCTAAGATCGTAGCACAGATAAAAAAGGACGAAAACGACACAGACACCACAGATAAAAAATATGTTTTGACAGGGGTAGTAATAATTCGCTTCTCTTAAAAAAGTCTATAAAATATTCTGATAAATGTCTGGCGTGGTCATGAGTGGCAGACGGTCATGACACGCAGAAAAACTTAAATTGACCACCTGTTACTAAACTATAAATCCTGTTATATCAAAATCATCTTAACTCCTATTAATTTAGGGGAAATTTATACGAATTGAGATCTACTGTTGTGGACGGATGTAACGGAGGGACGGGTTCGATATGGTTAGCAAAGCTCTTTAAAAAATTCAAATATGATGAAAAAGTTATTATTACAAAAATCTACTTTACCGGGTACTTTAACATATCCTTTATAAAGTATAAGTTAAAGTACCTATAGATTTTGCAATATATTTCCTAACTTAACAAAAGTAGTGAATAACCTCATTTCTTACAATATTAAGACTGTATTAAGTTATTTAGGTATTTATAGTCGAAATGGCACAACTAGAAAGACGCACGCAAATATCTGGTTAGATTTGCCGTCACTATTCAAACAGAACTTGGGCACGCACTGTTTTTTGTCGCTAAACGCCACGGCCATCTGGCAAGTATTTTTTATACACAAAAAACAAGCCTGACCCTTTCTTACCTTTTGTGCTAGCCCTCGTTTTTTTCAACCAAGTAGACCCTCACAATATGTTGAATTAGCGTATTAGTTAAATTTTGTATAAACCTGACGAAGTTTTTGATTGAACCAGCTAACGGATTGCCTCTTAACGGTTTCTTGTTTTTATACTTCTTGTGTTGAATTGAATAACTTTTATGATCAATTTTTTTTACATCATTATCGATTTCATACGTACTTAGAGTCCGAGTGCACCTGCGTCCAATTTATTTTCTAATATTTATATCGAAATATTTCGTATAAACGTATTTGTAAAGAATCCGACTAATAATAAGGGTTTCATAATCTGTCTTCGTAATCAAAACGACAGCCTGCAGAATTTCGTAATTCTCAAGTTCAAAAGCAAGCCGACTGTAGTGCCAATCGAAGTCCTTGAAAATTTAAAAAAAAAACGTCCCGGTTGACGACCGAGTACGCGAGTGAGTGAGTAAACGAACGAGTGAATGAAATATCGGCCTGCGGATCTCTTCTCTGTGTTTATTGTATTAAATACTTTTCACAATAGGTAATATCGCGATTTGTATGCATGCGGGGGTTGAATTGAGAAGGAATGCAGTTCATAGAATTTCTGCAGCGGAATTTACGAGGGGAGTTACATTTCGTATCAAAAGCTCATTCTTAATTGAATTGTTAGAAGATAATGTTGATTTTAAAATTTCTTACTTAAATTGTAATGTTTCCATTTAAAAGTTGGTTATATTTTCGTATTTTGATAGTAATTGAGTTCAAATATCTTGCGGAAATTCTTCTTTGTGTTTTGTATGGTAATTGGAAATCACTGAACTTTTTAGATTTCAACTAATTTTCTGTGTTAAATTCTAATTATATTTTTATACAAAATAATTAAATAGATCGAAACATGTATTCTAGGGTTCAAATCTCGTCTAAGAATTTACGTATTTATATAATATATTCTTAGAGTGATATCTTAATTCTATACGATTAGTTCCCAATACAATATTCAAAGGTAATTCGTAAAAATCGTGAAGTTCAAAGCTAAGGCAGTTTCATACATTCGGCTAAGATATAAGGTTGCATGTCAAACATCCCCTATTAGGCTTCGTGACTGGCTGAGCCATTTCACCGCTGTACTCGTATTTATCGGAACGTTTCGTGCGACACGCCGTAGACACTGGTGTACTACGTACGACTAAAGAAGATGCACAGAATGGTCAAATGCTATATAAAATGGACAACGCTGGTACTAAAAAACTGTTATTTTTTTCGGAGTGAAAATGTTTTATAAAATAATTCTTAATTTACACAACTTTGGCTTACACACTCTTGGCTAGTTTTCATTTATGAATTATAGCCTTCGCGAGTTCTAAACCTACAAGTATTTGTCGGTTCGTATTTTATAATTCCGAAAATTTGGATTGTTGGTAGAAACTAGCAATTGAACATAATAATTCGTTGGTAGGTTTATATAAACTAGCCAAGACAGACCTTAGGCTACAATACATTATCTTATGTTATAAGAAGATATGATATGTTATACTGTTACTTATAAATAAATTTCAGGACTGACCATTGAACTTGGCACCCATTTAGATCTCACTTCTTTTGTCGTTGAAGTGCATTTATCATAATAGTGAACTTGGCTCTCATTTCACATTTATGTTTTTGATTAGATTTTATATTTCACTTATCACTTAAATAAGGTATTCCTCTGTCTCTGCCCCACCTCTGCACTCGATGACCCTTTCGGCGATACATACTGGCAGCATGACCTTGAAAGGATAGTCAGTACTTTTTTAGATTAACTTGAAACAGTACCTAATATTGTGCCGAGGGTCAATTACAAACAAAAAGAAATCAAACCGTGCACCGTTATCACGTGAACGTTATCAGAGGTGGGCAGAGGCCACGGGTCACACGTCGTGGCACGGCCATCTCCGCCCCGCCCTCGGACGCGATGGCCCGTCGGTGCGATCCGTAGTGGCAGCATTACCTTGAAACTAGGTACACGTATGAATAGCATTAAACGTGATAAATATTCATATGTTTTTTTCTGATGTTCTTTTGTAGCTCTAAATCTATTTTTTCTTAAACTTTTTGTCTAACTCATCTTTGTATTTGTATGTGAGCTTACATCAAACGATTTTTTTTTAAATAATATGAGTCTTTTAATTAATTTTAATGTTGAAAATATTTGTAAGAGTTTTATTTATGCTGCATGGCAGTCAACAATTGCTACATGAACGAATATTATCAGATCTCTGAAAAAAAAAATAGAACATCTTATGCATAAATCTTTATAAATAAAGCTTTCATTTACCTATCGTGATCGTACAAGGGCTAATAAATCATGTATTCATAATGATATTTTAATAATAAGTTTTTTGTCTCGGAGTTATATATTTGTGTAAATGTTTAGCTAAATTAAAAAAACACTGTTATGAATTATATCGCTTTAGTTAATAAAATAATCATAATCATTGATAGGTTGATACTGGAGAAACCCTATAAGGTAAAACCGTGAACAAGTAATTAATTGAAAAAATCAAAAACCCGACTACGTTACAAGGCCATAGAGGATAGTTACTAACCAACTTTAAATCGTTATAGATTCTAAACGGTAATTCTGTTTGAAAAATGATATAAGAAACCTAAAAATGATTTTTAAATACCTATTCAACGATACCTGCTTAACACAGTTCGTCGATTTTCATTGTTTTCTGTTTCACATTATAGCGTATAAAATCGGCCATTTTGAGTTTTGCATATTAATTATTATACTTGCTATGACATTCGCTCCGTTATGACAAATCAAACTACGTGGCATTTATTAAAATTGGCCTACGTTTTTGGCCTAAATAGTGCCACAAAAGTACAAACCCACATGCATACATACTTACATAAACTAATAAATATATTACCCTCCTCTACGTCGCGCAGTCGGGAAAAAAAATACGCTCTCCCAGAAACAATAATACAGGCGCCCATTAAGCTATATGAATGATTATTCATACTATTTACGACATCGATATTTTATGGTACTGCGGACGGTACCGTAGTCGGGTACTTAATCCTATTTTTTCGTAGGGCGGTGCTAGGCGGGGACGTCTCGAGCGCGTGGCCTTTGGCTATCCGCCCGCCCAGGGCCGGCCGGGCCTCTGCCTTGCGCCGTTATGAAGGGTGAACATGAACTTGTATGGTGCATGACTCATATACGTACTTTGCTTATCGTGATGGCGAGTGGTGATTTATTTTCTGTTTTTATTTACACTGGATTTTTTTTTCATATTTAAAATTTTTACAATTTTATGTATAATGTTTAAACGTTGTTTATTTTCTATGTTATTTACGTACATTGTACTCGACCTAGCTCAGAAGACATAAACACAAAAAAGTCTAAAAAAAATGTTTTTAGACTATTAAATAAAAATTGAAATTTAAAAAGTAAATCACGTCGATTTCCAAAAGAAAACGTACACACACTTGACTAACTATTTTAAATGTTTTTATCCGTAACCACATACCAACAATTTAATAACATAGATAATATTTTAAAATTATTTTTAATATAGTACCATATGGACTCCCATTTAACCCTTTAACCCACTGACCGATTTCATAATAGCCTCACTTCCTCTAAAGCTGTTGCCTATACAAAAACTGTACCTAAAAACTATACCACGTGCCGCTTACCCCTAAACGCTTTTTATCTAACGTTAAGAAAAAAATCTTTTGATCAAATTGCTTGACTATCCTTTATAATGCTCGTACACGGAATTATTTTACAATTTTCTTTTGTTTAAGTTACCATTATCGTAGTTATTTATATCCTTTAATAGTAAAAAAGTAAAGTAACTGCGTTAAATGGCCCACTGTTGGACAAAGGCCTCGTCCCCTGTTAAGGAGAAGGTTTAGAGCTTAATCCACCACGCTGCTACACTGCTGGTTGGGTTGTATACATCTGTCAGAATTTCTCCCGGCACATGCAGGTTTCCTCACGAATTTCCTTTACCGCCAAGCTCGAGACGAATTTAAAAACAAATTGCAATAGCACTTGAAAAATCAGGGGTGCTAGCCGGGGTTTGAACCCGCGATCATCGGTTCATATCTGCGTGTCCAACTATTAGGCCATCTCAGCTCAGTATTTTTTTATCAAAAAAATGTGCCAAGAATAATTTTCAGGTTAAACTGCAAAATGACTAAACTAAAATTTAAATTAAAATCTCATGTTTATATTTTACTAGCTGGTCTCCGTGAATTCGTCTGTGTAGATGCATATCTTATTTCAGTCCCATTATATTTTAAATTTGCGAAAATGTAGCTCATGTCCTTTTCAATCTCTGATCTATCACCATACCAAATACCAACCATTAATCAAAAATGGTTTAACGGCTTAGGCGTGAAACCGTAACCAAAAATCACACATACAAACAGACATAATTACTTTCGCATTTAAAAATTTAATATGGAAAATGTGGATAACCAAACTGTGAATAGTTCACTTTTATACTAAACTGACTTCCTCTTAAAGAAATTAATACCGCTTTCACCAATGAGTTTCACATATGTTATCAGTATCATTTATAAAAGAAAACAATATGTAAGAGTACAACAAACACTTTGCTATCCCCGGTCACTGGACAAAGTAATCTTCTATACCGTTCTGCGATTTTATAATCTTTCAATGCACAATTCCATATACCGTGCCTCGACGTTGGACAGCTAAAATGTTGCTTTTAACTAAACTTGTCCAACCAATACTCTGTTAATATTTTCTTTATATCATCAGGGTTTATAAAAATAAAATTAAGCACAGTCTACTTGGCATAAAATAAAAATAATAATGTTTCCATACACTCGATTTTTACATTTTTTATAGCCGATAGTTTAGTTGGCTGTCGGGTGAGTCAGTCTAATGAATCGGTGAGTATGTGCGCATAAGAGTCTGCCGTACTGGATAACCGATTTACACAAAGAGAGATTTTTATTTTGGATGTATCTTTTAATTAATCGAATTGGCGTATTTTGCTTTTCTGTAAAAAGCCTAGTTATTTCCATCAAAAAATCGAACAGTTGCCGTGTCGTGCTGTGTCGTACCGTGCCGTGTGTATATTTCTTTTTGATTCAAAAAAAAAGGAAAGGTAATTGCAAATTTGAATCGCGATCGTTCATTTCGTTATCCATAAAAAACGACAAAATATAACATTAAGAAAAGTGTCATTTTAGTAAACACCGTTGACCAAAAAGAAGCGCGCCGTCACGGTCATGATCTGGTCCGCGGTCACGTAGGAAGTCATTTGTCGTCCGTCACACATGTGACTCGATACACTCCACCTATTGTCTGCCGCTGCTCTGATCTGACACATGTCGTAAACATTCAGATTTAATGATTAGACATTCCATTGTATTAGGAATCGTTATGGTATCGTGAAATTGGGAACAATTAGCAAAATATCAATAATGACATTCAAAATTTAGATAAACGTGATACGCAATGAAAGTTCGAAATTTAAAAGCAAACATTAACAAAGAGCATTACGTTTTCTTAGTCCAAAATGAATGGTTTTCCGATAAATTAGAAATATTTTAAAATTCTAGAATATATCTAGGGTAAACATATTGTGTGATCAATCGTATTATCCATCTCATAGTGACGTGTATTTATACCTGTACTAGCTGTATGTTCATATAAACTAGCCTATGTGTTATTCTGACCTATAGGCTATATTATTGTAAGGTGTCATCAAAATCAGTTTTGTAGTTTTTGCATAATAACGAGTGTTTGCCCATTGGTCGAAATTCAACCACAGTTAATTTAAATTATAGGTTTGAACATTATTAAGATTCCAGGACAGTTTTTCTCGATTTGACCGCAGACTTTAACAATTAACAAAAGAGTATACACGCGTGTGTAATGTTTTTTATTGATTTACTACATTTTAATACATAATAAAAAAAATATTAGCATTCCTCTTTCCTTCTCTATATAAACTATAAATGTGTGACATTTCATAATCCTCAATCCGCGCATTTTTTTGTAAAAAGGGGTACAAGTTTTTACTTCAAGTATTAATATATAGATTATAAAGGTAATAATAAGTAGTGAGAAGATATCTCTGCAATAGTTGTGCCAAACATGCTCATACAGCCTCCATTAAACTCTTCTTGCAGTCACAATTAATACGCAAGATTCTATCAAAGCTAGATGACGTTACGCATCAGCCTCGTCCAAATGACAACCATCATGCTAACGATCTTAACGCTTTGCTGCCTCAAGATTGCCTCTAGACCATTGCCCCCTGCTCTCTGGCACATGACAGCACCGCAACGTCCGAGGCTTCCGTGTAGACGTGTGCCATAATTATATATGGCGAATCCATCTGCAGTTATAACGATACGATCATTGCATTATTTGTATGGATTGTACAAATGTATGTCGCGGCTTTTTTACGCTATACATTTAACGAATACTAAGTCTGTGTTGGTTTTTTATGCTTGATAGGCAAGTGCTTGACGCCTGGTTGTGAACAATTATGACGTTTTAATTGGTACGTGCTTGTTTAGAAAATACCTATTCGTTCTTCTCTTGATGGAACTTAAATTATAAGTGGCAGGAAACACTGATGATGAAAGAGTTTTCCATAACTTAGCGGTGCTTACCAGGAACATAAATGTGGGAAAGCGCTTGACGCCAGTTGAACCTAGTGGTAAATATATATGATGTCTTAAACGTACCAAGCGCTTGTCTAGAAAATGCTCATTCACTCTTCCCTTAAAGGAACTCAAATTATAAGTGGCAGGAAATACTGATGATGAAAGAGTGTTCCATATCATAGCGGTGCTTATCAGAAACGTGGATGTGAATCGTTCCGTTCGTATTGGTAAAATATCGACCACATCAGGATGTCACAAAGTTGTCTCGCCACAGTGTGTTAAAAAGAGAAAAGAGAACAAGGTCGTAAAGTCTTCGAGCACACTCTTTAAAATCGGTAAGTTTTTGGTGATCCAGAAATACACACACAATTGATTTTGCCTTAAGACATAATTGTCATGAACAGAGCTCTCCGTTATTATATCAACAACCAGTTGCAATATTCACTAGACCAACTAGATTTATTGGAATTTATTATACTTCAAACATCGATCTCATCTGGACATGTTCATATTTGCTAGGCGATCATAACTTATTATAAGTATTCTAAATTATTAAATTCGTCTTATTTTAAAACTTGGATTTACAACAAAAGTATTTACAAAACATTTTTATATTAAATAACTAAGTAATAACACATACAATTTTGGTCACGATAATAATAATACCGTACAATACACAGAGATATGTTATAATTTAAAATACTTAAATTATATTCAAATCAGTAGTATAACTCAAATCAGATTAAATATACAAAGAAAATATAAAAATCATTGCACGAAATATTAAACGTAAACATTTGTATTCATACTAATCCGGAATGCGAGTTTAGTTTATTACTCAATACACGTCTAATGCAATCTGATGGATACCTCTAATACATTAGTCCGAAGGTTAGACCAAGTCAATAACAAGATCTCGACGTATTTCAAATTGCACCTCATAAACAACGCGATAATCTTGATAGGTGATTCGTGGGAATAAAAGCATCGAGTAGCATCCCTCATAATTACCACATGCTATCAAACAACATGAAAATATCATTACTACTTGCTACTGCTAGTGATTTCGCGGCCTTGGTCTTAGTTTGTGCATGAACAGTACCACATTTAAAAATTAAATACTATAAAATTTAGTTGACATCTTTTAAGGTAGTCGACATTCTTTTCATGATGAAATGTAGACTCAAATGATATTTTTAAACAAATATTCACTAAGTAAGCTTCAAATAAGGAACTATTCACTAAGTAAGCCTCAAATTGTGTATAATTGATATCTTTTCGGAGTCCCTATTAACGTCAATACAACTAATTAAAGGGACCCACAATCTTATCAAAAACATAAAAACTGCAGGAAACAGCGTAAATCAAACACGAGCGAACAAACACCGGCATTTCCTTTGACCAAATTAATAGTCATTATCATCCCTTTATCTGACGATTGTGGAACAGCGTTCGTTACTGTTATCAGCTCTGTAAATATGTAGTTTGTTGAGGAATTAGCAGTCTTCGCACGTCCTTGCTCACGAGACGATCGAAGCGTTTGATTTACATTGTAAATGTTAATTGCGTTTGTTTGTACAATGGAATATTATTTTTATCCGACTATGGCGAAGGGAAAAGGAAGGGTAATGATTTTGGGAGTCTATGTATATATTTTCATATTTTCCATCGTAGCGTCTTAACTATTGAACGGATTTTAAAGAATGAGGTGTTAATAAGTGCATAATGGCTGTTCTTTCTGATTTTGTTATTAATATAAATATATATAATAATACAAAAAATATTATAAAGGAGATAAATAAATAATTGTCTTTTCTTTTACTAATAAAAAATAATATATACACATACTTCATAATCACGAAAAGCTTAACACAATATTTTGCGAATATTAATCAGCGGAAAAGTTTTGCATTTAATGAAATAAGACACACAGATATACTCAACAAGGCTCGACATATTCTCCATGTTTATTAAAATGTAAACAGTAATGATTATAATTATATCACGCTCTTAGGACTGTCCGTTTTCACGTCTGATAACAGCTCTTATTTAATTAAGAGTCGTTCTTGTTTATTTGAGATAACGCCGTAATTTATAGAGGCTAGTAAAGCCTCTCGTTTTATGACTGTTTAAGACTGACGGAGACTTGTGTTTGAGGCGCAGTTTCGCTTGTAAGATGCGTAATGTGTATTAGACATCTAAAGTAAAGTAAAATAGTAAAGTAACAGCCTGTAAATATCCCACTGTTGGGCAAAGGCCTCCTCTCCTATTAAGGAGAAGGTTTAGAGCTTAATCCACCACGCTGCTCCATTGCGGATTGGCGGATATACATGTATCAGAATTTCTCCCGGCACATGCAGGTTTCCTCACGATGTTTTCCTTCACCGCCGAGCTCGAGATGAATTTAAACACAAATTTAGCACTTGAAAAATCAGCGGTGCTAACCGGGGTTTGAACCCGCGATCGTCGGTAAAGATCGACTTGTTCTAACCACTATGCCATTTCGGCTTGATACATCTATGTATATAAAAATAAAAACTGACTGACTGATTGATCAACGCAGAGCTAAAACCGCTGGGTCAATAATATTAAATTTAGCACAAATATTTCTTATACATTGCAAATGTGCACTATGAAAGGATTTTTAAAAGTTTGGCATCAAATACCTAAGTACACACAAGCGAAGCTGTGGCGAACTGTTAGTCAGAATATATATTTTGAAAATGACTACACCATATACCTAATCCCTTTTTGAATTTCGCTGACAACGCATGCGCGTGGTTTCTCTAATGTTGCACTATTTTTATACAAAACAATAAACGAATGCGATGGTATCTGTTTATATTATTGCTCATTTTGATTTATATCGCTTTTAATAACCAAAAAAGAAGGTAGTTATATTTGACGTGTGTATCCGTGTGTTTGTCTGTGGCACCGTAACTCCTGAGCGAATGGTTCGATTTTTTTTGTTTAAAAGCTAATCAGGATAATTAATTAGCTGTAATCTATAAAGATGGAAACAGATTATTGAAAGAGTCCTCAGACGTTTGAAGGTTATCAGGTCTGATCAAATCTAAATTTATACTGTGACTTCAATAATACTAAAATAACATACTTACAATACAATCAGCAGGAAACAGACGTCCTCACTACTTACATTTTAATAAGTTATTGAAAAAATCTATTAGAAGCTTATCAGAGTTCATCGCTTGCAGGAGAAGCAGCGAGAAACATCGAGTATTGTATACATTTTTTATATACTGTATTGTATATTTTGAGCAGTCTAATAGTCAGCAAAATTAACGAAGTTGTTATAATACAGTGAACGTTTACTTTCACAATATGTCCGTCTTAATTCCATATTACATAATCATTCCATATGAACCTCAAAATGATTGACCAAAGAATTGAATTGAATCATTTACCTCGATAATTGGCTTTATATAAATAACAATGATTATTACAATTAACAAGTAGATATTATAAAAAATAATGAAAACAAAAGAACGAAAATTGTTACATTTTTAGTATTCTTCTTTCGTTTTGTTTATCATAACGTGTAAATTTCACAATGATTTCATAAAACAGGAATATAGATATTATATTATATTCTACATAAAAAGATGTATTCGTTACTTATTGGGTCTTTGTTCACATGAACTTAGGTCTACTCCTATAGCGTTCTACACTTTCTACTAAGTTGCAAATAAATTTAATTTATTCGTAACAAACAAACTTTCTCATATAATACTAAACGTTATAGTCATAAAAATAAATCTCGTTCCTAGAAATACAAATGATAGTAAGTGCAATATAATGACAATATCGTCGTAAAATGTGCTCCTTTAGCAACCTCGTGATAACATTTGATAAGCTACGTGTAATTTAATTGAAGGATTTCTATACATTGCCGTTATTACGACGAAGTAAAAAACTATGTTCTGTGTGGTAATTGTCAAACCATATAATATTCTGACTGATTCTCTTGAGGCGTTATTTTACTGATATAATATAAATGTGTATAGTATTTCTCAGAAGTGTTTTGTTAGTATGAAATATCAATAATAATAATATTATACGCCATTTTGAAAATCATTTCACGTTCTAGTGACGGGCATTAAGGAAATATCTCAAAATATATAGGTTACGTCTTAAAATTGTTATGAAACTAATTACTAAAAGTACAAAGTGTTCACATGAGTCGCATAAGTATTAAAATATTCGACTGTGATAGCGATTTTGTTCTATGGTTTACTTACTGTTTGAATGAAGGAATTGGCGGAAGAATTCTATGACAATTACTCTTGTTCGGTCTAAACGATTTAATATTCGTTACTAGCCCAATTAACATACATTATATAATATTAATATATAATATAGACATTTTTACTATTTTATAATTACAAAAATATTATTTTGGATAAAGATTCAAAATACGTATTCCGTAATGTTTATTAAACATGAATTAACGTATTAAATGATCGTTCACAACATTGATATCGTAAAAATATTTTCTACAAACACAATAACATTATTCTTAATAAATTGTTGTTCTTAATAAATTGTCTAAAATGCGATGTTTTTGAAATCGTTTCAAATCACATATCTCAATGTTTCATCATTTGCAGCAACAATAATTCTATTTCCATAAAACTATTATAAAAATCCATATATCCAATTAATAAAATATCCCAAGCTCCAATAATTACTGGACGTACGCACACATACATTATATTTGTATAATGAAATTAATGCGGTTCATTGTCCATATATCGGAGGCCCGTTTCCTTAATCGCTTATCGAAAAAATACAATAAAACGGGACCCATGGTCAGCACCATTAGCAATCGACCGTGATTTCCCATAAAACTGAATAATTATTCACGGTCTCATCTATTTTTTTTTTCACCCTGCCATTTTCTGCCACCATTTATCAATTCCATAATCTGCAACAGTCATAACCGCGATGTTTTCGTCCGTACGACGACCGTTGAGCGTCGTTCGAACTAAATTTTTCGAATAAATGTATCCGTGCAAATAACAGATGTCGAGAGTGGATATACCTTGTTGTTTTATGATACGGCTATTTGTTCATGATTTGTTTACAAATGTTAAAATAAAAATTACGTTATACGGAACGATAAGAAACACGAATACATTTGTACACGGCCAGAAGTTTTTAATGATGCAATATGTCATTGTTTGCGATCATCTTGACGATCACATTAAAATGTGAAATCATTATTTGTATTACACTTGTGCGCGTACGTTTGTGCGATCGGTCATGGTTTACGAATAGTAAAGAACGGGTGTTAGAACATAGCGCTGTCGAATCGTATACGTGTATAATAGTAAGCGTTAGATTAGATTTAGAATTTATTGTTATTTATATTCAAATATTTCATAGTAATAAAATGATTCAAATGAATACTCTATTCTACGCGCAACGTTGTTCCATCCCCTAAGGTGAAAGGTCGCGTGGGGCACACGACGGTCAGCGGCGACTGGTACCAACTGGAACCCATCGCATTTGTTAGAAAAAAATACGTATTTTTGTATAGCAACATAATCATTGCGTTATTTTCTCCATAGAATACAATTTACTTTAATACATATTTGGAAATGGATACAAATCTTTAACTATTAACGTGCTAATAACGTTAAATGGGCGAAAGAAAAAATGATATAATTCGAGATTTTATTTATACGCGATTTAAAGCATTATAATTTTCACGCAAGGATGATTTTCCTTTAGATATTAATACAATTAGATATTCGTATTTATTCATTTAGATGTAATCATTGTATCTTGTATGATTTTTGATACAATACGACTGGCACGTTCATAAATTCGTTACTAGTTTTTATTTGACATAATTTTTTTTAATCTAGTAACGACAAATAACCTAGATATAAAACTACAATTGTTTAATTTAACAGGGTAACAGTTATTTTTAAGTTTTTAATATTTAATTATAGTGTATTAGGAGTAGATAATATTTTTTTATGTTATATAGCCTTTAAAAAATCTTTACTAATACGTTTATACATAGAGATAGAATCTATTTATATAACTTATTTTAAATTTCCAAAAAAAATTATTTTTTTTCGTATTTCCTTGACATAATTCATATACTACAATTAACATAATTAACTGTATCATGTAAACAATATATGTATGTAGATAAAAAACGCATTCACCTTTAACAAAAATAAGCAATTCATACGATATAAATAAATAAAATTAAATAAAATAAAATTACGAGTGCGTGTATGGTACCAATAAAGAATATCATATAATAATGAAATAATTCCAAGCATGCTAGACACAACTAGATATATTGAGGCATTCATACCTTAAATTGGCGTATTGAATCAATAAAGTAACTATCGAGTTTCTTGCCGGTTCTTCTCAGTACAATCTACATTCCGAACCGGTGTTAAATTTATCAATTTATTTATTTTTTCTGTTTCTGTATTGACGATTTAAAAGCCCACTTGAATAAAGTGTATTTTTATTTTGATTTTTAACTATCCCACTAATAAACATAGCTATTTTATACATTATGGCCAAAGACTTAATCTAACCTAGATATTACTTGAGATAAAGTAATAAAATAGATAATAGACAACTTAATCTATTGTATTATAAAATTAGCATGGAATAGATATAGCCATATATGTAATCCTAGAACATAACATTTATTAATTCATGTAAAAATAAAAATATAGAAATATTTTTTTATATACATCCTAAATTGTTTTTCAAAATGGTCTGTTATTACGAAAGTCAGCCTGCCTGTCCATCACAAAAGTCGACTTTAACCCGAAGCGTCCGCTCTAACTTCCACGGAATCCAATCAAATCCCTTAATCTAATAATTTAATTTACTTCGACTACAATCAAAAGTTCCCTCAGTTCGTTTAGGAATCAATAATTTTGTTACAGAGGTCGTTAGAAAGACATCATTAATTTTTATATTCGTCTATTGTTGACATTTCGACTTTCGTCACAAAGAGTATCGTTTATGTTATGTATCACATGCTTAGTCTTAAAGTGACCGAAAACAAAAATTCACATTTTTGAGCGAAAAACGAAAAAACCTTTTACAATTGGAAATTCGGCTGTTTATTTACACTTTAATTTCACATAATGTTGGTAGAATAGTTTTTTTTTCGCAAAAATACGTTATGAACCAAATAATTATATGTATTAATTAAGTACTAACTTAGCTAACTCATTTCACACGGATTTTGTATTCGGTTACTTTAATACTAAGTGTGCGATATAAAATATACTTATCTACATTTTTTCTGATTAGTTATAATGTAAGAAAATTGAAATTAATTAAATCAGTCACAAGTAATCAATTGAATGTATACAAAATATAAAAATGTATATGGACGCTGATAAGCAATATTGAATCAAGCCACACGGATTTCATTTTGAGAAAATGGCGTCTAAACATGTCAATTCTTATGAATTCTATTCTATTCTTAACAAATATGTTTGAAGAAGTATATATCCACCTTTTCTTTTATTTTTTGATAAAGGTATAATGAATTAAAATCTGACTGATATATTTTATATATTATCTAATAAAAAGTTTTTTAAATGTTTGAGATTATTGTATAAATTACAAAATGTGGAACGCATTTGAAATTCGAACCAATTAATTATGATTTTTTCCGTACTTATTTAATTTATATGACTTCAATTTTTTTAATAATGTTAAATAGGTATCGCAGCATGAAAATATATCAATATCTCCGAATTCAACTTTTTGTGGGTTGACACATTATTGCTTATCAGCATTCATATTTTGTATTGTAAATTATTTTTATCATTTTAAAATTAGGCAAAAAGCAATTAAGGTATTTATTAGAAAACAGAAATCTATTTAGCATGAAAATTTCGGGTCATCGACCAATGTTAATCGATTTTTCAAGTCAATGCACTATTATCAATTTGCATGTAAAATACGTTTATACGTAAAAAGAAACGATATACCACATACTGGTTTTTGAAAACTCGTCATATTATCACTTTAACGACAAACAATTGGTCGGTGACCAGCCATCCATCTACTTATTTACATACCTATCAGAGAACAAGTGGCCCATTGTCGTTGTAAACTGCTCGGATAGTAAAACTACCGGAAAAACCGCGTATGACCATGCGAATTTCAACCATATTTATTAAACAAAAAGACTCAATTTCCAACGAGGAGCTATTGGAGAAAAGCGCCGTGAAAGAAATCGATTAGTTTGTTAAAAATAAACCTTGATGTACAAGTTATAAGGTTGAATTTTCGTTGCATGTTCTGGGTGGTTCGTTACAATGAAGCAGCCTATATACGCCCGCACGTCCTCTTTAGATAAGATAATGGCCACGTGAAATAAAAGCGACACCAATACACTAATGATACCGATACCAGTACGGTCGCGGACCGGTAATTAATTTGTTGATAAAGATGTTTTAAGTCATCACTAATTTCACTTCGGAGACCTGTTTGCGAATTTTCTTTCTTTTTTTAAAATGTCAAATTGAACTATGTAGGCTAAAGTATGAGAAATCTTTGATATTTATTCGCGAACACTTGCAACGATTGACATTTCGTTAATCAATGAAATCAAAGTCATCGAATAATTAAAATTTTGCAAGCAATTTATAAAAAGCATTCTCTAAAATCAATAATTTTATCCATCAAACCACTGATACATATTGGCGATACATAAACATATTAGAAAACAAGGATTTTTAATGGTTATCTTACTTCAAAAGACAAACACAAATAAGACATACATTTTTCGAATATTTATCGATATATGTATGTATGCCGCCGATGTAGCCGATGATATAGCCGATTGATTTAGCAGAAAATATTTTTAACCTCGTAAATCATTCTGTTGATTTTTCTATTCGTAGTGCTTATACATTTTAGTTACTAAAAATTACAAGGTTTTTCTTATGTAAAAACATTAATATATTGTTTGAATGCATTTTGTGTTTAGTCATTTTTGAGTCGTTGCTCTAATAAATGCGGTGTTAGTCACCTATAATATATACGTAATTCAGACACATTTTAATAAGTTTATCATAATTTATGTTTATGTATATTTTATTAATACAAATGTGTCTTGTTGGTAACGTATTATTTAAGAACTTAATAACATTTAAGTATTAATTTCAGTATGAACAATAAATAAATAAATTTTGCAATGAACACGTCGATAATGTGTGGCTAATGATTTAGTAACAATTCCTATAATCTACACCGTTATAGGAAAATTCCTATCACATAAACTGTGTTTATATCAGCTAACGACCTTCTTTCTGCTTGGACTAAAATGCCCATCTAAGAAGCACGATACGGTAATTCCTAAAACGACGAGAAAACTGTAACTCTGAAAGTTAAATTATTGCGACTAAAATTGCTTCTGTTATTAAACTACTAAACTACACTAGCTGACCCTCGCGGTTTTATTCGCGTTAATGGTCACTGCGTCGCTCCAGTGAGTCAGAGCGTGATGTATAACCTTCCTCAATAAATAAGCTATCAAACGAAAAAGATTTTTTTTAATAAGATCAATAGTTTCGGAGATCACTCCCGACATACATACAAATTTACAAACGTACAAACTTAAAGACAAATTGGACCCCGTTATAATATTAATATAGATCAGCTGGTTTGCTCGCATTGACATCGAATAAAGATTGAATTTTATATATTATATTTTTTTGGACCTTAGTTCTAATTGACTATTGACTTATTACGAATTCTTGACATTCCTTGTATAATTGCAAAAGATAGAGGTTAGTACATTTTATCTTAAAAAACAACATCAATAAACTTAAATATTACCGCCTAAAATAAAATACTTAATACGAAAAGCACTCCTGAAACTATATTGAAAATGAACTATAGATAGAAAGCAAAGAAATATGATTTAACAAATTCTTCTCATGGTATTACGGTAAACGATTATCCTAGATTTGATATCTTCTTCCTATATGTTAACCTTAGGCTCTGAGAACGCGACGGGGACGCGAAAGGCCACGGTGGTAAAATTACATAATGATCCCCTATTTCGTGGATACCATCCACTTTGAAGGACTTTAGTGATGTCATTTTAATTTATCGACAGAATTATTCAGTGCGAAATATCAGATCACTGTTCAACACGAGTTTCCAATTTATGTATAGATATAGTCTAACTATTTAGCGTAACTTCTATTGCAATAAACTTTGTACAAGTTTTGTAAATAAAAATACAAAAACTTCACCATATTGTGTTTGAGTCCCACGGCGCTGAAAGTTATTATGTAATTTTTATTGAATGATCATTTCCTACGAGTGTAATTTAATAAAATAATAATATTAATCTATTCTCCTCTGATAGAGCCCAGCTGTAACCTACCGACTACAGAACGTAGGTATACAGGTTTGCTTGACCGGTGAAGTACCACACTCTCACAGAAAATCTGTAAAGTAGCTAATATAATTTATCGTTTGGTAACTGATAGAGTCGGAAACCTAACCCGTCACTTCTTTACTTCCTATTCTGTTTCATTCATTCTTTTTAAGCTAGCAACATATTTGTGACTCCTCTTGTGACTCGTTGTGAAATTTGTTGGGCAAATGAACAGTCTGCTCTTTGGCCCCTTTTGTTAAAGAAATAAAATAATATATAAATGAAATAAAATCGAGATATGTAAGGATATATATAGTCCGATGAATGCACCATAAAAAGAATATTACGGAATATTTGTTGCAATTTCATCGATAAAATAAATTTAAACTCACCCCCATCACTACAAGCTTGTGTTATTTCCATAACTAATTGCAAATTGCTTCGCGCTGTCAACGCTGCGTGCTAATGTGTCATATCATAACGTATCCACATACTGCGCACTAATAGATCTTATCATCTGGACCGTAAAGACTATTTTGAAACGAAATTTAATAAAGTAAGGTCCACTACGACCACGTTCTTTTGACCCCAGCCTATCATTATTATGTATATTACCTTGAAAACACCGAGAGTAGATAGTTTTTCCTTAATATTACAACAACTAATCTTGGTACGTTTAAAACTTAAGTATTATGTACACGATATTGAATTTTTAAAAATGAAATTTGTTTAAATTATGTTAAATAATAAACAGTAAGTTGTTTAGTTAAAAAATTAACTGATCAATAGTAAGCGGTAGTGATATTGTTTATTTTTAACCAACTTCAAAAACGAAGAGGTTTTCAATTCGCAGTTCATGTTTTATTATATTCTCAATATTTTGTGGTAATATTTCCAATGTCTGCTTAATACTGTTTCAGAATATACTAAATGATATATGAAATAAAAAAATAAATTATTATTTTTCAACATACATATACTTGGTTCAAGGTTCAACGTTGCAACTGAACAAAAGGTTTTTTTCTTAATTTTTTTTTTAATTATTTCTTTTTTTATTTTAAATATGGCCAACAAATTGTCCAACACATGCCTAGTTGACACCCTGCACATCCATGTTAAAACATCCTTGATATCATTGTGGTTCATACTAGTCACGTATAGGAATTCTGTACACATCAATCTTAGAATAAAAAACTATTATCAAAGAAACCGACAGATTCATCATATTCCATCGCATCTAAGAAATTTAACACTATTATTCTGGTTCGATCTGGCCAAAATTTTATGCTATTATTTGGACAAAAATTTACTTAACGTAGGGTGTCCAATTATTTTGAAATTTGTAAAAGACAGTTAAACTTTATTTTATAATATTCGATTTTTATTTATAATCAATTATCTATAACATATTAATATTTCATATATTAAAATTACCAATACTAATTTTTATATGATTAATGACTTCTTTAAAAACCGTAATGGAAAGACGAAGCACAAGATTTAATCTAACGTGTAAGATGATTAACTTAAAATTAGGAACTCTAGAGAGCTCGACTGTTAGTCAATCGTCTATGCTAATATTATAAACGGAAAAGATTTCATCGTTTGTTTATTTGCATTGAATAGGCTCCGAAAATATTAGGATTATTTTAAAAATTCTTTCACCATTAGAATCCCACATTATTCCTGATGAACATAGGTTATAAAAATTTACAATTTTTATTTTTACTTTTTGTTAACTTAAAGACCTATCTCTCGTGCGAGGCCAGAGCGAATCCCTAGTCTCTTTATTAACTCAAAAATTACCTCCAAAAGTTTAACTGTAAGCATTATCTCTTTACAGACTCAATTTATGGTCATCCTAAACGAGGATACTGTCCGCTAAGTAAACATGGGTGCTGGTCCGGGCGAAATTCTTCGCGGTTCGTTTGACATATTCAAAAGACTTTACAAACTATACAAAAATATATTTTCCTTTCAAATAATAGGGGCAATGCAATTTCAATCTTATCCCAATGATCAGACGGTCGAGCCCGAATAATATAGTGATTAAAGTTTTTAACAATTTTGAAAAAAAACGTAATCACGTTAAGGCTACACGGTAGCAAGAATATTTGAGGCGGTTTGCGTTCTTTTATACGTTTTTAAGCGTAAAATTGACAGTGAAAAAGTTATAAAAATTTTTAATACCGCAAAATTACGTCCGACAAAATCTTTGTAAAATATTTTACAGATTCACGATAAAATTCTTAGTCTTTAGTCTTTTAATTCTTTATGCTCTAATGATGAAAATTAAGTAAATTTTTCAAAATTAATGTTAACATTAAATAATTATAGATTATAACGTTAATGTAACTAATTATTAATGAGACAAACCATACACTTATTTTTTTAAACTGATGATTTCTCAATATATAAAAGGTAAGCTTACGTTTATTAAGTAAACTTACCATCAAAGTACGAGGTAAGTCTGTGACAACTATCGCTGATTTACAATTTAAATACATTTATTAAAAAAAAATAAAATAAAACAGAACATATGCGCAGTTGTAAACAAAATACTAACTACGAAATAAAATGTTTAAGCGCCTTCGGGGTGCAACTGTTTCTTTTATAATTGCCCTTAAGGGCCGAGAATTCAAAATGTATTGTTATGCTACCCAGCTGAGTATACATGCTACTTTAACTTAGTTTTATCCTAAAAAATCTTAACGCGCGAACCTTATCGTGAAATTATATATAAATAAAAATAAGAGAACCAATATAACTACGATTTTTCAGGTCTACAAATTGATAAGCTATATGGATGCTGATAAGCAATAATGTGTTAGCCCACAAAAAGTCGAATTTGTAGATATTAATGTATTTTGATCGTACGTCACCTATTTAACATTATGCAAAAAAAATCATGTCATCTAAACTAAATAAGTATGGAAAAAAGTTTCTTAACACAATGCTTCGAATTTCAGGTGCATTCCATATTTTGCAATTTATAAAATAATCTTAAATATTTAAAAACCTATTATTAGGTAACATATTTAAAAAATCTATCTGCTTTTGATTCATTATACATTTTATCAGAATAGAAAAGAAAAGATGAATATATACGTCTTAAACAAATTTATTAAGAATAGGTTTAACATTTTTAGACGCCATTTTCTCAAAACGAAGTCCGTGTGGCTTGACATAATATTGCTTATCAGCGTCCATATAGTAGTTAAATGTACACATACATATGTACAGTTGTACACACTAATTCATAAAAATGGTTACACTATGAACAAAAACGTACAGTCATATAAATTAATTAACAAAAAAGTTTATATATAAGAAAACATTTTAATTCCTTATCACTGGCGGTACAATCAAGTACACAATCGCTAAAGCCACTCGAGGGCATAGAGAGCACACGTGTCGATGTGCCTTAATCCACGGCTTTGCGTTATAATCCGACCACCCAGCGTACATTGCGCCGACCATTATGCTGCCCACAGAAATAGTACCCCCATTATTATATAGAACAGTACACATAGGTGCCATTATTATTACACGCTATAAAATCGAGACCACCTACGTCTATGTGTTTTTTTTTACGTAAAACACTTTTCGATGCGAATGTAATGATGCGTTCGTGATTTTTTGGCATTTTCGAAGTGTTTGTGGCTGTTGTACGATTTTTTTCGTAACAAAGAACATTCGCACTTGGCGTCTTTATGTTAGCCTAAATTGGACATAAGCCAGAGTAAGTTCTCCATTCACTATAGGTAAGAAATCACATTTAATGCAATGTAGATCATTTCTAATGTATATCTATTAACATAAAAAATAGTCATTTAATTGTACTAAACTAACATAAAACTTATTAATTATTGATTTATATGATAAAAACGATTAACAAAATTAAACATTTATAATCCTATAATGGATACTTGGTTTAGTGTATATTAAAGATGATTTAAATTAGAAAACGACTCCTCAATTTCTTGTTTAATTTGTTGAAGATCAAACAGTAAACCAATTATATTTTTTAACTATAGATAGAGCCGAGATGGCCTAGTGGTTAAAACACGTCGATATCAACCGATGATCGCGTGTTCAAACCCCGGCTAGCACCTCTGAATTTTCAAGTGCTAAATTAATGTTTAAATTCATCTCGAGCTCGGCGGTGAAGGAAAACATCGTGAGGACCTGCATGTGCCAGGAGAAATTCTGACACATGTACATTCGCCAACCCGCAGTGGAGAGGCGTGGTGGATTAAGCTCTAAAACTTCTCCTTAATAGGAGAGGAGGCCTTAGCCCAGCAGTGGGACATGAACAGGCTGTTACTTTTACTTTTTATGTGACGTTCATACTAGTTATTTGAAGTAAAAATCTGTACCCATTTCCGACTTGGGTAAACGCATCAATTGCCATATTGGTCCTAAGATACTCTGCCATACTCAGTGGCTCGCTGGTTACTAAGCAACGACGCCCAAAATACATTCCCAAAATTAACATATCTTTAATTATATTAAATATTTTCAGTAAACATAAAATGAGCTTGTATCGAAGGTAGCATAAATAAAACGATATTGACCATTCCTCCTTGTCAATTAAGACAATGACATACAGACAAAAATAATATATCAATAAGTAATGACGCGTCACAGTAATGTCTGGGCACTCGGCCGTGAGCAATGCGTATTAATGATCGGTGCCGATTAGCCCCCATCCGGTGAAATGATTTTTCTCGTGGGGCAGTAATCAAATTTCTGAAATCTATACAAATATAATATACAAATGTAATGGAATAGCATCTGTACTTGAATTAATTTTTATGAATAAAAATCGATATATCGAAACGATTATCAAATAATCGATCTAAATCTGTATTGATACAAAAATAGATACCAACTTTAAAATCTATTAAAACGTTCAATAGCGATATAGAATTTAACGAACTCGTTGTATATGTGTCTTTATATTTTCCCGGGAAAACTTTTATCTCAGAGGTTTAACAAAAAAACTTATTTTAGATAAATCATTCATTTATGAAAATGTATGCGCACAACAACTCGTCACTATATATTTATTGATTTATCCAGAAGTACAAAAATATAATACGTAGATCAAATATCTTTATACGAAACACAGTTATTAAACAAAAAATAAAAATGTTGGCGACATAATTAAGTGTTTATTAGTTCGATTTAAAATAAATGATCAATAAAAATCTCCCGTCAATCTGCCACAGAGATACAGATGGCTTATAACGCCTCTCTTTTTAGTGGGGGGTTAAAAACAAAAATGCATTCGTATACACTATTACAAGACATTCATTATTCCGTACACATATATCAGTGAGACAGCCCGTGTGACAATTATTTTGAAAGTCAAAAGGACTAAGAACAAGGCAGTATAACTAACTTACAAAACAAAATGTCAAAGTCAAAATACTCATAACAGACAAACTGTCTCGAATTACAATCTTGAAATTATGAACTGGGCCAGTTCCCCGTCATATTGTCTTTCACAACATGTAGGTAGACCAAATATCTTGAATTCTTAACTGATTAATTGTTATTTCATTACAAATTACAGTAGTGGCGGTTTTGAAAGGTTACTGGGTGTAGGTTTAATAAATCCTGATGTATAAACATCAAATTATTAGGTTAGACGAATTGTTTAAATAATAGATGTTTCGCATAAACCGTGATAATTTAATTTGTTTACATTATTTTCATATGGCGAATATTACACTATGTGTGGTTCACGATTTAAATAATATATTTACATAAATGGTATATATCACTGCTTTAAGGCAATCGTACGTTTTAATCCCTTGATGTGCGATGTGTGTGTATGTGTGTGTGTGTGTGTAGTAAAGTAATTTTCTGCTTCTTGAGCCTGTCATAACCCAGGGATCGAAGCCAACAAGAAAGAGAATTTTTACATTTATAACTGGAGAGAGCATGTATAGATAATTTTTATTTTTATTTAATACTTTCGGCCCTTATATGAAGTGTCCCTCCATAGGGCGGGCGTTCAGTACTAAGTTACCTGTTCAGTACAAATGTGTCCGCATTCACGTACAAGCCCAGTCCGTCACGCGCGCTCGCTCGCCCTGTACCCGATGCATACATTACCAACGATATGCACGGCTACCATGAAATTAATTTTATCGCTTAATGAAGTTACGAATTAACGAAAAAATAGCTCAAGTAATTGTTGAATATGACTCGTGGATTGTAGTTGATTCGGAAAAACGCAATGTTTGAAATACGTTGATCCTAGCCGAACATTAATTCAGTGTTTATGTTTTAAATAATTGGACGCTGATAAGCAATAATGCATCAAGCCACATGAACTTCAACTTCCTTTTCTCAATCTATTTGTTTTAAGAAGTATATCCATCTTTTCTTTTACACTTTACTAAACATGATAAAAAATATAGATATAAGGTTTTCAAATATATGGGATTATTGTACAAATTAAAAATATGGAAGACACTTGGAAATTCGAAACATTAAATTAAGAAAGTGTTTTCGGTACTTATTTAGTTTTGATGACTTGATTTTTTTGTATAATGTTAAATACGTAACGCATTTTCAGAATATATGAATATCATTGAATTTGTCTTTTCGTGGGTTGACACATTATTGCTTACCAGCATCTAATTATTCTACTACTTCTAGTATATGTTGGATAGTAACACATCGACTAGATATGTAAAATATTAGGAAATGTAATAGCGTAATGAATTAGGTCCTCGAAACTTATACATAATAAATATAGGCCTAAAATAAATTGTGATTTTTTTTTTAATTTCGCCTTATTAAAATTTTAATCTAATCTTATATTGAACAATGTGTAAAATTCAAATTACATTACAACAAAACACCTACATATGTTATCACTACCATTATGGATATCGTAATTTAATTTTAGTAACATTCAATATATTTACAATATGAAAATAGTGCCGTGCCCGATATATTTAATTTAATGAAACAAAAAAAGCTATAGGTACTTGTTTCATTAAAACAATAATGTCGTAGGAAATTAATAGTATCGCTAATATGATGGAGTCGTCAACCTCAGTGCTTTGCTAGTTTCATACAAAAAAGCTTTCGCGGAACTATGACAGGCTGTTTCGCGGTATAATAACTTACATGACATGAGGTGAAGTTTTAAAAAAACTAGTGGTCGCTCTGTGGTCGAAATTTGACTGTTATTAATTTAAATTATAAGTTTAAACATTATTAAGGTTCTATTGTCAAATAATAAATTCAGCTTTATCATCGCGAAAGTGATTATTTTGCGAAAATATTTCTGTTGTTTTTATTTCTACTATAATAAGCTGGTGTCCGCGACTTCGAAAAAAAAGTAGCCTAAGTTAATCTTTATCATTAGCTATCTACTAGTTCAAGTTCCGTCAATATCGGTCCAGCCTTTTCGGCGATTAGCCGGAACAAACAGACGGACAGACAGACAGAGTAACAAAAAGTTTAAAAATTGAATTTTATGTTAAATAATAACAGACACTTCAATTTTATCAGTATGAATTGTCGCTGCGTGTCATATATTAGGCAAGTTATGTGAAAATATTGTCGCGACGAAATTTCAGTGACGATAAATTCCCAAATGTGTTTGCGGCTTTATTGTAAGTGTCTATAATGTGTGAGTGACGAAAGACTAGAATATTATCCCAGTGTTTGCAACACAACCGCAAGCTAATTGCGTCCATCCTTACTTGTGATATTAACGTGTTAGGTGCCTTGTACACTGAAAAGAACAATATGATTTATAAATAAGAAAATGTGTGATCTGTTTTAAATTGTACGCTAGTTTTTTGTTTTATCTAGTTTTGATTCGTTGAACAGTTTTATTAATATTAACTTTATTATATATATTATTAATTAGAAGTTATGTTTAAGGATGTCAATACTTTTTGAATGTATGTTGTGCTCTCCAGTAACTGGAGACGTTTAAAAGTTTATTATTTAAACTTGTATTTTCTTTTATTTTATATGTACCTACTTCTGTCGGAGTTTCCTTTTAAATAAATAAGTTAATTAATATTTTTTTATTGAGTACCATTTTGGAACTTGAATCGTTGATAAATAGAATCGAATAAAGAATTAATTAGAAGCCACCACAAAATGAATATAAAACCAAGCCTATTGCTTAACAAATAATGAAAAATCTATATAAATAAAAATGAATTGCCGAATACATGTAAGCGTGTTACTTTACTTCATAATGGCCGAACTTATTTAGCTAATTCTTATTTTTTGTACTTACCAGTAGAACGAGAAGAAAAGAGAAATGAGAAATGAACGATTTGGGTTATAAAATTGACACATAAAAAGACAGTAAGCCTTAAATAGTAGGTACACTCGTGCGAAACCGAGGTAGGTGAGTTTTCAAGTTTGTATTGTTGTAAGTTTTGATATAGGTAATCTAGGAAACTACTGATCCGATTTGAAAAAATCTTTTTGTGTAAGATAACCCGTTTGCTAAGGAAGGTACTTTCATTAGGAGCAGTCCATTACCAACACGATCTTTTTAGGTAATTTTTAAACCCTTTCCCTCCTTGTGATATGTGGTGAGATTGATACCCCTTCCCCCCACTTAAGATTACGTGTTTTTTTGTACATACCTAAGTAGGAATGCTTAAAAAATGCTTATTAAAAAAAACATTCGCATTGGATTCTGATAAAAACGAGCAACTGTATATATATATATAGCATATAAAAGTTTCGAATATAAATACACGTGACACCTTAATAAACCCCCGATTCCCCTTGTGATATTTGTTGATTTTTACCCCATTGGGCCTCACGTGACTAATTGTATTAATTAATGTTTAACTGCGATTCATAGAGCTAAGCAGTAACCTTAATAAACGCGATCGAAACCGCGACCAGCCTGAAGTAAGTATACAATAAAAATAAGTATACAAGAATATATTAAACAAGTGCAGCATATCCTTTAGAACGGTCGTGTCTGGACAGAGCAAATTGAAATTAAAACTAAACTGAGTGAGACAGAGCGATTATGGCGAAATTGTGCTTTTGCAACGGACCGCTTCTTAATAGTTTCCCTCAGTGGCTCGGTATTAGCATAAAACCTTCTTATAAACGCAGAGCCACTTCCTATTACTTTTAAATTGAATTAACACGAATTAAGTCCTGCCACTTGCGAAACAAAGATACATATACTTGGCTATGACTCTTGCCGCAAAAACATCTATAATAATTTTCCTTT
Source organism: Hypolimnas misippus (assembly GCA_037950945.1). Taxonomy (NCBI): domain Eukaryota; kingdom Metazoa; phylum Arthropoda; class Insecta; order Lepidoptera; family Nymphalidae; genus Hypolimnas; species Hypolimnas misippus. The sequence continues at coordinate 4,910,945 of JBBEEQ010000019.1, forward strand.
TGGTTTCCTATGATATAATTAAATGAATATATGTTATCGTAAGAGCAATAGTGAGTTCGATTAATAAAGGATATACATATATGTGATGGGTAGGGTATCTTTTTACCTGTTTATTAAAACGTACACTATAAAAATGATTATTGTTATTCTTTTCTGCACTATTTAAAAACTCATGTTATTTATAACACATTTTATTCTAATCAACTTTAAAATATTTTACGTAAAACTTTTAACATAAAAGTGAATAAATAATAAAAAAGTATAATCATTACACATATAATTAAATTGTTAATATACTGCTTATTAAGAAACACAGCAGATCTAAACTCAATTAGACTGTTTTTTACTAAAGTCAATTAGAAGTTCGGTAAAGACATAAAATTTCTATGAGATACTTCAACAGATATGTTGGCGCGTGATCACTACAACTGGCTGAAACGCTAACAGTCGCGAATTCGATTCCCGCTCACGGTGAACTCTGTATTGGCCTATCCGATGTTTGTCGTGGTCTGGGTGTTTGTGTCATGTTTGTTTCGGACCTTAACAAAGGATCACGAGGTTCTAGTGGAGGCCGTAGAATGTAATGCATTTATTATTTAATTATTTATTTATATCTATAACAACTACAATAGAGTGTTCTACATACAAAAGTAAATTTAAAAATGTTGAAAATTAAAATCAAGAAATCGCATTTAATCACATGACGCAGTGTCCACAATTATCTCGTAACATTGAGAATACAAGTGACAGATTCGTAACGCAAACATTACTATCATTTCACATCGGACTGTGTAATCAGATAGCGAAGTATTTAATTAAGGATACGGTGACCGCGGAGGAGGACATCTCCGACAGAAAAGAAGAGCTGTAAATACTCTTAAATGGGGTGTGACTTGCGTTTATGAGCTTAGCGAATAATACCTTAAAGTTAAAAAAAAATGAAATTAAAGTTATATTTAAAAAACGAATGTATAAACTACAAGTACACAGCTTTAAAGAAAATATTTAGTATCAATATTATGGTAATTTTTGTTTTATAAAAACTGATGTAATAAGAAGAGATAGAGCGAGTATTATAAGTGCAAAATAAACCCCCGAACCACAAAACATATTTTTATAATCATGGTACTATTTTAAAGCTACATTATTCTAGATTATACGCTACATTTTGTGCAAATATATGTATTTTTTTTAAACAAAATTTACATTAACGCTAGAGAAGCCGCTAGCAAACAGTTGTACAACAAATACTATAAATAGTTGTAACAACTTAGAAAAACCATTTGGGACTGTAAGAACGAATTTAAATAAATTTAAACAGTTCTTAATATACGTAGCTTTATCTAAACGACAATTGAATTCAAATAAATAATTTTAAAGAACCTTAATACAAATAATAAGAATAAGAAATTTTCACAAATTTTAATTCTTTCGATTTTGGCGATGTACTATTTTTTATAAAATATAACAGAGTGTAACCATATTCAAAAAGAGTTTAGCTAAACAGTGCTTAAAATATCCTAATTACTTTACTGCGAGTGATTTTATGAAAAATAAATTTTATTCATCTATGAAAACCGTTAAAGCATTGTTAATACATATTTTAACTTAACGCCTAAAGCATGTTTAACTCAAAGTCATCCTTAGACGCGCAATTTTAGTACAGATTTTCATAAACAAGCGTTCAACGAATGTTTAAATCTTTTGTAGTAAGTCAGTAATTTATTGTCAATTTTCCGCTCCGCTTATCACAATGAGCGAGTACATGGTATTTTCCAGGGCTATAATACCTCTACAAATATTAGTCGTCTCTGTCACCTTTGGACCACACACAATCAAGCCTCATTATTTATTGGCATAATAACTGGCATAAAATTATATCTGGAACATTAATAGCTGTAACTTGCTTTTCTATGTGTATTTAACGTGTAGTTTGTTGATCTTATACTATTACCACACATAATAAAAGGTATCGTATAGTCGATATAAACTAAAATGTACATAATTATGGACTGAAGATAAAGCAATATTTGATTACCTTTACGAAATAAATTACTAAAAACATTATTCCATCTAGATTATTACATGTCAACTAAGGAATTGTGTAAACGTACCAATGTATTATCAATTAACCAGTTATACAAATATAAAACATGCATATTAATTAGAAAAATACTTACAAAAACAATACACACACAAATAACATTTAAAACTAAAACATATAAACATAACACGAGAAATAAACACAAACTTGAATTACCCAAGACCAGGATCAAATATGGAATGAAAACTATACAGTTTGAGGAAGCGAAACTATATAATAGCTTACCTAATAAAATTCCTAACGAAAAAACCTTTACGAATTTTAGAAAGAAATTATTAACTTATTGTAAAAAGCACTTAGATTAACTACTCTTGAATTGTATAAGTCGTTACTACTATAGTAAATTATTAATTAAATTAAATTATGTAATACATCTCATTTAAGTGAACATTGTATGTTCTTTATGAGAAATAAAGTTTTTTAACCACAAATAGGAAAAGAGGAATAATTTCATTTTTCAGATTTCAAACAGAAGGCTATTTTGACTGTTTGAACATAATTTGTCTCATTACGGCGTAATATATGTAGAGTCTATTTTTCTTTCCTTGTCTTGTTTAGCAGACACATAAGGCCTTCTTTTAACCACGCAAAAGAGTTAGAGATGAGAAATTATCGATCGAATGATTGAACCGAATCATTTATTATAATGAAAAATGATATTCGAAAATTCGTGATTATTCGTGATTATCGTTCTATTTGGTACCCATACCGGGAAGTATGGGTACCAAATAGAACGAGTAAATAAAAGTAGACAATACGAATCTATTTCGAATAACTCAACGATTTGCTTTAGGGCCTGTTTCAACGGTTCCTGTTAAAATTTTAAATATTTAAGCGACATTTAACGATAACCAACACTTAAGGTTTTGATAATTTATTTTTTACGTTTCACCATCGACCTCCCTGTTAAATTAACTTATAAATAAATTAATTTGAAATTTATATTTTACGGAATGGCAACGTCGCCTTTACACGTTTCAATACACGGTCCTAATTTATCTTTGATTAAAAATATATCCATATTTTTAATCGAGACCTTTAAAACCCAAAATTGCAATTTAATAGGTGGAGAAGTTCCAATTAAGCTAACGTAAACTTTAATCGTAACCGGTAAACAGTATGTACATCTATTAAATACTAATACCAAATATTCAGTGACCATCACATTCAATTTACAACACCATATCATCAACGGTGTTCAGCAGAAAAGCCATAATTACCAGCTGTTTGACATCTACCACCATGGGGGCATGGTGCTATGTGTTCTCACGACTTGAGAGAAATCAACCACAATAACGGAATACCAAGTACTTATCAGTCCCACTAATATAATCAACAAGCTATTTTCTCGTAAATCGTGTTTAGCTTTATAAAATATAGACGTTAGAACTTCAAAGAGGTGTTGTATTCGCGATTTTGTATGCTGTGGTTTATATATATGGAAGTTAATAGGTAGGGAGTAATCTCTGAAACTACTGATTGTTGGATAGCTCGATTATTGACGTCTGTTATAGGCTATATTACATCACGCTACAACTTATAGACGCGAAGCAGTAACCATTAATACAAGTGAAATCACAAGAGGCCGCTTATACAATATTATAAAGAGGTAAAATTTGTTTGTATATATGTAAGTTTGTATGTAAGGGGTAATCCCTGTAACTATTAATCCGATTTAAAAATTATATTTGCGCTGAATAACCCGTTTATTGAGGAAGGTTATAGGCTATATTACATCACGCTACGACTCATAAGAGCGGCGAAGGAACCATACGCGTGAATCCGCAATAAACAGTTATTATCTATACAAAATAATAAAGCTGAAGAGTTTATGAACGCGCTTATCTCAGGGACTACAGGTTCGAATTGAATTACATTTATTATGATATTACATTATGATATTACATCACGCTACGACTCATACATGCACAGAAGGAACCATAAACGCGCATGAAGCCGCGATATGCAGCCAGTATATAATATAATAATAGCAAATGTGAATTTTACCGCAATAAGTATTTACGGACGTTTGTCTCGACAATCCGAGTCGGTAGGCGTCTCATATTAGCTCGAGACACGACGCTGTGGCAACAGTAATCGTTGTATTTGTGGTCGGACAGCGGGTAGTGGCAGGAGAAACTCTGGAATACGATTTGTTAATACCATTAAATAAACCTAATTTGACACTTTTTTATTCGAAATGATTATTATTGTTATTTAAATTTATGAAGAGATCAATGACACGTATTTAATTTAAAAGCCAAACTGCATCGCAGATAGTAAAAATGTGACAATAATCATCAGAAAAAAAAACTGGTCAAGTGCGAGTAGGACTCGCGCACCGAGGGTTCCGTACAAACTTATAGAAATCTATATAAGACTAACCCTTCTACGCCATTTGTGGTCTTCATCATCAGTTCCAACATAAGTTACTATCAAAAATACCTAAATCGGTATACGCTTGCCTATAATATTTGAGGAGTTCCCTCAATTTCTCCAGGATCCCATCATCTGATCCTGACCTGAAGACAATGGGACCACCTTGGAAGTATACCTTTTCAAACAAAAAAAAAAAATTTGAAAATCGGTACACAAATGGCGGCGTAATCGGCGAACAAACATAAAAAAAAATTAAATACAAGGTCGAATTGAAAACACTCCTTTTTAGAAGTCGCTTAAATATAATCAAATATTATGTAAATATGGATCACGTCCCAAAAACTATTTTGAAACTATTTAGGAGCACTTTAATTTAAAACACGATCATGGATGCAATCCATGGAAACACAAAATTTTATTTTAAGTACTAATACAGCTTATACTTTCAATAAAGCAAAGTTATAGCGCGATTCAGGATACACTTAGCGCCATCTCTTGACAATTACAATGAACTAGCTTGTTGACATTAACAACATAATTATATTATATTTTATTCTCGTTTTATTTTTATTTATATTCTACTACACTCCACTACCCCTGCACTACTTTCGTAAAATATTTAGATTTACATTATCAATCAAAATATCAAAATATATATTAGTGTTGCCAAGGCGAAAATAATTAGTCCTTAATTCGAACAAAACTAATTGTTTATTTATAAATAACTAATTATATTACTAATAACCAGAAGACTTATATGTGTAGATAAATAAGTAAATTAAATAACTCGATCTGTTTGAATTTAATTTTAAAATTTTCGTACTAAGTCAATACGAGTACTTAAATCAAATCGCGTGAAGCTCTTATATTGAATGTTAATTACGTAATGACGTTATAAATCGATGATAAAACTTTTAAATGAAAAGTTTTTTTTATAATTTTTAGCGCGTTTAAATAATAATTAAAATAAAAATTTTTATTAATCGAGCAGAATTATATCACAGTTAATGTCATAATGTTGTAATAGATGGCATTAGTTGTACGCTGCATCGCGCTATCATTTTGTTAGCTGCGATATATAGATCGCATTGCGTTGTTTATAAAGGTTTGCTGCTTTTTAATGTTTTCGTATTGATACAAATTTCTTCTCAGTGTTTGTAAAATTGTTTTTTTGACCATGGTCAACTTCTATGTTAATTTGTTACAAGTACATATAATTTTAATTCTAAGATTAATATATTTTCCGCTTGATCAATTTACAACTTGATACATTTACGCGTTCCTGAGAAAAAGGTTGAAAGACAGACGTACAGACTGACAGACACACGAACAGAAATTTACAGTTTTCGGATTTTTTCCTTTATGTATACTAAAGGACCTTGCTCCTGGCCAAATTTCATAATGCTTGGTCAATGGGAAGTACCCTATAGGTTTTGATTCCCTTGCGGAAACGTTAAAAACGCTATCATACTTAAAATATGTGATATAAATGACCGTATCTTTTGATTGCGTTAACTTAGAAGTTTGATTTTTTCACAGCTCTTAGTAATTACAACTCTGAGTACTTGACGTTGATAAAAATTTGTTACCTTCACGCGTTTCTGAAAAAAAGGTTGAAAGACAAACTTACAAACAGACAAACATACATACAAAAATTTACAGTTTTCAGATTTTTTTCTTTATTTGTACCATAAGATCTTACTTCTTGCCAAATTTCATCGTGCTAGGTCAATGGGAAGTACCCTATAGGTTTTGATTCCCTTGCGAAAACGCTAAAATGGTCAAAATATACGACATATTTTCCATTATCTTTTGATTGCGTTGACTTAGAACTTTAATATTTTCACGGCCGCATGTCATCGTAGACTTGAGTATATGATATTAATTTCAACATGATACGTCTATGCATTTCTGAGAAAAAAGGGTTGACATCCCGACAGACAGACAGACAGACAGACAGACAGACAGACAGACAGACAGACAGACAGACAGACGGACAACAAAGTGATCCTATAAGGGTTCCGTTTTTCCTTTTAAGGTACGGAACCCTAAAAATTAAGAAAGTCAATTTATTACATACTAGATATACCTAGTATGTTATAAAAACGTCTTCTTACTCATCCATCCATTAGCCTGTGGTCGTCCAATAATAGACATAGGCCTCCTGCATGGATATACAACGGCCGGTGTCCTGCGCTGCCTGAAACCAGCGACTCCCCGCCACTCTCTTGATGACATCGGTCCATCTGAGGGTTTGACAGCACCTCGCCTACCAGTACGGGGTCGCCATACCAGCCGCTGGATCCCCGACGACCATCGGTACCCCGAGCTATGTACCCCAATGCCACTTCATCTCTTCAATACGTTGAGCTAAGTCGGTTACTCCGGTTCTCCTACAGATCGTTTTTTATTCGATCGCGTAGAAACACTCCGTGCATAGCTCTTTCCACCGCACGCTGAGTGACACTGAGCTTTCCTATAAGGACCATAGTGAGCGACCACGTTTCGGATCCGTATGTTATGGGACATTTAAATTTAAACTATGTTTATATTTGTGCTAACGGTACTTAGATTCTTAGACCCCGGTCGCCTGCGCATGACCATCGTGCGCGTGCGGTCAACCCGCACCTTGATCTATGCCTTCTAATAATGTTAAAGGAAACATATTTGATTCATCAATGTTTATCATTTTGATCTCTGAAATCTAAGCTTCAACCAATGATTATATGTAAATTGAAAGAGTCTTCTCCATAATAGTCTTAAACAAATTATTTGAAGGCGGATTTTATTTGTGTATTTGTCTACCTAATAAGGACTCCACTGACATATTAAGAGATAAATTCAATGTAGTATTGATAATTATTTTAATTTCGAATAATTCAGAATTTATATTTTAAGACCATTATAACGGGAATACCAATGACTATACATATAATAAACGCTACAATGCTACATAATTCAAAATTCTAATATGTAATCTTAAGAAATATATGTAAAATTCAATGAGATGTACCCACATTTCACTTAGACGTCGGTTTACTCTATTATAAAATAAGAATAACCTAATGTATCTTTTTAACTTTCTCGTATAAAATATTATTCATTCGAACAAAATAATCGAATACTTTCCAAACGAAAAAATAAGTCAAAATAAGGACACATTAAAGTACAAAACAAAATATTTATCACAACTACGACTATTTAAAAGTTTGAAACTCGTAAATCCGTCGTTACACAAATGCATTTAAGTGACAATAAAACAGAAGTTCGTTTTTGTCATTTAAAGTCAAAACAACAACAAACTTATCTTAATCAAAAACAATTACACAGTCATTAAAACAAGCTCCTCGGGGAGTCCACAAAAAAGGGGACGAAGCTAAACAAATGTCACAAATCGATTGTCCTTTTTTGTCCACTTCGGACAGGCGGCAGCTTAAGGGAATTTTATGCTTACGCGCCTGCCTTTTGGACATAGAGTAAATTTTACAAACACGAATTTTGAGGCTGCTGTGAATACATTTTTTACAAGCAAAGAACTTTATTCACTCTGTGACCGTAATAGACTAAAAGTGGTGGATTGTCGTTAGAGGCAACCGCAAATTTGTCAGACCACCTTGCAGCGAAATGAAATTTATGGTCCTGAAGTAAGGAAGAGGATGTAAGCCGTGCCGTTGCATAATCCCCACAATTTATGGTCGCCTTTGTTGATTTTATTGCGCTTTGTCATTTTATATTATTTCATTAAAACTACTAATTACCTAAAAATATGAGCGACTGTTTTATTACGTATTTGACGATTGTTCAAGAATAAGGATGTATAATTTTAGTTGCTCGTATCTCTATTTGAATATCAGTGACGCACTAAGCTTAACCGATCGTTAGAACAGATATCGGAAGCAATTCTATGAGTCATTATAATCGATTTCACAATAATATATCGAGTATATCTCCAAAATCAATCACGCCCACGGAAAATCGGATTGTATTCAAAATCTGCACGTGAGCCAAAGGTCGGTCCTTGTATTAGAGAGAGGAAATCCGGAGCTTATTGTTATATCCGACACTTAGGCACTTTACCTGACCGATTGATAAAAGATCACGTAGAATAGGGCCGCGGGAGCCATACTTTTTTCTTAATTATATGGTGTCAGACTCTTCCTGGCAGCCGAAGAAAAAAAATTCAAATTTCGAACTCATAAAAAATGTGATGCAAATAAGATGCAACGGTCTTGATATTGTTTAAAATTAGAACCGGTTTGCAAAAAAAAACGGTTTTTAATATTCTCACGTTAACGTTTTTTTATGAAAATTTCTAATGAGGGTTTAATTTGAAGAACTCTTTGGGGTTTGATTTCGGTGACTTTTTTTAAAGTTTTTTCTTAGTTTTATTGTTTGCGAAAACAAAGTCTCGTAACACGGTTGTCGCAAAAAATAATTACTATGTTGATTTATGCACGTTATCTTTACATAAATTTCTTCCTTATTATTTTTTTTAATAAAAAATACGTTCCCTATTTCTTCTTAGCTTATTATTATACTTTTATTCTGTTAAATATTTTTCCTAAATGCCAAAAAAAAATTCTGCAGGCTAAAACATATTTTTTTCTATTAATAAATAATTTACATTATTGCAATAATTTTACAAAAACAATTAAAGTAAAAATAATTTGTTAGTTATATGTGTATATTGTATACATCTTCCATGGGTTAAAGAAATTCTTGGACATAAAAAAAAATAACGCAAAATTCAAAATCGAAAAACTTTCTCGAATCGCACGGACATATTTTTTTAATCCAATGATATCACAGACAAAGAAAGACCGCATCGCCTATTGTGCCAAAGAAATAAATTAAACTATCCTTAGGGGAGATTTTTACCGTTAATTCTAATCTACATGAAAAAAAAAACCTTTAAAAAACCCGCGGATGTCTGTGGGAACAGGGCATCTTAAAAAACCTTACGCAGGAAGCGAACGTAAGTGTAAATATCTCAGTTGACATTGAAGTTTTATGACGGATATTTATTTGAAAGATTTATATCAGTGGGCTCCTTAGTGAGCTCTTTGTTTTCATAATGACCTAGGGTTTTAGATAATTTGTGTGATATTAAAAAAAATTAAAGCAATGTTGGATAAATATAAAGAAATAAAATAAGATTTTTTTTTTAATTTGATAATAGTTTTTGTATATTTTAAATTTTGTTTTATTGCCTTTTTTTAGGTAATAATATTTCTCAAATAACCTTATGCAATGCAAAAAGTAGATGTAGAAGCATTAATACTAAGGCTTTAGCAAGGACCGGAACTATCTAATTTATTTGATACAAATCAGCTGTTCCCAAACTGTTAAAAATAAATCAAAATCAATCTTAAAAATATGTATCATTTGCTGCTTTCTACTAACATCCAAAATTTTTAGAAAAAAATAAACTTATATATAACATTGCCCTGTAAATATAACAAATATTTTCAAACTTATATTACAAAGCGATAGGAACAGTGACAAAAAAAATCATTTCTAACGAATGAACTTTGAAAATCACTGTCCAAAACCGAACGACCCTTAGTTTTTTTACATCCTACAGTCCCGTAGAGTGTTTATAAAAACATATGCACATTTTTTTAAAGTAAGCATCTCCGATCAAGGTGTGCGTATTTGTAAGGGACATCTTGTACTTTTTAATAATTCTCCAAGTGAATTTTTTATATGCGATAGACTTTTTTAAAATTTCTCACGCAGAGTGCCATTGTATGGAAGATCTGTGGGTAGATACATCTGATTGTATTGTCGATCGCATTCGAGTGGAATTAATTGTTTATTGATAGAAATGTTGCATCATTTTCAATACAACTATATTTATAAGTTCAAAAAAATTTACTCACGCGAAATAGTAGCGTATATATTTTGAACAATTGAACAAAAATCAACATAAAAAACATAATACAAATAATAATTTAAAACAAAAAAAAAAAAACAAATAAATTGTCACATATTAATCAAATTAAAAAAAAAGCCGAAACGGAACACCGTTGCTTTTGTTTAAATAAAAAAAAAAAATATAGCGATAATAGTCACCCATTTACGTCTACAATTGCATAACAGTAATGTTTCCCGCATATTCATTACTTGATAAAAACTGTAATTTAATATAAACGAGACGAAATCCGGCCAATAGATTATAAAAAAACAGTATGAAAAACATAACAGTCGGGGGCTACTGGATGACAAAAAAAATTTAAAGGGGTAAGTAAAAACAATGTAAAAAATCATGCCCTATTTTTGTATAAGGTTTGGGACAAGCGGTTAATTTCGTTAAAATGAATTTATGGGCCTGTTCTATACGGGATTGTTCTAAGCATTTATGTTTGTAAGATTGGGCATAGTTTTTATTTTAACTATGGGAAACACATTCTAATCAATTTCTAGATAGCCTATTTTTAGACATGTAATAAAGGTGTATGTGGTTTAATGTGTAAAAAAAAACAATTAACTTATGTTTAATAAATAAAAGAAGACGTTTAGACTGGTTTTATTTTTCAGAATTAACACATTCCTAAGCCATGCGAGTAGCGTATTTTTGTTTTATTTCAATTGTTTTATAGTAAAGAAATATAATAAAAAAATAGTAAAATTAAATAATTGTGGCTATAAGAAAAATTATAAAACGAAAATTTGTTTGCGCTAAACAAACAAAACAAAAATACTATACTTTTTTCAAATAGGTTTTCACTAGCACTTTTGAAACGTTAAAATAAATATATTGTACCCAAATACCTTATTAAACGTATCTTTTATATTATCGTCATTATACGGAACAATCATCATTAATCGTAACACAAAGACGTCTTAGGGCGTCATTTTTGTCTTCCAGATCAACACCTTGATATTTCCAATACAATACATAGTTATTCTCATTTCGCCACTTCAATGAGAATGACACGATCTTTAGCCTGCTATCCTATAACCTTAGATGTTCAACATTCAACCCTTTCACTGCGCGATGTGTCAATTGGTTTGTTCGATCAAATAGCATTAGCGTCATGCGCATTGTTCTTTGAAATGAAACTATTTTAAACGGATTTAAATCGCGTATATTAATTATTTTTATCATCCCGACGTTTCGAGCACTTTGCAGCGTTCGTGGTCACGGGTAGACTAAGGTGACATTTGTCTATTTGAGATTTGAGAAAAATATTATTTACAACTACCGCCAACGGTTTCTTAAATGATATCTTGAATAACGTTCCGGTTGCACGCAGAAGGCACTAACTGTATCTTTTGGTCTGGCAGTCTGTTGGACTTGGGATTTTAAATTTTTAATGAGCGGATCCCAGGTGTTTGAAAGTCTCCAACCATCTTCTCTATTGAAGTTCGGATGTTTTTGAATTTCAATAGCCTCGCGTATCATTCTAGGAATGAATCTGTGTTCTCTAGCGAGGATCTGTGGTTTATCAAATCGGATAAAATGGTTAGGTTTATCCAAGGCATGTTCACAAACTGCAGACTTTGAAGAACGCCTATTCTTGACATCTCCTATGTGTTCCTTGACCCTAGTACCGATGCTTCTTTTTGTTTGGCCTATGTAAGATAAACCACACTCACATTCGAGTTTGTATACTCCCGCAGTCTGTAAAGGAATATTACTCTTGATAGGTCTCAAGAACTGGCTCACTTTCTTATGAGGCTTGTAGATAGTTTTAATCGAAGCTCGCTTCAAGATGTTGCCAATTCTGTCTGTAACTCCCTTCACATATGGTAGAAATGCAGGTTGTCGCTCAACTGTGGGTGGCTTGATACGGCTTCTACGATGCTGGCGAGGCACGGGCAGCTTGTTCTGGTGGAGTGCAAGCTTGACGTGGTGTAGCTCGTCCTCTAGGTGTTCAGCATCGCAGAGATGGTGGGCTCTCTGAAACAAAGATTTGCCAACGGTAGCTAACTGACTAGGGTGGTGGTGTGAGTCACCATTGAGGTATTTATTAGTGTGTGTGGGTTTCCTATAAACTGTGTGACTTAATGTGTTGTCAGGATTCTTGATAATAAGAATGTCAAGAAAAGCTAAAACATTATTTGCCTCTAATTCCATAGTAAATTGAATGTTATTATTAATAGAATTAAGATGTTGTAAAAATGCAGACGTCATATCACTAGGTAATATTGTGAAAGTGTCATCTACGTACCGCTTGTACAACCGAGGTGTGATTGGTCCGGAGTGAAGAGCCCTCTCCTCCAGGTCTTCCATGAATAAATCGGCGACCACGGGGGATACTGGAGAACCCATTGCAACTCCGTCGACTTGCACATAGAATTCATCATTCCACAATAAATATCCAGATGTCAGGCAGTGATGTAACCTTTACAGACTGCGGGAGTATACAAACTCGAATGTGAGTGTGGTTTATCTTACATAGGCCAAACAAAAAGAAGCATCGGTACTAGGGTCAAGGAACACATAGGAGATGTCAAGAATAGGCGTTCTTCAAAGTCTGCAGTTTGTGAACATGCCTTGGATAAACCTAACCATTTTATCCGATTTGATAAACCACAGATCCTCGCTAGAGAACACAGATTCATTCCTAGAATGATACGCGAGGCTATTGAAATTCAAAAACATCCGAACTTCAATAGAGAAGATGGTTGGAGACTTTCAAACACCTGGGATCCGCTCATTAAAAATTTAAAATCCCAAGTCCAACAGACTGCCAGACCAAAAGATACAGTTAGTGCCTTCTGCGTGCAACCGGAACGTTATTCAAGATATCATTTAAGAAACCGTTGGCGGTAGTTGTAAATAATATTTTTCTCAAATCTCAAATAGACAAATGTCACCTTAGTCTACCCGTGACCACGAACGCTGCAAAGTGCTCGAAACGTCGGGATGATAAAAATAATTAATATACGCGATTTAAATCCGTTTAAAATAGTTTCATTTCAATGAATAATAATCGCGAAAATCTAAGACAACGCATTGTTCTTATAAACAATGGATTTAGTATACATATAATAATTAATTATTATAATTTAACGTATTTATTGTATACATTTATGTTAATTTTGATTATTTTACTTTTTTTGACGGTAAATTAAAACTTAGGCATACAGTTCTGATCGTTTTCAATTAGGATTTTTTGTGTATTTGTAAGTCAGTATTGTAACTATATTATAAGTAATATGAATTTAATCATCAGTACATGTAATTATATTTAATCGTTTATTATTTTGCGTAGTTATCAGAATGCATTTAATTTAACATTATATAATGATAATTTATATATTTAATAAATTTCAACTACACTTCGATAATAACTGTTCGTCCAGGATTTTATTGAACTAAATATCCACGTTTAAATATTTTAAAAAATATAACATTCTCTATCAAATAAACTTTTTAGCGTAGTTCCTAAGAATAGTGCATTCATTCCAAACAAATTATTTAGCCTTTTATTGTATTAATTTATATTATTATATTAAGCTTTTTCCCGCGGCTACGCTTGCACTAAGTTTGATATTTCCATATAAACGGTTAACTCCAATTACATCCCTTCTACGATACCCTACATCACAAAACTTATCATACCCAACATAATCCGTTCAGCAGTTTGAGCTGCACCTGACAGTCTTATAGATCAATCAGATCGTTATACATTGGTATACATAGATACAAAAACCGCGCAAATAATGTTCACCGAGTTAGAGCCTTTCTGTAGCCTACTGACTACAGCTTGTATACGGACTCGCTCGCCGGAGCAGTGCGTCACGAGCACAGAAGATCAGCGTTGAGTAGCCAATATAACTGCGTTCCGTACGGTGAGTGAGAGAATTGGGAGCCTAGACCCTTCTACATTCCTTTCCTTACTTCCTTTTCATTTGGACGACAGTTGGCGCAGTGGTCCCTAGAACTGACTGAAAGGAAATGTCTGTATTGGCAATACAGATGTTTGTTGGGCTGGGCGTTTGTATTTGTGTTGTGTGTTTCTAGACACAGGATCATGAGATCCTAATGGTAGGCTGAATGGTCTTGCTCGTTTGCTATTTTTCATTAACAAAACAAAGCAGCGAGTACATTAAAAATTATGTAACCCAATCAATATACTCTTCACAAAGTAAATAAATCTACAAAAGCACGGTATGACGAGGCAGATGCAAACCAAACTCACTAACGAACTAAAGCCGAAGGACATAAATTATTTAAATTTGACTTGTAATATAGTATGGGTGACACGGGATATGCATAAAAGGGTTAGAAAAAACCTGGGGGTGACGTTTTTTATACATTCGCGAGGGTCACAGACGTTTGGTCATTATTCGTTAGAGTATTGAATATTAAGAATAATTTTCGCACGATCATTGAGATTATTAATCTGCATTATAAGTTATAATCTAAGCGACATAATTATCAATTGTGTTAACATCGCATCATTTTGTATTATTAACAACGAATGTCTTTTATACAATCAATAAAATAAAATAAAAATCCTTGTTTAAACTTTCTATTTAGAATATAACTGTAACATTGTTAACTTCATTATAGTCATATACACATTAATAATAATAACATTACTATATTAATGCAAGTTTAAAGGTGATGATAAATATTACTTAAGGTATATTTAATTAAATGTATTGAATTTTAAATTGTTCCACCAGTCAAAGAAGGACAAACGTAACTTATTATCTAAAAAAAATATTTATTCCACACTATACATGTTTATTACAAAACTGATAATACAATACGTAATGAAATTACTTCATTCCAGGAATAAATTATTTAATTATTATATTGCTTTCAAGAAATTCATTTTTTTAATTATTTTTATACACGATCTGTAAAATAAACAGTCTAACTCACAAACCAAACAAAATAATTTTTAGAAGCTACCGGACGAAACGTACTTAAAATCCGCGCCCCTTTACCGCAGGGCATCTTATTTTTTATCTAACATCTGACATTATCTGTGCTCATGACGTTGCTAAAAAATGTGACCAGGTGTTGTAAAAAAATTTAAAAAAAAGCATATTGTCTGCTAGGTATAAACCCTTGCGGACAATAGTAGCGTAATCCTTTACGAGAATCCGCGACTCCTCCTGACATGCGTTACGCATGGTCCAATCTTTTGTGACTTTTTTTCGCGAAAGGATAATACATGTTATACTTCCTTCAGCATTGTGATGGACTTTATACCAGACGACTCCTTTTAAGATGAGATTGATTTTTATTTGCAAAAAATGCATTTTCTGGGATTTTTTTTTTTTTTTAAGTTTTAAATTTATTTTTTTTACTTGTCCAAATAAAGTTGTCACCAAATTTTAATTTGTAAATAAGTAAGTAACTGGATGTAAATATCCCACTGCTGTGCAATGGCTTCCTCTCTAATTAAAGAGGAGATTAAGAGCTTAATCCACCATGATGCCTCACTGCTGGTTGGCGAATATATGCATGTGTCAGAATTTGTCTCGTCACATGTTGGTTTCCTCACGATGTTTTCCTTCACGATCGAGCACGGGATGACTTTAAACACTCAGCGGCGTTAGTGTGGGTTTGAACACATGAGCATCGATGGAGATTCACATTTTCTAACTACTAGCCCATTACTTAATTTGTAAACAAACATATTACATAGTCACGGACCGCTAAATTCATTACCCTTGCTTCGCTACCAGTCGGGTAAAAAAATAAAAATATATGTTTTCCAATACCTCTTAACGTAAACAATGAGTCGTCCAACACACGTGTCCGCTTAGCATTATCGATTGTCCTCATATTGTCGTCATTGTCCTCCCGTCCATGCGGGCGCGGGCGTGTAAGAGTTATCGTGTCACGGGACATTGCGTTTTTGTATCCTGATTACGGTTGCTCTGTTAGGACTTGCCTTATCAATTGTTTTTAATTTAATACGCAGGTTAATTGAGGTCGCGAGGTAGAATGGCCTAAATGATATTTTGTTATAAAATTGAATTAATGGTTAATCCTAAATATGTTTCATTGCCATATTCATCTGTATGTTATGATAGTAAGTAGAGAAGTCAATATTAGTTCATTTTAAATTTAAGTAACTAAATCAAAATTATTGCACATAGCGCCTTTAGATAATTTTTACAATTTAGGATATATAATGACATAAATACACATGTAAAATAAAAAGAACATGTTCGACTGGAAGATGGGACCTTTAACTCATCTTTCATGTGTCTAATTTTACCGAAAACTTGATAATTTTATTTTATAAATTATTTTACACGTATCAAAGTTTTTATATAATTTAACACTGGAAATATATATATATATATATATATATATATATATATATATATATATATATATATATATATATATATATATATATATATATATATATATATATATATATATATATATATATAAAATTTTACATATACCATTTAAATTTTATCAACAAACAGAATAAATAACAAAAAAAAATAATAAAAATATAGAAATAATAGAAAAATGCAAATTTCGATGTACAATAAATGCACTCAAAGTACAATGCTTTAATAAATATAATATTTGCAGAAAATTTCCCACAGAGTCTCTTTTCGCAAACAACAAGACACGGACAGATGTACATCGATGATAAAGAAGATTCCTTAAAAAGCTACCCTGAGAACTACACTAATCCTCACCTATGACCCCCGGGCATTCGCTCTGGACCGTTAAAAAAAATAAATTACACTGCCAAAGAAAAGAGAGCATTGTTTGCGATAAAAAGTTAGGAGTAAAGTTACCTTCCAATTTGAATAAGTTTTTTACTTACGAGGGGTGAGCACAAAAAGTTTGCCCCACACTGTAAGTCCGTGTGTGATTTTTTTAAGACGGGGCCACTAAAAAGAGAAATATGCATAGTATTGCAAATTGGTTTTGGTCAATATTCTCACGATCACATCTGCTTAGGAGAACTACAACTATAATTTATTAGATACTTTTTTTAATATGACTTTTTTTAATAAAATTTCAAAAATGTGACTTAGGCTATAGACATAGTGAAAATACAGAAATCGTATTTATATGTAAATGCTATATTTGCGTAAGTTTAAGGCAAACATTTATTCTTCTATCTTGTAACTATTTACTAAAGCATTCAATTTAAAAATGATAAAACTGAAATAAAATTACTACTGCAAAATAAAACTATACAATTAGTATAAATCTACTTTAATTTAATACCAAAATAATTAACAATACTATAATATAAAACTTCATGATTCATGACTAAAAAAGTTAAACAACATTTATTCATTTTTAATATATTTTTTAAGGCTTGATACCTTTATCAATGTGTCATGATTAAAAAAAATTAAGAAACACAAACAAAAACGAGATCCGCGTTGGACCAGACTGTTATCTCTTATCACGATACCTATTTACATTCGAGGAAATGCACGATGCGGGCCAACACCATGTCTGTGTTGTTGATATCGGATGGAACGGACCTTGTAGTATCATGTATACGATTTATACATGACTATACCATAACAGATTTTAAGCTTCTTTGTACCTTTGTATTATAGTAACTGGACGCTGATAAGCAATACTGTGTCAAGCCACACGGACATCATTTTGAGAAAATAGCGTCTAAAGATGTCAAACCTATTCTTAACAAATATGTTTGTAGAAGTATATACCCATCTTTTCTTTTGTTTTTTGATATACAGTATAATGAATGAAAATCAAATTGATATACTTAATATATTATCTAATAAAACGTTTTTCAAGTACTTGGTAATAATTGTATAAATTACAAAGTATGGGACGCACTTGAAATTCGAACCAATTAATTAAGAAACTTTTTTCCGTGCTTATTAAGTTTATATAAGTTAAATTTTATTTTGAATAACGTTAAATAGGTGACGCATTATCAGAATACATCAATATCTCTGAATTTAAATTTTTGGGGGTTGACACATTATTGCTTATCAGCATCCAACTATACTTCGCAACTTTCAGTTGCTAACAGATACCTAATAGAGAACTATCTTCGAAATTTAAGGGGATGTTATGTTGCATACCAATTAACGGTAGATTATAAGACTCTGTTTAATATGAATAATGTAACATCTCATTTAAGTGCTGAATCTATGCAATGAAGAAATTGAGTTTTCAAAATCGGAGAAGTAACAGAGTAATAAGGTAACAAACGTTTTAAAGGTACGCTACAACTTAAGAACCTCCAACTTTTTGACGTTGGTTAATAGTACGTTAGTTAAAAGTTAGTTATTAGACTGTTTTGATAGGAGGAAATGGCAATGAACGAAATCAATAATAACATAAATTAGGGTTTGAAAATAACTTAAATTTAATTATTACGTCTAGATAATTTTTTATGATATCAAATATTTTTACATAAAACCGCATCATCAAAAGGACGTCACTGTCATTCGATCGCGTGTAGTCGAATTACCGTTCATTATGACGAAAATAAAAGATTTTCATACAGGGAACGCTGCGCGTACGCAGATGCATTGTCCACTTTTTATGCCTCATTGAAATGCCCGATACCGTTATGTGTACAAAACATTTTTTAGCGTGATAGATCAATTTGTTGACAGATGCTCCTGGCTTTGAATGCATAAATATCGTATTATTGATGACCAAAAAAGTCGACAACTTTATTTGATAATAGGTAGTCTTAATAATATAAACTCACTACTAGCTCTTTCTCGCGGCTTCGCTCGCATTAATGTAGATTTTGTCATTCCGAATAACCGTCTGAAACAGATTTTTCTGTCTTGTCAGTACGACATGCGCGCCACCTTCTGGGAGCTAACTGTACTATGCCTTTAACTTTCCCAAAAGATAAGTGAACAATTTTTTATCATCAACGGCAAGGCAACGTCTCAGATGCGAACAAACAAACAAACAAATAAACATTGATTTTTATATTATAGCTAGCTGTACCCCGCGGTTTCCACACATTAATTAGAGGGATAATAATATTTCTATTATGTTTACATTTCCTACTTAAATCCGATATTGTTCACTATTTCATTGGATTCAATTTTGTTTTCGCGTATTTTTTTTATGTATTATTTTTTTTAATAAAAATAGTCTAAGTTACTCCTTATAAGACTAGCTATTTTTGAGTGAAAGTTCCATCAAACTCGCTTCAGCTGCTTCAGAGATGATACGGAACAAACAGACAGATAAATAAACATTTTAAAAATTATGATATTGATGTAAGTAGCGTTAATACTTTCATTTGCATTTAAAAGTTCTTAATTTGAAATTAGAAACAGACACCTCAATTTAATATATTTATTTAGATATATTAGATAATAAGTTGGTATTAAAATATTAGAAATTTAAAAAAATAAATGATAAATCTGAATCATCTGCATTTGACGTGAGGTTTAACCCACCGCTTAATGCAATACGAAGTTAATTAATAATACTCATAGCTCGAACCATCTCAACATTGACCCCTGGATGCTGCGCGGGCGCACTGAGTCATGAGTCTATCAAAATTTAATAGATGCATTGCAAAATTGTGCGCGTGGGACGTCCAGTACGCTTATACTTTTTAAGAATGAAATTGTAAATGTAATTGTTAGAAAGTATTAATTTTATATATTTATTTTGAGATAATTTTTATTAATATAAAGAAATATTTATCCATATCCCAAATATCAGTACGTATATGTTATTTACGTAAGTTTCTATAAGCTATTTTGGTTTAGAATTCTAAACAAGACATCGTTACTGTGACGTAGCAATGGAAGGCTAGTTTATAGCCCCACGAATTTATTATTCGAATGCTTTTTATTTATGTTTCTAACTGGAACAAGGACATAGAAACACTATTTTCAATTGTTTTTCACTATTTCCTTAATTAAATTGATTTATCTATCTTTTATGATATTTCTTTAAAATCATTATCGATTTCACTTAATTTTCGTTTATGTATTCGATTCTGACACAATAAAAATTTAAAATATTATGAATCTAAAAAATATTATTTTTAGACTCGCTCTAAAAAGATTTACCATTTGAAAATTTCACTAATCTTGTTTACAATATTATTTTCGTATTTTTATTGTTTTTAATATCATATAAAAACCTTCTTTATTTTCTAATACGAAATAGTCTAACAAGATCACAGTGTCTTATTGGAAATGAAATATAGCCTGAAACTTGCTGATACACCATAAACTATAAACAATAACAAATTATTAATCGCATCTCGTGTAACGCCTTTACTTTCATATCTCATGCAAATTCGTCCAACTGACAATGAGCCATTTATGCCATAAAACCAAATTATATTTACTCACAAAATAACTTCCCAATCACCTCTATTACGAATATCGTAGAGTTCAAAATACCCTACCATATTGGTTATTGGAGTCTCTCAATAACATGGTGATAATGTTCATATTATTATGCAAATGTGTTCGAGACGGATGGACAGACGTAGTTAGAACAATAATGGGCGTGGGTTGGATTAACTCATTATAGTGTAGTTAGCATCGCCTGGACTAGCGCCTTGACCGATATACATTTTGAGTGGATTTAAAGGTTGTGGGAACATTTACGAAATGCTTACTGCATTCCGCAAAGGAGAGCCGCTCGCATCCTATTGTTTGAGATTCCAAACATTATAATTAGCTAAATAGCGCCCGAGACCGTGTAACATTTAAAACGGGCTATTTATAGCAAGACACGTATACATTTAAATAGACTCAGTACTCATCGAAGTTATTTATTTGTAAATAAAAACAGAATATTCAATCATTTCTTTTTACATTTTTGATAGCAAAATTGAACTCCTAAAATATTATATGGATATATTATATTATTATAAGGCAAGGTTAGAATATTGTTTCGGTTTTCGGAAAAAGTTTTTAGGATATAACTAACGAAACTCTTCCTAACAAATTAATTCGAATAAAAAGATAATGATTAATGGAAAATTGTGAGCTTTATTTAAACGATTGTCCGAAATAGGTTTATTCTGTAAATATATAATGTAATAAAAAGTATATAAAGTTGTATATTAACGAAGCCTAGTGTGTCTATAATATTGAAATGATGTGCAACAACTCATGACACGGTTCCAGGTTGTCGTTCTGACGGGACATCCTGATAACACTGCGTCCACGGTACACCGCGGGACGAAATAATGTATTAATCTATTTTCTACGATATTTTAATAACAGAATATTACTGTAGAGCCTTAATTTCTGCTAAAATTGTTGTTACTATCTTTCATAATGACAATAAACACAACTTATTACAACAATTTTATTGAAAAAAACCTACAAACATTATAAAATGCGAAAATTTGCAAGGACGACTACATGTTTGTTCCTTTTTAACGCAAAACTCCTATATCGTTTTTAATGAAACTTTGCAGTAATATAGATTCATCAGAATAACCCATAAGCTACTTTTTTCAATGTAAAGCACGGACAAAATCGCGAGCGCAAACAAAATATTTACAGATTATTTTGATATCCTCTTAGAAAGCAAGAAATCCATATTTTTTTATGTAAAGAAATTCAGTTCAGTTGAATAGATTTGTGTCGTTAAAATCAAACCCATTTTCTATATATAATATTGGTGCAGAGTATTACATTACAAATCAGCTTGCAAATCCTTATTTAATGACAAAACTAATAGCATCTTGTTGTTAGCAATTACCTTATTATAAACAATTACGGCTAATGTCACTTACCGAAATCCGCATTGGTACTTACCTCGTTTTGTTAACACATATAAATGAACATATTTTTTAATAAAAAATAAAAATAAGCACAGAATTAGTTTAAGAGTAGCAGAAATTGGAGTTGTGAGAATAACATGAAAATGTGAAATATTCGTAAAATGTTATTATAAATTATAACATAACATATATTTTTACAAATTACGAACCTATAATTTTAAGAATAACACAACTAAACAAAACCGCTTGAGATATTTTCAATTTTAATTGAAAACAATCTTATACCTTAATGTCTTTCTTTTTATTATTTCTTATGTTTTTTTTTTAATTTTCCTGCAGTTCTTTTAATTCATATTATTATCTTTAATAATCCTGAAAATCCAACATAGAATAAATAATGAATTCATAATATCCTTTTTCAAATATAAAATGAACTTGCAAAATTATAACAAACTAAATTATAGAAGTGCTTATATTATTTTAGTCCCGCAGTGCATAGATATAATGGTGCGACCAGTGGCGCGCGGTCGCCACCAATTACCTTATTGCCAGCAATTGTTGTGCGACGCGACGCTGCCCGGCGTCCTGCTTATCAATTTCATAGCTTATCCTTGTTAGAATGTTTACTATCATCCTCATTGCCGCGTCATTCTAACAGGAATAGTTTCTTATATGATAACTGACTGATAAGCAATTTTTTTTTTTATATAAAATTGGGGGCAAACGAGAAAATGATACCTGATGTAAAGGGGTTATTATCGTCATGGACACTTGCAACATCAGAGGTGTTGCGCTGCATTGCCGGCCCTTGACTCGACACTTAAAAACCCTCAAATTGTAGCGGTCTGAGTAGGAAGATCATTTCACAGCCTGCACGTATACGGAAAAAAAAATCGTGAAGCACATTGGATACCGAACATGCATCCAGGTGGTGAGGATGATATCGAGTCTGAGGCAATTATGTGTCAACCAACAAAAAAAGTCAAATTCGGATATATTAATGTGGTCTGATAATGCGTCACATATTAAACGTTATTAAAAAAATTCAAGTCGCCTAAACTAAATAAGTACGGATAATAGTGTCTTAATTTAATGTGAATTATTTCGAATATTTAAGTGTGTTCACATTTTGCAATATGCAATAATCTTATATATTCGAAAAACTTATTATTAAACTAATCTGATTTTCAATTCATAATACTTTTTAACAAAAGATAAAATAACTGATGGATATATATATTTCTTCATAGGAATTTATTAAGAACAGGTTAGACGACATTTTCTCAATATGAAGTCCGTGTGGCTTAACATAGTATTGCTTACCAGCGTCTGACTGTGAGGAAATTGAAAAATAAATAATTGATCTTTCAAAATCATTCCGACCGTTTAAATTAAATTGTATGTATTTAAATATATATATTTTTATATTTTCTTAGTTTAGCTAGTTACGTGAAATGATTTATTTATTTATTTATTTATAAAGGGTTACCAACAAGACACACAATCGTTACATGGATAAAAACAAGACATCATAACATATTTATAAAAAGGCGCCTTAATTATAGGTAACACTACATTTACCATATCAACGAAATTTAATATGTAAAAAGTGACAGAATAAAATAAAATAAAATTATAGTTAATTAAATTAAAATTAAATAAGCAATGATGTGTGCAATAAAGCGATTTCTTTTCAATACGTAACAATTTTATACAACAAAAAGCCTCTAAAACATTATTTTATTTTTAATTCA
This sequence comes from Hypolimnas misippus, assembly GCA_037950945.1. Lineage (NCBI taxonomy): Eukaryota > Metazoa > Arthropoda > Insecta > Lepidoptera > Nymphalidae > Hypolimnas > Hypolimnas misippus. The sequence continues at coordinate 4,934,857 of JBBEEQ010000019.1, forward strand.
ATAGTTCATTTTCTAGATTTAACTCAAGTTAAAGTCAAAAAACTGGCGAAGTTTTGCATTAACCTGATGCGGTATTCAATGAGCTGATGAAAGACTTTTTTAAGGAACAGGAAAAGGTCTTCAAAATCGGTCAAGTAGTCTCACATTCAAGCCTACTATCATAGAATCGCGTAAGGTAAAGAAAAGATGTACCTATTTTGATTTAATCATTTTGATGTATCTAAAGAATTTATAAACACATTAAGAAATAAAATAACAGTCTTATAAAATTACACATAACGCTTGAATTATAAATTGAAGTCAAATATATGTTATCTGAATTTAATCCGTACGAAGTCGAGTAACTATAATATCTTAAACAGCGGGCTAATTATGCGGAGCTATCGCTATCACAAATACATTTTTTGACAGTCGATTTTTTTCGTTTTAGTATAAAAATAGAAAACAGTTGACATCAGAATCAGAATATAGAATTTCGTGCTTATATCTCTACATAATTAGTCAATAGGCAAGGTACTATCCGCGAGACTTTTCCCGGTCACAAAATAAAAACGTTTTTCGGAGGACTTTTGTACGCATTTATGTCCCTTGTATGCGATGCAATTACATACGTTTTATTTCAACGGAAAAAAAGAATACCGAAATTTGTTTTTCGTCTGCGCAGGTAAGTATTTTTCGTAAAAAAAATTTACAAAGAACATAATATTATTACATGTACAGATACAAGCACTGATATTAAGATAGAAGAAATACAGTATTAGTAATTACGGAAACAAATACGTATAAGCGAAGAACGTGCATAAGAAGCGTCCAAGTAGCTTACGAAACCCTTACGTGCATATTATTTATTTGCCCCTAATGCGTGCCATATTTCACGCCGAATAACTATTAATAGTTACTATTCGGCATCTCACTTCTTACGTTAATAATTTGAGTAGCAAATGAAAGCATATTTACAAATTAGTTTAATGATCAACATAGGAAATAGATATTTTTAGTTTTATATTCAAAATTTATTATGTTTTTAATAAAAATGAGTTAATAAAGACTTTATCTGGTAAAGCAAGTTTACATAACATTATTGAGGATTTTAACCAATCGTAAGATTTACTCAATAATCTAGTTCGATAATATTATATTTTACATACACAAATTTTCCTAAAAATCGTTTTACTGATATAATCTATTAAAACTTAATTAATACCTTTGTTTATAATATTTCGATTAAGTTTATAATCAGTCATTCAAGCGTTTATTTATCATTTATTCCTCAGTACCTATCAAAGTTATATTATAAGTTGGTTTTCTCGCGTCTATTTGTTATGACGATTCACCAGATTTGAGTGAAATTGAAAAATTGAATAGTGTATATTCTTCAATAACACATTGGATACTTTTCCTCTGCAGCTGAAACTAAGAATCATAACAATATGACATTCTACATTAATATTATAAACAGGTAAAATTTGTTTGTAAGTTTACATGTAGGGTTACATCTCTGCAACTACTGATCCGATTTGAAGAATTATTTTTGCATTGTATAGCATATTTATTGAAGAATTTACAGGCTATATTAAATCACGCTACGACTTATATTGAGCGAAGCAATACACGAATGAAACAACGAGTCACTCTTTTGTCCCTACAAAGGCAAAACACGACCTTATCTCCTGTTTGCGTTAATAATAGGTCAACGCCGAAAATAATTTCATTAACAAAGCGTACTGATGCAAAACGCGATAATCTGTAATCCGCTGTCCGGTAATCCATCTCAATTATATTGTGATTACCTATCGAAAAGATAATTCCTGATAGATTCGTATAGGATTAAATATGTTAGTGGATTATGTAACAATTGTCAGATTATTTTAAGGAGAATCGAAATATTTTAAAGCTCAACACGATCGGAAATGATACAGAACTTACTCGTACCTTTCTATATTACGTTACATATTGTACCTATTAGGCGAGAATCACACATAAGTTTTGCTCTCAAACTTTCATAAAGACACATAAGTCGTTTTTCCTTACTTTACACATAAAATAATTTACTGCCTTTATATTTGTCAGCACCAGCTTTCGAAAGGTTACCGAGATAACTGTTACAAATGTAATTCTCGCCTTGAGAAAAGTATTTTGAATGTTTAGTTAACAAGCCGTAACTAAGACTTTTTTTAAGGAACCAACTTCGAAACCAAAATACGCAATTTAGTTTACAATGCAAATTAGCGCAAATATTTTTAAAATCATGTTACACAAATTGAAATTAAGTTAATCGTGTTACTGACCGAACATATTTCGGGATAATCAGAAGAATATTAATATAAGAATTCGATTCCGATTATTCTCTTAGAGTGAATTATTCCTTGAAAACTCAGCGGCCACCTTAACTCTTTTAAATATAAAAATAAAACCATACACGTTATTTAACAAAAGGAATACAGCTACAATGTGAAAACGTAATTAGATCAAACGAAGCTCATCCGTAGACCTTAATTCGAGCACGAAGATTGCCTTAAAAGTCGGGCGTGCGTATAACCGACTGCGTCTAATGAAAACGTACGACTCTTTGATAAACCTGTTATGGCGCTAGACGCTACGTCTCCGCAAATTGGCTCGAGTGCTCGTATTTACAACCATTGTCCGTTTTGTTCTTGTTTGGCCAAATGAGACTGTTTCGTTGGTCATGATGTAACTATTGTTTATGTAGAATTATGATAGTTGTGTTATGTTAATGTAAATGGTATTCGTAAATTGCACAGGAGTAGGACTAAAAATATGATCGCAATGTGTTGTCGCGTTACGACATCGTGAAACGTGGCGATATCGTGTCGTGTAAAACAACTTACGGGTATCACAAACCTAATAAGACTTAATAAAAGGGGGACCAGCTTCAAAAGCAAAGTATGTAGGTAATTTCGTTTACTTGAATCATATATTTATGCCCGTTATTTTGATTTTAAGACCAAACGATTCCACTAATTTAACAGAATATTTTAAGGAACCAACGGGAAAGTATTAACAGAATCGGTCAAGCCGTTTTCATGTAATAAAACTAAAAAAGTTCCCGGCGAATTGAAAACCTCCACCTTTAGTTGGAAGTCGATTAAAAATGGTTGCTTGTAAGTGCAATGATATGATTTTTCATTTGAAATTTATCTTGTTAGTAGAGTACGTAAATTACAATATTTTAAAGTCTTAAATATGTTTAAAATAATATGTTATAATATATGTATTATAAATATAATTTCCTCAATTTATTTTGCATCTATAATTTAAATATAAAAAAGATTAAAATGGCGGCAGTTACATATGATGTCTTAGTAATTAAATATAGTGCTATTGTATATGTATTATTACACTATTTTTATTACTCAAAGTCTTAAAACAAGTTTATTGAGCCTACTTTCAAATGTATATTGTTGTGCTTCGACTAAATTGAGATATTTACGTGTATTGACGATAAAATTAACAGGCAATAAATCGAGGTGACATTTTTCCCAGTACAATGACTGACATATTGTTATTTTGCACTTGAAATTTTGAAAAAATGTACAGTATTTTTTTAAAGCTATTTGGTTTTAAAATTAAAAATATGTTTATAAATTATTTAATAAATTAAAACGTCGATTATATGCACTTATAAATTGTAATAAATACATTTTATATTTGACCGTGATCAAATTACGATTTAAAGTTATAGTAAAGAATAACACATCTATATTTGCTAGCTAACCAACTATGATTATGATTGTACGCAAAGAGATGCTCAAAGACCATCGCCCAGTAGATGGCGTTAGTGATTTATTGCTAATGCGCGAAAGAGAAAACGCTCGTAAACTGCTTTGAACATTTATAGCGCCTTGTCTGGCTCCGCAATTATATCATGTGTGAGAGATTCTTTACGCAATTCGCGGTTAGAATCGAATTTTGTAATAACAACGGTAAATTACTAAACTTAATTTATTACTTACTTGCTCTTATTTAATTATGATAATCAATTAATAAGATGCCGTGCAGATACTTCGCGGAACTAGTTCCGTAATAGTTAAAAACGATATTTTTTGTTTTTATTTAATCAAAACATAAATTTTAGGTTATTTACTTAATTTTAGAGCGAAAAATGATCATAAAAATGACGTATTGCTTGATACTGAATTTATTTCAATGCAGTATGTAGTAAAAAGTATTTTATACAGATAAAAAACACCTTTATTAAAAAAATATATTTTGTATATGTTATATATTATATATATTTTTATTATTATATATATATTGGATTCTTTATGTTCTTCGAATTTTAAATTGCGATTAGGCGAATTTAGAAGTAAAGACTAGCCTGAGTGACATTTTACAAGTTTAAAGTTTTTAAACAATTTTATGTTACATTTTGTAGTTTACTTTTAAAATTGCTTATATTAATTGGTCATTTTTAATTAACCACCAGAGAATATATATATAATTTATTCATCATTAAGACTTAAAAAAGCAACGGACACTTTGATCGGATACATACTTATTTCAATTATTTTAATTTAAAAAACAAATCATTAAACCGAATATAAATATACGAATTTACTTTTCGAAATCACTTAAATATCCAACTGTTTCTATTTCAAATGACTCTAATGAAGCGTAATCCACAATACGATAAATTTCGCGAGCCCGCACCAGTGACATAACAAAGCTCGGGCTTCGTGTATGAAGTTCGTGCCAGACGGTCGGACCTTCTCACGCCGTGCATACTTTATACATGCGGTTAGGTGATGGAAAGATGATAGGTATAGATCTCGAAGATCGAGGAGGAACACTGACATGGTCATTACTTTGGAATGAACAAGCTTTAGTTATATAGATTACTGGTGCCCGCGACTTCGTTTGCAAAATGTTAATGTATTATAATACCGTACGATTAAAATCGGTCCACCCGTTTCAAAGATTAGTCGGAACGTTTATTCTGTTTAGACAAACAAAAATAAAAAAAATAGACTTTTTATATAAATACCGTTTATACTTAAAAATATACCCTATACTATGGCAACATTTTATTGCGTTACTCATAAATATCAACTTTTGGAAAGTAATAGTATACGGCAAACTAAAGGAAAAGGCTTATTTTCTACAAATCTCATACATTAATTTAACCTTAAGTAGTCAATTCTTCAAGGAATAGATTAACGTGTTTATTTTTTGTTTCAAAATCAGCGGGTTTGATTCCTGGCTGGGAAAATAATTAAAAAAAAATAATTAGTAATGCAGATTTAGTTTTCATCAATATCGGCCTCCAGGGTCCTCATTAAATTAAGTATTTTTCGCTATTTCTTATACTTACGGATTTGGCCTACCACGCCCAGTTAAAAAACTCTCTATAACAGGCCGGATATTACAGAGATTTTTTATCTCTCAAATCTTTTCTTTTAGCATCCTGACAAATTTTATCCGGGTGACTACCCAACGACATCGTGCTTTCGAAACTATTAGGCTTTCCATCCAGCTAATATTATGATATTTTGTTTATGACTTTTAGGTAATTTTCACATACGCGAGGTTCGTGGGAGAGATGACGGATGTCACGACCTCAGGACGTCAGGACACGAATCACTTATCTACACATATAAAGCTGTACGAAACTGTAGTAATATACTATTTTAGAAAAACTAGTTTTGAAAAATAACGATGAGCTACAAGATGTTATAGGCATAATCAGTGTCATGTTCTCCTAGTTGTTATGAACTTATGTTAGTATGAATAATTCGATTTACGCATAAATTAATAATTATTATTATTTTTTTATACTTATTATTATTATTTTTTCTTTCAGTTTATATTTAAGAGTTATTACAGTAGAATGGTGCTTCAAAAAGATTTCAATTAACGCTCCACAAGATGACTTTAATTTGCTTACTTCTCAATTTAGTCTCTCTTAATTTAACATCAAGTTAAAGAATTTTAAGCCTCTTATCTACTTAAGTACTTGCATATTATCGCTATCGTAATATTACATTGACGTAAAATAGTTTCTAAAAAGAAGACAACAAAGTAATTGCAAAAATATTCCGATTTTAATTCCATAAAAAAAATATAAATGAAAATTTAATTACAATAGCGAAATTACGTCAGTACATTAATCGTACGTAAAGGCGTTATTTCATAACAGAGCTAGCGGTCCGTGGGAGCGCAGTTCTTCGTTGATGCCCTCATTCAGGAGATGAGGGATGTCACGACCGACGAACACGAGCCACCGCTGGTCTGTATACTGTTATTTCTGGTTTTTAATATTTTTCTACATCATCCTTGAAACTGTGTGAATTACAAATTAATTAAACGGAAATTAGAAATAATATTACTGAGTGAATAATATATTGGATACTAATAAAGTATTAATAATTTAATTTAGCATTTTCAAATGAAGTAATTGTATAATTAAACAACTTTTAACGCACCGTTATTCTATATTAAAGTAACTAGTGGTCGTCTAGCGGTTGGAATTCAGCCGTAGTTCATTAAATTTACAACCAATTACAAGATTGACCACAGATAATCTATTCTCAAATTGACTACAGACTTTAACAACAAACAAATGAGTACATATGCGTGTGTGTGTTAAGTACATGGTAGTGTAGGTAATGTTTTTTTATTGATTTAATGTGTTTTAACAATTAAAAAATTCTCCTCATACTCCTCTCTCCGCCCAATTATCGTAAAAAGAGTATCTACATAGTTTTTGTTACATTAATATATAGATGAGGCTAGCTACTCCACCACAATCACAATAAACACAAACGTAATTCAATAAAGAGTTCTTCAGTGCAATTACCTCGAGGAATAATCTGCTCAATAAAATTAAAACTATTAAAATTGATATCGGGTCGAAATTAAAATTTCTAACCGTTATTACTAAAAATATCTATTAGAAATAGCTTAACATTAATAGAAATACAGTTACGGGCGACGTTAACAAGAATGCGCGGTCCATCCCATTGCTCACGCGCATCCCTCCCCAGTCCATTGATAAAGGCGGCGACACGGAGCGATGATAAGCGAGAATGACATTATGCAAAAGGTTCTGATAATTTCATAACGTTGATTATAATAATATTATAAAGAGGCATATTATTATGTTTGTTAGTTTTTACGTGTAATCTCTGAAACTACAGATTTGAGTTGGCAAATTCTTTTTGCGTTAGATACTCTGTTTATTAAGAAATGTTATAGCGTATATTACATCACACTACAACTCATAGCAGCGAAGCTATAACCATAAGCGCAAGAGAAACGGCGGGAAGCAACTAGTCATTTATATCTTGAAGACTGAATAGGTTTTGTATGCTTTTTACTTTATACTTATCACGTGATTTACTAAGACAATAACATTTTAACCGAACTATTTTAAATAAGTATTTCATTTAATTCTGCATTAATTTTAACTTTAACCATCGCTCGTTTCAATTAAATGTTCTATACTACACGACATAATTATAAAATTAGCTCTGTACATAAAATAAACGATCTATTGAACAGTGGTTTATTTATATTTTATCATATATTTTAGCACCTAATTATACTAATACTTCTCCGTCTATTGATGAAAGACATTAAACAGAAAGTTTCTTACAAACTTCAACTTGAAAATATGTCATTTAATTATATTGTATAACGAAACAAAATTAAACACACCGTTATTCCATTTTTAAGAAACTAGTTGTTGCCTAGCGATCGGAATTCTGTCGTCGCTCCTTAATTTTTTAATCCACTACAAGATTAATCACAGATTATAAGATTCGTATTTTGACCATAGACTTTTACAATAAACAATAAAGTACATATGCGTGTGAGTGTCAAATAGGTACACTGTAGTGTGTGTATTGTTTTTTTTTTATTGACTTAATGTAGGATAATTTTTAAAAATTCAGTCCTTCTTTATAAAGACTATAAGTGTTTTCATTTCACACTTCTTCGTCCGCGCGTTCGTAAAAAGTAAATTAATTAAACGCTCTTATTTACGTATTTTATTTATTCGATCTACATATTTAATTTGCTTCCTATAACTTTCTAAAAACAACAGCAAAAGTAATTTAAACACTTTTGCATAACACTGACCGCGGTTATGTAGATCACAAGGTTCGTAAGTGAAATGATTGACAGCCCGAACACAATAAGCGGTAAACAATTATTCTCGAATTATTTCTATATTCGTTGGATCGCGCAATATTGAATAAATTTAAAACGGCGCAAAGGTCGCAAACTATTGACTTTGTTTCGATCCCATTGTTAGATAAAAACTATTGTGCCCCGATCCGTTTCTCTTGCGTCACCGCCACTTAAATCATCGAAATCATGTGATACATACAATAACAGTCGATTAAAATGAGTGAAAAGCTTTTGCTTTTAAACACTTATGTGATCAATTAAATGTATTTTTATTTGCAAATATCAACCTTTCGATTTTATAGCTGACTTTAAAACACAAAATGCGTTTGGTAATTGTTTTATATTGTTTGTAGAAAAATTCGTTTTATTTTGTGAAAAAAAAATTGAGTGGTGGTGGTGAATGATGCATTCCTTAGTTATAATTTGCTTCATATAAATATGAAAAGTGTCAACTCGAAATGTACTGCATGTTTTCAGCGTGCAAACAAACGATATTAATAAATAAACAAAATTATTTTTCATAAATGGTAAGCAAATAAGAGCGTACAAGATCCAACATTTTCTAAGAAACATTTGGATATATGTAGCATGTAAAAAGGCGTAAAAGCTATAGCTTAACATATTTGTACGATTTCCAACTTCCATACAAATCTTCATTAATTCATCGTTCAATTGGAGATTATTTTTTTAGAAATTTGCGTTACTCGTTATTTGAAATTTTGTATACGGGAAATTCCTACTATCATACCCATTGACACGACTTTGCTTTATCGGTCAGTCATAATTAGAAAAAATTGAAAGGTAAACTAAGCCAAAAAATAATCCTTCACTCCTATCGCTACTAAGCTACACAATGCTTTCTTCAAAATTCATTATATCTTGTACTTGATTTCAATATATTATAACGACATACTTATTCCAGTTTTTTTTTAATTTACAATCAAACTACTGAACTGATTTTAATGAAAATTCTTTTGAAACTTGGAATTACAGGGTATACTTCCAGATGCAAACAAAAAAATAATTCAACAAATCCATTTGGCCGTTTCCGAATAATCATAAAAAAGTATCCAACGATTTGAGAACCATTGATACATTTTTGGAAGTGATTTAAAATCAAGACACTAAAGTATAATTTAGTCTTAGAAACCGCCAAGTACTAGTAGCGGTACTTGCCATCAATGACCTTGAGTTATCTCAGATCCGTACATCCCCGTACCCAAAGGACGAACACGATGCAGAGATAGCCGGTTCAGGGCCGCTTGCGACACAGCAAATGCCAAAATAAGGTTAAAGGTAATAATTGTTTGAGCCTCTCGGCAATCCCGAACCGATTGATTTATGCAGGAATTTGACGATATGATAATTGACGATTGTTGAAGGTGTACAATAGAATCGCTAGGAACGGTGTTTTGATTTTTTTTATAGATTATAATTATATTATCTGTGCTGCTACATAACTTACACTTAAGTGGTCATAGAATAGATTAATAAAATATATTATTATTTTAAAGTGAAAAGTTATCGTACATATTTTACATTTCATTTTTTTTTTAATTTTCAAAATAAATATTTTAAAGATTAAAAATCATATCAATAATTTAAAATAAGAAACGGTACAAAAAGTAGAAAATAGTGTGCATATATTTAATTATATATTAAATATATATGTTATAAATAAAACATCACAATAAAACTCGTAAAACTCGTAAATTAAATAACATAATATGTAAAATATGTAATATAAATAAATTCCCTCTTATTGACTATAGTAAAAAAAAAACAATACAGTGGTATTTGAACTTAGCAACAAGTCAAAATCGTTTCAAATCGAATTGAGACAGGAATTAATTTATCGATAGTTCAAATGTGTAAGAAGACAGTGGGTCACTAAGTCGGACCTCTTCGTTCCTGCGGGAAAGGTCAGCCCGCGCTTGAATAGCGTCACTACCGGTATATATGTGAACTTTAAAGGTTATGGGTATCTTTCTACTTTTTAAGGGTCAAGAAGGATAAAACTTTTACTCCCTATCTGTGTAATAAGACTTTAAGGAATTGACTTTATAAGCAAAATACCCAATTTCGTTACATAGACGACGTTGGTCAGTTATTTCGATTTCAAAACCAACTTAGTGAACCGTTTTTGTTAAAAAAATCTATGGGACTAATCTAAAAGTATACATATATATCCTTTTAGAAAAAAATCAAAATCTGAGGTAACGAACATTAAAAAATATACACTAGGACGTAAAACCCTTCCCACATTTAAAGGCGGTTGAAAATATCTTAAATTTATTAGGCTGATTGTGTTGTAGTCTGGCTTTCTGCTTCTCCGTTCTTGATAGTTTTAAGACACTCTATATTTGTTTTTTTTTTATTTATGAAAGACAGTATTGTACTATAAATGAAAGGTGAAAAGCTAACTGTTACCAGGTTACAGTTTTATACTAATTACGAGAGTAAAATTTTCTTTCAATTGAAGCAAAGACTAACAACTTATGTAAATTTTTATAAAAGTCTGAGAGCAAAACTTATAAGCGTTATCGCCTAATATGTAATAAAGTAACCGAAAATATAATAATTATTATATGTATCTAAATAAAAACAGTAATTTTGTAAAGCTTCGTTTAGGCTTCATTGTCGTTCGTCAATTTTGCCTTAAAAAAATTCTTTGTCTCATTCCTTATATATAGTCTGTATTTTCATTTGTGTGGTCTGTATTACTTTTACATTTTTATACATATTATCTATATGTTATATAGTCTGTATTCTATACGTCTTTTAGGTGAGGTTTATGTTTAGACAAGAATTATGCTTCTATGTTTTCCTGAGGCTTTTATAAAGATTTCCATAAGTCGTTTATCATTGCTCCTTAAATAGGTTTCTATCAATGCCTTTATCTTTGACAGAAACAGCTTTCGTAAGGTTACCTAGGTTGTTAACAGGTTACAAAATTGTTCCACATCAATTATATAAGCTTACAAATGTAATTCTCTCCTTATAAAAATTAATTGTCAGCATTTTTAATATTCTATTTATTATACACCCATAGATCGTCTCGGTCAACGACACAACGCTTCGTGTGCAGTGGGTCACTGAGCCAGACCGCTTCCTACGGGAAAGGTCACACGCGTGCAAACATCTCCGATGCATTTTATAGGGACTTTTTGTCCTTTATCCGAGATTATCCATTGTTGTGTGATGAAGGGGATACTGTGCTGGAGATCTAAAACGATTGCGTGATTGTACACGATATGAAGATTATGATATAAGGAAGGTCATAGATTTGATGATGTTTAGAATTACCAACAGAAGTACAATCTTAAATGTAGTATATGTATGAAAATGTTCCTGGGATGGATGAATGTTTGTTCTTCTTTCACGCAAAAATTACTGAACAGATTTTAATAGAACTTTTATATAGTTTTAATAAAAAAAATGTGGACAAATAAGCAAGGGACAGCCGATTTATTATGTGCTCACCGCCGCCCACGGACATATGAAAAGTATTGAAATGTATATAGTATATATCACTCGGGCCATTATCACAAATCTATTTACGTCTCATTCATTGAATTCGGTTTAGTAGTTTATAAGCTACGGCGAAACATATATACATAGACTGCCAAAGTTTTTACCCTTCCTTTTGGGATCACATCGTAGTTGGGTAAAAAGTAGTTTAATTCAGTGTCATTTAAATGCGGTAACGATTGGTTTAAAGTACACGTGTCGGGTCAGTTTCAACACAAAATAATAAGTAATAAAATTATTTTTTAAACATTAATATCACTAAAAAGATACTTGTATTATTAAAAAAAAAAGAAAAACTAGCATAATCGTATAATCGAAAGGCCTTTTTAAATAATAGTTTAAATCATATATTTAAAAAATGTGAGCAATAACAATAATTAAGTTACTAATTAAATATAATATAAAAAGTATCTTTAAAATAATTGCTATTTAATAGCTGAGAAGCGTGTTTAATATTTTATTGTGAGATTCCTCTTGTACTTCGCCTTTCCTGTATAATTTCATCATCATCATTTTGACATCAACAACAGCAACGGCTAGGCAAACTTCTAAGTAACGCGTATATTAGTCATTAACACTACATATAATTAATAAACGCCCCGCACTCAACAACCCCCATTAGAATCTTATGCTTCTATGAGTCCAGAAACACACACTATACAAACACCCAGACCACGACAAATATCCGTTTGGCCAATACAGATTTTTGCCATGAGCGGAATTAAACTCGCGACTGTTAGCGCTGCAGTCAGTTGCAGTGATCACTGCGCCAACCTGTCGTCAACGTATAATTGGACATTTATATTCGCATATGAAGACATTGTGAAAAATTATAACACCTTTAGTGTATTTTTTTTACTTGTCCTTATTTGGTAACAATACTCCTAACTAAAATCACGAATTTTCGATCTTTTTTTTTTTCATTAAAATTTTACGGAATAAAAAATGATCCAGTTCAATCATTAAATCGATTTCCTCATTTGTGTTACTAGAAATACGCCATGTTTGTCTACTAAACAGGATAAGTAAATAGAAATCAGCTATACTATGTGTATTTCAACTTTCGCTACACTGTTTATACTTGAGAGAACACGAGTATATATTAGTTTGTTATTTTCTAAAAAGCACCTTTACCAGTATACAAATTCTTGTTCGAACCGATTTGTTTTACAGCGTTTGCGATTAACCTGAGATTTGCTCTTCGGAAAGCTCTCGATGACTGTCAGTGTAACTAAAACCTTTACTACATCACTCACTTCACTCAACTTGAACTCTATTCATTAACAACTAGAGTCGATTTTAGTTTGGCGAATAGCATTAATAAATTTGCTAGCTCACCGGCCAGCAGTCCTCGCGCTGTCCGCTCGTTCATTGAGCTCTTCCCATGACATTATCCACACTATCCATTTACACCTGACTTATAATTATCATCCTTGTAATCGAAAATCAATCTTATATACATAAGCATTAGGTTGAATCTCACATGACACGTTAATGAATTTAGAACGTTCTGTTTCGGTATCCAAAATGGCGCATCTAAGGCACCGATGGCCCCAAAGATGGACCTCGCGTTTTATTTCCACCAAGGAAGACACGACTTTAGTACGATGCATGGGGAAAATATGGCTCTAAGTCCGCACAACCGTATTTCACCGGGGTCGGTGGGGGTCACCCGCGCGGACATTATTAAACTGTTACTCTTCTGAAATCGTGAGGCGTGACTTATGCAGATGTTTAACTAGTAGTTTGACTGATAGTTCCACGTGTATGCAGTGGTCGTTCTCATGCGAATCTGCCTCGCACGATTCCCTATGTGGAAATTAGTTGGAAAGTTTTGCTATGACCGTATTCAGCGTTTTGAATAGACGGGCAATCATGTACGAAACGCTAAACGCTGACATTACAAATAGTTTTCTCAATAGCTGATTGCATAAGATTGTATTGTTTCGTGACATATATAATTTATGTAGCAACGTTTCAAGATGTGCATTTGACAAAAATATTAAAGATAGTGTCGGAATAACTCGTGTAGCTTTGTTTTATGAATATAATTTAATCGTTAAATTAGGGTTAGTTTACATTAATTATCTAACGAGAAGATGCATCGCTTCCTCGAGTGTACAAAAACGGACACGCGGAGCTAGAGGCTGGTGGGATGTAATTAATGGTTTTTGTCCGTAAATCAGGAAGGCAAGTGTAACAGTAAAAGGCGAAATGTGGGAAAATCGGCGGGAACAATGGGAGAGATGGTGGTTTTTTTTTCGGTTGAAAGAGCGCACGTCGAAGATAATTATTCGCGTAACTCATATACAGTATCAAACGGCCCGGCAATACTGTATAATTAATAAAAATTATTTAGCTAACATTGTAAAATTATTAAGATTTTACATAAAATATGTAATTAATTGCAAGTGGTGTTACAATTGACACCACTAATTTTACATTCGTAATAAAATCAACACATTTATGGAAATAAGTATTAAAATCGCAAATAATTATTTAAACTTAAATTTTAACTTACGTTTACTAAAAAAAAAATCTAAATGTAAACGTAAAAAATTCAAAACATTTTGTAAATTATCATAAGAAACAAACTAAAATAAAAAATTGATATCAATGTACAGTCAATATTAAACTATAATTGAACCTCAGTTAAATCTCCAGTTTAAGATTCAAACACAGTCGGTATAACCGTGCGCCCCCATAAGTTTTTCACGAGGAAAAGCGCACACAATGAACGCACAAGAAGATGAGAACACCACTGGACAGTTATTGTGTGGTGATCACACCATTGCCACTATTACCGCCGCCTTCCTCATTCCTAGTCGGTTAATTGCGCGGATTTCGAATAATGTGATTAGTTTCTTTGTTCTGTCCTTCATTGTAGGGACGTGTGACAGGATTACTCGCCATTGAAACTAGATATACGCTATTGTATAAAGCTTTTGTTATATAGACTTATTTAACACAAGGAATGTCCACGACTTTGTTTACATGTGGGCGGTTGTATCTTAATATCGCTTAAATGAAATTTTACTACTTTTCAATGGAGACAAAATGATTTACTTGACATAAAATAATTTTTAAAAGTGTAATTATTAATGAGTGTGTTAATTACAGTTATTTTTGTACACTAATAACAGCGTTGATAATTTTTTTTTAGTTTGTATAAAGCGGGATTTTAAATCTTGTTATGTTTAAAAACCGAGACTTTTTCGTCGAAAGCGGGATATTGTATGAATGAGGTATATAGTCGGAATATTTTAAATATTTATCTTTTTATTTGAGTTTTACATTATGTTTACGTGACAATAGATAAACCAAGAACAGTCACAGACAATTTTTTTTAATATTTTAACGATAACTGTGTAAATTACCTCATAGTGAAGCAGTAGAGTCTTCATAGGAATATAATCGTCGAGTGCTTAAACCCCTAAAAGCGCGCGGGATGCGCTATTTAATTCTAATTCCAATATCAGGACGTCCCGCCAAAATCGGGACACTTGACAATGCTGACAATAATAATCATTTAAAATTTACATTCAATCAAGAAAAATTAAATTGTTATTGTTATAAGAGTCGATTTATTATATTTTAGATAGAGAGATAAATTATCATTTAGGATTATATACATATTATTTTTCGAAACAAATGTAGTAGAATGTTTAATAAACAAATTAATAAGGATTTTGTTCTGTATATAATATTTTAACTAATAATTAATTTATACATATATAATTTAAACACAGCATTCGCTTTGGATATTAATTATCTCCTTAGTCACTAATTGAGTAAAATAAAGCCACAATAAAATAATACCCAAGCAGAAAAAAATACTTAGGTAGTATTATTTCATTTCGTTGAGTTCTTTTATACCGTGCGTTGATGTCTTTACAAAGATCTGTCTGACTTAAGATGTCTCATCCCTCTTAAATTTTTTAAAATTTTTAAACACACGAGACGAAAAATTCAATTATTTGTGTAATATTTTAATTTAATTGATTAAATTAACATTCTTTAAATTAATATAAATAATTGAATATATTAGATTATTTAATATTTCAAAATATGGAACTCATTTCAATATTCGAAATATTAATTTAAGAAACTTTTTTAAATTTTTTTAATAATAGTAAATACTTTTTGCATTATCAGAATATATGAATATCTCCGAATTTTTGTGGGTTGGCACATTATGGCTTATCAGCGTCCATTAATTATTTTAGTCATTAAAGTATAGATTGCTTTATATTTGTCCATAGAGAAGAACACGGCAACACGGCCTCATTACGAAATGTTTACAGCTGATTAACTCCTGGAGTAAGACCTAGTGTAGAAATAACGTGCTAATCTGCATTCAATGAGCTTTGGACATCGAAAGTAAGAGGTGCGTGAGAATGCCCGTTCAATGTGAAAAATCCCTTTAATTGGAAGTCCGAAGAACAAATTGACGTTAATATACACTTTGAAAGCAATTGATTTGTTACCGGTCGAAACATGCAAATAGTGCAATCCAATTTATTTAAAATACCGACGTGTAACTGCCGGTATTGCTATGTTTAATGGAGATCGGAGATATTGCATTTATAATGATTTAAGCCGCGTTAAAATTCGTATGTGAAGTAAATGTTATTTATAGAATTTTACTTTATATCACCAAATAATATATTAATGATTCTAAAGTGCTTATAAAAAGCTAAGTCATTTATGTTATTAGTTATAGTTAACGGAAATGACAGGCTGATGGTTATTACGGAATTCTAAGAGGATAATGAATGCAATAGGCAAAATTAGTCCATTCTCAATTATTACACTTATATTTATCTCAAACCATATTTATGTTTACTAAATTCCAATTATTGTTATATACTGTATTACGTATATTAACAATAAAGTTAAAGTATATGGATCCTGATAAGCAATAATGAGCCAACTCACAGAAACTGAACTCGAAAATATTGATGTATTCTGATAATGCGTCACTTTTTTAACATTATCGAAAAAATTCAAGTCATTTAAAGTAAATAAGTACGGAAAAAAATTCTTAATTCAATGTTTCGAATTTCAAGTCCGTATCATATTCTGCAATTCAATTTATACAAATACCTTTTATCAAAATAGAAAATAAAAGATTGATATATAGGTCTTCAAATCTATTTATTAACAATAGGTTTGACATCTTTAGACGCCATTATCACAAAATTAAGTCCTTGGCTTGACATACTTATTGCTTATCAGCTTCCATATAATAATTACTCATAAAATTGCTTAAACAACAATAAAATTTTATACCCTTTATATTTCATAAGTTTTGAAACAACACATTTAGTTTATTAGTAAAGCAAACAAGTCTTAATGCGTTTAGTAATAAAGTTCATTAAAAATGCTCATGAAGAAGTCGTGTTTCGGGTTACCATGGCGACTGAAATGTCGGCGAGGTGCAATAGTTTAATCTGGCTGCGGGCACGACCACACGAACTTGCCGCCTGGAGAGACCTTCGAGGACGAGTTACACCATACCTAAA
The DNA here is from genome assembly GCA_037950945.1 of Hypolimnas misippus. NCBI lineage: Eukaryota > Metazoa > Arthropoda > Insecta > Lepidoptera > Nymphalidae > Hypolimnas > Hypolimnas misippus. The sequence continues at coordinate 4,952,064 of JBBEEQ010000019.1, forward strand.
CCTGTGTGTAATTTATAGAATATAAAGATTATTAGTATTTCCAGACATGAAAATTCATAAGGATTCCTAGTCATGTAATTGTATAAGTAAAAAAAAATAAAGAAACTAATAATTGTCATGGGGATTTTTATAACTGATAGCAAAATTTAGAGTTGCGTTATTACACAGATTAATGATTGATATCATACAATAAAGTAAAGCAAGCCTGTAAATGTCCCACTGCTGGGCAAAGGCTTCCTCTCCTTTTAAGAAGAAGGTTTAGAGCTTAATCCACCACGCTGCTTCACTGCGGGTTGGCGGATATACATATGTCAGAATTTTTCCCAACACATGCAGGTTTCCTCACGATATTTTCCTTCACCGCCAAGAACGTCTTCGAACCACTAGGTCATCTTGGCTCACAATTCATACAATGATATGGTGTAATTCAAATTTTAAAATAACATCAAAAATGACAAAAAAAGTTGAATTCTACTGAAAATAATTCTTATCTAAGAATTCTGCGAATAAAGTTAGGGTGTATACTTTTTATATTATTTATTTAGCGACGACGCTTGTTACGATGTATCTACTTTAAGTTTTTTTTTATTCAGTTAAGTTAGAAAACTTAATTTAAACAAAAAAAAATACAAATTTTAATATTATTTACTACTTAAAGTATTAACGAGTAATATAATAACCAACAGATATATAAAAATTAAAGTACATGTAGAAATTAAACCATGATTAAGCTTAACAGTTTCACCAAGCTCTAACGTAGCGGTCGTGTCATCTTCGAATGGCGCAAGGGACAACTAAATACCAGCGCATCCTTACCTAATGACTCCGACAAATGGTGAGGACACCTACACCCGATGACGTGCCGATGATAAATGTAACAACTGACAGGCTAATTGGACCCAATAAACAACACTCGCCTATTGAGGCGAGTATTGACTCGCCAGTATTTTAGAATAATAGTAATAATATTATATGTCACAGCCAAAACCCTTAACCTACAATAAAAACTTTTTACAAAAAAAAAAAACAGATTTCAAAAACGAATTTCATATCAAATGAACTAAAAGGCAAAAAAATAATATTTTCTACAAAAATTTGAAGTCGGTGCACTGAAATTTTTTTGTAATATAATAAGAAAATGTGTGATCATTATGATTACGGATCGACTAATGACCTATATAAACCGTTTTGTATATACTATATCGCATGCTTAGTATTAAAGTGACTAAATCCGAAAATTCACATTTATAGGAAATATCAAAAACGTTTACAACTAAGGACGACCGATTATTTAGACTGTAATGTTACAAGATGTGATATAACAGTGTTTTTAATAATAGATTGTGAACCAGAGAATTATGCGAAATTAGACTAGACTACTATACAATTTAGCTAATTCGTTTCAGCGACATTATTAATTCAGTCACTTTAATACTAATTGCGCAAAATATATCTATCCATCTTTGCAGATATGCTAAATTTAATAAAACATAGTTTAAAGAAATATATGAAATATTTCAAAAGATGAACACATTTTATCCAGGGAATAGAAAAAATCTTTCCATTCAAGATCTAATTGAGCATCCATGATCATTGATCGTATGTGAACATAGGTAATAAATGCTTTTGACATTATGAATCTAGGGCGAATGTGTATCTAGAGCAATCATTAATGAAGATATATTTTCTAAGTATTTAAAAATTATTGTCGTTTTCCTCAATACAGATAAAACTCATCTCCATGTTGATTGAATACAAAAAATCCGATGTCGATCTGATTCTCATGCAAGAATTAGAAAAATAAAAATACGTAATAATTTTTTAATTCAGATGATTGCAAATACGCTTATGCGAAATTAAAACGTTTTACAAATTTCACATGTACAATATACATAGTAAAACATTACGTCAATACTAACCGAGATGTATTAAACGATGTTACAAATTAATATTTCAATTTGAATCAGATTTTTTTTACAATTACACTTTAATTTCTACTATCTAAAATGACAAATAAGTTTATTTTTTAATCAAAAGATTCAACAAATAATAATTTTTGTGGATGAATTACGCCGAATGATGACTTAATACTATTGAAACATTATCTTACTTAACGACTCGATCGTTTAAGGCACCCACGCGCTGTATTGACGTGCTAGTGATAAATGTGGCACTAACAGAACTAAGACTAATCTTACTCTCAAATATAAATAAATTAGGTGTCATAATTTCTTCAGCCATCATGACACATCTGCACTTGCTAAAGATCAATGTAATAATAGAGATTTCAAAATCGAATTAGAGTATGTAAATTAATAAAATGTACAATCTATGATTCTTAGTGCTATATTAATTAGCAAGTCCGTCATGTCGCTAAAGCGGCCGCGGAAAAGGAACGGGATGTGAAAGCGCCCGCTGACCTGATGCGTAGAAGACGACCAAAAGGAAGAAGACGCCGTTATGCGCATTTTCTCCCTCCGCTATAGAGAAACCAATCTCCCAAATACCACCAGGACGAGAGTGTGCTTTCGGTGCCCGGGAGCACTCTCGTAACAAAGAAGGCGCTTAGGCGGACCAAACGTCTGGGCATCACGGTAGCATGCGTAAGCGATCCCGTGGCGCACTACTAGGTCGATGAGCACACCGGGTTTTAGTGGGTAGTCCGGGACATTCGCCTGCAGAAGTCACACGTACCTGCTTGCATTATCGGGCCGGATGCCTACTCAAACTCAAATTCAAACTCAAAATATACTTTATTCAAATTATTTATTTTACATTTTTATAAAGCTACCACCGGTTCAGAATGTAGTTTCTACCGAGAAGAACCGGCAAGAAACTCGATAGTAACTCTTTTAAAATCATTTATACATAATGTATTTTTATTACATTTTAATTATGTTATCCGGATAGAAAATCAACGCGTATCAAATCCACGCCTCTTTGTCATCAAAATATTCTTGTATAGTATAATATGCTTTATTTATTAAAGATTTTTCAATGTAGGCCGTAAACTTGTTGAGTGGAAATTGTAAAACTGTTTACATATGCCATATTAACTATACTATATACTATAATTGCAACTTCGGCCAGTTTAAAAGAGTTGTACTCTATTTAGTAAGATGGCCAAAGTTCTCTTCTTTAGTTATTAAGATGTTGATGCTTAGTATGGATCACTGACTTACCATGCTGAGTGTTATACATCTCATACACGATTCAGAATTTCTTTCAATACATCATGTTACTTCCTGTACATTTACTTTCACCAAGCAGGGGGTTAACTATGTAAAATTATGGGTATTAAACATTGAGACAGTTGGTTTGTAATTTTTGTACTAAAACGCATTCCTTAATTTTTTAAATTTGGCATGTTTTGTTAGCGAGAGTTTATCATAATTAAACCCTAGGATCGAAACTGTAAATATGGGACCGAAACTGTAATTAAGCACATGTTTCTATTCACTATACACCAAATATCAGATATAAAATGTCATATGAAAACAACATTAACTCTATTAACTAAAACATAGCAAACAATATTTCAATTAAACGGAAATACTATTTAGACATTATATTTATTGGAAAGCAAAGTAATTCTAAATTGTACACGAGTTGTATTATCACACGGTGAAAGTCTTAATACGTTTAAATACAGGCTCATCCAATACTGAGCACTTCGGTGCTGTAATTGAGGGTATTTTATTTATAACTCGAAAATTGCACTCGCGCATTTCATCGACGATCATGGATTGTATGCGAGCAGCTAATGGAATATGGATAGCGAGATGAATTATCTCTAGATAGTTGATATTACAATATTTTTAAGCGAATTAATTTTATTCTAGTTTATTAAATGACACATTTTTTAAAGAAATATCGCCTTGGGTATAATTTTCTATTATACATTTAATAAGAATTGGCCAAAGATGATTTACCAAAAATATAATTTCAAAATACATTTTATAACATTGTCTATAGTACTATTGTTGGGTGCTTGTTATTTGTTTTTATAGGCTTAGGAAATTTATTGAGGAAAATTAAAAGTTATATAACATTTAAAAATGTAGGAGCACATTTTAACTCAAACAAAACCTGAAGGCTTATATAAAACGTTACTCCGTAAAAATATTTGACACAGCGATGAGATACAAACACAAACAAACAACTTTAACCAATTATTTTTAATGTATTTTAAATTTGATTCAAAAAAATTATACATTAAAGTACAGTCACACCAAAACATCAGCAAACACACTCAAAACCGCTCTCAACATATCAACCCATTCGTGACTGAAACCGACTAATGTGTGTAGCTCTCATAGAATCGGCCGGCAATGGAGATAGCATGGCAGTATTAATTCATTGCGGCGGCTGCTACAAGCCGTAGGTCATTATCAACGTTTCCTGCAGAATCCTAACACCCTGTACCCTGTACCCAGTTCACACGGGCCCTGATTTAAAGATGTGTTAATTAAGAGCAATGGGAGCCGTGATACATATTTCGCAGAGGTTGATTGTGAATTAAAATGATAAATGCGTTGGGCGATTCGATACTATGATAGTAGGAGAAGCTAAACTTTAAGTATACTGTTTTATTTTACGTTAAACACAAGATGTTCCTTCACATTTAGTTATTAGGCAATTAATAGAATGGGTTCGTAGAGGTATTTCGACTTCTCATCCAGAAAAGGTCATTCTTTGTGACGCTTTGTAGATTTAACATTTTTGTTATTTTTTTATTGATAATGAATTATGAGTAATGCTATTGTAACTAGTTACGTTTTGCAGTTTCAGTTTTATCTGCGGGATAAAAAAATATATTTCAATCCATACTAGATTAAATAATCTACATATTCGTTAAACTTTTATATCGTGAAGAAGAACAAAATTCATAATATACATACCATAAACTAATGGAAATTACTCGTAAATGTAAGTATGTAAATTAGGTACCCAAACAAAACTTATATTGTACTAGCTTTTGTTCGCGACTTCTTTCTCTTGAATAAAGATTGTGTTATACCAGACAAGCGTTTAAAACATATTTTTATATCTGGCCGGTATGGTACGCGCGCCATCTACTGGCTATTTTTACCTTTAACTTTCTGCCTTTAACTTCTGGCAAATACAAACAATAAATTTAAATATTATCATCGAAATTGGATTAACAGTATGACAGTGCATAAAATACTAACAAAGAAATATTTATTTTTAAATATGTATTTGTATGTACTAGCAGTTCCCGACAACTTCGCCTACGTTTACTAATGAATTCGATATCTAAAAAACTTTCAACCCTCTTTTTAACCCCTTAGGGGATAGATTTTTATAAATCCTTCCTATATCGATCTACAATTTCTAACCTCTAACTTTTATGCGTGGTTAGATAATACGCCATAGTTGTCTGCTAAATGCGCCAATTAAAGAAAAATGGACTATAAGGAACGTTTGTGTACAAGTTCATGTTTCTAGACTCAGTCACTGTATATGTCAGCCAGTCAGTTTAGATTTATATATATATATAGAATAGATTTCAATTGTAACTAAAACACTACCTCATCATTATCATTTACTCCTATACATTACTAAACCAAACATTGCAGATAGAACGAAGCGTCTAATGCGTGCTCTTGGTCCGTCTTAAATTAATATTTTACATTACACGATAATCTTAGCCGTGTAAATAGTGAGTCGTGCTGAGTCGCTCTCAAAGCGGCTGGGATTAGATTGATAGCCACTGGACTCATGCCTGATGAACCTAGCTCCTATAATTGTTCGTAATTATTTACTTCGCCGGTAAATTTAATGTCCATTATTCCATTAAGCTAATCGGTGAAAAATTATATCGTGTAAAACTTGAATGTAAACCTACTGATAACAGTTTCTATTTAAATTGAAATTAATTAGGTTTTTTTTATAATTTTTTTAATGTTAAATATGTAATGATAGTTAATTACCATTATAGTTCATATATTTTTAGGTCATTTTTAATGAATGAAAAAGAACCTTTAGATGTTTTTATGAAAGAATGAACGAGTTAAATATAATATCCATTATGGAGTCTTTATTATTATCGCACCAGTTTTATACAACCCAAATGTTAAACAAAAAGTTTAGTTTAATAATAAATTACATAATTTATAGCATACGAGAAGTTAATAAATAAACACATGTCCATTAAAGATTATCGTATTTACCTTGCGCTTGCGCACGCATCACAATCTCGCTCGCTGTAAATCAATCGGGTTTAATTTAAGATGGACCAACCAATACTTTCTACCCTAGGGCTGGAAAATATGCGAAATGGGGATAAATAAATCACTTTGGTTATGTCGATGATAATCACACTTCATTTAATATTTTAGATACAGCATTAAATCAAATTTTGTTACCACGATTTTTTTCTCATACACATTTTAAAATATTAGAGTTGTTTACGGAAATATAAAATAATATGAAATTAACTTAAAAACCGTTTTAAAGAAACTTTGAATTTTGGGTCCCATTTTGTCATTCGTCAGCTCCTTGATAAGTTTCTTACATTATGATAATCTTAATATTATTTTGCAGAATTACTGACGGTACACAAGCAATAAAAAATCATGCACTATCATAAGGAGTTCAGAAAAAAAACATCTTCTTGTCGATTGGTATATCATATACAAACTCGGAGTGATACACTAAACTCTTTTATTTAGATTTTCATCATTATTTTTTTAATGTGGTTTCGTTATTTTTTTTATAAATATAGTGAAGCCGAAGCAATTTTATTAACCACAGGAGATAAGTAAACCTTTTATTTCTTATGACTTACATATGTTACTATAATGTTTGTGACTTGTTAAAGAAACCTTTAAATAATAAAAAAAACCTACACATCAACAACTATGTCAGCATCTCTCAGATATTGTGGGAGGTACTTTGTCCCTCACAACCACGTCTCAACCAACTGAATATAATTATATCAACCTGAACTGAACCACTTTACGTATGAATGGTCGAAACTACCATTACCGACATCTATTAGAACACAAAGGCAATTACACATCGTCCCACACTTACAAGTTAATCACTAGCTAATAGATTCAGATGCGTGGGCGCATGCGAATGCTCTCGCCATTGTACCGCGCCCATCATGTTTACACGTCCGTATGTTTGTTAGCTTTACTTACACGAGCTTAAGTTAATCGTAGTATTTTAACCGACTTCCGAAAAAGGAGGAATTTCTTAATTTGTCAGGTATTTTTTATGTATGTTTCTTGATTAATGGAAAATGAATGTTATTATTTTTTGTCCCTTAGAATTAGAAGATTGATTAGATGGTTCCAATTTTTTTTAATACTTGTTAGTTGATAATAATTTTTTTCTAAGCTAAATATATAATAAGCCTCTAACCATAGGGGCATTGTGCTATATTATAATCGTATGTCGCGTATAATATTTAACATATAGCGGGTAGTGACCGATTTAAGGATACAAGCAACAGCAATGTGAAGTAATGAATAGATCATTATGATTTTCGTAGAGATATTACTTATTTTTGGCTTACTTACTCTTACTTACTTACTTATTCTTGCCTGCACCCTATAATTGTGGATTCAAACGCTTTAGCAATGTTGCCAATTTAGTATTTCATATACAAAAATGCACTTGCTTATTTTTCAAAACTTGTCCCTCGACATTAGTACATTTTCCACTAATGTTAAGAATCTTTTTGGTTTAAATGATTTAAGAATACCCAATAATTTTCTTTATTTCACCATAATCCTAATTTGATTGTGCACTAGGGTATCGAAAATGAAGGGGTCGATAGGGGGACAATTTCAAAATTCTACTGGCGGCTAATATAGGCTACAGGCGGCAAATATTTTTACCCGCCACTGCACATAACTCTATGAAGATCGACTGTACAAACTGATCAGAACATTTTAGAAAGTCCTTAAATAATGACATATTTTTGGTAAATACAAACTCCATTTGGACATAATTATCTCATATACTACTGTATTTATAGTAATATTTTGAATCGAATTTTGCAATAATATCCCTAGATTTCTTAAACACAAAAATTTCAAAACAAAAGACGTTGATAGAATTTGAATAACACACCTTAGCGCTTCTAAACACTAATTTCATTCAATGTTTCATTCTCCTGACATTTTTCGTATATTACAATAAAACGCCCACGCACCCATTGTAGTCGAGTACATTAAAAGAACAATGTTTATTAAGTTAAAGTTATTTTAGACCTTGTTCATAGAAAAATAAGGTTGAAATTGTATCAAATGTACTTTTGATAAATGTATATTATTTTGTATTACAACTTTCGCCAGTTGCATCAAATTCGCGAAGTTCATTGAGTCATGGCGTAGGTTTGTTAGTTATAGACAATTAACGTCAAGTAATTAGTGATAATATTATTTTATTACGCTTTAATTTCTTGTATCAAATCGCATTCGTCCTAAATACTATTCGTTAACTCTTAGGTTTTCAACTTAAAAATGGCTCAATTGTTACAAAAAATTTTGTCTCGTATAATTATTATAATAATTAAAGACTCGAATTTTTAAGGAGCAAATTTTGAATAGTGGTGACTCATATTAAAGAACAGAAGTCTGAACATCAATTTTCATATTTCCGACTAAAGAAAAACACATGTTTAAAACATATACTGTCATACATATCTTTTCATATTAGGCGAGAATTGCATTTGTAAGTTACTCTCGTCAGTGATATAAAACAACTTAGTGACGTGGTAACAACGTCGTAAATAACCTTATGAAAGTGAGTATCGAAAATAAGACACGGACAGTAAATTATTTTAAAACAACTTATGTAAATCGTAATGAACTTATAAGTAATTCTCGCCTTAGACTGCTGATGGTAAGTAGAAAATTTTAATTTGTATTTTTTTTTCAGTGTTTACCATTACATAATGAAGCCCTGTGCAAAATGATTAGGCTAAACATTGTTTGCCATTAAGTATTAAAATTGGATGCTGATAAGCAATAATGTGTCAACCCACAAAAAGTCAAATTTGTAGATATTAATGTACATATTTTGATACTACGTTACCTTTATAACACTATTAAAAAAATCAAGTCATATAAACTAAATAAATATGGAAAAAAGTTTCTTAACTCAATGTTTCGAATTTCAGATGCGTTCCATATTTTGCAATTTATAAAATAATATCAAATATTTAAAAACTTATTATTAGATAACATATTAAATAAACATATCTACTTTTGATCCATAATACAATTTATCAAAATAGAAAAGAAAAATTGAATATATACAACTTTAAACAAATTTATTAAGAATAGGTTTGACATCTTTAGACGCCATTTTCTCAAAACGAAGTCCGTGTGGCTTGACACATTATTGCTTATCAGCGTCCAATTATACTTCACAATTGAGACATGGATTAATGCCAGTTATCTTTTAAATAATCAATTTATTTCCACTATAGGAATATTATATATATGTACATATATTCACAGTCGACTGATGGTTGAGTTAGGTGTCATAGCTAGGCTCTGCTTATTTTAGGTCACAAGATCACTTGAAGTAAGTGGATTTAATGTTTAATTGCTGCTCGTGGACAATGTATTTTTTATAATTAATAATAATTGGTAACATATGAAACAGCAATCTGTGTATTGTAACTTAAAAATAATATTTAAACTAAATGGCCAATTTGAAAAAAATACACAAAAATAAGTCCTGCTGAGTATCTTCCGTGTTTTTTTCTTAAGTCTGAGGTTTAACTTTTCCAAAAACTTGGTAGACGTTTGCTAAATATTCAAAAACGGAATGAATTCCTAATATTGAATATTTTTTTTTTAATTTTATGATTTTTTTTTATTCTTAAACATTAATTGAAAAAAAATGCATAGACTGTAATAAGGTTTATTGAACCGTACCAATAACATCAACCAATCTAACAAACGTAGAAAAGTTCTAAATTTATATTAATTATATAAATAATTATATCTCTGTGATCTGATTTGAAAAATTATTTTTGCGTTGAATTACATGTTTTTTAGGAAACATAATAGGCTGTATTACATCACACTTTGAATCACAGGAGCGAAGCTGTAACTATAAACGCGAGTAAAACCGCGAGAGGCAATTGGTCTAATTTTAAAGTTATCAGATTTTGACTACCTCTTTGATAACACTTTAAACGTATTAAGTAACATTTTAAACTTAATATAACTTAAATTACGAGTAATCTAGTAAAAATATTGATTAAAACATAATCGTGGTGTCGAGTTATCTTAATTGTGAGCAGAAACGTTCTCATTCTAATCAAGAGGTACGTGCGATACGCTATCTCATGGTTCCCATGGCCGTGTTTATAAATGACCGTCGCGGGGTCACTGATGGTCGTTGATGGTCATCTCTGTCTCAACGGTACAGATGAGGTCAAAACGTTATCCGATATATTTAATATTTATTTTACAAATACAAAAATAAATAAATATTTCTACTTTTCTATATTTGAATTGAACTTTAAGCGGATTCAAATTGCTCATATTTTTTCCATACTTACTTTTAGAATACTTTTTAGCAATCATAATTTCGGGTATAATATTCAGGGGTACCAAAAATTTAAGATATGTAAAATAAAATTTAAGCTTTAAATCTTATAAAGTCTATCTTGAAATAATGATGGCGTTTAAAATTACGTCATAATTATCATGAAATAATAATGAGAAAAAATAACAGGATATATTAAGAAATTGGAACATTGCTTAAAATGTGTAGTATAATCATTGAATAAGATCATTATGAAATTATTTATTTATTTTAATTGTTTTACTTTAAATAATATATTGTAGATTATTCTACTGGCGAGCGTAAAATAAAATGATATAAAAGTATCTTTTAACTCAATTTTTGCATGCCTTCGACAAAAAGAAAACAATCAAAGAATAAAAAAGATATCTTTTAAATTCCGTCTCTTAACATAACATTTGTAATTCTAGACTCAGCTACCGGTTTTACACAGGATCGCCATCAGCTGACCTCTGCCTCTTCAATCTCGTTAAGATAAACAAATAACACTTTAGATTAGATTAATTTAGTACCTTTGGTGTTAAAGATTGCCATCTAACGTTCGAGATTACGATCGTACACAATTCTTGAATACATAAATGAGTTGAATCTGCATTTTGCGACTAATCGCGAATAAAGGTCAAATTAAACATTGATTAATACTTAATCCTATCGCCACTAATTATCAGTAGTGACACGGTTGTATATTGTAGAGTTGACCGATCAAATTTAATGCTGATCAGGGGGCTAATTATTTAAAACTATCGCTAATAAAACTCGACACAGTTCGACATTTATATGATTTAATGCGCCTCCATTTCCGTATAAAAATACAATAAACGATTATCTATGATATAATATTTTTACAGGCAATATGAAAAAAATGTTTCTGATTTTTGTAAACCGAAGAACAGCAGGACATGTTAAAAAGCGTTTTTAAATATGTACAAGCTATAACAAAAATTTCAATAACTTGTCTGAAATTCTTTGTAAATGAAGAAAATAGTGTGAGCACTGGGGTGAAAACCAAGTCTGTTTAAAACAAAATAGTGACTCAATTATTTAAAAACCAAAACAAAATTGTGTGAAAATATTTTATTTCAAATACAAAGTAAGTGCCCATGCAAACAATTTAAAGTATAAAATAATATTATTTCGATATATTATAATATGACTTCTCAACTCGACAGTACCCAGATGGTTCAGCTGCAGCTTTTTAGCGATATTTCGAGAGAACTTAGCGTCAGATAAAACTACTTTGTATGCTCGGTAAGTAATTTAGCACAATCTCCAGTCATTCGTTATTTCTAGGAATTATCAACGAGTGAGGAAGTCTGATGTATGGATTGCTGTGATACTCTGGAATGATTAAGTTTACGTTTATTTTTCTTTTAATGTTGAACATTTTTAAGTGTTCTTGCATATTAATATATTAAATTCATTATGATTATTATCTTATGTATAACAATATTATTCATTACATGTTAAAAACCTTCTCCTTAAAAGAAGGGTAGGACTTTTCTCAACAGTCGGACATTACTTTTATAAAAAAAAGAAATGTTTTTTTATTTGTTCGCCATCTTATGTGCTTTCTTACCGTTTGCCTCATTGCAATAAAACTTCGTCAGCTTATAATAAGGTTATACGTACGAATAATTTTTATTTCTTTATTTAAAATTGGTGGCGAACAAACAGCTAAATAAGTCTTTGACAGTCGTCCGGCATAACAAAACCTACAAATCTACATTGACGCTATCGAGGCCTCGAGCAAAAGTTAGTCTATACCTACTAATATTATAAAGAGGTAGAATTTATTTGAAAGTTAAAAAATTTGTATGTAGCTATTTTTTTAAATACTGATGCCTTTTGAAAAATTGTTTTTGCGATGTCCGTTTATCGAGGGAGGTTATAGGCTATATTACATCACGATTCGACTCATAACAGCGAAACAAGTACCGTAAATGCTAGACAGCTAGTCTATACTAATATTATAAAAAGGTTAAATTTGTTTGTAAGTTTGTACGTAGGGGTATTCTCTGAAACTACTGATTTAACGATTTTAAAACATCACGACACAACTCATAGGAGCGAAACAAGAACCATACACGCGAGTGATACCGCGAGGAACAGCTAAATACAAATATATAATACATAGAAATATATGTTATCAGGATTGAAAATACTACCTGGATTTTATATGTACATCGACGTATATTAAGGACATTTAAAGCAAACTCTCGTTAAGATCATCAAGCTTCATTCTCCGCGACGGAAGATTCGGAAGTACACGTCGCGGCCCGGCCATGAGAACGGATGTTATCTCGCTCGCACGTCACTGATGCTGCGATTGCGCACGTGGGGTATTGTTTTCCTCCAATTTTTAACCGACATCCAAAAAAGGCAAAAAAGGTCCCGTCGAGGGCTTTTTTATGTTTTTTTTTTCGGATTATTCGAAAACGGTTTGACCGATTTGGTTAATTATTTGTGGTTTTTAATATCGAAATAAAAGATATATGTATGACATTTAAGTAAACCAAATTAAGTAACTTTTTTAAGTCGGTTCCCTGTTTCTTAAAAGTTTTGTTGTAAACATTTTAATATATTTTACCCGACTCTCCCAGAAGGAAAATAATATTTTAAAAAATTTTTATATTAAAATAAAATAAAATATTTTAAAAATTTCTCCAGAAAAACAACTACACAATTCCCGACGATATTTTTGTACGCTGTAGAGAACGGAATTAACTTTTAAGACAAACTCATAAATTTTAGTTTTGCGTATCCGAATTTTTACCAGAGTTTAAAATTCGAACAAGCACCACTAACACGACATCAAGTGTCCCGCCTACTTTTTTGCCAGAGCTTTCATAATAATAGACGATTACACCCGACCGATGGAATTAGGCCTCCTGACTACATATAATTTAATTGTAAAGGACAAAACTTAGACATTCCTAATAACACGATTCTCAGACATGTGACATAGAGAAAAAATAATCACAATACAACTTAAGTTGAGCCATCATTAACTTGTTACCACGTCTTACAGACAGACAGACTTTCTCGCTGTCGACATGTCTGAGACAACGTGACAACCCGCGGGTATTATAATAAAAACAGCGTACGGATTTCTCCTTATTGTTTCCTGCTTAATTAAATATCGTCGCTATTGTGAATCCTTCATTTTCACCTAAAAGTATGTGGAGCCTCCGATCAAGAAACAGAAGTGTTATAAGTTTGATGTGTGTGTCTGTGTGTCCAATTTTTAAGTGAGCTTTTTGTTTGAAAGCTGTATAATCAGGATGGGTTTTAGCTATAATTTATTGTCTGTTCAGATGTTTGAAGGTTATCAGCTCTTTTATGATTGTTGAAAGGATCTGAGCAACGTCTATTGTTATTAACGCATAAAAACTACTATACTATAACTTCAATGATACTAAAATAACATAGTTACGTAACCTTAACCTGATGCTGTAGCATCATCAGGAATCAGCAGGATCCACAACTCCTCACCAACTTGCAGCAGAAGTATTGTGTTGAGGCTTGATTATCTCAATTAATGGATTTTCGTTTTTTTTTTTTTAATTATCAATTTTATCCAATTATTTAAACTTGAGAGCTAATTATTAGAAACGATTGCTTTTAAAAGTAAATATCTTGACTGCTTATTTTTTAAATTAAAATACCGCCCTAAGTTCTCAAATTTAATCTTGAAGATCTCTCCTTTAAAATATACCGAAATAACCAAAGTACTAAATATAAAAAATATGAAGTTCTTTGGTCCTCTTTTTAAAAAACCACTGCTTATTAAATTTCGTTGCACACTACTACACTAGAAAACACTTTTAGACTAGATTTCAAGTAGTCAAATATACTTTTTTTTTCAATACAGACAAGGTTATACACATATTTTAGTTTTTCCAGAATAAATTTCGAATTGGATATTTAGCATTCGAAAAACGGAATGCCACAACACCGTATTTCAATCCTCGACCTTGAGTTCAAGTATCCTATCCACTGGGTTATCTTAGCTTCAGTAGTAGGTACATAGTAGAGTATTCAGTATGGGGCATGCTAATTAGGATCCACGACCATTAAATCCAAATCCAAAAAGAGTGGTGTTATGAGGTTGACGTGTGTATCTGTGTGTCTGTCTGTCGCATCGTAGCTCCGTAGAGAATCAACAAATTTTTATGTTGTTTTTTTTATATAAGCTGATGTAATCGAGACGAGTTATTATTATTCCAAGTTATTAGCTCTTTTCTAGTTGTTGAGTGGGTCTGACCAATTTCTTCTGGTCTAATCGAATTGAAATGTATTATGCTGTGAATGGCATCAAAAAAACATAGTTGCGTAACCTTGACCTGAAGCTGCACCACCATCTGGAATCAGCTGGATATAAAACTCCTCACTAACTTACAGCATATAGCATTACATTATATATCTTTAAAAACATGCAAAAGTTAATTATTTCTACCGCTTAACGAAGATGCTTGACACTAGTAGGCAAAATACTCCGAGACGCTAACTCAGATTTGAACCTGGAACCAGTTGTCAAGTTCCAATATTTTATTAGACTCGGTTCTATAACTTTATAAATAAGACTTAAATTCCTTTTCAGCCTTAATTTCCAGTAGGTTAAGCTTTTACTAATGAGACACAATTTTCGTTTGTAATTTTTTTTAATTAATAAACAAAATTAATCGTTAAAGAACATTGATATCATATAACTATGAATATGTTATAATCTCGTTGATTTTGGCATGCCGACCACTTTGGACGACGTTGCCTAGCAACCAGTTATTGACTGAGTAATACAGGCAAGAGTATCTATAAGCCAACCAGTCGATAGACGAGCTTGTCAAAATTCGAAACGGGTAAAGATTTTTACATCAAATATTATGAAAATGACATATCTGTTCTATATATAATTGTTAAAGGATTATCAATCGTAAATATTCTGTAAATATATTAACGCTTAGAGATGTGTAAAATCTCAACACAGGAGCGGATGTCAACCGCACAAGGACAAGTGACATAAAAGAATCGACGAACGTCACACAATCACCATGACAATATAACATTGACCCTAGTCCCATGTTGACCTCTCACCCTCACCTGCGATCTATCGGCTCCGTTTGGGACGTGTGCTGGCGCAGGTGACCTTAAACATTATGCTTGTCATGGAATAAGGTGTACAATGGAAGTGACATAAGTATACACGGGTAGCAGTGATAAAAGAACTAGACAAACATTTTTGCAGGAATAAAAACTTTTTACAAAAAAATAAACAGACTTCAAAAGTTTCGAATAAAATACAAGTAAACTCAAAGGCAAAAATTAATTATTTTCTTCAACCTTTTAAAGTCGGTAAATGATACATTCGAAGTTAGCGCCAGTAGCATTTTGACGCCAATGACGCCACATTAATATATTTTAATGGCTATATAATAGTGTTTGACGAAAAACCCGCTGTTCCTCGGAGATACACGACGTTAAATCAAACCAAACATGAAACACATGGGTATTCTACATTTCGCATTTTTCGGAAAAAAAAATCAGAGTCGTGTATATTTCAATTTTAAAACTTACCAGAAACGTGATACCAATTTCTTTAAATTTTCTATTCTGTAACACACACCAGTGACACACTTAAATATAAACCCAACATACTGTGTAATTTTACATATTTCTGCAGGAAACTTTACACTCTGTGGCATATGGAATAGCATTATTTGCGTTCTTAGATGAGTTATGGATCTCGCTTGCCCTTTGCCCCCAGATTTGCGTCAGTCTATAGAACAATTATGCCGTATGTTACCGTCGCACTATTTCGTTGTTCATTACTGGTATTGAGGCGTATGGAATTATTAGGAGTTTAGGTTTATCTACATAACGGTATCTAAATTGAATCATGTTGTGCGGCGTTTCGGGGTAAAGGTTGTTGGTGTGCAATATGTCAAATTATACATGCAAGGTCGAGGTTTACATTATTATATATGTATATAATGATCTATAGTTGTGATTTCCTGCTGTGTTATCAATTTCGATAAGCGTTACAAGTATTGTCTCTCAGCTTGGACCAGAAATTATTTCGTCCACTTACCTTGTTACCAATCATCAACTATACCGATGCTCTAGTTTTTTAATTACAAAAAATTTAAACTAAAGATACCTAAAGATATAGTTTAACTGTCTTAAATAATTTTTATATTTAATTCATTATCAAACAATGATAATTCAGCATTAACGCAAATATAGTTGGAATTATTTGTCATTCGGAAGAGTCGTAAAACGTCGAACGGCTCTAGAAATCCCATCATAGCTCGGATGAAAAGCGAACCGTTTAAACGACATATTGGCATTGCGTCAAGCGAAAGTCGGAAGGAATAACTTTACGACTTACAATCGTGAAAACCAAGATAGTCCATAAAACAAAAATGATCGACATTAACTTACTATGCGTGCCATAAAATTGTAAAGAGTTTTGTTCTGTGAACTAATTTAAAAAAGTTGAAAATATTGTTTGGTTTTTTCAATGCACTATTCTTTGGAATGACCAGATTGTTAAAAATATATGTTTTAATAAAATGTGACATATGCTATATGTTTATATAGCCTATAATATTTTGTTTCAATACGCTTATCCTTAGAATAACCAAATTTGTCAATTCGATTCAGTCGGCTTATAAAAGCACGCTATGACTTATATAAGCGGAACAGTAATCATAATTATCAATCAATACGCGAAACGTTAAAATATTCAATTCAATTCTTGTTTTAATGGCTTTTCTTTTGTTATATTAGCACAGGGTATTTTATCAATGTAGAAAAGAGTTATTCATTAAAGAAATGACAGACCGAGATAAATTATAGACGTTACGGGTTCAAGGTGGGTTGGGAGCGGGTTGGCCGAATGTGAGAAATGAGACCCAATTATTACCGAAAAGAGTCGAAGTCGAAGCCACCACAGAGTAGAGAAATTAACTAACTGATATTCAACTGCATAATAATATGCGAAACTCACTTATAATTACATCCTCACATAAACTTATGTCTCGCTTAAAAAACCTCCAGAAAATTAAATTATGACCAAGTAGTAGATAACCTAAAAACGTTTAAAATACACATCTGTTTCAAAAGTCATAAATAACTATTTAAAAAATTACTACGTGAGAGACAAAACTTCTACACCATTATCATGACCCTTTTGTTTACACAGCTTGAAATTTTATTAACAAACATGCAATCATAATAATGAACAATCAAACGAATTAGGTAAGTTTATAGCGAAGAAAAGTTAGTAGCGGTGAAAACCGCAAACTAACCGAGTGTCAATAAATCTAAGAGGCAATCCCTCAATCCGCTTCCTTATTTCCATCTCCACACCTGTTTATACTATAAAATTGTCTGACTGCACAGCAGTGCATACGCCAAGTTCTATAGTCAAAATGGCGAAATATTTTTTTACGAAATACGAAAAATTTTTTTTAATACAAACTTGAATTTAGGTAAATATAAATGATACACTTAAATGTAAAAATATTTAAATACAAAGATTAATAATATAATTGAAGTCGTATCAAATTAAATACTTAAAATATATTATAGTACATATAGAATTTTATACTATTCTTATATATTAGCTTACACAAAAATAATGTCAAAAAATAAAAAAAAATAAAAATATAAATTATAAATTATTAAAATATTTTTATAAATATTTATAAATATAAAATATACTAAAACGAAAATAGCTATCTCGAAATTATTATATTACAATAATAGGAGAATAATAAGCGAGTTTGACCGCAAGAAGTTCGAATAATAACAGCATTCACCTTGCACACAATGGCGGGTAGAAATGCATTATGTCATTGCGAGGCCGGCCTCACCGCTTTCTTTAACCTCAGTTCATATTTCACGGCAATCAAAAAAGTAATTACTGTCATAATAAATACTATAATAAATAACACTATTTGAAGTAACAAAAACGTCCATTTACAATATAATCATTACTAATTACTAGTAAAATGAAATTGGAAATATTTTATGACCAACACTGCTCCGTAGATAAAGACTTCTAGAATATTCTATCTTCTCTTCGTATATAAAACAGTGAATACGTAATTATAATGAGCATATTCAATACCTTGCTAATCCCACGTTTAATTTACTATTTATCAATAATATTATACATCTTTATCGGCTTTGTTTCATTTTGATCCTTTGAACATTGATGCCATTTATTAAGCGAACTAAGATTAACGTGATGTGGAGCTAACTCTAGCGTCTCTAACCCGCTGTGCGGTAACGCCGGGCCTCGATTTTTAAATAGTGAAATGTTTATGTATGAAGGTGTCAAAACATTATGTTGAGCACAAATTGCCGAGGGCCGGCTAAGGGCATGTATTTGAATACCAGCACAATGGCCACAGTCGCTCCGGATCAGATCGATTATTCCTCCTCAGATAGCCTTCTATGAAGATTTATCGCCTACAACCCTTATTGAATTTTAATGGTCATTATTGTACCATTGTCCTGAAATTTACAATTTTAGATGTCAATTCATTAGGTTAGAGAAAATTTTGTGTGGGAACACAAAGCATTTCGAAGCCTTTTTAATATTTTGTATTCCAATCGAGAGATTCGTGCTATTAAGTTATTGTAAATCTTGGGTCAGTTGTAAATGTCAGCGATCAGACTAAACTATAGAACGATCGGAACTATAATTTAAATAAATTGCTTTTTAAGCTCGTGATATTTATTGTTACAAATCGTTCGCCGATTTCATTTCGACGTTTCATTTTAAAAGCGAAACTCTCAGCTAAAATTTTTCTCATTGGTTATTAGATATTTAAAATAGTTTTCTATACAACGCAGTATAAAATATATCTCGACTGACACGTTGGCGCAGTGGCCTCTGCAACTGACTAATTAATGGTCACGGGTTCGATCTCCGCTCACGGCAAACGTCTGTATTGGCCATATGGATGTTTGCCGGGGTCTGGGTGTTTATGTTTGTGCTGTGTGTTTCCGGACACCCGACACAAGACCACGAGATCTTAATGGGGGCCATTGAGTGTGAAGCGTATATTTATTTATTTATATCTACCTAAATTCATATTGCCTTTGAATTCTCCCGTTAATAAGGCCGTCCATTAACAAAAGGAATGTCGTACCTCGTTTGTTGAAGCTAACGAATAATAGGAAACCACAATGGCGGCGTACGTTAAGCTTTAAGGATGAAGAGTATAGGTCAAGCGAGCGCGGGATGCGAAATGTCACCGTCCCGGACTTTGAACGGTTTTATACGAGAACGAATATGTGAAATTGTTTAAGACTATTTATCACTTTTAATACATTATTTTTATTTATAATCTAACTGCGCTATGCTAAGTCTGGACGACTTTGTATAAATGTGCTAATGAAGATTTGATAACTTATTACTTTGAGATTTTTAAAGCGAATTTTTTCACTATTCTATACAATTTTTAAATATTTTCTTTCATAAAAACTTTGTGTCGACAAAGAAATACAACATTACAAGAATTAGCCAAATAAATATAGCCTTTCTGTATAATATTGTTCTGTATTTTATTATTTTTATTTAAACGTGTAGATAATTTATTAACGAAATGAAACTAAGTATGTGATATACATATGTACCCAGATGCAAGAATACAAAGTTAGAAAATATTGTCCAAATCAATCTTTGTAACTACATCAAAAGTTGAAACGGAACAGAGAAATTTTTCTTTGACTTAATTAAACACTTTTAAAGAAATTGCAAGAACTTACTTACTATACTTTATGTAACTTAAAACTTTAGTAGTCTTTTAAAAATTCTCACGTAATAATCATAATTATCGAAAACGAATTTTTTTTTAATGTATATTTTTTTGCTATTGCATTATTACTTTATCTTGTCAATTTTCATAATAATATCAAACAATAACTATCGATAACAGTGACAGACGATTTTAATAACAAATAATACATATACAAGTATACTTACTAGCAGAACAAACGCATTCATCATAATAAAACCATAAACAGGTACAATCAAGTACAGAGTACATTAGTATAGATAATAACGATCTTTGGTTAAGGTGTAATAAACATTTTTGTGTGCAATACTGCGGTTTGCCCATCTTCTCAAAGGTCACCGCCTGACCGATAACGATGTCGGCCTTCTGCGGCCCGAATTCGAGACTACAGCACAGAGTACACTCCTGTGAACGAACATCGTGTTCACAAATATTGGACCTATTCTTACATTTTTTGAATTTCTGACGAGGTGTTTTGCCTCTCTATATATTTTGTTTAGACAGAACGTAGAGTCTGAAACTATTTAAGCGAATATTAATCTATTGTGGAAGAAACTTCTCGAAATTCGATATGATTTCATTGAATTATATAAGACTGTGAATACATAATCGGCATAACGTTTACTTTGCTGATCTTAGATATATTTTACAGATTTTACAGAGTATGACTAAGTTGAGATGATTTTGGTTAGTTTCAGTGTATTTAAATTTCCTAGAACGATAGACTCTATATTTTAAATATTCCGAGCTTCTTGAATACATATAATTGATATAGAATAAACTTTACGAAGTCCTATATAATGTCATTGAATATTTCCGTCGGAGTAAGATGAAGTTAAATTAATCATTCTAGGTTTTAGAGCAGGGGTCATCAACTGGCGGATCGGATCCGGACCGTCGATCCATTTCGTGCGGACTTTAAGTAAACAGTGGGACATATACCAGCAACTTACACGGAGGCCACTGAAAATCAGTGTTAGGCTTATCCCAGCTTTAACTGAGTGAATTTCCATTTTGGATGTCACACCACTTTATGGATTCTACCTGTACAGTTTTATAAATAGCAATCGTTATTTTTAATGTTAAATTCATATATTTGTGTTACAGTGCGTGTATGTACAAAAATGTTAAAAAAAAATTAAACAATTGCAAATTTATGTAAACTAAGTAAAAAGAAGAAAAAACAGCCAAACGTTGTCTTTTTTTTCTTCTTTTTGTTCCTGAGTTACATATACGAATATATTGTGTGAATCCAAATAAAGATTCTATCTATCGTTCAACTTAATCTTCTTATCTTTAGTATCTATTAAATTATTGAATAGTGTTCACTTGTATTACTTTAATCTATAAACATCACATCTAGATAGTGTTCTCATATTTTCGTGTATTATTTGATTTTTATAAAGTATATACCTACATATATGATATAAAGGCAGGGGAATAGACAACGAACTGCAATGAACATAAAACTATTATCACTGGGGGTCCATTTTTTTAAATTGATGACCTCTGCTCTAGAGTCTAAATACTTGGACCAATTTGAACGAATGTAAAACTATTGTATTTACAGAAACTTCTCGAATGTCCATATCGTCGGTCTAGATGTGTTGTGTGTGTGCTCGTACATATAAACAACCAAACTTGACAGGAGAGACAAAATATTTCTTTTGAGATTTTACAGTTAGTAATAAATATGGTTACACTTTTAAATAATTTAGACTTTTGATATTGCAAGAGATATTATTATTATAAAAGTTAATTACTTGAATACCGTTTTGAATGAGAAATCTATTTTTATTAAATTGTTGGTTACGAGGTATCACATATAGAGCGACGATATGATTTAATTGAAACCTATAACAACGAATTCCACAGCTTTGTATTAATCTTTAAAGACTTTTTGATAAAGGCAACAATAAAACCCTAGTAATATAAATATAGTAGAAGATTAGCAAATATTTACATACACGGTTTTACAAGTCAATATGATCTAAGTTAGTTTGTGGAACTGTGATTCATATCTTAAGAATCTTGTCATATATTGGCCGGTATTCAGTGACATAAGCTTAGGGCAAATTATATTTTTATTATCACAAAATTGCTCTTCATTATACATATCTAACCGTATAATTAATAATTAAAAAAACAAACGACTTCAAAAGAATAAAACGAATTTCGTTTCAATGGACGACACACTTATATTAGCTATTTCGATTTTAAAACCAAAATAATAAACCGAATTTGTTGAAAATTTTTATGGGACCAATCTGAAAGTAAACTCTTTGAAATATAATAAAAAAATTGAAATCGGTTCAGAAATGACGAAGTTCTACGGTAACAAATATTAAAAAAAAACACACGAATCGAAGCCTCATCCTTTTTAAAATCTTTCGAAAAAAACCTTCAACCAAACTTTATATTATAAAATATATCAAAAGCAACATCAATAGCGTAATTTTAATAATTTTTTACAAATTAAAACAGTGGTATATAATCAATACAGCTACACTATATTTAATGATTACCTTTATCCCTTTATTATAAAGTGATTATAAGTACGTATCGATATTACATCGGGCTAAGGACACGAGTCCTGCGGGACAATCGCACGTGGGTGGCGTCTCCAGTATCAAGATTATGCACGCCCTCTACACTGTGTGATGAATGTGAAAGATACTCGACTTGTAAATAATCACTTTTTACAACGACAAAGCCAAAAAGGTTTTTGATTTTAGCAGTCAATGTAGTATGTAATAATTTGTGATGTGCCGAATATCCGTGTCTGTATCCGTGAATCTTGACACCATATAACCCGATTCAGCTACGTATTCAGCTGTGTATCCGACACATTTTTAACATTATTAGGAACAATGTATAGCGTTCACGTAGGTACATAATATATGCTTGTATTTACGTGTAATCTACCCGAGCGCCTAAATTACAAAACCGATTTTTATCAATGTGGTATCGAATCTATTATTCGTAATATTTATCCAAAGTGACAAAGATTATATAAATTGTTTTAAAAATTTAATATAAAGGACTTTATACGTAAATTTTTGACCTCGAATAAAATATAATTGAGATAATCATGGCTTTTTGGTATTAAAACAAAAAGTCGCAACGAGTTCATTAGAAATGTGTTTATATTTCACATTGTCTAAGTAAATAAATATGTTTCATTTGTTAACTAACGTTCTGTAGTCGGTTGAACGTTTCTTAAACTGTACCTATCACTTGCTACTCTTAATTTTACTAGCATGGAACTTGGGCTTTAAGCGTATGACTATATCAATATTAAATTTATACTTTAAGTAGGTTAAAATTAGTTTTCTCGGTACATCTCGGTATCTTAAAACGTTGATAGAACAATCAATTAAATAAGACATTAAGACATCAATTTGTGTACTAATTTTTATAATATTATATTATAAATTATGATATGTATTGCACTCCCAATGTACTGTAAATAATTTAACAACCTAAATGAAATCACGGCTCCCAAACGAAAACACCGCATCAAAATTTGTCCATTCGTTTTTGGGTTGGAAGTTAAAAAGAACTCTTTTCGTAGAAAATATATGTATAGGGCAAAAATAACCTATTTAAAATATGTTTCTAATAATTATTTGATTAAAGTCATTTCATAATTTAAAGTGGAGCAACCTTCAAGACGTAGCACTTAATAATCGCCATGGTCCATTCCATACGAACGTGTCCACATTAGGCCATTTACACACCATTATTTTTACGCTATATAAAACGTAAGGTATTTTTAAATCGCGCGTTTTACTATCCACAAATAAATTGTTATATGATATCTACAGAAACATTGAAAATCTCATATTTATTTAATTTAAAAGCTATATTTATTATTATTATCATCAGAGCTTATAAATAATAATATTTATGGCATTAAAGCATCCTAACATCTAAAGGAATTTATTCAACGGTCCCGATTTTGTTTGTTATAAAACCTAAATAGTCCCAGCAATTTACTTTTAGATTCAACAACGATTTTTTTTCTCCTTGTTAATTGGATGCTGATAAGCAAGAATGTGTCAACCCGCAAAAAGTCAAATTTGGAGATATTGGTGTATTTTGATACTGCATCACCTATTTAACATTATTAAAAAGATATTGAAGTCATATAAACTAAATAAGTACGGAAAAAAGTTTCTTAATTCATTGGTTCGAATTTCAGGTGCGTTACATATTTTGCAATTTATACAATAATCTCAAACATTTGGAAAACTTTTTATTAGATAATATATTAAATATATCAGTCTGATTTTAATTTATTATACCTTTTATCAAAAAATAAAAGAAAAAATGGATATATATACTTCTTTAAACAAATGTGTTAAGAATAGGTTTGACATCTTTAGACGCCATTTTCTCAAAATGAAGTCCGTGTGGCTTAACACAGTATTGCTTATCAGCGTCCAATTAAGCTTGTTATAAACGTCAACAAAACGCGCGTTAAAAACGCGCGACGTTAAACGCATATAACAAAACGCGCGTCACTCATCTGCACAAGGTCTAATTGATACAAAGGTTCAAAACCAATAGCATGGCACGATGATTTATTCATCGCTAATGCGCATGTGTGGACTTCATTAACATTTATAATGCTAATGTTTTAAACCTTTAAATATCCGCAATATTGAAAGGGTAAACAAAGATCGAAAACTATGTGGTAATATACAGAGATTTCTTACAAAATTTTATTCGAAATTACCTATTGAAATTGTATGCTAATGAGAAAATCCAAACAAAAACATTTATAAACATTTTTATAATGGATCCTTTTTGTGTGTACTATAAATGTAGAATTATTTTATTATAAAATAAATTTATCAATATATTTGTATATTTATTGAAGGTGTTTTTGTTTCGATATGAAATATCTCCTTTAATATTGCATCATAATTAATATTTTGCGCCATTTTGATTTTTTTGCTGTAATGACAAAATTAAGTAAAGATCTTAAAAATAATGAAATTATTTAGTATTAATTTCTTTCAAGGACGAACGAACTAACGGAACAACGATCGTTGGCAAATCTTTTATAGTAGACACTTAAAATCGTGTTGGATTTTTTTTTCATCATCAGCAGTGGTAGTGAATTAAGTGATCATCGCCTCCCTTGGGCATTTGAAGCACCACAGGAGCTACCAATGCGTTCCAATGATTTACTTTACACCTATTTTCAGCCCATATGAGCCAACCAGCTTATATGACCTGTAATCAATGATCTACAGCTAGGCTCTACACACATTATTTACAGGTAACATATTATAATCAAAGAATATATCACATATCATTGAGATTTAAAAAAAAGCAACCAACGTCAAAAGCACAATACGGTTTGTTTATAATTTGATAAACATTCTATGAGACTAACCTAAAAGATGAAAAAGAGAAATTACGATATTCTGAGGTAACATTATTAAAAAAACATACTCTACGAAGTGTAAACTCGTTCTCATTTTTGAAGTCTATGACAATTTTTAAGGATTCTTGATGTTAAAACAGGCAAACAAGCAGGCGGGAATCTGACGTAAAGATCACATTTGCAGTACCAGACGACCAATAAACGCGTAGCCAACTTAAAACAGAAAAATACCGGTCAAGTACGAGTCGAACTCGGACATAAAGGGTTTCGTATCATCGTGCAAGGTATACTATGTCCTTTCTGAAATCATTACATATGTCGACGGACTTGACCGGTTTTTATTGTTATAGCAGCAATAGAAATACACATTCTGTGAAAATTTCGACTCTTTATTAGGGATGAGACACAGTCCGCTGGCAGGTATTAGACTTAATAATAGGATCCCAATATCGATTCTGCTAACGATAAAATATCCAACACATGTCCATTTGACACTCTGTATGAATTGTTTAGCATTGCTTTTACACCTAAAACAATTGCCTGTCAATGACCTCTTCATTGTCACAGAGTATATCATTATTACTATATAATTTTCATTACGTATTGTATTTAAGTTACATTTTGATGTAATCAATTCAATGTTAACGATAAATGTAAATAGTTAAAAAAATGTTGAAATAATTAAGAAAAGGTGCATTCAAAGATTTGCAGCAAATCTTTACATGACTCGGGCATCAAAAATGGTAGTTTAAAAAAAAATATTCTGTAACTTCTTATTGCAGAAATTAAAAGAGTAGGTTGGAATAGCAAGAATGAGTCTTATTTTATTATTTTGTTTATTTTAAGCAATTTATATAATTGATTTTCATTATAACTTTTATGAATTTTAATGTTAATTATATACAGAAACTTCGTGAGTACTGGTTCCGTATCACTCCCCCTTGACCCCATATCTAGATAAGCTCACATCACGTTACACCGAGCTACATTACTAAGGTTAATGAGTTCTATTATGTTACTCGTTTATTTACTATTATTATTTAATATAATTGCTATGTGTTTATTAATCTGATAAGATATTTTGCATGGCGGTAGCTTAAGTGTTTAATGTCATCATTAGTTTAAATTATATTACACTGTAACAATAATGGGAAAACTGTTTTGATTTGAAGAATAATTAGGGCTTAATAAAACAACTGACTCAGTAGCAAAATAAGGAATTCCGTATTCGTGGACGAAACACTTATATTTGTTATTTCTATATTAAAACCAAAGTACTCAACTGATTTTGATAAAATTCTCAGAGACCTGTATGAAAGTATAACCTCTCTAATATTGAAAAAAAATCAAAAATCGGTTAAGAAATAACGGAGTTACGGAGAAAAAATACACTACGAATTGAGAACCTCCTCGTTTTTAAGTCGAGTAAAATACAGTTTTTAAATTCTAAGACTTTTTTTATATATTTTACAAACAAAACGGCTTCTTGAATTTTGCTTTTAGCGCCTATTTTACTTATCCCAATACTTGTTAAGAGATGTAGAGTGTATGTGCAGCCGCAACGTCCCTGATGTTGAAGATGTCCAGGGGCGATGGTGACTATTTAACATCAGGTGGTACTATTTGCCGATTTGCCCCCCCCTTTTTTTATTTAAAAAAATTCATGTGCAAATCCCACTCGCGCTTGGATGAGTTTTTTAGTCTACAACTCTGTTCGTATCACAAAAAGTTATTTCAATGAAATCAAAGCAATATGAAAGTCGATACGAAAAAAATCTATAGTCGGCCACGAGACAAACATTGCTATTACAGTACAAAGGGAATAGTAAAGTCAAATTACGACTGAGACCGAAGTGGGAAAACTTTAAAGTTGGTGGAACTTTTCAATCAACCCCTATGGCCGTGTGAGGAGAATTAAAGGGTCTCCCGCTGTCCCTTACAATACGAAGTTGTTGTGGCGGAGACTTTTTATTTTTAATATTTGCTGAATAATAAAATATAATATTTGTACAACTCTCGTACATACAAAAATACCAAAAAAAGTTTCATGAAAAGGAGTTTTATTTAGTTCTCT
This sequence comes from Hypolimnas misippus, assembly GCA_037950945.1. Taxonomy (NCBI): domain Eukaryota; kingdom Metazoa; phylum Arthropoda; class Insecta; order Lepidoptera; family Nymphalidae; genus Hypolimnas; species Hypolimnas misippus. The sequence goes on from JBBEEQ010000019.1 coordinate 4,979,926, forward strand.
AAGACATTAATTATTTATTCACAAATAGCTGCCCCTCGCATTTATGGTTATTGCTTCGCTCCTATAAGTCGTAACGTTATGTAATATGGCCTATACTTTCTTCAATAAACGGGCTATCCATCACAAAATTTTATAATATAGTTTATAAATATAGTTTCGGAGCTTATTCAAACAAACAAATCTGTTCTTCTTATAATATTTGTGTTAAAAAAATATTTTAGGCGATTTTGTATCTATCACTAATTTTCTTATAATTTCACATTTTTTACTTAATCCAAGAGAACCTTTCTGGTTGTTTGGCTAATATTGTCAAAAAAGAAACATTAGCAATCATTCGCCAATCGAATTTTCGAAGAACCAAAACTACAATTCTACTAGTTCTATATCTCCCCTGAAATAGTAAAGTAATAAAGTAAAGTAACAGCCCGTAAATGAGAGGGTTTACAGCTTAATCCACCACGCTGCTCCACAGCGGGTTGGCGGATATACGCGTGTCAGAATATCTCTTAGCACATGCAGGTTTCCTCACGATGTTTTTCTTCACCGCCGAGCTCGAGATGAATTTAAACACAAATTTAGCACTTGAAAAAACCAGCGGAGCTAGCCGAGGTTTGAACCCACGATCATCAGTTGAGATTGATATTTTCTAACCACTAGCTCATCTCGGCTCAGTTAAATAAATAATTAATATTATAACAATAGCGTTTCCATACATAGAATCTTAGCAAAAAACATGTGCCATATTAACCTTGTAGGTTCTAAAGATCGCTAACTTATCTTTTACTTTGAACTACCTGAAGTTGAAAAACTTACTCTGTGGATGTTGAAAGTCGTGCGATAAATGTATTTATTATCACCACTATCCGCAACTTATACATGGATACCCTTATAGTTCATTCCAAATGATAAAAAATTAAATAAAATTTTGCAAAAAGAAATAAAAGAAAACGAAAATTAAAATCAGCTTTTGTCAACCGATGATAACACGAAATTACTGAAATGTATTTAAATCTTCATGGAAATGTTAGACATAATAATAAATTAACTAAACCTAAGAACTAAATTGTAAAATAAACCTCACCATTTACTTTTAATAGCAGCAACTTCTTGGAGGCTAATTATGATAAACCTTTTTTTTAAATCAACAAGATCGACTCTGACTAAGAAATATACTGTTCAAAAAACGAACTATGAAGTTTTAGTGATCATCAAAATTAGCTCCGAAACTGCGTTAAGTGTTTTCCCCTATTCCTTATAATTTTCAATTTAGCCATCCTAGCCGACTTGGTCCGTATGAAGTGTTTGGCTTACAATTTACAACAAAATAAATATTTGATTTTGATTAAGCTATTAACCTTCTCTTTCATGGGACAGGAGGCCTTTTCCCAGCCGTGTGATATTACATATAAGCCCTTACCGTTTGACCGTTTTGAACAGCATTTTGACTGCAATACCGATAAATAATTAAGTATCTCAAAATTAAATTCTTATATTTAATGTTTATAATAAAACATTAAAGTTTAAAATTGTTACGTGACTTATTTACTTAGAGAATTATTTAAACATTTCACCCAGATTTAATACCTATTTTTACTTTAAGCATTTACCTTTTTGTGAAATTGTGAGTTATACACGTTAAAGAAAATTGTTTGTAAAATAGTAAAAGATATAAATAATTTTCTAAACAACCATATCACTCTATTATTATAATTATAACATAAGACTTAAAGAAGTAAATGACTTTAAAATCAAAATACGCAATTTCCTTTACGTCTGTAACACGTTTATATAATTTTATTTGATTTTTAAACAAAATTACTTAACCAATTTTAATAAAATATCTATAGAATGAATCCGAAAGTGTAACCTTCAAAAGAAAGAATTTTGAAAATCGCTTTAGTAATCATGAAATTATGAGGTAAAAAACATTTAAAAAAACCTACACTACGAAGCAGACCGTACCCCTTTTTGAAGTTAATCGATTAAAACATCGCAGCACTCGTAAAACTACTCAACTAATATCAAATCAATGCAATATGGTAGTCAATTATTCACTCTACGTGCAAAATAAAATGAAAGCAAGCGTAAACGCGAAACAAAGAGAATATGGCCAAACAATTTACGCCGCGTCCGAGCCAAATTCCGGCTATTCATGTCCCCTTTCCGAAAATAAAATTTTCAAACGAGTTAAATGCACTTTATCTGGGTACAAAGCACGTAGATATTTGAGAAGTACGGCCTATATTTTATTTGTTTTCCTGTTTACAGATAAACAAAAACTTTTTTTTAATAAATTTCTAGAACTGTTATTTATTGGTTTTCGACAAATCTATACAAATAAATAAAATTGAAGTGTCTGTTTTTAATTTCGAAGTAACAGCTTTTAACTAAATGCATATGAAAAATAAATACACAATTTTTAAAATTGTTATCTGTCTGTCTCTCTGTTGACTTCAAATTTACTATACCATTAATAATATCAAAATCACACAGTAGCGTAACACGTATCACCTGGAGTCAGCAGGATCCACAACCTTCACCAACTTAGAACAAAAGCATCGTGTTGGACCTCCTTAAAATAGTCTAAAAGAAGAGATTGTTGGAGGTTTTTTTTTTTTAATTTACAATTTTTATAATACGAGCTGGTGCCCGCGACTTCGTCTGCGAAAAAATGATATAAAGAAAATTTCTTAAAAAAATGTAACCTAAGCTACTCTTTATAACATGAGCTATGTGACAGACGGATAGACAGACAGACAAAATTTTTTTTTTTTTATAATAATACCGTATATACATTTATAAGCATTTAGTGAAAAGCTGTTAATTTAAAATTACAAACAGAAGCTTCAAGTTTATTTATCAGTATGTAAAGGATTATATTACGTCGATGTAGTTAATTATTTAACGTATTTTATTAATAAAAGGTGTGTTTAATTCGCTAACTGAAAAATGCGGTAACAAAATAACAGATAGATACTACAGCGCAACAGGTGAAAAAAGGAACTCTGTGTGAAAGGAATTGTTACGTTCCATTTCACTAACAGTATGAATATGGATTATATTACCCACGATATCTTCTAGTGGATTTAAGAACTTCCTTCCAAAAGAACTCCTTCGTAGTACAACACACTGGTATGAAACCAATGTCTATATATACCTTCAAATAATGCCCTTAAATTCCGATCTCAATGAGTAACACATGCTCGGCGCGATGACCGCCGGACAAACACACGTCGTTATTTATGTTTTTTGTTGGCTCCCGGCCAGCTGACCGCTGCGCAAGCGCATACGTTTATTTAGAAAGCGTTCAATTCTGTCTGCGGAATCGTTTGCGGAAAAGTAAAATGGCACGGTGACTCTTTGTTTATTTTTATGCATTTTTTTTCGTATTGACATCTACAATATTGTCAGTTATTTGGTTCCCATTTTAAAGTAATGATTCAGTTTTACCTATTTTTTTACCCGACAGCAAAAGGAGGTTAATGTATGTGGTATGTATTTTTGGCACGCTACAGCTTAAAACGTTTAGCGGAATATAACATAAGGAAAAAAATCATTGAATTATTATTATATCATAGAATTAATGTTCTTTCTCAGGTTCTAGATTATTTCTGTACTAAATTACATTTCAATCACTTATTGTTCAGTAGTTTACACAGTTACTTTCGCATTTATAATATTAGTAAGGATTATTTTATTAGAAGAAGAAATTCTATGGGAACAGGAATTATGGGGGAATTACCGTTCTCCAATTCTCCTTATCCCATTTCAAAACTTCTCACGCCAATAAAGTCAAATAATATTGTAGATGTATAATAATTGTATCACTTTCGTTAGGCAATCGGATTTGATTATTTTATATAAATAATTCATTTTTGTTATACAATTGTTGACATGAGTCAGTGAATACATAACATTGATTTCAAGTTTAAATCTAAGGTAGCCATACCGATAGCATCTTAAAATATATCAATCAATAAATAGGGTTTGAAGCTTAAAAACCATAACCTGACTACGTAAATAAATCCTGTTCTATAGAATTTAATAAAATGTATTTAACCTTTATTATCCGGGCTATTACTACGAATCTTTGACACTTCATTCATTAAAATCGGTTCAGTATTTTATTCGCTACGGTCGATCATACACACATATATAGACTGCCAAAATCATTACCTTATCTATTGAGTTTGGATTCACCGATGTCGGGTAAGAAAACGAACGAATCGGATGAAAAAGTCTATGGGGCATAACAATAAAGAAAATCTGGACTACTAACACTGAGCTTTTAAGTGCTTGCCTAAAATTTTATAGCAGAAGAGCCGAAGCATAGCTATGTTAAGGCGATGACTTTATATATTTGGTAAAATTCTAAGCTTCAGTCGATTTTTTTCTGATACATAATGTTAAAGTACTAATATAAATACATTTTAATTCTAGTATATCATAAAAATAATTGTTTAAATATATAATTGATAGTTCTAACTATTGTAAATTAAATTTTCAATATCAAATGAAATGAATAATTAAATGAATATTATTGAAAAACGTCGTTAAGACCGCGGGGCGCAGCTAGTATTTAAATAAATCTTAAATTCGAAAATATCGCTCATCTTACTCGTATAATCTACTCCCGAATTGTCTGTTTTATAAATTCTTATATAATGTAAATAGTTTTCATTATTTACATAGATATGTACGTGAAATCATTTTATAAAATATTAATCGTAAAGATCAAAAATGGTCTAGTGGTTAGAACACGTCGATCTCAACCGATGATTGCGGGTTCTAACCCCAGCTAGCACCACTAACTTTTCAAATGCTATATTTGTGTATAAATTCATCTAGAGCTCGGCAATGAAGGTAAATATCGTGAAGAAACCTGCATGGAAGAAATCCTGACACATATATATCCACCAACCTGCAGTGAAGCAGCGAGGTAGATTAAGCTCTAATCCTTCTCCTTAATAGGAGAGGAGCCCTTTGCCCAGAAGTGGGATACTTAGTATGTTACTTTACTTCTACTTTAGTATATACGTAGCATACCTATATTTATAATTATATAATATTATTAATTCCCGCGTTATGTCCCCTAAACTAATAATACCAATGGCTTTTTAACCGTTTAGCAAATGACATAGCAGTTATTACCGCAACAAGATGGTCTTAAATGATAATGCGCTAAAATGCGCAATAGCAGATAAAGTTAAACGGTCAATACAGCAGCCAACAATGGAAGCGATGATTTTGCATAATTTTATTGATCCAAATAACCGTAGATCATTGATCATTGGGTCAATAATGCGTATTAAACTTGTCATGATTTGGTAGTGATGTAGGAGTATATGTAACTAAATATCGATAGTTTTTTATATCAAAAAGATCTAAGCGTTTTTTAATTCGATATATCTCGTTTGCGAGTCCTTTTTTAGTTATAATTTAAAAGGTAATTTACTTTATTTAATTTAATTAAATTCAAAAACATAGCAAAATCAAAACATTCATAGTAAAAATACATTAACGGCTTTATTAATATAGCAGAAACTAAAAGAACATTAAAAACTAAGTTTTTTTGACAAAATATATATTTTTTATATTTTAAAATTCATATTTTAAGTTTGACATTAAAATTCTTTCATAAACAATTATTACTGGGATTACTTACGTCATTAAATATTAATTGTACATACGTGAATTATTTACAATATCGATATCGATAGAAAATCGATACCTACACAAGACAACCCGCATTCGTAAATCCGCTGTCCGACGGTGCGTGCCAAATGAGACGATCGATCGTAGCTCTACACTGACATCCAGGTGTGGATTCGATATGTGCAATGGATACACAAACACTAAGAAAACATTTTTTATTATTAGCACAGCACGTGCGATCAATTTTATGTTTAGGAATTTTGGAACCGTAACTTATTTTTTATTGTAGTACAGCCTAGCTGGAGCCTACTGTCTATAGCTCGTATATGGGCTGGCTCAATCGGACAGTACCTCTCTCACTAAGATCGGCGTGAAGTAGCTCCTGTGCTTTATGTACGGTGAGTGAGAGAGCCGGAAGCCTAACCCCCCTTCCCCCTCTCTTCCTTACTTCCAATTGCCTTTTATTCCTTATTCTCTTTTTAGCTGGCAAAGTATTTGTGGCTTCTTTGGGTTGTAAATGTCCATGGGCTGCGGTAAGCACATAACATTAGTGTCCCGCCTGCTCGTTTTCTAGAATTTTTTTATAAAAATAAATAAAGAAATATAATAAGTAGCTGTTACGATACTACTGTTTTCCTTTCAAATATAAATCTTTAAATCTTTTTTTAGCTTTTTTAAATTTGTGGGATCGGAAACTAATTTTTGAAATAACTTATTATGCAGTTTTAGTTTTCATAAAAATCGGCCCGAGAGTTGTTTACGTATTTTTTGTTATTTCTTATAGTTTCGAATTATATAATAATTTTTTTATATAATAATTTTGTTATTTCTTATAGTTATAATTAGTATTATAGATGATTTAAAGAATGTAGGTTTTTTGGACCAGAACCAGTCGTTAGGTGTTTGTTTGAACAAAAAAATAAACAAACAAAAAAAACATCAAGTTTATAATATTGGCATAGATTAATATGTAAGATTAGTATGTTTAACTTTTCATTATTTAAATTTAATAAACAACGAATGGATATTTTAATATAACATTCACGAAACTTCACCTAAGTTATTTGGATGCTCTATTTATATATTACTAGCTTTTATTCTAGCTGAATTGTGCTATGCCTATAACTTTGTGCAAACAATTAGTTGACAAAATTTTATTGTAATTTAACAAACGATATTGTAGTGCATAGATTATCAACGAACAAATAGAACATTCCTTTTTCTTACCAACATATACTATAACAAACATCTAATAAGACATGATATTATATAACAATAAGAATAATTAATCATAATCACCATCACATTACATTTACATTCTGCAATATTTGTAGAACTTATTTAAATAAAGCTCTCAGTAGCGTCTGTCACTCGCATGAGGTAATAAAAAACTTATGCAACATCTCGACTTTCAAATCAAACACCGGCCAATATTTGCACCCCATTGTTTGCGCAAACTTCTCACATGCCGGTTAACACGCAAAAACCCTTGTTGCCCAATAAAAATCACCACCGAGTCCGGCCGGATATCAGAATTTTCCCACCCTCGAAAATTCTTTACACCAAACTTAAAACATCAAACTAGTGTACAAAAACATGCCTTATTATTCCCGTATTAAGGTATACGTTAAAGAAGGTAATAAGTTTGTGTATAAAGGCTTTCCCTTTCAGTAAATTTGGTCCATATGTTAGGACAAGTGAACTGACTTCTTAACTGGACACCCTAAATTGAGTACGTGAGGGAGGAAATGGTATTTATTGGAATTTCCTATGGGTGAATATCTCGATTCGGTTTGGGGTTGTTTGACGGAGGTGATAAGTGGATTGGGCTTGGCTTTTATTTGCTATTCTGTATCGGAGATTGAAAATTATTTAAATAAAACTGTTAAATTGTTTTTGATTGAAGTTTTATTATGGAGTGTTGATATTTACCTGGTGTTTAAAATGGTGGCGATTTCTCTTGTGTGAACTTAAAAAGTTAAATTAAATCGAAAATTTAGTGATTGTTTAAAGAAAATGGTTACAAGACTTTTAGTCGCTGTGTCAATATACATGAGACATGTAAGAAAACAATATGAAAGTACAAAAGAATGGAGGGTAGACAAATTAACTTATACCATTTTTTTTAATTAGATTATAGTATCTATACAGGTAACACATGATGTTATTAAATATAATAACGACAAAAATGAATCTATTATTGATTTCAGGTAACTTTCTTAGAAACATAAAAAAAAAATTATTACTGTCTCTTTCTCAATTTTTATTGAAAAGGAAGGTGATGTTACAATAGAGTTTACTTCCAAAATATTACTATTCTATGGTTTTTAAGTTATGCAAGGAATAACGTGATACAAACGTATAGGTAGAATAAAAAGTTATCTTAAATAGACGCTGGTAAGCAATACTATGTCAAGCCACACAGACTTTATTTTGAGAAAATAGCGTCTAAAGATGTCAAACTTATTCTTAAAAAATATATTTGAAGAAGTATATATCCATCTTTTCTTTCATTTTGTGATAAAAGGTATAATGAATTTAAATCAGATTAAGATATTTAATATAATATCTTATAAAAAGTTTTTCAAATGTTTGAGATTATTGTAGTTATTGTAAAATATGGAATGTACTTGAAATTTGAAACATTAAATCAAGAATTTTTTTTCGGTACCTATTTAGTTTAAATGACTTCAATTTTTAGGTGATGCAGTGTATGCATTTCAGATACATCAATATCTCCGAATTTGACTTTTTTTGGGTTGACACATTATTGCTTATCAGCATCCAAATATAATATGTTCTACGCATCGTACAAAATGAAAAATTTATGTAATACATAAATATAAAAGTATCAAATTTAATATTTCTCATACTTTATCTTTAATATTTCAAATACAATGCTAAGCAAATATTACATTATCGACCCTCAGTCCTGAATAATTCATTTCTCACACCGGAAGTGGGATCAATTGGGCGGAAGACTTGACCGGGTCGAGTGACCCTTCCCTTGTCCCTACATCATTTTAAGCCCTCATGAAAGCGGCTTTTAGGATTCCTTCGGCATATTTTCTCAAGTAAGGTTAGCTAAGGAAATATTCCTTTTGATAGATTCTGATACTCTCTTTTTCTTATTTGAATAATATCATTTTAATGTTCCCAGAGTTTAATTATTGAGTAAATGTTATTACGAATTGTGTATTAAATATTCCAAGTTAATCATTTTTTTTTATAAAAAATAATTATAATTGAATGAACTAGTTAATTAAAAAATAGATTTTTTATAAAAAAAATTCGAAAAATGGAATTTCGGAAAAAAAAATTGTCATTGAAAAAAAACAACAAACATTTTACACTTTATTGAACAAAATAACACAACTCAACATACAAATCATACCATATACTTAGACAAAAACTGTAAAGACTGGCAATCATACTGGCATTAAATTTTCTTGATTGTTGAAATATAAAGCTTAAGAATCGGACACACCCGTGCGATCAAGCGAATTATGACCGAATGCGAAATCGGTTATGAAGCAACAACTTTTTTTGTATTTGTAAAATTCGTTTCTAGACAAATCAAAACGTATGTAAATGATACCACGATCGAGTGACCAATTAATACGCTAAGGTAATTTTCATTCATTGTCTCTTTTAAAATACTTCTAATTAATTTAATATAATCCTGCATCTTTAAACATATATCATTAAAATATGAAAACTACTTACGCCAAAACACCTTGACTAAGTCATGAAGTATTTAAAAAAAAATTGGACGAAAAAATATATATAAAAATTACTAAGCATCCAATTCAGTCACATGACCAATTCATTTAATATTGCAATACATTTCGACCTATATGTATAATGTCACGAGTGCGTCAAATTCGATAGACCTTGTGCATATGTTATGCCTTTTATTATTTATACAAAAGTGACTTTGACGACCGTCTGCAAGACCAACAAGATGGTGACGAAGAACAGCACCGAATGTGGAATAGTCTTTGAGGATTTGCTCTCTTGCAAGAGTGCTCTGGGTGCCACTACAGTTGGTAAAGCGAATGCTTGATTATTGCAACGATTTAGCTGTAACAAAAATAAATATATTTATTGGGTTAAATTAACTTATTAACTCAAAAACTCGACTCAATTCAATCGTTTGTAAAGTAAATAAAATAGTTGTTTATTGTTTTGGGAATGTAAAAGTATATTATATCTTAAATGCTAAGAAATATCAATACCAGTGAAAAATCAGTACCTAATGGTTTAGGTAACACTGTAATACTAAGTTTGTAATTAAAAAAAAATGTATTTTTATTTTATAATATTTCATTATTTTTTTGAAAACGAAAAGTATTTTTTATAATATGTTTAATGTTAATATTATCCCGCGTCAATTGTAGTATTATTTTGAATTTATTTAAAATTCATGCTTACATGCACTCTGCAATTGATATTTATTGATAACGTTCTAAAGGGTCCAAAAGTAAATAATAATGAGACATTCGGAGTCCACGTCTTAATTTTCCAACTGTTATAATAATGTATCGTCATGACTCCCTTGCATCAGCCCGTTGCTAGGCAACTCTACGAGTAACGCGTATTAACCCTTAAATGCGCACTGTGATTTTTAAACAACGTGATAACAGTTATATATATAGTATGAAATATATTATTTATCACTTTTGGTTTTTAAATTACGTTATTGTTGCATATGTGTATATGGGGCCATTATATTTCTTATAAATACCTAGTGCCAACAGATAATAAACTAGTGCATAACCAACCCTTGTTTGATTCGTTTCATACTGACAGTTATCATACTATAGTTAAAAAATTAGTAATAATCCAAATGAATTAATTAGCAATGCCGATTAATTTTTTTTTCTAGACAAATAATATAATTTAATTTTTCGAACGAAACAGAAATCACGCGTTTAAGGGTTAAGAATACACAATGTCGCACGCTCAGTATTAAAATGACCGAATTCAAACGCTATGTAAAACGAGTTCGCGGATACATCCCAGTACTCCATTTGAAATGTGGACATTTACAAATCCAATCAAGAGATTACATATTATATTTATAAAAACTAGGTTTTTTGTGTAACGTACAAACAAAATGTTGATTGCAAATATCGACATCTTTAGTTTTGTCCTATTATTATTTTAATAGTATTGATATTGATGGGATACTAAATACTAATATGAGGCCTAACAGTTTGATGGAACTACACGTATAAGGTACTACTGGGATGCAACCTAGTTAACTAAGTTAGTAATAAAAAATTTAGTTTCATACAATTCTGTGTTTCATAATCATGATCTATTCTATCAACATGGTACCACGTCTATAACCTTTTTGGCGTTTTCTGTCGAAAATTTAAATTAATGAGTTAATTAAGCGCCAAATTCTTTATTTTCTAAATATTAGTGACATATTTAAATACAAGAGAAAAAGGAATGTTTCCCTATCATGGAAAGTTTTAGAAGGGTGTACACGCACGAGTACAGCGGTCACAAACTTATTTAATCATCCCTATGTAAAAGCTAGGTAACAAAAAGTAACTGTACTCAAACAAGTACGGCGGCACTAAATGGGTTAATTTGGTCTCACATCGCAACACGTCGTCTCCGGAGTACCGATACACGCAGACTTGCAGCCTCTGACCACCGCCTCGAATGAGCTGCCCTTGGATATGACAGTCGTTGAGCACTTGTCGTCCGCGCTGTGACACGTCATCGTTTGAACTCTGGAAGCAATTTTAATGACTTATATTAATTTTACAATAAATAAATAAATAAACAAAACTCAACGGCCCCCATTAAGATCACGTGACCTTGTGTCGGTGGTCCGGAAACACTCGCAACACTAACACAATCACCCAGACCACGACAACCATCCATATGGCCAATACAGACGTTTGCCGTGAGCGGGGTACGAACCCGCGACCGTTACAAAAATATAAAGAATGTATTCATTAATTACATCTCAAATAATCAAATTACAACAGTTATCTATGTAACTGTCACCAGGTTTTGCTGTTTTATATCAATTACGGGAGTAAAACTTACAAATGTAATTCTCGCTTTATACTCTTTCTTATTAATCTAGAAGCAATAAGTGTACCTAAACTTAGTAGGATCCAAACACGCTTTAAGGGGTGTATCAGACTTGTACGCGCATACGTAGCACTCTAAGGGGCGCATCTTAGTCGTTCTAGTAACTGGAACGGTGCGGGACGTCTGCAAAAGCATAGCCGGTGCCCGTCTCCCGACACTTTCCTCGGCTTTCTCCATCATCGGATCATCATCGTCTCCATCGTCATCGTTGTCATCACCATCGTCTTGATCACCTTTCTGTCTGTAATTTAAACTTGATTTACTTATTTCGTCGAAATGTCTTTGTCAATGAATAATAGTTGTGATATTGTAAAATAATTTTACTTGTCTTTATAACTTATTTATAGATACAAATAAGTAAATTTATTATTCATTGATACCGCCTAAAACATTATTAATACGTACGTAATAAAATAATGAAAATAACTTTATTATTTGATAAGAACAGAGAAGTAATTGACCAAAAAACAAGAAACAACCAAACTTTTTCCGAAAAAATTTAGAAATTAAAAAAATAAAGATACTTAAAACAAGCAAATAACATGAAATAGGTCAAATTAAATAAAAATCAAAATATTTTTGTTCAAAATAGGAATTTACATTCTCTTTTTGAACATCAAGAAAATGAATCTACCACGGTTTTGGAAAAATATAACCTCAGACCGGAGAAGAAACTGTGAAAAAAACTCAGGGGAACTCTTTTTTTTTGTTATTTTTTTATATAGGTTATAATACATAAAATGTATAGAGACAGCCTGGAAGCGATAGGTACATGAATATTTTAACATAGCTTTAAACTCACTCCTCGTCGTCATCTTCTTGTGACTTAGATATTGAAGGCAGAAGCGTGAGCAGTACTAGAAGCAGCAAACATTGCCGCCACCGGACCATGGCACCTTCTGAATAATTCCTACACCACAAAATTTACCTTCTCCTACACGGTAGATTTGTCATTTTATATCCTAAACTGTTTTATTTCCATTCAGCGGAGGAAAATTACATGCGACAACTATTTGTCAAATTTCATGTTTGGAATTATTCTTTTTATTCTTCTAGTGTGGTTTGTTAGTAGTGAAAACTTTTTTGTTGATAATCTGTGATCTATATGAATAAGTATTAATTGCTGACCGTATGTTGTAATCCTTTCCGTACAATTTTTCATATAAAGCATTTTCTTTCATATAAAACTTGACCTGGTAATTTTGGTTGACAAAAAAAGAATTAGATCCAAGGATTCTTATCCAAGTTTGTACGGAAAGTGAATACCTAAACACATTTTAACGGGATATTTTAAGAATTATTCAAAACTAATATCGAAAATTAATAAGATAGTGGTCACTAATTGAAAATGACATAACACTTGTTAAAGGTTTTATAATAGGACAAGGTATAATGATTACAATTTAGGAGTTAAATAGAATAAATAAACTTCTCCAATATTAACATTATAGTCGTACAAGAATCACATTTTTCGACAGAACCGCTCAAACTTTATTTTAGAGTAATGCTTGAGACATCTATTGACGAGTTTCTGAACTAGCTACTCGCGGATAGGTGGCGCTAAAAAGTAAATATTAAAATTAAGAAGTCGCGATTCTCAAGTACAAAATATGAAAAAGTGTACAAAAGTTTTATGAAGGTGTATAATAGTATGAATGCGATGTTTTACGTCTACAAAAAGATATTGCCCTTTTCTTAAATTTTATAATTCAAGTTTTTTTATATTACACATATAAAAAAACTTGAATAAGAAATTGTTTAGGACCGAAGAATTTGTATCTTGTTTTTATTTATTTCTAGTAAGCATAAATTAATTATTAAAATAAACAAGGTAGTATGAAAAGTGAATAATTATTTTTTTTATTATTTATTTTTTAATTCCGTTGCGCAGTTTAGTATATCTAAACCTACAGACGCGAAAAGTGACTTTTATTATCTGTACTAATATTATAAAAAGCTAAAGTTTGTTTGTATGTATCTATGTTTGTAAGTATGTATGTAGGGGATAATCTCTGAATCAACTGATCCAATTTGAAAAAAAATTAGTTGGATAGCCCGTTTATTGAGGAAGATTATAGGCTATATTATATCTCGCTACGACTCACAAAAGCGAAGCAATAACCATAAACGCGAGTGAAAACGCAAGGGACAGCTAGTATTATGTAAAGAAGGTGTAACATCTCTATCTCAGATTTGATTTTTGTTTATTTATATTAGTTAAATCAATATTTACTTCGATCTAATGACAAAATCAACTATTTAGTATTTTTATTTCCAATTACCAAATATATTCAAAGATGAAGGTAGATTTTATACAGAAAGATATCATCATTCTATATTTGGTTGCTCATAAGTAATATTAACCCACAAAAAGTCAAATTTAGAGATATTGATGTATTCTGATAATAGTTTCGCATTTCGGAAAAACGTCTCGTACTCTAATGTTTACAATATTGAAGTGTATTCCATATTGGATTATGCAATAATCTTATATATTTTAAAAACTTATTGTTAGATAAAACTCTTTACTAAACATTCTGCTTTAAATTCATCATACTTTTTATCAAAATAGAAAATTAATTACGGCTAAAATCTTATTCAAACAAATTAAAAGAATAATTTTGACATATTTAGACATCATTTTCTCAAAATAAAGTCCATGTGGTTTGACACAGTATTGCTTATTAGTGTCCATTTAATCTACCTGATTTATCGTTACAGACACGTTGGCGCAGTAGTCACTTCAACTGACTGAAGCATTAACGTCTGGGTGTTTGTGTTCGTGTTGTGTGTGTTTCCGGACCCCCGACACAAGATGATGAGATCCAAATGGGGGCTATTAAGTGTGATGCGTTTATTTATTTATTGTAAAGAAGATATAGAGTATTTTAGAGGATTATTTTTTTTATTGAGAGAAAAGAATATATTTAATATGTCAGTATAAAATCCTGACAAATTCTAAAGGAATTCAAATACTTAGTACTTAAAAAATAATCATATACATATATGTAATTATAAGGCGAGAATCATATTTGTTAGTTTTACTCTCCTAAGTAATATAAAACAAGTCCGTAACCCGATAACATTTACCTAGGTATTCTAGCGAGGATCCACCGTTGGGGGCACGATGGGCATGCCATAAAAGACTTGTCTATGCGTGATTCAAACCCAATTTTGGCAATAAATTTCACCAAAATTAAACCAGTTTTGATTTTATTTAAAGTTTACAGTCTTTATTAGAAATTAGATGTGCAGAGAGACACATATTTACATGTAGAGTAATTCATGTAAGCGAATTGTTACTCCGATTCGCATTTGTCGATTTTTGGGTGACTGTGACCGCAACCTTTTTTGAGGACTGGATCTGCCCCTGAAGTATTCTTACGGAAGCTTTCATGTATTCATGTGACTGTCACGTTTTGTATGTTTCCGGATTCAGGATCATGAGATCCTAATTCGGGCCGTTGAGAGTGATACGTTTATTATTTTATATTTTTTTAAACTTTCGTGATTTATACAATTCATATTTAATATAAGGGGTCTTATCGGGATAAGTGATGGTTATAATACCTTTTTGATTGCCCGACGTTTCGACGAAGTTGCAAAGACGAAGTTGATAAGACCAGTTATGTTAAATATGAATACGTTTATTATTATTATTATTAATAAAGAGCAGAACTTATATGTAAATGTAATTCTCACCAATGAGATAATTTAATAAACTGCTGATTTCATGTTTATTTTTAGTAATTATGGTATATTGGCTTACATAGTATTCACACCAAAACAGTTACATAAATACGAAGTATAATTATTTGACTATAGAATATCTGGTGATTTGGTTGACTATGAGCAACTAAAAAAAATAATTGAGTAAATAACTTAACTTGTATTTTAACTATAACTATAATCATTAGCAGGTTAATATGTACATGATTATATTGAATACTGATATAATACTTTATATAAAGTAGACTTTGTTTTAAGGATGATGATTACCTATCATTATATAAACATCTGTAACGGTTATCAACATAAAATTGTAAATCAACAATTTTGATAGTGATTGTGACGACATCGGCGATCGCGATCAAAGTATAATAAATTTCGATTCGATTAGACCAGTAGGAGTTCTTTAGATCCTTTCATCGACTAGAAAGGAAATTATATTCTTTAAACTTCTGAACAGATCTTCATAAATTATACCTAAAATCCATCTAGATTATAACAGCTTTTAAACAAAAAAACCGCATTAAAATTAGTCCATTCTTTAGGGAGCTACGATGCCAAAAACAGACACACAAATACAGAGTAGGTAATCTCATTAAAAATTGAGGGTCCATAGATCTATTGCTATTCGATAATAAGGTCAGTTAACAAATTATTAACTATCAAAATTTTAAATTATCCGATTTAAATTACCATTAAATGGTGAAGATTTACAATTTTATGGTGATAACAGGTTGTAAAATAGCCACCATTTCAATTTTATGTGTCTTATCGCTAGCCAGAGTGGCGCAGAGGTGATTGAATTAGATATTATGCAAATTAAATTTATTTTGAAAAATAGTTCCTTATTTATATAGGTACAATAAACTGTGTAGGAAATGGAGCATTAAAGTAAATTAAACAGAAATACGTAACAATATATGGATGCTGATAAGCAATAATGTGTCAACCCACAAAAAATCAAATTCGGAGATATTGATGTATTTTGTTACTACATAATCTATTTAACAGTATTAGAAAAATTCAAGTCATATAAACTATATAAGTATGAAAAAAGGTTTCTTAATTCATTGTTTCGAATTTCGAGTGCGTTCCATATTTTGCAATTTATACGATAATCTCAAACATTTAAAAAAAATTATTAGATATTAAATTTGTTAATCTGCTTTTAAATTATAATGCCTTTTATCAATATAGAAAAGAGAAGATAGATATACATATATGTCTTAAAAAAAATTATTAAGAATAGGTTTGACATCTTTAGACGCCATTTTCCGAAAATGAAGTCTGTGTGGCTTGACATAATATTGCTTATCAGCGCCCATATTTATTTACAATAATCGAAACTCTGCTCTATACAGACAATAGACTTCAAGGCCGGGTCCGTAGTGTCTTGTAAGAGAGTCTCCTCCCAAGTCTCCGTTGTCAATTCAAGTCTCCTGGGCCGTTTTTCACCACGGTGGCAGAATATTTAGGGAAATGATAGTTAGTTGTTGCACAACATGAGTATGTACCATTACCAACGCTATTTACATGTAACATATGGTAACTTATATTATTTAAAACAGAAATTAAACATAAAGAAATCAACGTCTTTTTTTATACATACAGACGTCACTGTCTTTCTTTCTTTTTTTTTTTTCTTATAGTATGGCGTGCATCCGTGCTACTTATGCGCAAAATATTCTGGCAATGTCACGTAAGTTGGAGAAGCTTTCTTTCTTTTTTATCAAAAAACTACACACTGGACAATTAAATTATAATATGACAGAAAGGTTTTATTGCACCACGTACTCAATTGCAGTGAGAGCCAACAATAATACAATATTAATTTAATATAATGTTTATTTAAATATGCTGCTGAGATAAAGGTGAACTAAACTATTCAATTCTATCATATTTATTTATTTTATGAGTCTCCAACAAAAGGTACTTACTCACAACACATTTACAAATTTTGTGCTCGTTCAATTATAGGAAACAAATATTCAATATTCTTTACAAAATGGTTAATAATTATTATTACTGAAACATAGCTTGTTATTTTCGGTCTCCCTGTAATTTTATTATGGTCACTTACAGCTGACTATTATTTTAGTATTGGGTTGGTGAAATATAACTGTATTACTAGTCCTAAACATGTGCTAGGAAAACTATTTTATTGGTACTCACGACTGCCGCAAATTTTGAACTTCACCTCTGCTGAGAATGCATCGTGCATTATCTGCAGATGATTTACCAATCGCTTAAAAACTGGAAAAGTCTTAGGATCTGGGTGCTAATTGTGTTAAATTATCATTGGAAAAACATGCTTAATACTAAAAGTTAATAGAGGCGTTTTAGTACAAAACAGAAATAAACTCCCTGAATGTAACGTATTTTCATTGCGATTTTTTATTAATATATAAAAAGGGAGCAAATGAAAAAATAGTACCTCCTGATGTTAAGAGGTTAATATTGCCCACGGACATCTGCAACACCAGGGGCATTAGGGGTGCGTTGCCGGCCTTTGACGAAAGGTGTCTATATACTTGACGCTTGAAAACCTCCAAATTATAGCGCTCTGGGAAACCTCAGGAGAAAAATCATTCCACAACCTGCACGCGGGAAAAAGCTCGTGAAGCCACATTGGATACTGAGCATACATAAAGGTGCTGTGAAAGATATCGAGTCCTGAGAACGAACTATGTGCTGTGCGATTATTTTACACAATTAATCCTCTAATTAAAATAAACAATATCTAATAAAAAGGAGAGGGAGAGTTAACAAAGAAAGAGAAAGAAAAATAAAGATCTAATTCGCTTTGGAATGTAATGTATTCTTCTTTGAACTTCCCAAGTAATTTTCTTAATGGATATCGAGTAAAGAAAAATGTTCATAATAATTATTCATAATACGTAAATAGTCTTGAAAAACTGAGTAGCACAGTAGCAATACTACTACTAATACTTTCATACAAGATTCTTGTTAGAATTACTTTACTCTAACAAGGACAAACTGTTTATTAGTCATAAAAAAATAATGTCATTAAATTACATCTGTATACTATGTAGAAGTCTGTATTTTACGTACACCGTGTACTCACGAAAAGAAACGTGTTTTAACAAAGCTAGAACATTGTGGAAACGACTCGCGCTCGCCTAGACCCTAGGCCAATCCAGCTACGTTTTAACGTTAGGTATATCAAAGGGCTTAAACTTCCATCAAAGGTGCTATTAATAAACGAAGAGCAACCTAAACGTAGCTCTTTCAAACACGCACACACGCGCCCGTGTCTCTCGCCCAGCCGGCTCCGCTGTCGCCCCACAAAGCCGGCCCGCCCGCAATCCCCGTACAAACCCGAATACACGACCTCATTAAAAAATGAAACTCCACAAACGTGCCCCAGCCTACAGAACGCAACTTGTCAAAGCGAAAAGCGCTACCTAGCGGTGAGTAGCGGAACTACGCCACTCGCGGAACCAACCTCTGTACTTTTTTAATTAGCCTCATACACTGAATGAATGCGTGAAATACGTTAGATTTTTTTTTCTCTCGTACGCGGTTAGTTTGGTTGCTTTGAGTAAAGTATGTTAATTCAACGGCTCTCATGTTTTTTGAACTGTTCGCGAGGGAGCGTAACTTTGTGGCATAGAGTGCTTAATTAGCAGCGAATTACTAATAATGTTGTTTAACAATATTTTATGGGAATACTACAAAATCGGATATTACATCTCGAATATATTTAAGTCAATTGTGAAAAAGAGTTAAGAAGCGGGACCCGTGAAAGTGAGCCGCGAGTCGCGCAAGTCTTTTATCTCGGCTAGGTTCGCTCAAAAAGTGCAAACTCTGTACAAAGTTCACTTTCGCCTTGTGAACTAATTTTTCGCTCGGTGTCAAGTTCATGGCTGTGGGCGAGGGGTGCGGGGGCGCGGGGCGCGGGGGCCGCGGCGCTATGATAAAATAAAATATTCATTATGATTGCTCCGAGCGCCAATGTTCGCGAAAGCGCGATTACGCCGCCGAAGAGATTTGGCTGTTGAAGTTTGCTTTTAAAATATTTATATTACAAAATAGATTTAAATTTGATAATTATACTAATTTATTGTCATGTAGAATATTTAATTAACAAAAAAATGATAAAAGCAATTAGACTAAACAGCAAATTAAACTAGTTTTATATTTAAAATAGATAGGAAAAAATAACGTAAGTGTAATGAAAATGTTAAAGTCAATGAACATATTATACTAGACTAATAACCATTTCATTGTATAAATATTTAAATATAATTAGTCCAATTACATACCACACAAACAACGTAACTAAAATGACGCTAAACAGATTCAACCGTCAAATTCAACAAAAAAATGCACAAGGAGCCAATTCGATACAAGTCAACAAATTAGTGGAAGACTTGAAAACTGACGTAAAAATCGTCCCAGACCTGCCTCAATGGAAAGTGCCGCGTCTCGCAGATTCTTTTCTTACTCTTAATTAGCCCATTAATTTGTTGGGAACTTCAGTCTGTTCGCAGTCGGCCGATTCCTTTAGATTCAAGACAATTTATGTAGATTGGTAATGTTTATATGCATAAATGTTTTCATGTGTTCTCTTATTTCTTAAATATATTTTGTGATAATATGTGTCTATGACGATAATTGTACTTATAAGTTTTGCATAAGTTTACATAAGTTTTTTGCCATTACTTTACATCTGAAAGAATTTACTCTGTCTTATTTTTGACACTTCATTTTCACCTTTCACATTTTCATAATATTAATAAGAAATCTGGTTACTGATTTTTTTATGTTTATCTATCACTTACGAGAGGTAAAAGTGCGACTTCAGCTTCGTGGTGCATAATTTCGAGGATATGAAAAATATATTTTGACCAAAATTGTAAATATTTTCTGGGGATATAAAAACATCACTTGGTTTGCCATGTGAATTGCAACGATCACAAGAAAATTAAAGCAACTTAATATGTTTAAAAGTTTTTACGTGATACATCCACAAGTACGAACTTACGTTAAATAAAATTCCCTTTATATGTAGGTACCTATTAAATATTATATTATATCTAGACTCCGTTATTGTAATTGATAATAGGCATATTTCTTAAAATACGCACGCCACCAACTCGAAGTTAATTGTTAAAGACTAAAACTTTTTCGTAAGTTCAAAAATAAGTTGACAAAATTTTATAACAATTTATTCACGGTATGCCAACTAAAGAAAATTTTGATTTTTATATATATAACTGACTGTAGCTTCACTCGTATTAATGTATAAGTCTATAAACTACACACACCGGCATGCGTTAGCCACTGAGGAACTTAAAAAACTAGCTTTTGCTTGCGATATCGTCTACCTAGAACTATACGTATAGATAACTCGGCTTCTAGGCGGCGTTATGTGGTAAATTAAGTACCTAATTTAAAGTAAGACTAGTATCAATACAATTGTTAAAATCGCATCCAATTTCGAACAGAATTGTTTACGTAACGCATGAAAAAAAAATATATCAGTTACAATTTTATTATCACTTAAACATAAACCCCCACAATAGAAATTTTCAAGAATAAAATCAAAATTCTTTCAAATCAAAAGTCTTTTTCAGCATTCTTTACAATAGTGGTGCACATATAATTGTAGTGTTCAATTAATCTATAAAATAAAGATATAATAAATAGCTCTATTAAAATATTGTTTGTTATATTTAAAAAATAAATAAGGGTTCTTAAGTTGCACTAAAGCAGGTATTCTCAACTTTAAACTAAAATCAGGCGCCTCATCCAATGTTAAACTAAAACACCACGCACCGTAGGAGTCGACAATCAAACGAAACAAACGATGACAATATAAATGAACGTGTTTATTTTATTTAGATGACAAGTAGGTAACAAAAAAAGTAAAAGATACAATTAGCGAGAGCATTATGGCTGCACCTGATTAACATCGCTAATCGTGTCAGCACCGCGCTAAAATTTGAAAATCTTTGAAAACACCTTTTTACAACCGAAGCTCTCGCCCCCCCCCCCCTTATATCACCAACTCCCCCCAACTGGAGCGCGCCTCACTGGTTGGGAATCTATGCCCTAAAGTCTTCTAAGAGAAGGTTAGAACTTCAGAATTTCTCCTGATATTATTCATACTGATAAATACTGATAATTTAAAAATGCTTACCAATTAAATACACTGATAGGAATCATATTCATCAAATTGTTGTAACTGTACTTTACATATAGGTCGGGGGGTGGGGGAGGTTAGATCACGTAAGATCGGCTATGTCAAGCACACACTGAGGCTGACAGAGTTAACATCCAACTTATTAGACATTTCGGAAATTCGGTTTAGCTCTGACATCGCTGGTTTACTAATACGAGTGATGGGCGATGGGATTGTCGATTTTGTCGATAGATTTATGCAAAAATAGGTTGAGATTGGATTAGATTATTATAAAAAAAAATTAATCGTGTTTAAATATTTTAAATAAAAAAACGTTTGCATAAAATGCGTAAACTTTAGTTAATTGTAAATCATTTTATCTGTTGGTTTTACTAGTTTTAGTTGAGTAAAAATAGTAACTTATCTATACTAATATTATAAAGCTGAAGAGTTTGTTTGTTTGTTTGATTGTTTGCTTGAACGCGCTAATATCAGGAACTACTGGTCCGATTTGAAAAATTCTTTCAGTGCTAGATAGCCCATTTATCGAGAAAGGCTATAAATTTATATATTATTACGCTAAGACCAAAAGGAGCGGAGCACCAATGAAGAATGTTTCAAAATCGAGGGATATTTTCCAATCGAGAGAGCTCACGCTGCGTGTGCTACGTAAACAGTTAAAGTTTCGCAAAAATAATGTATGACAGAATTGTTCCCCTTTAAAAGTTCTAAAAAAAAGTCCGCGACAGCATATGTCTTTGTTTTAAGGTTACTAACTATAACCTTTTTATCAAATAACATGTAAAGCGTTATTACATTAGTTATAGCTAGTATTAAAATACAATAGATAATTTGTTATATATATATACATATATATAATAATACGCGAAGCAAAAACTTTTTACCCCTTTTTACGAAAATTGCACGGACGGAGGAATATGAAATTTTGCAAAATCGTTCATACAGAGAAGGAGCGAGGGAGGCTAATATATATTTTATTATGTATAAAAAATACATTACATAAATAAATCTTACACAATACCACGTATTTGACACACACATGAATACAAAAGTCTCTACTCTCTCGTTTATTGTTAAAGTATGTAGTCAAATTGAAAAAATATTGTCCGTGGTCAATCTTGTAAACGAACATTTAATGAACTATGGTCGGATTCGAACCTCGCAGCGACCCCTAGTAATTATTAAAATATAATTAATTTGCAATTAACAGTTCAATTCTAATTACCATAATTATTTTTGATACTTTGTAACAATTTTATCAATATTATTTTTGCTACACTATCGATATAAAGTATCGATGACTGGTACATACCTATTTGATATCCAGTTGGTAAAGCAAACGTTTGTCCGGGCTCAGCTCCGCCCGGGCCCCGGGGCAAACATTCGAGTAAATAATCCTACTTACGTATTATATACCTTATATAAAAGATTGTATCTACAGAATATATATAATAATTAAGATTATATTATGTGGATCATATATTACTAATTTGACGTATTAACATGATAATGGCTGTGATATATATTGGCAATAGTAGAGTACATAATTTTGGGAATTTTTAACTTTAATTATTGTGCTAGATTCAGGCATTCAAATTGATTCAAACTTTGTTTTTAGAATATAATGCGCAAACAATTAAAAAGACTTGGAACGTCTTTTTCTTTATTTTTTTAACTCTTGTTCAAAGCGAGTATTACACAATTAACACAAATAGAGGCTAACACAATTATGACCACAAGAAATTACTATTTTATGTCAATAGATTCTAATAAGATTATTTCCTTATTAGCTTAATAGGTAATATAGAAGAGTTAACATAAGAACAATATATTACAGGTTGACAAAACACAGTACTCTATACATATTTATGCCTTGTTTATTGCCCTATTTACAAAGGGCTTTACAAGACCTTCTGAAGTGAAATTCAATATGAACACAACATGTTTGGCGTCACAAGTACATAGAATTACGTACGAACATATGTATAAGATCAGAAGGTTCAATTTGATCTGCCTTCAGCCCTGTCTTCAGTGGACGGAATGCGAAACGGCGCTGTTTGTTTGTGGGTGGATGGATCTAGTGAAATTTCTCCTTTGTTGCTCTACTCCACCCAGCGGTCGTGGTGTACGTTAGAGGCGAGTAGGTAAGTTCGACAAAATTAAACGTAAATTTATCTATAATATCAAGTGCTAAATTTGTGTTTAAATTCATCTCCAGCTCGGCGGTGAAGGAAAACATCGTGAGGAATCCTGCATGTGCCGGGAGAAATTCTGACACATGTATACCGTAGCACCGTGGTGGATTAAGCTCTAGGCTTAGAGGAACACTCCTTAATAGGAAAGGAGGCCTTTGCCCAGCTGTGGGATATTAACAGGCTTTTACTTTACTTTATCTATAATATAATATTTAACAGACAGGTTGGCGCAGTGGTCAATGCAACTGACTGAAGCGCTAACGATCGTGGGTTCGATCCCCACTCATGGCAAATGTCTATATTGACCATTGATTTGGTTGTTGTGGGTAGGTTTTTAAATATTTTTTTAATCGGCATAACGAGGTGGCACGTCATATGATGTTAAGAGACCGCCGCTTATGGAAATATGCAAAATAAGAGTTTTTTTTTATAAGAATAGCTGGAAAACGAGCAGGAGGGACACAGGACGTGAAGTAATCAACGTCACTCATGGCAATTTTTTTTTACTACCACACTTTCCACTTTTTACACAAATATGTAGGTGATACAAAGTTTACCGGGTCATCTAGTTTAATAATAATTGTCTTAGAAAGCAGTGTTGCTCGAGACGGCACGCATCGTGAGGAGGTTTCTCAGCCTGGAACCTACTCTGCTGCGGGTCGATTTTTTTTTTAATATTTTTAATGTTTTTATATTTTATTTGTAAATATATTTAAAAATGTAATCAATAAGGATAAAAATAAATAAAAGAGAAATCTTATAGGAATATGATATGATGTAATAAACTTAAAAATAATCTAGCGAAATCAGCAACATCACTAGCACACTCAGGACATCAGTTCTGAAACTGAAAGCGAGCTACAGTAAAAAAATTAGGTATACATAGAAAGAAGAAAGAAAGAAAATATACTTTATTGTACACCGAGGACATATATATACAATAAAATACAATAACAAGTATAAGTACAATTGGCGGCCTTATCGCTAAACAGCGATCTCTGCCAGGCAACCATGTTGCTGAGGATATTATGACCAGAGGTAATAGGGTTATTGGTGTACACTGTATATACTAATATAAAAAGTAAATAAAAAAAAAATACCTTTATAATATTATAAATGTATAAACTTATTGCTGTATTCTTATACATATGCAAATATAAAAAAAATATGTCATATTAATAAATTAAAACTAATATATATGTATATATATATATATATATATATATATATATATATATATATATATATACACAATTATATTTATATTTATTCGTTCATAACTTGGACCACCTTCGAGGTTAGATTTGGTGGGCATTATGTAGCAGCTTTGTTTCTGTTACATTATGTATTCTACCGTGGACTTCTGTACATATATCTCTATGTAAGTTTTACTCGAGTTTATATTACTGATTTATTTTGACATAGTATTTTAGAATAGACGCGTATATGTACGTGTATTGCATAACCGATTTTGAAACCCACTTTTCGAGTGCTATTTTTTAAAATTTTATATATGTTAACTGAATTCGAACAAAAATAAAGCCTTTTCTGAAATATGAAAAAAAAAAAGTTAACCACGAGTGAGAATATTTTAACTAGCTATCAATGTAATAATTATCCAACTAACTAACATTATTTGTTGTAAACCAAGGCTTGTCAAGGGAACCGACTTCAAAGTGAAAGATGTATTTCGTTTATTTGGATGACATACTTCATATTAGGATTTTATAACCAAACTACTAAAATAATTTGGGATTATATGAGATTTCTATGAGAGTAATGGTAGATTATATACCCTTTTTAACAACAAAAAAAATTAACGAAATCGAATAAGCCGTATTCGAGTAACCGGTGAACATAGAAAAGAAAATTCGATGAATTTGATGAATTTCCTCCTCATTTTTTGAACTTGGTTAAAAATTTCAATAAACACCTAATACATTTACAGAAAAAAAATATGAATGAAACAGATGCTAACAATCTTTCGACGTTATTTAAAGAATACATCGATCGAACAATTAAATTTAATTGAAAATTACACAATTTGAGATAAATATTTACATTCTATAATGGAACATTGTAGTTCGTCTCCCCACATTCCTGCACAGTTCTAGACGCTCGTATACACATTATATTTAGCTGAAATATCTGTGTTTCTGTCGTTTCGCATTTCATTTCGTGCAATAAAACGCTGAAACTGTAGTTCGAGACGTGAACGTGGCCGCCGTGTTCTCTTTAGAGTCTTTGTTAAATTTTAACGTGAATTTTTCTTTCCTTATATAGTTGCTATTATTTGACAATTTTAGTTTTGTCGCTTTTTGACATCTCTTTAAAATCATCTCATCAAAATATATAAAAATAATAAAAATGGTAGGTACTTATTTAACTTACAACCAAGTAGTAACAGCCTCTGAATTAGGCGGAGACATTAGAGTATTGCTGGGTGCCCCACTCATCACCAAGACATAGCTTTAACTACAGTAACTCCTTAACTTAAAACATAGCTTGAAATACCTTTATGTATGTATAAGTGTGTGTATCTGTGTGTGTGTTCTTTTCTGTGTTTGTGTTCGTATACGTAATTATAATTTGTAGTATCAGGTATGTAAGAATGATATTATTTAGCTATTGATACGTGCTCATAGATTTTAGTACTAGGATGCCGACCATGTTGGAGGACCTTACCTAACAACCCACTAAGCGAACAAGCTTATTAATGTTGAAAATGTGTGTAGATTTATAACGTAAAATTGTATAAACGTAACATCTCTCTCTCTCTCTTTCTCTCTCTCTCTCTCTCTCTCTGTCTCTCTCTCATCTATAACTTTCAATAAAACTATTAATTGACAACATATAACTTACGTACTCGTTATAATGAAGTATTATTATTTTTAATTGAAGTACTAACACATTTGTTTTTTTAATGGAACTTTGCATAATTTAGGAGCAGCTTAGGGAGGTTGGAATCAATTTGGAATGTGGTTTCTAACGAGAAGAACTGGCATGGAATTGTATAGAAAATTTAATTTAATATCTTGTTACACATCTAATACGAGTTGCTTTCAAGCTTTTCTTATATTAAATTAACAATATTATAGGTGAGTACTAAAACTACATGTATATAAAATCCTTGTAATCACTTCTATTAACAATGTTGCTATATAATATATGTACATAAGTGTATTTATTTTTTCCAGTTTCAACAACAATGATCGTTGATTTCTTGATCGATCTAGATCAAAAAATCAAAATATGCTTTATTCAATAGGCTTTTACAAGCACTTTTGAATCGTCAATACAGAAACAAAAGAAAACAAAACACTAATTAATTAATTAATTTACAACCGTTTCGGAATGTAGATTCTACCGAGAAGAACCGGCAAGAAACTCGATAGTTACTCTTTTTAAAAGTTTTACGATGGATACATACATTTATGAATTACAAATATATTAAATACCTGTGTGAATTCAGCTTATACTAAATCCAAGCATCTTTATCATCTATATAATCTTGAACAGAATAATATGCTTTAGCTACTAAGGATTTTTTAATATGTACTTCGACGATGCTTTATATCTTTCGATGTTTGATCGACATCGAAAGATATAAAGCTATGAAAAATGATATAGATAAAGCTATAGAATATATCGATCAGCAAGTGAAATATCAAAAACGAGAAATCATATCCTTCAATATATCGTTAGTTAGCTATGTGTTTTAGTGGAACATAAGTTAGGACTAAGCCTTACAAGTCTTATAAAGCGATCGACTAAACTGCTTGTAAGTAAAATTCGATACCTGAATACTTAAAGTGTGTTCTAAACTTGGAAAGGTTTGGATTAAGCTAACCGTTTAGTTTCATGCAGCTCAATGAATTTTTATAGATTATTTTTCCTGTCGCTTAGATGAGATAAATTTTAATTTTTACTTGTTTTTTTAATGTCTAATTAGAAACTTAATATGTACTCGTGTTATAGTTTCAGCATTTTGGATTTTTTTATTTTATTTATATGACTTAATCGAAGCGTCTATTCGGTGACTAAAATAACACAATGACATATGAAAACAAATTGTTAGTCCTTTTAAAAATAATGTTAAACGATATTAATAAATATATCAACAAGTAAAAATACAGAAATGATTAACCAATAAATTTGAAAAATCTTTCATCTTAAATACAAAGATTTAACATCTACTCATAAAGTTAGACTAGCCTAAGTGAAAGCCGATGACTGAAAGACATTAAAGTTACGCGTGTGCCCCAACTTGGGAAGGAAAGGAACGGATTATACCAGGAGTTGCGAACAATTTCGCAAATTGAAGTTGTAACTTAACGTATCCGCTTGCAGTTAAATTAGTGCAATGGGTTTTGTTATTAAGATTACTGTTTTATATTTATTTAGTGTGTGTTATTTCTTTTGTAATATTATGTGATAAAAATACGTCGTAAAAATGATTTTGTGACTGTGGATGTAATAATATAATTAGATACTATATATTTAGATACTAGAATTAACCTTAAATGATGTTTGATTATGACAATGTTCTGCTCTATATTGAATAGGTATTTTAAGAAGAAGCCAAAGTGCCTTCTTTTTATGTGTGGATACAAACAAAATAAAACTATAAAAAGTCGATTTTGAATCATTTTTTTATATTTAAATATAGGTATATCTAAAATCTAAAACTTATGAAAATAATACAGAATAATACGTTTCTTTCCTTCCCAAATTGGGGCACACGTTTGGGGATTAGTCACGTGATCATCTTACGTCATTATCGTACACACTAACAAAAAAAATCGTCAATCGTTACATAATTTTGTTGAAACCTGCTTGTAGGAAACTACATAATGACAAGGCCTGCTGGTAGCAGACTACATTCCGAACCGATGGTAGCTTTATAAAAGTATAGATCATTGATTTGTGACTTAAGAATTCGAAAATATTTTAAAAGCCTATTTGAATAATGTATATTTTAAATTTCAATTTGAACTACGTATGTATACATTACTTGGAAAACTCTTAATATTTACTGAAAACTTTTAACAAATAATATTTATATTATAATAGGTACCAATTTTATTAATATCCTTACAAACATAACTATAAATTGCTATTAATTTAATATACAAAAAAGCATATTATTTCAATCCATTTCACTAACAGTAAATAAGATTATATATATTCGCCGCATATGTAGCTAATTAACGATTCCAAATACATAAGTGGGTACATAAGGGTGGGGGGTGGTGGAATAGACGCGAAGTTGCTTAGATAATGTGCATACATTAAACTAAGACCGAACTAACGCGTATCTTGATGAAGGAACTTCGTACGCCCGCGGTCTAATTACGAGGGGGCGGGGTGAAACAGTGCCTTTGACGTGGTTACGTGGAGAATTTCGTTTGCATGTAAAAACTAGCTATATTATTATGTTTTGTTACTAACTCTTTAGTTTAATAGAACATTGTGGTGGTAACTAAGATTTTAAAAAGGACCGCATTCAAAACAGAAATGCGCAATTTTCTTTAATTGGGTGACACACATGTACGAGTTTCTTCTATTTTAAAACCAATGTACTGAACCGATTTCAATGATATTTCTATGAAATCAATTTGAAAGTATATCCTTTTAAATAGTAAATTAAATTTTAAAATCGTTGAATAAATTATGGAGCTATGAGGTTACAAGCATACATATATAAAAAACTGTGGATTTTTTATCATTATATTTTTTTTCACATATTAAAAAAAATGTTTATAACTTAAGTAAGACTATATGGATATTATAGCATTACTAGATTTGTTATTATTATATTCAAAGAAAACTAAATCTTAGACTTTATTTATTTGTATTGTTTGCATTTGATCTAGTTATTTACATACCTAATAAAACAAAAAATTCAAATAAGAAATTAAATTCAATTTAATCTTATGCATATACGATTAAAAACTAAAATTTTATACTTAATTTAAGTTACCATATAAGATTAATCCATAAAAAAGAAACAAAATATTTTCATTCAAAATTAGAAATTTACATTCTCTTTTTGAACCTGTCACGGCTTCAGAAAAGTAAAACCGTATATCTAAGAATAAAACACACCAAACCAAACAATTATAACTAACAACAGTATACTACTCATAATGCAGTAAACTGTAATTAAACATCAATGTAATTCTAAATCTAATATAAAAATCATTGTTTGTTTGTTAGTACGTATCTTGCACGCTGTCACACCGCTAGCTATTTGCAATAAAACTTTATCTACTTATACAATTATTTTCCAATAGGTGGCGCGCATGTCATTATTGTGTGATATAAAATTAGTGTTGCCATCCGTCCGGGTTTCCCCGGATTTGTCCTAGGTCATAGGGCATCCGGGGAAAACTTCATTTGCCGACCAGATTTTTAATAAATTTGTAACAAACTGTAAAAAGGTTCTGTTTTTTTAGATACATTTCAAATGGTAAAAGATGACTACATTTAATTTTACAGTCTGATAATAAATATAATGGTCTGATAATAAGTAATATGTCTTTTTTAACTATTTTTGATTTAACTGACTATATTAAAAAAACCTGTTGACATGTCCGGGTTCTGTGCTCTAAAATCCGGGGTTTTCACGCGTCTTGTACTGGTTGGCAAATTTTTGAGATGGCAACCCTATATAAAATCAGCAAAAACGCGACTAAAAACATGCACAAAAGCTAGTTTTTAATAAAATTACTATTAAATACTTGTACATAATTATGCTTGTGTACATAATTGTACGTAAACCGATTTGAATCTAAGGGGTTACAAAATTTGAATTTCTGAATATTGCATTTACATAGCTAAAAGCAGATTCTACGGCAACGGAAAAAATCAATACAATATCATCTTAGCCGGATTACGGTTAAGATGATATTGTATTGATTTTTTCTTTCTGGTAATAAATTCTAATATGAATTACGTGTTTAGACTTATAAAAGAAATGATTATATAAAATGTATATATACTTTTAATTACACATTTTATATTAATGTTGGTTAGAATACAAAAAATGTCTTCATATAATAATGACCAGACAAATAATGATTGAATAATATAATTTAAATAATTACAGAAAACAGTTCTAATAAGATACGCACTTGTAAATATAATACAATCTAATTACAAATATAACGCCATCTATTATTGGATAGTTCCGAATTGTTATAATCAAAACATAATTGTTTTTATTTTCATAAGATAGATGTCACCATATTCAGTACAATATTCATTAATGGTAGCGCTAGACCAACGCTTAATTATAAAAAAGTACTTTTAATATATGTATTAAGCCGGTTATTGTTATTTTATCTATTTGCTTGTAATGTAGGTTAATTTTGTATTTAACTGCTCCCCTTGCTTCAATTTTTTTATTACAGTTGTAAATATATAATTAATAATAGGCGCCAGTGATCACTTCACATCAGATGTTTGGTCGTTTGTCCGCTATTTCCATTTAAAAAGAAACTCTTATGTGGTAGAGCCTAGCTTTAGCCTTACTGACTACAGTTTGGGTACAGGCTGGCTCTTTCGTGGCAGTATCATATTCTCACAGAAAATCGACATGAAGTAGCTAATATGGCGGCGTTTATTATCAATCAATTAAAACAACCAATTATGTTCAGTACAAACTCTTTTAAATCGTCAAAATATCATTGCCTTAGAAACTAAACTTGGTTAAAATTTGTACTGCTTATTTTAAATAACAATTATTTTATACTTGCATATATCGCTACTTTTTAAGAATATCGATGCAACTAAAAATGATGAATTATAGGGAATGGGGTTTTTAAATTTCTTCATTAATGTGTTGGTGCATAGCTGCAAAATTTAAACGATCCCTTGATGTTATAACTTTATTGATTTAAAGAAAATTCATCATCGCAACTCTTTTCATGATAAAACAACAAAGATTTATGGTCTTTTTACATACTTAGTTCTATTTGTTAGAATTTTGAGTTACTACGATATTCTTGCAAACCAGCGATATATGCAATACTATTATCTAATAAATAAATAAAAATTCAAAGAATATATAAATTTATACTATGAGTGAGAGAGACGGAAATTATTATTTTTTCTTCCCTTTCATCCCTAGTTTATTTTTAACTGGCGAGGCATACGTGGCTCTTATGATGCTGCAAATATTCTTGGGCTACGGTGGTCGCTTAGCATCAGATGACTTGCTAAATTGTCCGCTAAAAACTCATCAATTTTATATGAATAGTATTTACGTTATATTACATCTTTTGATGTAACTGTAACATGTTTCTAAAGGAATAATCGGAGTGTTTCCAATAAACATCGCTATTCAGAAGGCATTCGACAAAGTGATAGGCGGCTGTATCTCCGAGTCTCCACGGTCTAGTGGCTTTCCATCAGCGGTGATTGATAAGCCGCGTCCCGCGAGATTGTCGTGACGTGCCATCGTAATGGGGATAAGTCTACGGAAAATGTTTCTACGTTTGGGAATTTAATGCTAAATCTTGATAAGGTATCTGTTCTTCATTTCGTCTTATAAGGAAAGACTGGATTGAATGATTTGGTATAAACGTGGCATCGTTTGACTGGACCTATACAAAACTGGTAGCCGTATAAACGAAAATGATTTCATTGAACTTAAGTAGGACAGTTTTTTCACTAAAACCATTTTTTTATTTAAAATCTTTTAATTTTTTAAATTAAAATAAGAAGAATTTTTTAATTAAAATTAGAATATCAGCTAAAACTAAGTGTAATGAAATATCGACTATCGTAAAATACTTAAATCTTGAAGTTCCAATGATATTCATATCTAATATAATGTATGAATGTGATTAGTTTGTTTTCAGCCACTTATCTCAAAACCTGAGGCCTGTTTCACTAGTCGCTGTTAAAGTTTTAAAATAGTTAATTGACAACAACTAAGGTTTGATTATATATATTTTCTGTTTCACCATCGACCTCCCTGGTAAATTAACTTATAAATGAATTAATTACGGAACTGCAACGTAACCTTTAAACGTTTCAATACATGATCCTAATTTATTATTTTGTTTAAAAATTTATCCCCATTATATTTTTAACCTTTGAAACCCTAAATTACAGTTTATTAGGTGAATAATTTCCGATTAAGCTACAGTTGACTTTAGTCGTAACCAGTGAAACAGGCCTTAAGTATTCTAAAGGTATTGGTCGCAAAACTAAACAAAAATGTGGACACGTTACCTAGTAGGTATATCTATAATTGTATTTTCAAATTTTACTCTTTCAATTTGATTTGGATGAAAGGTATCCAGAAAAACACTATACACTAATATAATTTAATATATCGTCTTTCTGTGTTTTTTTTTACTCTAAATTATTGTGAAATTTAAAATAAAAAAACTAAAAATACAAAATAACGACTTGCTGCTATATAAATTAAATATATTTATTTTATGACTATATTCGTATTTTTTTATGGTTAACAAAATATCTTTAAATATATGTTTTTTTTCGTAGGAAATACATCAAGCAATCATAAAAGGCGGTCGTGTCTTCAAGTAAGTTGCGTGGTTCCATCACAAGTGATTGATAAGTCACATCCCGCGAGATTGTCGTGGCGTGCCATCGTAATAGGAACAAGTCTGAAAATAGTTCATATGTCTCAGTATTCGGTATTAGGCTAGAATAACACTTATAAGTTTTGCTCTTCGATTTTCATAAATAATTACATAAGTTATTTGTTATTGCATTACACCTGAAAAAAAAAATATATTGTCAGTGCCTTATTGTTGACATTTACAGCTTTCGTAAGGTTACCTAAACTATAACGAGGTTACAGAATTGTTTCATATCAGTTATGAGTGTAAAACTACAAGTGCGGTACTTGTAGAATTGCAATATTTTAAAAATAATATACAATAAATGTAAATATTTTATGTTTAGAAATTTCCAATAATGCGTAATTTAATAACCGTAATGAAACAAAAGAAATATATAAAAATTAATATTAATTATATATTATATGTTTCTTTTTATTTTTTTTCTATTATTTTTCTTTTCTTTTTAATATATATTATACATAGTTTATTCCAGTCAAATTATTTCAAAGTGTAAAATACTAAATGAACTTTAATACATAGTATAATATTTAAAATCAATAATTGTTTGTCCGTATCGTATATACTGTCATATCATTCATCCGATTGCGATATAACTCTGTCAACATATTGTTTTCACTTGCGAGAAAGTTATCAAGCATAGTACCATAAACTTACAACAGGTGGAGCACGTGTCATCGTTCACAAAGGAAATTAACTTTTTAACAGTCGTCCAGCATAACAAAAATATAATAACGCGAGGGAAGCCACGAGCAAAAGTATACAATAAAATATACATACAATACACTCATAGTACCGACTTGAAAACATTACATTATCTATTATGTTTCTAGATCAATTTTAAGATTAAAGCTATATTCCATCCTAATTTTTAAACCGCGTTTGCATATCTCCACTAAGACTAACCTGCTAACATTATTGATGGCTAAACCGACTCCCTCTGCCGCGGACCCGAAATACGAAGTGGGGTCAAACGCTAACATTTAGACATAGCTCCAGCGTCCGAGACCCTCGTTACACCATTCGAAACACAATCCTAACCCAACAAAATAGAGTCGATTTTATCCGAAACATAAATGCTTTACAAAGCCTTAAAAGCGAATAAGCAGGGAGAGGGTTAACCCCCCAGGTGGCTGGGTCGTTTTACCACGTTAGCCTGTGACGGTCGCCTGTAATTTTGAGGCCTAATGCGACTATTCCTATTTCAAGTTACCCCCGGGGCTTAAGATGTGCCTGACGGGAGAGATAAGGCCGTACACAGGTTTGAACGGCCCTGATGTATAAACGCATGGACGTTATAGGGTTATTGTGAACGGTATCTTGTAGAACGACGTGCGTGGTATCGTCGAAGTTTTAGATAAAAAGAGGTTTATGTAACGTTCTTATTTTTTTTTTTTGGTAAACTACCACAATTTTAAAAATGGAAACTGGGTATGCTAACTTTATTTAATGAGAATGTTCACTATTAATTAATCTATCTAAATATTCTATTAATGAATTCGTAACAAAAATAGTAGGTAAATATGAAACACTTACTACTATAGTACTTGTGAAACTTGAATTTATACATAAAAATAAATAAAATTAGTAAATTTGTTACAATTATTACGAAAAAAATCATAAAACATTTTATTGAAAGCACATTAAAATGAGGATAAGACTGAAATTCTTCGAGTAGTCGATTACAAAAGAATATACATCCAGATTCGGGTTTTCCAATGAAACATTAATTGTATATCAGCCCATGTTTGCGGTTTGGGAGGAGTTCGAACCCGAGATAAAGGCGCGTGCAGATAAGGTAGGAATAGGGACAGGCGCGGAATATAAATCGCTGCAGTAAAGTTCTCCGTCTAATTAATTGTGTTCGGATTACTGGGCGCGGATTGCAAGTTTCTGTACAAATGTGAACGACGGCTTATTTTATTGTATTATTAATTGAGTAATTGTGATTTGTTATAATGTACCTTCGAAGAAATTATTAAGTTTACCTAAATTAGAACTCGATTTCTTGTATTTTGAATAAGTATGATCTTGAAATCATTTTTATGATTCTATGTTAGATATTGGAATACTGACTACGTTATTTTGAAAACATACATCATGTACAGACATCATGTTTAGACGTATTTGTGTCTAATGTATCCTATTAAATTAAACGTAAAAAGTGACGTATTAATTGATTTATTAATTTTATAGTATCGTTTACCGATAAGTTTAATCAATTCTATTTATACGTAAACAATTTTCCCATACGCTTTAATATGAATTACACCCGAGCACACCTGAACGCCCCAACAAAAACCAAAAATTAAACAACGTCCTTTGTTGGCGAAAACGCTAAATTGAGGAAATTTCCATCCATTCTCCAGCCAGGCGTCATCCGCGCCTAAGCCCCGCTTCAATTTCAATAGCACCCCACACACACCCTACACCCTTTAGGACGCCCCCACCTTACACCCGTCTCGCTTACGCGTACGATTATCTCTCGAGTGCGATAAGGACGGAGCTACCTACAGGGCCGGTCCGAAAGTTAGACATATATTATTGTATTATACTGCCGTAGGTGGCGCGGGGGTGAAGATTGATGCCGCGGGCGGGGAGGGGTAGTTTCGGCAACCCTATGTCGACATAACGAAATTTGCGTCACGCACGTATGTGTGCGTGCACGACCTCATATTTCACGTGGAGGAAATTAGGTGGAGGAATTAATTTTCAAGTTTTCAATAAAGAGAGGAAAAATCTTCAGATGTGGGCCGAGGTATCAGTGGCTTCGGAAAATTAAATACCTGTAAGGTTTCCTACCTTATTCGAAATTAGTTTTGTTTGAAGCGAATACTTCTAATATTTCTGTAAATGTCGCTAAATGGATGATATCTTGTACACAGACGTTTTAATCGAAATAGGAAGTTTAAATACGATAGTTCTAATTTTTATATACTTTTAATTTTTATATGACGTTATACTCGTAATAAGCTGTTATGTTTACATTATTCGTGAGAACTTTAGATCCGTACAAATTCGATTTTTTTTTATTTAACGCCTAGGTACAATCAACTATCCTGAATAAAAAATGTTTTATAATCTATCGTCTGCCGATTAGCAATAATATCTATCCAGCAATTTTTACATGATGTGTTTATAGCAAAAATAATATTAATAACAATGTATGTAACCTTTTTATTTGATACTGTAGACAATTGATTTTTTTACAAGTACATTTTTGTTATTTATAACTCATTATAATAATATTTTAAAGTAATTATTTATTATACGACATATAAAAATAAAATAACATTTTTGACAAACTTAAATGTGCGACTCTTCCTACCAAAAAAGTTGTCTAGGTATTACCAATTTACTATTTTTAGGACGCAATTTTCAGAAGCCTTGGTATCCACGAAGCGTCTAAAAAAACAAACCTAAAAGTTACTAATTTTCTTCGCGTGAAGACGTCCTATAACTTTCAATAAAATGTTCTTGAAAAGTCGCTCCATATATTATAATTTTATTTTTTCATAAACTTTTAAATTTTTTGCTTACTCACTTTAGAAATTGCTAGATAAACAAAAAATATGTTACTCATATAATGTGTTTAATATAAAATTTAAACAATATTTTAATGAAAAAAATATTTACGTACACTCATTCAAAAGTGAATATAAAGTGAAAAATAATTTGCAATTTATTAAAAAAAAATAAAAAATGGCGTGCAATTTTAAAAGTTACGTTTGAAAGATTTTTTCTAATTCTTTCAAGGTAGAAAATTTGATAATATATATCATATTTGTGAAATTGTTTACCGAATCTCGGAATACATTATGAAAACAGTCTTACCAAAAGTAAATTTCTAGTTGTCAAATTTATATTTTTAAAACACTAAATTTATTAAAGTACATTATTTTTTTTATAAGTAATTGTTATGCTTAGTTTTAAATAAATAAAAAAAAAACTTTCTTGAACTCCTTGATGGTCAAATTTCGAAATATACATTACTTTTTGTATCGCAAAATATAACAATTTTTAAGTAAGTTCAATGTTAATCTTGACATACAAATTTTAGTAAGTATCTCACTTCTTAATTTCCTAAAATGTCGAAACTAAACGCCGCTGTTCGAGTTGTATACTATTCCTTGATATTCAGATAAAAATCACGATAAAAAAAGAATATCACTCACACTTACGTAATATATGACCGTACTTAACCGTGACAACACAAATTAAACCAAGTAACACAAAAGAAAAAATCCTAAGCCGTTCCTGACACACAAAAGTTCGCGAAACTCCGAAACTATTACCATATTTACAGCTTATAAAACCTTGAACGAAGATCGCGCCAAGACAAGGAGAATTTAAAAATAAAAAAATACTATTCGAAGTTCAAAGTCAGGAAACTCCATTGTACTAATTACGCGGCAGACGGCGCGCTTTCGCTCTCGCCGCGCCGCCCGCGCCGCTCGTTTTAATTATTTTTTTAGCGTCTCGGCGTCTGGCGGGAACTCGGAAAAATTTTGTAGAGCATAGCAATGACCTGTCTCGAGAATTACAATTAATTTTAATTAAAAATATCTTAATAGCAAACATACTATTTATTCGTTAATTATTTATTAATTATATTAACAAATAAATAATAATTAAACAGGGCAGGATAATAAAACTGTTTATAAATAAAAAAATGAAATATAATAAGGTAACCACGACCTATTTACATACTTTAAGCTATTTATCTATGTGTATTAATTTAGCATTCACATTACAAGATGTTTTCATTCATCAACTATAGATTAGCATGCGATCATAGCATATATTACAAACGATCGTATTAAAACAATGCAAAGCGCAGGTGCCGTCCTTGTATTTTCACATCATAGTCACTATAAATTACAATGTTATAATTTTATCTAACACTTGTCAAAAAAAATTCTGTACATCCAATCGAAGCCAGTAATTAGAAGATTGTCTAAAAATTTCACGAAAATCGTTTTAGCCGTGTTTTTGACCACTGAAAATAGACATATCAAAATATACATACCGATTTATATATACTTGGATTCCGTTTTAGAATGATAATAATTAAATTAAAAAAGCTGCGCCTCTCGGCGTATCCATACAACGTCTTCGTGGCAGTTAGCAAAGTTCGCGCTCCGCTCAATCTTTGATACTTTCTTCGTGCATTTTTTTAGCTCGCCTTATTAATGAAAAGTAGGTTACTAACTTGGTTCGCTTTAAGAATGAAAGTTACGGCCACGTTGCCGTAGGTCGATGAACTCGCAGCTGTCTTTTGTTTTTGTTACGAGTTTCCTTAACACCGTAGACTCGTTTTACTATCAATTGATTGCGAATCAAATCGTCCTTGCATAACGTGTTCGAATGTGTCTAAGAATAAGGACATTTTAGATGTGTGTTGTGACGTTAATAGTAGAGTCGAATGGTCATTATTGTATTATTATTTTTTCTCCTTTTTATGTCTTTTTTTTTAAATTTTGATCGATTATCAAAGTTATAATCTCATATTTTTATTTTTATACCATTTTTGCATTTTAGTCAGTTTCGCCAACTAAGTACTTTAATGGACTTTAAGTGATAAAATTTGTCTGTGGAATCAGATCAATAAGATATATGTAAATCTACCATGCTACAAAACTAATATCGCGTGAAACAAAGTTATTTATTGCAAAACTATTTTATAGTAACAATTTTAAAATCTACTTTTCATATTACATTTTTACGATAAGTACAATAAAGGATCTAACCCATGACGCTATGACTTGGCCTCCCATCTTCGTCTGCATAGAAACTGTCATTCCCTAATTTACCTCCTTTACGTTTAACTTTCGCGCCAACAAGTGGCCTATATCCTTCTCTAGGATCCAATATATCTCTATACCAAAATTAATTTTAATTGCTTCTGCGACTTAGGCGAGAAAAGATGGGAAACAAACAGATAGACAGAGCTACTTTCGCATTTCGTCAGTGAAGTTCTAACAGTGCTTATGTCAAGTTTAACCGCTCTGAAGGAGAGCGAAAAAACTACATAATTATAAAAGTCACCATTATGAATCAATAATAAAACATAAGTACCGGAAGAAAATATTAATTTATAAAAACTGTTTACAAAAAAGTACACCGAATTCAAAAATAAATTTAACAAATACGAATGAACTAAAATGCAAAATATAAATATTTTCTGCAACATTTTTAGGTCGGTGCCAAGTAAAACCTTTTACGTGTTATTTAATTTTTAATATCGATTCACAATCGGCGGAGTAATAAGTGAACATACATAAAAAAGTCCCCGACGAATTGAGAACCTCCTCCTTTTTTGGAAGTCAGATAAAATGATATACCTTTTATTCAAAGGGAAGTAAGGAAAAGGCAATAAATTTTGTTGTTGTGTATGTGTATATGAAGAACTATTCGGTTTCCTTACTTCCCTTTGAAACTATTATTTTGAGTTACTTGGATCACAACTTCACTAACGATTTATAATATCAGTTGCATTTTATAAGCAAATATATTCATTCAGAATAACAAAATTGTAGAGCACTAAACTGTGAGACCGCGGCATCATTAATTATCTATTAAAAAATAATCCTTTTATATGTCAAAACCCATTCAGTTACGTGAGAGGACACGGGATTACCTGGACTAAAACCCATAAAAAATAAACCAAACAAACAGTATGAACACAAAAGATAACCCTAAATGGATGTAG
Source organism: Hypolimnas misippus (assembly GCA_037950945.1). Lineage (NCBI taxonomy): Eukaryota > Metazoa > Arthropoda > Insecta > Lepidoptera > Nymphalidae > Hypolimnas > Hypolimnas misippus. The sequence continues at coordinate 5,020,126 of JBBEEQ010000019.1, forward strand.
CAGTTTTTTTTTTATTATAAAAAAGTTTATCGACGTTTTGCGTATGGATTATTCGAATTAAAGGCGATAGATTTTATAACTGTTTATTTTACTTATTTATTAATCTGAAACGTAATTATAACTTTTAAGGATATACAATATATAACATATGAACGAATACCCATTTAAATAATAAATAGGAAAATTTCGGATATCATCTTTCAAAATAAACAAATTTTTATCAATTTTTTTTTATTTTTCATTCTTAAAAATTATTAACTTAAATAATAACCAATAAATAATACAAAATTATTGTGATGCGGCTTAGAGTTCGACTAACGTTTTTTTTTGTAGTAATTTTTCCGTTAACCCTTAAACACTCAGTCCCACAAATATGACCCATAGGAAGTACTTTATGCCTCTTCACACATGCCTCAGGCGTGTGTTAAATCTTCCTGAGAATGCATGCATAATAATCATCTTCTAAAAGTCTCGTACAAATCTCATATTACCCTTGCCCTTATAAAAAACCCTCAGGGTCACCCTTTCTCTACCTGAGGGTGACATTTTTTATTAACACTTCCGTCAAACGCATATGCAAAAAGAATTGTTATTTTCTTTGATATCGTATCGGAAATAATAATTATATGCATAATAGAACGGATTAAAGGGTACTAGGTTTCTGCGAGTGACGTTTTTTTTCTTTTCCTGTCACCTTGCCTTTACTGTTATATTTTTTGAATACGCATTCATAGAAACTTTTTTAATAATCTGCTTTAAACGCAAGCTGACTTTACATTATGCATAGTATTTTTAATCAAATATTTATCGATTTTAATAGCGCAGTATCGATCTACATTACTATATATATGTTATTAAGTCACTTAATATATTAATAAATAGTGTTCAATACTCATATCAACGTTAACAATTTGTTTTACTTTAATAATACAAATAAATTGTTCCAAAATGTGTTAAACTAAAAATATGTGCATAAATTTGTCGATGGTTAACCCTCGAACTGTGAAGGTGCAAATTTGGCACGTTGGAAATTTCAAACAATAAAATACTTGAGTGAACAAGAACCCGACCAAAGCGCGGGTTGTACAATACGAACCGTCAGCTATCTCGGCATGCTACCTCTTGACTTCAATCAAGTAATTACTGCCCTACGGTCGAATACACCCCCCACATTCAAAATATTCAAAATGGCCGATCCCGCAATCGAGTATAAATAACGAATAAATGTGATTTTTTTACTATATTGAAACGATAAAATTTTATGGATTAGATTTAAAGTTTGATATATTTTAATGACAACTTTATTAAAGGTATTTAATATATTTGTATTTTTTTTGTGGTACAATTTCTTACTTTTACGAATGTAATACATTTCAATATTAAAATTTACAATTGTCAATAATAATAATGTATAAAGTTACAACGAATTTTATCCGACAAAAACATTACACCCTTGACACACCGCATAACCCGAATAACAATAGGATGCAGATTTTGAATCTCTAAAGATAAATAATACATTTTGATTTATAATAGACGTAAAAAAATACTCTTCATTTATTGAGAATGCATAAATAGACCCTATTATTGAGTATCGGGAAGTGCAAAATATGGGTGTAACTTTTTTTTTTATAACGGTTGAATGAATGTCAGTGAACGGGTTAACTTACTAGGGACAGTTTTTTTTTATTTATGACAGAGACAAGGTACATTCAAAATAGTTCGGAAATATTTTACGGATTCATTCAATAGTTATTTGATTTATTCCAGTGACATGCAGATGTAAGAGTCCTCGTTAGATTTATTCGACTGGTGTTTTTGCATTGATCGCGCGTTACGCATGATCGGTCATGTCGATTGGCAGTTAGTGAATGTTATTGGGTGTTTGCGAGGGTGACAGGGAAATATTTTCGAAGTTTTACACACTATGCGCTCAAAAGAGAATAACGTTTAACAAGTAACAGATAAAACACATCAATTTTTTAATTAATACGATCCAACAAAAAATGATTGTGGTTTTTTTAAATAAAAAGGCTTACTATTTAGTAAGTCAGAAAACTAAAATATATTCGTGAATCGATGTTGTGTTTAGTTTCGTTACCTCTTGTTACCTAGTTTTAAACTCCAACGCCTAAGCCTAGCATTGTAATACAGGTTTCTGAACTAACAGCTTGCATGTAGCAAACACAAATCATATTAGTAAGACCAATATAGGCTTTATACATCAAACCAATACGAAGATACGAAGAAAATAGGTATATATACAAAATATACCATGCAAATGTGCAAGCATATTAAGTTGCATCCATATCAAAAGCTTAGGACGCGTTCGTTATCTAAATCCCTGATAAACAGAAATTTGCATAATAAAAAGATGCAGCCGGAAACATGAACGCAGTGTTATCACCGCCACAATAGGTGCGAGAACCCCGGAAGGGTAACCATTGTCTGAACTTACGACTCCAAATTAATGAGCGCTCGCAAAAAAATATACAATCGAGATACACGATCTCGGTCTGTGGCTGCCAAATTGTAATCACCTTGGAGGTGAAACGGAAATTTTTGTTTGATATGTTGCTTTTTAATTATTTTTTTTTAATAATTCTTTGTGACTTTAAAAAGTAACTAATGTGAAGTAAATTTTAGGTACATATAAAATTTCTCTAATCAAGTTAATAATTCGCCACGAATTATATTAAAAAATATTTCAAATACAGGCATGCTGTAGTTGTTTGAATTATAAAAAAAAAAATGAAAAAATATATTCAAATACCTTATATATTAATTAATTGCAATGAATTGCATAAACGTTTAATGAAAAGCACATATTATATCTTGCTTTAATTTTTTTTATTAATTCCTTTTTTTTCCTTGTTTCTTTAAAAAAGTAACGAACGTGAAGAAAATTTCAATCACATAAATTTATCTATTTAAGTTAATTGATTTTTTTAAATTGTTTTTCGGTATGAAGTAGGTGTACATTTTTTTCACTTAAACAAATTAGAAAACAGATAAAAAAATACAAAGTTTGAGAAGCAAAATAAATTGTATCGTAGCTACCTACTGATCTAATTTCCATGCGCATACGCCGAGGTAGCGAAGGGGTTAACTCTTTATTCAAAGTTTCTATTCAACGTGTTGCATTTATTAAGTTTAGTGACTCGGGTTTTAGTTTGTTACGAATGTTTGATATGAATAGTTGGTTTTTGAGATACAAGTGCTTTGAAATCTAGTTCTGTGATAACAGTGTTTACTTCAAGATGTGAAAAAGTGCACGAAAACTAGGACAATGGTACCGGAATGGAAATGATATAGAAGATGATAATTTCTCTACTAAAGGACATTTGTCATTGTAAAACTTAATATCAATATGTGCTTAAAGTCAAAGTAAAAGTCAATATAGATTGCGCAAATTTTTATTCAAATTTAATTCTTTATATGTTTTTCTTGCGTTCTGAGACTCATATAAAGTGGCCCAAATATTAATCAAGAGTAAGATAACATGACACAGATTTGCGTTTTCTCGAATACGCTGAAAAATTATTTTTAATTGTCTATTTCTTATTTCTTCTCGAGTAGTGAGATAAATTAGATTTTTTAAATTTGAAATAAAAATTACAATTTTACAATACAACAGGGTATCCGTCACGAATTATAATAAAATATTTTATATACGGGCACTCTATATTTTCTTAATCATATGTATTATACAAATTGTATCAAAACAACTAAAAATATAAATTAATTATACAATACAACATTACAATATTATTTATTGTAAAAAATTAATGACTTTTATTCATTTAGCGGCCGCTTAATAGCGTCGTATAACGTTTTAGAGAAGTTTTCTATGGAACCATAAGAAGAAGGTTCTAGACAGCTATTTTAATTTAGAATTCGTTATTTACTTAAGTATAAAGTATATTTTTTGTATCTGTCAACTTTAAATTATATGCAATAAAGAAGTGTGTCTATCTTTTTATCTATAGGTATTATTACATTAGTCATGTGACGGTACCATCATCTCAAGAAATCAAAGTTTGTCTAAAAACTATTAAACCAAGTATTAATTTGAAATCTCGGAAACACTTAAGTAAAAGAACAACCTATTTTAAACATTAATATTAGATATTATGTCCACCAAATTACATTTAAATCTTTGAAAAAGTTAAATATCTCTATCAAACATTGCAGTTAAAAATTAAATCACTATGTACCAAAAAACCCACTTTCATCTCGTGTACATTATATAATAATTTTTCCTTCACAAAAGCGTCCTTACGCTCAACGAAGCAGATTGGAAAATAATATTAACCGATCGATGGTTCAAGTTTTATCCTACATATATTTACATGCACGTATACAAACTGTATCTGGAGGCTTAGGACGCCATTTCGTACTTCCCCGTTAACATAAATCCACCCTTATTCTGTACGAGAAACGCAAGGAGGTATGGAGCCTCTTATAATATACTAGCATTTCCTGCCAGTTTCGCTTGTGTAAATGTAGTTTTTTTTTTTAATAATACCATTAATGTGCCTTCAAATATTACCATAATTTTGTAAATAGGTTGGATTCTGTAGGTCCGATGTTTACTTCGCTTATACAAAATTCGCTCTCTTTTTTATTTTATCAGTACAGATACCGAGGCTTAAAACTTATATAATATGTTTATTTAAATTTATAATCTACATTCCGAACCGGTGGTAACTTTATATCTAAAAGAATAATTTGTAAATTAACGTTTCAAGTGTGCTTTAAGAACCTACTTGAATAAAGTATATTTTTAATTTGAATAAAATACCTTTAAAAATACTCGATTTTGGGCGAGTTTAGACTTATTTGTTAGTGTCTTTGACCCGCAGCTTTGAAAGTTTAGTTAAGTTTTACAAGATGAAACAGTACTTTTTTATGTAAAAGGTATCTCCATGTTTGTAGCCCTGACAAAGTGTATGCAAATGTGATAAACTTGTAAATGATCGGTTGAGTAGTTAAAGTGTGAAAGAAATTATAAAATTAATATTGTCGAGACAAAAATTTAGAAAAAATATAGCGAATTACGATATTATATGTAACGTGATTATGTTCCTAATGGTTTTAGTTCCTTCAAATATCAATATGCATATATAAAAAAAATCCGTATAAATACCATGTAATAAATAAAAACATCTTGTAATTACTTTATAGAAGTCAAATTTTTGCAACAATTGAAAATCTATGCAAGTTATGCTATTATCATTAGTCATAATAAATGATACGGTCAACGTTTCAACTTTTTTTTATTTGATCTGTGAAAGCATTCGATACTTTAATTATCTGTGGAAACTCTACCCTAAACTCTGTTTGAAGTCGCCCTAACAAACCTAAGACGCATTCTAAGATGACGTTGCTCGAAATATCCAATAAGCATAGTTTTATGGTGGCCCTTCGCATAGGAAATCGATCACACCCTCGCCCTCTGAAGGATTAGGGAGTAGATGGAATAAAAACAAAAAGGTCTAGTCTCTACTCACCAATATTTTTGCTGTTAAAATATTTTCATTTAAATTTGTATAAAATTGCACTAAAAAATTAAACCATTTTTTTAAACAATTTTTATAATTTCTAATATCTGCACGACAGCCGCGATCATATCTACTCATATCTATACATATTTTTCTTATATTTTATATTTGATCCATTCAAATAGTTTACAAAAGAAATTCATCATCATTACTATTTGACTTACACTTTAATAATTTTGATTTATCCATAAAGAACATCTCTTCTTTATAGACGAATTAAAAATGTCTTCATCTCAAATATTTTTTTAATATATGTCTTATTACAATTTTCATAACAAGTTGCAACTCTTGCAATAATGAAAAAATAAACCAACTGGTAAAAACGTACCACAAAATAAATGACAATTAATATGACGCTGACAAGTACTATGTCAAGCCACAAATTTCTTTTTCCGTACTTATTTAGTTAAGATAACATTAATTATTTTTTAATAATGTTAAGTAGGTAACGAATTATCAAAAGACGTTAATATTTTCGAATTTGTCTTTTTGAGGGTTAACACATTATTGCTTATCAGCATCCAATTATAAACGTATAATTTACTTGTATAAATGATTACTAATTAACGTATTAACCTATGTAAATTCTACACAAAAAAACACTCTTGCAGGCAATTCAAAGCATTTACGCTTGTGCAAAGCATTTCGTCGAAAAGGGACAAAAGTGAGTTGAGTGGGGAAAATAGAAAGAAAACATTAGGCTTAAACTCAAGGGAAGGTATCTAAGGCTTTCAACGGAGGGAACGTCAAACGTGATTTTTGTTTGCACTAAAGGTTCTTATTCACGATTTACCATTATAAAAAATGCGTGTGTTTTATTGAAATCGATTCCATATTTTGTACAACAAACAAGTCATAGACGCTCGTTTTTTTTTCACATACATTAGTTTTTTAATAAAAAAATAATAATAAAATTTGTTTGTTTGAACGCGCTAATCTCAGGAACTACTGATTAAAATTGAAAAATTCTGTTAAATTGCGTTAGATAGTTCTTTATTGAGGAAGGCTATATTACATCACGCCACGACACATAGAAGCGAAGAAGTAACAATAAACGCGAACGAAACCGCAAGGGACAGCCAGTATGTTCTTAAATTCTACATTGCTACATTCCAAATTTCCCCGTGTTATTAATTCAAGTGTTACTAGTTAATAAACAAGTTTAATTAATTAAAAAAATCACAACCGACTCATCAAACCCGACTGCGTAACAAGACCTCTGCAGTCAGCAGTACCATATCAATACCAGTTATGTGTACTTTTACCTGTAACTGTGAATCGTTTCTAACAAACTCTAAATCATTAACTAATCGATAATACTGATTAAAAAACTATATGAGAAACGTAAAAATATTTTTTAAATACCTATTCAAAGATAACCCACTTGACATAGTTCGTTGATTTTAATTTTGTTCTTTTTTTATGGCGTCCAAAATCTGCCATTTTGATTTTTCCAAATTATTATACTTTTTCTGACATTTGCGCTGTTATGGCAAATCAAAAAATATGATCGTCAATCAAAATCGGCACACGTGTTCGGTCTAAATAATATCACAAAAGTCATACATACATATATAGACTGATAAGCACATAAAAAAATCTAATAAAATAGATTAATTACACCACAAAATAACAACAAATTCACTATTCCTTTGTTAAAATAAATGCTTTACTACACACCAGCAATTTAATGTCAAAACAAAACAAAAACTATATTAATTAATACTTTTCTTAGATATTTGAAATAAGGTAAAGTCGTCATAATAAGAAATACTATTGTATACATTTGAAATGTTTAAAAATTCAATTCCATAGAGTGTCCGTATTGTACATAGGAGATACATAGCACCGGCCGCGGGGGAGTCGAGACGGGGTGACTTCCCGGGCCTCGGAGACCCTTATCTTGGTCGTTATGACCATGTGAGGGGAAAGTTATTGTTACCGGAGGGTTAGGTGGGGTAATGGTTTGAGTTTTCCGACTTGAAAGATAATGTATTATTATTTTTAGAATGGCGGAAGCGTGACTTTTTCTGATTTTGTTGTTTTTTTCCGATTTTTATTGCAAAGATGAGTCGTTAAACGATGTTTCTTGTTCTCGTACTTATTTAAGTAGAGTTTCGTGCCGGTTCTTAGTAGAGTTCGTTCCGCAATGATGTTAATATATTTTTTTGATTATTTAATTTCTTATTTTTAGCATTCAGAAATGCTTGTAAAACCTACTCGATTAAAGTATTTCTATTTGACTTGATTTAATCATGAAACATTCGAAACAATACGAATAAGTCGCGTAAATAAAGAATGAGAATCATTCATTCATTATTTTTGAAGTAATAAAACGACATGAAAATTTTATATGAATGGAGCAGTCATATATTTTTATTTTATAAAGAAATTCTTGACATGTTTCGCAAACCATTGGTCCCTGCAATAAAATTATATACGCCTACCAAATAAAGCGAAGTCCCCTCGGCGACGGCATTCTGCATGCAAAATTTAATTTTAGAATCCGAGCCGTTTCAATATAGGTAATATTCAAAATTTATGTTCCATGTTTGAATTTAAATGTATGTCCCTCGCATCATAAATTTCTTTGTGCCTCGCAGTTTGTCAGAAATGTTTAAAAACGTTTAACGTTCTGAAACATAAAAAAAAACACAAATAATAAAAAGAAAAACATATAATTACAAAACAATTCTAGTAGTATTTTCTGCGTTCTCATTTGTTTTTTAATACCATTATAAACACCTAAAATTAAATCAAGAACGCATAAACCAACAATTAATACAATTATAAGGGTGAGGGAAGAAAACACTGTGTTAAAGTCGTGTTAAAAGGCAAAGTAATACAATTTTCCCGCCTTTTTCTCCCCCGCCTAATTACAAGTCATTTTATTAATAAAGGAGATCGTTACAATTAGGGTGGTATCACTTAATGAACGCTAAATAGCTTTCTCGGTATTTTTATTTTGCATTTGTTTCTGAATTACTTAATAAAAAAATCACTTACTTTCCTCACAGTATCTACTGTATAAAATATTTATATTTATAACAAAAAAAATAACGTATAAAACAAATAAATTTTCTACAATTTAAGTGTCATAAATTATACTCAGCGGAGTTGCCCACTGAAAATATTTAACCATCAAATGGTCGCGTGGGCTCACGGGTCAACCATTCACTAAGAATATATTTGAATAACGAATGATATACGGTTTGTTTATTGGCGGGCTTGTTCGTTCCTTTTTTGAATTTCATTATTTCGTTGACCGGCGCACGCTTAGGTCGCCGTTGGTCATTGAAGGGGGCCCGATTGGTCGGGTGACCCCTCGCGTGTCCGCTACATTATGTACAAACTTTTTAATATTTTCGCAGCTTGGACGGAAGGTAACCGGTTCATAGGTATGAATTATAGGAAATTTTACGTTTAATTTGTTATTTTGTGAGCGCGCGTGTCTTATTCGAGGGTTAAATTAGGGTGAAAATTTTAAGAACATATTTTATAATAGGATAAAGAATTACAAGATTAAACAATTTTTTTTACAAATTAACAAATCTTTGAACTCTACGAGTTTATTGAAAAATTATTTTACATATAAAATTTGATTAAAAATTCAATAGTTCGTCAAATAATCATTCAATAGCAGTCAATAAACACAATCACAAGTCTATAGGAATAGAATTACGAGATGAAGCTCGAACGATATTATTTAGACGGAAATTCGAACCGCGGCCCTCCCGAGGTGCCCTCCGGATGAAAAATGAGGAAACTTTTCCTCTCCGTGTTTACTTTAACACTAGTTATATAAAAAATGCGGGGCCCGAAACAATCCCTTTACGTGATGTATAGCGGAGGCTTGGGATTTCTTTTATACAACAAAAAACTGATATTATGTAATGCAATGTTTGATGGAGCTTCGAGTTTCTTCGTGATACGGAAATGTAGACTATGCACTAATAAACATATTTAAAATAAAATAAAATTTATTTTAGGAAATCGCAAAAAGCAGTAAGTTATTTAATTACAACTTAATTTATTATTTGTTAATAAATAGCAAATTAATAAATATTAATACAGGTTTTCTAAAATAGGTTCATAATCGCTTACAAATTAAACAAGACTAAAGCTTAATAAAATTGAAGGAAGATATTATTCAATTCAACCTGAAATAGAATAACACGCGGAAAAGTGTTACAGTCGCATATCTTAGTCAATTATTACCACGAAGATAAACGAATATTACAAAAAAAACTTGTAATTACATTACATTTAATGTAATTCTAGAAGACTATTTAGCATACTCGTCCCATAAAACGTTATAAATTTTAATGAAAAATATTACAGCACTTTTAGATACAAAATTTTTATTAAGCCGAGAAGTATGCTCAAAGGTAAAGGCAACCCTCGTTAATAGAGCTCTCATTCTCCTACGAGAACACAAGAAAAAAAGCAGCAAACAAAGGGTTCCTCGTAAAACGAAAGGCTACAAAAAAGTCAAGCGCCGACCTTACATATCCAACATCACCTGTGTCTGTAGTTGGAAAACCGTCACGAAAATGCTGCGTAGGTACATAATATTCGGACCCCGACGCACACACGTCCCGAACACATAGTAATCTCACGCACACAGACGTATTCACATACGGCCCGTATGTGGCCACGTGTGCGGGAGGGACACGTGTGGGAGTGAAATGGAGTTATCGGGGACGTCGTAGGCGCGAAAGGGACAGTGTTTGCAGGACGAGCGATACAACAAATCAATACGAGCGGTGGTGACCGGTAGCCTGTGTCACTACCCCCCGGCCGCCTCCGCCCCAAAGACCGCACGCCTCCACCTACATTGTCAACTACCACAGAGCGAGTTACCTTCTAAAATAGTCCCTTGTATTTGTTGGTTTTCCTTTGTTAGAATTTGTTTTCATCTCGAACTGAACGTTCTTAATCAATGTGAGTTAATTTAGCTATTCAGCAATTCAGCTTTTGCTTACATTGTAACTTTTTGTTTCGTGTGTTAATGTTGGGTCGCCTGGACTGATACTTGTTCGTTAAATATTATGGTCGAGACGAATTAGTAAGACGAATTATGCTTCAAATAAACCGTCGCATTAAATAAGCCTCATTAATAATTTATTTGACAAAATGTTATACTTTTATTTTATGTCACATATTTTATTTAAATAATACTAAGTACTAATTAAAGGGAATAATTTATTATTCCTATTAATTAAAACTTCTGATTAAGATTTCAAAGGAAACATACATATAGTACAAAACTTCAACTTTATCAAATTTTTAATCGAATATATAGTAACAAATATATACATATAAAAACTGACTCATAAAGATATACCACGTAGGTATTAATAAGGCGGAAATCACACTCGTAAGTTTTATTCTGGTAAATGATATACAACAAATCTGCAACTGCAAATATACTTAGTCTGTGAGTTTAATAAATATGTCACTAACAGTTAATTCTTTCAAATGTAAAAATATATGTAAATCTTACAAGAGTCTGAAAGAAAACGTACCAGTGTAAAATTAATCATGATTATTATTATTGTGTAAATTGGGCTCGAATTGGGTCCGATTCTCGCCTTACTCAATAATAAAAATATGCTCTGTCTATGAAAAACATTGCTCTGTGTTAAAAATCCGCTTGACCGCGCGTATGGAAAGCGCAGCGGAACTCCGGGCGCGGAAACTTGATACTTTGGTAACTTTTAAAAGGAAACCTTTGAGATACAAGTATCAAGACACGTTTTTCGGTTTTATACTTTTTCGTTGGAATTTATTTTGACGACGTCATATTTTTTGCCGACTTTTAACATGTTTTTATAAATTTCATACTTTTTTTAGATGTTGGTTTGGGTAACTGTGATTTATGTGTACATTTTTTATAAGTTACATTTCGAGAATTCGCTCGCGATAACGCAGATTTTATTTTAAAATTATAAGTAAATGTGCATAAAATAAAACCTATGATAATCTAAAAGGTATCTTTCAAAAAATAACATAATTTTGAAAATAATTTCAGCAGTTGCGATATTTACTTCGCTCATAAAAAATCCGCTTTCTCTTATATATATTAATGCAATACCTCTAGTATTAAAATGAATTAATAAAATTATGTTATATAAGAAATGCTAAAAAGTGATTTGCCTCGAAACATTTTATTGTGTTTTATTCATATACTATACAGTTGCTGTATATACACACATATATTAAACAATAAATATCTGGTAAATGTATTTTTGAATAATAAAATTACTTACGAAGAATCTTGATAAAGCTCTATTTAAGCTATACATATTAGTTTTCGCAAATAAATATCAATTTTATAATATACCTTCGATAACAATAAAGTAATTATTAAAATTACCTACGTATATTCACTAAAAGTAAAAATAGCAAAACGTAAATGCTGAAACAATTTAACCTAATATAATCTGCTTAATACTGTCCGCCATACTCCGTTACCTAGCAACGGCCGATGTCCACAAGAACCCTTCGTAATTCACTACCCTAAGGAGGGTCTGAGGGCTCATAGGGACGATAAACTGCAAAACCGCCACCCACCCTTATAAACAGGGCTGTTATTTATGACACTAGGAACCCTTGCTGGACGGAGAGTATTTTAAGTCTATTCGACTCTATGCTTAAATTTTTACAGTTTCATGATTGAAATATACATATGTCTCAAGTTATACATATATTTAAAGTTATACAACTAATGAGGTAACTAAAAATTTTAAAATTCTTTTTTGTATAATTTTAAACTTAATATTTACTAATCCATATTACAAAATAATATGCACGTTGAACTATGTACCTTTAAAACGAATTAAAAATGGCTTCTCCATTAATTCATAGTTTTTACTGTTTGTTGCTTCAGAACTCCGTGAATTAAAAACTGATTTAGCAAATTGTTCTATATGTAGTTCCAATATCAATATCGGGTCAAAAATTTCTTTTTTTATTTTCTTAATTTTCTTTTAAGGGTTTTTGTTTAGGTTAATAATTACTATAACGATTAATTAAAAATATATATGACAAACACTATTTACAGTTATTAAATCAATATTACAATGCTATTTCATAAAATAATACATTTTAGAAAACAAATAAATTCACTCCACTACGATAAAAGTTCAGATAGACAAGACACTTCCTAAAGAATCTCGTAAGTTTTTTCATGACTTCGAAGTTCCTAAGTAAACAACTTCCATTTGTCAATTCTTCATTACTTTGTTATTCAAAATTCTTATAAATATCTCAACAATCCTATATTAACTATATCGGTAAGAATATAGTATTAGATTATAATTTTGATTAAAGTAATCTTTTAATCAAATGTCTATCATTTTTTATCTAAATCTAACTAAACTTGTATTTCATTACATTTCAACAATAGTATTGATATTAAAATTCCATATCAAATACAATTTGAAATCAAATTTCAAAACATACAAATGAAACCGACAATCGTAGAACAAGACGCGAAATCAATACCGACTAGCCGCCTGACCAGAGTGTATACTTCATATAAATATAAACGGTTTTACCCTTATGGCCGGCACGTCCGCCATCTTGGATCCCCCGCCCCCACCGCCCACGTTCAATCTTACCCCAAACACCACCCGATCTAAGGGGCCTTTGAAAGACCGAAACCCACTAATACTAATGTCCTATATATGCGTGTGTGTGTGTGACGGTAATATACATAGCCAACCTGTTTGTGCTCAATTTGATTTGGGCTTTGAATTTTCGAAGGTGGCTTTTCTCTCAAATTGAGTTATGTAATTTATTAATAAACACATAGATGTACATGTATTGCTAATGTATTGTGTTTAGTATTTTTGCAGTAGTGAAAGAAGTTATATTTATTATTTCTAATAGCCATAGATAATATAAAATAATGCAAATTTTGTTATTTGAAGTGAATTTTGGAATTTCACTTGCATAATGTAGAAGTTTTCTTTCAATGTTTAATAATATCATTTCATTTGTAGAATCTGCGTGATGATTTTTTGTTTTACATTAAAAGTTAATTCATATAACATGAACTCGACTTTTAAAAATTAAGTTGGTATTGGTAAAACTTTTGAGTTACGATGTTGCCACGTACACTTTTAATAAATAACAATTTATGAAATAACCTTTTGTGGTTATTTCTTTCATATCGTCTTATTTCAAGTTAAAGTATCTTGTCCGAAAATAAGAAAGGATAATAGACACAAAATATTATTCATCAACCTTTGCTCTGACCAAAAAAAACGACACTTTTTGGATTGTGTTTTTAATTAAACTGATTTTTAGATTTTTTATTAATTTTGGACACCTTAACCGAAATAGATATTTGTGTGATAACACTCATAGGAAAATAATGATTCAATTGGTTAATACACTCCTTATTTTCCCTAGAGTGACATTTACTAAGTAGACAGTCTTATTTTTAACAATAATTTTATGTATTAATTGTTAAATAACAATTTAACCTTTCTGCTAATAATAAAAAAGAAAAAATAATTAAAAAAAAAAAAAACAAATATGTAATTATAATAAAGGTTACATAATCCTCAATATGATTTTATACACGGATTAATAGTCAATAATAAAGTGAATTTTCATAATAATTTAGTAATGTTGCTTTACGATACAGTTTACGGCTTCTCTTTATGACTTGTTACGTACTTAAGTGCAGATTTCGCGTTAGCGGGTTGCCTCGTGAATAACTTAGTAGGTCATACATGATGTAGAACTTACGGATTTACCTAGACTTATTTATAAAAAGAACTTCAAAAAAGTATTTTAAATATTTTCAATTATTGTGCGTTTCTACTGCCGTATCTATTGTTTTTATGTTATCTATATATGAATAGAAATAATTGAAAGGAGTAGGTTAATTTCCGGAATTGGTTAAAAAGGTAATAATATAATTCTCTCTCTCGATATAATTAAATACTAACGGAACTGAATACCTGGAACAACTTCATTATTCCTTTTTAGTCTTTAGACATTTGAAACAAAACTTAAGTACTGAGATATTTTAGTTCCTATAATTTTGTATTTAGATTTTCGCGAATGAGCAATTTCTTTGAGTAAAGCCTTTCAATGTAATCAGCGGAAAGCACATTGAAAGGTAATTGACGTGACTCAAAGCAATACGTAACAGCCTCGGCGATACATTACCAAATAAAATATTCATCACAGCCCCAAAGAAATTCCCATCGATACGGTTACTAAATGCGAAACCCCGAAGTGCACACACGTAAAATATTCAGTCGCCACGCCGATACATCATTCATTCGTCCGCCGAGAACGGTTCGACACCAATCTTCCATTTGGCAAGAAAATCGATACACGTCGTGGCCATATAAGCATTCCGGGGGAGGCAGACGGGGTGTCTTAAGGGGAGTTAAGGTTTAGTCCCGAATATTGAATTTCCCTTGGGACAAACCCGTTTCGCTTTGTCCCTTCGGCCGGGGTCGTATAGGCCGTGATGCCCGGGCTCTCAACCTACATCTGTAGTTGCTCTCACACATCGGTGCGGCGTACGTCGTACGTTTATATAAGGTAGGTACGTGCGTACGTTTGTGCGTAAGTGTTGGATAATAACATTGCGAGGCTAGCACCCATACGTGACTTTCAGAGAGTTTGGCGGGACGCGGCTATGTGCCCTCTAAACTGTACTGCGTAGGTATATTCCGCGGGAATGTTTGAGGCGTTCGCCCCGTATGTGATATACGGGCTCACGGCTTCAAAGCCTCTAAATTAGGTCTCTTTAAATAAAACGTTCTACGCAACCGTTTTAATGAAATTCAATTTTGTACTTACCTCGATACTCTGTAGACTTACGCTTAGTGCTTTATTACATTAAGTATTTAAATATATTTAAATAGGGTTTAGTTAGTTTCTGGTGTTTTATTGACTACGAAAAAGTATAATATATCATTGTTTATGAATATATATAAATCTTTGCTTACTAAATAAACTTTGCGGTATTTAAAAATCAAACGTGAATCCTTAACATAAAATTAAAATCTTTATTAACACTAAAAATAAAAAAATATATGTAAACTGAATCACTATAAAGCTTTATACTTAATGAGGCTATGGATAAAATATAAAGAACTCACTAAACAAAAACTTTAAAGATAAATACAAACATAGTATTATCAATTACAAAACAGAAATTGTTACGTAACAAGTAATAGTATTCCATGCAGTTCAATATACAAGTAACTCTTAGCAGTTTATTCTCCCTATTCCCATATATTCAGTGCTTTCAACCCCTATGCCAACTATTTGCCGCTTCATTTACTACTTGACTCGAATAATATATGGAACACGAATGTGTACATTTGGAACAAAACACGTCGCTGTCTTTAACATATCTCAGAGAGAAACAAGAAGACATGATTAATATATAACACGGTTAAGAGTAACCTTGATAAATTATGTAGGCTTAAAGAAACATAAATTATGTTATTAGGAAACTGATTATTACCTGACCTTTGGAATTTAGTTGGTTTATATTTTGGATATCAAAAAATATACTAAAATATGCATTTTACTGACTGTCGAGTTATATATTACAAAAATTATAGATGAAAGAAATAGCAGCTTCTTTAACATAACATGTCATATCATCTTAATTATAAAAAGAAAATACATTAATAATCAATAATCACCATACAAATAGCAAACATTGACGCTTATATATAATAAATAATTTGAATACATACAACTATGTAGAGAGGAGTTATTTAGGTAGTCCACTACCCTCAAGGAGGGGTGTGGAGCGACCAATATATCTCTGCCACAATAAGATAGAAACTAATCTTGTGTCGTAAACTCGAAGCAAAGCAGCAATATATCCCTTATGTGTATAGCAGCAGAGATCAAAGTGATTTAAAGACGGCACCTTACCTCGATGTTTCGTGAAAATTGAAACCACCAATACTAGTTTATATATCACTAGAGGCTGTCTTATTATTAACAGACTTTCGAGATTCAAATTATTGCTTTAGTACAAATACAAATACGCTTTGTTATATATTAATACTTAATACGGACAGCTATATACATGCATTAATTACTATTGAACTAATTCATTTATTTGCTTCTTATTTTCTTATTAATCATTAATACAATACATGGATCCTGGCAAGCAATAATATATCAACCCACGAGATATGATAATGCATCACCTATTTAACATTATTCAAAACATTTTCAAGTCATATAAACTAAATAAGTACGGAAAATCTTCATTTAATGTTTCGAATCTCAAGTGCGTTCCATATTTAGCAGTTTATACAGTAATCTCATATATTTGAAAAACTTATAAAAACTTTTAATTATACCAATCTGTTTTTAATTCTATATACCTTGTATCAAAATAGAAAATAAAAGATGGATACAATCTTGTTCAAACAAATTTAGTAAGAGCAGTTTTGACATCTTTAGGGGCTATTTTCTCAAAATGAAGTCCGTGTGGCTTACTATTTACTTAATATCTTTTTCCACAATACACAAAAAATACATACGTTGCACATAGACCGCCGTGCCCTAATTCTCGAAGCTGTCTCTACCAACCAAACATAGACTATACAGGCAATAAGTAGTTACAGATTGTATATAAAATTCTTTGTAGAAAATTACAGACAAAGAAAGTTGCATATAAAATAGACATGAAATTAGATTTTTCAATGTGCAATGATAAAATGGCGCGGATATATAGCGCCCTAGTTCCAGAATATTCCAATTAGTGTTGCCCAAATTCAGTCTTGGTCTTGCAGTCTTGGTCTTGTTCTTGCGTTTTTGCAAGACCAAGACCAAGAACAAGACCGCGTATTTTTAGCAAGACCAAGACCAAGACTGACCGTGCAAGACTTGAGCGAGAACAAGACATAGCCTGCAAGACTCTTGCGTCTTGCAGCTAGGACTTAGCGCTATTTCACTGAGTAGTTAGGTGTAACAGTTCGGTGTATAGGTAGGTACGCTTAGGAATTCTATGAGACGCAAAAAACTGTATCAAAAAATATGAAAAACTGGACCTATGCGCATTACGACTAATACCATAAACATATCTATTAAAATATCTATTAAAATCAAACTGAGTGCATGCATAGTTATGTTTTAACCATCGGCACTTTGATAATGCGGCATCAAAGGTTTTGTACTTACTTCTCAAAGAAATTTGCCGCTTTTCGGAAGTACATGGTTATGATACACGCGCCGGCGGCTTCTTTTGAAATCTAAAACAATCGTTGCCGCCACGCCGAAATCATAACATTTGACACTATTTGATTGCCGCCATAGGGCGTAGGTATACTCATGCAAAATAATTTCGAATTTTAAGAGTACCTACAGGTTTTCCAAAGAATAAATAAGTTTCAGAGTGCTTAGAATGAAAATGAATACATTATACTGATCACGCAAGTAGTATTATGATTAGGATAAAATGGTAAGGATAGGTAGTAGATGTCATATTAATTCATTCTAGTAAGTATATATTATAATATTGATTACTTATATGGTTTTAAACTAATTACTTAGGTACTATTATTGTACATTTAGTCATTATATTTCTTAAGTTTTTAAAAGAAAAAATAGCAAAAAAGTGTTCAAATATCACCCGTTTAATAAATATTGTAGCCGCTTTTAAATATACTTGAAACGTGTAAAAAAATTCTACAAAACTAATAAAATAATATAAAAAGCGTAGGTACTTATCTACTAATAAAATAAAAAGCCTGCGATAAGAGTTTTGTATTACTTATCAGCCCGAATATCTCTGAGAGAGATGATGAGAGTAAGTATTTACTAGCTGTGCCCGCGACTTCGTCCACGAGGAATAGTAACTTTGGAGGTATAGTGACGTTCAGAACTTATTTATTTATTTTAAAACTTCTGTCATCAAACATACAAACGAACTCTTTAGCTTTATAATATTAGTATAGATGTACGCCATGAACTTTATGAAGAATATAAAAGTCTACACTCACTGAACAAATCTCTGGAATTACCAGAAAAAGAAAATAAAGTATGTGATGAAGATGAAGACGTAATAGACTTTGATAAACTCTATGAATGTCCCTCGACGTCATCTGGATCTTGTCTTCAAGGCTTAGTGATAGACAAGTTGGAGGAGTACCTGAGAAAACCAAGAACTGCCAGCTCGGAAGACATTTTAGATTGGTGGAGGACGCATGAGACAGAGTATCCGATTTTATCGAAAATGGCTCGTGATTTTCTCTCAATACCGGCAACTTCAGTACCTGCTGAGAGATTATTTTCTAACGCATCATTAGTAATTAGAAAACATAGAAATAGGTTAAGTGATGAGTCAGCCAGATGGTTACTTTGTATTAATTCTTGGTCAAAAAAATTGATATAAAGTATCATAACCTAATGATAAAGCTGTTGATTTGTGTTGTATTTTATTTTTTATTCAAATAAATGATAAATCGTAAAACTCTTTTATTAAATTTCTTATAAGTTGAGGGTTCAATCTCTTTCTAGACAGATAAGTATTGTTCTTTAAAATACAGTCAAGTTATTGTAATTAATTTTTTTTTTTTACATGTTGTAGCAAATGTAAGCTTATAAATCATAAATGTTTATTAAGAAACAGTTACTTCCATGAAAACGACATATAGGTCAGTTGATTTTTCGAATTTCTTATCAAATCTTCAGTTATTTATTAATCTGCTTGATCTTTACTATGGCTATGTTAATTCAAGCTCACAATGTTCCAAGTTCCAATTCTAATACGTTTTTCTAACATTTAAAGTAAACTTTAATAAATAGTAATAGACTAATAGGTAATTGCAAGACTTGCAAGACTCTTGCTGCAAGACCAAGACCAAGACCAAGACCGGGAGCGCAAGACCAAGACCAAGACCAAGACCAGGTGTATGGGCGCAAGACCAAGACCAAGACTGGCTAAGTCTCGTCTTGTTCTTGCATTTGGGCAACACTAATTCCAATCATCCTTTGTCCCGAATTCACGGTGTCACGATGTGTTATCGGCTACGAGGTTACATCCTGCCGTTGATAATGTACGATTCTGCTGTATTTCTATATTAAACTATAGAAGGAACCTACTAAAATTACTAACTATTTAATACAATTACCTAAATAATACAGGACGATATGACATTTTAACTTCTAAATTCGTCGAAAACAGAAATCGTTTCTGCTAGATGACAATGAAAATGTAAACGACTTAATATTATCACAGACCTAAGTAGTAATTGATTGAACCTCGTATTATATTAAAAACTAGCTTCCCCTTTACGGTTTGACTCGCGTTTATGGTCACCGCTTCGCTGGTGTGTATCTTAGCGTGATGTAATATAAGCTATAACCTTTCTTAATAAACGAGCTACCCATCGCAAAAGAATTACTCAAATTGGATCAGTAGTTTCAGTGATTACCCCGTACATACAAAGTTACAAACAAATTTTTCCTCTTTATAATATTAATATAGATTACGTACCAAATACTTTTTATGATGAAAAAAATGGATAATCCTCTTAAAACCTAATATAATTACAATATTCCCTTTCCTCCTGCAAGGAAAACCAAACTAATTTAAAAATATATAAATAAAATAAATTTTATCATAGATAGACCTGGTACAAAAAACTTCAATAGATTCCTATATGTATTCAAAAAGCGGATTTTTCTCATTTGGCGAGCAAAAACCAGCGATACTTTTGATATTTGAACCATAATGTATAATACCTCCCTCTGATTAACATTTGACGAACTGAATATTCCGCTCTGGTGGACTTTTTGAAGCTAGGCCACGAATCAGCTACTGCGAAATAAAAATTGCCGCAATTTTAAATTATACTTTTTTTTTCTTTTTTCCGCTTTAGACATGGTATCCTAAAATTACTGCCTATATAAAAATGTTATCATTAAAAGTACAAAATTTTATAATTTAAAAAAATCGTATTTAATATTTTCTACCGTTAGTACCGTTTATTTTTATTGTGCTGTAAACGTTAAACTTTACCGTATAGTTTTAACGCATTTTCGTATAATTATTTCATACTTTCAAAACAAGCATGTCTAATATATATCGCGCTTATTTAAAGAAATTTTTATTTGTATGCAAATATTTTCCGATTCCAATGTAATTGTTTAGCAACGTATTTTCTATTCTAATCTGGTCAATTCATGACTTCTAAAAAACAATGACCAATAATAGTGAATTTCAATTCGAAAATAATAGCGTTGCATTGAATTAATTCTAGCATTGTTTTAAGGTCACAATTGCTTAAAACAATGGGTCGGGAGTCACATGCAGAGTTTTAGACTAAGCCATTGTCGTAACCCTTTCTATAATGCACGTTCCATTGTTTTCGGAGGGCGCAAATTAATCTCAGTTTATTTCTTTGATCGCGATATTTCGAATAAAGAACCTCTGACAGCGTACGATATGTTAATTGAATTTAACTTGACACGACATGAAAAAATATGACCTCTGACTCAATGGGATTTGGTGTTTAATACCGAGAGTCCGTTAATAGTCGTTACGGTTTCATTAAACGTGATTTAATTTTGGATTCTTTTTTTAAATTTAGCTTAACCTTAAACAGAAATTTTCTCTTAAATACTTCGCATAAAATATGTATCCGTGGCTGTAATATCCGCTCCGTATCTTGCTGTCAAGTTATTTATGCGAAAACATGTGAAGATTTGAGAGGCTCGCGAATAAGTTATGATGAGAACACAGCTTTATAATGTATTTACTTAAGTATATCGTTTTACGCTTTTGTTGTATGAATTTAATTACATTTTAAATCGAATGACGCTGAAAATGAGAGAAAGGGTTGTCATCGATGCAAATTTATAATCACAGCATTTTAGTTTTGCAACATTATTTTTTGTCATTGACGTATTTTATCAATAAAAAAGTCGTAAATGATAAAAATAATATCAATAAATATAAAAACCAATTATAAATCCAGACGTCCATATTAACAATGTTAAATAAGTAAATACAATTAAACTTCGTACAAGGTGAAATCGTTAAATTCACATGAAAGGATAGTCGTATGTGTTGGAGTTTAGTCGAAACTTAGATTAAAACCCATAAACCGTTACAAAGGATTTAATTCCAAACTATCCGAAACAGACGTCAGATGTTTAGTGAAAGCCCGATAGACACGGTATGTTCATTTACTCAGCGACTAATTTGTACTCTAATTCAACCCTCAACAAGACGCTGTCCGTACATTAAGACCTATTTACACGATATATATGTATTCAGTTAAGCCTTCCGAAAGTAGATCTACACACACGGGTTGAAAACGCACACATAGAGAGTAAAGCCGCAAGGCACGTAACATAAGGAGCTTTGAAATTAATTTAGCTCGGAACTAGCTGGCAAATGGATAGACGTGAGCCCGGCGAAGGGGGTTAGCTCCCCGGGGTGGTGGGTGGGCCGTGTGTCGGGTAAATTCGGCGTTTAGGCGAACCTTTGTGGCAGAGCCGAATGTGCTTAGAAGTAATTGTGTTGCGAGTTGTGTAAGGGTTTCGGAAGTTTTATTACGGTAGTTTACTACCGAATTATAATTTGTGACGCTAATATGTTACCTTTTTAATTGTAAGCCGTAATGAGTATTTGTGACGTCAATCTTAAATACAGATAGTTATTCTAAATGGTACAGTTATTTATCGTTCGAATACCTCTGCTGTTTATGATTTATAAAATTAGCGCGGTTGAAACGTAATCTGATGAATGCGTATTAAGATTTTTTGATAAAACAGCTTACAATATTGCAAGATGGAAAAAAAAATATTTTGTGGTTTTACTTGGACATAAAATAGTCTAGTAATATAACATGAAATAGAGTAAACGATGGCTGTAATATACATTACCAACAATAAATCAAAATACCAGACACATTAAAACCACATAATATGTATATATAAGAATTAAAAAAAAAACATATTCACAAACACGCCAGACGATATTTCTCCTAAGATTCTATCAGCAAGGGTTATAAATTTCCTATTACCCTCTAACACAAATCCTTTTAATATCCTTCCTACACCGAAGGCCTTATAATATCCGTCGGTTACCCGCGTGTACTAAATGTACATCACATTGTCATACACACCGGTCGATGCCGGATAATCCGGATAGTAATATCCGGGCCTTTTGTTTTATATAAAACCGCGATACAACTTGTATCAGCTTCCTTAGAACATCGTGTACTCGGTGTAGGTATGTATCGACATCATCATATTGCTGTATTATAAAAAATGGTTGTTTTAACTTTTTTTTTAATTGTAACATTTGGTATGGATATTTACATTTTTAGTCTTAATTTCTGATCTTTTCTAGAAACATACCTATGTATATACCCATGTACTATATATACTAATTTATAGTATTATAATGATTTTTTTGGGTAATTAAAACTGAACATAAGTACTTTATAATTATATAATTTTGACAGAAATAAATAACAAATTATGTATTGTATTAAATAGCTATAGAAGTATAATTATTAATTTATAATTTATATACTAATAATGAAACTTGTCATAAGCCGATTTTTTATCATTGTGTTTGTTTTTATAACAATAAAAGTACATTATATTGAACATAAAATATCTTCATGTCCACCGTTCTGACGACTGTCTTTACTGAGGATTTACGATGCGTTACTTTTTACGGTAAGTTCCGACTTTACACTCGCATCTTGATTTCCTCGTAAAACTGTTGTGCGACTTTGTTTTATGAAGTTCTTTAAACAAAATTTTGCTAATATTACTGTAATATATATTTTCAGCTTGTCAACATTTATTATGCAAACTTGATACATTTTTTATTTGGTCAGTTATAATAAAAAAATTGAAAAAATGATAAATTATACAAATTAACCTCAAATTGTATAATTTATCATTTTTTAAATACTTTTACAATTTTTTTCGAGGATTAATAATAAAAGGCTTCGAAGAAAATTAAAAAGATTAAAATCACAATTCCATTTTCAAAAATGTATAATAATGATATTGTAAATAAAGTTTGCATTTAGAAAAATGTTTTTTATCATGCAGAACATAAATACGTCCATCGACATTTAAAAAAAAATACTTTAAGAGACCTGCATATTTGTTTCTTCGTTAATTAATTATATGTAAAAAATCATTCAATATCAATTACATACACAGTTGGTCACGGTTCTACCTCTAACTCACGGTAAGAGGTGTTTAAATTGAAGAGTATTAGATAGAGCTCCCGCTACACTTATCTAAGGAACTCTTATTAAATCCTCCTTAACTAATCCTTCGGCGACTTGATATGGATAGAAAAAAAAGTTTTCATACGATTTTTTTTTTGTATTTTTACAAGAATATCATATTAATGGTACAATAAAGATTACTATCAAAATCAAAAATGCTATTTGTTTATGCTTATTATATTTTTTTTATTATGAAATAAATAAAACTTAAATTTAATTCAATTTTTAACAAACATTAACAAATTAATAATGATTAAGTGGAATATAACAAAAAATCTGCTAACGTAGTATACTTCAATTTCAACAATCATATTAATTCTTACACATGCTGTTGCCAATTACAATCCAATTATTTCAGATGAATGTAAATTTCATTCCGAACTTTCATCGCAATTCGCAACTATCTGCTGACGGTACCAGTAATTAGTGCGAACGTCGTACATAGCTCGCCGTACATAATGTAATTATGCATCCTACATACACCGCTCTAAAATATCCGAACAATTTGGAACTCTAGGCGAAGTTGGGACCGCAGACGTCGGCCATCTTGCCGTTGCCGTGGCAACACACCGCGAATTGTCTGTACCTGAATGTAAATAGCTCCGCGTTTGTTGTTTATGGCTGAAACTTGTGTGGAACCTTCATGGAACGCAGGAATGGGTTACGTACAAAAATATTTGTGCTCAGCAAACTTGTAAGTTTAGGAGTTCCGTGGAAATTAAGAGAGTGTATAAGATCTTGAATATTTATCTTGTAATTTAATATTATATAAGGCATCCGAAAATGTAGGTTAATATTTTATTAAAAGAATTTCGATGTATCAAATATCAAAAATAAATATTTTTATTTCATAGTCGTTAAGACTTAAAAAAAGCAACTGACTTCAAGAACGAAATACGCAATTTCATTTACGTGAACGACACATTTATACCAGTTATTTAAATTTTAAAACGAAACCGAAATTTTAATAAAAATCATATGGGACTAATCTAAAAGTAAATCCTTTCGAATCAAAAAATATAACATCGTTTAAGAAATGATGGAGTTCTGATGTATCAAACATTAAAAAAAACATACAGTGCAAATTGAGAACCTCCTTCTTTTTGAATTCGGTGAAGAAGAAACGAAACAGTTGCTGCATTGCATAAGCAATATACGATAAGGTGAGAATTATAAAGCTCTCAGACTTTCACAAGGATTTAACATAAACTGTCTGTCATTACTTTGCACCTGAAATAATTTACTGTCAGTTACTTATTTTTGATATTTACAGCTTTCGTAACTACTTACGACGTAAGGTTACAAAATGTTTTATATCTCTCTTAAGAGTAAAACTTACAAAAGCAGCTACATATAACAAAATGATTAAATAAGTATCTAATAAAGTTGTTCCACTTATGTGACAAAACTTATCTGCATATTATAGTATATAATTATTACTAAAACATATCTTATAAAATTACATTTACCTATACCTATATCATAATTATATGACTATCTAATCTATTATGCCATTAAACCGACAAAACGGGAATACAGAGAATGATTAATTTCAAAATTATTTGCATTGACTTCTTAAACAAAATCTGCTTTAAGTAGAAAGAACATACAATAAAAATACGATCAGTATATTGATTTTCTAAATACAAGTTGCCATTATTTTATTGTTTTTTTTTTTAATCATATGAATACTCACAGACGACACGCTGAAGCACATGAAGGCTTAAAACTTCAGTGATTATTTACAATATATTTTTAAGAAGTAAAGAGATTTTCTTTAAACACGACAGCTCCTTTTGTATTAATTTCAATAAATAATGACACCTTTATTTGAATTTGTTTACAATTAAATCATTAACTAACAATAATTCACATTAGTATATAATGGAAACATGAGTTATTATTATCAATGTAAAAATATATCTCGAAATTCAAACATTAAAGCAAAAATAATTTGTATCAATGTCATAAAACATAATTTTCATTACGATCGACTTCGACGGGATATTTCAATATAAACGTTGTCCGCCATTAGTCGGGCGGGACGCTCCTGAGATATGAGGACTGCACTACCCTCGACTGCTTAATAAGTATGGAAGCAGATTATTCATCAACATATTTTTACTTTTCTACGTAACAATGTCATAAAACATCATTTTCATTGTGATCTAAATTTTTATTTCAATAAAAATGGCTACCACTAACCAGGCGAGAAGCTTTTGAGAACCTTAAATCTCTACTTACCTTTTCGGTCAAGAACTACATGTGTAAATTTTACGCTCGTAATATTTAATAACTCTGGTAACTGATAATAGTGACCTAGGTAAGTTTATGAAAGCTTTGCGTTTCAAATATAAGACACTGATATTAAATTTTTTCAGGTGTGTTACCTACAATGATGAACTACTTATGTAAATCCTTATGAAAGTATAATTCTAGCCTACAGTTTAATAAATATAGAAACTAGTCTATGTTATAAAATTATCCAAATAAAAACTTGGTGTATTTCAACAGTTAAATAAAGCATTTTAGTATAAAAATCAGATATCTACTGTCAGGATGTATGATATTTTAATAGCGGTTGCGTTTAACATTATTTATGAAAGTCTTTCGAAATACCATTAAGCAGACTATTTGTTGAAAACTATCGATATCAAATCAGACACGGAGAGGAACAATCATTTCGTAAGTTGGAATTTTTTTCTTTAATCAGTTTGACGTTTGTATTTTAACAGCTAATGTTATTATAGCATCATGATTAATCAACAATCCTTTAAAAAAACTTCTTTGTGATTTAAAGTAGTAAACTAAATATTACAAAAAAATCATGTGATAATTTAAAGTATAAATAAGAGTATTATTTTTATCACGCACGGATTTTGGTAGACAATTATATCAAGTTTTTCATAAACAAAAAAATCAATTTACCGAACCAATAACACGATAATATAATATTGAGTAATAGAATTGCTTGTTAAATTCTTTTTTTTATTTGTCTAAGTATGTTAAACAATTTTATACGATTCAATAAAATCCAAAGTCCGTTGCCATACCAACAGATAACAGAGGACAGACAGACTAGTTGTAGAGCACTCTTCATTTCGAATGCCTGTCCACGCGCTGCCTCCCGCGCTCCCTCGTACACGCCCTGTATAGTGGTACAAGGAACTATATGAAGTAAGTCTTGGATAAGGCAATGATACAGCACAGATTATAAATATACAAATATTATTATTATTGCTTAGATCTTATATTATATATATTAAAAAGCTTTATACGAAAAGTAATCATTAAGGAAATTATGTTGTACAACTATAGATGTATTTTCAAGCTCATGGATTTTGGCACCAAAAATGCCGACCGCTTTAGCCGACGTTGCCTAGCAACCAGTTAGCGAGTATGACAGGCAAGAGTCAGAGACAGACATCTTTTGCCATCAAGTTATTTGATGAGCTTTTCAAAGTTGAGAATGAGTAAAGATTATTAATGTCAAATAGTTTGAACGTAACATTTCTATAGTTATAAAACGTCATTGATATTACACACACGAGTAAAAGATACACCCATACTTGCCAATACGCACTTGGCATCGAAATCAATACTAGGCCTATTTTGCCTTTAAAAACACTGAATCACAATGTAACATTTAAATTTTGTATATTTTATAGTTATATTGAAATACATAAACTTGTGGCACGGTGGCAACTTGCTAGTGGCGAAACTACCAATATAAATTTCTTAAATATGTAGAAGGCACAATTCTTATACGCTATTATATAAAAACATACAAGTATAGTAATTAGTACTGGGTAGTGTTGTGTGCTAGAAGCACGTATCAATTGATCTGGGGTTTATGTTGCATTTGGGAGCGCAAAGGCTCAACGAATTAGGCTCAATAAATTCAATATAAAGAATATTAAATGTTGACTGACCTTACTCGATATTACTGAAAGCGTTATTGTTAAGATTAGACTAAAATACTATATACTTATGTAGCAACATTTAATTTTTGTCAAGCTGTATCTGCAGTATAGAGAAAAACTAAGTGGTTTTTGACATCTGTGACTGAAAATATGTAAAAAAAAAACATTATAATAATAAAAAGAAAATTTAAATAATTTGCAAGTTTCATTTCAATTTACCACATCCAAAAGAATTTCGGCCTCAAACAAGGGCACATGCCCTTCGCTCCTTAGCAAGTGATGAAAGGACGTGTGATGCGTACCCCTCTGTTGTGGCTTGCTCTCAGCTAAACTTGAGGACCGACGCCATTACGGCCCACCTGTGTTAGTGAAATGGTGTAGAAACTAATGGAAACGATGACACCCTAGAAGATTGCGAGAAACATTTGTATGAATCATTGTTTTAGTCTCCATAGAAATCGTTCTTAGATCACAAGATACTTGAAATAATATATCTTTTTTTTTTTTAGAATATATACATATACGTATATACATATATTATATACAAATAGGTATAAATATACAATATAGATTCTCTGTAAATAAAACCGTAAATCATTTTCGAGATGCGGATCATCCAAATACGGTTTCTTAATTTTTTTTTTTTCGTGTAATAATATTTATAAAATTATAACTATATAAAATTTCCTAACATTTTTTGCACTATCTTCATTTCCCACGTACATATCGGTTTGTAAGAACTATGGTGATCTGTGATATGATGGTATCAGCTATTACAAAACTGCCAAATTTTATTTAACGCACTATTCGAAAAATAAAACAAATATCATCGTCATAACATTACTATACTTACTTACAATAAAGTTTCTACTTTTTTTTTGCTATAATCACATGACTTAAAAGATTGATAAACGATACATCGCTTGATTTCTAAAAATCGATCTCTTGATTTGTTTAGTGAAATGTGTAATGTGGGCGCTGATATGCAATACTGTGTCAAGCCACCCGGACTTCGTTTTGAGAAAATGGCGTCTTAAGATGTCAAACCTATTCTTAATAAATATGTTTGAAGACGTATATATCCATCTTTTCTTTTCTAATTTGATAAAATGTGTAATGAATCAAAAGCAGATAGATTTATGTAATATGTTATCTAATAATAAGTTTTTAAATATTTGAGATTATTTTATAAATTGCAAAATATGGAACGCAACTAAAATTCGAAACATTGAGTTGAGAAACTTTTTTCCGTGCTTATTTAGTTTAGATGACTTGAATTTTTTTTGAATAATGTTAAGTAGGTGACGTAGTATCAAAATACATTAATATCTCCAAATTTGACTTTTTGTGGGTTGACATATTATTGCTTATTAGCATCCATGTATGAACGTATTGTATAATACGATAAACTCATCGATTAACAATATTTTAAACGTAAAATACTTTTTTGTATCTAAAACACAAAACGTCTAAATTAAATACACCGTCAACTTACCTTCGACTTCATCATGGACATCTTGAAACCGAATCTAATAACATCAAAGCTAAAGACTTCTCGAATGTTCTTCTAGCATATTAATGCCTTAAAAGTGTTTCTGGAGAACCAATCAAATCTCGCTACATCAACTATCCGAGATTGAATTGCGAATCTAAGTAATATATCAAAGGTAATCCGTTTAAGTTTAAGGGGCACTATATATCATGATAGTACATAGCCACCCTGTTTGGTCGCCTAAGCAGGGTGACTCTCGCGTGTTTAGGTGCTTGGTCTAAGTGACGAATGTTGATTACGTAACAGATAAATTAAAGTATTTATAAATAAATTATATGTTAAGTAATTTTGCATTCTTTTGAAAATGTGTCGTCGTAAAAAATAATAATTTAAAAAATAGATTATAAAAAAAAATTGTTTACGTAATACGATTTCACTTAAAACAGTGAAAATACCGCCATTTTAATTAAAACAGCGGAAATTTTTCATTTAATATAAACAAACGTTTCAATCTATACTTTTATACATTCAATTTATTATATTATCTTTAGATAAACAAGAAACAAATTATTTCTAATAATGCTTATTATCTTTATTATTAATTCAGAATTTTCAATTACGAAATAAATAAATATCTAATTACAGTAGCTCGCTTTTCCCTAAATCTTAGACCAAGCTCTTTGTTCGTCAACTAAGCAGGGAGGGAGGCTGGCAAGGGGGTAACATTTTCCTGTTTGAAGGCACACGTCGCAAAGGGAAATCCTGTACAGGACAGAGATCTAAAATTGCCCGCTTGTGCTGGTACTCAGGTATCTAAAGTACGGTATGCAAAATAAATTGACGATACAACACGAACCAAATTGTAAGTAGGTTAAGTTTTTATTTCTAGTATCCATTATTTTTTTATATTGACTTGTGTATTGATAAGTGCAAGTTATTAAAAAAAAAAATTTCTTAATGTCAATATATGACTTGACAATTGCTGTTATAAATAATACTAAAATTTTGTGCGTTGTTTAAAGGTTTTAGTGTTTACATTAAGAAACCTTATTACAACCTAGACTCGACCTGAATCAAGTATCCTCCTTACCAAAATCCTGATTACAATGCGAGTCCACCCGACCCCTTCCCCCAATCGAAATTCTACGGCTCTGGTGTATTTTTATCAACAATTCCATATCAATTATTAATACATCTATAATTGATTTACAATAAATACGGTATAAGTAAGATTATAAAAAAAGAAGTCTTCAAAAGTAAAAAACGCAATTTCGTCTACTTGAACTACATCCTTTTACAGGTTACATCTATTTCATAACTTGTTAGATGAAATTTGTATACAATCAATCGGAAATTATATCGTTTTAAACAAAAATAATCAAAATCGATGAATAAACGACGGAGTTCAGAGGTAACTAACATTTAAAAAATACACTATACAAGCATAAAAAAATATAAAAAGCTAAAAAACGAGCAGGCGGGACACTGATGCTAAGTGATTACCGCCACCCATGGACATTTGCAGCATTTGAATAAAGGATAAAGGGAATAGGAAGTAGGAAAAGGAATAAGGAGATGAGATTAGGCTTCTGGCTCACTGTACAAAACCCAGCTACATGAACTTCACGCCGATTTTCTGTGAGAGTGGGATATTGCCCCGATCAAGCCCGTATACGAACTGTAGTCATTAAGCTACAGATAGGACCTCATTGAAAGTATGAATTGACAACGTCCTTCGTTTTTTAAATCGGTTGAAAAAATAATCCAGCTATTACTCTGCCAACGTTACCAGGGTACATGCGAGTACGACCACGATCCGTGATTACCGACTGATTGCAAACACCACCGTGTTTATATTTACCCTACAGTGATACCACTCGACAGGCACGCTCTTAGTTACGAGCAAAAACAATATACACGGTAAGATATTTTGATTGAGATGATATGTGTAAGAAAGTAATGTAAAAAATGATATCGACATTTTAGATTATTTATATTTTAAAAAGCTTTTGGACGAAAAATATAATTTTAAAATATATATTTTATATCTAAAGTGTGCGAGTATCGCGTGGAAAACGTATTTTAGCTAAATTAAAAGTATACCTTTTCTCATGGGAAATGAAAACACGTGTCGTAATTATCAAAAATATTGAAGCCTATTTAAGTCGTAAGTCGTTGTCTACTGATCGCTCTCATCGAAGCCCCTAAGGCAGGGGCAGCTAAAGATCCCAGAGGGCCTTGACTAACGCGAGAAGATCTCTAGGATACGACACCGCCTAAGCTTTAACAGGACCCCTGACATACCGGAAGAAACATTATACGAGATGGCCTACTGCTTAAAACATACTTCCCTTTATTCTTTCTAGAGGGCCGTGTAAGCAAAGACCCGAAGAGAATTAACTTTAGATGAGCTCGATTCAAATAATAATGTAAATTTGCATCTTGTTAATCCCTATACTTCTTAAATTTTGTACAATGTACCTGTACATGTGTTTAATATTTTAAATACATTTTGATAACACTAAATATTGATGAAAAAAATTTGAACACTATCCATCTTTCTTTTTATATCTATTCTACTAACATGTTCCATGCCTAGAATGCGGTAGAATAAACCTTTACCAGAATACAGGCGACGGAAGTGCAGTTTTGATCCGCCAATTTTTTTTCCCAAAAAACTGCAAGCGTCGCGATCCATGTACGAAATGGATTTAGGTCAACGAACCTTTTGCCAAAATATTAACGTCGAAGATTCGATTCAAATACTTTTAAATCAAAAAACTCAACTAAAACGATACTTTACTTTTTGTTTTATTTTTGAAATAATATATCACAAAAACACGAAAGTTAAGAATTATGTAAAATATTAACTTACATTTATAAAGCAACTTTATTTCAAATAGATAATACGAAATTTAGTACGAAATATTCTAAGCATATTTCGAAAGTCGCAATATCTATCATTACCGCAGCATACATTGAGTAAAGCTCGCCGTAACTAGAACGAGAGGTCCCAGGGACGCCTGTATGATTAAACACGAGCTTCACTTGCACACGCATTGATTTGCGAGATTGCAAGCCCTTGGTAATATTTAGACTCTATTTTAACACAAACAGGATTTTTATTACAAGGACAAAGACACTATTTTTTTTTTGTTATACAAAGATAAAGTAGAAGATTGTACATAATGTTTTTGCGAAATTTTTAGGGATGAGGAGTGTATAGGCATATTTTGAATTATATAAAACATATTAGTGCCATAGATTAGCTCGTATGTAGATTATGATTATAAATTACGATTTTTTAAAATTAAAACATTTATTACGTTCACATATAATGTCAAATATTTAAAATTCAATAAATCACTAATTTTAAATCATAAATACAATTAATAATTGTACAAAAAAGTGTAAACCATAATCCATTTATAACAAAAATAATCAACACAACGATTTTCATTATAATTCGATTTGAATACGCGTCAGAGATCGATAATAAACGAATGATCAACAAATAATATCTGACACATCGATGTCAAGCAGGACCAACATCTTTTGTCGGATGATGGGAAAAAATAACCGGTAACCAGCGTAGCTCCAACCCTTTCGACTTTTCGTCTATACAACTCATTTAAATCTCTCGATGCAACGAAATCATCCCCTGCTTTGCCTGCGATGCACCTTGTTGCAAATTAAGGATTCAACCCTATAAAAAATATGACCCCAAAGAATCGTGGGTAAAAAAGTTTTATCTTTTTTTTTTATTACACTTTATTGAAATGAGACACCGGGGTCGAATATAAAATTGGTCTTTTTATGCACCGTGAAAGGGTTAGACACGTCGATATTGAAAGCATTTTTTTTAATTCAGTAATAGGTACAAAGCCCTTTGCTACTGCGGTTCGTGATGCTTCGTTAAAACGGTGTTAAAGTTGGATTTGCTTTACGATTACGTCGAAAATCTTTATCTAACAATTTTTAATAATAAATATTTTCTACGCCAGATATAATAAAAAAAATTGTCTCTGATTCTATTGTAGCAAAAATTATTAAAATTATACATTTATATACGTTAACATAATCTTAAAAACTATAACGAAAAACCATATTCATGCGTTTTAACTTAATTTTTGTTTTTCATGAAATTAACAATATTTAAAAAAATATACCTATTTTTTCATTTCTTAAAGCAAATCTCTACAACCATAAAAATTAAAAAAAAAATAAATTTGTAATCATAACTAACTTTATAGTCTATAGATTTCCATACAAACTTATAAAGCTGTATCTTATGTCAGATACAACAAAGCAGTGATAATATCTATGAATTTCACACTTCGTGCCTCTGCCAGCGCACCGAGGGTTTTATTTGGACAGATAACTATCGCTCTGATTTCATCTGCCTGGAGAGTCCTTACCTCCATTGACTCCGTGTGACAATGATTTAGATACGAATTTCTATTGAGAGCGGTTTTATCGCAAAACAATATGAATGTTACGTTTTCGAATTGAATGAGTAGTTTTTTTTTTTTAATTTGAAGAAAAATTAATGCAAAGGGAAAAAGTTTACAGAATCATTTTGGTGTTTAGTTCGTTAATAATGTATTGCTTATATCATAATCAGTTCCAGTATTCCGTTTTCAACACTATAAGTAGATATGGAATACTGTAGATCAGATCGGAAAGATATATTTATCGTAAAACTTAATCGTTTAGAATCGATATATAAAATAGTGCTATTCAATATTATGATCAAGTACTTTTGAGTTATTTTATTAAGTATACATTTTTAATGTTTATTACAAAAAAAATGACAATTGTATATTAATAAAACATAAAAACAACATTGTTATTGACCAAAAATTATAGTCATACTTAAAATAATATAAACAAATAAATCCAAAACGCATAAATTTCACCCAACCCGTCAACGTCCGCATGTTTTCCAAACTGCGTTGCCGCCGTCACTCCCCCCGCATTGGTGGGACATACGCTGCTATTTACCAATAACCCTTACTGACCCTTAACCCTTCTACCTAAATATGACCTCTCGGACCTTACCCTCGGTCATTGTGTAGCGAATTAATCGGCTGGTATGCCCATTGTGATGGTCACTGCCCGCCCGATACGGCCGTACGGGCATTGTGTCCATATTAAAACTTTTTAAGTGTCCCCCCGACAGTTTAAGGTTTGGGAACCGGTTTGTGAATTTTTTCGACCCACAGCGCCGGAAACGGGTTATATGATGTGATTTATAGACTATTTCCGCATTTTATATTAGTTTTGTGATACGAAAGCGCTGTTTGTTTAAATAATTTTGAATGAATCGAACAAAATATCGAACAATCGCGCTATTTAATACAATGTTTTGTAGATATAATGATTTAGTTACAAATAAGTGAGACAAATAATCAAAAAATCTGCGCAATAATCTAATTTGTTTCATTTTTCGTTCAATACAATTTTTCATTTAACATTGTTATGCTTCGCTAATAGTGGATAAAGGAAAATCAGAAACAGCTTATGTTAAAATATATAACAGAAGTAAATAGGTTTATCCGTGATTCAAATTTCATTCAAGCTAAACCCTGTCAGTCAAACTGCCATAGAAAGGATCAGGCGAAAGGTGCGCGACGCTTATGCAAATTTCTTCACCAATACATCCCATTTTACCCTCTATTGCCATAGACTAAAGCCTACAATTCCATAAATATACATTGAATAAAAATAATATTTGCATGCAACAATTTATCAAAGAAAAATAACCGAAATCGTATTCGAAATAATAATCAAAATCGCGAATCAAATGCGTTGCTTTAAACCCTTATAATGCAAACTCCATTCTAATTTGCATGGCGCATTGTTAGGAAGTTTCACTTTTTTAAATGGCCACAAAAGATTTTTTTTTTAATAAACAACATTGCAATTTTGAAAGTAGAACATCTGCCATTAGACCCTTGGTATTATCGGTAGGTGAGTGCGAAATTTGAATATTGCATCGAATTCTAAACTGTTACGTATTGTGTAGAAATGTATTGATAATAATAATATATATTCTGATCAATAATGCATCATGCATACATTATTAATACAGTTAACTCCAAAATAATGTTGTACAAGGTAGTAATAATTTTGGATACAAATGCGACAGTTTTCTCTAAAAATATTACTTGCGAATATTTTTGTTCATAAAAAATAAGGTCATTTTGATTCGAAATAAAATGATTAAATTTTAATAATTTGTTTACATATAGTTAATATGCCTTATAATGAAACATTAAAATAAACCGTGTATACATTTTTATGATAGAATAGAAAGAAATTGCAATTCACATATTTTGTTTTGAATTTTGTGTCAAAAGAAAATTTATTTAAGTATCTACCTATATTTATATTTTATCTCCATATACCAGTCATAGATTTTATTACTTTGTTTGTCACTTATCGCGGGTTTTATCATTCCAATTTTTATGATTATTTTTTTACAATTTATAGCTTGGCTTGGCTTTTATGAAAGATCATTATAGACAACAAAATATCACGCTATGATTCATAAGGGATAAAAAACTTGTGTATGATTAAATTGAATTTTCATCTATTAAACTAAATCCAACTACTAGTCCATGCAATACAAGATTAATACATTTTTTTTTATTAACACTATGCTCAAATAACACAATGATATCAGGATTATTTATTTATAATCAAAAGCGTGGACAATCAAAAAACTAGTAGACAATAATGGTTCGCACAAATTCGCCGCGAAACGCGAATATATGCAAAATAAATCGCGAACCAGAATAACCGGAAATACTAGCCGATTGGTTAGGAAACAAGTTATACCACGTGCCTTTTTATTAGCGATTTTTTATTTATAATTCAGGGGGAAAAACATTTTTGCACTGGCAACACTGGTTTAGCATTTCATTGTGACCCGTGTGTTAACGAATTATTGAATTAGCTAATAATTATGGCGTTCGTCGTAAATTATGCGAATCGGTCGTGATTTATTACTTGTATTATGGTCATATTTAAAAAAATATGATGTTAGTGTGACAAAGTTAGACTCAATAAGGTTAAAAGTAATGTTGATAAATATTTACCTATAATTACCGACATATGTAACTATATTTTTTATTTTTGTCTAATTTATTTATATCTTATTTTACTACTATTTTAAATTGAAAATAACTAAAAAGTAATAACCTAAGAAATGAATTGAATTGATTGCAAAAATTTGTCAAGATGGATGGGTACCACACCTGGCACCTCATATCACTTCTTTTACACAAAATGTTCTGAATAGACCTCGATGAAACTTTACAATGATTAGCTATAGCTTCTACGTCAGAATAAAATTAAATTTAGCTGTGGTGAAGAATAGATACAACACAATGTTTAGATATGTAATAGTATAATCTGATTTAAATTAGTTTATACAAACGGACAATAAATTATTTTGTGTACCTGTACCTTTATCTATGACTTTACATAAGTAGTTAGATGTAAAAAAGTTTCTACTTTATTTAAAAAGCAAAATTGAAATAAAAAATCATAAGTAATCAAAATCAAAAAAGACTTATTTCAAGTAGGCTCTTACGAGCACTTTCGAATCGTTAATAAACGAAAAAAAATATCATCATGTTCATAAAGAAGCTACTAACGGTTTGGAATGTAAATTCTACCGAGAAGAACCGGCTAGAAACTCGATAGTTAGTCTTTAAAAATTACAACCAATTACAAATTAATTACACATTCTGTATGAAAATCAGCATATACTAAATCCACGCATCTTTGTCGTTAACGTAATCTTGAATATAATATAAAAACTTAACATTCCTTTAAAATTCCGCATTATTTGTATAGATAAGGTAAATAAAATATATTTTGTCACAATTAAAACTTATTTTTAATCCTTTTATTTTATCTGTACTCTGACTAATGACACGCTTATTTCATCGTTTAAAAAAATATATAATAACTTCTTAGTATTATAATTTATAAAAACATATATTATAATTTTGCGCATAAGTAGCGCGGATGCACGCCATACTATAAAAAAAAACATATATTATAAGAATAACTCTTAACATACTTATGTTCGATATTTAACTTACAATATTCGGGCTAAACAACAACGTTTAGGAATAGATTCAAATTCAAATAAACCGTATGATGGTGGGTGTAAGCGGTTATTTTTTGTACTTGCCTACCATTGTTCTTGTTTCGTTTATTGTTGTAAACTATTCATATTATTTTTTTTACGAATTGAATGATCCCAAGACAAAAACCTTCGACTTAGTATTAAAATTAATTCTTATTTATTAATTTTTACAAAAATGTACCTACTTATCCAAAATTAGGTATATTAAAATTATTGTACTTATTACCTATTTTTATTTTGTATTAATAATTTATATATTACCGAATGTGAATTTCTCCTATAAACTAATTTTAATAATGTTACTGAAGAAATGGAAAAATGTAATAAAAATATACTATAATATATATAATACTCTTAATTGTTTTTTTAATCCGTAAACACCCTCTTTCTATTGTGTTATAACTTACTATGTCTCTAAGTATCTACATTTTGTCGTACTTTTTATTTTTTATATATATATATATATGTAATTCTATTCCTTTAAATAATATTTTGGTTATTTCTATTCTATATCTAATCTTTGAAAATTTTTGACGTTTGTATATAAAACAAAAAATAAAATAACATTAAAAATGTTATGTTATATACAATTGTTATTAATATTTTATCATAAACTAAAAAAAAGCAAATAAACAAACAATAACACAAAATCCTAGTTCCATATTTACAATACTCTATGGTCTCTTGACTCTTGAAAATAGAACGCGCAATTTGGCGCCAAAATTCGGCGTCATTCTAACAGACCGCGCCTCACATACGAGCCCCGCCCCATATACTGTGGCCAATCGCACGACTCTAAACACCCTCGCGCAACACGCATATTGATCTGCGGACACAGCTCGAACCGTTTACATTTCGACATATCACACGCTAAACACCGACAAACAATAACATGTGTGCAGAACTTGAATTATTTTAAACTGTATCAATGTGATAAGGTTGAATTTTCATTAGCTTTGCCAATTGGACTTACTACGGATCATTTTCAAATAGAGGTGTAATTTATAATCCTTTTGAACTATTAGAAACCTGATCTTAAGAGCGCGTATTAAGGTTTAATTTTATTTAAGTTATTTTTTTACAAAACGAAAATTATTACTTTTCGTCTACTTTGACAAAAACGATAAATACGATATTAACATAACTGAAATTAATTATATAAATCAATTAGTTCATTGACCTCATGTTTGCAGTTCTAATGAACGGGCCTTATATATGCAAAATGATAGTTACAGTCATTGTTTAAGATGTTTATTTCAAATATATATATATATATATATATATTTTAATTTTTAACTTCTAATAGTAGTGCCATCTAGCGATGAATTCTAAAAATAGATGAAACCATCTAAGAGTCGCCATTTTGCAGTAAATTTAGAAATTGTATAACTACTATCAGAATTCTAAATGGTATTATTACTCAACGCTAGATGGCTCTGTTCACTTTTTATTTGCTCATCTTTAGATTGATATTTTTCTGTACTAAATATACTAACAAAATTAAATTAGATGATTCATTTAAATAATCTCGGTATGTTAATGATTGACAAGCTGTATGGATGTAACATATTTCAAGTAATAAAATAATTGACACAAAACGGTAAAAAACTTTATTTTCGTATGCAAAGTACAGCCATAAAATATATCACAAAATTAAGTATATATCACAAAATATTTTATTTGATATATAGTTTTATTTATTAACTTGTTTTACGGGCCTGAGTTTTAAAAATAATTAAAAATATAATTTTTATAGTCACAGGGCCTAACTCTGCCTATCGATATCGGGGTAAACCGCCTACTCCCAATTACCGGCGCTGCAGAACAATTACAGGTTAGATATTTGTTAACAGGCCCGCGCCAAGCCTAATCGGCGCCGTCGAGCAACTGTCTTATATGAGCTTTTTTTGTAGTGGCGATATTAGAAAACAATGGTTTAGTCCAATCAACAAGTCTTTTTCCGCAAGTTTTTAATAGGAAATCCAATGTAAATATTAAAAATTTGAAATTTTTAAGTATAGGCCCGGCGCCTTTTTGACTCGGTGCCGTCGTGCGCCGCACGACTTTGCACGTATGGATGGCGCGGGCCTGTTTGTTAAATAGAATCTATAACTGATACAGCTTCGATATTGTACAAATATCAAAGGTGTAACAATTCTGATGAGCCTCTTATAACAAGAAGACAAATTTAACACGACAGAAGGAATTAGGCCCTCTTATTATACTTTATATTTGATTAATGACACACAGTAAAATTTATAAAAAAAAATAACAATTCTGATGAGCCTCTTATAACAAGAAGACAAATTTAACACGACAGAAGGAATTAGGCTCTCTTATTATACTTTATATTTGATTAATAACACACAGTAAAATTTATAATAAATAATAAAATAAAATAAATTAATGTTAATTAAAAAAAATGTTGTGATGGGAAAATGAAATAAATAAAGATACTGTGATATTATATTGGTGGTTTTTATATTACTAACGTTATACTAATTACATTGTAGAGAATTATAAAAGTATCTATTTATTAAAATGTAAAGTTTGTAAACTTACGTAAGAGTGTGGAAATCAGTGTTTACATTAATATAATATTACTTGTTGTTAATACCTAGTATCATTCTTTGTTATCGTCAGCGTCTTTGATATTTTGTGGCCATGCAAATTCCAAATTACTCAGTATATTCACATCATCATCATACAGTTTTACTCATAAAACAATATGTACAATTACATTAACAAGTAATATCGATTTTATTATTTCATTACATGCATTTATTAAAAAAGAACATCAGAAAACTTATTCTGTAATACACATAAGGTTTCAATATTTTTCTATTTATGACTAAATATTATATAAATATGATCACTGGTTATAAATACAGAACTTTCTAATAAAGAACAGAACAGTTATTTTTTCTTTAAACTCATTTTATAATAAATAACATAAATAAATATTTTTAATACTTTTTTTAAAATTAAATATAGTGGATCCCTAATAATGGATCCTGGCCCTTGTTTACTTTTGCCCCCCATGTTATCCAACATATACAAACAAACCTGCACCTAGTACATAGATATTTATATTACATAATAGTCTCATATTATAGATGTCAGATTATAGAACATTACTCATATTTAGATTTCAACAAATCCGATAATCAAACACCATGTTACAAAACATTTAAAATAAAATTATCAAATTACTTCAGGTCAAGTATAATATTTTCTACATATAACCTTCATTTCACAAGTGCATTGTGCTTTAATATTAAAAAAAAATCATAAATATAACCTAAAGAATAATAAAAAACAATTCTATCACACTTCTCTGGACCTTCCTTCTTTCAAAGGTTCGTTCAAAACTAGAGGTATATCACCTCCCCCATTCTTTGGCACCCAACCAGCCGATTCCTCCTCTATTCTCTTCTTTTCTTCTTGTAATCTTTCATACTCATTTATTTCTATTTGATATTTTGGTGTTGTTATACCAAAGAAGTTTGCCAATGATTCCCCTGCATAATCCATTGCATTGAGAACTTTGGAACCAGATTTTGATGCATAATGTGAAAACCAAGGACCCCAAGGTAGAGATTTCTGAAAGATATAAAAAGGATAATATCAAGGTTTATCTGTGAAGTTCCCGCTACCGGACAAGTTTCCTCTCCTATTAAGGAGAAGGTTAGAACCTTAATGCACCATACTGTTGAGGGTTGGCGTTGGTATATACATACATATGTGTGTCAAAATTTATCCAATGTTTGGAGTGTCCTCATAATGTTTTCCATCACTCAAAACATGAGAAGAACTTAAACACTTTAACACTTGAAAACTTGGCAGAGCTATCCAGGGTTTGGGAACCCGCATGTTCTAACCACGAAGCCATCTCGGCTGATAATTAATCTCTTAAAGTATAATTGTTATAATTTACTTTAGAGTGTAGAAGGATAAAATAATAAGGAATATCAGAAGGAAAATTTTAGTCCTGTTAAAATATCTTAAATAACATGTTATGATTAGTACATTAATATTTTATGTAGCACAGTTTATTTTTAAGTGGTTATTATTAATTTATTTGATTGGTTATTACTTGTACAAGTAATTTTTAAATCTATAGTTATAAGATAAAGTAAATTGCATTATTAATAAAATTTTAAAATATCTTATGTCAATTTTATATAAAATCTTAATACTTATAAATATGAAAACTTATGAGATTAGATGTTTGGATATAAACTTTACAACAATGTAGCTTGTACGTCAGACTTACATGTAGTCTACTTTTTATCTACATAGCTTGCAGTTGAAACCAGGAAGGGATTGCAGTTACATCTAAATATCAATGATATATAAATCATATTTAAATAAATCAGTAAATATTTAATTATTAGAAAGGGCTTTAAAATCCTTTCTAAAGAGTAGATGAAAACCATCAGAGTTCGAAGTGGCAAGTGATTTGCCAATAAAAGTGTTTTCAATAAAATATTTACCATTGCTTCAAAAACCTACATTCCCTTATCAAGTGATAACATATTGTTTTGCATTATTAACCTTAATTGGGCTCTTAAATTGATTACTTTATTGAAATTTAATGTAAACTGGTAGACAGGTGATTGGTAGAGTTATATACTACATAACCAGAATAAAAACCTTATTTCATCAATAACTAAACCTAAGTTATGTTAGTCAAATTTAAACATGCAACAGTTTATGAATGTAAAGTTATCAGCTCACTAATTACTCACTGGATCTACATTTTCATCGCTCTTTTTAACACTTTTAAGTTCATTCACCTTTTCTTCTTCGATTTCTTCTTCTATTCCATCGCTAAAGTGTATAACTCTTATAGGCCTGTTTATAGTCACTTGTACTTGAGAATCGAGCCGATTTTCTTCA
Source organism: Hypolimnas misippus (assembly GCA_037950945.1). Classification (NCBI taxonomy): domain Eukaryota; kingdom Metazoa; phylum Arthropoda; class Insecta; order Lepidoptera; family Nymphalidae; genus Hypolimnas; species Hypolimnas misippus. The sequence continues at coordinate 5,062,446 of JBBEEQ010000019.1, forward strand.
CCAGTTTCCATTTTAAGACCGATATAGAAGGTCACTACTAATACAAGTTACAAATTTAGATATTTCGTCATTGTTTACGAACAAATTATCCAATATTTTGTGAATATTCTTCAATGAATCATTTAATGCTCCTTTGTTGTCTTTCTGAAATGTCAAGTTGACATAGATGAAGGAAGTAGTGAAGCGCCATTGCGCTCTATCGACATTTAGTGAAGCGACACTACAATTAAATCGAAAAAACAAAAACAATGTCACAAAACTAGTACTCTCGTGAAAAATATAAAATCGAGATAGCTTTAAAATCCCAAATCATTATTCAATGTATTCAGAAGTCGCGAACTGAATCAATGATATTACATAACTATAAATACATATATTATAAACTCGTAAAAATTTATCAATTTACACTCAGAATAGCAACGATTTTACGATAACGTTACCGAGTGACTATCTAATAAGTAAATATGAGTGTATATCTTCAATTCAATTCAATTATTTGGTTAATTGCAGTGTATATATTTAAGCCAGCAAGATAATTGACGATCTTGTCAAGTTGGCAATTGATACAAAATTTTTAACATTAAATAGTACGAACGTAACATGTCTACAGTTATAAAATATCATTGTACCCTTTGTATCGCAATTGAAAGTTAGCAGTTAAATAGGAAATTACCATTTTGAATTTTAAATCTTTGTTATTGTTTTTAAAATACCTTAATTTTTTGCAATATATATTCTTTGTATGTATGTATATTTTTACAATATGTATATTTTTATATGTATATTTTTACTTTGGTAATGCCAATGATTACAGCTTGTATACAGCCTGGCTAGGTCATTGGTACTTAGGCAGTCACATACTACTACGGAAAATCGCTATGAAGTAGCTAGCTATAAATAATAATCTCTTTTACATCTCGGGTTACTGGCAGAGATCTCTTGTAAGAGATAAGTTATCCTGTGTACACTTTCTTTCTTCATGTATACTTTTATCTGTAGAAATTTTATTTGGTACATAAATAAATAAAAAAAAAAATAAAAAAATAATCGTTGGTGCCGTCAGAATTATTTTAAAGGGGTTACCATCTGTCATGTATATTTCACTTGATACCTTACATCCAACTGTGGGAACCTATAATAAGTGCATAACATTGGATTACACATAAAAAATATGTTTCTAGAAACGTCATAATTATTCTCGAAAAAATACCAGAAAGGAAAAAAAATATCGAAATTTAATTTTTTTATCGATACAGTTTTTATGTGTATCGACAATAGACATCACTAAACTACAATGCAGCACTGCACCGGCTTAGTATGTAAATGTCAAAATAATCAAATCTATTTTACGTATAATATCTTTCCAATCTTGAATATTTTCGACTTAAAAAAATAATTGCCATGTGCATTACGGATTATAAATTACTTAGTGGTAGAATAAAATATTGGGAGATCTATATATAATCAATTATAATCATTAAATAAATAATTAAACTTAGACATAAATCAATAATACTACTAAAAACATGGAGGCTTTTTGTAGGGGATGCCTTACTAAGTACGATCCGGTAGAATTAGTTCAGTATAATGAAAAGAATAGAAGGTTATTTGTATATTCCACAGGTTTACAGGTAATTTACATAATATTATATGTTTTTGGGATCTTTGTTATCTCACATGCATTATTATTTAGTTAATAAAAAGTCATTATCACTAATTATATGAATAATGTACCTTTAATTCTTGATGTAATCAGCATAATGTATGCTAGCTTGTATTTATTAAACTTATATTAACAAAGAAAACTTATTCTAGTGGAAACTTTAATTCAAAAATTCAATCATTTACAGGTCAAACGAACTGACTCATTCACATTCCAACTATGTAAAGACTGCTGTATAAACATGAAGATGGCTTGTAACTTTAAAAAGAATTGCAGGACCTCTGACAAAAAACTCAGAAGTTACTTAGATTTGAAGGAGTCGGGTGAAAGTGTAGAATTTACCACATTCCTTAAGAATAACGACGATGGCTTGAAGATCAGGTAATATTTTCGTTATATGAAGTTTACAATGAATGCTTTGCACACTAGATTAATTTCACTTGGCCTATTAATAAAAAAAAATAATTTATTTTGTGTGTTTGCTTCCTTGTTTTGAATTAAAGACTTTTTTCACATAGTTTTATGTTGTTTTAATTTTTCATATAGGAATATAGCAATGTTGTAATCTAATTTTGTATTAGTGATAATGCATTGTTTACAACATTATAATTCATTTTATTTCTGCCAACTATAAAAATAAGTGAAGTATCATCAACAAACAATACACTGTGACCAGTAGTTTTGGCACTCACTACACTGATTTACATATACATGCTGATAAGCAATAATGTGTCAACCCACAAAACATCAAATCCGGAGATATTGATGTGTTCTGGTAATGCTTCACCTATTTAACACTATCTAAAAAATTTACAAGTTTACCAAGTACAGTAAACAGCTTCTTAATTTAATGCTTCAAATTTAAGTTTGTTCCATATTTTGCAGTTTATATAATAATCTTATATATTTGAAAAACTTTTAATTATATCAATCTGCTTTTAATTCATTATACCTTTTATTTATTTAAAAAAGAAAAGATGGATATATACTTTTTCAAACAAATTTTTTCAGAATAAGTAGGACATCTTTAGACACCATTTTCTTAAAATGAAGTCCATGCAGCTTAACATAGTATTTCTTATCAGTGTCCATATATGGTTATTGCTACATTCCTATAAGTCACAATAAGATGTTATATAGCACCAATGATTATAAAACTATATATTATAAGCTCATAGATTTTGTAACATATAATATATGTATAAATTTAACATATCTAAAATTATGAAATATCTTTGTATAGTCTATAATATTATATAATAATCAGGCTATCTAACTGGCTTGCATATTAGTATGAAATATAGATTAATGAGATATACAAAATTAGGTTTAATAGTTTGAGCAATAGATTTTATTACTTGTATGTTTTACAGGCTTCCTCTCAATATTGGAAACAGCACACCAGCACATAATAAAAACAGAGATGATGACAATGGTATATATATTTCATTTATATATTATGCCTTATATGCCTTATATATTTTAAGAATGTGATACGAAGTTTGTTGAATAGATAATAGTTGTATTTATTTTCATAACTGTATATATTTAACAAAAAAATAACTAAAACAAATAGTATTTTTAATTGCTGAAATTAATATTTTGCTACATTAAATTTTTTTTTAATTAAACTATAGCTTCAACAAAAAACATTTTAACAGTGCAATCAGTTTTTTAAATAGATTTACTAATTTAGTTGAAAACTAGCATTCTGCCTGTGTGGAAGTCGTTTATATCGCGCTCCCGTTTACGGTGCCACAGTGCAATTTGTCGGAATTAAATAAAATAGCCTGTCTTTTTTTTAGGCTCTAAACATTTAATCGGTTCAGTAGTTTAGACGTGATTGCATAACACAGACAGAGTTCCTTTCACTTTTATATTAGTAAGAATTTAAATTATTATATAAGATCAACACTAAATGTTTCAGAATCAACATGCACAAGCATACAAAACTTCATGACGGATATCCTCCAAGTCGACGATATTCCCGACAGTGAAGCTCGTATCATCAGAGAGGTAATAGAGGAGGAAGCTGATATATCAGAGGACTCTCTCGACTCCCACTGGCTACAAGATGAAGTATCTATGGATAGTGACTTTAGATTGGATTTCAGGTAAAAATTGTTTCTACTTGAAATAAGTCTGTCCTTTTACATTCTATGTTTAATTATTAATAAATAAAAAAAAAATGTTTGTATAGAATTTAAGTAAAGGTCTTACAACTGGAAAAAAGTTTTTTAAGTAGAAGAATATGGCAGTAAGCTATTTCTTAAAATGTCTTCTGAATTTATAATAACCAAAGTTTTTATTTCATAAGAAGATATGAATATTTTTTTATACTTTTTATCTTTTTTATAATTTCCTTTACTATAGTAGTCGGCCAACTGAAAACGAAACAGCCAATTTCAGGCATTCTAATAGTCTTTATTATGACTATATACAATTTTAATAGTATGTTTATTTTTTTTTTAACAAAATATATCCACGATAAACAACACCTATGGCTTAATTTTTAATCTAGGCATGTATGCATTTTCCTTCTCAATATTTTCTTCCAACACTAAACATCATTTCAATAGCTTAACACCTAAAATTTTGTGGTGCCGATTTGAACTAATTAGTTCTTATAAATTAAATCTATTAACTGTTAAAATGTATTGAATGTATTTTCAGAATACTACTGCTTCTTACAACACCTATCTGATTTTGTAATTAATATAACTTATATACATGTGATGATATTATTGTATATTTAATTTTTAAATTCTAATTTGCATTTCGTTTATAAAGGTCAGAATTAATTGAGAAATTATATAGTTATTTGTTTTCTATATAACTTTAATTGTAAAAGTTGTTTAAAAATATAGATTATATCTAGAATTAATGGTTATTTATTTTTTTACAGTTTTAGTCCTTTTTCTGCACCTGGATCAGTTAATAATGATAATGGTAATAATGATAACAAATATAGTAATGATAGCAATGATAATAATGATAACAATGTAAACAATGATAATAATGATAATGAATATATCCCTAAAACATCAATCAATCAATTGGAAGATAAGAAACTAGACAAAGATGATGAAGCAAAAATAATAGACAACATAGAAGATAATGTAGACCAAATTTTCACAACTAAACCTGTTTATAATTTGAATGAAAGTCAATTCGAGAATGGATTCAGTTTTAATTTGAAACAAGACGATAAAAAATGCATAATTGATGTTAATCTTGAAAATGCATTGAAAAATGATACCGCAGAGAAAGTATTGTTGGATAAAATACTTGAAACTCCTCCAAGTAAGTATATAAAAAAGTACAATTAACTGAAAATATTATTTAATTTTTGAATGAATGTCATATAAATATTTTTAAACAAACTTAACAAATTGATATTTGCAATATCGAAAACGCTTACAAAACTATAAGTATGGACCATGGATAGGAATGCTTTTACGCGACTGACTCAGAAGGAGGGTAATGTTTTTAATATATATGGGTGAGTTTGCATGTGTGTTTCATTGTGATCTGTTTAAACGGCTAGAGCGATTTTTAAGCGTTAAGGTGTTATTAGATTCGTATTCTTTCATATGCTTTGTGACGTCAGTAAAAAATCAACATGGCTGTCTTAAATTGTCATAATAAAACCATTTTTTTAAACAACCGACTTTAAAATCTAGTTGCGCAATTTCGTTAACATACTTCTTCCAGTTATTTTGATTTTAAAATAAAACTATCAAAGCGATTTTGATAAAGAATTTTTAAAATCTGTTAATAAATGACGGAGTACTGAAGTAACAACGATTAAAAAAAACATACGTAGTGTTATTGAGAACCTCCTCCTTTTTGAAGTCGGTTAAAAACTGGTGAATCACTGGCGTTGTCTTTTGCAGCCTATACAGTTTGACCGATTTCGAAGAGCAAGGTGTTGTTATTAGGCTTTCAAGTTTTTTTTTCTTAAATTACTCAAGCCTTGTTTACAATATTTCTTTTCAGTGATTCCGAATCTATCAGAACCGCCTACGCCATTAATAACGAATATTCTATTCGGAGACAACATAGATCCCGATATTGATACGACACAAGAAGTTATTAACAGACTCGATGAACCAATAAAAAAAATTGATAACTCACCACAAGATATCGATATCATTGATGAATTGCTTAACGTTGATGACATTAAAGGCAACGATGACATCGATTTCGATAATAGTTTAATGGGCATTGAAGAAGTTGAAGATATAGATGAATATTTCAATAAGCCATTAAATGAATCAGATACCAAAGATGATAAAGATTCTGTTAAAGCACCATCGTCACCCGTTGAAAATAAATATTGCATTAATAATTTCTATTGCAAAATGTGTAAAAGACAGTTCAAAAACTTGGTAGCGCTGAAAGTGCATTGTACGAAGTATCATAATATTAAAATCGAGAAACCGAATACGAAGCGTATTCGAAAGAAGTATGTGTGTGACTTTTGTGGGAAATTATTTGAATCGTCTCGATGTATTGTTAAACATCTTGAAAATCATCAGGTATTATACAATTTTAATTTTAATCGACTTCCAAAAATTACAAAATTTTGGTCTAATTCTTCTTTTCTTTTAAAGTGCTATAAACTATAGTATTTTCTCATTGGTACTATAAACTATAGTATTTTCATTAAAATCCGTTCAGTAGATTTGTTTTAAAATCAAAATAACTAAAATAAGTATATCATTCAAGTATATAATATATTAAGTAATTTGCTTTTGAAGTTAGTTCCCCTTTCTACTAGTCTTGTCTGTATTTATAGTCAAACTCAATTCTGATTTAATTTTAAGTATCGTTATATAATAGGCATGAGATTTAATGTCCACTAAAATCAAGTAGCATTTGAGATATTACATTTGGGATTGGAAAGCTTGTTTCAAAATGTTGAAATATTTCTGTTATTTTGAAGATGCTAAAAGCTTTTTTTTATTATTAAATATATATAACTTATTTTAAGGCACAATTTCATTAAAGTAGAGGTCTTGAATTTTTTTAATATTTATTTCAAAAAATCATGACTTGATTGCCAAAGTTTTTTTTTAATTATTTTAATAAAGATATTTTTAATTAAAAATCCAAGATAAACTAAATAATCTAAGTTATTATTAGTCACCGTATTCAAGTTTTGATTATAAATTCTTGTTTCAGAAACTCAAAACATATGAATGCACAAAGTGTAAACTGACATTTTCATCGGAAAGTAGAATGAAGTTACATGAAAGTAGTCACACTGGTCAGCGGGTTAAACTCAAAAGTACTAATCCTAAAGTGAGTAAATGTAACTAAGGCGAGAAATACATTTGTAAGTTTTTCAAGAATAAAGGCTTTTATCAAGAAAATATTTTATCAAGAATAAAGGCACAGACAGTAAATTTTTTCAAGTGTGAAGCAAACTTATGGAAATATTTATGAAAGTTTAAGAGAAAAACTTATAGGTGTAAATCTCAACAAAAATATATCTTTGTAGTGAACAGTAAATAACTCGATCTAAACGTTTAATCTTGCGGTCAAAGGGGCATAATTAAAATGCATTTTTAGGGTTCCATACCTGAACGGTTCTAAAAGGACCATGTTACTAAGTCTCCGCTGTCCATTCACTTTGTCTGACACTGGGCTGTATCTCATGAACCATAATTTTATTTATGTATGAAAATTGCTGGTAAAATAGGTAGGCGCAACACCCAATGTTAAGTGATCACAGTTTATTTTTACTTTTAAATATCGATTCTGCTAATGCTGGTAAATTGTCCAACACATGCCCAATTTACACTTTGTATAAATAACGATAGTAAAACTAACAAGTGTAAATCCCTTATATATGGATGCTAATAATCAATATTATGTCAAGCCACACGGGCTTCATTTTGAACAAAATGGTGCCCAAACACAAAGTTTCATTTACATCTTTTTTATTCTATTTTAATAAAATATATATAATTAATTAAAAGCAGATTGGTATATTAAAAAGTTTTATCTAATTATAAGTTTTTCAAATATAATAGATTATGTGCAGTACATAGCAAAATATTGAGCACATTTCAATATTCGAAACATAAAATTAAGAAACTTTTTCCGTACTTATTTAGTTTAGATGAACTGAAACATTATTGATTAATATTAAATACGTGGCACTTCAAAATACATCTATATATCCGAAGTTGAAATTTTGTAGATTGACACATTATTGCTTATATATTCTCCATTTCATGTTTCAGAAGAAATATATCTGCAGCATCTGTGGAATAGAGTACAGTTCTGCTTCAAACTACAGAGTTCATCAGAGGCGGCACATGAAAGAATTCACAATATCTTGTAAACTATGCGGACAAGGATTCTATAGAAAATACGATTTCGAAGTTCATAAAAGGTAAAAGAAATAAATGTTTAGCTAAAAAATATTAATAACTGGACTGGTGTAGAGGTATTTAATGTGTCTTTAACGCTTACAGGTTCGATCCACATTCAGGGTATACATATATGTTATTCAGTATTTTTTTTTACACTTGATTCAAACAAGGTCTGTTATAAGTTTAGAGTGTTTGTCTGTGGCATTGTAGCTCTCTAAACAAATGGATGAGTGATGCCAGTTTGTTTAAAAACTGATGTAATCGAGAATTTTTAGCATTATTTATGAATATCTCTTCAGATGTTTGACGTTAGCCTTTTCTAGTTGTTTAAAGGATCTGCGAAATATCTATAGGTCTAATCGACTTGAGATTTATTGTACTGTGAATGATATCAAAATAAGTAATAATTATATTAGTATTAGAATAGTTGCGTAACATTGACCTGATACTGCAGCATACCTGAAATCAGCAGGATACACAACTCCTCGCCAACTTACAACATATTATTGCTCATTGAAATTATCATCAATGGGTATTCCTTAAAATTATCAATTTTATATTATTTCTAAAATTAGTTGTGGTCCTATCATGTCATCATGGATAATGATGGTTTACTTTTTATTAGTAATTGAATGAAAATAATTGTATAACTGTGTCTGGAAGCACCCTACGCACACACACAGACTACAATAAACATCCTTATGGCCTGTAAGGACGTTTACCGTGATGGAAATCGAACCTATGACCGTTAGCGCTTTTCAGTCGCAGCGACCATATCTGATTACTTTTAATAACTTAATACATATTCATTATATGATTGAAAAATATTTAAGCTAGACAGTGAACTTCGTCAGTGGACGATAAGAAAACCCTTTAATTGTATGCAATGATAGCAAAACGAGTAAATGGTTTAATATTATAAACAGGGACCGACTAGTTAACTGTTTTAAATTAAAGTTGTTTTTGTACATAGTTTCATACAAATATCAATAAATGATTATGTTATGAAGGATAATATCGATTTTTGTAGAACAACTATAAACAGTAATAAAAATCTTAAAAAAAAAACTAGAAATATTCGTATAAGATATAACGGGGTTTAAAAAAAATGAAGCATTTGTTATAGGAGCACTGTCGCCTGAAACACAGGTTTTTACCTAGCTCAGGGACAGTAGGTATTATTTGTACACCTATTTAATTTTTAAACTGAAATTTGTAAGTTATATAATTGTAAACATGTTTTGGCTTAAATAAACATTATATTATTATTATATATTTTTATCTTTTAGGAAACACACTGGAGAGAGACCATTCAAATGTCAATTCTGCCCGAACCGTTTCACGCGGATCGATACTCTAACCAACCACGTGAAACTCCATACTGGTAAAATATGCATAATTTTATTATTTTTAGGAAGCGTTCAAGTATTAATAAATTGAAAAATTAAAATAATATTAATAGTATTGTAGCCACACTAAGTACTTTATGCAATATTATTGTAACTGTTAAGTAAAAATGGTCACTTAAATGTAAAGTTTATGGCGAGGGAGAAAAAACGTTACGCCTTGCATCATGTCATAAATCTTCAAAAATTATGATACTAAGGCCTTATGGGCATTTTCCATTACGTAGTGTATTGTATTTGTAGTGCAACTGACGATATATCAAAATTAATTTATGTTAAGCATTGATTTTAAAAATGGTAAGTTTGTGTTGAGAATATCACTTCTCAAAGAAATTAGTTATTTTTAAATATTAATCTATATAGACGAAGTCGCGAGTACATGCTATTTCATTATAATGTATGTCTAATCTTATTTCAGACGAGAAACCCTTTTCGTGCCAATTCTGTGACGCGAGATTCTGCAAAGCGTACGACTTGAAATCCCATAAAAAGAATTCAAAATCATGTTTCCAACGACAGATGCAAATAGCAGTTAACAGTCAAAGCAAAGTCCTGGACGATATAACGGTCACTAAAGCTATCGTCTATTAAAGTGATTTAATTGTAAATATAATTTAATAATAAATATTTAAAAAATAATAAACATATCATTAAAAGAAGCGTTATCATTGATTTTAAATTACTTTATTTCTTCTGTACAAAATAATTTTAAGTAACATCAGTGTTGTAGAACCTTTGGCCATTAGTGTCCTTAAATACATAGAAGATTTTTAATATAAAATTAAAACATAATTTCAATATTAAAAAAAATTATTAAATAGTACCATAAGTTTGCTGGCTCGTTGTAAACCATTTAGATACATTTTTATTTTTGATGTAGCCTCAAAAGTTACGTCAGTTTTCTATTAAACTGTATACACACAATAGTAATAAATAATTTTATTGACCACCAAAGGTTCGCCAGTCTTGATGTAATACAATAGAACATTCATGAAATTATGAGCATTTGTGAATAAGCCCAAATAATCATATTAATTAAATTATTAAAGTACATGAATTTCATACATCAATTGTAATAAATAATATTAAAACATTGCTACTATTGACATGGTAAAGTATAAAAAGTACTAAGTTACATACAAAACCAATCTGTATGGGAGATGACTTTATATATTAAAGCAATACACTAACATGGGCTCAACAGATTGTATTTATACAAAAAACAATAAGTAACTAATCCTTAAAAATTAAATTTGGCTTTAACAACTAAAATATAACATTGACAACAAAACATTTTATTACCTTGACAATTTTTTTTTCATACAATACGTAGAGTATTGAAAAAATGTATGTAACATTTCATAAGTATTGACCAGCAAAATGTGATGTAACCAACATTCAACATCTGTATATAAATATACATATTTCATTCTATCATATTATGTATTTCATTTAACTATTACTGTTATTTCCACTATTGTCGTAATTTAATAAACTTTTCATAACATCAATACTAATATAAATAGTTATCCCCTGAAATATAACTATATAACATAACAAAAAATTGCAAAAATTTGTCGAAGCTGGACGAACAACTTTTTTTATTTCGATTTCGTTTACTAAATAATAATCAAAACTATTATTTCACGAGTACATTAATAGTTTGTGAATCTGAGAAAGATTTTTACAAACAAGAAAAAAAAATTAATTCGTAAACAATGTGGAATCAAGAGTTAACGACTACACAATAACAGTTATATCGATTTAACATTTATTCCTGTTTCTTACCATAGTTTCTTGTCACATTCTAAGCTTAGTACTCAGCACCTTTGATTTCCATCATGAACATTTGAGTCCAACAGTTACACATATTTACTAAACTATTTTAAGCTAAGACTTTTGGCCTTTCGATCGGTGGCTCGGTGCACTTGAAATAATGCAATTGTCTGCTAACTGTACACGCATTGAAGTGTTCTCTTTCCTTAATTCTGTTAATTCTTGATTGAGCCTTAATACTTCTAGTACAAGTTTGTCATTGTCTACCTCCAACTTTTCCAATCTGTTGTATAGAAAAATAACTATTTGATAAATATATAGTATAATGTTTATATAATGTATACCTCGTTTCACGTAAGCGTGACGGTCTGAACAGGAGACAAGTCCGGACTCCCGCATGATACAGTCGAGTAGACAAGACTTAAAATATTGAATATATATTGTCATAATCTTATTGAATATTTTCAGCCTTTATATGATATTTATAATCTATTTGTCTTTACTTGACTTATCTGGTAAATGAACTCAACCCAGAACGAAAATCACGAGTTCTCAAATTATTACACTGATTCAGTATTAATGCTTTATACTATTTTAGAAACACATTCGGAAGGAATTGGACTAAAAACTACTAAACCACAATTGAATAATTATTAAAACACATTAATTTGTCGTATATGATTATATAAGAAGTATTTAATCATTAAATTAAAGAAATGTTTGAACGACTGTCCTGGAGCTTAATTTAGTGATCAGCGCAGCGTATTGCGCATAGTTCAGACTGAGACACTTACGTGAAACTAGGTATACATATATTTAAAGTCAAAACTGTAAATAAAAATAAGTCTTAATACAGATAGGCAATCATAAAAAGTATTTAAGCCAGTATTTTTAAGAAAAAACATTGTGAAATAATTTGTAATTTTTAATGTTTAATTCTGGGATATTCAAGTTCAGAGGAGCAGTGAATGTAAGTTGTATGAATCTGCTTAAAGACCATCGGCCAGACTACTTTTTATTAATATATTGTACAAAGAACGAAAATAAAGACACAATTATAAATCAGTAATTCAGTATTTTTAAAAGGTACATTTTACTTCTGGAACATAAATTTGATTTATTATTGATTCATAATATGTGTCCACATAAAATTATGCAGTTTCCTTATTCTATAACTTAAGTTATGATTGAACAGGCTTCCCCAAAAATTTAAAATAATTTTACTTACTTTTTTTGTTTCTCTGTGAGTTCAGTGATGTGATCACATGCTTTTGCTAGAATGCCACCCTTACTAGCTGTATCAGGAAGACCAGAGTTAGGTACTAGAGCGGCTAATTTTGTAATCCAACTATTTATTTTGTCCCTCCTCCTTCTTTCCACTTCATTGTGTGTTGCCCTTCTTTTATCATCTCGCTAAAAATAAAATTTTTAACTTTTATCTTGTTCTACTAGTGAAATATAATCATTTTTGTGATAGAACCTAACTGTAGTCGACTCATATACAGCTGATTTGACTGTGGACTGTTAAATACATTTGTGGCACCTCTAATGTCACAAATATTCACGAGCAGTGATGATTATTTTACATCAGGTAATGTGAACTCACTTGTGTTGGAAATTATTAAAAAAAAAAAATTGCTTTTATAGATTGAATTAATAAAATTTATGAATAATTAAATTCTTACCTTCTTGGCTGTTATGGCTTTGTTTTGTAAAGGTTGCCGTCTGATAACTTTCTTTTGTGTCGCACTTGTTCCAAAAACTTGTACAGGGTTGCTTATAACATAGAACTCTCCGCTTGGTATCACTGCCAATATGCAAATAACATGTTATTTAATTAATTCAAGTAAAATTTTGTATGCCCTAAATTTGGTTAAACATTATCTCTATTTCCATGTATAAAAATCCATGTAATCTATAAAAGAGTGGAAGATGTCTTAACCATAATTAAACATGGATATTAATTATACATTTACAACATTTTTAAGGTTGTAAATTATTTAGATAAATCTACAATAAAATTACAACGAGTTTGCATTGAATAGACTCTGAAACCATTACACTGATTTTAAAACAATTGTTTGTGTTAGTTAGGGTTTAGTTTTTGTTCTAGTTTTGAGGTTTTTGTATGAGTCGTAGTAGTGAAGCAGTAACCATAAATGTGAGTTAAACCACAAGGGGCATAACTAATTTAGCCTCACTAGTTAAGATCCAGGCACATTTTGTAAGCTTGTTGTTAAATTTCATAAATACATTCCTTAGTGACAAAGTAATCTAACACACAGAAATCAGAATCAGACTTTTCAAATTGGAGTTAGTTCATGAGACTATCCCGTTCATACAAAATACTCACTTTAGCCATTTGTTTTAGTATAGAGGCATCTATATGAATATTATAGTGACATAGTTTTGTGTGTGCCAAGTAAACTATTGAACTGCTAAGCCTGTTTCAAAAATTATGGTACCATTTGACAGGTATTCTGGACAGTTATAAGCTGTTTTGTTTGTTATTTTAAATCAAAATTTACTGATAAACAATAAAAGCTGCAAGAAGAAGATTATTATATATTAAACTTACCATGTGTTGGAGAATGAGAAGACATTGTGTTTGGTGTTTCTTCGCCTGTCATTTGCACAAGTTTATATGTTACTGCTCCAGCTAAAAAACATTGACATTTAAAATATAAATGTTTCAAAAATATTAATATATTGTTATATACTAATATATCGAATATCTGTATGATAAATCAATAAATTGTAGGTATAGATACTGACATAAATACAAGATTTTTATGTTTGATAAACAATATTTATATATATGAACTAAGAATATTTATGATCAATCGTAAGGCAGTTGTATTTGTTAAAAGAAGGATATTTATCATATATAGGATATAAAAGGATATATAATTCACATATTCTTACACATACTACAGTACTAATATGTTGTAAAACTTACATATATCTTTAAAACTGTACGAAGAACTGTTATCTTCTTCATTACCATCCAGAAAAGACTGTGAAACTAAATGTGATCTATCACACTCTGCACTTCCTGAAATTATGATAATTGGATTGACTTCTTATTTCACCCATAATTAATTTAATAAACTTCTAGTAATTAAGTCAGAGAAAGCGCGAAGTTAGTGTAATTGGTTAATTGATGTTTAAATTCCTAATAAAGAAGTAATGTATGTTTAATTAAACAATGCGATGTTACAAAATATTAAAAACTTATTTCTTACCGAACGATCCTTCATCGACCATGCCAAGCAACTCACTATCTGCACTGTAAATATTATACAAGATAAACAAATATAACTAAGTTATTCTAATAAAAATAATATCTCGAAAGAAGAACTATTTGCCAAATTGCTAAACTAATGTTGACCTTCGTTGGCACTTTAGATTAATGAAATTATGTAATACAAATGAGACCAAAACATTTATATAAGGTACCGATCATGTTTTACCTGTTATCGAGTGAATTTTCATGGATGTCAACTTCAACTTCCACTTTGGCCATTGCGCGTAATTATTTTTGAATTTTCTAAACTTGATCACGGGGACAAAATAAAGTGGTCATGTGATGATACCACAGACAAATTAACACAGATGATCAAAACTTCAAAAGATAAAATGTGTTGTCAATATATCATAGACAAATATTTACAATTATAATAATGATATTTAAGATAGCTTTAAAATAAAATTAAAGATAAACATTGTGTTTTTTTAAATAGTAATAAACAGATATAATATTTTGAACTAAAGTATTATTAGTAGTTTTATAATATAAACAGTAAAAACTATTACTGTTAAGACATAAATCCGCTAGATGGCGTCAATATGTATTACCAATAAATAATTTATTTGATTAAAATTATCTCAATAAAAATATTATAAGGTATTAGATTTTGCTAGCGATATTATTGTAAGTTTTATTATCCCGGACTACCGTGTGAAATTTATTTATCTCTTTCAGTTCTGTCTGGTTCAACACGCGCGCCACCCATTAGTAGTTAATTGTACTAAGCATGCCTATAACCTTCTCGCAAATGCGAATGTTTGTAGGTTCAAAACCGATCTAACATCACTGAGTTTTCAAGTGCTTTTCCTTATTATTTCATTGGAGCAAACCTGAAAGATCAGCACTAGCTGACTTTTTGGATGGGTACTAACAGACGATGAAAAATAAGTCTAATAAGCAATTTTTGATAAGTTACGAGATCATCTTTATCGTTTTCAAAATTACATGTATACTATTTTATTTATGTACATTAGGTTCCCATAGCAATTCGTCAAACGCTACATAATTGTCTACACTTAGACTCAAAATATTTCTTATTTTTTTTATCGTGACATTTCCTCAACATCGACTTTGATATTACTAAACATAATAAAATGGTAATTTTATCAGGAATCTCTTATTTGATCAGCCGTCGTAGCAACCGAGCGTTTTACTGAGTTATGATAATAAATTTATGTTCATCTATGAATTCAACACACATTTTATCAAGGCCCGTATATGGTAGGTAGGTTGATTTAATTTGTTCGTTCTGAACGAACGAGAAATCCAATTTTGTCTGACTGCGATACATCAATCATAATTTTACCTTTTCGTTTCGATGGACGCGATGAATGTAGTTAATAGAATTTTCGGTGCAAAATATATCACGAAAATTTGAAGTTTGTACAAAATGTTTACTTACAAAAAGTTTATTTTAAAATCGTACTCATTATTCGTTTTTTTTTTCTCAGATCAACTAAAAAGTACTTATTTGATTAATGATTAAACATTAACATGAAAACATCATTATAAAGCTATAATTATATATAACTATAGTTTAATGGGGGATGGAGGATAAGAGTATAGACAAAATATGATGTTAGAGCTTTTTTAAATATAAGTAAAAAAATATTTTTATACGCGGCACTAAATATCTATTCCGTGTGCGTTAGGCAATACAATTCTAAACTTATTAAAACGACGGATAAAAATGTAGCTGGAATTTTGTATTGCGGGCTTTAAATGTAATTACCTATATCTATTGTTAATGGGACTGATGTAAAGGTGATTACGAGTTGTTTTATAATAGGCCGTTGATATCAAGAGGGAGAACTTAGCGATATATTACCTATTAAAAGAGTTTAAAAATAAAGACGTGGACTGTTGATCCCATGTCTTATGCACTATTATCTTCTCTAGAAATAAAATTATCTTTAAAACTGTATATATTATTATAACAAGGATTAATACTATGTGATCGAAATTAGCGCATTGAAAAAAAACAAACTCTTTAGCTATTAGTATAGATATTTAGATATTTTCCATTTGACTAAGGAGAAAATTGCTAAGAAGTAAAAACCCATTTAACCTACATTACACACAAACGGAAGCTTCGCGTGCAGAATTAAAATGGCTAGATCGGATTTTAATTAAATCCCTTGTTTAAAGTCGCTGTTGTACCATTTTTCAAATGTATTTTACAAAACGTTTACAAAAAAACTCTACAAGGCTTTTTAATGCTGATGAAGTTTAATTATTTTAAAAGAAATTAGTTAATTTTTATATCTTCTTAATATAATTGAACTTAATAAATTATCGCGGTGTCCGATTTCATAAAAATCTAATCTACGTTTTGAGTAATTAACGTAGTAGGTACAGACTCAATAGATAGTAGAGCCATTTTGTTCTATTTATTTTCAACCAGCTCGCAACTTCGCCCGAGTGTTGATTGAAAGTAGCTCATGAGTTATTCTGATGTATAAGCTATATTACTCCATAGTTTTATAAAGCTTTGTTCAATAGTTTTTATGGTTAAGAGCAACAAACATCAATTCTCACGAACTTTCGAATTTATAAAAGTTATAAAATAAGTTGAAAATGATAATACAGTCGAGAGAGCATAACAAAACGAATGATGTATTCCAGCCAAAACAATAAAAATGACAAATTACCTACGTAATCAATTTGTCGTGAACATGAATAACCTCGCAAAAAGCGCACTAAAGTTAATTGCACAGACCTCGCGTAAATTGGTCGTCTCAATCTTAAACCACACAAACCAAACGTATGATGCTTTATCACAGGTACTTAAGTGAATATATATTTTGCATACATTACATTACAAATCATTTACACTAATATTTAAAGTGGAATAATTTATTTATTTGTCTGTAAGATATATTCGCTGTAACTACTAGACAGATTTTTTAAAAATATTTCACTTATTAGGAAGCCATATTGTTCCGGAAGGATACAGGTTATGTCGTTAGCGTTGAACTTGCTATAGGGCCACTAGAGGCCAGTGGCCAGGGCGACATAATTTCTAAGGGGTGTAAGAGATTTTCTTAAATATCTTCAATTACAATTTATTATACTCAACCAAACTTTTTTCTCTGTTTAGTAATAGTGCTTTTTCTTCTTCTAAAACATTTTTCACTATGTCCCAAGGCGGCACTTAGGTATTACTAAATAAACATCAAACCATAACCTAGCCGGGCTATCCCGTGTCCGCACGGCAATAAATGAACATTCAAAAACGAAGTTTAAGTCGTGCTAAAGGAGTGCATTTACAATGATAAATACGGTTGCAAACAGCTTCGGCTTGGTTTTTAAAGATCGTGCGGTGAACGATGGTAGAGTCGTGTAAATGCGCGACGATCTTTTAAACGTGTACAAAATGTATACAATGTGTTTGTCGAAAAGGTTAGATATATATGTACGTACTTATATATTTTTAAACACAAGCTTTCCTATTAGAAAATAGGATTATAATGATTATATAATTATTATTCTTAAAAACATTTTAGCGTCAAATATATTTCATACAACATGTTTTTGTTTATCAATTGTGAGTTAGATTAATGGAAATTATTCAATTATAAACAGAAATATTGTTTTCAATGAACTGAAACGAGATAGAATAACAATGGACGTAAAACGAAATACCTTTATCAATTGTTAAACGAATCGAAATAAAACACTATAAATGTAAACGGGGAGACATTTCGTCAGCTTTTTCATCAATTATTTAAAAATCAATTTCATTTATTGAACAATTGAAAGTGAGTATTTTAATTGTTGGTATTTTATAACTAAGTATTTATTATTAGGTATCGGTATGATACAATTACACTGTTTGACGTTAAAAATCTGTACACGTTTCCTACTTTGACAAGCTCGTCAATATTGTTAGCCCAAAAATAGTCTCCCAAGTGGCACGTTGCTAGGCAATATCGTCCAAAGTGGTCGGCTTACAACATATATATATTGATATAATACTATTGATTATATTTGTGAAAAATTTTAAATCCAAAAATTTTGACAATCTTTGCATTCATTCGACATTTTTGAGCGTGAACTCTCCTTCCTATATCCTTAATATCACAAAATTTAACACAAAAGTAACTGTTATTTTGTATTTAGAATTTAACAAGAATTTGCAAGTCTCCTTATGTTACGCGTAGGTAAGTACTTAAAGGAAAGGAAGAATTTATTCATATTTAATTTAACGCGTCTTATCGCGTCACGTCACAAGCTGACTGTGAGCGTCAGCTCGTGACCACGACGAATGCAACTTCGTCGAAACGTCGTATTACTACCATTAGTTATCGCGATAAGACCCGTTATATTAAATATGAATAGCATAAATCGCGAAAGTTTAAAATATATAGGAAGAACTTATTTTTAAAAATCAGATATTTCAATTTTCTTTCTAACCTCATTCGACCTCATGTAGTTTATTGAAATAGAACATTTATCTATACACAGCTCAAACCGCTAAATAGATTGGGTTGAAAGGCACACAGTTACTGACTTATATAACGCATTATATCTGATGAAATGGGCGTTCAAAATTTGCTTAGGAAAATCAAACTAGGCGAGAGCGAAGTCGCGGGCCAACGATATAGGATGAGTTTTTTAACTGCGTGGTAGGCCAAATCCGAAACTATAAGGAACAGCAAAAAACACTTAAAGGACTTTGGGGGGCCAATTTTAATAAAACCTAAAACTGCATCATTAATTTTTTTTTTAATTCATTTTCTGATGATGCCATAATATAGGTGTTTTTTTTCATCAATGGGTTCGATTCCTGGCTAGGAAAAATATTTTTTCAAAAAACTAATGATGCAGTTTTAGTTTTTATCAAAATCGGTTCTCAGACTCCTTAACCATTTTTATATAAATTATATATTATCACTTACTGATCGATCAACGCAGAGCTAAAACCGCTGGGTCTGGAAACATAAAATTTTGCACAAACATTCCTTAAGAGTCGTAAGTGTGCACTAAGAAATGATTTTTGAAAATCCATCCGCTATAACATTAAAAAGAGGGTTGAAAGTTTTTAGGGTATTAAATTCCTAAGTTTACACGAGCGAAGCTGTGGGGAGCTGCTAGTTTCTTATAAAATTTACGATTGTTATTGAATGAGGGTGACGGAGCGTTTCTACGAGACTTCTTTAGGATACATTTTGGACTTATATTGACAGTGTTTTCATTAATCTCTGGGAACCCTTTTCCGGATAAAATATCCCTTTTTATATTGACCTAGGATATAACCCATGCAGAGAATTATATTCATGCAGTGATTTTAAATTACCTGTTTAAAGAGATAGGCCGAATGATAGATAGATATTAGTCCCACAATCTTCTGATCTTAGTAAAATATTAATATGGATAACATTGTCGTCCTACTTACAAAAATTATATATTCTTTATATAAGTGAGTGCAGTCACGGCTTAGTTCACTGTACTGTATATTTTGTATGCCAGACGACTAAATAAAACATATTTTTTAGTCTAGCCGCTACGACATGCCCGCCACCTACTGAAAGTTAATCATTCTTTGTCGGTTATCTTCGGTCTTTTCTTATATCGTCTAATATCTTCAAATTTGAATTTTTGACACATTATTGCTTATCAGCATATACAATCTACATGTGCAAATGTGTAATATCAATCAATAACTATTCCTACTTGTCCTCGAGGCATAGGAGGATTAAATGCGACAACACTGAGGCAGTTATTTCCCACTTGATTGTGTTGGTTGATTGACAACTCTTATCCCTTGGGAATCCCAATCTGCAACCGTAAAGATCTGCTTTGGTTCCAAATCAATAGTCTAAGATATAACGTGGAAATGTAAGGCATATTATTAAAAATATAATATGTAAACGTATCTGGCTGTTTATTGGGAGCTTTTTGCTTCCTACTTTGTTCTCGTTAATGTAGAATTAGTTTTAAATTAACATGCAAATATATTATACAAATAAATAAAATTTAAGTGTCTGTTTGTAATATCAAATTGACAGCTTTTAACTAAATGCATATGAAAGTATACACGGTACTTACGTCAAAAACACAATTTTTATAATTTTTATCCGTCCGTCTGTCCGTCTGTTCCGGCTAATCTCTGAAACGGATGGACCGATTTTGACGGGATTTTCACTCACAGATAGCTAATGTTACAAGAAGTAACTTAGGCTACTTTTATAAAAAAATATATTTTAAATAATAAATAAAAAAAATTACACGAAAACAAAATTGAAACCAATTAAATAGTGATCAATATCCGATTTAATTAGGAAAGGTAAACATTATATAAATATATTTTTTGTTCAAATTAACATATTAATATAAGATATAACATATAACAGTCTGGATTAATGAACATTGTTATTCCAGAGTTAATTTCGCACACACAAAACTCTCTTTTTCTCCTTTATATTAACATAGAATATATTAGTACGTATTTCTCATCATCAGCTACTATCGCCAAAGTGATTGCGGTATAAGATTTTATGTAAAAAAATATCCATTTTATAGATACTGAAGACGTTTACGACGTTGAATAATATCTCTCGGGCTCAACGATGTTACGGCGTTTGCTGTATCATATCTGACTTTACAAATCTTTTGTATGTGCTGGAAATGTCTGTATGAACTTCGTATCTTTTCTGTTTAGAAATCTGTACTTAATTCATACTAAACTTTGAAGACATTAATGGACGAAGGTAATATGTTTCAAAATTTTGATATCGAAAAAATGTTGTTCAAAGCTTTACTTTAACATACAAAACGTATGAAATATTTATCCAAAATAGGGTATTTTTTTAATAGTGAGGCTATGCAGTTTTCAGATTTGAAATTATTTATATTCACATAAAACTTATCCATGCATAATACAGCAAAAATTCAAAATGTGACATATCACCTTATTCAAATTCTTCAATTATAAATGCGAAATAATTCTGCCTGTCTGTTCGATTGTTTGTGATATTTCCCCGTCAAAACATTAAACCAATTTTAGTATTGAGATCGTTTTGTCCTTGGACCATGGAAAGCCTACTTTGAGTTTTGAAAAAGTTTCACGAGGAGGTCAAAATGGAGGATGACAATTATCACAGAGTCGACGTAACGGAAGTCAGCTAGATCGTATTAAACTAAATTAAAAAAAATGAAAACTTTGTTAATTTGTATGATCATTAATTTAAACAACTCCTTTACATAGGGATAACTTTTAAAGGTATTTAAAACATTCTGTGACTTATCAGTAAGCGTAAATTACGTCAATGTTACATTTGATGCTTATTTAATAGTTTTTAATATATTGTATATACATATATTCTATGTTTCTTTAAGTAACGCTCGTTAAGTAATATTTTAGTGTTTAAAAAAGGTAAAAGTAAATAAAAGCATCTTTTTCTTTTCGAATTACTTATATTTAATTATATTTGAGTTAAACGTTTTAATGAAGATTTTTCACTAACTACCAGTGACAGTAAGATATCTAGGTCAACTAATATTTATCTAAAGAAGAATCAATAAAAAGCTTCTGGAAATATAAATACATAAAACATTTTTCCTCTATGAAAGTTATGTAATGTATATTGTTAATACAACTTCTCGTTGTCTCTATGTACTAGTTAGTGAGTTTAACTTTGAGGCTCAAGAAACTTACATAAACTTAATAATTCAATGGCATTTGACTTAAATGTATCTGTAACTTGTCTCACTTTCAATCATAAACTAAATCAAATATTTATCATCAATTATATTGTAAGTGAATAAAGTCCAATTATTGAAAATTGTCGCTATCAAAACATATTACATTCTGAGAGTGGAATTCTGATTTTCGTAGCTAAAAAGCTACAAACCAAAGAATTGAATTGAATTGAAATACTCTCCTTTATCTTTCACAATGTGAGATATTTTAAGTAATAGCGGATATCTTTAACCCCAGACCCAAAAAAGGTATATTGTCGGATTTTTTTTCATTTATATTTTATATTATACTAGCGGCTTCTAGCGGATTCACTCGCGCTTAACATAGGACTTTCATATAAACTTCCAACCCCGTTTTACCCCTAGAGGTCGAATTTAGCAAAATCATCTTAGTGAGCATCTACGTCCTAAAAAGAACCTCCATGCAAAATTTGAATCTCCTAGTACGGGTACTTTCTGAGATTTCGTGCTGAGTGAGTGAGTGACCTTTCGCTTATATTAACTAGAGATATTTTAAATCCATACCACTTAACATTAAAAATCTGTACACATTTACAACTTTATCAAGCTCGTCCATTGGACTTTTCCGAAAGATACTTTCGCCTCTCATATTTCTAAAGTAAGTCGCTAGCTGGTTGCTAGGCAACAAGGTCGGCATTCTCGGTGCCACAATCTATGAGCTACATAATGTCATTGGTGGTAGTTTTAGACATCTAGTCTTTAATTTAACTGTGAGTATATAAAATGGAATGAAACAGTTAATCATTATTAAAAACTTTCTTTTTTTATTTTTATATAAGTACATCGTTAAATAAAAGACAAAATTAAACTTTAAATTCAAATGAATGAAACGTTAAAATTGATAAGAATTTTATGTATTGTTTGAGTAAAGAGTAATTAACAGTTTTGTCTGTTTGATAAGGGATTTTGAACAAAGAGGTTTGAGTGAACAAAGGCGCCTAATCTAAGACTGGAGATACTAAATTCACCTTATGGTCGGGCGTATAGTATCCTGAGTAAGACACGAGTTTCTTAACAATAAGCCAAATTTAGAATCCGTATAGTTAGATGACATAAAACTAAATTGGATATGAAATAAGACGAGCTAACATGAAGAAGAAAGGTTATCGCCTAAACAACAACAAATCTTTCCCCAATTCCTTCCTGTAGTTGCTATCCACTTTCCACCCTTATCCTTCTTTAGCTGGCCCCCTAATTGTGGTTCCTCTGGTTTTCCATAGGCAGCGGTGATCACGTACTATCAGGTCATATAAACTGATCATAATCGCCGCCCATGGTTAGTTTAATATTATTATAAAAAAGTCACGTTACGACTCAAAGAAGAATACCATATAAGTCTAAACCAATCAAATAAAATACCTAAGGCTGGTAAAACTGCGGTGTACACTCTATTTATAAGTTTATGTAAATAATAATCAATGTTTTCATTGAAATAAAACTATTTTGAACGGATTTAAATCGCGTATAATTATTTTTATCATCCCGACGTTTCGAGCACTTTGTAGCGTTCGTGGTCACGGGTAGACTAAGATGACATTTGTCTATTTGAGATTTTAGAAAATATTATTTACAACCACCGCCAACGGTTTCTTAGATGATATCTTGAATAACGTTCCGGTTGCACGCAGAAGGCAGTAACTGTATCTTTTGGTCTGGCAGTCTGTTGGACTTGGGATTTTAAATTTTTAATAAGTGGATCCCAGGTGTTTGAAAGTCTCCAACCATCTTCTCTATTGAAGTTCGGATGTTTTTGAATTTCAATAGCCTCGCGTATCATTCTAGGAATGAATCTGTGTTCTCTAGCGAGGATTTGTGGTTTATCAAATCGGATAAAATGGTTAGGTTTATCCAAGGCATGTTCACAAACTGCAGACTTTGAAGAACGCCTATTCTTGACATCTATGTGTTCCTTGACCCTAGTACCGATGCTTCTCTTTGTTTGGCCTATGTAAGATAAACCACACTCAACAATGTTTTCATGTTTATCCTTATTGCGTTCCGAAACCATTAATCAGATTGTGACGAAACTTTGATAGGATGTTCTGGAGGTTTCCCGGTTAAAATATCATATATTGATTTTAATTGAAATTACAACGCATGCCGGGTACAGCTACAGCATATCTTTACAAAGTGTAAAACAAAGTCGCGTCCCGCCGTCTGTACGCTTAAATCTTTTAAACTATGCAACGGATTAATGCGGTTTTCATCAATAAACAGAGTGATTCAAGAGGAACCCTACCTAATATACTGTCGGCGTCATATATATATATATATACATATTAAAATAACAAAACCCCGAAATTTTCAAAGATTTGTATTGTGATGTGAAAAACTATATTGCACTCGTATGAAGCCGGCGCGATCGCTAATATATTATATATAAAACGAACGTATATGAATAACCGTCGGTAAGATACAGAGCACTCAAAATATTTTCAGCTATAATCAATCACTAGACGTGTAACTACATGTTATACAAGTGTTAGGGATCTCGTTACTTGTTCGCCGCTGATTGATTGGGCTTGTCGCAATTTGCTAAGTCAAACTCGAAGCTTCTATAGCACTTAGCCTTTTCGTAATTAGCTTTGATAAATCTTTCATGTAAAAACTGTGCCGTTTCATCTCGTATTTGTGTGTTTCCTGATGTAGAGATAATTCTAGTTTCATCAATTAATAAATGATTGCAACGTGAATGTGTCTACATTTGTTTTTTTTTTACTTCAAAATGATAAAGGGTTTCTTTCTTTTTCTTATGAATAACACTATCAGAAGGTGTAATAATATAGGACGTGATTTTTCTTCGAATTCAACGGGTTGTATTTCTGACTATGAAAATTGATCCTGAAGTTGATCCTTATAATATGTTACAGTATCAGATGGTGCAATAATACAGAATGCTAATTTTTTGCAAAATCGACGTGTTCGTTTCTAGGTAGGAAAACTTATTTTTCAAAAAATTTAATGATGCACTTTAATTTTTCATCAAAATCGGTCGTCAGGGTCATTCCTTATAGTTTCGCATTTGGCCTACAACGCCCAGTTAAAAAACTCACGTATATATACACTTATATAATTAATTACGTCTAAAAACGAAAATGAATATTACATAATGTTGATTATTAAATAATTTTTATTTCGGTCAAAGTAAGTCAAAAAAAAAAATTCTTGAATCAGCTTTAAATAAAAATATTTCACACCAAATATTTTAGTACGTATCTTGAAACAACTTAAGCACATCGTTAACTATAAAAAGTTCAGACTCGTGTCATATTTAATGACTGCCGGTGTTCAATAATTTTATTCATAACAACGATTACACTTACGACCCCAATTAAGAACGGATCGCTTCAATATCGAACTCTATAAATTTTATCGTTAATCAATAGAACGTTTACTAGCTTGTGAACTCGATAAACTTTGAGGACGATATCGGGAAATTGTAACAATAATAGTTGTAATATTACTGAATAGTAAACATTTATGGATAACTAGCAAATATTCATAACTTTAACTACGTAAAAACAAGAATGATTTCGACTTACTTGACACTTCTCGTTATTATTTGGCTAAAATATACCATATCTTTATAAATTGTAGCCTTTTCGTTATTTTGATGTATAAGCAGAGGCGTAACTATACAATCTTAGGCCCGTAGAAAATTCTTTGGATGGGGCCTCCGGTAAAAATCGTCACGTTACAACTTAATTTTAACGTACCACTTAAGTAGCCAAAAACTATTAATAATATTGTGTGTATCTTAGGTATATTAAATTAAAATCTGATAAGTTTTATTTTCAAGAGCAAAGGTTTATACATATTTATATAATAATTAAATAATTTACTTTAATAAGATTTTAATTATTTTTTTTTAGGCTGGGGCCCCTTCGGGTCAGTGGCCCGTGGCTTTTTGCCAGGCCTGCCACCCTATACTTACGCCCCTATGTATAAGCTAGGTAAGTGTGTTTCAACAAAATCTGTTCAGTGGTTTTTGTGTGAAAAGGGAACAAGCATCCAATCGTCTTCACAAATGTTCTCGTTTATAATAGTAGTAGGATAATAGCTGTCCCTGGTTAAACCTATAAACAAGTTACCTAATGCGAATCCAATTTCTTTAGTACTACTATTTTATTTATTTTAATCAAAATATAAACCTAAAACTTAAACATGCATGCGTGACGCGGAGAGCAAAATCGTTCCGTCTGCAGTTATGAGTCGGCGAAGCTAAATGCGTCAATGATTGTCAATGTTGCTCGAAATGCATCGCTTCCTCACGGCTCTCCTTCATCGCCCCCGATGGAAGATTTTCATCAAAATCAGTTCAGTAGTATGGTTTGAAAATGAAAATAACTGAAAAAAGTACCTATGTCATCAAAGTATACGAAATTTCGCTTTTGAAGTCGCTTCTCTTCTTTTAAAGAGAGGTACTCTTTACTCGACCAGAGATTATTTATAAACAATCGAAATAAATTATTTTATATGTGTGTACGTACTCATAATGTTTATTAGTTATACTTGTATAGGATCGTAAATTGATTACCCAATCGATTTACATAATTATATGTACACATAATTGTCACACATATGTGCTCAGTTCAATTTGGCTGAGTACAAATATTTGTATTGATTTAATGAGACATGTGGTTGTTATATAGCTTGTATAACTTTTTAGAGATGGAGCCTAGACTCTATAGCCTACTGACTTTAAATCTAGGCTTATTAACGGGCTTGCTTGACCGAGGCAGTACCTCACTCTTGTTGCGTTTCGCACTGTGAGTTGGAGAGTCGAAAGCGTAACCCCCTCTCAAATCCCTGTCCTCACTTTCTGTTTCCTTAATTGAATTATTTTTTTTCATCAACAACCGTGTTCAAAAGAACAAATATGGACTTATTATTTAGTTTCTTATTTATTTATTCAGAAAATATTGGCGGAATAAAATTGATCATAACTCTTTAATATACAATACATATACATGTATATATTATATTAGCGACACGCTCTAGCTACCCACACGTGCAATGTAATTTCTTACGACATCACATTACAAATCTTTAAAATTCTCTGCTTTTCTGTACTATAATATGCATGTATTATAAACCTTCCTCTTGATTCAATTGGTTTATTGATGAAAAACCGCGCACAGTCGGCGGAAAGCTACTATGTATATAAAGATTACTAGGTATCATGTCATGCTCATATCAACAATAAAGTGAGTAAACTAGGCTTTCCTAAATGATATTGAAAATAATAAAATAAAATGATTAAAGATGTTTACAAGTTCTCATCTTTAAGTTATGCACAATTTCTAAAGGAATGGTTCATTAATATTAACAGTTAAGCATGGCATTCCCTTTTTGCTACTTTGTGAAAGACAGTTTTATCTTAAGAGCTGATTTCCATTAAGATAATTGTTTGACTGTCTTTGATAAAATACCTAGCAAATTATTTTAATTAACGTACGTTTTCTTTCGAATCGCAGCAATACCAGAAATATGTGTTATTATATTATTGGTAACAATACGTAGGTATTAACAAAATAAGTACACTTTTAAAATATAATAACTTTTCTAATTTTATTAGTAATGTTTAAATATATTTTTGTTTCGTTGAAAACTAATATGCATTGTTTAATTTTTTTCCCTTCGGTTACACATAATATAGAGTACGATGTTGGAGAAAGACCTCCTCTCCTATTAAGACAGGTTAAAAGAGATAAGATTATTCTGCCACGATGTTCCATTTCGGGTTAGCTCTATAAATGTACCAGAATCACTCCAGACAAAGCCAGGTTTCCTCACGATTTTTTCCTTCAACGCTGAACGAATATTATAAATTTAAGCACTTGGAAATTTAGCGGTGTTAGCCGGGGTTTGAAATCGCGATCTTATGTTGAAATATACATATACTTAGATCATTACTATTAGAAGTTCGGACGATCGAGCTACCATCCGATTTTCATATTGATCAGTGCCTATACCCACTCGTAAATGAATTTTGCTTTAATGCTAGTTAATAAAAGTTGATTCGCAGGTAACGAATTTTAATGGACTTCCGGTTCAAAGGCGCCGACTAATCATAGATTAGAAGGGAAACTTAATTAACACGAATAGTTAAATTTCTTTTTTAATATAATTTTCCGTAACGGAATTTAGATTAAATTAGTTTCGATTAGAAGAATGTCTTATAAGTTAAATTGCTCTGAAAAGCTTTTGTAGCTTTTAGCCTTGAGGAAGTTTCTTTAAGATATTCTTGTTAACCGTTTATCCGTTTTCTTAACGTTTCTTCAATTATTTCGGATATTATTTCGGAGAAATCTTTTATTGTTAGTTTCAGTTTTCATATATTTTAAAAATATTAGGTACGTTTCGCAAAATGATTTTAATAGTACGCAAAATTTATTCTAACCCAGTATTATTTTAAGCGTTGTTTAGATTTAAAAAAAAAACTTCCTATGAATAAAAATGCTATTTATTTTATTTACTTAAGAGGAAGCCAACGTGATACATAAAAAAAATCTTTAAATTACATACAAAACCGGTCGTAAATGATTGTTGACAATTGCGTATCATTCCTTAAATATTAACTCAGCATTTGTAACATTACGTGTAACTCAACTAAAAAAAAAAAAACTAATTTTTAAACTAGTATTTTCTTATTACTTAGAAAAAGATGTTACAGAATATCATAGCACAGTACGCAAGATCTAATAACTCAGGGGTTACTGATTACTTTCATTCGGGGTCTGTTTTTTTGAAATGATGAAACTTACAAATGTAATTCTCGCTTAAGAAAAGTTCACCTTAATTCACTTGCGTTTAATTAAATTTATTTACCTAATATTAAAATCTTAGCATTAAGGACAAACCTCTGTGTTT
The DNA here is from genome assembly GCA_037950945.1 of Hypolimnas misippus. Classification (NCBI taxonomy): domain Eukaryota; kingdom Metazoa; phylum Arthropoda; class Insecta; order Lepidoptera; family Nymphalidae; genus Hypolimnas; species Hypolimnas misippus. The sequence continues at coordinate 5,091,585 of JBBEEQ010000019.1, forward strand.
CATTATTCCTGCTGTCTACCTATCTGTGAATATATTTGTGTATTTGATACATAAAAAAAAAAACAAAAAAATCTAGTTGATATCTGAATGCTGATAAGCAATTCGGAGATATTGATGTATTTTGATATTGCATTACCTATTTAACAATATTCAATAAAAACTTCAAGTCGTATTAACTAAATAAGTACGGAAAAAATATTCTTAATTAATTGTTTCGAATTTCGAATGTGTCCATATTTTAATATTCATACAATAACATTCATATAATAATATATTTAAAGAACTTTTTATTAGATAATATATTAAATCAATCAATCTGCTTTTAATTCAATATACCTTTTATCACTTCTTCAAACATATTTATTAAGAATAGGTTTGACATCTTTAGACGCCATTTTTTCAAAATGAAGTCCGAGTGGCTTGACACAGTATTGCTTATTTGCTTATATTATAAAGCTCATCAAGCAAAACTCTTCAGAGTTTGTTTGTTTTTTAGAACGCGCTAAGCTCAGGAACCACTGGTTCGAATATACGATTATTATTGGACACTTCTATAAGATGATTGCAGGATTATAGCTGTTGCTGTCAGCTTAATTTTAGTAGACAGCAATATTTTAAGGAGTTTTGTTATTATAACTCTACCTGAGCCTAAGGCGAGGATAACTTTATAAGTTTTACTTATAAAGTTACCCTCGCTAAGTATGAATGTCAAAAATGAGGCACTGACCGTTCTTTCAAGTGTAAAGAAATCTTATGTATATATTTTTAAGGTACAAAACTTATAAGTGTAATCTCGCCTAAGACCAAATTTACACGATTGCCAGCTATTTAAAAAAAATATATTTTTTAAACTTTCGCGACTTATACTATTCATCTATATCTTCTATACTAATAATAAAATTCTAGCGGGTCGCTGTCTGTACATGGAAGATATATGAAAAAAAATATTATAGGGGGGCTTTATCAACGCAGTAGAACCCAAAACAATGATTTTTAGAATTCTTATCTGTTTGTCTGTTTGTCTGTTTGTCTGTTTATCTGTGCGTTTGTGCACGCTAATCTCAGAAACGGCTCATCCGATTTAGATGCGGTTTTCACTAATATATTGTAGTAAGCTTCACTTAACATTTAGGCTTTGTTTCATGTCAATCGGTTCATAAATAAAAAAGTTATGTCAATTTAAGAAATCCCGTGGAACATTTTTCAGTACTTATCACTAAATGCATGAAAGTATATACAGTACTTACATCAAAAAATACATTTTTTAATTTTTTGTCTGTCAGTCTGTCTGTCTATCTGTTATTTCCGACTAATCTCTGAAACGGCTGAGCCGATTTTGATGGTACTTTTACTGGCACTTAGCAAATGTTATAAGGAGTGACTTAGGCTTACTTTTATTTAAGATTATTATTAGTATAGATATTTTTTAATCTATACATATAAAAAAAATTCTAACGGGTCGGTCGGTCGATGTACAGACATACATGAAAGATAAATGAAAAAAAAAATATTTTTAGGCCTTTTACCTACGCAATAGAACCCAAAACAATAACTGTTAGAATTTTTGTCAGTTTGTTTATCTGTGCGTTATCTCAAAAACGGCTTATCCGATTTAGATGTGTGGTTATTAATATAATGCAGTAAGCTTCACTTAACATTTAGTGTTTTTTTCACACTTTTAAAATTTTAAAATTTTTGTCTATCAGTCTGTTTCTTACGACTAATCTCTGAAACAGCTGAATCAAATTTGATGGGACTTTCGATCGCAGTTAGGGGATGTCCATTAATCCCATATTTTAAACCCATATTAATGAGGCCCAAAGGAGGAAGAGCAGATGAAAGAAAAAAACCACGAAATATCACAAAGTCTAAAAAGTTCTTTAAAACATTACGTATTTAATGGACAGCTAATATTATAAAGATTAACTTGGGCTACTTTTATTAAAAATATGTATTTATTTTAATGAATAATTTACTTATTACAGATAATTACGCGATAACAAAATATTGTAGAAACCAATAAAATATCGAACAATTTCCGATTCCGAAATTTATATGTCTGTTTGAAATTTTAAATTAATGCATATGTATACTATACTGAAAGTATACTGATAACAAAATTACCAATTTAAAATTTTTTGTCTATTTATCACTCAGTTTGTTTCGGCTAATATCTGAAACAGCTGGACCGATTATGACGAAACTGACTAATATTCACTAGCAGAAAGCCAATGTAATAAGGAACAAAATTGAAACCAATGAAGTAGTATAATATATTTACTGGGTATTTTTTACTGGATATGATACACAAATCCGAAACTATAAGCAATAGCAAAAACTAATAATTAAAGGAGTCACAGAGCCGATTTAGATAAAAACTAAAACTATATCATTAATTTTTTGAAAAATAAGTTTTCCTAGCCAGAAACGAACACGATGATTTTGCAAAAAATAACATTCTTTCATCACCTGATACTGTGACATATTATGAGGATCAACTTTAGTGAGGTAATAGTATACAGTTAAATGCAATAAAAAGAAAAGACTATTTTTTTACAAAATTCTATCAAATTCATACATTAATTAAATCTTTAGTAATTCTTCAAAAACAAAAAAACGATCATACCCAAAAGTTAAATTTTAAAATATAACGGGATGTTGTTACGCTAATAGTGGGTGAGTACAATAGCCGAGTGAAGTGAAATGTAGATTTTCAATAAATTGATTAACCTTTTTAAGAATTATCTAAACCTACCTAGGTGACGGGGACCAAAACAAACGTCACATTCTATCATTTGTATAGCTCACATAGAATAAATAGACAACATAAAAGAAGTTACTGTGAGTTATTCATTTTATATATTTTTGATTATCACACTCTCCTTCCTTACTTTAGTAGGTGACTAGCATTTTGATGCAACCTATAAACAAATCGTTCGAAGTAATGCTTACTTTTTTCTAAACTTACCGGGACCCATGACTTAACCCACATATTTGATTATGTCTGTGTAGAATAGATTACTTAACTTCTAATTCATGTATAGATTTAATGTTATTTTGTATAAAAATAAATCTTTTCCTTCTTTTTTTCGCTTACTATTACTTTCCTCAAGTTGATTTTTATATAGTGTCACCTGCACTATTAGGTGGTGCAATAATGTTTTTTTTTTTAAATTAGTGGGTTCTATTCCTGACCAAGAAAATTATGAAATCAAAAAAACTTATGATGCAGTTTTAAATTTCTCAAAATCGGACACGAGACTCCTTTAAGTATTTTTCGCGATTCCTTATAGTTCCGGATTTGGCCTATCAAGCTCAGTTAAAAAATTCATCCGATATATAATGTAAGGAGAACCTCGGCAGGAACATACTGTTTTACAATCCAAATTTTAAAAGGACTAGCACAAAACACTTTTCTTCAACATTTATTGTGAACACCGTAGAGGAAAACCGTATCTGATTTAGCGTCTGCTTATAAATACAACCAGAAAGTTTCCAAATCCAAAGTAAAAGGCTCTTTTCTTGACCGCAGGCTATTATAACTTTGCTTTGCAGGAGACATGCCAAGCATTCTGTTATCCACGCGAACGAAGTCGCGGGCACAGCTAGTAATATATAAAATTTTAATCCTCTCTTCACTATATTTTTTAAATATAAATTTGCGTATATTTGTATTTTTATATTTAGACTCGGCGATTATGACGATATTGACGCAATCTTCAGATTAGTTTGATGATGTTAAGTTTGGTAGCGATCTGATCAACATTTTTTTTTGTATTTTCTTGCAAGTACTAGTCAAATAAAATGCTTTTTTCATCCATTGTTATCTTAAGTATCTGATGATGAAAGGTTTGTACTAAATCGATATCAATTACAGTATTAGGTCTAACATCTGTAGAATGTTACAAGTAGGTAAATTCAGTGGTAGGTTTTAACATAGAAATATTACTGAAAATATATACGATCGTTGAATTATTCATGTAACTTTTTTCAGCAGAATTTTTTTGTCTTTTGCACGTGTCAACTCAACCTTAACCTAATATTATTTCTCTGAGATCTTTTATAATAAAAAATAAATAAAGAGTGTTTACTGGTTCACTAGTTTATATTTACTGAGTTTGCCCAATACTAGTATACTCGTATATTGAATTATAATTTGCTGGTAAATATAAGAGAAGAGCTGCTATATTTTTAGTATTATAGGTACCTATATTAATATTATAAAGACGTATGTCTAAATCGGTTTCGTTTGGATCTAATTGAATCGATGATTTTTTTTTAAATACTATACATATAAGCGAAGAAAACCCGCGCACTCGTCGCCGGAGGGCGCGCGGTACACCAGTCAGCTCGTGACCACGACGAATGTAACTTCGTCGAAACGCCGGGCAATAAAAAGGTATTACTACCATTAGTTTTCGCGATAAGACCCGTTATATTAAATACTAGCTGTGCCCGCGACTTCGTTCGCGTGGATAACAGAATGCTTGGCATGTCTCCTGCAAAGCAAAGTTATAATAGCCTGCGGTCAAGAAAAGAGCCTTTTACTTTGGATTTGGAAACTTTCTGGTTGTATTTATAAGCAGACGCTAAATCAGATACGGTTTTCCTCTACGGTGTTCACAATAAATGTTGAAGAAAAGTGTTTTGTGCTAGTCCTTTTAAAATTTGGATTGTAAAACAGTATGTTCCTGCCGAGGTTCTCCTTACATTATATATCGGATGAATTTTTTAACTGAGCTTGATAGGCCAAATCCGGAACTATAAGGAATCGCGAAAAATACTTAAAGGAGTCTCGTGTCCGATTTTGAGAAATTTAAAACTGCATCATAAGTTTTTTTGATTTCATAATTTTCTTGGTCAGGAATAGAACCCACTAATTTAAAAAAAAAACATTATTGCACCACCTAATAGTGCAGGTGACACTATATAAAAATCAACTTGAGGAAAGTAATAGTAAGCGAAAAAAAGAAGGAAAAGATTTATTTTTATACAAAATAACATTAAATCTATACATGAATTAGAAGTTAAGTAATCTATTCTACACAGACATAATCAAATATGTTGGTTAAGTCATGGGTCCCGGTAAGTTTAGAAAAAAGTAAGCATTACTTCGAACGATTTGTTTATAGGTTGCATCAAAATGCTAGTCACCTACTAAAGTAAGGAAGGAGAGTGTGATAATCAAAAATATATAAAATGAATAACTCACAGTAACTTCTTTTATGTTGTCTATTTATTCTATGTGAGCTATACAAATGATAGAATGTGACGTTTGTTTTGGTCCCCGTCACCTAGGTAGGTTTAGATAATTCTTAAAAAGGTTAATCAATTTATTGAAAATCTACATTTCACTTCACTCGGCTATTGTACTCACCCACTATTAGCGTAACAACATCCCGTTATATTTTAAAATTTAACTTTTGGGTATGATCGTTTTTTTGTTTTTGAAGAATTACTAAAGATTTAATTAATGTATGAATTTGATAGAATTTTGAAAAAAAATAGTCTTTTCTTTTTATTGCATTTAACTGTATACTATTACCTCACTAAAGTTGATCCTCATAATATGTCACAGTATCAGGTGATGAAAGAATGTTATTTTTTGCAAAATCATCGTGTTCGTTTCTGGCTAGGAAAACTTATTTTTCAAAAAATTAATGATATAGTTTTAGTTTTTATCTAAATCGGCTCTGTGACTCCTTTAATTATTAGTTTTTGCTATTGCTTATAGTTTCAGATTTGTGTATCATATCCAGTAAAAAATACCCAGTAAATATATTATACTACTTCATTGGTTTCAATTTTGTTCCTTATTACATTGGCTTTCTGCTAGTGAATATTAGTCAGTTTCGTCATAATCGGTCCAGCTGTTTCAGATATTAGCCGAAACAAACTGAGTGATAAATAGACAAAAAATTTTAAATTGGTAATTTTGTTATCAGTATACTTTCAGTATAGTATACATATGCATTAATTTAAAATTTCAAACAGACATATAAATTTCGGAATCGGAAATTGTTCGATATTTTATTGGTTTCTGCAATATTTTGTTATCGCGTAATTCTCTGTAATAAGTAAATTATTCATTAAAATAAATACATATTTTTAATAAAAGTAGCCCAAGTTAATCTTTATAATATTAGCTGTCCATTAAATACGTAATGTTTTAAAGAACTTTTTAGACTTTGTGATATTTCGTGGTTTTTTTCTTTCATCTGCTCTTCCTCCTTTGGGCCTCATTAATATGGGTTTAAAATATGGGATTAATGGACATCCCCTAACTGCGATCGAAAGTCCCATCAAATTTGATTCAGCTGTTTCAGAGATTAGTCGTAAGAAACAGACTGATAGACAAAAATTTTAAAATTTTAAAAGTGTGAAAAAAACACTAAATGTTAAGTGAAGCTTACTGCATTATATTAATGACCACACATCTAAATCGGATAAGCCGTTTTTGAGATAACGCACAGATAAACAAACTGACAAAAATTCTAACAGTTATTGTTTTGGGTTCTATTGCGTAGGTAAAAGGCCTAAAAATATTTTTTTTTTCATTTATCTTTCATGTATGTCTGTACATCGACCGACCGACCCGTTAGAATTTTTTTATATGTATAGATTAAAAAATATCTATACTAATAATAATCTTAAATAAAAGTAAGCCTAAGTCACTCCTTATAACATTTGCTAAGTGCCAGTAAAAGTACCATCAAAATCGGCTCAGCCGTTTCAGATATTAGTCGGAAATAACAGATAGACAGACAGACTGACAGACAAAAAATTAAAAAATGTATTTTTTGATGTAAGTACTGTATATACTTTCATGCATTTAGTGATAAGTACTGAAAAATGTTCCACGGGATTTCTTAAATTGACATAACTTTTTTATTTATGAACCGATTGACATGAAACAAAGCCTAAATGTTAAGTGAAGCTTACTACAATATATTAGTGAAAACCGCATCTAAATCGGATGAACCGTTTCTGAGATTAGCGTGCACAAACGCACAGATAAACAGACAAACAGACAAACAGACAAACAGACAAACAGATAAGAATTCTAAAAATCATTGTTTTGGGTTCTACTGCGTTGATAAAGCCCCCCTATAATATTTTTTTTCATATATCTTCCATGTACAGACAGCGACCCGCTAGAATTTTATTATTAGTATAGATAATTTTATATTAAGTTAAAAAAAAGTAAACGTCCCACCACCGACCAAAGGTCTTAATAAGCCTATGTTAAGGAGAAGGCATAGAGCTTATTCCAACACGGCGCTTCACTGCAGGTTGGCGGATATCCATTTGTTAGAATTTCTCCCGGCACGTGCAGTTTTTCTCACGATGTTTTCCTTCTCCTTCATTTCTTAGCCGATTTTATTTTTTTTATTAAAATTGACTTAGTAATTTGGTTTGATATCGAAATAATAGGTATAAATGTGTCGTCCACGTATAAGAAATAGCCTTTGAAGTTGGTTACTTTTTTAAAGTCTTATTTTAGTTAGTTCTCGAGATTCTAATAGTGATAATGTTATAGAGAATTTTATATAGTAATATACATACATTGATATTAATAAGTTAATATAAGTGACCCAGGCGCACGCTTGACCTATTATTGAGTCAACAGTTTTATGTCGATACTAAAAAAATCATATAAGTATTAGTAAAAAAAAAAATGATTGAATATGTTTAATAAAATTTTTTTCGGCATACCTACCTAGAGACTATATTTTAGTGTCTAAGTTGCACTTAAAGTTATAGGTACAACTTTTATATTAATTTTTATACTCCATGGAACCTTTTTTTAGTAATGGATTTGAATTGTATTTCTTTTCAACATGAAATGTACCTTAGTCGTAGTTCAGAAATATTTCATAAAAATACTTTCCGATTAGACGCCAGAGAGGCTGAAAAGAAATGGATGCCATCAATCAAAGGTACAATCTGTCAGTGATTTATTTCTTCTACTCCACCAGATATACCTTTAATGTTACACATTTACTATGTATTACATACATACATACATGTAGTAAAGATATTATTTATTGAGTTTATAAGATCATATTAGGTCAGCGCCGCGCGGGTGTACCAATTAATTAAGACTACTCACTTTAAGGATCTTCATACATTTTCCTTCATACTAACTCTCTCCTAAAAAATTCAATACCCAAACAGAATTCACCAAATAGCAATGATATTATAAAACTAAAGATATATTATACGCTCATAGATTTTGTCATCTAGATTGCCCCACATTGACGTAACCAGACGAATAAGTATGAGTTGAGAATTACATTTGTCAGTTTTGCTCTCAGACTTTCATATAAATTTCCATAAGCTGTTTGTCATTGCAAAACAATTTACTGTTAGTCCCTTTATTTTAATCATAAGCAACAGTTTTCGTAAGTTTACCTAGGTAACCGTTACCAGGCTACAAAGTTGTTTATGTCAGTTACGAGAAGTAAAACTTACAAATATAATTCTCACCTGACAGATGAGAGTTTGTTAAGATAGCTAATAAGACAGTTGACGAGCTTGTCGATGTTTGAAATTGGTACAGATTTTTGTAGTGAAATAGTATGAAGGTATCCGTTATACAATATTATTTAAAATTGAAGTAGCGGTTCTGAATTGATGTGTTTACATATATTCAACAATTTATTTTAAGTTTCGTATATAAAAGGTTATCTATATGAAATAACATTTTTAATTTTAAGTACACAAAATATATGACTTCTAAAAAATTTAATTATTTTATTTATTTATTTATTTAATAGCTATTATAAACGAAACAAATTCTATAAATGTAAACAAAACGTAAAGGTACATCGATACATCAACACATCGATTAGATATGATAATTAATGTTAAAGTGGACAAAAGGTAAGTACAAATAACAAAAAGATTATTAGTTGAAAATTGTACTATGTTTTGGAAAGTTATTATATTTTCATAAAATGGTTATTTTTAATTTTTATCATCATCATCTACCTAGCACTTTTCCCGGTTATACCGGGGTCTGCTTTCTATTCTAGTCCAGATATTGACGTTACTGATTTTTACACAGAGCGACTGCCATCTGACCTCCGCAACCCCTGAGGGCAAGCCAGTAACCATTTAGACTAGAATAATTTTCCTATTATGAGTAACGATCGTTATCAGGTGATTATGATAACAACCGGGACCGACAGCTTTACGTGCTCTCCGAGGCACGGTGGGGAGACCCACAAGGACAAACACCCAGACCTAGGAACAAATATTTATACAACTATAAATATCTGCCCCGAGCGGGGATCGAACCCACAACCGTCGGCGTTAAAGGTACATTCAGCACCACTACACCAGAGCGGTCGTCGTTATTTTTAATTTTTATAAAATATTCTTTTATAATATGACAACGAATAATTAGGCTTTATATTCAAATATTTTTATGTCTTCGTCTACCCAGATTTAAACAAAAAAACTGGTCAAGTGCGAGTAGGACTCGCGCACCGAGGGTTCCGTACAAACTTATAGAAATCTATATAAGACTAACCCATCTACGCCATTTGTGGTCTTCATCATCAGTTCCAACATAAGTTACTATCAAAAATACCTAAATCGGTATACGCTTGCCTATAATATTTGAGGAGTTCCCTCAATTTCTCCAGGATCCCATCATCTGATCCTGACCTGAAGACAATGGGACCTCCTTGGAAGTATACCTTTTCAAACAAAAAAAAAAAAATTTGAAAATCGGTACCCAAATGGCGGCGTAATCGGCGAACAAACATAAAAGAAAATTAAATACAAGGTCGAATTGAAAACACTCCTTTTTAGAAGTCGCTTAAATATAATCAAATATTATGTAAATATGGATCACGTCCCAAAAACTATTTTGAAACTACTTAGGAGCACTTTAATTTAAAACACGATCATGGATGCAATCCATGGAAACACAAAATTTTATTTTAAGTACTAATACACCTTATACTTTCAAAAAAAAAGTTATAGCGCGATTCAGGATACACCTAGCGCCATCTCCTGACAATTTCAATGAACTAACTTGTTGACTTTGACATTAACAACATAATTATATTATATTTTATTCTCGTTTTATTTTTATTTATATTCTACTACACTCCACTACCCCTGCACTACGTTCGTAAAATATTTAGATTTACATTATCGATCAAAATATATATTAGTGTTGCCAAGACGAAAATAATTAGTCCTTAATTCGAACAAAACTAATTGTTTATTTATAAATAACTAATTATATTACTAATAACCAGAAGACTTATATGTGTAGATAAATAAGTAAATTAAATAACTCGATCTGTTTGAATTTAATTTTAAAATTTTCGTACTAAGTCAATGCGAGTACTTAAATCAAATCGTGTGAAGCTCTTATATTGAATGTTAATTACGTAATGACGTTATAAATCGGCGATAAAACTTTTAAATGAAAAGTTTATTTTATAATTTTTAGCGCGTTTAAATAATAATTAAAATAAAAATTTTTATTAATCGAGCAGAATTATATCATAGTTAATGTCATATTGTTGTAATAGATGGCATTAGCCGTACGCTGCATCGCGCTATCATTTTGTTAGCTGTGATATATAGATTGCATTGCGTTGTTTATAAAGGTTTGCTGCTTTTTAATGTTTTCGTATTGATAGAAATTTCTTCTCAGTGTTTGTAAAATTGTTTTTTTGACCATGGTCAACTTCTATGTTAATTTGTTACAAGTACATATAATTTTAATTCTAAGATTTATATATTTTCCGCTTGATCAATTTACAACTTGATACATTTACGCGTTCCTGAGAAAAAGGTTGAAAGACAGACGTACAGACTGACAGACACACGAACAGAAATTTACAGTTTTCGGATTTTTTCCTTTATGTATACTAAAGGACCTTGCTCCTGGCCAAATTTCATAAAGCTTGGGCGATGGGAAGTACCCTATAGGTTTTGATTCCCTTGCGAAAACGTTAAAAACGCTATCATACTTAAAATATGTGATATAAATGACCGTATCTTTTGATTGCGTTAACTTAGAAGTTTGATTTTTTCACAGCTCTTAGTAATTACAACTCTGAGTACTTGACGTTGATAAAAATTTGTTACCTTCACGCGTTTCTGAGAAAAAGGTTGAAAGACAAACTTACAAACAGACAAACACACATACAAAAATTTACAGTTTTCAGATTTTTTCCTTTATTTGTACCATAAGATCTTACTTCTTGCCAAATTTCATCGTGCTAGATCAATGGGAAGTACCCTATAAGTTTTGATTCCCTTGCGAAAACGCTAAAATGGTCAAAATATACGACATATTTTCCATTATCTTTTGATTGCGTTGACTTAGAACTTTAATATTTTCACGGCCGCATGTCATCGTAGACTTGAGTATATGATATTAATTTCAACATGATACCTCTATGCATTTCTGAGAAAAAAGGGTTGACATCCCGACAGTCAGACAGACAGACAGACAGACAGACAGACGGACAACAAAGTGATCCTATAAGGGTTCCGTTTTTCCTTTTAAGGTACGGAACCCTAAAAAACAACAAAAATTAGTTTTAATATTTATTCTTCGTATTTAAGTAGTGAAGTAATTATTCACTTTATATTTACACTTTCATGACGTTTAACAAAAGTTAAACCCATTAATTAATAACGTGGCGACGGTAAGCCGTTTTGATAATGCTGTTGTCTCATAAATAACCCAACACTATGAAGATGAGGGAAACCATTTATTGCCGTGACATTAACTAATTGCTTCCTGAACTGTAAATGTTGCACGATGAATAGTTGTATATTATATATCTATACTAATATTATAAAGAGGTAAAATTAGTTTTATATAACGTAAAATAGGTAAAATTAGTTTTATATTTTATAGTTTATAAGTTTGTATGTTAGGGGTAATCTCTATTACATATGCGGTTAAAAAATATCTTTTTGAGTTGGATAGCTCGTTTATAAAGGAAGTTTTTAGGCATCATACTAATCATAGGCGTGAAGTAGTGACCATAAACGCGACTGTAACCGCGAGGGGCGTCTTATGCTTATTATAGATTTTGCTAACGCCTTCATTTGCATTATTGTAGGTTTTGTTCAAAAATAATACACTTATATGCATATCTACTTAAAAATAAGTTTAACGGTTCCGGAGTTTACTACGCACACGCAGAAAATACTCAGTTTTTATAGTATAGTATATTAGTATAGAAAGTATATATAGATTCACTATTATTAGATCTAATACGAAAATATTTTTTTAAATGGACAAATTTTTTTATTTTAGTTCGGTATTTTATTACTAATTTTGTATACCATTTACTGGCCTTTGGCAAAATATTCGCTAAGAGCGCTGCTTGTCAATGCTTGTATTGAAGAATATCGACCAAAAATTGCTTTATTGCAAACCATCGAAACTGGTGCTTGGAGTATATACACAGATATATGTACTCGTCGACAAAAAATAAATAAAAATTATTTTGCTATAACCAACACAATCTAACCTATTTCGTTAAAACTTTCTGACCGCTTAAATTTCGAGTTGGAGTCCATTATTCTGAAAGTTACGATTGACTTGAAAAATGTAACAATTTGCTACTGAAAGAAATCACGGTAACAAATAGCTACCTGTAACGAACTCCGACGGAGTTAATTTGTTGCGCACTGCGGAAATGAACGAACTAATGATAGTTCACTGGCGGTAATTAGATTTTTAAAACTATTTCATTATTATTTCGTTATATATTGATACTAGCGGCCTCTCGCGGTTTCATATGCGCTTAACATAGGCTTTTTATTGTTACGTTCTAAAAAGAACCCTCATGCAAAATTTGAAACTCCTAGCACTTGTAGTTTTTTTAAGATTAGTGAGTGAGTGACCTTTCTCTTTCTAAAGATAAGGTTTAGGATAAAAGGGGAATTTTTAGAGCTTAATCCACTAGTCTGCTCCACTGTTGGCAGATATACATGTGTCAGAATTTTTCCCTGCTCGTGCAGGTTTCCTCACGATGTTTTCCCTTCCCGCCGAGCTCGAAATCTCGAGATTTTAAACACAAATTTAGCACTTAAAAAATCAGCGGTGCTAGCCGGGATTGAAACCCGCGATCATCGGTTGAGATAGACATGTTCTAACCACGAGGCCATCTCGGCTCCTATTGACATGAAACAACTCCTTAACCTGGCAACATTTACCTAGGTAACCTTACGAAAGCTTTTCCTGTCAAAAACAAAAGCACTGGCAGTAAATACTTGTAGGTATAAAATAATGAAAAATATTTTATGTAAATCTTTCAGAAAGTCTAAGGGAAACTTATAAGTGTAATTCTCACCTAATACTATGAATAAAATGTCAATCATTTGTTGTTTAAATGTCAACAGTGATGTTTAATTTTTTAATTTGTTATATGAATTATAGTTTTTTAATCATTTCGTTTCAATTAAATTATTTGCATTCTATGAAAAAATAAATAAATAATTTGGTACTATAATCCTCTTATAATTTAATAACATAGGTACATTATTGGATATTATAGATTCGTACTGAAAATAATCGTGTGTCATCATTTTGGTCCTCGAATAACAATGCATTAATCAACAAGCGAAAATTCATTCATTCGTTGATTGATTTTCCACGTAGGGCTCTGAATTTAATTATCTTTCAATTACTCCGGCTTACAAAAGCACTGCAGTTAAATCGAGTAGAAAAAGACATAGTTAGTTAATAAAAAATCTGTATAGGAAACGATGATACATGTCCAATTTTATATTAAAGGAACTGTCTAAAAGTTGTGTATATAACATCTACATTAAAAAAATATGTAGATCCTAGGTGTACTCAACCACGAGAGCGATAGCTCACCGTAATTGGCCAGCTGGTACTGAACTACATTATTTAAAAATTTGTTATTATACATAATTTTAATAAATTTTACGTATCTACATAATTTATAATTTTATAAACAAAAATGTAACTTTAAAATATAACTTAAATTCAATACATTCTAACATAAACAAATAATTCTATTTAAAATAAAATTTATACGATAAAAATATAATACGTTTTGTTTACAATAACTGACGTAATGTCCTACATATATAGATTTTATATTTTCATACTATTCACACTTTTAGATTCTGTATTTCTGTGCAATGTTTTATCTGAAAAAGGTACAAAAATAACCTAATGTAACCTGCCCTTGAACTTTGTTCACGACCACTATGTGCAAACATATATTTATTTTTATATTAGGAGTATGTAGTACACGCACTTGTTGACAAATCTCGGTTCAGACTTACTGGCACCTATTCGGCCTTCAATTTTTTTCACGACGCCGACGCGACGGCCAAGTGTGACGTAATTTTCAAAGATTTTATTATTTAGCGGCCCCTCACGGTTTTACTCGCGCTTAATATAATATAGGACTTTCATAGAAACTTTCAACCGCTGTTTTACCTCTTTAAGGGTCAAGTTTCACTATATTCTTCTTAGTGTACACCTACGTCCTAAGAGAACCGCCATGCTAAATTTTAAACTCCTAGCTCTTCTAGCTTCTGAGATTCCGTGATGAGTGAATGAGTGATCTTTCTCTTTTATATATACATTAAAATTTAATTAAGGTTGAAATCGGCATATATATAAAATCATATTTATTTTTTCTGTAGAACGTAAGTATATTACGTTTTTATTGTTGAATTTATTTGCAGATAATTTAATTGCTTATCATTTAAATATTATTTATAGATTCTGCAACCTGGATTTATTTTGATTGAATTTGCTAGTCTATATATTATTTATTTATTTCAAGAGACACCGTCGTCTTACCATAACATTATTATACAAAAATATATAATTCATTATGATTTGTCTTACTCAATGTTGATTTCAAAAGAAAAATAATTCCAAAACTATACTTTATTGATTAAATTAAGGTTCCATTAAAACTGGTCCAATAATACTATTTCCGCAGGAACTGTATTCTAGTTGTCTGATTTCCGTTCCCGTTCTCTCGCTCCAGCGGATCCAGTCGAGTCTAATCGGTACCATATGCCTTGTTGAATGTTACTGTTTAAGGTAAGCAGTATAAATACATTTTATATAATACTGGCTGCCCGGTACGGTTTCACTGTGTTTATGGTTACTGCTTTGCTTCTGTGAGTCGTAGCGTGATATAATATAGTCTGTAACCTTCATCAAAAAAAGGGAAGTCCAACTCAAAAATAATTTTTCAAATCGGATAAGTCATATCAGAGATTAGCCTCTACATACAATATTACAAATATTACTTCTTTATAATATCAGTAAGGATATATTATTTATATAGATTTTAATATATTATTGTCGATTGATTTTAAAATATTTGTACATTTTCTTAAAAATTATAGTCGTAGTAATTGAAACAAGTCCTTAAACAGTTTTTTGTATTTTTGGTTATTTTACTTTATTGTAAAATGCGAGGGATTATTTTATTTTATTAATGTTAGTAATATTGATTCGGTTTTCGGGTTACATGCATTCTGAATCTATTTACTTTAGTTTTGAAGAAATGTTATTACTTACAAATGTTTCACACTACAACCATTATAATGTAAACCTTCTGCACTTTCTTAAGTAAATCTTGATGTTATACCTTCTTCCTTTTACTTATGATAAATTTTTTGATTGGCATACATACAGAGATAATTGCGATATATAATGGTCTATATCAATGGTATTTTGTAACTATTTGTTCTTAATATTTAACGTTGTATCGACTTTTTGACCCAAAGATACTGTCGCCTGTCATACTCAGTTGCTAACTCGTTGCTAGGTAACGTCGTCCGAAGTGATCGGCATTCTGGGTGCCAAAATCCATGAAGATATAACATATATATTGCTGGAGCAGACGAATTATCTTTTTTCGTTTCTTCAACAAGAAGTAAAAAAATAAGATTTATTTTTTTAAACTGCTATAATGTTTTATTTTCCCTTGAACGCTGTTTTTTGTAACATGAAAATGGGTGACATGGTTCCTTTCAACAAACATCTCTCTATTATAGTTTTAGTTTTACCCTAATGACCCATCAAAATTAATCGCTCTGTGTATAAGTACCTAATTTAACATTAGCATCAGCAAGAATTCTAACATACAATGAAACAAGTGTAGTCAAGTGGATGGACCATGTTGATCAATCGATCGTTTATATTTCATTTTTTGAGTTTTCAAGGCCTACATTTTTGTATAATATGATCATGTGTTTATCAATAAAAGAAAACATTGTAAGGATACGTATCGAAAACAATTCTCAAAATGTCTATTCTCCTATTCGCATTGGTACAGCAGAATGGATGAAGCTACATCCTGCTTCTATATAGTAGGAAGGTAATAGGAAGTGGCCTTTTTCAGGCTCACGGGCAAGGATAAACGGCTCTTGCTATATAAATACGATGCTTATGCAGTTATACTATTAAGAGTTATTGATAAAGAAATATCTAAAGGAAGAAAGCAAGTTATTCACTATTCAGGTTCTTCAATATTTTCTAACTAGGTTACAGATTAGACATTCTTCGAATCAATTAAGTTATTACGCTCAAACAGATACGTATAAGTGAATAGAAAATTGAAAATCGATATGCAATTGAATTCTCCAGTCGCCGGCGAAATGGCTCAGCAAGTTTAGCTAAAGAGATTAATCCTAGGAGATGGATCGAGCGCTTCTTCAATAACGGTTTATATTGAAATTCTATGGAACAGCTTAGTTCCGGTTACGTTCGAAGGTATTTTTAATTTTTCCTTGTGATTATGATAAGCTTCTTGTATTTGTATTATTTACTTTTATACAAATACATAAAAGTCTCATCCCTAAAATCTCAGGACTTATTAGTCCGATTTGAAAGATAACGTGACGTGGGACAGCTTGTGTCTAAACATATATAACTCAAAGGAGACTGACTGCCATAGTGATCTATCAACGCACAGTCCAAACCACTATCGGGTTGAAATTTGGCACGCATAAAGCTACTATGACGTAGGCATCACAGACATCGCAGACGAAGTCGCGAGCACCAACTAGTAATTTATAACATACGAGTACATAACCTACATAGCTTATACGGTGTTTTAAATACTATTTGACCCTAAAGGTTAAATATTTTTTAACTAATTTAATTAATCAGCTTCACATGAAAAATAAGTCCAAGGTAAAAATATTTCTATTTAACTACTAATGGTTATACCATTGGCCTCATTACTAAATATTGGGAATATCACATCGCCAATAGTTATTCTAAGTTTCTAACCCTTCATTATTATTCATACAAATCTTTTTTTTAATCTTTATTTTAAAAAAATTTAGTCAATAGTGACCATGTTAACCCCATCGTTCCAAACTAAATTTACCCCTCCTAAAAAGTTTATAACAAATTTATATAAATACCTAGCCTCTCTAGTGGCAAGTGGCCAGGATACTATTGAATAATATAAAATGTCATTAAAATTATAATTTGCATAGTTTAAAGAACTTTGGTATCTTTTAGTTTCAATTAGCACACACTCCACTAACACAAGATAAATATCTTCAACACGGCTACATACAGAACACTCACACGAGTCTTATAATAATGTAATACATACGTTATGATCAAGATAATGAAAAAGACAACATTCAATAAATACTTTTAGAAAGGAAGTAAAACGACTAAAATATTCTGTTCTCAACTAAATATAGATTAAAATAGCATTAGTCTATACGAAGATGATCTTGACTCCGAGAACGCATTAAGCAAGGCCTGAGACGTCGCTTTCATTAGAAACGGCTCATTCCTTAAAGTTATAGCTCCAATAAAACGGTTTGTCTATGAAGACATTACCTTCAGAAGTTCATACCGAGAGCTTTCACAGTGAAAATTATACAAAGAGAAGGAGGCATCTAAGGGCTTAAACGAACTGCCATTTAAACATTTGTAATTACTTCATTTATCTCCCTGTCAATCAAAAGTTTAGCTTCAAAAGAGTTCAGAATTTGATAAGTTGTAGTCGTATTTGGCTATATTATTTTTTAACACGGTAAAATTATACAAATTCAAATTCAAAATATACTTTATTCAAATAGGCTTTTTACAGCACTTTCGAATCGTCAATTTACAGGTTCATTGGTTATAGATTTTTTTAAGCTACCACATACAGTTAGAAATACACTATGGGAGAGATCATCAAAAGGCGGACCGCTGTTTGGATCCAAACCGCCGCTGGCCTATTTTGTGCGGACCTTAAGTGAACAGCAGTGAGAACATCTAACAAAACGTCTTTGATTTCGTTTCTATTAAAAAATTAACTTGTGTTAATTGAACTGGTAAATATCTCCAAACTTCAGAGAATGTTTACATATTTAAGTGTATAATTGAATTTTAACACAGTAAATATACGTGATGACTTAAAGGCGGGAGGGCTGAGGAGGGAGGCAACGGACCGCGATGATCATAACATTTTAAGAATCGGACCCCAAACGAAACTAATCGGTGAGCCCTGTACTATGGTGTCGTCTGTATTGTGACTCGTCAATTTCATATATTTATTTCATCGCGTCGTTTCTATATGTTTCGTACGTAACTTATGGTACGTTCCGATATACTATCCAACAAAGGCCAAAGATAATGGGATCTCAAATCAACATTTTCCTTAAGATTTTTAGTCGTCAATTAGTGGTATTCGGCGTAGATTCTCTATGTCGTTATGACTGACCAGCACGCTGAAGTGTATTTCAGAACATACCTTAATGTCGTAATGACATACATACATGGATACAATAGTGTGTTTCTAAAATTATTATTATCCTAAAATAATATTATGCTCATAGTTGGCAATGATCTTTGACGATTTCCTTTACCAGATTAGTACATATATGCCAGTTTTAGCTGTCTCTTACAGAAATTAATCATTATAAAAACTTGTCGTTCTTTATAACCAATTTCTTAATGAAATACTAGCATAATTAATTCCAAGTTCGTGGAGGCAAATTTTCGTTCCTGATCAATACTTGTAAACTTTCTTAAAACGAGCCGACTCTATGAATATTTAGAAGGCTCGGGTCTTTGTAGCTTCGTCTAAATATCCTCTTAGATTCGTGGACTCGAACGTTTGCTCTAAATAAATTTTTCACAGAGCATTAAATACAAAAATAAAGGTGTTACTTACTTTTTCGTTTAGTCTAAAATAATTTATTTAGATGACTAAAAAACATGATTTAAAAAGAATCTTGGTGGTAAATTGCCGCACCTGTTCATAAATATTTACTTTGAAAAAAATATTTGTTAAGGTTAAACAAAAACTTAACTAGACTTGTTCTTATCTTTACACTGCTCAAATATTAACATTGTTTAAACAAATGAAATGCAAGTGAGTGACGAGTTTTTAAATTTCTTATTTTACAACTGAACCGATAACACGTCATATATTTTTCATTATTAAAATATTTTTTAAGTTACCTAAACTAAATAAGTACGGGAAAAAGTTTCTTAATTTATAATTATTTAATAACAATTTATACTTTTGCAAAAGTTATCTAAAAATTTGATAAATTTATTATTAGATAAAACTTTTTATTGTACTACTCTACGTTTAATTGATTGTACTTTTATCAGAATAGAAAAGAGAATATGGATATATACGACTACAAACAAATTTGTTTTTTGTGTTCAGAATAGGTTTGACATCTTAAGACGCCACTATCTCAAAATGAAGTCCGTGTGGCTTGACATAGTATTAATTATCTTCGTCCATAATAATTATTATATATTTAAATTTTCTATATATTTGCTATAATGCAGTATATATAATAGGCCTAAATTCGTTATTCATCCTAAGGTCATAACTAATGAATAAAGTCATAAACGAAACGAGAGCTCATTAAATTAGAAATTTTATATCCTCATGTATGTATAATTTGGTCGTATTCCGAGCCCCTAATGACATCAGCCATTAAATTATACGACCGTACCTACACATTGTATGAACGCACTAGCGTTAATTAATAAACCATGATGATCGACAACTGTGTCAATTTGATGTTTGAACATGTTGTGTAATAATACGGATTTTATTAATTGAAATTCGCTGTAATGTAGCTATTTGGTTGGTTTATATTTAACTTTATCATTCAAATTATAGCAATATATTAATTTGTAAAACTATATGGGCATTTTTTATAAACAAATAATACTGACGTAAGATAAATAGAATGATCTAAAATGATCTCCGTCACCTATAGACATTTGTAGCACTAAATAAACGGCAAATGATTTGCCAGCTTAAAAATAACAGCTTTACTAGAGTAGCATTTAAAACATACTAACAATTAAAAATGGAACGATTGTCTTTATATACAATATGGATGCTGATAAGCAATAACGTGTAAACCCACAAAAAGTCAAATTCAGAGATATTGATGTTTATCAAAATAGAAAAGAAAAGATGGATAAATAGTTCTTCAAAGTCATTAAGAATACGTTTGACATCTTCAGACGCCATTTTCTCAAAATGGAGTTCGTGTGGCTTGACACAATATTGCTTATCAGCGTCCATATAGTATTTGGTTATTGTTCAACAGTATCTTAAAAATATTAAAACAATAACGTTTAAATGGAAACATCTTTATAAATTAATTATCTTGTTCGAATTCCCAAGAGATGTACGATTACAATCATTATGCAATACAAACAGGACGAGTCGACAAGTTTAATTAAATGCTAACAAACAAACCGTCTGATTGTGAGCTTATGTAAAGGAACAAATACTCAAAGGAGTAAGCAAAAGGAAAACATTAATAAGGGTGTTTAATTTTAATCGTGAAAAGGTTTAGTCGTTTTGATTAGATTCTAAATTTAGATTCAACCACAGTGAAGCAAATTAAAAACTTATTACGCGTTACGCAATATTACTTGTACATGTCACCGTAAAATTGTTAATAGCGTCAAATTATAATCTATCTCGCGTGTTTTAAACTATCTAAAGATTGTGATACATACCGCTTACAATTAAACGAATATTTTATTGTTATTTTTTAAGTTATTACTAATTATGTTCTAACATAACCCAAATCAAATAATAATAAAAAAAACTAATCTAACCTAACCTAACCTAACCTTTGTATGGACTTCACAATTTATCGTCTGCCTACAATCTCACTAAAGATTATAATCTGACGGTATTTACAAATTCGAAATTAAAATTATGGTGGATTAAGCTCTAAACCTTCTTAATAGGTGAGGAGTCCTTTAACTAGCAGTGGGATCTTTACATGCTGTTACATTGCTTACTTTATTTTTATTTACAATTTTACGGTAACGTATACACAAAACGTATAATTAGAGAAACATTAATTAAAACTTTTCAGCAATTTCATATCCCAAAGGACGTTCTCTCTTAAATACGTAGGTATTCGTGTTATGAAGTTGTTTGAGTTGCTTGCTCTTTTTATTTTATGGTACTAAAAAGATACACAAAAACTTTCCGCGCCTTGCGTATTCTTTAGTTTACTTAGACTTTTCTGCGACAAGGGGTCCTGAGTAAATACAAGAAACGTATTTTCCACAACAATAGACTACGCCAGTTCTTTGGCTGATGAATTACAACCCGTTTACATGTTATTGAAACGATTTTTTTTAAATTTTTTTTTATGGACATAAATGGAAAAATATGAAAGTATACTTTTTACCCTCAGGCTTCTTTGAGTTTTTTCAAAGGAGCCTAAAGGCAGTTTTTGGTGATAACGTATACTCATTATTTTTTTTAAATACCTATAATTTAGATAGGAATTGAACCCATTGATTAAACAAAAGGCAGCTTGTATATACCACCTGATAGTAACACTAATACGGATCAACTTCCGGGATATTATATTCAGCAAAGTAAAGGGTAAAATTTGTCTATTTTTATATAAAAATCATCTTCCGTGTGCTGCCACGGCGTGGATTAGGAAAAAAAATAAGACACTCAAAGGAAGAGCTGAACGAGAAACGAAGTTAATAATTTTAGATGATACAAAGTTCAAAGTTGGCTTTAAAATTATGACAAGGTCCCCAATTGACTAGTCAGCCCAATCGTCTCGCCTATCACAATTAGTTGGTAGCTGGTTGCTAAGCAACGTCATCCAAACTCGTCGGCATTCTGGACGTCGAAATTCAAAAGCTTATAACATATAGCAATTGTATAATATATATCCGCCGTAATGAAAACGGGCGTTGAGTTCAAAAAGTTTTAACTAGATCCACGGGTCATTACATCTTTAAGCCTCAAAGGGAATTAAAATAAAGTTTACACTGCTCGGTGATGTTGTAAAATATAATTAACGGTCGGTTTAGGCGTTGGGAGGTTTGTTTATTTTAAAAATTTGCTGTATCCTAATTATTTAATTATCTTGATTCACAAAAGGACGTCGGATACATTTTAATTTATGAATCTTCTAGCGAATATTTGTATATATGTTTTTTTGTTTGCAGTATTTGTACTATGTTTGTCGGTTTGTGTTTCAACAGTTATATAATTTTCGTCTAGTTAAATCATCTTATTTAAATAATGAAATATTTCATTACATCTATTGTAAAAATTATAATAAAGTATTCATATTTAACGAGCTGACTCAGCTCAGCACAGCTGAGTCAGCTCGTGACCACGACGAATGTAACTTCGTCGAAACGTCGGGTAATATAAAGACCCGTTATATTAAATATGAATAGTATAAATCGCGAAAGTTTAAAACATATAATTATAATAAAGTAATTTTAAAACTTGTGTTATAAAAAATAAGCTCGCTATTATATCATATGATTAAAATAATACATAAAAATGTAATAATTTATTTAAATAGTTCATAACTGTTATCTTTGAAACACAATTCAATTCCTACAAAGATTATGTTATTAACTAATATTATAAAGCTGAAGAATTTGTTTGTTTCTTTGTTTGTTCGAACGAGCTAATGTCAGGAACTACTGGTTCGAGTTGAAAAAAAAAATTGTGTTAGATAGTTTATTTATAGTGGAAGGCTATATTATATCACGCTACTTGCTACTACTGATTGGAGAAAAGCAGTAACCATAAACGCGAGGTGCAACTAGTATTAAGATACATGTTAATATAATAAAAAAATGCCAAAGATCCGTGAAGATTTCAATAAAAGAAATATAATTCGGTTTGCAGAAAATAAAATAAATTTATCTTTAAACTTCATAAATGCAGTTTTAAAAATGAAACGTTTATATTGGTACGATATTATGGCATTCTTAAACTTATCATTACCAAACAATTTCCGACTTAAGAATTTTCACAAGTTTGTAATAATTATTTCAAAGCTGAAGAGTTATTACGCGGAGCTATTGCTTTCCCACTATTGATGTATTATGAAAATGAGTCACGTTTTTAACAATATTAAAAAAAGTCATCTAAACTAAATAAGTATCGAAAAAGGTTTCTTAATTTAATATTTCGAATTTCAAGTGTATTCCACATTTCCAATTTAAACAGTAATTGAAAAACTTATTGTTAGATAAATATTTTTATTATACCCATCTACTTTAATCAATTACACCTTTTATCAAAATATAAAAGAATAAATGGATATATAATTCGTCATACAATGATTAAGGTTTGACATGTTTAGACGACAATTTGTTAAAATGAAGGCCGTGTGTCTTGACATAGTACTGCTTATCATCGTCCGTTGTTAATCAATACTACATATTTTCAATTTATGCAAAATACAATGCTCACTCACAAATTTATCACAAAATCTAAAAAAATAAAATATGAGAACTTAAACATTGAATATATTTTTATAGAAGGTAATAAAAGTGGTAAATTTACTCTAAATATTTTATTACAGATGATGAGAAATGTGTTCCCCGTTTTAATCTATCGAGTTTTTTGCCGGTTCTTCTCGATACAATCTACATTCCGAACCGGTGGTAGCTTCCTTATTAATATTGTAAATACTTTATTTTTGTATTGACGATTGAAAAATGCTCGTGAGTGCCTACTTGTATAAAGTATGTTTTGATTTAATAAAGTTCTACTCAAATCGATACCTCCCACGTAACAACGTTGTTGTAACACCAAAACTACAATTTTACAGAAGAGCACTTTTAGTCTGAATAATTCTTGAAAAAAAAAAGATCTTTGGCATTTTTTCATTTTGAATGCATTGAGCAATGCAATGTAGTGTAGTATTCTGTGAAAACGCTAACGGTATTTTTGTCGCTTACAACAACTTACGTGGGAGGAATCGAAATATATAACACAAATTGTGTATTAAGCCGCAAGTAAAACCTGGAGATATGAAATATAATAGTTTATTGTTTCCCGTCCGGATTTGAGCCGCGAACTTTGCCTTAAATCCACATGTTCTATATAAAGGGCGCACGTGGCGTATGTTTAATTCATCTTGTTACGCGGCATCACGTGCGAAGAGCTCAAACACTGATTCATGAATATTACATCAGTGTGTTCTTCCTTCTTGCCGCGATCCTGTAATCCACGCTCGTAGATCATAGAAGAATGAAATCGATTATATTCTCATAATATAATGTTAATCCTACAACATCTACACAGAACTCTAACAAGCAATTCCACTTTACAAAATTTTAACAAACTTGTAAATTATATAGTATTTTGTTCGAAATATTTGTATTCAACATTAAAAGCAAGCCACAAACAAATTACAACTTTTGAGCGCCAGTGATTCCATTATAACCTTTGTAGGAGAGAAATGACTTCATCTCTCGCACCGCCAAGCAGACGCCACCACGAGACGCCTTAAAGTCTACAAACAGAACACAGATTCTATCTTAGTACAAGCTATTATAGTCTTTATTGCCAATCATAAAGAAGTATAATGCTTTGATAGTCGTAAACATAGTTCAGCCGCGGGGACCGCAGTTGTGCGTCATGTTTCGTTGGAAATTGCCAAGTCACACTTTCATTGACCGCTTTAACTTGACCCATCTTTAATCTACGACACTTATTATGAGAGGTCTTTCGAAACCAGTTATCCTAGGCAGAGAAAATGGATTCAAGGCTGTGTTCTAGAAATTTAACCCAATAATGTCGAGATTAATATCAAAACAAGATTCCGGTCGAAGTAAACTTGATCTACTTTGTTTGACACGATTGTAATGTGTAAGTATTAACTTAATATCAGAAATATTATTCAATATCATCGTTGTCATTCATCAGAAGAATTACTAGTAATGCTTTCTTTAAGTGTTAATACTTTGACTTAAACGCTCTAAAATTGTATTGAAAATTTACCGCTAGTATGAATGACCGCAGAATCTAAGTGCGAAGATTATTCTAGTCTAAATGATTACTGGCTTGACCTCAAGGATTGTAAAGGTATAAGACCTCCACAATCCTTCTGGCGGTCGCTCTGTTTAGAAATCAGTAACTTGTCAATGACTGGATTAGCGTTATAAGTAGACCCCGGTATAACCAAGAAAAATGCTAGGCAGCCCATGATGTAAAAGAAATAAGGTATGCGTGTGAATTCGGCTCGCAATCGACCGATGTTTATTAAGTACTCGTTGTTATAGTGGCAAATGAAAGTCACATTCTGTCAACATTTCAACCCTCTATCTATTATGAATAATGAAATTTAGCCCGCTGACAGACGACAGACCTATAGGCAAACAGATGAACGACGAACTACGAACAGACGAACATAAGACCAGACCAACAGACGAACATACAAGAGACAGACAGACGGACAGATGAACAGACGTACAGTGGAGCCTTGGTTATAGGGTCGCGTTGGTATCTATTGGGTTTGGAACCCTAAAAATGATATATTTTTGACGAAATGAGTTTCCTTTTATATGAAACCTTTGATTTATAAAAGTAAAATACGAGTACATTAATATAAAACTAAGTGCTTAGGTTTTATGCTAACAAAGTGATTAATATTGTATAACTTGCCTTTGATAAGATGTAAATTAAAAAATCATATGATCGAAACGTTAAAATATTACCACTGAATAAGTCTCTCTATATATATTTTTTAAATTACTCGTGATTTCATTCGCGTAAAATTTTATATGTATTATTTATCTGAAAGAAAGAAAATAATGTATACAATAATGTTGTAAAGTTTAACAAAGAATACCTAAGGTTAAGGCAAGAATCACACTTATAAGTTTTGCTTTAACACTTTCATATCGAATTACATAAGTTATTTCTCATTGCTTTACACCTAAAAAATTTACCGCCAGTAACATATTTTTGATATTCACAGATTTCGTAACTACTAACGACTGGGCTACAGAATTGTTTTATTCCGCTCACGATAGTGAAACTTACAAATATAATTCTCGGCTAAAAGAAACAGAAACTTCAATTTATTTTTTTTATATTATTTCATATTAAACTGGATTGTTTTATTTTATTTTGTGTAGCAAATATTCATATAAGTGACATTCTTTTTGCATGTTTTTTCAATGCAATCATAAAAGTGCGGATTTAATATTAACAAAAGCGTTCATAAAACGTCTGTCTGCGGATTTGACGCGTCCTTTTGGCGCCTGGTGAGACATGCTTCTTTGGTTTGGTATTTCTAAATCGATATCGTGTCATTAAGTTTTAAAAAGGTTGTCAAAATTTTGTGTTACAATAGACTCGCTAAAAAAATTCATTTCGATCTCAGCGGTGAGGAAACTTGCACGTGCCGGAAGAAATTCTGACATATGTATATCCGCAAACCTGTAGTAATGCAGCGTGGTGGTGGTTCTCGTTGATAGAAGAGGAGGCACTGGCACGTAAAGTAACAGCCTGTAAATCTGTTACTTATTTTTTGTTAAAATGTATTTTTATATTATTATTTTATATAACGGTAGAACAATAAACTGATCTGCAACACATTTAATATAAGTAACTAAGCGCAATGAGTCGGCGTTAGGCCGCTGAGCACATAAAGCTCTTTCATCTCACTACGCCTCGCCGCGCCGTTCGACCCCAAACAAATTCCGCCTGTACCTACCTACTAATCATTGCTGTACCCTTTGTGTTAATCTAGCACAGTGGTGCTTGTGGTTTTATACGTACTTAATGTATACAACTTTATTTAAGTAAACGGTCAAAACAGAGGCCTTAATGTGTAAAGATGTTGCTTTTAAATATACTACATTTTGTTACAGTTAAAGGAGGCGTTTTAATACAAAAATGAGAAATTAGGTGTCAGAATATAGCAATATGTATATTGGTGACGTTAATTTCACACGATTGGCCTCCTAATATCTACAAACAAGACATTGCATCTAAACATATTTAATTACTTTAAATATAAATCATTCTCTCTATGGATGTTAAAAAAATATTAATTCGTATAGTATAATAATAACGATTGTCTTCGGTTTTATAACTGTAATTTTGTATTTATTTGAATAGACATTCTTTTAGTGATGGGTTCTTCTAAGAAATTTTCTTCCTCTAAATTTTATCTTGTTTAAGTTATTTTCGCAATAAAAATAGCTTGTATCCTTCTCAGGTTAGGTTAGGTTTGGTTTAGGTTCAATCTATGTCTATACAAAAATGCATACAAATTTGTTTAGGGGTTTAAACGTAAAAATGTAACAAACAAATAAACAGGTTGAAATAGTTACATTTACATTTATATATAGTATAATAAATATGATTTGTGATTTTGTAACGCTATTTCATCACCTAGCACTATCAATAGATAGGTTTTGAAATGTACAAGAAAAAATAGACAACTAAAACCTTACTATGAAGAAAAACGTTAGAAATATCACAATTATATTCTATATCAAATGTACAAGTCAACGCCCTTTCCAATGTTACCAAACACGCTATATTTATCTATTTTTAATAGATTATATTATTCCCTCCAGAGGGCGCCACATTAGATTTAGTGAAACGTCATACAGCTTATAACAAGCGGCCGATCGACACGTTTCTAACGATACCTCCTTTGTCCATTCCGATAAGTAGTTTAGGAGCTGTGAGGGAACATATGAACATATATACCTACGTACAAACATACATACATAGCATACTCAAAAACCCTTTGGCTTTGTTGTAGTTGCGTAAAAATAAGCTATATAATAATAGACTATTGTAGAACATTGCTTAATTTTAATTTAATTCGGAACTAGACAATTCTTGCTCCGTTGAACTGTACGTCAAAGGCGTGTTAATCTTGATGAGAAGAACCGACAAAACATTTTAAACTTGTTTTGATTCGTGAATTACGTAACATTGCTGATAATTTGTCAAAAATATAATATAATAACATAATAAATAACGTAAAATAGACAGAGATGTGTTAAGAAAATTGCGCTCTTGACGAAAATGTCTGTTAAATCGTAGTAACCGTTGCATGTTTTTTTCAACCGCCGAACCAAAAAAACAGGGTGTTATAAGTTTAACGTGTATGTCTGTTTGTGACATCGAAGCTCCCGAACGAATGCATCAATTATGATACGTTTTTTCCATTTGAAAGCTAATGCAATCGAGATAAGTATTAGCTACATATATTCATGAAGATTTGTTCAGGTATTGAAGTTTCAGAGTGTCAGCTCTTTTCTAATCTTTGAAAGAATCTAAGCAATTTGTGCTAGTCTAAACGGCACGAAATTTGGTAAACTGTAAATGATATCAAATTAATATAGTTGCGTGACCTTGACTTATTGCTGTAGTATTCTGGAATCAGCATAATACACAATTCCATACCAACTTATGGCAGAAATATTGTGTTGGGGTTCTTTGCAATGGTTTGAATGAGTAGAGATTGTCGAGGGTTTTAAAAATTTACAATTCAATCGTGTTTAAATAAGTATTCGATTTTCTACTTAAGAAATAATAAACTTATTTATTTCCATAATTATAAGGATTATGAAAATAATAACGTTATTTACTTTCCTTTCCTTTTCTTTTGTACCGTTATCCTGGGCGATCGCCTCCTACGCCCTTTAGCGAATACGTCAACAGAAATAGATGTTCTATGGTATAGAGTCAAGAGACTTACTAGGGCGGCGCCCAATTTTTTTATTTTGTCGTGATTTATTTAAACAAAGTACTCCTTAAAAATCAGCACGAAAAAAATCTTTTAGGTTCGATCAAGATTGTTAAAAATTTGGAAATTTATTTTTTATCAAACAAATATAATCTAAATATATATAACTCAAAGGTGATTGACTAATTGACTATGTGATCTATCAACGCACATCCCAAACCACTGGACGGATCGAGCTCAAATTTGGCATGCAGTAGTTATGATAAAAGTATCCGCTAAGAAATTATTTTGATTAATTCTACCCTCAACGGGATAATTACTTGTATGAAACTTTGTCAATTTTAAACCGATCGGGCTAAGACTTTGCGTCTTTGCATAAAGCTACTATGACGTAGGAATCATAGACATCGCAGACGAAGTCGCGAGCACCAGCTAGTCAAAGATAAAATAAAAAAGAGATTGCAGTACCTATTTGTTTGAAATCGAATGTAGTTTTAAATAATTAAAAAAATCTAATATTTGAGTCCATTTCAATGAGACACGATACTTCTGTAAATTGGAAAGGAATTGTATTTTTTATGATTAGATCCTATCAACAACTAGAAAATAACTGATAAACCTGGAACATCTGAACAGATGTTAATAAATTATAGTTAATAACCACCTCGATTACATCAGCTTTCAATAAAAAAAACCCATCAGAATTTGTTTATTTGTAAGTAAGCTACAGTGCCACAGACAGACACATACACGTCAAATTTTAACGCTCCCTACTCTAACCCTTTGTTGTTAATGTTTAAGGTACAACTTTATAAATGATTGGAAATCTTACAACCATCTCTAGGCGTAAATGAAGTAATCATTTATCACCGGTCACTATCGTCTACGAAGTAGCGTCACCTAGTGTTAGCAGGACACGTTATATTATGCACAGTTCAATATCACTTGTTTTCCTTGACTGTCACAGGACATGTAGCTAGTCTCATGTATTACATTACAGTAGTCCCAATATGTCCTTTTGATCATTAAAAATTAATAAAACAAAATCCAATAAATATAATTAAAATTTTATTTCGAAATTTACATACTAGACATAAAAATTACATATTAAATAATTTTAAAACCGAAGTAATACACACCAAATAGACCCAAATAACTCCATATGAAGAATGTAATAAATGTATTTTGAAAAACATATAATCAAAATTGTTCAGTAAAGCTTTCTGAACTATAGTGTTCAGCTCGGTTTGAACTAGAACTTTCAGAAAATTTACTTTCATAAGTATTAGAGTTATAACCGTCAGAATTTTGAACAGATTTCTCTACGCTGGAGGTATAGGCGTTATGTTCACTTGCAGCGACATTTGAATATTCAAAATTCGTATTCAAAATGTGACCTGTGTGATGGCCAGGAAGCCACGTTTCACCAGAATTCCATCCTCCGTACGGAGCTAAGCCATAATTGGGGCCAGACCATGCGTCCGTGTTACCGTAGCTGTCACTGTTTGAGTATGATCCATCTTTGCCGTTACTAGAGCTACTGCCGGATCCTACGCTCGTGTGGCTGCCAGTGTGTGTTCCTCCCTTATCAGAACCAGCCCAAGTACCGGTGTTGCCGTGGCTGTCACTGTTTGAGTATGATCCATCTTTGCCGTTACTAGAGCTACTGCCGGATCCTACGCTTGTGTGGCTGCCAGTGTTTGTTCCCCCCTTATCAGAACTAGCCCAAGTACCGGTGTTACCGTTGCTGTCACTGTTTGAATATGATCCATCTTTGCCGTTACTAGAGCTACTGCCGGATCCTACGCTCGTGTAGCTGCCAGTATGCGTTCCTCCCTTATTAGAACCAGCCCAAGTACCGGTGTTACCGTGGCTGTCACTGTTTGAGTATGATCCATCTTTGCCGTTACTAGAGCTACTGCCGGATCCTACGCTCGTGTGGCTGCCAGTGTTTGTTCCCCCCTTATCAGAACTAGCCCAAGTACCGGTGTTACCGTTGCTGTCACTGTTTGAATATGATCCATCTTTGCCGTTACTAGAGCTACTGCCGGATCCTACGCTCGTGTAGCTGCCAGTATGAGTTCCTCCCTTATCAGAACCAGCCCAAGTACCGGTGTTACCGTTGCTGTCACTGTTTGAGTATGATCCATCTTTGCCGTTACTAGAGCTACTGCCGGATCCTACGCTCGTGTGGCTTCCAGTGTTTGTTCCTCCTTTGTTAGAACCAGCCCAAGTACCGGTGTTGCCGTGGCTGTCACTGTTTGAGTATGATCCATCTTTGCCGTTACTAGAGCTACTGCCGGATCCTACGCTCGTGTGGCTGCCAGTGTTTGTTCCCCCCTTATCAGAACTAGCCCAAGTACCGGTGTTACCGTTGCTTTCACTGTTTGAATATGATCCATCTTTGCCGTTACTAGAGCTACTGCCGGATCCTACGCTCGTGTGGCTGCCAGTGTTTGTTCCCCCCTTATCAGAACTAGCCCAAGTACCGGTGTTACCGTTGCTGTCACTGTTTGAATATGATCCATCTTTGCCGTTACTAGAGCTACTGCCGGATCCTACGCTCGTGTAGCTGCCAGTGTGCGTTCCTCCCTTATTAGAACCAGCCCAAGTACCGGTGTTACCGTGGCTGTCACTGTTTGAGTATGATCCATCTTTGCCGTTACTAGAGCTACTGCCGGATCCTACGCTCGTGTGGCTGCCAGTGTTTGTTCCCCCCTTATCAGAACTAGCCCAAGTACCGGTGTTACCGTTGCTGTCACTGTTTGAATATGATCCATCTTTGCCGTTACTAGAGCTACTGCCGGATCCTACGCTCGTGTAGCTGCCAGTATGAGTTCCTCCCTTATCAGAACCAGCCCAAGTACCGGTGTTACCGTTGCTGTCACTGTTTGAGTATGATCCATCTTTGCCGTTACTAGAGCTACTGCCGGATCCTACGCTCGTGTGGCTTCCAGTGTTTGTTCCTCCTTTGTTAGAACCAGCCCAAGTACCGGTGTTACCGTTGCTGTCACTGTTTGAATATGATCCATCTTTGCCGTTACTAGAGCTACTACCGGATCCTACGCTCGTGTAGCTGCCAGTGTGCGTTCCTCCCTTATCAGAACCAGCCCAAGTACCGGTGTTACCGTGGCTGTCACTGTTTGAGTATGATCCATCTTTGCCATTACTAGAGCTACTGCCGGATCCTGCGCTCGTGTGGCTTCCAGTGTTTGTTCCTCCTTTGTTAGAACCAGCCCAAGTACCGGTGTTACCGTTGCTGTCACTGTTTGAATATGATCCATCTTTGCCGTTACTAGAGCTACTGCCGGATCCTATGCTCGTGTAGCTGCCAGTGTGCGTTCCTCCCTTATCAGAACCAGCCCAAGTACCGGTGTTACCGTGGCTGTCACTGTTTGAGTATGATCCATCTTTGCCATTACTAGAGCTACTGCCGGATCCTGCGCTCGTGTAGCTGCCAGTGTGAGTTCCTCCCTTATCAGAACCAGCCCAAGTACCGGTGTTACCGTGGCTGTCATTGTTTGAGTATGATCCATCTTTGCCGTTACTAGAGCTACTGCCGGATCCTACGCTCGTGTGGCTGTCAGTGTGAGTTCCTCCCTTATCAGAACCAGCCCAAGTACCGGTGTTACCGTGGCTGTCACTGTTTGAGTATGATCCATCTTTGCCGTTACTAGAGCTACTGCCGGATCCTACGCTCGTCTGGCTTCCAGTGTTTGTTCCTCCTTTGTCAGAACCAGCCCAAGTACCGGTGTTACCATTGCTATGACTATTTGAATATGATCCATGTTTTCCCTTGCCAGAGCTACTGCCGGATCCTACGCTCGTGTGGCTGTCAGTGTGAGTTCCTCCCTTATCAGAACCAGCCCAAGTACCGGTGTTACCGTGGCTGTCACTGTTTGAGTATGATCCATCTTTGCCGTTACTAGAGCTACTGCCGGATCCTACGCTCGTCTGGCTTCCAGTGTTTGTTCCTCCTTTGTCAGAACCAGCCCAAGTACCGGTGTTACCATTGCTATGACTATTTGAATATGATCCATGTTTTCCCTTGCCAGAGCTACTGCCGGATCCTACGCTCGTGTGGCTGCCAGTGTTTGTTCCCCCCTTATCAGAACCAGCCCAAGTACCAGTGTTACCGTTGCTGTTACTGTTTGAGTATGATCCATCTTTGCCGTTACTAGAGCTACTGCCGGATCCTATGCTCGTGTGGCTGCCAGTGTTTGTTCCCCCCTTATCAGAACCAGCCCAAGTACCAGTGTTACCGTTGCTGTTACTGTTTGAGTATGATCCATCTTTGCCGTTACTAGAGCTACTGCCGGATCCTATGCTCGTGTGGCTGCCAGTGTTTGTTCCCCCCTTATCAGAACCAGCCCAAGTACCAGTGTTACCGTTGCTGTTACTGTTTGAGTATGATCCATCTTTGCCGTTACTAGAGCTACTGCCGGATCCTATGCTCGTGTGGCTGCCAGTGTTTGTTCCCCCCTTATCAGAACCAGCCCAAGTACCAGTGTTACCGTTGCTGTTACTGTTTGAGTATGATCCATCTTTGCCGTTACTAGAGCTACTGCCGGATCCTACGCTCGTGTAGCTGCCAGTGTGAGTTCCTCCCTTATCAGAACCAGCCCAAGTACCGGTGTTACCGTTGCTGTCACTGCTTGAGTATGATCCATCTTTGCCGTTACTAGAGCTACTGCCGGATCCTACGCTCGTCTGGCTTCCAGTGTTTGTTCCTCCTTTGTCAGAACCAGCCCAAGTACCGGTGTTACCATTGCTATGACTATTTGAATATGATCCATGTTTTCCCTTGCCAGAGCTACTGCCGGATCCTACGCTCGTGTGGCTGTCAGTGTGAGTTCCTCCCTTATCAGAACCAGCCCAAGTACCGGTGTTACCGTGGCTGTCACTGTTTGAGTATGATCCATCTTTGCCGTTACTAGAGTTACTGCCGGATCCTACGCTCGTCTGGCTTCCAGTGTTTGTTCCTCCTTTGTCAGAACCAGCCCAAGTACCGGTGTTACCATTGCTATGACTATTTGAATATGATCCATGTTTTCCCTTGCCAGAGCTACTGCCGGATCCTACGCTCGTGTGGCTGTCAGTGTGAGTTCCTCCCTTATCAGAACCAGCCCAAGTACCGGTGTTACCGTGGCTGTCACTGTTTGAGTATGATCCATCTTTGCCGTTACTAGAGCTACTGCCGGATCCTATGCTCGTGTAGCTGCCAGTGTGCGTTCCTCCCTTATCAGAACCAGCCCAAGTACCGGTGTTACCGTGGCTGTCACTGTTTGAGTATGATCCATCTTTGCCATTACTAGAGCTACTGCCGGATCCTGCGCTCGTGTAGCTGCCAGTGTGAGTTCCTCCCTTATCAGAACCAGCCCAAGTACCGGTGTTACCGTGGCTGTCACTGTTTGAGTATGATCCATCTTTGCCGTTACTAGAGCTACTGCCGGATCCTATGCTCGTGTGGCTGCCAGTGTTTGTTCCCCCCTTATCAGAACCAGCCCAAGTACCAGTGTTACCGTTGCTGTTACTGTTTGAGTATGATCCATGTTTTCCCTTGCCAGAGCTACTGCCGGATCCTACGCTCGTGTGGCTGGCAGTGTTTGTTCCCCCCTTATCAGAACCAGCCCAAGTACCAGTGTTACCGTTGCTGTTACTGTTTGAGTATGATCCATCTTTGCCGTTACTAGAGCTACTGCCGGATCCTATGCTCGTGTGGCTGCCAGTGTGAGTTCCTCCCTTATCAGAACCAGCCCAAGTACCGGTGTTACCGTTGCTGTCACTGCTTGAGTATGATCCATCTTTGCCGTTACTAGAGCTACTGCCGGATCCTACGCTCGTGTGGCTTCCAGTGTTTGTGCCCCCCTTATCAGAACCAGCCCAAGTACCGGTGTTACCATTGCTATGGCTATTTGAATTTGATCCATATTTACCATTGTCAGAGCTACTGCTGGATCCTACGCTCGTGTGGCTGCCAGTGTTTGTTCTTCCCTTATTAGAACCAGCCCAAGTACCGGTGTTACCATTGCTATGACTATTTGAATATGATCCATGTTTTCCCTTGCCAGAGCTACTGCCGGATCCTACGCTCGTGTGGCTGCCAGTGTGAATTCCTCCCTTATCAGAACTAGCCCAAGTACCGGTGTTACCATTGCTATGGCTTTTTGAATTTGATCCATATTTACCATTGTCAGAGCTACTGCTGGATCCTACGCTCGTGTGGCTGCCAGTGTTTGTTCTTCCCTTATTAGAACCAGCCCAAGTACCGGTGTTACCATTGCTATGACTATTTGAATATGATCCATGTTTTCCCTTGCCAGAGCTACTGCCGGATCCTATGCTCGTGTGGCTGCCAGTGTTTGTTCCTCCCTTATCAGAACCAGCCCAAGTACCGGTGTTACCGTAGCTATGACTATTTGAATATGATCCATGTTTTCCCTTGCCAGAGCTACTGCCGGATCCTACGCTCGTGTGGCTGCCAGTGTTTGTTCCTCCCTTATCAGAACCAGCCCAAGTACCGGTGTTACCGTAGCTATGACTATTTGAATGTGATTCATGTTTTCCCTTGCCAGAGCTACTGCCGGATCCTACGCTCGTGTGGCTTCCAGTGTTTGTTCCTCCTTTATCAGAATCAGCCCAAGTACCCGTGTTACCATTGCTATGACTACTTGAATGTGATCCATGTTTACGCTTGCCAGAGTTACTGCCGGATCCAACGTTCGTGTAGCTGCCCGTTTGGGTTCCTCCCTTATCAGAACCAGCCCAAGTACCAGTGTTACCGTTGCTGTCACTGTTTGAGTATGATCCATCTTTGCCATTATTAGTGCTACTGCCGGATCCAATGCTCGTGTGGCTGCCAGTGTTTGTTCCTCCTTTATCAGAACCAGCCCAAGTACCGGTGTTACCATTGCTATGACTATTTGAATATGATCCATGTTTTCCCTTGCCAGAGCTACTGCCGGATCCTACGCTCGTGTGGCTGTCAGTGTGAGTTCCTCCCTTATCAGAACCAGCCCAAGTACCGGTGTTACCGTGGCTGTCACTGTTTGAGTATGATCCATCTTTGCCGTTACTAAGGCTACTGCCGGATCCTACGCTCGTCTGGCTTCCAGTGTTTGTTCCTCCTTTGTCAGAACCAGCCCAAGTACCGGTATTACCATTGCTATGACTATTTGAATATGATCCATGTTTTCCCTTGCCAGAGCTACTGCCGGATCCTACGCTCGTGTGACTGCCAGTGTTTGTTCCCCCCTTATCAGAACCAGCCCAAGTACCAGTGTTACCGTTGCTGTCACTGTTTGAGTATGATCCATCTTTGCCGTTACTAGAGCTACTGCCGGATCCAACGTTCGTGTAGCTGCCCGTGTGGGTTCCTCCCTTATCAGAACCAGCCCAAGTACCAGTGTTACCGTTGCTGTCACTGTTTGAGTATGATCCATCTTTGCCATTATTAGTGCTACTACCGGATCCAACGCTCGTGTGGCTGCCAGTGTTTGTTCCTCCTTTATCAGAACCAGCCCAAGTACCGGTGTTACCATTGCTATGGCTATTTGAATGTGATCCATGTTTACCCTTGTCAGAGCCACTGCTGGATCCTACGCTCGTGTAGCTGCCAGTGTGAGTTCCTCCCTTATCAGAACCAGCCCAAGTACCGGTGTTACCGTAGCTATGACTATTTGAATGTGATCCATGTTTTCCCTTGCCAGAGCTACTGCCGGATCCTACGCTCGTGTGGCTGCCAGTGTTTGTTCCTCCTTTATCAGAACCAGCCCAAGTACCGGTGTTACCATTGCTATGGCTATTTGAATGTGATCCATGCTTTCCCTTGCCAGAGCTACTGCCGGATCCTACGCTCGTGTGGCTGCCAGTGTTTTTTCCTCCCTTATCAGAACCAGCCCAAGTACCGGTGTTACCGTTGCTGTCACTGTTTGAGTATGATCCATCTTTGCCGTTACTAGAGCTACTGCCGGATCCTACGCTCGTGTGGCTGCCAGTGTTTGTTCCTCCCTTATCAGAACCAGCCCAAGTACCAGTGGTACCGTTGCTGTCACTGTTTGAGTATGATCCATCTTTGCAATTATTAGTGCTACTACCGGATACAACGCTCGTGTGGCTGCCAGTGTTTGTTCCTCCTTTATCAGAACCAGCCCAAGTACCGGTGTTACCATTGCTATGGCTATTTGAATGTGATCCATGTTTACCCTTGTCAGAGCCACTGCTGGATCCTACGCTCGTGTAGCTGCCAGTGTGAGTTCCTCCCTTATCAGAACCAGCCCAAGTACCGGTGTTACCGTAGCTATGACTATTTGAATGTGAGCCATGTTTTCCCTTGCCAGAGCTACTGCCGGATCCTACGCTCGTGTGGCTGCCAGTGTTTGTTCCTCCTTTATCAGAACCAGCCCAAGTACCGGTGTTACCATTGCTATGGCTATTTGAATGTGATCCATGCCTTCCCTTGCCAGAGCTACTGCCGGATCCTACGCTCGTGTGGCTGCCAGTGTTTGTTCCTCCCTTATCAGAACCAGCCCAAGTACCGGTGTTACCGTTGCTGTCACTGTTTGAGTATGATCCATCTTTGCCGTTACTAGAGCTACTGCCGGATCCTACGCTCGTGTGGCTGCCAGTGTTTGTTCCTCCCTTATCAGAACCAGCCCAAGTACCGGTGTTACCGTAGCTTTGACTATTTGAATGTGATCCATGATTTCCCTTGCCAGAGCTACTGCCGGATCCTACGCTCGTGTAGCTGCCCGTGTGGGTTCCTACTTTGTTGGTGCCAGCTGAACTATCAGTGCTACCGTAGCTGTCGCTGGTTGAGTATAATTCTTCTTTGTCTCCTGAACTACTGCTAGAGCCTACATTCGTGTTGCTATTAGAGTAAGTCCCTCCTTTGTTGGTGCCAGCTAAACTGCCAGTACTTCCGTAGCTGTTGCTATTTAAGTATGATACCTCTTTGTATTTTCCTGAACTACTACTAGAGCTCGTGTCCGTGTTACTACTATAGTAGGTCCCACCTTTTTTAGTGCCAGTCCATGTGTCAGTGTGGCCGTAATCGTCAGTGTTTGCATACGATCCCTCTTTGTATTTGCCAGAACTACTGCTAGAGCCTACGTTCGTGTTACTGCTAGAATAGGTCTGTCCTGTGTTGGTGCCAGCTGAACTACCAGTGCTTCCGTAGCTGTTGCTGTTTGAGTATGATCCCTCTTTGTATTCTCCTGAACTACTGGTTGAGCCTACGTTCGTGTTGCTGCCAGAGTAGGACTCACCTTTGTTGGTGCCAGTCCAAGTATCAGTATGACCGTAATTATCAGTGTTTGCATATGATCCTTCTTTGTATTTGCCAGAACTACTACTTGACCCTACATTTGTGTTGCTGTTAGAGTAAGTCTCTCCTTTGTTGATATCAGCAGAACTACCAGTACTTCCGTAGCTGTTGCTGTTTGAGTATGATACCTCTTCATATTTTCCTGAACTACTACTAGCGCCTATGTCCGTGTTTCTACGAGAGTAGGTCCCACCTTTGTTGGTGCCAGTCCAAGTATCAGTGTGACCGTAATCGTCAGTGTTTGCGTACGCAACCTCTTTGTATTTGCCAGAACTACTGCTAGATCCTACGTTCGTGTTGCTGCTAGAATAGGTCTCTCCTTTTTTGGTGCCAGCAGAACTAGCAGTGCTTCCGTAGCTGTTGCTGTTTGAATATAATCCTTCTTTGTACTTTCCAGAACTACTGCTCGAGCCTAAGTTCGTGTTGCTGCTAGAATAGGTACCTCCTTTGTTGGTGCCAGATGAACTGCCAGTGCTACCGTAACTGTCGCTGTTTGAATATGATCCCTTTTCGTATTTGCCAGAATTACTGCTAGAGCCTACGTTCGTGTTGCTGCTAGAATATGTACCTCCTTTGTTGGTGCCAGATGAACTGCCAGTGCTACCGTAGCTGTCGCTGTTTGAATATGATCCCGTTTTGTATTTGCCAGAATTACTGCTAGAGCCTACGTTCGTGTTGCTGCTAGAATAGGTACCTCCTTTGTTGGTGTCAGATGAACTACCAGTGCTACCGTAACTGTCGCTATTTGAATATGATCCCTTTTCGTATTTGCCAGAATTACTGCTAGAGCCTACGTTCGTGTTGCTGCTAGAATAGGTACCTCCTTTGTTGGTGTCAGATGAACTACCAGTGCTACCGTAACTGTCGCTATTTGAATATGATCCCTTTTCGTATTTGCCAGAATTACTGCTAGAGCCTACGTTTGTGTTGCTGCTAGAATAGGTACCTCCTTTGTTGGTGCCAGATGAACTGCCAGTGCTACCGTAGCTGTCGCTGTTTGAATATGATCCCGTTTTGTATTTGCCAGAATTACTGCTAGAGCCTACGTTCGTGTTGCTGCTAGAATATGTACCTCCTTTGTTGGTGCCAGATAAACTGCCAGTGCTACCGTAGCTGTCGCTGTTTAAATATGATCCCGTTTTGTATTTGCCAGAATTACTGCTAGAGCCTACGTTCGTATTGCTGCCAGAATAGGTCTCTTCATTGTTGGTGCTAGACCAGGCGCCAGTGTTACCGCCGCTGTTGCTGTTCGAATAACTCTTACCATAATCTTTCCCAATGTAATAACTTACTGGGTAATTGTACTTGCCTTGATTTTTAAGATCCTCTTCAGAAAGTAGAAATAATAATGTCGGTTTCTTGTAAATTATATTTCGTG
The DNA here is from genome assembly GCA_037950945.1 of Hypolimnas misippus. Lineage (NCBI taxonomy): Eukaryota > Metazoa > Arthropoda > Insecta > Lepidoptera > Nymphalidae > Hypolimnas > Hypolimnas misippus. The sequence continues at coordinate 5,131,298 of JBBEEQ010000019.1, forward strand.
GTGTGTATAATGTAGATTTCGTTTTATAAGGAGCAGGTGCATCTGAAAATAAAAAAATATATAATATCTTCAAACTGTAATTATAAAAATCAATAAGTTGGTCTCGCAAAAATTCTAAAATGACTGAAGCCATTTAGGAATTTTAGTTTCGTTTTTTTTTCATATATATTTTACCAATGGCGTGGTTTATGAATAAAGAAAACTTTAGAAGGCAGGATGTCATAGAGGTGACGAAGAAGTCTAGGACGATTAAAAAAACAGTGGGATGGAGAACCATCACCTAAGGCGCATTCACAAAGCGAGTGGTCACGTATCCTAATTTTAACAATTATCTACACTGGTATGTATATCGCTTGCGTCTTGGTAATGCGTGTGCTCATTAGCGGTGCCAAGACCGAAACGACATATTGTACGTGACTCTTTTGAAATCAATTTAAAATAATCATGAACAGGACATAGAGAAGAATCTCTAAAAAGTACTCGAAATAAAAAGAATAGGCATAAAAGCAAACAAAATGTTCTATTCAAACACAACGTTACGAGTACCTATGTAAAAATTTTAAGTGAATTTATTGACTATTCGAGCTTCTACGATATTTTTATTTTCAGGATAAATTTTTCAACTAGACGTGAATCGGATTGATTTGACCGGTATCCGATCCGATCGTGGTCGGATTTCGCCATCTACGCCATATAGACACAATTATATGAGTTACTTACATGAATTTGGTGAGCTAAAAACTCCCGCTACTACCTGTAAAACAAGAAAAATGGCGGAGTGAGATTTTAAAATTTTTATTTACGGGATAATGGTATCTAATTTTAGGGTTTTACGCGAAAACTTATCAAACAAACAGGCAGATAGACCGTTTTACTTTAGTGTTTGTAATATTACTACGAATATTAACAACATTTTTTTAAAAAGTGAAAAGTCAAATAAACATAAAAAAATCATTATAAAAAAATTTACTTACCACCAAAACAATGCATTTGATAGCTGATATCATCTTGACAGCTACTTTCGATATGCCTTCTAAGTCATTCTGCCCTATTTATATACAGAAAAACGAAAAAAAAACATAGTTTTTAAAACTATTAAATTAATTAATAACTGCTGAATAAATAAAAATAAAAATGTATTATTTATAGTGCCTTTTGTAATCAGATATATTTACATTTGAATGCACTTTTAATATTGCATCCAACTAATATATTATAAATATAATGAGAACGTTGTGTATGTTATGTTTGTTACTTCTTTAAATGCAGGATGCAGGCACATTTTCAACAATTTGTTTTATTGTATTTCTATAGTTTAAAGTTTTGTTACGATTTATATTTTAACAAAAAAATATTACCTACTCTTTAAACTTATTATATTTCCAGCACACGTAAAAATATTTACACGGTCTTTTATATCTTATAATTATTTAGCACTTTATCATAAATCGACAACATGTCCTGGATCACTTCTTTTTTTTTATCTTTTATTACTTTACTTTTAACATTTTTTTCCCGCCATTTTTCTAGCTCCATAACTTGGAGTCGATGTTTTTATTTTTTTATTGAGGACAAGGACTTTATCTAAACTGACAAATAATACTTTAAATAAAGAGTACATATTAATACAGTACATTATTAAAGTACTGGATTGATACATTAGCGACCTACTTTTTACATAAAACAATGCGTATATGAATATGAGAAAATTGTCCATAACATTTATAAGCAAAATAAATATTATTCGTTAGGAAATCACACAATACGCACATGAACAAAAGTATGTTTAAAAACTTTAAACAAATAACCGACGTTAAAATAAAATTTTAAAAAAGTGAACTAAAATTAAAAAAAAAAACAAATATTTTCAACAAATTTTGAAAGTAGACTTTTTTCGTACTTACTGACACCGACTTCAAGACGTAAAAAATATACTTTATATTTTTTTGCTTTACAATTTAATCTTATTTTTAATTTACGAATATAGGAAGGAGCAGTTTGTGATTTAACTACTTAAGTTACAATAGCAACTGCTTATCACTATTTACAAAATATTGCTTTTCCCGCAGGGCTATTTATTATTAAGGAGTTCACCTGGCGCGTCATCATGAGCTCCACCTTACAATGTGCATTATGATGAGCATAAATTAATTTGCAATCATATTGAAGTAGTCAATATGATTGCTAATAAGTAATTGTTATTAAAGTAGTTCCGGTGGCCATTTGTGGTCTTCATTATTATTTCTATTTTACCATATGGTACTTTTCGGGAGCAAATGCACGAGTTACTGTAAAAAATACCTAAATATTTCCTAAGGTTACACTATAGATCATATAATATTTAAAGAGTGCCCCCGATTTCTCCAGGATCCCAGCATCAGAGCCTGATCTGATGAACTAACATAAAAAGTATGTAGCCAAAAATTGAACCTCCTCCTTTTTTGAAATTAGGAAAGACCTAAAAGAAGAATAAGGAAGGGCAATTTTATGTAAAAGTAAAAAATGTTTAAAAGGAAATACTTAACCGATTTTTATGAAAATTCTATAGAATCAATCTAAAAGTTTATCTTTTGAAATAAAAAATAAAAGTTCCAAATCGGTTAATAAATGATGAAGGAAACATTAAAAATGTACTGAAAACTCCAATTTTTTAAATCGGTTAAAAATGCTAGAGATCATTTCAATAAAATTCAAAAACCTTTAAAAACAAACACCTGTGCATTGTATAAACTTTATTATTAGTTACTTTATTTGTACAACCTTTTATATCGTTCGTTATAACCTCTAATACTTTATAAGCAATTAATTAATGACATATTATTATTTACACAATTGATTTTTACGTTATAAATAATAAATTGCATTAATATAGAAATTAGCTAACAATTAAAAATGAACTTATCAAGGTTACTGTATTGAAATAAAAAGATACTTAATTTTTTTTTTTGTTATTATAATAGCAGACAGCGTAGGCGATTCATCCGATATTAAGTGCTCAGCGCCGTTCATTAACATTTGCAGCATCCGAGGCACTTAGCCACAAATTGCCGTTGCCGGTTTGAAAGAAGTAAGTGAACGAGAGTATGAAACAGCAGAGATAGAGGTGTGTAGGCTTCCGGTTCTCCCATTCACTCTCTCCTTTACGAGAACTTTCTGTAACTGTAATGTGACGGAGTGTAACCTGATCGATTATAAAAACGTGTATATTAAGTACCTTTTATTTAAATTCGTTTAATAAAAAATAATAATCGAAGTTATCGGGCATGAATATATGGAGCCTGTTGAAAAAATTAACCAAAGTCAAGTAATACATTTTTCCATTATAACTAAAACGTTCACAAATGTTATTCATTTAAATTACAATGTTAATTATTGTCTTTATACCAAGTAACAGTAAAACATCATTTTGCATAATATTTAGGAGCTTCAATATGAGTGGTATAAAAATTCCCGTTGGTGAAAAGCTTTTTGATCCTGATCCGTGTGCCCCTATCGACATCTCTTGACCTTAATAAATTTATACCTAGGTGTAAACTCTAAATATGATAATATTTGTTTCTTGTGATACAAGTAGGGTAGATGATTTGTTTAAGAAAATTTTGGGTGAGACGGTTAAATGTATTTTTTTACAAAAAAGTTGTTATATTTGCTAAGAAATTGTTATTATATTGTAGGGGAGGTACTCCAACAACATTTTTGTGTGATAATATTTTAAGGCTCTGTTGGCGTGATTAATTTGGTATGGGTATATCACCCATTCCAAATCACATCTTTCTATTACGAAGCATCTCTGATCTAAGCTGCAGACAAACGAACATGGCGAAACTATAAGAGTTTTTTTTTTTTTTATTTTAATATAGTATACCATAAAATCATTCAAAGATAAACAAAACTCTTTATTAATTAAACAGCTGTGAGTTATTAGGGTTCCGTAGTAAAAAACGGAACCCTTATAGTTTCGCCATGTCCGTCTGTCTGTCTGTCTGTCTGTCCGTCTGTCTGTCTGTCTGTCTGTCCGCGGCGTTGCTCCGAAACCCTTAATACCAGAAAGCTGTAATTCGGTATGAGTATACATATGAATTACGCCGAGAAAGTCGTACAATAAAATCTTAAAAATATTTTTTTTTCAGGGTGTCTTCCCTATGTGTTAAGAGAGACTAAAATTTTTTTCTCATTTATCCCATGTTGTGGGGTATCGTTAGATAGGTCTTTTAAAAATATTATAAGTGTGGGAAAACCATTTTTCCGGACGACGAACTGTTTCCGAAATATTAAGCTTTGAAGTGTCAATTTTTCTTAGAGTCAAGTGTCCCCCCCCCTCTACCCACTAAACTGCTGCGTCTAAAAATATGAAAAAATTCACGATAGCGGTACATATAATGAATTTAAAAGGAAAATTATCACGGCTATGTTGGTTCTTATGGTTATCGAGTTATAGATGATCTAAGTAAAAATAAATATTTCACTTTTTAAAGCATCACATTATGTAAATATTAATAATTTTAAATTAATATATGAATTTACATGAATAAATAAATAAATATTTAATAAGTTTAAATTAAAATAAAATATAAAATAAGGTATAAAACAATGTCTCAATAAAACATGTCGCGAGTGATTCTGAATCGCGCTTATGAAGTTTTCAACCAAATCACCATAGATTTCATAGGCGCTAATCAGGAAGGAAAATTATCGGCGCTAAGTATATTTTACGAGTGTTAGAATAATAAATAATCGACGAACATGCCGCTTATTTAGAACTAACTTGAATTTCTTATTGACTCGACTTTATGATTATTATATTCATGTTTCTAGACCCAGCGGTTTAGGTCGATCAGTCAGTGAATATGTCAGCCAATTTGGCCTTTGACTAGCAGTGGGAAATTTACAAGCTGTTATTACAATAAGTCTTAATAACAATAAAATCGATTTTCGACACTAGTAAACAAGTGGAAATGTTATGAATAAAATTTGTGTGATAAAGAAAAATTTGGAATTAAATAAAAGATTTACTGATTGTTAATCATATAAAATAACACGATCAAGAAAATATTTTTTGTATAACTGAATAAACTCCGTCGATGAATGGGCCGAGCGTATGCTGATATACAGCATAATATAATACAAAATCTCAAAGAATACCGATACATATACATACATATATTGTATACAAGATATATAACATAACATAAAATTAGCATAGCTTTATGAAAAAAAATAGTCGTATATGGATGCTTATAAGCAATAATGTGTCAACCCACAAAAAGTCAAATTTAAGGTATTTTCATAACGCACCATGTATTTAACATTATTCAAAAAAATTTCAAGTTATCTAAACTAAATAAGTATGGAAAAGAGGTTCTTAGCTTAATGTTTTGCATATTGAAGTATGCTTAATATTTTGCAATATGCTATTATCTATTATATTTGAAAAACTACTTTTAGATAAAAATTTTTATTATAACAAACTCAAACTCAAACTCAAAATATACTTTATTCAAATCGGCTTTAACAGCACTTTCGAATCGTCAAGTTACATGTCATATTTTAATTTTTATAAAGCTACCACCGGTTCGGAATGTAGTCTCTACCGAGAAGAACCGGCAAGAAACTCGATAGTAACTCTTTTAAAATAATTTATACATAATGTATTTTTATTACATTTTAATTATGTTATCCGGATAGAAAATCAACGCTTATCAAATCCACGCCTCTTTGTCGTCAAAATATTCTTGTATGGTATAATATGCTTTATTTATTAAAGATTTTTTAACGTAGGCTTTAAACTTATTAAGTGGCAAATGTAAAACTGATTGCGGGATTTTATTATAGATGCGAATACCAGATCCCAGAAACGATGAACTGACTTTATGAAGACGAAAGTTTGGTATGAAAAGTTTATTTTTTCTTCTAGTGTTTACACAATGCCTGTCACTGTTCTTAGGAAAACCATCACTATTTTGAAAGATATATAGAATATTAACGTAAATGTATTGTGACGCAACCGTGAGAATATCTATCTTCTTAAATACATCCCTAAGGGAGTCTCGAGCTCCGAGACTATATATTGCTCGAATAGCTCTTTTTTGTAAGACAAATACAGTCTCAATGTCTGTGGCATTACCCCAAAGTAATATACCATAAGACATAACACTGTGAAAGTAACTAAAGTATACTAGACGAGCAGTATCAATATCAGTTAAATTTTTAATTTTTCTAACAGCATAAGCTGCGGAGCTGAGTCTTCCTGCAAGGGATGACAAATGGGGCTTCCACTGAAGTTTTGAATCTAAAGTAATGCCCAAGAATACTGTACTATCAATTACATTAAGTATTTCATTATTCAAAACAAGATTAAAATTTTGTTTATTAACGTTAGGTAGTGCAAATTCGACACATTTCGTCTTTTTGGCATTTAAAACTAAATTGTTTAGAGTAAACCATTTCTGTACATGCGATAGTGCATTGTTTACGTCGTCATACTTATCTTTCTTTCTGTCGACTTTAAATATTAATGAAGTATCATCAGCAAACAACACAATATCACAAATATTGTTAACATAAAAAGGCAAATCATTAATGTAAATTAAAAATAAAAAAGGACCCAAAATTGATCCTTGTGGAACACCCATTTGGAGAACAGATCCAGAAGACTTTGTTCCGTTAATAGTAACTTGTTGAATTCTACCGCTTAAGTATGAAGCAACTATATCAAGAGCTTTATCTTTAATACCATAATAATTAAGTTTCTTCAATAGCGTTTCATGTACAACACAATCAAACGCTTTTGATAAGTCACAAAACACTCCGATAGCATTCTGTGACTTTTCCCAAGCATCATAAATATGTTTTAGAAGGGCCACTCCCGCATCAGTCGTAGAACGACCTTTCGTAAACCCGTATTGTTCACTATGGAAAATATTATTAGCTTTAAAATGTACTAGAAGTTGATTTAAAATAATTTTTTCGAAAATTTTACTTAAAGATGGGAGTATAGAAATTGGCCGGTAATTACTAGGATCGCACTTATTCCCTGTTTTAAAAAGAGGTATTATTTTACTATTTTTCATAAGGTCAGGAAACGACCCCGAATCTACACATGTATTAAAAACTAAAGCTAAATGAGGAGCAATATCATTAATGATAGTACTAAGTAATTTGACTGATATGCCCCATAAATCATTGGATTTTTTAATATTTAACGATTTAAATGTTTTAATAATATCAGAAGGACTAACGTATTCAAACGAAAAACGGACACTACATAGAGCGACGTTATTTTCTAATAATGTGGTAGCGTCTAATGTAGATGAGTTTAAATGGGATGTTACCTCGTTAGGTATTTTAGCAAAAAAATTTTCAAAAACATTTGCCACTTCTACTTCCGAAGTAATATTTACTTTATCTACCTGTAGTTTAATCCTTTCATTATTATTCTTTCGCTGTCCCGACATACTATTGATAACATCCCATGTAGCCCTAATTTTATCGTCCGAACTTAAAATTTTGTTTTTAATATATTTAGATTTTGCGTACATGCAAACCGATTTAAAAATTTTGGAATAGTTTTTTACATATTCTTTAAATTTAATGGATTGATTAAGCTGCTTCATACTGTACAATTCATATAGCTTATCTCTGCTTTTGTGTATACCTACGGTTGCCCAATCACTAAATTTTAATTTAGTATTTTTATAAAATGTTTTTGTTTTAAAAATCTTATTAAATTCGGTGATAAGCAAATTAAAAAAGGAACCATAAATTTATTTGGATCACTCAATCTCATATTTAAGTTTGATAATTTATCGGTCACAATATCTTTAAAGTTATTTATTCTGCTAGTTGTAATCGGCCTACATGTAATTTTTTGTCTGTCTTTATAAATATTATCTATAACAGAAAACATTTGGCCGCAATGGTCAGAACTTAAATTATTAATGATTAGTTTTTCATATATCTCACAGCGACAAAAAACATTGTCTATACACGTAGAAGACGTGTCTGTTATTCTTGTTGCTTCAAAAAATGTTTGTGACAAATTAAACGATTTAAACAAGTTTATTAATCTGAGACTGGTCGCGGTGTCTTTGAGCAAGTCAACATTAAAGTCACCACATACAATAACAGACTTACTACTTTTACAAGTAAGTTTAAGTACGTCGTCCATCGTTGCCTCAAAAATATTAAAGTCTCCAAGAGGAGGGCGGTATACGCATACTATAATGTACCGTTGAAGTTCTACACAGGATAGTTCAACAGTACGTTCGATAGAGTGAGACATAATGTCTTGACGCGATTTGTAAGCCATATCGTTTCTGACCAATATTAAAGATCCTCCACGGATAGCGTTCACTCTTACAAACGAACTTGACAAACTATAATTTTGTATATATAAAGGCTCATAGTTTTTTAACCAATGTTCTGTCAAACATAATATATTTATTTTATAATTTTCTAAAAATAGCTCGAGTTCATGCTCTTTGCCACCTAAGCCCTGTATGTTTTGATGAATAATGTTAATGGTTAAAGGCTTAGGTTTTGTCTCTTTACCTAGTTTAAACTAGAATCTTTTGCAGGATTAATATTAATATTATAATCCAAGCAGTTAATATTATTTCCAATATAATAATTATTTTGGGTTATATTACATATAACCGTGTTCTGTATAATATATGCTACTAAAGTAGCAATATGTCTAGAAGACTTTTTTGGCAGGTACAATGTATCCTTTGTCAATTTAAAATTATAAATAAATTTATTTATGTCAAATAAAATAAAAACGTCGCTATGACGATGAGTCAAGTTGTACATACAAAGATTTAGGTTATAAATATGTCTATTCTGTGCATCTGATAAACAACATGAATATGGAAATGCACATAATATAAATTTACATTTTTTTTCATTTTGAATTTGCATTAAATACTGTATGTTTTTAGTGAGCTCCTGTTTACTTAAAGATAAACAATCACCATGCATTAACACTACCATGCTGTGTTCATCCAGATGCATAGAATTTACTCTGTTTATATGGTGCTGGTAGGTTGCTCCGGGTGAACATGTGTTATAAACATTACTTAAATAATTGTTTAAGAGAGAGCCAAAGCCCTGACCTAACTTATCAGAAACTATAATAATTTTTTTGGAATTAGTATTATTTATAATTTTATCACATTTATTTACTATATAGTTAGGGTGAATATAATCTGACTTCACCTGACATTGTGTTTGTTTATTTTCAGCTAAATTAGTTAATAATTCAGAATTTATATCTATCGAAGCTGATAACTCATTTTGTTGTGTTTCTAAACAATTACAGGCATGCTTATTGCACAATGACTCGAATCTTTCCATATTAGAGTTACACATTTCTACAAGATTATTAGCTACAAGAATATGCTCCTGAATTTGTCTTTGTGCTAAATCATATTTTTCATTAATAAATTTAAGAGAACTTTGCAAGCTATTTATTTCAGATTGAAGTTGTTCGACTTCATTGTCATATATTAATTTATTGTTTTGTAATTTGTTGCTACATAACTTAACTTTATGTGATAAATGAGTTCTGTCTTTTATCAACTTATGAACCTGCTGATAATTATATTTATTTTTTAAAATTTTTTTAGTTTTATTTATGAATTTGTTCAATTTAATGTATTTTTTTAATTTATTATGTGAATTTATACTAATTTTTTTATTTGAATCTGAATCATCCGCAGTGAGGTCTATAGTAACAAGTTCATTTTGTGAATATTTTAAAACAGAATTACTCTCAACCAATTCGTTATATAAGCTTTGAGTTACAATACCTTCGTGGCTTTGTTTTAAATTTTCTAACTCAATTGATGTTTTTTGAGCCTCAATTAGACTAACTTCCAGCTCAGTAATGCGACTCAAAGCTCTTTCATGCTCATCACTACATTCTTTAAAGGATTTAATAACCTCATAAAGTTGATCTCGCTCAGTTACAATATTTAAATAATTTTTATGCAACTCTGCGAGCTCACTCTTTAGTTTGGTGTTATTATTAATAATATTTTTAATTTCTAATTCGCTTTCTTCGCGCTCTTGAAGCAGTTGATTGCACAGTTCCTTTGAAGATTTTAATTCTTGAAGGGTCAGTTTTAATTTGGATTCTGCATCCTTTACCGAGGCTTTACGAGTCATAATGGTGCTTTGCATGATGTTTACACTGTAAAATAATAAACTTATGTAAGCAACAACAACTAATTCCAAAGTATTCTATGTATATGTAGGTTTTAATATTAATAATATATATAGATTATGTAATTATTTGGATTTGAAATTATTTTATTGTATTCAGAATAAAGGAAATTACTACAAGGGAAGCGTGGATAGAAAATAATAAAATGATAAGGAGTGAGAAGAGGTTTATGCTGAGGGGTACACAGAAATAGCCGGCAACAAAAGAATTCAAATCAGGAAGTATAAGTATAGGAGTTAAAAATAAAGGAAAACGGGAAGTATAAATATGAGAGTTAATAATTAAAGAAAAAAAAAAAAAAAATTATAATAATAATGTTAATTTACACTAAATCATTGGGGCATAATGTGGTCATTTAATGTATGGCTCAATAATTATTAGGTTATAATAATACTATTTACGTTTTATTATTTATCTCAATAGTGTATTTAATGTCTATAAAGAGAAAAAATGTGATTTGTCTATTAAAGTGGGTAAATTTAAATAAAAATATCTTTTTATTTTTGGAATTATCTAGGCTGTATATGTTATATCTTATAGAATAAATAAGTATTGTGTACAGTGAATATAGTGTAAAGACTGTCTGTGGCTAGTGTTTAAGTCTACAACTTTACTTCCAACTTGTCAAGCAAAGCGAGACGGTAACGGCGCCAAATGTGAAGAGGGACGTTGCTCACGGCTTGTGAGCCTTGTTTAGAGTTATGTCTTAACAAATAAGTACATAAAAATAGTTAAAAAGAACACAATACTCCCCGGGTTTTGTTGAAATTTTAAGTTGGAGCCGTTGAAGTTTGACAGTTGTATTTGATTCTTCTTTTACGTATGATTACTTTTAAGATATTCGTCACAAACACTTGTGCACTTTATTTAATGGTTGTATATTAATTTAAAGTTTCAATACACATTAAATTATTCAATTTAATAATTATTTAATACATATATTTTAAATCTTATTAGATTGACATGTCACCCGAGGCAGTGTTGCCATAAAAAAAAAGTCAATCTGCTGTCATTAATTATACCTTTTTCCAAAATAGAAAAGAGAAGATGGATATACGTCTTTAAATTCATTTGTTAAGAATAGATTTAACATCTTTAGACGTCATTTTCTCTAAATGAAGTTTGTGTGGCTTGGTATTACTTATCAGTGTCCATACTTTTTTTTTATTTTTACGTCTGTGAAACAAACAGCATATATTTTACATATATCACAGAAGCCAACAAAGTTTTCTCTTTTACTGCTTTATATTATGTATGAATTTAATATCATTTTGTAAAGAACAAGCCTTTTTGTCGTCTACTACTTCCTAAAAGTTGATCCTTATAAAGATAACTATCAGATCATATAATATATAGAATGTGTTTTTTAGAAAACTAATGATTTAGTTTTCATCAACATCGGCCTTGAGACTCTTACAAGTATTTTCCGCTATTCCTAATGGTTTTGGATTTTATCAATTTAAAAAATCATCCTGTACATATAATAAATACAAGTATTTTTTCTGCGTATCTCTGCTCTATCATACGGAACTATTAACTTTATTTATATTTTGTTAATATTTTACAAATCTGCTCTTTGCTTTGCTGCGAAAAGATTCGTCTGCGTCTCAGCATACGTTTAGCCTTACAACGATAAAAGTCTGAAAGTATGTTGATTACTGGCGCCTGTGTGGCGTAGCCGTTAATAAAACTCGGTGGTCATATAACTGCGATAAAATTATTTAAGAACTTTATATTGTAAACGTGTTAGGGGCTCTTCATCAATCATGTGAGGCTTATAGGAGGAAGAGAGGGCTATAAAAAATCACCAAAGATTATAAAGGCGATAGGGGGGTTTATTAAAATATGTGTATTTAAAAATAAATACTTAGATAATATATACAACAAAAATTCACGTCATCTTAGGTGGAGAAGGGTAGTACGAAACATCACGACGTATCACTAGGAAGTCTAAAAAGTTGCTAAAAAACATCACGTGAATAATGGAGAACCCCCTTACTAGTGTAATTTTTAATGCAAATAGTTAAACACTAAATACGTAAATGTAAAAGTTAATAATTTAGTCTAATATGAATATATATTAAAATGGCAAATTCTATGAAAAGTGTAATAAAATAAAATGAACTACGATTTTTTTTTGCTTAAAAGAAAAAAATTGTAAATTATTTAATCACGGTCCGAAATAAAATATTACATTAATTTATTACATTTAAAAGTTAAGTAAAAATGTGCTCTGTAGAATGTTTTTTTGAGTGAAAATATTTGCGCTACAATTTTACAATATCGCATATATTTTGGCAAACTCGTACGAAAGAAATTTCACCTTGTGTGGGTAAACGTTCTGTGTCTGAAACGCACAACGAAGCTGTCAATAACACAACTTTCAATTTTGATATTCGAAAATCTATTGTATAGTTGCTATTTTACCTTAACGTTGTGTGCATGTAGGTAATCTTGTGTATACAAAATATATACATCTAAAGTAAATGAAAACAATACAAGATGACCTTCTAAACTTCGTTTCACCTATATATAGTAAAACATTCGAAACCGGCGGCAAGTAAAACCTTTTACTTCATATTTATTGGCAACGATTTCAAAATGTTGTAGAAAATATTTATTTCATACTTTTTAGTGTATTTGTTTTGTTTTATTTTTTTTTAAGTTTTTATTTTATTTTACACTTATAAGTTACGAATAAAGTAAGGCAGTAGTAAGGCATAATTTGTGATATACCTAACTAACCTTAATAGTCTAATGTCAAGTGCTTATCGCGATTTACAAAAATTTACTTTTTACAGCTAAAAAATTTTTATTGAGGAGTTCTACTGGTGTTGATGTTGTTCGACATCAGATTCACCTTACCATGTGCATTATGATGAACATAAATGTTTTAGCAATGATATTGAAGTAATCAAATCGCAGCCCATGAAATACTTGTTAATGAGTACTTTCGGTGGCTATCTCTGGTCTTCATTATCAGTTCTACTTCACCAAATGTTACAATCAAAATACCAAAATGTGTATAGGTGTATCTATAATATTTGAAGAGTTCCCTCGATTTCTCCAAGATTCCAGCATCAGATCCTGACCTAATAACAATAGACTACAGGACTACATTTAAAAGTATACCCATTAAAAACAAAAAATAAATAAGTCAGTCTACAATCGGCGGAGAAATCGATGCATAAACAAAATAAAAAACAGATTGCCTAACATACAATAGAATCTCCTAATTTTTCGAATACTTATACGGATGTATAAGTATAAAGTAGTCGGTTAAAAATGATTATTGATACCAGTTTATTAAGTTAATAACTATTCTCAGTCTCTTACTCATTCAACTATCGGTAAATGACGAGGGTCCTGCAATGCATATTTTATACCGTCTCGTAGAATTAATAACACATACCAAGCGTAGTTTGTAGGAGTTATATATCACGCACGAGTTGTCTAGACGTCTAGTGATTAATAATTATATCGATAGTTCCATATATGTAGTGGAACGACGATGTGGGGAGAAATTGAAGAGATTGCAAAACTTAGTTAAATCCTGCATCGTCGTGGTTTAAAAAATAACAATGGTATGCCATTTTCTGTATGTAAATTTTTGCATGAAACAACCTGGACCTACACCTAAATTTACAAACGTGTTTGTACATTCAGTGTGGATCCAGGATTCAACTCAGGGCGGTAATTTTTCGTACATTTTTGTTCAGTCGGAAGAGCAATTTGTGTACGGTTTTGTTTATAGAGTATAGTCAATTTTTCTGTACTTGTCTTTATTTGGTAACAATACCCCGAACGAATATCATAAATTTTCGATGATTTTTAGGGTTCCGTAGTAAAAAACGGAACCCTTATAGTTTCGCCATGTCCGTCTGTCTGTCTGTCTGTCTGTCTGTCTGTCTGTCTGTCCGCGGCTTTGCTCCGAAACCCTAAATACCAGAAAGCTGTAATTCGGTATGAGTATACATATGAATTACGCCGAGAAAGTCGTACAATAAAATCTTAAAAATATTTTTTTTTTCAGGATGTCTTCTTCCTTATGTGTTAAGAGAGACCACAAATATTTTTTCTCATTTATCTTTTTATTAGTTTGGATTATAAAAAATGATTCCGTTCAATCATTTTCATCGTTAATTTATTCATTTGTGTAGCTAGACATACGCCATATTTATCAGCTAATTAAGGCAAGTCAAGAAAAATGGACTATATGTATGAGAATGTTTTATTTAGGCGTGTGATGTTCGAGGATGACATGCCCTCACTACTAGTACTAATGTACTGTAACAGCCTGTGAAAGTCCCACTGCTCACCTTACCTATTCTATTAAGGATAACGTTAGGAGGATATAATGCGGATTGGTAGACATATAATTTTACATGCATCAGAATTTCTTACGAAACACGTAGTTTTTTCACAATATTTACCTTCAAAATGTTGTAGAAAATATTGTTAACTTTTTGTTTTTTAATTTACTTGTTTATTTTTTTAAGTCGACTTAATTGTATTTAAATAATGCTTACTAGTTGTTTCAGTTTTTCGTGATATAGTTTTAAGTTGTCTTAGTTTGCATTATTTTTCTAAAATTTATTATTATTCGTTATGTAACTACAGGTATTGTAATGTTGTGTATAAATGTAATACTAATTAATGTTGTATAAGACGGCATTGTAATTTTTAGTACAAGTTTACAATAGTTGCTGTTGGTATACCAAATTAATTGATAAACAATTAAAAATTTACATTTCATTTCATACTAATTACCGCTAAGGCGAGAATTACACTTTAATTTAAGTGTTACATTCAGAATTGCTACCAAGTTACAAAGTTGTTTTATGTAAATTACGACAGTAAAACTTACAAATGCAATTCTTGCCTAAGCCTCGTAGTATCACATAGGCGAAGCCTCTGCCGTCAAACAACTGCCTAATGTTATAGCAACCTTTGTGTAGTTTCTTCTCAGTGAAATATTCTCGGAATAAAGATCAAACGATATTCAAATACGACACCTGAATGCATTGATACATTTTCAAAATATTTTTACACTAAAAATATACTTTTCTAACATAACGTAGACCAATAATTGAACTAAAATGTTTTAAGCATCTTTCATCTTTATTTTATGATAAAGATAATTATTTTAATAACGTTTTTTATTATATACATAAGTATAGTCGTATATGCACGAGAATTTTTATGCAATCCTTATCATTTTAAATTTTTAATAAAATATTATAATTAATTAATTTATAAGTTATCTTTTTATTAACACACCATATAAGCTAAAATAACTTTTTATTGTATGTTTTAAAGGATGTCCTAAAAAGGAAGTTATAGTAAATACTTACGCTTTGTATGAAAAAATAAATAAGTTAATTTTTAATTAAATCAAAATATTGGGAATAAAAATATGGTATGTTCAAAAACTAGATGTTAGCGTATTATTATTATTACTACTAAACCATCGTGAAGGATATCAGATAATTGAATTATCGACGACGAGCCGCAAGGGTCTTCGAACTTATCAATCCTCATATAATACCAGAACAAGGAAAATGTAGCGACGAAATCCTTCTTGAATTCGTAACAAACTATTTTCTGTTTCTAATAAAAGGCTTCTTGTATTATTTTTATGGTGACTTTTCGAATTTTCTTCTCTATTATATTTGAAAAGTTGAATAAGACTATTTTATCCTTGAGTAATAGAGTTAACATAACAAGGGTATAAAGGAACTAAACCCATCAACTGTGATGAGTTTTTGCTCTCTAGTAAAGGCATTTAAGCCTTTATGTTATAATTATGTACTATTTATCTTGTAGGTATTATCTGTGTTACTATTCTTTCTTAGGCGAGAATTACACTTGTAAGTTTTGCGTAGAGACTTTCATATGATTTATATAAATTGTTTATAATTGCTTTTGTACCTGAAAGATTACATAGGCAACTGTTACTAGGTTACAAAGACGTTTTATATCAGTAACAAGAGTTAAACTTACAGGTGTAATTCTACATTAGAGTTTATAATTGGCAATATTTTAAAAGGATTTTGTGATAAGTTGGCGAAACATTAATTGATTGATTTTTCGTACGAATTATTTTACGACAGGAACGGATTTCTATAGAATTTCATAAGGATTTACATAGACTGTTTGTCATTGCTTTACGTAAGACGCTAGCGTTCTTGCCTTATTTTTGACACATTCTCAGCTTTAGTAAGGCTACTTTAAGGCAACTATTACCAGGTTACTGAGTTATTTTATGTTACTTACGAGAGTAAATCTTCCAAACATAATTTTCGTGTTAAATAAGCTCTTATGTACGTCCTTTTATTATGTCAAAGAACATTTTATGTGTGTAATTATGTATATTTGTGCTTATGGGCAAGCGTGTGGCAAAGTGGATAAGCAAGTCAATCTGATAGAAATTTTTGCCATCAAATTCGATCTTTTTTTACTATCGTTTAATAAAATTTTAATCAAGTTTCGCTGCCTTTAAATCCAACCTAAATTCACGCCTCGGGGGCCTTTCGATCTGCTTCTGAGAGGAGCTCGTTACCGCAGTTGTCTTGTACTAGATCTGGTATCTGTCTATGATTGGACTTTGTTAATTAAACATAAGGATAGAAACACGTAATACATAGACTTGCAGGCTAATTGTTTAATATAGTCGCTATCATTAATTCCTGTCATTTAATCTATTATAATATTAGAAATCTGAGGAGTTTGTTTGTTTGCTTGAACGAACTTATCTCTGTAAGTACTGGTTCGAATTGAAAACGAAGTGATTCCGCGGGGCACAACCATTGTTTTTTAGTTCCATTAACCCACTGTTCCCTTTGTTAGTAGAATTTTTCTTAATTTCAGCTGGTGAGTTTTATTAAGGCACTAGCTTTTGGCCGCGGCTTCGTTAGTGTCAATGTAGATTTTACTATGTCCGGCGTCAAAATCAAAATATTTTTATTCAAAATTATGATTACATTTTCTTTTTGAAGGTCAAGCAAACATCCGTATAAGTATTGATTTATTTTTCAACAAGAGTAACCCTGCGACTTTGAATTGATACATCCCAATAGTCACAAATTAGTTGTTTCTATCTACCAGTCCGAGAAAGACCTCAAACTCTTCATTGGAGAAATAATAAATAAGAATATCAAGAATTATGAAAATTGCGGTTTGCTTACTTTTTTTACACACTTGATTTCTTAATCAAGAGATTGCTGCGCGTCTCCATTGACTTCACGTGTCTCTGGGGGTACGCGTTCCATTAATTGGGAACCACTGAGCTATGTTATATGATTTCTCCATAGATATTTTGAAACCCCGTTCTACACCTAAGATGTCCATTTAAAATACGTTCTTAGGGGAGATTTTTACTTAATGATTTAACTTTATGTGCTCATTTGAACTAGAACCGTTTAGTACTTTATGTTTAAAATTAACTAGCTGGTGACGGCGACTTAGCTTGCGAAAAAATATAATAAATAAAATTTCATTATAAAACATAAGCTATCTGCATGTGAAAGTGAAGTCAAAATTGGTCCAGTCGTTGTAAAGATTAGTCGCAACAAGCAGACGGACAGACAGAGATAAAATTTTTAAAAAAATATTTTTTATGTAATTACTGTATATACTTTCAAAAGCAAAATCGTGAAAAGCAGTTAATTTGAAATTATAAACAGACATTTCCATTTAATTTATTATTATGGATATATGTAATGTAACTAATAATATTGATTTAATTTTAATTTTGGTTTTAATCTACATTAATAAATTATTTTAACAATTGTTTTTAATTATTTAACATACGAAGATGAAGAAATGTTTAAAGATAACATTTTTAAGCCTTTGCTGTAAAAGAATATTTTTTATCAGCAATTCTTACGATGATTTTATTTTATAGCAGACCGTATCGTTGGAAAGGAAACCATAAACCATTTATCCGGACTATTCCTACGTGAAAATTGAGACATAAAAGATGGTTCCTTTGATTTCATTGTTTTGATATACTTTCGTGAGATAAAGGAATGAGATACAATGATATTATATAACTATGGATGAATGCTGATAAGCAATAATGTGTCAACCCACAAAAAGTCAAATTCGGAGATATTGATGTATTTTGACAATGCATCACCTATATAACATTACTAGCTGTTCCTTGTGGTTTCACTGGCATTTATGGTTACTGCTTCGCTCCTATGAGTCGTGATGTAATATAGCCTGTATCCTTCCTCAAGAGATAAACTATCTATCACGATAAGATTTTTTCACTTTGAACCAGTAGGCCCTGAGATTAGCGCAAACAAACGAACAAACTCTTAAAAACATCTTTATAATATTAGTACAGATTCAAAAAAATTACAAGCCGTATGACCTAAATGAGTACGGAAATGGTCTTAATTAATTGTTTCGAAGTTCATTATTTTGCATAATCTCAAATATATGAAAAAAAAAAAATCTTATATAATATATTAAACATATCAATCTGCTTTTATTTCAATATACCATTTATTAAAATAGAAAAGAAAAGATATTTCTATCTTTTCCTACTTTTTTAAACAAATTTATTTAAAAGTAGGTTTGACATCTTTAGACGCCATTTTCTTAAAATGAAGTACGTGTAGCTTAAAACAGTATTATTTATCAGCGTCCAGATATGTTATGTTCTAAATTATTACGTTAAAAGTGTTCTATTTTATGTTAAAAATCAATACCCATTTCTAACTTTGATACGTTTGTCAGTTGACCAAAGATGCCTTTCATACTCAGTGAGTAGCTGGTAGCGAGACAACGTTGTTCAAAGTGGTCCGCATTCTGTACACCAAAATCCATGAGCTTATAACAAACTAGCTACTAACTCACGTTTATGGTTACTGCTTTTCCCCTAAAAGTCGAAGCGTGACACATTATTGCTTATCAGCGTCCATATAGTCTATAGTCTTCTTCAATAAATAAACCATCGAACACAAAAATAATTTTTCAGGTCGAACCAGAACTTCCTGACATTAGCGCGTTCAAACAAACAAACTCTTCAGCTTTAGTATATTAGTATAGATTTATAGGAAGAACAAGAATCAATCAAAAATGTCGATGTAGTAAACAAATGCCATACTATCTTGTGTTATTTCAACGTTAACATCAAATAATATATCTACTACTAAAAATATAAATTTTTATATTTTGTTTTTGAGTAGGTATCGAGTGATTTATTAATTACGATTTTGTCGTTTTATATTGAGATTATTATTTTTTATTTTTTTACTCGATCGTAATAAAAATAAAGTTTGAAAATCATATTACATTTTACATCTCTATCTGTTAAAACTTCTTAGACATAATAAACAATAAAGTCGTAGTTATTGTGAATTTTTTTTTAAATATAAACCAATTAACAATATCCTTTAATGCTACTTTCTATTAGGTCTAAAAAAATTTGAAAAAAAAACAACAACATAATATCTGTAACGTTTATTGAAAATAATAAAGGTCTTTTGTACGCCCGGACTTTACAATCAAAAATATTTTATTTATAGCGTAACTTACTTACATCGAGTTCACATTAATTGTTGCTTTGAATAAAATACATAGAAGCGTATTACTTAAAGTATATATTCTACACTAATTTATAAAATGCACCGAAATTTAAATATCAACCAATATTTGTGCGAATTATTTTAGGAGCGCCATATGGAATAAAATATCAAGCATATTAGGATTTAGTTAAAAGGTATACGGTTATTCACGAATACATCTTAATATATTACATTCCATAAAAATAATTATAAAAATAAAACTTCTCTATGTCTCATATACCTGAATATCCTGCCATATACTTTAAATCTATGTGCGTTATCAACAACATAGCCTTTATTCTACTGTTTTCTATATATGAAGCAAAAATTGGTCTTTCTCTGACTCGTCTTCGCACAGCTATTAAATAAGCTAGCGAACCAGTCAATATCAATTGTAACTACAAAATATTATATTTCTAACTTGTTCTATATAAGTAATGAAATATAAGCCAGAGTATGTCATATAGTTCCATAGATTATGGGTTAAATATACTATAAAAATAAAGACAATGATTTTAGGATAACAATTAATGGGCCAAGCTGGAAGCTGGATCTATTTGTAATGTTACTTATGTATAATAGGTATTTATGAAGAATTTTAATGTGCTGATAAATTTAAACGTACACTCATGATAGATATTTTGTTTAGTTACAGCGCTGGATTTACTATAGGGGCACTAGTGGCCAGTGGCCAGGGCGGAAAAAATTCTAGTGGTCTTAAAGTAAAAATTTGGGTTTCTTGAAAGATTTTTTTAATAGAAAAAAATATCTATACGATGATAGGAAGAAAATTATAATTTTTAAAATAAAAATGAAAAATTTTAGTGTAAGAACTTGTTCATATAAAAAAAAAAATTAAAATTATGCTCTGGATCTCTACTAAACTTATTTTCCTTTAAAAAGTGATTTTTCTACAACTTTTACATAAGTAAGTAATGATTTAGGTAATGGGAGCGGCTTTTTTTACAATATCCCAGGGCGGCTGAAAGTAAATCCGGCCCTGCCTAGTTACAAAAATTATTATACCATAATGCTGTATTTCAATTAAGTCGAGTTTAACAAATAACTCAAGAACAATACACCAATAAGAATAATAGCTTCTCGATCTTTCTTGCGAACACTCATATTAATACTCAAAACGACGTGAACACTCCTCGGCATATTTTCCACTCGCATAATCTTGTATTTTGACTTCGTATTTCACTTTAATTATTATAATTCCTATCTGATACGAGCTTACGAACGAAACTCGTACGAAAACACTCATTATACGCGTCAAAAATACTCCGAGTAAACGCTCTTGAGCAAATTTTTGTTGTTTCGCTAAAATGCTCAAATTATGTACATATGTAAATACTTGAGTGTCGAATACAAGAGAATACTCATTATACGTGAAAGCTCAAGTTTATCTCACATTATCAATTTATACGTAACAGTTAGCAATTGTTTTGTTATTGCGTACCTACTTCTTCGAAAAATCGGTATAAAATGTAGTTTCACTTACGCTCTTTTTGCTAACGCTTATATTTAATAATATTTAAACAATATGTGTAATTAAATAAGTAGGTCCTTTTCTATTTTTTTTAGGTAATTTATATAAATCAAAATAGGTTTTATTTAATTGACATTAAATTTTACATCCTTTTATATACTTAGAAATTTTATACTTCCCTATTTTTTTTTAGTTTTCCTTGGCACTTAACAAACACACTTAATATAATCTATTTACAAGCGTATTAAGTTAATTATTATATTACAAATACTTTAGTTCTTTAAGTTTTTATATTAAACAGATAAAAAGCATGTGGTACATCAATGTAATTGAAATTCATAATTTTCAGAACTTTACAGTTTTAATATTAATATCACTTTGTCTGCGTACATATATTAAGATTTTCAATTTTATTTCTAAACGACAGCGATTAATTTTTATGCTCTAATAACGAAACTTTTAATCAGATTATGTAGGAGTATTTTAATATAAGACCATTCTTGCTTTACGAGAGTATAAAAGTTTTGAATTAAAATAATAAAGTATTGGCCAATTTTTTAGGTTTAAAAATAATTATTTATTCATATTTATTTTTATTGTTTGCTTAACGTGAAAGACAATTGAAAATTGAAAAGGTTTCGTAATTTAAATTATTTTTTCTCTATGACTAGCTTATAAAAATGATATATATTAAACGAAAAGAGTTATTTTTTTGTAATTGCGGTGAAATCCTTAATTTAAAGACAGTTTTTTCTATAAATAACTGGTAATACAAGGCACTGCCTTAAAATTACTTTTATATAATACCATTCTATAAAGCATATAGGTATATATTTATTTTACTCTCTTACAAAACAAAACAAATATAAATCATCAACAAATACCTAATTTTCGAATTAAAACCTGAATAAATTATGAGTATTATATTGATTAAAACATTAAATAATTTAAATACCAATAAAAATATAATATTAATAAATACATTGTTCAAGAGTAAATAAATATTAATGTAAGAGGCTTAATTTTACCTTTTAATTCACAACCTGTTTTATGTAAAAAATAAAGAATATACCAAAGAAATTAAATAAAATTTTAAAGTTTAAGCAAGGTAAAGCAACACCCTCAAGTTTAGAGTCATAGAATCATAATAATATGTCGTCGAATATAGTTGGTTTATAAATTCATTTTTAACGAAATTAAATTAATTTACTTTGAATGGACCCAGCATATTTAAATTATAATTATTTGAACAGTGATTTTCAATTCCATTTAATTTCAGAAGTACCGTCCTTTACAATTATGTATAATCGGGCAAGCTTTAAGCGCGTTACAATTCCACAGCATATAAATAACTTAATAAAAGTATTAAAGTTACATATTATAGATATTTCACTTGTATGGATTCTAACTATAATGTACTTCTTATACGAGTATCTACATCAACATTTTATTGCACCATAAAAAGTCAGTAACTTTACTAACGTTGCAGCGCTATAGAGGCGTTTCTTCTCCAGACTCACTATATGGCAGTCTAACAACTTTAGCGCCAGCTAATACACCGACACCTTCCAAACATGATCTTCTATTTGACAATACATCCTTTAAAAATGCTCTCCTAGGGCCTGCTAAATCTGTTCCCGTTATTGACCTAGTTAACTTCTTCAATGCGGGTAGCTTTAATGCTTCTTCATAAGACGGCGGCTCGTCAGTAGGAGTCGTTTGTGCTCGACCCCCAAATGGATCTCTTGAACACGTTGGTGACAACTCTCTTGAGAAATATAAAGTATTTTCTCCATTTCTTCTCACTTGAGATTCTGGTATAGGTTGATAAGTGACTGTGTTGCTCGTTAAATCATCCAAAATTTGTCTCGCACTTCTAGCAGATGTTAACACTCCTGCCCAAGACCGCCTATTTTGTTGTTTAGCTTCATTGGACCTCGAGCTTCCAGCAATGTTATGACTAGAATGTGTTCCAGCTATGGTAACTCGTGGTCTTCTCGTCGGTTCGTCAAATGATGCTGCTTTTATAGCTGGCCTGTTAGGTCTTTGTTCGGCTTCCATATCAATAAGAACGGCTGCGTTCGATGTATTCTCTGCGGGATCTTCTCTGAGCGCTGCATCAATGCGCATTGCTTCTGAGTACGAAGGTACAATGGCACAATTGCCGCGTATAGCAGCGAAAAGTTCGAGACTATCAACAGTGGACGCATGAGAAAGTGGAAGTGTACGTGGAGGTCTGGATGCTGCACATAAAACAGCACTTTGCTCATCCGCTAGTGCCCAGGAATAGTTTGTAGCGGGAACTGGTGGTAAGGTGTCTGATAAATGTGTGTCTAAATCTAATTGACGGCTGGGGTCTAATTCGTAGTTTGTGCCGAAAATTTTTGTTATCTGTAAAATTAATTAATATTGATTTTTCTAATAACATTGTTCATTTCATTGGGATGTATTGTAATATAAGCTTACCGTATAATGTACATATGCTGTATTGCATTCTATAACAATTCTAAGTGGCCAGGAAAGGAGAAGACACGAAAGTGTCCAAAAAAGTAATTGCGAAGAATACCAAGGACAACGATCCGCGTCCCTTAAAAAATAAAAAAATATTTTTATATACTAAAAAAAAATATATTAGAGAATTTACAACTCACAGCTTACCTGTATGCTACCATGTATTCCCTAAAAGAACTAACACCTATTAAATCTAATCCTTCACGCATTTCCATGAAGTCATCGAATCTTTCATGTTCTGCGAAAAATCTTGACCTTTGATCTTCGAATTCTGTAACAAAACGAGCAATTTATATAAAAAAAGTAATGAGTACAATTATCCCTTAAACTTTGAACCCTCTTAAATGTTTTGTTTCAAGCTGCTACTTCTTTGAACTCAAAAGTAAGTTCGGGTTGCAATATCACGCTCACAGGGAGTACTTTCAAACGTATGGGTAAGTTGAATTTCAAAGCCCGAAGTCAGCCTTTGTAACATCTGTTTGCAACGTTTTGCGGTTTAATCGAACATTAAATGCATTTAAACTTTTTTCAATGGACAAAAAAATACACCAGCGTGTAATTACTTTTCATTTCAAAAAAGATCTTTTGTGACCGTCCTTGTCTTATAAGATTCTTTTGTTTCGAACAATGGTCTAAGCCATTGTAGGATTTTATTAATGACCATCATTTGTTTGCAGCTCAGTTGAATCGGGGATTTGATATCCTTATCCCCTCAAATTTAAGCGGTAAATTCTTTTATTTTAAGAATGAACTTTGTTTGACTTACCACTGGCGGCCTCGATGTTTGCGAATGCGAAACCCTTACTGAAGCGCACTTTTGTGATCGGTGTTTTAGAATCTAGTACCAGATTCCTTGACGCATCTCGCTGGCCACAGCAGGCATGTGCAAATGCAGTGCTTGCGCTGTGCGTGTTCACTCGTTCGTAGTATACCTAACGAAATAACTAATTACTATTTTATTCATATACGGAAGAAGATCATGATGGTTTTCACAATATGATAATTATGCTTAGAGCATGTATATGTTCCTAATATATTGGGTTTATTTTTAAACTACTCCACTGATTTAATAAAGTAGTATATAACATTATATATACACGTGCTACTGATATTCATATAAATATCTACAATTGTTATTCGTTAAAAAATAAATATAAATAAAAATTTATTTTCGAAGATAGTACATAATTATGTTGTCAAAATAAAAGAATACCTTTATTAAAATATAATTGTACAGTAGTTTACTTCTGAAATTTTTTTTCTAATTCATATAAAGCCATTCATTATAACAACGGTAAAGACAATGTTAATATTATGAGGGTAGGCGAATAAAACTCGCGCACTCTCCGCCGGAGGGCGCGCGGTAAACCAGTCAGCTCGTGACCACGACGAATACAACTTCGGGCAACAAAAAGGTATTACTGTCGTTATTTATCGCGATAAGATCCGTTATATTAAATATGAATAGTATATATATACTATATAATATTTTCTCTAACCCAACAAATGTAATGTTCTAAAACATTTTTTCACTATAGCACTTCGTGCTATAACGTAGGAACAGTCAATGAACTGTGAAAAATGTGCATTTCAGTATTTCACTTTGCGGTTAGGAAAGTTCGTCAACTAACCGACGTTGATACAGCTCGATTGGTATATTTTGGTTATTTTCATAGCCTCATGTCTTATGGATTGATGTTATGGGGTAACGCTACAGATATTAATACTGTATTCATTTTGCAAAAGAGAGCTGTTCGTGGTATTTATAATCTAGGAGCTCGAGATTCCCTTCGAGATGTTTTTAATAAAGTTGGTATACTTACGGTTGCATCGCAGTACATTTACAATAATATTATGTATATTCACAACAACATTGATTCTTTTGATAAAAACAGTAACAGGCATTGTATTAACACGAGAAGAAAGGATAAACTTATAACGCCAAAGTTTCGACTCCGCAAAGTCAATGTTACCTTCTTGGGGCAAGGTATTCGTTTTTATAATAAAATTCCGCAAAAAGTGTTACAGTTTACGAAAAATAAATTTAAAGTACATATTAAAAAATCCTTAGTAGCTAAAGCATATTATTCTGTTCAAGATTATATAGATGATAAACATGCTTGGATTTAGTATAAGCTGGATTCACACAGGGTATTTAATATATTTGTAACTCATAAATGTATGTACCCATCGTAAAACTTTTAAAAAGAGTAACTATCGAGTTTCTTGCCGGTTCTTCTCGGTAGAATCTACATTCCGAACCGGTGGTAAATTAATTAATTAGTGTTTAGTTTTCTTTTGTTTTTGTATTGACGATTCAAAAGTGCTTGTAAAAGCCTACTTGAATAAAGCATATTTTGATTTTGATTTTTTGATTTTGATAGCAATGACAAATGGCTTCCTCCCTTCCGTTTGTTTCAATGTATGTAAAGTGGATCGATCGGAATTGTAACAAGTTCCTGAAGGGAAGGACGTCGACTTCTGATATTAACGTTAAGAGCAAAGTTACCGCATTCAAATTATTTCATTAGTTCATTATATTGTTTACTTGTTCTTTGATATTTGTATTTCTATTTGTATGTAAATGAAGAGAAACATATTATATTTTTATGTTATATATCATTTTAAAGATATTTAATTTTCGATCATTAAGGTACCTACATTTTACTGGCTTTCTACGTTTTCTATGAAATTTAATTTATTTATTTATTTAAGAGCTTTGATTATTAATGGTTTATGTCAACATTTTTTTTACTTCCATTACGCTGGCCCAAATTTACATATTCTTTTTTGTCATCGTTTCATTAGTCTTACTTTACCTTCAGAAATTCGACAAAATGACGAAGCTCTATTAAGTTACATCTGTGGCTATTTTCAACCGACTTCAAAACGGAGGAGGTTCTCAATTCGTAGAGTATGTTAGAATACCATAGTTTTTTTTTTAAGATTTTAAAATTTTCAATTTTGTATCATAGAATTTGTATCAAAATCAGTTTAGTATTTTTTTATAAATTAAGTAAACGAAATTACATATTTTGCTTTTGAAGTCGGTTGTTTTTTTTAGGTTTCATTGTTAATTTAATGTATGAAATGAATTTTGAATACTTCTAACATTTTATATAAAGTCAATGACCTGACGATCGTTCTGGCTTAATGGAATGAATATGCTATTAACGCCGCTAGTTGGAAGTTTTTTTACTCTTCAAGAATAAATACGAATAATTGTATTTGTACAAGAATTTCTTTCAATATGTGACTGTTTGTCATTATAGGTGTTCTTGGTGTTAATCTATCTTCGAATAACTTAAGCGATCTCCGATGGTTATTACTAGTTCGTGAAACAGTTACTAACGTGTCTATAAGGATTGCAATACTCAGGAAGGTACGTTGAGTTACCGCTATCGTAACGCGATACATTTTGATAGTTGATGTGTTTCGTTTTAGTACATAAATCAGAAATCAACGATAATTCACTCGTAATTACCCGACCCTAAAATACTTAAAGGAGTCTTGGAGGCCAATTTTAATGAAAAGTAATTTTGTAAAAGAACTAATGATGGAGATTTACTTTTAATCAAAATCAGTCCGGAGACTCCTTTAAGTTTTTTTTTGCTATTCCTTATAGTTTCGTACTTCGCCATCCATGTCAAGTTAAAAGTTCAGGTGTATAGGCCGGAATTAATAAGCAGATTCCGGCGAAACTACTTAAAATATAAAGTCAACGCACACGTGTGGCGTAAGTTATACCCTTACCTGTGTGGTGGTGTAGGCGTCGCCGTTGCGGTATCGCGTGACTTGCCGCTTCCGACGCACGTAGTGGTAGCAAATAGCTTTCCACCTGATACAAAAAATTGTGAAACGTTTTTCTAGAAATAAGGTACTATTATTACGTATGGCGTGCTACGTGCATGAATTTGATAAAACATTGACCTTTAAAACAATGAAAAAATGTTTTAAATCAAATAAAATTAATTACATTGAATCAAAAGGTTGTTTAACTTTCTTTTTAATAGACTTAATATTTCATACAAATGAATTAACTATTTTGTAAGTAAATTTAATATAGGGATAATTAAAAATTTATGGTTTATTAACCGATTTCGAAAAACAGATGTGGAATTGATGATGAAGACCACAAATGACTACCGCAACTACTCAATAACAAGTATTGAATAGGTTGCGATTCGATTACTTCAATTTATGCTCACCAAGATATATGTATCTTGGAGCTGATGGTGCAATATCAGGAGAATTCCTCCTTAATAATAGCCCTGCATCGAGAAATCCAATATTTTGTTAAATTATATATCATAATTATAGCATACTATATTCGTAACTTAAGGAAGTGAAACAGAACCTAACAACTTGCCTTGAACCGCAGTACCTACTTCATAATCTTAAATAATTTAATTTTCTAACTATTTCTACGCTTATATTCTTGAACAAACTGAAACCCAGACCAGAAACTAGGTATCTCGTATATAATAAAACTTATAAATATGGCATAAAGTTACCTCAGGGCAATACATCTAATGTAAGCTCTACGTAACTTTCATATAACATTATTACACGCGAAGTATTGCAAGTTGTAGGAGCAACACTGAAGAAGTTTTACCTTTATTATTTAAGCATTAATTTCGTAATCGCAAAAAATATTATATTATCTTTAAAAAATCTTAGAACATAGTTTAAGTAAACAAATATTGTATAATATTCAAAATTTAATTAAACGAGGTAAAATATATAGTCATTTTTATGAAACCTCGCCAAAATATTATATCAAAGAGAGCGTTTGGTGGCAGAAAAGCTGGACAATACTTTTTTTAGTAATTTTTTGCCCTGTTTCCGTTTGCCTTGACAGAACATTTCAGCGCTATATGTCCGATATTTTTTTGAAGGTACAAAAGGCTTAATTACTTGAAGTATTGTTTCAGAATTCGCAGTGCTATTATACATTTATGTCTTTTGAAAGAGGGGATACGAGGCAAAAAGCGACGTCGAGTCCTCTTTATATTTCTGGCTTCTGAATTACCTACCCTTTGCGTGTCTGAGGGAAACCTAATTACAAACTTTGAACTTGAGCGTTTTACCTTGTGTGTGTTGTTTAATGAGTTCATTTTTTTTAATTTTATTCATTATTATAATAAAATACAGTGGCTGTTTAAAATAAATATTGTTTAAATAGCCTCATTTCATCTGTATAAATAATAATCAATTGCTGAATGTATATAACCACATCACTTCAGCTGAATCTATTCTAAATTATTATTTTTTTGTTGTATTTGTAATTGCCAAAACAGTTTGTATAAAAAAAAATATTTGTAAATTCCTACAGAAAACTAAAAAAAAAATTAAAATCCCTGTAATAATAACAAAAATTGAGGAAGTCTTAATTCGAACACCCGTACGAAGCTGAGTAGGGTAGCTAGTATGATAAAATTAAGAGGGTTTTAAAAAATTGTTTTTAAATACTTTTATTTCCACGATAATAGGATGTCAAAATATCGTATGAAACTCCCGATAAAAGCCAAAACCATGAATATAGCAAATTGATTCACGCTTCAATTAATTTCATAGCTCTAAAATATTCATATATATCAATATCATTCTCATTTCAGGTTTTTGAAAATAGGAGTATCACATTTATGATGTCGATAGAAACAGAGTCAGATTTGGAAATCTAAAGAGCCTGGTTCCATAAAGGATTGGAGGTTCCTAAGCATTTTTTAAGTTAAATATTTTAAAAAATATATTGCGAAACAGATAAAATTCTCTGAACAAACATGTAGATATACATTTAATTACTGATTAAACCAATGAAAATGGTCGCTCACCGGACTAAATTTGGGATTTTTCCTTAAAATTTATTAATTTATCCTTCCTATTTTGGGCGACCTACGTCTGGGGGAAGCCGCAGGACTTTAGCCTAGCATGCATTAAATCAAGTCCTGTATCTTGCGGGAATAGCTTAATTTAAGTTTAAAACGAAAAGGTATCAATGTTTGATCTCGAGCTAGTTAACATCATTTATCCATTTCAGACGGCCGAAACGTGAGCGGCATGCAGCGTATATGAAACGAAACCTTTCACGTGCTGTAAGACTTAATAATATTTTAATCACGTTACCTGTAAAAAATTTAAAAAAAGATTTTAAATTATTTATAGTTAAAGAAATATATAGAAAAATTAGTGATTGTAGAAAATAAAACAATTATGTACAAATAAAACTCTTTTTTGCATGTGGACTGAAAGGGTCATAGTAACAGAAAGAGTTTTTTTTTAATCTTTGAATAAAGTGTTTCTTAATTTTAAAATCGTTGACAATCAACAATTTTCACTCTCTCTTTTTTACTTTCAAATTTCTCCTTAGTGACCCATCGTCATTAATCATTTTGTATACAAATGAATTTTTTAACTTGAAAGTCAAGCTTCACAAAATAAACCTTATAAATACCTAATCACGATTCAAACATTGTAAACATATAATTTTATAAGCCCATGTTTTAGAATTAAGTAAACATAAAAGCCTAATAACTTTGAGATTACAATTTTTACTGTTATCACAATATTAATCGTCTTATTTATAGCTTTAGGGCGCACAGGAATAAATTATGGAAGATGTTTGAGAATAATGAATTTTAAACAGAACCGCGCGGATCTATGTACGCATGTAGAGGAAGTTTAAACTTCAATATTCATGTCGAAGTTAAACTAGTAGAACCGTGTGTCAAATCGAAGTTTAAACGTTAAATTATGTGATACATTAGTTAACGTGTAACAATTTTACGTTAAGCGACTATGAAACGTCTGATACGTTAATATACTTATTTTTATATTTTGTATATAGCATATTTTATACTTTGTAGCGTAATATCGTCGGCGTATATGTACGTACGTATGTACACGTAATATGAATATTTAAGTTATTAAAGAAAATTTTAGCTATTATTAAGAAGATACGTCTTATACATATATTAATCGTTTTAATCTATTAATGTTTGTGGTAGGATTAAGTAAGACTGCGTTGAGACTCTGCTAACAATCGACAATGCTGCGTCATTGTTTAAGGATGATGGGTATGTCCCCATAATAAAGGCGCGAAGGACGTATCCCTTTAGGACGTATTATTAGCAGTATATAGAAATTTTATAGTATTTATAGTGTAGATGAAAAGGAATTTAAGTGCACTTTCGTTTATAAATATCATCTGCAATAACTACAACCACATATTATATTGAAAATAAAAATATTTACTTGTGCGTATATGGTATATAAATATTTCAGGGCAGCGGTAATTAGTCAATATGTGGTTGACTGACCGCCTGCTGGTTCCTTGTCTATTTTCAACTCGGGAGTAGGTACCAATTTTTATATTATTTCTTTTAAATGAAATAGGCTTGTTGTTACCTCAGAACTCCTTAACCGGTATACTTTTAGATTGGTTAATAATTTATATTATAACTTAAAAATAACTGGAATAAGTATATCATTGAATCAAGCGAAATTGCATAATTTGTTTTTAAAGTTGTTTTATTGAAAATAGGATTAATCATAAAGAAAAATACAAAAAAAAAAACATTATAAGTTCTCACCAAACTCTTGGGTTAGCATTTCTCATAGCGTGGACTCTTGCGCTGACCGCAGCTACGTCTACTCTCCTCGCTAGCTGGATCCTGGCCGTGCTGTGGTAGCACTCGACGAGGTACACCAAGTACAGCAGAAGAACGAAGGCGATTGGAATGTACGCGTAGCCGACATCGCATGGTGACTCCCGCACCGTCCTCTTTATAGGGTACCTGATGGATATAAAACTGTTAGTTCGTTAGACGTTAAAAACAATATCTTAATGTATTAAATGATTATAAAGATGCTTGGATTTAGTATAAGCTGGATTTACACAAGGTATTTAATATATTTGTAACTCTTAAATGTATTGTAAAACATTTTAAAAGAGTAACAATCGAGTTTTCTTCTCGGTCGAATCTACATTTCGAATCGGTAGTAAATTCGTCTATTTAATTTTTTGATCAAGATGATTCATGATCATGTTTAGAGTTCCGTTTCCGATTAAATGGTTAACACTCCATTACTAAGCCATGCTGTCCGTCTGTCTGACAAAACTGGAGCTCATTAACCGTAATAGATAAAGATAAATTTTCACAAGGCTTAATGTATTATGTATATTGACGCCCCTTTAACTTTTCGTGATAAAAAATGTCATAATATAAATCAAATCTCAATATATGCACTACGGGACAGATGTTATCAAATTCATGGATCGATGTCGTGTCATTAAGCATCCAGACATATAGATCATATAAAAAAAATGTTCATGTATTAATAATAATATTTTCCAAGTAATCTTTTTGAAAAATCGTCTACTGTTTCGTTATTGGTGTTGTTACAAGCAAACATCAAACATACAAAAAAAAAATCGGATCGGATACAACTTTGTCAACTTATTGTTTGCATTTGTGAGAATGTTAGTACTATTAACTGCCAATAGGTGGCGTTCGTCTGGTAAAATAAAATCTATTTCAACGCGAGCGAAACTGCGAGACACAACTAGTATAAATATAATTAATTTTAACTTTACGGAATACATTTCATTAATTTACTGGATAATTATACTGGAGCGTGTTTCATAATAAACATTGCCTATTAAAATTAATTGCTTTAAAAATAACAAAAAGATACTTTTGTTTCAGTTTATATGTTCGAATATATTTTCATATATTTTTATTTAATCTTTAAAACATAAAAACATATTTTTAAATTGGTTATTATAAGATAAAACTTACTTTTTTAATGCTAAGTTATATTAAACAGTATAAATAAATATAAATTGCCGAATTTAGTTGTAGGCGTATCACTTCAGAACGGCTAGTTTACTTTTTTTTCTGTTCGTCCGGACAACATATCTAAGAAAAAAAAATGTCTCCATATTAGAAGGCATAAAGTCTAAAAAACTATAACCCAACTACGTAGTACGTACATAGGATATGTAAATGTCCATCATATAAAATGTTAATGACATTTACACAATCTATGTCATTACCTACTACCAATCTATTGCCATATTTATTAAAATCGTTTATTAAAGTAGTTTAGTCGCTACGGTGTAACATACATACAAACACAGATTGCCAAAATCATTACCCTTCCTCTTTACTTGCCGTAGTCGGGTCAAAAAGGCGTACATCTCATTACATCCGTGCGAAACCAGGACGGGTAAAGTAAAAGATAAAATTTCACTTGCTTGTGGAGATTCAATTAAATGAAAGAGCAGTTTTAAAGTAGTCGGTACTTTGGCCTCCTACCAGGTTGTTCCTGCAGTCTGCATGCAGCTATACCCATAATAGAGTTAATGGGGTACTTAAACTAGTCTAGTTTTCTAACTCGGCGTGTTATCGTCTGTTACTAAGAATGGCTTGATTACGTTTTATGTTTAGAAACAAATTGTAAGAAAGCTTAATTTACAAACATCTCATTTGTTTACTGCTTTAAGTATTATTGTATAGAATATTTTAATAAATTATGTATGAAAATTGTTCTAATATATGTTGCTGAAATTATCTGTTACGTAAATTGATAAGTTTTGTTTCAATTTAATGCTCTATTTTCTGCAAGTTCAATTTTTTTTTTTAATAACTTATACCTAAAAAAAGATTCAGCAGGGGAGCTCAACTTAAGTAACGGTATTAACTTGCTTGGAGTTCCCGCTCTTCCTTATTCAAAAGAGATAGATCAAGGTAGACACATTATGTTGATTAATGTCAAGAGTTGACGCATATAATACATAAGAATATTTTTACACAGTAATTAAGACACGAAAGGCAACAGTTTAGTTAATTGTTAAACGGGTACTCGAAGAAAACTTTTTAATTAACAGTTAGTATCACTAAATAAAAATTCTCTTTAAAGAAAGGATTTCTAAACACGACAACTATAACATTTAAAACAAGATCATAACATACAAAAATAAAAACTTAAGACGAACAGCCTGAACTCTTTTACATAATTATTTTTTAATTAACTGCAGCAAATTACACGCTTACGTCATTAGGTATACCTATAGGTATTTAATAGTGGCGTGCATTCTTGTTATTAATATATTATAATTACCTTTGAATACTTGCAACGTTTAAAACTAATAAAAAAAAGAATTTGCTTGCAGTTTATTTAAATTTTATTTTAAAATTATTAAATCAATAAATAAACGTTCCACACTCTCAATTCGTATTAGGAACTGTACATGACCTTGTGTCGGGGTCTGGAATAACAAAAACACAAATACTCAGACTACAACAAACATTCGTATGGCGAATACAGATGTTTGCCGTGAGCACGGATGGAACCCGCAACCTTTTGTGCTTTAGTTATGCTTTAGTAATCCTTGGAAACCAAAACAGTGACCTTAGTGCCAATTTGTCGTTAATTGATTAAAAAATACATATTGTCACTCACGTATTGAGATCAATAAGTTCCCTGTCGATTTCAGCAGTACTGCACCAGGTCACAGAGGCCAGACAGCCGACGATCATCAGCGTGAGGAGGAAGCACTTCCAGTTCCCCTCTCGTCTCAGCACACCACCAATACTTTGCTGTCGAGGGCGCTGAACAGAAAAAAATATTAAATTCGATTAGGAAATATATTTTTTTTAAGTTGGAAGTTTTACATTTTGTGACCAAGAAAGGTGTTATAAGTTTGACGTGTGTATTGTGTATCTGTTCATCCGTGTCTGTGGCATCGTAACTCTCTAACAAATGGACCAATTTGTATGCAACTTTTTCTCGTTTGAAACCTAGTTGTAATCGGAATGGTTCTTAGCTATAATTTATGAAAAATCCATTGGGACGTTAGAAGCTGAAAGGGTTTGATTAACTTTTACTGGTTTGTTTGAATCGAAATTTATTATATTGTGACTTTAATGATACTAAAATGACATATTAAAATGCTGGATAGAAGAAGATAAGATGCTGGATCACCTGGAATCAACAGGATACTTGACCCTCAACCAAATTACAGCAGAAGTATCGTGTTGGGGCTCGTTGAAAGGTGCTCACCGAACAGATTGTGACGAGGTTTCTTTTTTTCAAAATTTTAAATTTTAGATTATTGTCGATTTGGAATCGATTCTAATTATTCTTGATTTTTGCGTTGCTTATATATTACGTGGTGATTCTAGTTGAATTTTATTTTCTATAGAAACTTTTAGGATTGACCAGAACTTCGACGAACAGCAAGTCTCTGGGGGTTAATGCATTAATAAAAGATAGCACATTCTAACAGGGCGCAACTTCAGTACGATTGCGCCAGTACATACTACAAGTTATATTTTTAATATTACTCTCTAATATACGTTTCATGTCTAGATATTTTGAAGCTAAGCTTAATAATTTATTATTATTTATTTATTTACTTTATTGCACAACCATTTAAAATATAGTGAGCAAAAGGCGAGCTTAAGGCTATATAGCCTTATCTCCCAGCCAACCTCAGGGCGTGCATAAAAGAGCGTTGAGTTGATGCATAGCGATTTACCTATATATACACATATTAAAATACATATAAAGATATACATTTACAGATACATATGTACGCATACATATATAACATATACATATATCAAATACTTGACCAAATACGAAATACTTATGATACAGTGGACGTAAGAGTTATATTGTTTGTTATCACATCAATATCAATAATGGAAACATCTAATAGCAATAGATTATTTAAATTTTTAAAAGATTCGTGTTAGATACCGAAAACAAGATAATATGTTACGAAAAATATCCGTAATACTATTTTCATCAAGTTATGAATGACCGTACTCGTATTCCATTTCATATCCCAAACCGAAATACGTACACGAAATCCCATGTGTGTTAAATAGAAAACGCGAAATAAAATATATTTTTATTAAGGGATTCAATAAATATTTTATCAGCCAATAGAGACCTAAATAACTTTACCCGGACTCGGAACTAAAGGCATGTTTGCACTGTCCGTGGAATAAGTTGACGTAGGGTGTGGAAAACGAATTTTTTACGCACGGCCTTGTTTATACAATCCTAATAACCTGACCTGCGATTCTCTAGGGACAAATATTTTACCAGAGGAGGCTCGGAAATAAGGTTCTTGAGACAAAAACATTTTATCAAAAGCGACATTGAAAGATTAGTCAGAATTACGGCTACTCTTATTAAACTTTGAATTTAATTAAAAATCTACCTTCACAGTTGAAATTTGAATTATAATTAAAGTATATAAAAGCTTGGACCAGCAAAAGAAAATGACTTTAAAGATTTATTATGAAGAGAAGATATTACTGTAGTATCTAAAATTTCGTTGGACAAACTTTAGCAATATTAAGTTTTAAACATTCCCGCTGAGTTGGTTTGATTGTTCTTTTTTTGTATTTTTTTCCTGAACCTGTGTTTATTAGAAATAAAAATGTGCATGGTTTAATACATATGTATACATAATAATTCACTTAATATATTTTAGCAATAATCGAAATTCAATATTACGATTAGCTAAATCCTGTTATAACATATAAAAATCAACCACCACTACTAATGTGTCAACCCAAAAAAAGTTTAATTTTAAGATATTATTATATTGTGACAATGCATCATGTTTTTAACATTATTCAAAAACGTCTAAAGTCATTTAAACTGAATAAGTACGGAAAAATGTTTCTTAATTTCAATATTTCAAGTGCATTCCATATTTTGCAATTTATACAATAGACTCATATATTATAAAACTTATCAGTAAATAAAACTTTTATTTATACCAATTTGTTATTAATTTAATGTAACTTTTATCAAAACAGAAAGAAAACGGTGGGTATTCACTTCTTCAAACAAATATGTTAAGAATAGATTTGATATCTTTAAACGCCATTTTCACGAAATGAAGTGTGGCTTGCCATAGTGTTGCTTATCAGCGTCCATATTTGGTACGTGTTTCGCTACAGTAACGCGAAAGAGCCGCAGGAAAAAGCTAACTCGTTATAAATAAAATTATTTGCGTTTAGTATATGGGCTACTATGTTATATAACAACATACTGAATATCCCTTAATTATTCTCGTCGTTCTTCAATAAATAGCCTATGCAACACAAAAAGATTTTTTTATTAGTTTCAGAGATTTTTTTTTGTCGTCAAGGACTTTCTTGCGTGGCAAGTATTTTAATATTTTTTATTTGTATAGCCATTTCAATTTTTTCCGCTCTTTCTTTTGCGGCATGGCTTGTCATTTTTTGTCATTTCAGTATATTTACAATTTTTCTTATAACTATCTATACTATCTATATTAATTTACGATTATCTATCTAAGTTAATATTCTTGCCGACGGCTTCGAGGTTGCAGAGACTGTTTCTGATAACTTTAACTTTTGTTTTAAAGTTCACTTATATTTAATTACAGTTAAAATATAATAAGTTCATAGTTTAAGGGATTACCCCCTACGTATAAATTGATAAACTTACAAACATAATTTTACATGTTTATATTACTAAATGTAATATTAGTATATATTACTAAACATTTCTACAACTGATTTAATATTAATAAAATATTTTCTAAACACGAAAATTGTATAAATTATGATCTTTAGCATTCAGAATATCTAAGTATTGTTTAGATATATTTACTAAATACAGTACATTGTTTGTATACTAAAATAAAGCGTTTATCCAGTCCTCTGCTGTTTACAGCAATATTCAAACAGATGAAATGAAAATCAAATTCATGACATTTATGTAAATTACAAAACAGTACGATGTAATGAAAGTTTAATATAAGAATAAAACAAATGAAAAAATATATAAACTTGAATTGTAAATTTGATTTGTATAATATGGATAAATTTTATTTATACACCAGCTACCCCTCGCGGGTAAATAATATATATATTTTATTTATATTAACTACTATTATATATAACTTTCATGTTAAATATTGTGTTTCTAAATCAAATTACTTTTTTAAATACAAATTATATTACCGTTGAAACAATGACAAAAACGCAATTTAAAATGTTGTTAGTCTGTAATATTACTTGAGAGTTGCGAGACGAATTTTAATTGAATAAAACTCTACACTTCTAAACTTCTACTCTAAGCTTTTATTTTTAAAAAGAAAAGATTTTTAGAATATAGTCAATACAGACATTGCGGGAAACGGGTGGTTGCTTTTATAACTGATAAGCTAAAAATTTACATTTAAGTATACACATATATTATTAAAGACATTGCAGGAATTATTGCTTGTGCTCGCGGCATCGAACGCAATAACGTAGTATACATAAAATATATTCTATGAACATCTTAAATAATGCACCTTTGAACGTAAAATCAGTAGTTCCGAAGTTTACTTCGCACATGCAAAATACGTTCTTACTCCCCTTATTATATTAGTATAGACAAAATACGATCTAGGCTTTAATTTAAACTTTATTCTCTCTTGAATATGAAAGACAACGTTCAACAAGTCCAGCTGTCATGTACATTCTCCATAATTTAACAGTAAGAATATAATGCGCTTCTAGCTAGTACCTAATTATATTCGAAGCGGATTGAAAATGTTGCTTAGAACCAAATTAAAGAAAGAATTATGTAAGTAAATGTAAAAGTAAAGTAAAATAACAGCCTATAAATGTCCCTCAGCTGGGCAAAGGCCTCCTCTCCTATTAAGGAGAAGGTTTAGAGCTTAATCCACCACGCTACTCCACTGCGGGTTGGCGGATATACATGTGTCAGAATTTCTCCCGGCACATGCAGGTTTCCTCACGATGTTTTCCGTCACCGCCGAGCTCGAGATGAATTTAAACACAAATTTAGCACTCGAAAAACCAGCGGTGCTAGCCGGGGTTTGGAACTGAGATCATCAGTTAAGATCGACATGTTCTAACCACTAGGACATCTCGGCTCTTAATTATGACTTTCACTCAATTCCATTAGCTACTAACTATAAAGAGAATTTGAGAATAAAAACAAGTACTATCAAAATCATGGCCGCTTGGAATGATAACAGGAAAGCCAAAATTTCGCGTTCGAATGGTAATTTCAAAACTGTCGACGATAATTGAGCTAGTCCAGTAATTTGTCATAGTGAATATGCGCTAAAGTAGATATCTGCTTGGACTTTGTTGAATCAAATTAATGTTACATCTAAGTAAATTTTAAAAGCAAAAATAATATATAAAATTGAACTTGTAATTACTGAAATTTTCAAATTCAACTTTATAACTTACCAATACTAGCATAAAATGTATTTTAAAGTTTACTCGATCAAAATCATATTTGCCTCGACGTTATATTAACGTTAAATATTGATGTTAAATATTAAGTTCAACTATTGTTGTGGTTAAACATAATGTCCAAACATATGTTTAATTATTTCGGTTACATAATAATATGTCCGGAATTATCTAGATACAAACAAATTAATAACATTTTACATTTGTACATTCTAAGAGAACACATAACAACTTTGTAGAGAATTTGTACGTTTTATTCTCGTAACTGATAGGAATGATATAAAGCAACTCTGTAAGCTAATAACAAATATATATATATATATATATATATATATATATATATATATATATATATATATATATATATATATATGTATATATATATATATATATATATAAACCACTTAAATAAATTTCAATTAAGCTTGATTCATTTTTTGGGGATATTTTATATGGTTTTATAAGGCGAGAATTACACTTGTAGTTTTAAGTTTTACTCAGATAATTGATATAAAACAACTCTGTACACTTGTAACAAATATTTCGTAAGTAGTCACGAAAGCTGTGTTTGTCAAAAATAAGGCATTAATATTAAATTATTTTAGGTATAAAGCATTGATAAACAACATATGTAAATCTTTTTGAAAGTCTGAGAGCAAAACTGGCTTAAGGGCTAACTGGAATCAACTAGTTATCTATCTATACTAATATTATAAAGCTAGAGAGTTTGTTTTTTTGAACGCGCTAATCTCAGGAAGTATTGTATCGAATTAAAAAAAAATTTTTTTGTTAGTATTTATTGGGGAAGGCTATAGGCTATATTACATGACGCTACGGCTCATTGGAGCGACGCAGTAACCATAAACGCGAAGGAAACCGCAAAGAACAGTTAGTGCATAATATAATGGTACATGTTGATATTTAATATTGACTTAAACTAATGTTGTGGTTGAATACTATGTTTAAACATATGTTTAATTGGTTAAACTGCGGAATATAATATAATATATAATACATTTTAAGTACACACGAAATATGTATTTAACTCCCCGATATCACGTCGCTAGAATGAACCACAACATATTCCAACATAAGCATCACATATTAAATTGAATCTTACTTAAACCACAGTGTGAAATACCGAAATAAATATGGCTAATATATAATAAATATATTATAACTTCGCATCCTACTTAAATCAGGTGTTGAAAACATTATTCGAGTACTATCTTATATAAAAATGCTGATCGAATATTTAATCGACTGTATTGTCTTGACACTTGCGTAAACGTTGGTTAATGAGACAGTGAAGATGTAGCTAGTGTCGTTGCTTCTAATTAAATCCTTTTAATTAGTTTATCTTAGCATGGCGATACTATACAATAACTTAAAAAAATAATTTGACGATAAAATGTTAATTTAATATATTAATTTCTTATTATAATTTGATAATACTTTGTATTCTTACATGAGTTTCTTACCGTTGTGCGCTATGTGTTTACACAAATAATTTTCCTGTGCTGTTTCACCGGACAGAAAAGTAACCTATGCCCAGTTTACCT
This sequence comes from Hypolimnas misippus, assembly GCA_037950945.1. Lineage (NCBI taxonomy): Eukaryota > Metazoa > Arthropoda > Insecta > Lepidoptera > Nymphalidae > Hypolimnas > Hypolimnas misippus. Next base: position 5,171,941 of record JBBEEQ010000019.1, read on the forward strand.
CTATAATAAAATTCATTAAAATTGGATAAGCGGTTTAAGCGTATAACAAATCGACAAACATAATTACTTTCACATTTAGAATATGAGATTTTTCCCGTGATTCCATCTCATTAAGACTGTCATTGTCCATCATCTATTACACTTCTTAACGTTTCATTTTCGCAACAAAAGCGTATATCCTAGTTCAAGGTCCATATAACATAGCAAGTATTTATCAAAATTACTTCAGCGGCTTAGACATAAAAACTTGACAAACACACAAACAAACAGACTTACTTTCAAAATGATATAGGTATTTATTCACGCTCTAAATATTTACGGGGAAAATCCCATGGAAGTATGGAAAAAATTCATATACACGATATTGAAATATTGTCGTGTGAGAGAAGAGAGTTTTAATAAAATGTCTCGCACAAGCTTTGACCTGTTCGCTGCGGGTTTCAAAGGGTTTCGCAAATTCGTAATTCAGCCACCATTTATTCGAGATTTATCGATTTAATTTATTATTTCATGAAACTTTTTTTTTATTTTCTCTCAAGGATCTGCTTTGATGTTTTTCTAAAAAAATATTTTATTCCTATTAAAATGTTCGGTTTAATTTTTATATTGACTTTTATTTTTTTATTTAAATTGTTTTTAGAAAGTTACGCAAACCCTACGATATTTTATATATTCTAATTCATAGAGCTAAAGAGTTTTTCTAGTTGTTTTGTAAGTACGCACTAATCTCAGTGACTTTAGGAAATCTTTTTGTGCTTTATAGACCAATTACATATATATAGTTACTAGCTTCCGCCCGCAACTTCGTCCGCGTGGAATAGTTACTTTGGACTAATAATGCATTATTTTAGAACAAATTTGGTTAGCAAAAGGTTATAGTGAGCTAACCTTATAAGATAGACATAAGCTGTCGTTAATTCAATGTTCGAAACATTAAATGAAGATAATTTTTTTCGTACTTATTTAGTTTAGATGACTAAAACATTTTTTGAATATTGTTAAATACGTTACGTTTTATCAGAATACATCAATATCTCCAAATTTGACTTTCTGTGGAGTGACATATTATTGCTTACCAACATTCTTTGAACTCGTTAATTGACGTTACACACAGTGCTAGCTAGTTGCTAGACAACGTCGTCCAAAGTCGTCAGCATTCTGTTTGCCGAACTACATGAGCTTATAACATATATTTATATATTATCATTGTATTTTTGTTTCGTTTATCACATGTCAGACACACGAAAAGTGTTAAAATAACAACTGTTCTCTCACAAAGTTGTATTTTGTATTAAATCGAACGTGAGGCTGGTATAATGATTTGTGGTTTACGATATGCCACAAAAGCTAATTAAAAGAGGCTTGAAAATGAATTGCGAAAATTGGAGCACCGATTTTATTTATTAATATGAATTCGTCAATGATATTCAAAAATTGTTATTTTTTTATATTTTATGATAGCTTTCAAAACTTTTTCTTTTTGGGGGAATAAAAAAATGTCAATCTTTTTGTTTTATAAAAAAAAAACTGATTTACAAAGATAACTAACATTTTTCTGCATGAGTTATAGTTAAGAACATATTCATAAGAAACTGTTTTTTACGACCATTAAGATCTTGAACAATTATAACAACACACCGGTAGATGGAGACGTGTCAAAGTTGTATTAGAACACCACATATAAGGTTTTTTTTAGTGTTATATCAGTAAAAACTACTATTTATCGTCAAAAACCTACGTTATAAAGTAATATTGATCGTTAAGAATTTTAACTATACATATATAATGATTTCATAAAATTAATTTTCACACTTAACACTTTTAATTATTAAATATATACAATATTCATGTAAAATATTCATCGAATATTATTTAATGGTATAATGACACTTTTACCTACATTAAATATATTAAACTATCGAACCAATGTCAATTAGTCTTTAGAAAAACCGAGTACAATTTTATTTCAGTGTGGGAAAAGCGCTTAGCAATTCTAGTTAACCAAAATTCATGATGGCCCAATTTAAATTCTCCTTTGTTCCCGTTTTCATGCACTCAAACAAAAGATACATTTCCGACCGCAACCTCCGCGGTGAGATTTTAGGTTGGAAAGGTATTGTAGGATAGTAAAACTGGGTCTATTTATAATGATAATTGAGAACAAACGTCCTTGACAATGTAACGTCATGATATAGCGTTTAATTGAACTCTAATAAACAATACTATGACAGGCTACACGGACTTTATTTTGAGAAAATGGCGTCTATATATGTCTAAACTATTCTTAAATAATATGTTTGAAGAAAAAAAGAAAAGACGAATATATACTCGTTTTTCTTTTCTATTTTGATAGAAATAAAACCAGATGGGTATACTAAAAAGTTTTATCTAATAATAGTTTTTTCAAATATATAAGGTTATTCAATATTTCTAAATATGGAACACACTTCAATATTCGAAACATTAAGAAACTTTTTTCCGTACTTAGATGACTTGCTTTTTTTTAATAATGTTAAATATGTTACGCATTAACAGAATACATAAATATCTCAAAATTTGACTTTTTATAGGTTGACACATTATTGCTTATCAGTCTCCAATTATAATGTAACGTTTCCGATGGGATTTCCTATCGGCACCGGGCTAACAAACTTATTTCATACCTAAGGGATTTTCAAAACAAGATACATACAACTTTTGTTTATAATCTTAAGTGTAAACATTTGAAACTTTGGCCAAAATGTCATGCTCTTTCATCTGCCGGTTGTATCTGTCAGATATTTGTTAGAGTTTTATGTATTAGAAACAGTAAAAACTAACGAACGTTTTATCTAAATATGTATAATTCAAAGGTGACTGACTGACATAGTGATCTATCAACGCACATCCCAAATCACTGGACGGATCGAGCTGAAATTTGGCATACAGGTAGATACTATGACGTAGGCATCCGGTAAGAAGGATTTTGATTAATTTTACCCCTAACGGGATAAAATAGGGGATGAAAATTTGTATGAAACTTTGTTAATTTTAAACCGATCGGGCTAAGACTTTGTATGCATAAAGCTACTATGACGTAGGCATCACAGACATCGCAGACGAAGTCGCGAGCACCAGCTAGTTAATAATTATAACGCTTTGTAGACTTTTGTCTTATACACTTAAGATTAATAATTAATAATTATACCCATACTAAATCAGTAAAAGAACTTTAGGTAGAATAGTTAGATATATTTATTTTATTATTATTTACTAGCTGTGCCCGCGACTTCGTTCGCGTGGATTACAGAATGCTTAGTATGTCTCATGCAAAGCAAGGCTGCAGTTTGCGGTGCTTCTCAAGAAAGGAGATAATTACTTTGGATTTGGGGACTTTCTGGTTGTAACTATAAGCAGACACTAAATGTAATAGGGAATTCTTCCGCGGTTTTAACAATAAATAAAGAAGAAAAGTGCTTTGTGCCAGTCTTTTATATATGGACTGTAAAACTGCTTTTCCGCTGCCCTTCTCCTTGTATTATATAGAAGGTGAATTTTTAACATGGCTTGTAGGTAAAATATGAAATTATAAGAAAAAAACAAAGCATTTAGTGAAAAGCAAAAAAAATGTTCGACGTGATTCCTTAAAGTGACATAACTTTTTTATTTATAAACCGATTGACATGAAACAAACAAACACTAAATGTTAAGTGAAGCTTACTACAATATATTAGTGAAAACCGCATCTAAATCGGATAAGCCGTTTCTGAGATTAGCGTGCACAAACGCATAGATAAACAGACAAATAGATAAACAGACAAACAGATAAGAATTCTAAAAATCATTGTTTTGGCTTCTGTTGCGTTGGTAAAGGCAATATATAAATAATATTTTTTTACATATATCATTCATGTACAGATTTGACAGATATTCGACAGACGCGTTGGCGCAATGGTCACGCAACTGACTTAAGCGCTCACGGTCGCGTGTTCAATCCCCGCTCACGGCAAACGTGTGTATTGGCCGTATATATTTGTCGTGGTCTGGTTGTTTGTGTTAGTGTTTTGTGTGTTTGGGGGTGGCGGGTACTGAGACTCGGCCTTGAAATTGGGAGCCCCTGTTGGGGCTCAGAATGGACGCCCATGTCTAAGGGTGTCTCCTAGTGAAACTACGTCCGTCCATTTTAAATTTGTAATATCTTCGGAAATATTCACTTAAATTACATGCTGTAAAAAGCATATTGATCTATAATAAATGCACAATTTATTTAACCCTTAATAGCCTGATTTACGAAAGTGTTAGATTTTTAAATACTACTGTTTGCTTGAAGGTTTAGTTGAAAGAAAAATAGTTAAATAATCACAATATTAATTTTACATATTTATTTAGAAAAATTACAGGTATCAATTTTGATACTTCAGGCATTAACGCCATAAATAAATTAGATATACCTAGGCTAAAAGTAATAGTAATGTGAACATTTGCTTCGAAAAGATTGGTATCAAAATTGAAACTCTAGGCTATTAAGGGTTAAGGTACTTAATTGGATAAGGATTAATGCTGTATTGTTTAAAATCACTTCGAAAATAACCATTTTTTAGTAAAGGATAAAAAATGGTTATGGTGGGTTATCCCTAAGAGATAGACATATACCATCGCGGACTTTTTTGTTGAACTTTTTAAGGTGGACAATACTGTAGTACATTATTTTGGTCTATCTCGTAGGGTTCAGCCAGCGTTTGCAATATAAGCGTAAAAAACGTGCTTATTTACGACATCACATTAGAAACCTCTAAATTTATCAGCGTTTCTCTACTATATTATGCATGTATTATACATATAAACCTTCCTTAAGAATCACTCTATCTATTAAAAAAAATCGCATCAAAATCCGTTGCGTAGTTTTAAAGATCTAAGCATACATAGGGACAGACAGACGGCGGATAGCGTCTTTGTTTTATACTATGTAGTGATGATGATTATAAGATTATTTACTCTCAATATAAAGGCAAACGTATAATTATTATATTGATTAATGAATCAGGAAGAATGTTAATCTAAATGAGAATAATAATAATAGTTTAACATAGTAATTCACAAACATACAAAATCTTTAATTCAGTAGAAATGAAGTTGTTCCGAAACTATTACTAACTAAATAGTTTCTTCCTAGCTATCCCAGAAGTATTGACATTCCAAGTCGGTAGTAACGCTTAAAATTCAAAAGCGCTCATAAAAAATAATTAGAATGAAAATAATTATATTTATCAAAGGATTTTCCATTTTGTACCAAATTGAAAACATCTTGTAAAACATATATTTGCGTTGTTATATAAAAACGTTTTTGTAATTTACCTGATATGTTTAAATGGTGTAAACGTTTACTCGGGCGGCCTATCTTGTATTTTGTTGGTTGTTTGTTTATCTTTTAATTAATTTCTGTTGTTTTTACACACATTTAAAAACAAAGTTACTCAAACACACGAATTACTATCTAGTGACCAGTTTCATTTGAATAGAGCAACTAAAACGAATGTTTTTAAAGTTAGACTTAGAATCGAAATAAAAAATGTAAATTTATTTTACTGTTTGTTCCAATATAATCGTATTTTTGACTCAGTCTTAATGACAACTGGATGCTGATAAGCAATAATGTGTCAACCCACAAAAAGTCAAATTTGGAGATATTGATGTATTTTGATACTACGTCACCTATTTAACATTATACAAAAAAATACCAAGTAATCTAAACTAAATAAGTATGAAAAAATGTTTTTTAAATCAACGCTTCGAATTTCAGGTGCGTTCCATATTTTACAATTTATAAAATAATTTCAAACATTTAAAAACTTATTACTAGATAACATATTCAAAAAATCTATCTCCTTTTGATTCATTATACATTTTATCAAAATAGAAAAGAAAAGATGAATATATACGTCTTCAAACAATTTCATTAAGAATCGGTTTGACATCTTTAGACGCCATTTTCTCAAAACGAAGTCCGTGTGGCTTAACACAGTGTTGCTTATCAGCGTCCAACTAGACTCAATGAATCACGCTATTCGACGCTCTAGTAAACGAACGAGTATAAAACCAATAATATTTTATAACTATAGATAGTATATATTATATAATATTACATGACTTTAAAAAATTCAAAGTTTGACAAGCTCATCTTATTGGAAAAGAGATACTCTCGCCTGTCTCACTCATAGCTGGTTGCTTAATAACGACGTGCAAAATGGTCGGCATTCCGAGTTCCAAATTTCATGTATATTAGCTATAAAATGTCATTGTATGTAAGTGATAAAATTGAAAGTATAAAAAAAACCTTAACAATATACTCTTTGATACAAATTGAACGAGATCCAATACGATATTTCCGTTGTAAGTTGGTGAGGAGATGTACATCCTGCTGATTCCAGATGATGCTGCAGCATCAGGTCAACGTAACACAACTAAGTTATTTCAATATTATTAACTGTATTGTAAATTTCTATTCGATTAGACCAAAAGAGAAGTTGTTCAAATCCTTTCAACTAGAAAAGAAGTGATAACCTCGAAACGTCTGAACTGATAAAGTATTATAACTAAAAATCTCAATTACTTTAGCTTTCAAACAGAAATGACCGCATCAAAATTAGTCCATTCGTAAGGAAGATACGATGGCTCAAACAGACACAGATACACGAGTCAAACTTTCAACAGCCTTCTTTTTGGGTCGGGAGTTAAAAACATCAATTTGAGATGTCATTAGCTCATATGTTGGATTATATTTCGGGATACACCTATTTATCAACACACTAAAACAACATTATGATTTAGGTTGAAATAATACATCAGGCAAATTCTAGTCGAGTCACGCAGGTTCGGTAGTCATGTTTAATAAACAAAGTTTTGTTGTATATTATTTTGTGTCAGGTGATTGATAGTGCGCCATGTCCTCAATAATACAAATAGAAATGTAAATACCAGTAATAATAATTACTTATATACTCATACCTATATGCTATCACGTTATATATAAATATAATATGATAGCATATAGGTATATAAGTAATTATTATTGAAGATTCTAACACTCTTGAGCGTGTGAGCATTTTTTTTAAATTAAACATATAATAATACAACGTAAAAGAAAAATAAAGCTAAGTAAAAATACCACCGAAATCGTTATAATATCTAGTGAATGTGAATTATTTAGTTACATTCTTCGATATAAAGGACATTTAAAACACTATAAACTTTATAAACTTTATCAAGTATCTCTAAAAACCGTATACTCGGAAACGGAAACGGAAAGGCACTACTGCATTTCTTACAAAGTTACGTTTGTCTATCAAACATTCAGCTATAACACAGTTACGAGTTGGTACTGCCTTGGTAATTCAATAACGCTCCTCGTTACTTTGAAGCAAGTTTAGAGCACTTTCAGATGAGACGTTTGGTTGTATATTTAAAATCTTCGCCCTCTATTTTACACATATTTTTAATAACTCGCCGCTGGAGGGTGATACTTCAGGAAGCTCGTCATCACGACACACGCTGTCGAAACGTCAATCAAAAATAAAGACTATAACAGAGAAACTAAGAAGAGAGAATCTCACGATCTTGTTTTTACATCATAATCATGTATATGATAATTTCATTCCCAAACGCTAATTTTTATAAAAACTCATCAGATGTCGCTAAAATACGTTTTACGTTTCACAATCTAAATAGAAATAATACATCTTTTAAATTTTGAATTGCGTTTTTCTTATTATTGATTCAAATGAACAAGTCTTGTTCTCTGTGTATCCTTCAAATTAAAGGTATACCAAATCTTTTTGATCCCAATCACCAAAAATATGAATAAATTTGTTAGCAGGCTCATTCGGAGGCAGACTTTGGTGTCACACCGTTGACATTAAATTTATTCATTGTGTGGATATCACACGTCGTATAATTTTATCACACAACTTGTGCGTCCTCACTGCAACTGTTTTGAAGCAAAGATATAGCCGCCAAAACATATCACAGTCGTTATATAAAATTTCCAATTTGAAAGCGATCTTATTTTCTATGTATTCGTTGTCGCAAAATGTCCATAAAAATGCTAACTACACTTCTAAACCTTGACAAGTTGCGTCACACGTTATTATATTGATTGCGTTATTTTATAACCCAATAACAGCCAATTTTTACCCGACTGCGCGACACAAGGCAGATGAGTCATGTATGTATGTATGTGGACTTGTACTTTTATGTCACTATTTAGATCGAACGCTTCGGCCGATTTTGATAAATGACACGTTGTTTGATTCGGCGCGGAAGTCATATAGTATAAGAATTTGAAAAAATCAAAATGGCCGATTTTGGACGCCGCCATAATGTGAAAAATAAAAATATGAAAATCGAGGAATCTTATCAAGGGGAGGTGTCGTTGAATAGGAATTTAAAAATCATTTATAATCTATAGATTATTCAGTCAGAATTACCGTTTAGAATCTATAACGATTTAAAGTTGGTTAGGAACAATTCTCATTTATAGGGTTTTAGACAGAACTGCTGATTGCAAATGGTCTGGTTACGCAGTCGGGTTTTTAATTTTTTTAAAGTGATTACTTGTAATTACATATACTTTAAAACTTAGTAACGCTTTTAATACTACATTTCAACAGAGTTCTTTATATTATAGACTTTCAACAGAGTTCTTTATATAGCTGTAACTTACACGTACACGTGTAAGTTACAGCTACATACATATACTGGCATAAAATGTGAAAATCATATGAACGTAGTGTAACTTTATATTATTTTATGAGATGATATAATGTAAACACAAAGTCAGAGTTGACTGTAACAAAGTTTTTAATCTTATGTAAAAATATATAAAAGATACAAGCTTATATCTAGCTTAGGCATTATTATATTGATCATTGTATTAATTATATCACTAAAATGTACTTTATTATGGAGAGAAATACATTTATAATAAATTGTTATAACTTATACACATAATAATAAATTATTAGTTATTAATATATCATCTATAATTATCCAATATTCCGAACAATACACGATTGAAGCATAGGTATGTTTTTGTCAAGAAGAGAAATACAGCTTACGGTATTTCAGCTCAAATAAAACCTCTGATTAATAATTAACCGGAGTTAATTAAGATAACTCAGGATTCCGAGAGTGGCCCTTGTAAAAGCACAAAATATTGATTTTTCCTCAGAGTTCCGGAGTTCCGTCAGTTTACTGATGTCAGCTGTATCGAAATTAATTTATCCTTTATACCTTTTATCGAAATAGAAAAAGAAGATGGAAATATTCGTCTTCAAACAAATTTCTTAAGAATAGGTTTGACATCTTTAGACGGCATTTTCTCAAAATGTAGTCCGTGTGGCTTGACATAGTATTGCTTATCAGCGTGTATATAGGTATGTTATGTTATTTTATAGGTCTTAGTGTTTGTAAAAATATAAAATTCCGAATTTTAAATATAGTGTCTTAGGGTTAAAAAGAAGGAGGCTTTCAGTTCATTAGGATCTATATTATGTATATTCATCGATTAGATATAAGAAAATATATGTTTGCGTATCTATCTATATCTTTATGTCTTTTAAAAGTACGGATTAACACGAAATAATAAGTGGTTACTATCGCTCACGGTCTTCTGCAACACCAGGGACGTGGCGGATGAGTTGCCGGCCTTTGACGGAAAGGTGTCTATACAACTGGTATAATATTTTATAAATGTTTACTGGAATAATGTGGACTCTGTAATACCCTCGCATCCGTTTCTCATCACATAAACGGTCGTTAGAATTCACGCCGTACAATCACATAATAGCATTACATAACAAGCTTTCTTCCTTTCACACTCATAATAACATGAATATAACGATAGTCCCTCATAAATATTTATTGCACATACGTATAATGTAATTTTTCAAGTAAAAATAATATCCATATATAATTTTTTGTGATGTGATATATGGACGCTGAGAAGCAATAATGTGTCAAGCAACAAAAAAATCAAATTCGAAGATATTGATGTATTCTAATAATGCGTCACGTATTTAACATTATTCAAAATATTTGCAAGTCATCTTAATTAAATAACTATGGAAAAACGTTACCTAATTTAATGTTTCGAATTTCAAAGAGTGTTCCATGTTTTGCAATTTATACAATAATCTCGTATATTTGAAAAACTTGTTAGTAAATGAAAATTTTAATTATATAAATCTGCTTTTAATTTATTATATTTTTATCAAAATAGAAAGAAAATATGGATATATACGTCTTCAAACTAATTGATTGAGAATAAGTTTAACATGTTTAGACGCCATTTTCTCAAAATGAAGTCCGATTGGCTTGACACAGTATTGCTTATCACCGTCCATATATGACAAACATTGTTATATTCAATTATATTGATAACTAACTGGTGGCCGCCACTTCGTCTGGGCAGGATTAATACTTCGAGTAATATATTTTCATCTCCTAGCTATCCTCTTCCTATCTATCTTTATACAAAAACGAAATAAAAGAAATAAAACTAGCCGGAGTTTCTCCTTATAACATTGGGTATCTGCGAGTGAAAGTCTCGTCAAAATCGGTTCTGCTGTTTCAGATATTAGCCGGAACAATAAAACAGACAGACAAAAAAAATAAAAATAGTTTTACATTTGATACTTTCATATGCGTTTAGTAAAAGCTGTTTAAGCGAAATTACAAACAGATACTTCAACTTTATTTATTTGTATGGATGACAATAAGAAAATTATATTATATTATTTGATATTTAATCATTTTCTTTCATGCCCTATTTAACTTTCTAAAAAAATCATTCTAAAACAAATTAATTTATAAGTAATCATTTAATTAACTATTCTATAATATTTTTATTTTCTAAAATGTAAAACATTGATAAGAATGTCTGTTGCTTTTATTTCATGGATTTTTTAAAACATTCCTATCTAAAAAAGTCGGTATAATTTCTTCTGAGAACCTTCAAAAAATTCAGTACGAGGTTCTCAGAAGAAATCTGAGAACCTCGTACTGAATTTTTTATTTTTGGCCGCTTCTGCTATTAGCGACGTTATAATTTACTTTATGTTCTGTAATTGGTTCCTAGTATTTGTAAAGTGTACAACACATTCACACAATTTATTACAAAAATAATATTTTTATTGCTTTAAAATTTATTTTCAGCATAATTATATTATCATGTTGTAATGTACATCTGTACATAATATAAAACAAAGTCGTTTCTCACCATCTATACGATTAGATCTTTTAAACTATGCAACGGATTTTGATGCGGTTTTCATCAATAAGCAGTGTGATTCAAGAGGAAGGTTTGTATGTATAATATATAATATATTATGGAAGAAAAAAGCCGATAATTTTAAAGATTTATAACGTGATGTCGTAAAAAACTACATTGCACCCATGCGATGCCGTGGTGGGTTTAACAATATTATCGTAAGCGACTCTTGAATGGCAGATAAGTTTTAAAACGAAAAACTGGTCAAGTGCGAGTAGGACTCGCGCACCGAGGGTTCCGTACAAACTTATAGAAATCTATATAAGACTAACCCATCTACGCCATTTGTGGTCTTCATCATCAGTTCCAACATAAGTTACTATCAAAAATACCTAAATCGGTATACGCTTGCCTATAATATTTGAGGAGTTCCCTCAATTTCTCCAGGATCCCATCATCTGATCCTGACCTGAAGACAATGGGACCACCTTGGAAGTATACCTTTTCAAACAAAAAAAAAATTTGAAAATCGGTACCCAAATGGCGGCGAAATCGGCGAACAAACATAAAAAAAAATTAAATACAAGGTCGAATTGAAAACACTCCTTTTTAGAAGTCGCTTAAATATAATCAAATATTATGTAAATATGGATCACGTCCCAAAAACTATTTTGAAACTACTTAGGAGCACTTTAATTTAAAACACGATCATGGATGCAATCCATGGAAACACAAAATTTTATTTTAAGTACTAATACACCTTATACTTTCAAAAAAAAAAGTTATAGCGCGATTCAGGATACACCTAGCGCCATCTCTTGACAATTTCAATGAACTAACTTGTTGACTTTGACATTAACAACATAATTATATTATATTTTATTCTCGTTTTATTTTTGTTTATATTCTACTACACTCCACTACCCCTGCACTACGTTCGTAAAATATTTAGATTTACATTATCAATCAAAATATCGAAATATATATTAGTGTTGCCAAGACGAAAATAATTAGTCCTTAATTCGAACAAAACTAATTGTTTACTTATAAATAACTAATTATATTACTAATAACCAAAAGACTTATATGTGTAGATAAATAAGTAAATTAAATAACTCGATCTGTTTGAATTTAATTTTAAAATTTTCGTACTAAGTCAATACGAGTACTTAAATCAAATCGCGTGAAGCTCTTATATTGAATGTTAATTACGTAATGACGTTATAAATCGACGATAAAACTTTTAAATGAAAAGTTTATTTTATAATTTTTAGCGCGTTTAAATAATAATTAAAATAAAAATTTTTATTAATCGAGCAGAATTATATCACAGTTAATATCATAATGTTGTAATAGATGGCATTAGCTGTACGCTGCATCGCGCTATCATTTTGTTAGCTGCGATATATAGATTGCATTGCGTTGTTTATAAAGGTTTGCTGCTTTTTAATGTTTTCGTATTGATACAAATTTCTTCTCAGTGTTTGTAAAATTGTTTTTTTGACCATGGTCAACTTTTATGTTAATTTGTTACAAGTACATATAATTTTAATTCTAAGATTAATATATTTTCCGCTTGATCAATTTACAACTTGATACATTTACGCGTTCCTGAGAATAAGGTTGAAAGACAGACGTACAGACTGACAGACACACGAACAGAAATTTACAGTTTTCGGATTTTTTCCTTTATGTATACTAAAGGACCTTGCTCCTGGCCAAATTTCATAATGCTTGGTCAATGGGAAGTACCCTATAGGTTTTGATTCCCTTGCGAAAACGCTAAAAACGCTATCATACTTAAAATATGTGATATAAATGACCGTATCTTTTGATTGCGTTAACTTAGAAATTTGATTTTTTCACAGCTCTTAGTAATTACAACTCTGAGTACTTGACGTTGATAAAAATTTGTTACCTTCACGCGTTTCTGAGAAAAAGGTTGAAAGACAAACTTACAAACAGACAAACATACATACAAAAATTTACAGTTTTCAGATTTTTTCCTTTATTTGTACCATAAGATCTTACTTCTTGCCAAATTTCATCGTGCTAGGTCAATGGGAAGTACCCTATAGGTTTTGATTCCCTTGCGAAAACGCTAAAATGGTCAAAATATACGACATATTTTCCATTATCTTTTGATTGCGTTGACTTAGAACTTTAATATTTTCACGGCCGCATGTCATCGTAGACTTGAGTATATGATATTAATTTCAACATGATACGTCTATGCATTTCTGAGAAAAAAGGGTTGACATCCCGACAGACAGACAGACAGACAGACAGACAGACAGACAGACAGACAGACAGACAGACAGACAGACAGACAGACAGACAGACAGACGGACAACAAAGTGATCCTATAAGGGTTCCGTTTTTCCTTTTAAGGTACGGAACCCTAAAAATCAATAAAATATCCAATAATTTTAGCCATCGACAAAAGTAACATTCATTGAATTGTAAATATTTAATGATGTTAAGCTGATTGAATTATTCGCTTCGTTAATTTAGTTAATCACTTTTTAATCTCCCGAAAATTTCACATTTAATGTCTTTTTAATTCATAATATAAAAGATGATTTTGAGAAGATAATCTCCAAAAAATACTATTATTTTATAATAATTTGCTTCGTCTTCTGTAAGTAACACAAAGTCTATTAATAAAATCCGTCTAATGAGTGTTTATGATCGTTATGAATTATAATTAGGTTCAGCACTTGCAACTGACACCTTCAGCTGCCCTTTAAAACGTGACGAGACTGAAAACAAAACTCCACATCCAATTCAAAGTCTCGACGTAATTTAATTTCAATAACATGTATTTTTTTTTTTAGAAGAAATAAAATCTAAATTAAATTTTCTTAGAATTTTACCAATATCATTAAAAAAATAATTATGTAAATATGTATAGTAGGACCTCCTTTTTAGATCCCGACCCGAACAGAGGGGTGTACTCAATTTGACATGTGTCTCTGTGTATGATTGCGTGGAGTAGCTAACACAGTTGCTTTTCGTATTTTAAGTGAGAGATCATGAATCTTGACCCCCTCCCTATCATCCTTAACTTATTTTTTCTTAATAATCTTATGACTTTAATTATATCTAAATAACGTAGTTGTGTAACATTGATTTCATGCTGTAATATTATCTTAAATCAACATGATACACAACTCCTTACCAACTTACAACAAAAGTAGGTATTGTCTTGAGGCTCCAAAATGGTCACAATTAATAAGTTGTCAGTTTTTACTTTTTCAATTTTATCTTGTTTATAATTACTTATAACAAGATCACTATTATTGCAAAATAAATTACGTTAAGCTTTTCACGCGTTCCACATTATATATATTGTCCCTTTTAACAAATGCACTATTAAGGCCATAACCTAAAAGTATAATCCATGCTCGTAAAGCTTATCCACGATCCATTAGCCAGGGAAAAAGGCAGCTGCATCGCTTCAGAGTATTATTTTCAATATTGCTGACGGACAGATGAAACACTGTCTCCCATAAACCACTTCAATAAATTTCAATTAAGCTTGATTCACTTTTTGGAGGCTATTTTATATGGTTTTATAAGGCGAGAATTACACTTGTAAGTTTTACTCACATAATTGATATGAAACAACTCTGTAGTCTTATAACAAATACGTCGTAAGTTCTTACGAAAGCTGTGTATGTCCAAAAATAGGGACTGACAGTAAATTCTTTAAGATGTAAAGCAATTACACGCAACTGATTTAAATCCTTATTCATGTCTGAGGGCAAAACTTATAGGTTTTAATAACGCCTTATTACTAGGTGTCGCCATAGATATCTAAATATATATAATTCGAAGGTGACTGACTGACTGACTGACTGACATAGAGATCTATCAACGCACAGCCTAAACCACTGGACGGATCGGGCTAAAATTTGGCATGCAGGTAGCTGTTTTGACATAGACATCCGCTTAGAAAGGATTTTGATTAAATCTACCCCCAAGATGATAAAATAGGGGATTAAAGTTTGTTTGAAACTTTGTCAATTTCAAACCGATCGGGCTGAGATTTTGCGTGCATAAAGCTACTATGACGTAGGTATCACAGACATCGTAGTCGAAGTCGCAAGCAGCAGCTAGTAGAATATAAGAGAAAATAATAAAATAAATACCTAAAAATATTTATTAAATTATTTTTTTTAATAATTGTACTTTTTCATCTTATGTAAAATAATATTACATATATTTTAAATTACAAATGCGAATAATGAGGTTAAAGTTCTCCTTGGAATTGCTACCTTTGGACGTGTACTTCAATTTTATCTGAGCGTCTTGGTCGCAATACCCTCGGGATATTAAAGTTCTACTGTTCTTTCTGCAATATTTCATATAATTTTAAAATGAAAACAAGTCTTTTTATAACAACTTAAAAAGCAAAATAACGTAATGTCGTTTACTTTATCTTGATTTTAAAATCAAACTACTGAACCGATTTGGATAAAAATTCTATACGATCAATTTGAAAGATTGGTTTAAAAAAAAAACGGACAAAAGTCTCGAGAATTTCTGCATCGAAGGTTGTGTGGAACTTGTAGGAATCAAAGCAAATCTTTTTAAAAAAAGGGAAACCTTCTTCACTGCGATTGACTGCGTTTTGACTTTGAAGTTGGATTTTATCACAACTTTACGTCAACGCCGCTTTAAATATTTAATATTATGTATAACTTACAGACAGACGGAAATTTACAGTTTTCATTTTTTTCTTTAATTGTACCATAAGATCTTGCTTCTTGCCAAATTTCATGTTCCTTAGTAATTGGAAATTTGTCCAAGCTACATAAAGTTTACAATGTATCATATATCTACTCAATAACATAAAATTCGAGTAAACTTGACTCGCAGCAGGCCATTGTTACTACCAAATCCGTTTTAGAATTTCTATCTTGTGTTGTGTGTGGATCAATAGATGTACATAATGCATACAGCTGAATAAATTTATTTAAGGTACGACTGTTTGCAGAGACAATGTGCTGGGCATCATTTCTTTGTTGTCTTCATTTAATAATGCAAATTTTACGTCATATAGAACATACAATTCAAATTAAATACTTTTTAGTTCATATTGTTAAAGTATTTGGCTTTACTTGTCCTATCTGATAACAATACCCGCACCAAAAGTCACGAATTTTCGAACTTTATTTTTCATTATATTAAATGAATGGGTTCATTTATTCAATCGATAATTTCTCATCTCTAACTCTTATATATAGTTAGAAGTGCCTCTTGTTTGTCTGCTTAATAAAACAAGTAAAGAAAAATAGACTATAGAAACTAAACTTTATTGCAAAATTTATACACAGTTACTTGGGTATCTGTAGGATCAAAAAGTAAATAAACACTTAAACTGTTTTATTATGACATGCTGATAAGCAATAATGAGTCAACCCATAAAAGTCAAATCGGAGATAAGGATGTATTCTAAAAATGCATCATGTATTTAACATTATTAAAAAAATCATTTAAACAAAATAAGGGCCTAAGAAAATGACCTAATATAATTTCAAGTGTTGTGTGTTCCATATTTTTTGATTTATAAAATAATGTCATATATTTGAAAAAGTTATTATTAGGTAAATCTCTTTATAATATACATCTGCTTTTAATTCATTAAATCTTTTATCAAAATATAAAAAAGATGGACATAATAATCTTCAAACAAATTGGTTAAGAATAGGTTTGACATCTTCAAACACCATTTTCTCAATATGAAGTCTGTGTGACTTGACATAGTATTGCTTATTATAAGCTAAATAATATTTGCTATACCGAAAATTATATTAAACAATATTATTACTGTTCTTCTTGAAGAAAATAAATACAGCAAAGTTAAAATATATTTTTGTGGTTAAAGAACTTTATTTATCATAAAGAATATTCAATGTTCACTTAAATGTATTACATATTTAGAATGTAAAACAGTTTTAGAACAAAGAAACTACTTCGGGTGATTTAATTACTCCATCTGAACTTGTGTGAATTATCAGCATATCGAATTAAAGACAATCTGAAACCAAGAACACGAGAAGTAAAGTTTAATTAGATGTCCCTCACAGGCGACGATTGTTTGAGTTCTATTTTTGTTTGTAATTCAGGAATCTCGAATAGAATATTGTGTAATCATGTGTTTATAGAGGCAATTTTATACGATCATAAGAATATGTTTTTAAATATGACATAACCAGAAGCGAATATTATACTTTCAAACCATGATTTAATATATTTTTATGAAAATTTGATTATCTAGCTGTTCGTCGCGGTTTCACTCGCGTGTATGTTTGTACTTAGAACGTGCGACTCGTAGCGTGATGTAATGTAGCCTATAACTGTCTTCAATATACAGATTATCCAACGTATAAAGAATTTTATGAACGGTTCTGTCGTTGCAGATAATACCCCTTACATACAAATTGACAAACGTATTTTACCTCTTTATTATATTAGTATAGATCGTTCATACATTGATGGGCCATGATACAATTTCTATTTCATTAAAAAGGGTAAGGCGATAAAGGGTGATTTTAAATAAATGAACGAAGATAAAATATTTACTGTCACACTCTAAAAGACGCATTAAAACCATGTTGAACACGTGTCTAGCTAAACAGTGTTTAAAAATTAAACATTGCTTAAAATATTATCTAAATTGCTAAACAGCGAATAAACTCATAAAAAAACTTATTGATAAAATGTTATACGTTACATTTGACAGCAAAAATAGGTTTTAAACATCTATTAAACTCACTTAAACGTATATTAATCTATGTCTAAAGCACGTTTAACTCAAAACTGTCTTAGACGCGCGTTTAACGTCTGTTTAAATGTTTTGTAGTAAGGCAGTTCATGTGTTTAATACCTGATTTAAAAAAAATAATTAATAATTTTAATCAATGCACGAAATACATTCAATTAAAGTAATTCATAAGGAGCGTCAAAATCTTTTTAAAAACTTTTGGTACTAAATTCGTCGGAGACTTTTTTATGTATTTTCCGCGATTACTCGAAATCAGCTTGACCCCCCTAGGTCAATAATTGTACAGGTACAGGTAATTCTTTTTCATATGACTAAAGAATGTACTCATTCGGCTCAAAGAATTATCAACAAAATCAGTCTAGTAAGTAAATTTTAAACTGGAAACTTTATAGAGTACTTTATCCAAGTAAACGAAACGCATTTTGCTTTTGAAGTCGTTTTACCGTTTTTTTAAAGTCTTGCAACTTTACATGCGGTATACTTCTAGGACTTTATGTCCTGTGATTTATCTTACTTTCATTATAGATTCTAATAGTATCAATTTCAGCAAGGCCTAACGTTCGCTGAAGATAGTACATTTTATAAACTCATTAAATTAATCACCATTCAACATTCATATTTTTTACTACACGAGAATTTCCTTTTATTTGTAGAAACGAAATATAGCGAAGATTTATAAACGTCACCATACAATTCTCCAAAAGCAGTAATCGATTTCTCAAAGCATTCGATAAATTGCTAAATTTTAACAAATATATTACAAATTCAATCTGTTATTTGGAGATGTTCATAAATAGTGAATTAAGCTTCAATAGTTACCTCAGTATTGTTTTGGCCAAAGCTTAAAAGGTTTGTGAAACTCGTCGGCAAGGGCTTTAAGCTCGCTTTTAGTTTTGTATTTACATTTTCTGTTTCAAATAACTATCTACATATGGAACTTATTTAAAATGTACTAGTGGTCACCTAGTGTTCTAAATTCGACCATGATTAATTTTAAGTTTGGTTTTTGTTACGGTTCGATGGATAATCTATTCTTAATTTGACTAACAATAAACAAAAGAGTGTATATGAATACGCGTGTGTGTCAAATACATGATAGCGTGTGTAATGTTTTTTATTATTGATTTAATGTAATTTTTTTGCATAATTTAAACAATATATATTAAATATCATTCCACACTTCTTCTCTATATAAACAATAAATATGCGAAATTTCATACTTCTCTGTCCGCGCAATTTTTATCAAAAGTAGGACAAGGTATTTGCTTCATGTATTATTATATAGACAACTATTGAGATACTAAAACGATTATGCGGTAATTTATATTTCTTTATAAATAGAACTAAAAAAATGGTTAAAAATAGTATATTTTCTGTCTAGATATGATATGCAATTTCAAAAATACACTCGAATCCTCTAAACCCCTAAAATCTTTAAACAAACAAATTCAATTGCATATTATTATCTGTGGTTCTGCTTTACTCGCAACACATTTTATCTGTTGTATTAAAAATTCTAAAATGTAATTATGGAAAAATGTAACAATACAATAAATAAACGATCAACTAATCTGAAAAAATAGACGAATAAGGGCGAATAGCGCAAACAACGTTAGTAATTAATAATCAATTTCCTACAATTATCCTTCGTATTGACCTTCGTTTACCCACCTTGTGTTATCAACAAAATCGACCGCAACCATTCATGCCAGGGTCACTAATAAATAGTTTACTTTGAGCAAATATATGCGGTAAACAGCTATTGTATGAAATTGCAGGCATTTCTTTTTAATGTGCCATTTGTAATAGAAAGGTTTATTTACGAAATGATACTTAAAGAGTGCTTAATTATTTGTCTTGGTTTATAATTGTTTATAATTAGCACGTTAAGAATTTGCTGATATTCTTTTTGGAAAATATGGCAAAATTCTATGAATATAATGTTCTATAGATTCCATTTTAATTAACAGTATTTCAATAGTCATTAAAAATGTTGAATTGGATTTATTCTAAAAATAAAAAAAAACATGTGCTTACATGTTTTTTTTTTATATAAACAAATGCTTATTTGTTTTCTCCGTCGGTTAATAGTCTCAACGCCAATGTTACACGTCAGATTATATACAAATCTTCTCGCTCTTAAATGAATTACACAAGAATAATACAGTGCTATTATACAACTATTGGTATGTTATTATCGGTCGGCACCACTTTGGACGACGTTGCCTAGCAACCACCTAACTAAATATAACACGTTAGAGAATCTTTGGACCAACAAGTCTATTAATATGGATACGGAAATGGGTACAAATTTTAACGTCACAAAGTATCAATTATTTATTAGTATAAGTTTTTTTTTTGGATTTTTTTTTCAATAAAATTAACACTATATTAGTAAAATAACTCTAGATATATAAAAAAAAGATATGATTTCCATTCATCCAGTTATGTAATACAAAGACCTTGAATTTCTTCTTATAAGCATCTAAATACTAATTCCGTTAAGGTAGAAAAGTAATTATGTTAATTTAAGATTTAGTACCTGGATGACCGAGCGTGGCCTGGTTTTTTTTGGGGGGCGGGGGAAATTATAGTTTTTGTACATTCTGTTTAGATTCGGTAAATATAAATAGTAGCGGGTTTTTATTGCTTAAACACGGATAAAAAGACGTTTTCTAAAAATTAAACCTAGTTAGAAAGATTTATCGCCGACGAGATCCACTGCATACTAAATTTTGTGAAAATCGTTGGAGTCGTTTCCGAAATTCAATTTATGATATAGGTACAAGAATTATTACAAGAATAGAAAAAGTTATTAGATTTTATTAGAAATAAATCAGTTTCTTACTTTTATTAAAAAGCTTATATTATTTCTAAAAATATAAAAATAAACAATACATAACTCAACAGAACTTCGAGAAATCCAGAAATAAAAGGCATATGGAAAAGTAACAATTTTTGCTATTTCATTCTTTGTGATAAGATTTCTGACATTCAAAGAACGAAACTCTTTGGCATTGGGCTTATGAATAATCCGGTGCAAATAAGAAACACCACGCTTATACCGAAATATAAGAATTTCATAAATGCAGAATAATCTTTTTATTTTGTTTCCAGGGAGAATCTAAAAATATTCGAAATGAAATAATACCTATGTTTTAGAAAACTAAATAAAAATTTTTGACGGCAATATATTTTTAATAATCATTTACCTAGCATTTTCCCAGGTCTATACCAGAGTCTGCTTTCTATTCTAGTCTGGATATTGACGAGTTACTGATTTTTACACAGAGCGATTGCCATCTGATCTCCGCAACCCCTGACGGCAAGCCAATATTAACTAGTATTATTTAATTCTTTTTTACATACAACAACAGGACGGAATAATATAAATTTTTCACTCCAATTCAAAGTAACGCTTGATTTGAAAATTTACGGACTTTGCGTAAGAAATAACAAATTTCATTGAACTTTTTTTACATAAAAGCTCAGGTAAATTACATTTCCTCGGTTCTGCTAATCAAACAATCACAAAACTGCCACGATTAGCGTTCAGGGCTCACTGGAATTAGCCGTGATGATGGCACGTGATGGATTGATGTGAGCATCTGAAACGAGAATGGTTTTGTAGAACAACAGATGCGCTGACACATTGACCCCATCTCATTTCAGAGGAAACTATAAAGAGGAACGACACGGCGCTAGTGCTCTAACTAATTATAGGTATGTATACGAGACACGTAATAAAATTACATGATCCTGGTAAACACAAAAAAATAAAGATTTACTTATTTTCCTAAAGATTTTACAAAATATTATTAACATTAATTTTAATGATATATTTAAGGCGTTTAGACACTCGTATTTTCAGCGCGTATAAGCACACGTGTGCTCGTTTTCGTGGACTTAAACGCGCATTTTACACTCGACCTTGAAGTCGAGTGAAACGAACGAAAAGTGTAAATATAATTAAAATACGTGCTTATACGCACTTTAATTACGCCAGAAGTGTAAACGCACTTAATCTGCCATCTCCGCGTCTCTACTGGTTCACTTTTCACCCTAAATTTTTCGGATTGCTATTCAACAGAAAATTTTTGGGACATTCTTACCATTATACCGCACGGTCAGGAGTTGTATTGTAGGTAATTATTTCTTTGTCTTTTTAAGTTTAGGTAAGTTCAATAAACTTATATTACAAATTTTAATATTTTATAATTATTTAAAAAAACGAACTGTCCCATTTTTAGGATTTAGTTATTTCAATTATTTTCTTTATTATTAGCCTATACTATTCCTCAATAAACGAGTTATCTAACGCGAAAAGAATTTTTCAAATCGCATCACTTGTAGACAATACCGCCAGAACCCAAACTAACAAACTTACAAACAAATTTCACCTCTTTGTTATATCAGTTAAAATATTTTCACAAAATACCTAACACAAATTCTCGATTTTGCTATAGATATCCTTCGTAATTCCAATAATCTCCAGCACTTTTGAATTTTCCGAGAGTCCCTCCTAAAGTTCGAAAGTAAATTTAACGAAATGTCAATAGGCGTGACGCCCTTCAAAGGAGGTCAAACACGAGCCGTAAAAGAAAAAGAGAAGAAATAAGGAAAAGCTAACTATATTACCGCTACGTTTTACATTGGGATTATCCGACTGCTTCAGGAAGAAGGTTATGTTATTCGAGTATGTATCTATGTATGAATCGGAAGGACGGTAAATGTATGTATGTTTATTTCTTCGGATTTCTCTGGAATTGTGAATGGATTCGTCTTAATCATAGACAATATATAGGTTATATGGCCGATAGGCAATACTATGTCAAGCCACACAAAATGCATTTTGAGTAAATAGCGTCTGAAGATGTCAAACCTTTTCTTTTTTAAAAACAGATTTGTATAATGAAAACTTTTATCTAATAGTAAGTTTTTCAAATGTATGAGGTTTTGTATATTGAAATATATGGAACACACTTTAATACTCGAAACATTAAATAAAATAACTTTTTTTCGTACTTATTGAAGTTAAACGACCTTAAAAAATTTTGAAGAGTAGATTACATTTTAAATTTTTAGTTAAATAAAAACTAGCATGAAGGTATTAAAAGTCAGCATAAACAATCATCAAGAAAGTTATGTGATATTAACAGAATTCATAAATGATATATTAACAGAATATTGTTTTGGAAACAAAATATTTTTACTCCAATAATTATAATCTAACGTTAATTACATGTCTGAGCAAGTTCATAAATGTCGCAGATAAAATCCTTTGTTTTTCGAAGCCTTTTTTACCAAAAAGCGCTGTATTTTGTTTGACATATATGCTATTATCGCGTGTTCAGAGGGAGTACAAAAGTCAGTTTTCCATTAAGTTGTTTCTTTGAAGGTGAAGCATGGAAACTTTGCTTACCCAAGCGGCGGGCTTTATAATACATACGCGGATTTTCCTCTAACTTAGTTAAACAAACAAATCTTAGAAAAGTATTATCATTTTATAAACATCAAACGCAGTAATATTGTTAGGTCATAAAGGTGCTGTTTTATAAAACGAATTTTCTTAATCGTGGTTTCACTCGCGTTTAGTGTTACTAAAAGATGACCTAGTGGTTAGAACACGCTGATCTTAACCGATGATCGCGGGTTCAAACCCCGGCTGACACCGCTGATTTTTCAAGTGCTAAATTTGTGTTTAAATTCATCTCGAGCTCGACGGTGAAGGAAAACGTCGTCAGGGAACCTGCATGTGCCGGGAGAAATTCTGACACATGTATATCCGCCAACGCGCAGTGGAGCAGCGTGGTGGATGTGGAAGCTCTAAACCTTCTCCTTAATAGGAGAGGAGGCCTGTGCCCAGCAGTGGGATACTTTTCTACTTTTTAGTGTTACTTCGCTCCTATGTGTAGATGCGTGTTGTAATATAGGCTATAACCTTCTTCGATATATGGATTAATCAAAGCAAAAATAATTTTCCAAATCTGTCCAGTAGTATCACAGATTATTCAATGAAAATAAACAATGAAATCTTTCCTCTTTATAATATTACTGAAGATTGGAAACCAGACATGTTAATATGACACTCTGTTGATCTGTTTGATTGTTGTTTTATTTCACAGACTTTGGACCACAGAAAAGAACATACCTATAAGCTCCTTTTTGTTATAAAAAAAAAAAAAAAAAACATTAAGGAACTTCTTACTGAGGTAGGGACCTACTGACTACAGGTCGTATACAGGCTAGCTCGCCTGGGGCAGTACCTCATTTTTAAATAAGATCAACGTACAGTAGTTTAAAAAGCTGCGATTCGTAAGTAGAAAGCAGGTAGCCTAAATCCTTCCCCATTCCTTTTCTTACGTGCTATTCCCCTTATCATCTCTCATTTCTTTTTAAACTGACCATATACCCAAAACATCAAAATATATTTTATCGTCAATATACCTTTCACACCATAATCCCGGCGAAATTTATTTATGGTATTTGGATTTGTTGATTATAATCTCTTTCACATATTGGTCCAGGCATTATTAGTAATAATTCGGTTATAAATTGTTTAAAATCACTAATTAAAACAGCAACAAGCATTATATTTAAAGCATCCTGAAATTATTTTATCATGTATCTAATACTTGTACTATTATTTATTTTACCGTAACAAATAATTCGAACAGATTAATTTTAATTTAACACAAAAAAGGACGCATTAACCTGTTGTTTTGCACGTTCTGCGTAACATTGAAATAATTTGAATGAACCGGTGAACTGCGTATCACCATCTAACCACATATTAATGGCGATTTTCTTGCAAACTATTAGCTAGTACAAAAAGATGACTAGTTTACGAGAAGGAAGTTTTAAGTAACACCAATATATGGTCGTAGTGTGCCACGGATTGACGAGAAATAGCGAACAGAGTAATTAATAAGATTACAGCAGTACAAGTTAGCAGTCCACACAGACCACGTCCGAAACCCAGGTGCGATCTCACTAAGAGACACCCTTAGGAAAGACATCCATTCTGAACCCCAAAGGGGCTCCCATTTCACGGTTGAGTCTCAAGGCAAGGCCAATAGGGTCTATAGCAATAGACTTTTGGAACAAACAAGTCGGCAGTATTCAATAAGACAAATAGGATCAGAAGGTAATCGTAATTATGTGCTATAAATATAAATAAATGAATAAAGATTATAAAATAATAAAAGTTGAAGTTTTATTACCAGTATGGATTGTTTAGCTTTACCTTTGGGGTTTCCCTAAGTTTTACTTTCCCAAACCACTCCAGCATTGAGGCGAATACTGCCATTTTCGAGTTTTTGGAAAAATCACTGCGTTAAAATTATGGAAGCTGGTTTGCGATAAAGTACAGGCGAATACATGTTATTTATGACAAACCAGCAAAAAACATTCTGTATAACGATATTAAGTTTATTAACATAAGCTAAAAAAATGTGTCAAACGCAATTCTGACTACACTACTTCTTGCGAAGAAGTAAGAAGAAATGAAAAAAGTTTTTACGAGCTAATAAACCACCAAACTCTGGTAAACTGTGTGAAATAGACCACAAATCGTAAAACTACTTCCGTTAAAGCGTCCATGTAGGGTGATATAGTATTGTTTATTAGAACATACTTTGTTCTCTAGGGAATTTGGAACGTTATAATGGGTCTAAAATGAACTGATTAAAACAAGCAACTGTTAAAGTGAATACAAATCGCAAATATTTGTCTTATTATTATTCGAAACTATTTTGTTTTAAGAAAAAAGAACCGACTTCGACGATCAATTTAAATACTTGAAAACTCAGCAGTAACCACTGGGCCCTCGGCTCAAAGAAATTAGTAATACTCTCTTTTCGTGGGAATCATTAAAATAATGGCAAATATTATAATCCATTATTGCGTTTAAATAAACGAAAACATTAAGAAAACTTGGCATTATGACAGGGCAATAATTGCTTGCGTAATTCAGTTTCTTTTACTCTCTAAATCACTTAAGTGCTTGAAAGGTGGAGAAATAAACAAAAATAAGATCCATTTGTACATGGCGGTAATAAAAATGTCACTTTTGATAACTTCTGAAATAAGCTTTATTTGGTAGAATATTTTCTCGCGTTTGTTTTCTTTGGAAAATAACGTGTGAAATGCTCGGCTTTCATAAGTAATAAAATAATATTGATTTGTACTACATATTTATTATTTTATAGCAGTAACATAATTTTTATATAATATCCTTGTATCTATGAAAAATCAATATATTGTAAATTTCCTTTGCGTAGTTTAAAAGATTTAATCGTACGACTGTGTTTTATATTATTTAAAAAAAGTTTTAAATCGCGTAAATTTTAAATGAAGTCCTGCACAATGAGTTGTCAATTTTAATTATTTCAATTTTTATTATATTTCAATTTTCTACCATTGAAAAGACTTAATGAACATCCCCATTGTTACCATAATACGTAATCACCTAGTATGTTATTATTTATGACTTTCCAACATTAATGGCAACATACATGAATAAAACGTACACGAATATCGTGATTAATATAAATATAAGTGCCACGCTATGTGTTTTAAGCGACATAACGTAAGTAATTTCCTATTTATATTTACCGTTCTATAATAATAACACGCCATGTATTATTATCATAGAACAGGCTATAAAACTAATTATAAATAAGAACGTAGCTCTTTCTCACTGTCTCTTAGTCTAACTGTTGGTTACCTTTTGGCGTGTACACTGCTAATCCAATTTTGAAATTTTGAAATACATAAACTCGCGAAAATTAAACTTTATAGGATATAATAGGAGCGCAATTTATGTACGTAGAATCCATCATTTCTGATTCAAAATAATTATTCCAAAACACATACGAAGTCGCGGGGAACAAACCGTTATTGAATAATTTAGCTGTCGAGAAATAATTACAAGAAATTGACACAAAAATAGAAGAGAACCAATAAAGTAATTTTAGTTCGTTTTCTTCATTTATTTTTGAATACCATAAATAAAACTATTTATTGTCTAACACCTAGTTATTGATATGATACCACTAATCTGGTTACTAGGGATAATTTTTATGTTCAGTAATCTCAGACAGTAATGCGATAACCCGCTACATCTGTTGACCTTTCTCCCACGCCCAGACCCCTTTTTTGGATCGGGGGTTAAAAATATGTACAACTGAGGAATGGTTATGACCACGTTCAATCTTCATCATCAGATGGATTATCGGATTTGCAGAGCATGCCAAATAACTCGATCGAACGATTAATTTCCGCAGCTTTAATTAATTTCGTTTATTTAACGAATTAACAGAACATAACACAAGTACTTATGCCAACAACAGATCAACATTCTTGTTCACAATACAGGGTAATGCTCGCTCGTGTGAGATATATTTGTACCTACAGCATTACGTGCTATAGACACTGTATGTAATTTAACATGAATGTAATGTAACACGATCGTAGTGTGTTCTAAAATACAATCATGCATCCTGGCCAAAGCTAATGACATTTCGGCTTAACATTTTTCGATGTCTAACGAGAGAAAATAGCTAGTGCGATTCGGTGCCAATGCAAGGAGTCATTATGACTAACCTACAAGCTGGATTTTAATTTTGAAATACACACTTCATTTTGCGACTCGACTTAAGTAGAAAACATCATCTGTACTAATATTATGAATAGGAACGTTGTGTTTGTTTGCATTAAATAGGCTTCGAAACTACTGAACCGATTTGAAAAATTCATTTACCATTAGAATCTTACATTATCTTAACCCTTAATTTGACAACGTATAAAAAATGAAAAAAAAAAATTGTTTAAAAATTTGCAAAAAAACGTGGCATGAGAATTGGCAATATATGTTGAGGCATTCATAAGTTTTCAAGTAAAGTAAGCTTTTCAGATTTTTTGAATAATTTTTTTGTGATAGTTTTATATATATTATATCAATTACAATTAGAACAAAAAAAAGCTTTTTACTGCATTTTATACTTTGCTACATGAGGGATTACGAAGCCGGGCAATATGTTAGTAATAACTAATAAACGCAATACACGCTTCAGTAACCCTTAGGATCTTATGGTCCTGATTCGGAAACTGATCTGGAAACACACACTACACAAACACCCAAACCTCGACAAATATCCTTTTTTCCAATATAGACGTTTGCCGTAAGTGGGATCGAACCCACAGCCGCTTGCGCTTCAATCAGTCGCAGTGACCACTGCGACAACCTGTCTTAAGAAACTGTTGATATTAACTAAATCTAAGGCCGTTTACACGCCCAATGTATTTTCTAGGTGTAGGAACACGAGTACTTAATGCGCGTTTTGCCTATGTGCCACAATATATTGAAACGGATAAGCGAACAAAATACATCCAAAATAAGCTGTGTACAAACAGTATGAATATTATTTTATAAACAAAATTATAATTTCGATAGTATATATTTTCGTTGTTAAATACTAATTAAAGACTGTTATAATAAATAATTGTTTTACATATCCTTTATAATTTTAATCGTTTTCAATTTAATTCGAATCATGCGATAAAAACCTCAATTCTCGTAACATGGACTTTAAAAAGATCTATATAGCTTTATGAAACTACAAATCATTTAATAACGTGGAAACCGCAATCAGAAAATTGTTGATAGCGACCATATTCCCAAGCGCACCCCATTCATTTCGTAATAACCCAAATTATACAGCACTAGTTACCTATCTGAATAAAGCTATAATGTGAATAAATTCGTTTCGAATTTTCATAAAACACTCTATTTTTATTTATATACATAGTGTTTGGGAAACGATCTACGTAAATCAAATCATAATAGGGACTTTCAGGATAAAAAAGGTAAAATTCATTGAAACAGGTAATTTATTTCAAAATCAAAAAGAGACTGCATAACAAGACCATCTGCAGTCAGCAGAACCGTATTTATGGCGTCTAAAACAACGTGTCATTTATTAAAATCGGCCCACGCGTTTGATCTAAATAGTTCCACAAGGGTACCAACCCATATATAAATACATTACCTGGTAAACACACTAGCGTTCTTTGGGTCACGCAGTTGAGCAGAAAATGCTACAAAAATGATCTTTTTTTATCATTTAATATGCTTATAATTACTTTTTTAATTCTTTCCATTAATATTTATTACAAATATTAGCCCTATAAAGCTTATCGAGTTCTTCATTTAAAATTCAAACGAAGTAGATATATAATTGTATCATATATTTTTTCATCTTCCTACGCTCTTTTGTGAATAACTTATTTCCCCTGACATATAAGTCGAGAAAATGTAATTATTGAATCACATTTAATATCATTGAATTTAAATTTACAAGTGTAATCATAAAATCAGGGCCGGATTTGGTGGAGGACATCGGGGCTAGTGTTCCAGGGTAGAGATTTTAAAGAAAAAATCGACCTTCCACTCCCCGTTACTTGTCGTCCTTGACTTCCGGCCTTCAAATCCGGCCCTGTATAGAAAACATGATTATAGCAATTTCCCTATCATAACACACCAATTTCATTAATATACAAGTAATTATGTGCCTAATGGAATTTCTTATCAGTAAATCAGAAACCTAATTACCAAATTTTACGTTTAGAATTTCAAAAATGCCAAACTGGCGCATAATCTGTTCTCCCTCTATTTAATCCCTTAGGGAATAAATTAAAAAATCTTTTCTTAGTGCTAAATAAAATTTTATGCTTCTTTTCACAGGCTTGAACTTATTATTAGTTTTATTGAATAGATCAAATAACACTGTATAACATAAATTATTCTAGTTATTTGAATTTTAAAAACAAACTACTGAACCAATTTTGATGAAAATTCATTGGAACTAATATGGAAGTATACAGTTACAAACAAAAAAGGAATTAACCAAATTGGCCCAACACCGTTTCTGCGTAATCGGTAAATATACATAAAAAGTCCCAGACGAATAGAGAATCTCTTCCTTTTTTATAGAGTCGGCTTAATTAAAATTATATTTGTTATCAAGCAATAGACACGTATGTGTATATTATTGAGATATCAGACTTCATCTCGTTAAAGATATGAAAAAGATATCAAAACATCTCAACTTTCGTTTCATATTCTATGCATGTTTACTATACATTAAAAAAATCATCCAAGTGCGACGAGTTTCTTGTTTCGTTAGTACTTTAAACTTTTCGCGTACAAGCTTTATATCCATGTGCGCATGCATGTGTGAGCCGAACTATTGTCCCGGCTCGCCTATTGGAAAATGCTCGACTCGCTTATTCGCGACATCATGGAATAAATCATGTCATAATACAGACAAACATTTTAAGGCCACAAATCAAATGTAGTGCGTTGTTTATCAACTATTGTATATTGGCTTGTGAAAATTACTCTGTTTGTCTTCTACCGGTATTGTCCTAGTAAACTTTAACAAAATATCAATATATTATTCTCTTATAATTGATATAAGTAATATATATCTAATCAAATAACTCACTCTATACTTTAGAAACGCATTATTATACATTCAGTATCGAGTAACCCAAAGTGCCAAATTCGATATACAAGGTCATTTGATGTTTAAAAAAACTGTAAAAGTACCCATGATCCCTCTGACGCTAAAATTTTGTCCCGAGGTTAAAGGTCACGAAACGCAAATTCTCGTGTATCCATAACGGTAAAAGAATTGATTATAAATTTTTCAGCTTAAGTCTTTTATTGTAAAAGGATTTTTTTCCAACACCATACCAGTCGTCTACATCTATTAGGTAATGAGCTTAATTCAAAGGAATAGCAAAAATGTATCATAGCAATGTAGAAAAATGTATAACATTATTCTCAAATTTTCTTCATTGATCGAATTTTATTCCGATCGAAAAAGATAACCTAAATAGTTATATTGTCGTACTCCTCTAAACTATCATTAAAATAATTTATATAGTTACAGGACTATACTAGGTATGTACTACTAGGTACATATATGGAGTGCGCTGGATAATGTCTCTAGCTGTCAAAGTTTACGGTACAGGCAACATGAAGATTCAACCAAGCTTGCCATTTACTGCCAATCCCAGTGAAACCTCAGCTCTGCATCTTTCTCAAAATTATCAAATATTCCTAACTACATATAGCCCTACAGGGTTAACAATATAGTTGAAGAGCTCTTGGGATAATAGATATGGTGTTAAAATATTCTTAAAATCTTAATAATAAACTTTTCAAAAAGCTGGAGTTTCTTAGTTTGTACTGTATGTTGTTTATGGGTACCGTTCTGGGGTAACAAACATTAAAAAAAACATCCATCGTCACTTAACCGATTTTGAAAATTCTTTTTTAATTAGGTTTTTATTTGATTGATTGATTGATCGTTGATTTTATAACGGGTCATAAATGAGATTGCCTTTATTTGGGATAATTTCTATTTATTTTATTTATTCTATTTATTTATTTATTTATTTTATTCTTCATGTACAAATTGTGTACAAAGGCGGGCTTAATGCCTATTTCCTTAATTTCATTCCTGTTTTTCAAATATAATATTTCGTAGAACTATAAAAAATCGTCAGTAATATAATAACATTTTCTCAATTCGTATTTTCATTATTTTTAATACACTTACCAGCAAACAATAATACCCATGTCACCTGTCCTAACCATAGGATTTTTTCGTTATCAGTAAATAGTATTTTGATAGAAAAAGTTATGTATCACTGCAAAAACACAAAACGTTCTATTGTAAGAAAACCTCCATATATTTCGTACCTTTTTTATCTTTAATGCTATTCCTTTTTCCTGTTTTAGGGATTTACTTTAATGTTTTCCGAAGGCGGTAAAGCAAAATATTTTTATCTTCTTCTTCTTCTTAAGGTTCCACTCCTATCGGAGGTTGGACAACATCATGGCTATTTTCACTTTCGAAGCCGCTGCTTGAAACAGTGTGGTGGTACTGCAGCCAAACCAGTCCCGCAGATTTTTCAGCTAAAAATGGCGCCTCCGCCCAACTCCACGTTTACCGGATTTTAATATATATAAAACCACAAACAATAACACGCCTAAGCTTAGACATGAAATAGAACCATTAATATAAAATATATTCAACCTCATACAATCATTTTTTAACTCTACCAAAAAAGAGGGATTTTATAAGTATGGCGTATGTATCCGAGTGTTTGTTCGTAACGAATGGTTGGTCCATTTTAATGCGTTTTTTTAATGCAATCAGTATGTTTTTCAGATATAGTTTTTAAAGATCTATTCAGACGTATGAATTTTATCAGCGCTTTTATGGTTGTTGAAGGGATCTGAGCACCTTCTACTGGTGTTATCGAATCGAAATGTACTATACAGTGACATCAATGAAAAAAACGTACTTACGATAACCTTAGTATTAAAAGTATAGATTATAGGGGGGTTGTTACAATTTTCAATTTAAGATTACTATATAAAAATGCAAATTGTATAAATACATGTTGTTTTTTTTGTTTTTTTTCAGATTTTATTCAAGTATTTTCAGTAGACATTTGAAAGTATTACGGGTGTAATAATGGTTTTTTCAATTTACATATTTTTACATTATATAGCCTATTTATTAAAAAGTATAAACCATCATGCTATGATCAAAAAAAGTGGAGCAGTAACCATAACCGTGAACCAATCTGATAAATATTGTAACGCAGAAAAACCCGAAAAGCAAAACCAGTAAGTAGATGATAAAGTTAATGGCGTAATAAAATCCTAATATGAGTAAATTTTGAGAACAAATATTAAATATTCAGCGCATATTAGCTGTTGTGAAAATTACGCTCGTATCTGGTATATTTAAATCGGCCATAAAAAGTTTAGGATCCCCGTATAGACTCCGCAAGTATTACAAACTTCTCGTCTCCCACACCCGTACCTTAGTTAGCGCGTTTATATTGCAGGGGCTGAAACTGACAACGTGGGTGCTAAGACCGCAAGGTAATGTTATTATTGAATTGTAGTCTTTATTACATATGTCATAAGATTTAAATTTCTTTTATAATAAAAAACATTGCGTGTGTAAAGAAGCAAAAAGGGCTTGAATATTACTTTTATTTTTACACGGTTTCTGAAGAGGATATTTTGTCCAGCTTTCTTTCCCTTAATGTTTTATGTGGCTGAAGGGGAGCTATAAAATGTTTTTTATCGCTTTTTTAATAATTATATCTATCTTACCGTAGCATTTATGAAATTTATGTAAAAACAGATGGATCGTATTACGTACTGCTTGACAATTAAAAAGAAAATGTAAATTCCTAATCTATATATATAAAAGCGAAACGTCACTTACTCATCACGATATCCCAGAAACTACTAATGCTAGGACTTTTAAATTTTGCTGGGGATTCTTTTTAGGACGTAGGTGCTCAATAAGACGGGATTTTGCGAAAATCGACGCTTCAAGGGGTAAAACGGAGGATGGAAGTTTGAACAACTAAAACCGCAAGGCGCCGCTAGTTTTAAATAAAAATTTTTAGATTCTAATTTTGATTTATTATTTGAACGTATGATAGCAACAAGAGCCGCGTAGAATAAGATTATCTACGGGCCGATACTAAATTATAGTGATGACGTACGTATTTGCATTATTCTGGTTAATTGTCAAAGATGCAGGGTACCTGCGGATGCGGTATCCCTATCGCAATATTTATATATATTATACACTAGATGTCCCGATGAATTTCGTGTCACTTGCATATATTGAAAAAAAGCGTAAAATGTTTACACTTTTTTTTCTGAGACTAAGCTATTTATGAAACAAACAAATTTCTAAACGCTTATTACTTATTTTCCACTTATTATTATTCTTCCACTTATTATTTATTTTTCTCACCATTTCAACTTTCCCTAAACTCACACAAATATTTTAAGATCAAAATTAGCCAAATCGTTCCAGCCATTGGTGATTTTAGCGAGACAAACGAACACCATTTCATTTATATATATATATATATATATATATATATATATATATATATATATATATATATATATATATATATATATAGTCATATCATTTACATATAGAGGGTTGAAAAATGATTAAATTACTAAATGGCTATTAAAAAATAGGAGTTAGTGATAAACGGGTAAGAATTTGGAGTAGTATGTATATTTTTTTTGCCACATAAAAAAAAAATAAAAAAATGTACAATAATTAAAAGAATATATTAAGATGAATAACCCTTATCTCTAAGGGATATGAAAAATAGATTATCATCCGATTCTCAGACCTACTGAATATGCATATAAAATTTGTTAAAAATTAGTAAAGCCGATTCGGAGGAGTAACGTAACTAACATAGACAAAATAACGTCTCTCCTTTCAGAATGTTTCTGATACGAGTGGATATAATGTTCACCAATTACCCAACTGATCAAGAACCATACTAAATTATCAGCCAATAGAAATAATGTGCGGGGGTCGTAGACTATTGTGTTCAAAAATAGCTTCTAAAATATGAACATGAGCCTTTGAATGAACAATTGAAACGTGTATATTCTTGTATTTATTGTGGCAAATCACGCAAATATCGCTTTGTTTACTTCAGACTAGCTCAGCCCGCGACGTCGATAAAGCCATTGTCATACCAAATGTTTATTAGAAGTTCATTATTGTAAGTAACAGTCCGAATCTCGCTGCTTGTCAAGGTCCCTCCGAGGGGAAGGTTAATAGCTTAATTTCTTTTTTGATAAACAAGTCCATACTAAAATTAAAAAAGAAAAAAAATCTGTATCAATATTTTTCCATATTAATTTATCTTTTTCACATTATATTAAAAACTAATTGATCCCCGCGACTTCACTTTCAAATTCATCCTTTATTTCGCCCTTTTTACCTTTTATATTCGGGACAAAAGTACCCTATGTCCTTTTCAAAGGCCTGATCTATCTCTGTACCAACGTTCATCGAAATCGGTTAAGCAGTATACGCGTGAAAAGGCAACGAACAGACAGATACAATTATTTCTGTAATTATAATATGAGTATGGACATAACAGTTATAGATAAAGTAATTTAAAAGGTATATTTTTGTATACATTAAGCCCTTATGTATGAATTGTTGTATACTTTGTATGATAGCTGTTTTACACGATACATAATGCTATTTCCTTGTTCCGTTAGTTGTAAGTTCGATTCTTGTTTTCGATTATTTTTCTTGGTAATTTAGTAGGTTAAATTGACATTAAATGTTAACTGGAAAGGTGAAATGGATGGAGTCGTAAAAAAGTCATAACTTCCTCTTATTAGAAAAATAACTTGACTTTACTCGTAAAAACTAAAGGTTAGGAAAATATACAACTTGTAATATAAGAAAAACTCTATATATTATTAAAAAAATGTAAAAAAAAATCAAAATCAAAATGTTCTTAAATACAAAATGAAACGCATTACAATTGCCAGCACGAAATTGCAGCATCAGTTTAACGTATTAAAATATTAACTCCACCGAGTACTGCAGATGTAGTTTATGTAACATCGAGCTCTTGGACCGGGCCCAAAACTTAGTACACCTGCTTACATAATCATAGCGCGAAATCTCACCAAGTCCTCGTCATCATCGGAGAAAATGTTGTTACGCTCCTGTGACGTCATGGCTGTAATCACACACTGAATGTACGGGACGAGGCCTCATGGCTCACTAGCACAGCACACTGTGGACCATCACAGAATAACACAAAAACTGCATCCAAAACCGCCCGTTCAAACTTACGCGCCCTGTTCCAGACATCGTAACTTTCAAAGTCTTTAAATTTAGATACAAAATTCAATAAGATATAATGGCAATTATATTTTTTACGTATAAATCGTAATTTTAAGTTATATTTAATTAATAAATTTAGAATAACATCGAGTGTTTTCGAATGGCATAGTAAAATATGTCCGTACTGCACGGTGTGCGGGAGCGTACTGCGGAGGGCGGGCAGAAAGTACTGCGGCGTCTGGTAACCATAGCAACGCGTAGGTCCTACTCCGACTGGAAGAACCTACCGTTATTATCATATTAACCTTTTCAAAACCGAACTTTGCAAGTGACATTTACAACTTTAGTGGCCCATAAAAACATTTGTTAAGGTAATCATTAAAAAGTCTCCATTTTGACGCTCGTTGAAAGGATCTCAGCGAATATCGCGGGTATTTGTAAAATTTTAATAGTATATTTTTTATTATACTTAGACTCTCGAGACATATAGCGATATAAATCACGATCGATGCCTATTTGCGGTTAATTAGACTATCTTCCAATGACTGTGGGAACGCGACAAATTGGCAAAATGTCTTTTTTTGTTATTTTCACTTAATATATATAATTATTATTGTTTAATGGGGTCACTGTTCGACAATACTATCAGACAAAACAATACATTTTTTAAAAGGCTATATACCACAACGTTAATATATAAAAGAAAACAAAAGATAACGCAATTGTTTCGGTATGTTAATGAAAATAATATTTGCATATATACAAACAATTTTTTTTATTATATTTCAAAATTATTGCTTCATAAATTAAAACTCCGAAAAGTACGTTCAGTAAAAAGAGTTAAATAATCCATTTATATGCAAAAAGCCTTTAAATTCGTTTGTTACGCAATTTCATATTTTGGTTATCATATTAAGCGACGTTGTAATTTTAAAAAACACGCAGGTCTGTTGAGGGGAAATCTACCTTTTATACATATCAGATACTAATTCAAGCGCTTTGAACAAATATAATTTTTCTACGTGAATATTCGTTCATTATTAAAGATTTTTCCAGGAAACAAAGTGTCCGCCTTTAAAACCTCTATCGCTATATTCAAATTTCATGCAAGCGCAGACAACACAGAAGTATTTTCCAGTTTAAAAAAAAGTGAATTTCATTTGTATCATAAAATGGTAAAAGAACATCCTTTGTTCGGGAAACATTTTATAATTCAAGTCTGAAACGCGCCGCGTTTGTGCGGATACAAAAAGATGTTAAGGAAAGTGGAGTTTATCAAGAGTAAGAGAAATTTATGTTCCATATCTGCGAAGATAAAAAAATACTTAGAAATAGTATTTTTCTCAAAAGTATCAATTGCCTTATAAAAACACAGCTAGTATTGTAACAAGTCAGTGGTTTTCTTTGCAATGTTTGGACACAGCTTCTCTCCTATAGGTTATAGCACGATGAAATAATTTGGCTATCTAACATTGGCAGTTCCTGAAACTAGCGCATTCGATCACCATGGAAGAATATTCAATTGGTAAAATATTATAATACTATGGGAATAGAAAAATCAGATAGTGTTTTTTACACGCTTATAATGGCATTGACGGATTTTAAGTACATTATTTTTCATTCATGTATAAATCGAACATCACTTTCATCACTATTTAGCTTATAAATTGAACTGATTCTTAATTAAACGTATTCGTTCGTAGAAAAAAACACATTATATAAAAACTACTTGACAAGATAATTAACGAGTTTGTCAAAATAAGGAATGAGTATAGATTTTTAAATTTAAATAGTGCATAAAAAAATCTTTTGTTTTAAAATACCACACCTAGAGAAGTAATTATAAAGAAGATTAAGGTTAAGTACTACAGACAATGTTGAATAAGAAGAGGTTTTAAAAAAAGATAAAGGGAGGACTAAAGATAAATCTCGTTGGAATAACAAATTAGAGGTATTACAGTCGAGGTGGAATCCCATAACGTTAATGCTCAAATGCTCGTGTCTCGTTGCATTAATCTGCTCGCTGAACAAGGGTTGTCACTTTTCTTATGAACTCTGACAAGATTAGAAAAACGGAACCGTCTTCAAAATTTAAACACGTAATTTTGTTTAACTGGAAATCACTGAATCTATTGTAATAAAAAAAAAGGTTTTTGACTAATGGGAGAGTACAACCTTTCAAGCAAAAAAATTAACCAAATCGATCTTTGAGTGATCCCTAAACATACATAGAAATTAAATAAAAAAGTTCCCGCCGAATTAAGAAACTTTTTTAATCGGCTAACAAAGACAATTTAGAGTATACAATCCTTAGAAAGTACATTTTTTTATAATATATATATTTTTATAATTTCTATCATCAGTTAATTTTTCATTATTATTTTTGATGTAACTGCGACTTTACCGAAAGGTAAAAAAGCTTCCATTGTACGAATAAAGTAAAAAAAACAGTATGTAGTCAATTTAATGGTTTTCGGTATTCAAATGATGACATGAAGAATATTAAAAAAATACTTTGAATGTGGAAAACGAAAGCAGGTAGTGTAGTAAATTTGATTTAGTACTATATATTTCTCCGTGAAAAGAGAAAAAAAAATCCTTCTGTATTCAAATTAAAGATCAGTAAATTTTAGCACATCCCTATTTAGAGTACCTTTATGTTCAGACTAAGCTCGCTGACTAAATAAGTTATGACATTGTTTTTACTGACCATATAAAATGTCAGGAAAGATATCAAGAATCAAATATGAACGAATTTATG
The DNA here is from genome assembly GCA_037950945.1 of Hypolimnas misippus. Classification (NCBI taxonomy): domain Eukaryota; kingdom Metazoa; phylum Arthropoda; class Insecta; order Lepidoptera; family Nymphalidae; genus Hypolimnas; species Hypolimnas misippus. The sequence continues at coordinate 5,210,478 of JBBEEQ010000019.1, forward strand.
TTGGAGATTTCATACCCGTAATGCTACATTTGAAAACATAATTTCGAATAAAGCTCGCCGAATTTAGCCACGAGTACAAATGTAGCTTGCAACTACGCAAATCTGGTGAATATTTAGAATAATTAATTGCATGTAATTAGCCAACTTACGATAGCCGATAAGTACGTTTATACTTTTTTTTTTTCGGACTAAATACCGACAGCTTCTAGTTAACCAGCTAATATTAACGCGAGTGGCCAATACGCACGAATAATCTGTTTACATGATCGTACTTTGTGTCAATTCGCTAATATTCGGCGAGCCTCTAAACGTAGCATAAACTAACATTAATGAAAGTAATGTCCCATGACTTTTCTAGTGAATGCTTTCATTTTCCTGAATAAAAAGTATCCTTTGAACCACGGTATCAACTGTCACCACAGGGGTTTCATTAAAACATTTCTAGCGTTTTATTACATGAACTATGAACAAAAAGATAGATTTTTAATCAAAGATATATTTTTTTTTAGGTATTTACAATCACTATAATTATTTTTACTCTCAGGCGTGGTCCAAAGGGAGGGGGGAGTCACAAAGGACATGCCCAGGGTGGGCAAAATTGTCCACGCTAAGTAGAAAAATCTTCTAAAACTTCTAGTCTATTAAAATCTCTATTCGCTAAACTCAACCCTTCCTATAAGTGGCGTGATGTCAAAGATATCATTTTCTGAATGTGAAAAAATTCAAATATTACTAATCAAAAAGAAATTCAAATCGATCTATGTTTTAAAGTTATTGACTAATATTTGAACGCCGGCAGCTTTTATTTCTGTATCGCCGACGTGTATTCATTCAAGCGTGGGCATTGGTTTCACCCCTTTGATGTGGAATAGTCGTGTTATATGAAAAAATAATTTAGTCTATTATTTTCTAAGTTACGTAGTACGAAGTTGTTTTGCAGTATATTACTTTTCTGCCTATCTGTCTATATCGACACCGCAAATCGTATAATGATTGTCAAATTAAAAATCATATGATAATAATAATTTATTTAAATAGTTTTCTTACAAGTAATTTGTATTGTAATAAAAACCGATAACTGGTTCGAAATTAATAACACTACGGAGAAAAACTATCAAGACCTTCAAAGTTTTTGAACATTTCATAAATTAGATAACTTAACCTACATAAAACTCAAGAACTATTATTGATAAAACTAAAAATTGAGATTTACTTATTTGAGAGTTTTTTTTTTTTTATAACGAGCAAGCAGGACACCTTTTTTGTTTACGCAGGGGAAATCTTTGAAAAGATTTCTGGGGGGTTATGTGGCGATTTATACCCACTAAAACCTCTGCGATGGCCTTTCTCAGCACGGAGATGGAAAGGCGTCGGGATCGCTTGCGCATGCGCATCCGCTGCCCCTCCTGTGCGACGCTCCGCTCGTGACTGGCGGAGCTCGTTTCAGGAGGACAAAGTCTAGTCTTGCCCTCCCCGCACCCCTCGCTGGTGCGTATGGCAGTTCGAGGCAATTCCTGCTGCCGTCCTCCTCGGAGCCGTATGAAAACGGATGCGTGGGACCCCCATCACCCACGGCCCGAGGGCGCGCCCTATTTTTCTGTCCCAGGCACTGGTGGGGCTAGGAAGCCGGAAGAACGACGCCTCGGTCGTTCTCGTCGCCGACACGACTGCATAAATCGGAAGGCGACTCGTCGCTTCCTCCTCATCCAGGCCTCGAAGGCCGGCAGGATCGCTGCCACGATGCGTTTGTGTGCGTACCGCTCCTCTTGGAGACGGGCGCACCACGTCGCGAGAGCCCTTCGGTACTCGTGCCGCTTTAGCGCTTCGAGCGCGCTGGAGGGGAAGGACGCACTTCCGCCACTTTGTCGCGGTCATAGACCCTCGCGTCCTTCTCCGCTAGAAGCAGGACACCTGACTACGTTAAACCGATAACCGCCGCCCATGGACATTTACAGGACCAGAGGATCCACAAATGCGTTGCCAGCTTATTAAGAAAGCAGGGATTAAGGAAATAGGAAGTCAGGAAAGATATGGAACAAGGGTTTAGACTGAAATAAAACTATTCGTTCGTGGTCACGGGTAGTCTACCCGTGACCACGAACGCTGCAATGTGCTCGAAACGTCGGGATGATAAAATTAAAATTATACGCGATTTAAATCCGTTTAAAATAGTTTTATTTCAATGAATAATAATCGCGAAAATCTAAGACAACGATATGTGAACCAGTAAGGGTTTAGACTTCCGACTCTCTCACTCACCGTACGAAATACAGATATATTAAAGACTTCATGCCGTCTTCTGTGAGAATGAGTTACCGCCCCGGCCGGATACGAGCTATAGTCAAGTGACTACAGCTAGGCTCTACATCTATATGACTTTAAACCTTGTAACCTACATAAAAAATAAAACATTTAAGTTTTAAAATAAAGATGTACTACATTTTCTTCTTCCACAATACGAAACCCATCTAAACGGAGCCGCGGGCGAAAGCAAGATGGCTGATATTTAACGATGTTATTTCTATGGTTCGCCGACGAGTATTCACTCATGTGTATCCTATGCTTTCGTCCTTTTGAAACAAATCAAGCATATGTTACACAAACAACATATAAATTCTTTTATTATTCTTACATTCAACATTCTGAATCGATCTGAAGAAAATTATTTTTGTTTTCTTTTTGTACATTTGAAAATAACATTAGAAACTAGCTATTTCTCGCGGCTTTGTTCGAATTATATATTCATGCCTATATCCTTACTGTCTAAACAATATGTTGTCGCAATCGGATAAACTGTATAGCAACGCTTAGAATACGAACGAACATACAAATATTAATTTTTATACATATATCTCTCCCTATGTATCCCTTTTTCTAAGCCACTTTGGCACTACGAAGCCAACTAAAATTACTAATAGGATAAAGAATATTTTTTGTTATATATGTTCGACCATACGCTCGTCATATATAGACGGATTATTAATTATATTTCTTGTTCGAAAGGGTATATCTTCAGATTGTTCCCATAGAATTTTTTATCAAAATATTTATTTACGATGATACGAATTTCATCGTGTAAGATTCTGACTCACACTTGTCCGGTCTTTTCACATCGATAGTGATTTTCAGTTACGAATCGAAGTGTCACGTCGTAATTTCATAGATAGAAGCATCCTATTGAGGGTCGAAGATCACAGAGCCTTTGTAAGCGCTTGTTTGCGTTAACTGTCCTTTAACCTGCAATCATTGATAAGGGTATCGTTGACAAACAAGGATCCTCTTTCATTTTGTCGTCTCTGTTTGACCAGTGGGTATTTTATTTAAGACATCAAAATGCTAATAAATAAAAGAGAGATGTAAACGAGACACAAAAAAAAACAAATTTAACAGCCAAAAGTTTAGTTTTTAGTGCGCAATGTACATTTATTACACCACTTTAGACTTATTGTTCTTTTTCAGAGTGAATGAGTTCAACATTCGCTCTCTAGTTAGAATATATTTTGGTATTAGCTTTATAAATTTACAACCTTATGACCAATGCTGAATAGTTGAATTAGGGTTTTTTGACCCGAATGAGCGACGCTCCCTTGCGTTGTGGTAATGTGTTTATCAGTCTATGTATCTATGGTATGTATGTCAGTTTATACCTTTGTGGCACTATTTAGACGGCGTGGGCCGATTTTGATAAGTGACACGCCATTAGATTTGTCATAACGGCGCGAATGTCATACAATGTGTAATCATTTGGAAAAATCAAAACGGCCGAGATTGAACGCCATAATGTGTTAAGTGGGGTATCATTAAACATGTATTTAAAAATCATTTTTTAGTTTTTTATATCCTTTTTCAATCAGAATTGCCGTTTAGAATCTAAAACGTTTACACAGTCGGGTTTTTGATTTTTTCAATTAATTACTTGTTTTAATTAAATAGCGGCCAAAAAAGTTGGCGGATCACCTAATTTTAAGTAACGACGATGGACTTGGCAGCACCAGAGGTGCCACAAATATGTTGCAAGCTTAAAAAGAATAAAAGGGAATAGGAAGTAAGGGCAGGAATAGCAGAGTGGCTTGCGGTTCTCTCACACACCGTACGAAACGCAATTATTATCTTCTTCACGCCGAATTTCTGAGAGAGTGTGGTACTGCCAACCCTCAAACAAACTATAATCAATGAATAAAAAATGAAAAATTAAATTTTAGCGATAGAATTCTGCAGAGTCCTGGGCCTTCCTCCAAAATAAACGATATTTATCATAAGTACGAGCTATTTTGTACAGCGTTATTATGTCGTAAATTGCAGTGCTTTATCTTTGTGCGGGTAAAATTCGAGCCGCCTTTATGTATAGAAAAGTCAAATGCTTGTAAAATACTTTCAAAAGACGATGACTTGCCCTCCAGGCTCTAATGTTAACTTTGATGTTGTTTGAACTGTTGAGATGAATCGCCTTTTGTGGCCAACGTCACTATATTATGTATTCGAAACATCTTAATATTTCTTTTATAGTAATGAAAATTTTGTTACAGACGTTTTAATATATATCTTGTAACATTATATTCCATTCGCAGTTTTATCTGCATTGATTCATATGTACATTGTAAATTGAAATCATCATAGTGAAATAAAGTACGTACGTGTAATTTTTTAAACTTAGAATAAACTTATTCTAAGTTTAAAAAATTACACGTAGATTTTGAACGTGAAAACTTTCAATAATTTCGGTTCAATAGTTTTTGCTTGATGCTTGAGCAATAGACAAGATACAGATTTTTTAGACAGACACTAGTTGAAGAAGACGAAAAATATAATACAAAAAAAAATATTGCTAAACGTGGGAGTTAAAATCAATAGAGAACTATTGATTTTCCCTCTAAATATAATAATGATCGGTCGGGACTAAAAAAATATGTTATTATCTATAATAATATAATAAAAATGGAGCGAATTTTAAGCGTTAACTAAACCTATTTTTAAAATTATGGTACCATTTGAAAGGCATATTATTCTAATCTGTCATTGGTCAAAGGTAGACCTATGATAACCAATTACCATCTAGTATATTGTATGTATGTATGCGTAATATTTGAAAATAAAATGTACGTTAATTGGTATCGAATAATAATATCAACATCAGTAATGTATTTGTACTTAGATTAAGCATACAAAAGATAGGATATTACGTTTCTAATAGCCTTCTTTTAGTATTTATCTCATCTAATTAGACATTATAAGGCGTATGGCGTCTACTACGAGATAGTATCATCACTAGGCTCCAGGCAATACTTGAGGTGGATTACTTTCGAGGAGAATCACGTACGATGAAAACAGCTTAGACCACGACTCCCTTACAAAGAGGTCATTAGGTGATTGTCAATTAACTTGCTATTCATTGTAAAGTTTGTATTTAATGCAAAAGAAGAAAAAGATACAGCATTTTTTTCCTAGCTTACAAAATTATTAATGATATTCAGAAATTATATTAATAACATTTTTTTTATTATAATATTAATAACATTCGACAACCTACTGTTTTTATACTTAATATATAAAAAAATATAGATAGTATAATAATATAGTTTTTTTACGCGCTAATCTTATCAAAATGTTTTTAAAAATTATTTTCACATTAAATAGCCTATTTTATTAGAAAGTTTATAAATACATGGCTATAAAACGTGACACACAATACAAACCACAGAGACTAAATAGGTACATTTTTGTGCGTCGAAATAGAACGTTTAGAACTGTATCGCATAAAGCACATGAGGGACTAAAGTACCGTGGATAGAGTCCCTAGTCTGCGCAGGCCATAAGCATCCAATAATCTGAATAATACGAAACTTAACGCGAGTCAACCCACGACGTATACAGCTCGTAATATATTTATAGCACATTATAAGAAGTAATAAAAAGACCCTCCTAAAAACAAAGCCTTTAACTTAAAGGCAATTAAAAGATTACACACACATCGACCGAGAATAATCTTAAAAGCAAATCTCGGAGCTAGGTTCAGGCCGTTCAGGTAAATCAAGATTATTTGAATCTTCTATATACATAAACTGCGTAAGTGAGGGTTCACTTACGCACTTATCTTTTGATGTGTAGCTAAGCGCAGTGTCTAAACTCTTGTGATTTCGCACAAAGTTTATTAAAACGACGGCGGCGTCCGATAAGAAAACAGGCTTCATTTCGAGAGAATCAAGAAATGTGTATAATTTTGTATAAGAAAAAATATGTCATATGTACCAATACAAATGGTCAAAATATGCAAACATAGTAGAAAAGCGTTAAATAGATTTAGTTGATATTGTTACTGTATTTACAAAAATTATAATTGATTTTTATATAATTTTATGAATACAATACTTAGTAGGTATATAACAATGAATGCAGATATCTAAATCTTTTTGCGCTACAAATTTGTTTCTTTAAACCTTCACTACAGACAACACTTGAAATAAATGTGTTAGCTGTAAATTATTACACTTTTAAAATTTTCTTCAACGCTTTATATCGAGAGCAATAAAATATCGTAACGGTGTAGGGAATATTGTTTACTCGAATGTCTAGAATGGTATAACATGGGAGGACAGAGGCGCCGCGACGCCGCGTCACGCCGGCGTCTTCGAAATGCTGCTTGCGTTGCTCGTGAAAAAGTATCTGGCACGCGTTCAGAATATTATACTTGTACCACATTTTCAAGGACAATTATATGGATATTGCGTCATTTACGTTATTGTTACAATTATGTGACTGTCTAATAAAATATGTAATATAATTTTGAGTGTGCTTTTTACTTAGTAATATGAAAACTATAACATTGATATTATTATATTTTAATTTAAATATCGCTTACATATATTTTTGATTAGTATTAGACATAATAGACATTAATTATAAATTCATTAGTATGAATTTATAATGATCGCTTTAGATAAGTACACGATAATAGTACACGATAATAAATAAAATGTACACATACAACAAAAAATAGACTGCATGAAATCTCTTTAATTTGATATATTGTCTATAATTTTTTAATTACACAAAAATACATTTATATTTTTAAGTAATAAAACTTCAAAAACGTTTTGAATAAAATGTCAGGGTTACTATCCGAGGATGAGTCAGAATATTGACTGTAAAACTTTGCCAAATATATCAGAAACAAGGCCAGGGGTAAGTTCACGCGATGCAGCAGACTAGCGTTAAATATTTAACTTAAGTAAAGAGCTCGAATATAATGGTCTTGTTATTTAACTGCACCGATTTGACCTTAGAGATAAACGCAACATGTAAAATAAAATAAATTGCTTGGAAGAACCAAGCAATTTATTTTATTTTACACTAGTTTTTGATCGCGGCTTCGTTCGCGTTAATGTAGATTTTATTGTGAAATAATACGCACATATACAGCGACTTAGTCTGATTTTGATCGCATAGTGTTCTAAGTATATCTTAGAGGTACATTAGCGTGATGACAATATCGTCTTTGTTATAATTCTAATATCAAGCACACATCGTAAGTCACACCACGTCCCATTGATTGATCGCTTCGCCGATACGCAACGAATCTTACATATTGATTGAGTTTCAGCTTACGACAAGACTAAATGTCATATTTAAATATAATGTCCTATATTTTATTTCATTGTATTTGAATAACTTTAAGGTCTAGAATATCAGAACTTTATAATCTCATTATGACGCCTGATAGAAAATTTGAGCAAATATATGTAAGAGTCTGTAACATTTTTTGCTATATCTATCTATCAGGAAAATAATTTATTTTAACGATCATCTTTATGTAACAATCTACACATTTTATTTTAAAAAAATCAGTGAAAGTTAATCAATGTTTTGAGCATTAGAATAACATGTACACTATTATTAACTAACAACTTAAAACTTAATTTCCTTGTCTTAAGTAATTTAAATAGTATTAAAATATTTTTTGATGCTCTTGAAGTTAATTTAGAAGAAGAAAGCATTAACAAAAATAAAATAAATTACCCTACGCCGCCGACTCTAAATGATTGAAGAGCTATTTAAGTAAAAAACGTTAAAAAAGCATAAAACCTGATATGATTGCGTTAGACATCAAATTAATTCAAAGGTGAAAGGTCTAATTTTCGACAAACAGATCCGATGCAGACATTTCTTCTCACAAACAGCAAAGAGCTTAGTGAAGTAAAATGAACTAATGGTCCGTAAAATGAAATCGTTCACGTAGAAATATTCTACCCGCGGAGATTCAATATCTCGTTGCGGAGTAAACATCCCATTTCCTTGAGGCGATGGACCAAGTATTGGCATATTGAGATGAAAAAGATTTTTTCTTAATAAAACGTATTCCTTAATAACACATAAGCGTAATTGATTGATTATTTCCTTAATAAACCCTTTTTCGTCATATAGAAGTAGAAATCGTCTAAAAATAAAAAACGTTAGCTGTTTACGTTATTATTTTTTATTTGTAATATTCGTTACGAACATTATTAAGTATATAGTACATTAACTATTTTCCAGCAATGAAGTTTTGTGACTTAGTCGATATACAACTATTTTGAATGTAATTTATACTAATGTTTAGATAAGACTTATGGGTTTGTTTGTTCATTTGATAGTGCCAACTTCACAAGTGGGCCCGATTCGTGGGGCTGTAGGTTATATAAAATCACGTGGCCACTCGTAATAGATAGGAAAGCTAGTACTATATACGTGATGACACTGCTCACAATATTTAACCTGGATAAAACCGTGATGCACCGTCACTATATAAAATAACTGGTCAAGTGCGAGTAGGACTCGCGCACCGAGGGTTCCGTACAAACTTATAGAAATCTATATAAGACTAACCCATCTACGCCATTTGTGGTCTTCATCATCAGTTCCAACATAAGTTACTATCAAAAATACCTAAATCGGTATACGCTTGCCTATAATATTTGAGGAGTTCCCTCAATTTCTCCAGGATCCCATCATCTGATCCTGACCTGAAGACAATGGGACCACCTTGGAAGTATACCTTTTCAAACAAAAAAAAAATTTTGAAAATCGGTACCCAAATGGCGGCGTAATCGGCGAACAAACATAAAAAAAAATTAAATACAAGGTCGAATTGAAAACACTCCTATTTAGAAGTCGCTTAAATATAATCGAAAATTATGTAAATATGGATCACGTTCCAAAAACTATTTTGAAATTACTTAGGAGCACTTTAATTTAAAACACGATCATGGATGCAATCCATGGAAACGCAAAACTTTATTTTAAGTACTAATACACCTTATACTTTCAAAAAAAAAAGTTATAGCGCGATTCAGGATACACCTAGCGCCATCTCTTGACAATTTCAATGAACTAACTTGTTGACTTTGACATTAACAACATAATTATATTATATTTTATTCTAGTTTTATTTTTTATTTATATACTAATACACTCCACTACCCCTGCACTACGTTCGTAAAATATTTAGATTTACATTATCAATCAAAATATCGAAATATATATTAGTGTTGCCAAGACGAAAATAATTAGTCCTTAATTCGAACAAAACTAATTGTTTATTTATAAATAACTAATTATATTAGTAATAACCAGAAGACTTATATGTGTAGATAAATAAGTAAATTAAATAACTCGATCTGTTTGAATTTAATTTTAAAATTTTCGTACTAAGTCAATACGAGTACTTAAATCAAATCGCGTGAAGCTCTTATATTGAATGTTAATTACGTAATGACGTTATAAATCGACGATAAAACTTTTAAATGAAAAGTTTATTTTATAATTTTAGCGCGTTTAAATAATAATTAAAATAAAAAATTTTATTAATCGAACAGAATTATATCACAGTTAATGTCATAATGTTGTAATAGATGGCATTAGCTGTACGCTGCATCGCGCTATCATTTTGTTAGCTGCGATATATAGATTGCATTGCGTTGTTTATAAAGATTTGCTGCTTTTTAATGTTTTCGTATTGATACAAATTTCTTCTCAGTGTTTGTAAATTTGTTTTTTTGACCATGGTCAACTTCTATGTTAATTTGTTACAAGTACATATAATTTTAATTCTAAGATTAATATATTTTCCGCTTGATCAATTTACAACTTGATACATTTACGCGTTCCTGAGAAAAAGGTTGAAAGACAGACGTACAGACTGACAGACACACGAACAGAAATTTACAGTTTTCGGATTTTTTCCTTTATGTATACTAAAGGACCTTGCTCCTGGCCAAATTTCATAATGCTTGGTCAATGGGAAGTACCCTATAGGTTTTGATTCCCTTGCGAAAACGCTAAAAACGCTATCATACTTAAAATATGTGATATAAATGACCGTATCTTTTGATTGCGTTAACTTAGAAATTTGATTTTTTCACAGCTCTTAGTAATTACAACTCTGAGTACTTGACGTTGATAAAAATTTGTTACCTTCACGCGTTTCTGAGAAAAAGGTTGAAAGACAAACTTACAAACAGACAAACACACATACAAAAATTTACAGTTTTCAGATTTTTTCCTTTATTTGTACCATAAGATCTTACTTCTTGCCAAATTTCATCGTGCTAGGTCAATGGGAAGTACCCTATAGGTTTTGATTCCCTTGCGAAAACGCTAAAATGGTCAAAATATACGACATATTTTCCATTATCTTTTGATTGCGTTGACTTAGAACTTTAATATTTTCACGGCCGCATGTCATCGTAGACTTGAGTATATGATATTAATTTCAACATGATACGTCTATGCATTTCTGAGAAAAAAGGGTTGACATCCCGACAGACAGACAGACAGACAGACAGACAGACAGACAGACAGACAGACAGACAGACAGACAGACAGACGGACAACAAAGTGATCCTATAAGGGTTCCGTTTTTCCTTTTAAGGTACGGAACCCTAAAAACATATAAAAATTATATCGTTTAAATGAAAGTAGAACTTTTTTATCTTAGATATCATAGAGTTGTGTTTAAATTAAAAGTTTTTAGACAAAGACCTTTCGTGTTTTATGTTTTGGTAAAATAACGCTTGCACCAGAGCAAACAGCAGATGTGACGCAATTTCCCCTTTACGCATTCGAACCCTCACTTTATTTAATTTTAGATAAAGCAATCAAGTTATCGACTTATTAGGTACTGTTTTGGATTAACTCCATCATCTCCGCCTTAACTTTGTTAGGACGGAGATGTACTGTTAACAAGTAAACTCCATAGAATAGGCGCAATAACAAATTAAAAAAATCAAAAGAATTAACTAAGAATAACACTGTTGATTTCCTGAATTTCCTTTTGAAAACTTCCTTTTCGATTTTTACTAGCGGCCTCCCGACGGTTTCACTCGCGCTTAACGTTAGACTTTCATTCAAACTTTCATCCCACGCTTTACAATCTTAGTGGACGAACTTTGCAAAACCAAGTCTTAGTGAGCACCTCAGTCCTAAAAAGAACGCCCAAGGGAAATTTAAAACTTCTAGCACTTGCAGTATCTAAGATTCCGTGATGAGTGATCTTGCGCTTTTATATATTGATTTAATTTTTTTATCAACCTCCTTAAAAAAACGAGGAGGTTCTTATTTCTTTGGGTATATTTTTTTACAATTTACAAGGAAACAAAACTTTAAAAATTAAATTATTAAACAATTAAATTATTGAGTACATTAATTAATATAGTAGTAAAAGTAAAATAATAGCTTGCAAATATCCTACTGCTGGGCAAAGGCCTCCTCTCCTATTAAGGAGAAGGTTTTAGAGCTTAATCCACCACGCTCCTCCACTGCGGGTTAGCGGATTTACATGTGTCAGAATTTCTCCCGCCAAGCTCTAGATTAATTTAAACTCAAATTTAGCTCTTTAAAAATCAGTGGTGCTCGCCGCAGTTTGAACCCGCGATCATTGGTTGAGATCGACGTGTTCTAACCACTAGGCCGTCTCAGCTCTCATTAATATAAATAACATTTAATAATAATTGTTGCAACCACAACAACACACTGAGAACTCACCACTGTATCCGCACAAGTTAAATATTTTGAAGAATTTAAAACTTATTATATCAGCTTAATATAATTATTTTATCAGCTTAATAAATATTAGAGAAATAGTATAAGCTCTTTCGTCTCTAAGAACGTCAAGCACTTTCATAAAGGGCCCTTTGACCTCTTAAGCCCTCAGCCCTGCCAGTTTCTTGCCTTAAGTAAGCGAGCTATTGTCTTGTTTGTAAGCCTCATTAAGTGATGTTAACAAGCTTAAGTTTATTTTGTACTAGCAATTTTTTAACGGCTTCTATCGTTTACAGTAAGCTGTAATTATGTTATATTTATTTTTTACGAATAATGTGAACACTCTTTTGAAATTTAATATCGTCTTAATGTTGATTTTTTTACTAGTATACATCATATACATATAATATAGCCTAAGACCGAATAGAATAATGTACTTTTGTAATTATATACATACAAAATTCGCTCTATATTATCGTAGTGTGTGTAATGGATATGTATGTTACAATAGTTTATGTATTTGTCATATTATTTCTATCTGTAATTATCTTTGTGACACCACCTACCATCCAATTGACAGGCTTGCTTTCACTATCACCACAGTTGTCTAGAAGAAATCGCTTATACAGCGATAAGGCCGCCTTTTGTACACTTTTAGAAACAAAATAATATTATGTTTAATTATTATTTTATATATATACCACATGTGTATAAATAAATAAAAAATGGTAAAGCTTTTGTTCATAAATTAAAATTACCAGTTATATGATCTAGTAATTTAGACGACATATAAACGCTTGGTAAAATATTTTTGGAAGGGTGATAATTTGACTGGATGTTATAATATATATATATATATATATATATAAAAATATTAATAATATTATAAATACTTACTTAAATATTACAATATCGTTAGATTGTCTTGATCATGATTGACATGTTATTAACCCGTTTAAGTTATATAGTGTGAAAACATTGTATGTAGGTAAATGTGTATATAAATAAAAAGTCGGTTTAGTTATACCATTTATAACTCAAAACGGTTGAAGTTATTTTTATGACTTCTGCTTTATTGGATTTGCTTCGAATAGCAAAACGTTAAAAAAATTCACAAAAAAAAAGTCTTGAAAAAAATCATTTTCTCATACATTTTGTCAATCACTAATACTTTAATACGACGTCTATTGATTTATTGAACTTTTTTGAAACTTTGTTTTTTATTTCTTGTTTTTTATTCGTAAGCTTTTTATCTCTATTTTTTTCTTTTTTGTACTTATTCACACCACAAATTTACACAACAAATTTGTGGTGTGAATCCAAATAAAGGTTCTATCTATTTATCTATCTATCAATCAAAAATATAAACATAAAAAATATGAGTCTCACTCAGAAGTCGGGTAGTAAAAACGTTACAAGAGTTTATTCAATACACGCTTGTAACAGATGTAGGTAGCTTCGCCCCGTTTATGGAGAACATAAAATCCATATTATAGCAACACACAATTTCTATCACCTTTTTTATTCACACGAAACCTTATAATGGAAAGTTGAACTTGATCGCGACTGGTTTTTATTTAACTAAGCATCTCGCTCAGTTTGCGGCAACCAAGTTGAACGACCCTGCTTTTCCCACATTACCACACAATTGCCTGAGGTTACCGCACCACAATCTTAGATTAATTAATGTAGGTACACACTACACCTCTGTTATTACAGATGTTAACTAATAATATTATTTTATGCCAAGAATATACTTGTATGTCATATATGTATGTATGCATTCTGTTGTATACAAACTTTTTCTGTGACATTTCGACTCGCACTTGGGCGATTTTTTTACTTTTATTACTTGTTAAAGCGGATAGAAATGCACACTTTATGAATACGTAATCCCTCTACCTACTGATCCCAATTCCGGTTCATGAGATACAGCCCACTGACGGACAGACGGATGACAGAAGCTTAGTAATATGATCGTTGGCATGCTTCGAGTATGAAACTCGACAATTTATCCGTAAAAATGTACAGAAAACGTTATTACTGTAAAACAAATCGATTAGTTACTTAATTTATATACGGGCTCAGTTTTCAATTTAAATTCGAAATTTAAACAATATTTCTTGTAGTCACTTATAATTACAACACTTCAAACAGAAAATAAATAATATCAATCAAAGGTCTTGAAATTTCTCTCTAATTCTATAAAAAGACATACTTCCTTGCTATAATACAATGATTGCTATTATCTTTGATTCTATTTACGGGTACAATTTAGTAAACTATTTCTAAAGCTTAATAAGTATAACCTACGACCTATATCATGCATCTAATAGCTGGTCCAGTCCTGACCCTGATGTAACTTAGCTTGCTGCAGTAGTGTCGTATTTGATGTCCTCTATATATATATTTAAAGAGTCAGGAAGACATTAGGATTGATTTATAGTCCAAACTTTATTTTCCTTGTAATAATATATGAACATATTTTCTTTTATGTCAACAGCCCAGCGAAGGCTGCTCGGTTGCTAGGCAACTAAATATACTCACATGTATTTATTACAATTTTTGTAAAAATAAGTAAATTACTATTTAATTTTCAAATAACTTTATATTTGACTGTATACAGTAATTTATAATGCTATTATAAGAACAATAACATTAAGTTTTGTATATACTAAATATGTACATTGCCTCATATAGTGTATAGTAATAATAATTGAATCTTAAATGGATGTAACTAATAATACCTACAGCGTTACTTAAGCAACAGAATCAGCTAATGAACTTACAAAGGACAATTAAAATCATATTGCGTATACATAACATATTTCGGTTATCGAATTTACATAATAAAGCCAAATAATTACGATAATCCATATTTAGGTTTAATACAATATTCTATGATAAAGCTATTTCACACTAACAGTGAAAGAAATATTTTCTCATTCTATATGGAAAGCCTATAATTTATTTTATAGCATATCATCAATAGAACGGCCTTATGACGTCACTTAATAACTCTCTATTGCGTTCAAGAGGCTCCAAGGACGAAGATTATAGAGCAGGGAAGGAATATTATCAATAATGAAAATGAGGGTACTTATCTGTGAACTAGAATGTGTAGTGAGAGAATCAATTTAGTCTACGAAAATAGGTAAGATCGAAATGTAATAAGGTAGTATTAGTATTTTCATGAAAGATATACAATTTTTTTTAACTCCGTATGCCGTGCGAAAACATTTTGACATTTTTTTGTACGGATGATTATTGGAAATTAGTGGAAAGGGAATTTGAAAGGGTTCGATCGAAGCCACATCGGTACACGGATAATATTATCAAAGTGTTCCAATATTGATATTACTAATTAGGAACGATTGACAATTTCGACATATGATCGATCTAATTATATTTCTTAAATACAATGAGCAAATACAAGATAAATAAGTAGGTAAGAATGTATTTGTATGAAGCATTATTTATCGCGTTTATCATGCGTAAATCATAAAGTAGGCACTAAATTATATGTGTAACATAAAAATAATTAGTTTTTTAAGATGTTTATTGAAAATAAAATTTTATTAAGATTTTAGAAAAGTATTAAAAAATGGAGAAACATAAATATTTACTTTTCATTAATATTACTGTACAAATCATGTCTCCATAATAGTAACAGAGAGTAAAATAATAAGTAAACACAAAAAGCTTATATTGAAAGCAGTATATTTAAATTTTTTTCAAAACTAAAAGCTAAAATTAAAAATTAAGATATTAAAACTACTCAATTTTTTTTTCTAAATTTTTATTGTTATTGTATGGTAGATAACTTTTCAAATCAAGAAAAGTTAATAAATTCCGCAAGCAATTAGTTGCCAATAAAATAATAATTATGTCTTTAATTTTTGATACTCCTGCTAAAATTTTAATTCACATTTTCACGTGAAAAAATTCAAACGATATATTTATGCATATTTCCTAGGGGCATTTAAACAAAAACACTATGACTCAGGCTAGTCTTCGTCCCCGACCTTGATCGGTCCTCGAGTCAACTACGATCGCGAGTCGCAAGACGAAGCGTCTCTCGTGACGTAACCCGCTGTTCCGATCAAACCGACGTAAAGGTTAGACCGTGCGCAGGCGCAATATAAATACAAAACATACAGAATTAATAAGGATATTTACTTATTTATAAAATGTTTCGATAAATATGTGAAATTGTGACTTGAAAGTTTAAGTGTTGCATTAAATAAGTGTTGTTATTTATTTTGGATTAACACAAACCATATACATCGCATCCTACGTTTTTAATACTGGAATGTAAGTTATTACAAAGTTATGTTACTATTTTCTTCTAACGATATATTTACATTTGACCTTATAAATAAAGAAATATAAGAAATGCAGGCGTATTTTACGCATATCACAAGCTTATCAAATACCAAAGTAAAACAATCGTACCTACCTGTTTATGGAAACAATTTTCATTCGTATATATATTTTTAATTCATAGTTGTTGTAAATATAGAAATACCATAGGACTTGACCTTTTAAACAAGGTCAAGTTAAAGGCAGCTGACCATAAAATTTACAGGTGTATTCGTGTATAATAATTCACCTTACCGAGGATCAATATTTTGCAGTAATTATAAACTGATATTCTTATTACCAGACTCAGTTCAAAATTTTTTGTGTTCCTTTGGTTTAGTTATTAAAATAGATTAAACATACATTTATGTAAATTGCTCTATATGTTCGTTATACTTAATTAAAACACCAGAAATTTCGAACAATCGTTCATGATAATAACTTTACTTAATTGCTTTTTATAATGTATATTTAATGGTATAAACCATATGTATTCCTGTACAGTTTTGTATGAAGAAAATGCCTAAATTAACAAAAGAAAAAAGACGTAGGTGTTTTAAAATTCGAACATTAACAAAATTAGATTTATTAATAACAAAATTGTTTTTATTTAAACTGTATGGTGAATTATAGAAAGGAATAAAATTCTCTTTGTTGTACACTATCAAAATATTTACAAAAAGGAAAAGTACCGAAAAAATAAAAATAAAGAAAAGGCAGCCTTATGGCTAAACAGTGATCCCCTTTCAGGCAACCTTAGGTAGAGTACAGAAGTATAAAGATAGGGATGTCCGCAAAATACATTATCTGGCAATATAGAATTATAGTGTAACAAAATTAAAACAAAACACTTAAAAAAACAAAAACTTCTTAGAAGCAGGCAAACTACAGTGAGTTACCGTTATAACAATGCGATACATTTTGACAATTACAGAAATAAATCAAAAACAAAATAAACCTGCAAATAGGTTAGGTCAGTGTTGTTTTTAAATATAAACCTAACCCAACCTGCAAATTAGGTTAGGTTAGTTTTGTTTTAAAATAAAAAAACAAAGCGAACCTGCAAACAGGTTAGGTCAATGTTGTTTTTAAATATAAAACCTAACCCAACCTGCAAATTAGTTATGTTAGGTTAGTGTTGTTATTGATAAAGATAACGAATATGATAGGCAAAACATCTGCAAGTTAATATAATGTTTTTGGAACAATATTTAATACTTTTGAATGAAATAATGGTCTATTTCAGTCAAAAGTATTTATGACGAAAGCGTGCGGTAATAACTAATAGTAGTTTTTACTGATTTTGTCAGTTAAAAGTACTATTAACAGACACGTTAGTGCAGTGATCACTGCAATTAACTGATGCGCTAACGGTCGCGGGTTCGATCCCCGCTCACGGCAAACTTCTGTATCGTTTATGGATGTTTGTCGTAACCTATGTGTTTGTGTTGTGTGTATTTTTGCACACGAGACCATGAGATCTTAATAGGGATCGTCGAATGTGATGTGTTTAAATATTCATCGTTAAATGTTTCGACATTTATGTTGTTGTATTATTTAAACCACAACATTATCGTTAATTATCTATTAATACGTCATTTTTTAATGTGATACTCGATTGTCTGTTTCGACTAAAACTGACTATCCATCTAATAAGCGATGCTATACATTGCTACTGCGAATATCTGATGTAATAAATTCTTATAAGACGTGAATTACGCTTGTAAGATTTGCTGATAGACTTTGGTCAGATTTTGAAAAAATATTTCCCATTGCTATTATATATTTATCGACAATCGCTTACGTATGGTTACCGAGTAACTGTTACCGGGTAATAGAGTTGTTGATTACTGCCAAAGGTCTATCAGACAACACATATTTTAATTTCTCTTTTATATATATAGCACTAAGAAAGGTTTTTTTAAGTTAACTCTTAAGGGAGTTAGAAAAACATTCTTCTAGTAACTATTAATGAAAACTATGATAAATAAAACGCAAAATTTATTTTTGGAAATAAATCACCTGACCTGACATATATTAAATTATTTTTTTGACGTTCGTTTTACTAAATTACAAACCCCATTATTAGTTTTGTAATACAACATCGAGTTTTGGGCAACATTTTAACATCCATAGTCAAATTCTCACGTCCCTAACTAAAAATATAAATATTACCTATAAAAACATGCGTTTATATTTTTATATTTAAAGGGTCTAACCGTTAAGGTCAATGATGATTCGCTGAAAGGTCAGTGGTCACACAGATAACATTAACCCTCTCATAACATAATGTGGTTCTGAACACAGGAGTTGTGTCACGTGCGTTGTTAAAATTGTTTTAATTATTATTTTTTTTCTTTTTTTTCGAAGTTCAATTTCAATAGGACTTAAATGGATCGATTCGAAATTGTGAGTAATATAAATATTAATATTTTTGTATTACAAAAACAATACTAAAAATCACTTGATGTGTGTGTTGTGAATCCACGTGTTTTTAATTTTATTACTTTTTCTATTGAAATGAAAGTTCTTCATACGGCGATATCAGTTTCTAAGTATGACTTTCTATTGGTACATGTTTTATTTATTTAAAAAAGATAAACTAAAATTATACCTTTCGCTAATATTTTCAGAAAACCTTTCTTCAGTACTCTCCCACGTTATATACTCGTACTTAGATACCTAAGAAACTACTGAGTAAAATTTCATGCTTCTAGATTCCCATTTTCTATAACTTAATTTTATAACTTTACTAAGTAGATTATATTTAAGCCTTTGAAAGTAAGTTAAAGAGTATAAATTTTATTCTTTTTTATTCCAGAATCCCAAGAGACGGAATATGTCGAGAAAATTTTTGTTTTGTTTTCCACTTCGACTGGGCAACATCATATTCGGTTACATTGTGATAGTAAGTTTTGTTGTTTAATTAATGTAACGTAGCATGAATACTAAAAAAACTAAAAAATATATATTTCTTAGATTAAAGAAAAAAAATCTTAAAACTTTAATCAAAATATTACAACGTGAACATTAACGCCTTAAACTATACCTACAAAAATTTGTTGAAAGACACTACTTGCTATATTTTTTTATAAGTAAATAATAAAAATAACACTAAATGTCACACAATTAGAATTTCAATAACAAGATACAAAAAATTATAGTAACTAAAAGTGAAGATTATACTAAAATCTATTATTCATAATAACTACATTTTTTTTTCAGATTTTTGGTTTAGCGCTACTATTTTTTGAAATATACCAAATAATTTTGATGTTTTTGGGAAACAACAATGTTCCAGAAAATATCAACGTCGAATCTCACAAAAACGAAACCAAATATGATATAACAGTTTTGTCGTGCGTTGGAATTTATGCTGCTATTGGGTTCCTGTTATCACTTTTTGCGACTGTGTTTTTGATTGGAGCATATAAGGTTAGTGTATTTTTTATCAATATTACTTTGTTTTGCATTCATTATTTATTCATAGACGACAGCGATTTGCAATATAACAGTTATTAACAAAAATACATTACAAACGTCACTTAAACACTTTTCTGGTAGGTAAGTAATGCATTATTTTTCGTTTGCAACTAATAATAAATATTGAAATAAAAAGAGTATAATCATGTACGTAAATTAAAGATAATCATGTTCATGGCAAATAAAATTGATAATAGCGCCAATTTTATAACAACATACAAATTCGGAATGTTAATCACCACAAAGAATTATTATAATAAAATTTAAAATAATTGGAATGTTTATCTTATATTCTGAAATTCATATGTTGTGGTGCTGCTTTTCTTTGCTACTTCACATGAGCTCCAAAATTAAATATTATAGATGTATGGTCGACTGAGAAACATTGTGGTCTCTCGCCAAAGTATTTATTATAACACATAAAAAACTAAAATGATTAAAATGCGCTATTAAGTTTTTTTTTATTTCTCTGATAAATTAAAACACGAAAGAGTTTTATTGATTTTTAGATTTTTTATAATAAATAATTTATGTTTTGTTTTAGTTAAGATATAAGGCTATCGAGAGTTTCTTCGTGTACAGCTTCATCCATATTTTCTTCACTATAGTGATGATCGCCTGGGAGGCGATACAAAGAGACTGGTTGATGCTGGCTATACTAGCTGTATCTGATGGTAAATAAAAATCCATACCAATTATATTTTTTAAACTTCCGCGATTTATACTATTCATATTTAATATAACGGGTCTTATCGCGAAAACTCAGTCAGCTCGTGACCACGATTAATGTAATTTCGTCGAAGCGTCGGGCAATAAAAAGGTATTACTACCATTAGTTATCGCGATAAGACCCGTTATATTAAATATGAATCCATACCAAATTTTATAAATAATAGTATAAATATACGTAGTATATGAGAACCTTACCTTTTTCGGAAGTCGGTTAAAAAGTCGCTTCCCATTTTCGTTTAAATCTTTTAAACTATGCTATGTGTTTCAAAAGGAAAGCTATACGTATAATGTATACGTATTATAGTAGAGAAAAGCTGATAATTTCAAAGATTTTTAATGTGATGTCGTAAAAAACTACCGTGCACCTGTGTTTACTTTTAGTGTAAAAGCTTCATTGGACCTTGTAGAACGGCATAGGCCAGCTTGTGTCGCAAAATAAAACGCCAAAGATGTCAAATTGGGAATGAAAATTGTTACGCAGAAGTTCCCATCTCGAATATAGCTCTTCCGTTAAAATACGAAGACACTTAAAGCAAATGTTGCAATCTCGTGATTTTTAAGTTTTAACAAGTAGCTAGTGAATTTAATTTTTTGAAATACTAGAAGTATTTCAAGAAATTAAATCCGTACTTATTTTTAGTTATACGGTTGTTCTAACTAATGGCCCTTACTCGGAATTGAACCTGCGATCTTTGTTAAGAATCACATACTCACAGTCTATATCCCATACCTTATTTAAATATTTAATATATATTGTATAAATTTTGCCTAAGTAAACATAACGTGTGTTTAATATTTACAGTTATCCTGATTACATCCTTGTTCGGCGTTAAATATTTCATAGATGCTGTAAAAAGCGGCAGAGTCTACCACCGTCCAGAAACTGTAAGATATTGACAAGATCTCGAAACAATAATTGTAAAAACCTAGATGTACCTAATAATTTAATAGCTGTTCCTTTGTATATGTGTTGCCAATATTTATATTAAAAATGTTAAGCCTTAATTTTCAATGTAAGTACCTACTTAAACGAAATCTTATATAATTAAAATTACAAGTGCGTGCTTGAGAACACATTTGTAATTTTATTGAGAAAATATATCGAATTACTTCATTTTAAGATTTGGGTGTGTGCATCAAAACTATGTGTGTTTCAATGATAATTAACAGACTTTTCATACCAATTGGTACATTTTTTTCATGAGAGCATTCTTCTTGTTTTTATACACAATAATAATGCTCTCTTTATTTTATATGTATGCTTTATAAGCAAATGTAATTATAAATTAATTTATGGTAAGATTTATTACAATATTTTTGATCTAAAAATTTAAAAAACAAATTAAATTTTGAGTGTTTTATCTTGAACCTGAAGTGAATTCTCCTTTGACACATCAATAAATAATTGCAACTTACGAAAAAAAATTGTATTTTAAAATTTTTATATTCTAAATTTTTCTTTGTATTTACATACATTTTAGACACTAGAAAAAACATTTTCACATTAACAACTGTTTTATAACGTGTATTTAAATTATAGTTAACGATTGATCAACTTTATTTAAGTTAATAATAAAGACATTATTGCAGAGTTATCTTTCTTTTATTACTAATAATATACTTTCATAATAATATACAATAAGCATGAATTTTGGCAAGTAAGCCAAATTTTATTAAAAAGTAACAAATTTAGGTATATTAACATTTTATAAAAATTACTCTCCACACTGTTCTTAATACTGAAACTAAAATTTAAATTTTGCTTAAATTAATAAATTATAAATACGAAGTAAGTACATTTAAATTATCCGGCCTCGAAAAATATACATCTTAAGTGTAATAACAATTTTCTGTCTGACTTCAGAATTATTAGACCAAAACGTTGGTTTTAAAATATTTTTACATTGAAATATCTTTCGAATTTCTAATTTTATTATTTTATTAGAACAGCTATGTAAATATGTTCGTGTAAATTAACATTCTTTTTTGTTACTATTTTTTGTTTATTTTATTTAGGTTAGACAACCTATTTGGTTTTAAACTTTAAACGCTAAAACTTAGTCTAAAAGTCACGTAAAAAATGTTATCTAAATGAACATAAATGTTGAATCCTGGCAAAAAAAATTAAGTTAGGAAGCTATTAATTTTGCACAAATTCTTTACTATTTTGAGTAACATTTTTGTATAATTTATATAATTATTAAATTTTTGTTATTATTTATTTTTTTATAAATAGTAGCTAGCAAACATGCAAACGGGACCTGACAGGCGAGTCCTGACCTGGTGTTAAGTGATCACCGCGCTCGATTACAATTTATAGCACCAGAAGACAGAGGAACGACAAACGTTAATAGGAATAAAGGATGGTAGGTAATTGGAAGTAAGGAAAGGAATAGGGGAGTGGGTTAGGCTTCCGGCTCTCCCACTCACCATAGTAGAGAGTAAGATACTTCCCCAATTAAACCAGCCCGTACCTATAAGAGCTGTAATCAGTAGGCTACAGCTAGGCTCCACATAACTTAGAAGAAGAATAAGACCATTTTGTTACTTTTACTGTAATTTTTTGTTTAAATTAATATTTTAAGTAATATGTATTAAAACAAAATAATAAAAATGAGAAATGAGGATATGGAAGGAAAAGATTGTTACACTTAATTAAACTATATTTTTGTACAATAATTAACAGTCAATGTACATAGTTATTTTTAACAATGAGATTACTCGATAATTTACAAGTCTTTAGGGTTCTAATTAAAAATATATATTTTTAACACGTAAAAGTGAAAGAAGTTAATGACAATAAATAAATAAATACAATTCTTAAATTATATAAATAAATATTAGACCTAATTCAAACAATTACATTAATTATTTGCAACAAAAACAAAACTATAACAACAATCACAGACATAAAAACCTCATCATTATAACTAATTGTAAGACGATAAATAAATTATTTAGTAATCCTAATAGTCTAATGTCTATAAATAAGATTATCAAAATGCAAAATCGGGGGTTGGAAGTCTACATCTCGCCTGCGACGTTTTCCTAGCATCATAGGTACCACCATAGCCATCGTCGCAGGAACCATACCGGCACCAACAGCCGCCAGTACCGTTGAACTATCAGGGTTTTTGTGCCCAAGTATTTTCTTCCTTAAGACCTTATTCTTAATGGGTCTTACATGACTTGCTGCAACATCTAAGTCATTTTTTATATCCATGTCTCTTTTTGATTCTTCGACGGTCTGAAAACTTCTTTCAACTTCCAATAAACCTCCATGTGACGTGGTCATGTTTATTTGAGAAGTATCATCTGCTGGTAGCACAGTGAGCGAAACGGCCTTATGTGATATTATTGAAGGTACATCTGAATTTTCTTGAGGGAGATCTAATGATCTATGTCGTTTTTTATTTTTGTAACCTTTTGTTGTGGATAGCAATACCCACTGTCCATCGCCGTGTGGAGGTCTCGATGAGCGATCACCGTCCATATCAGAATCTCCAGCATAAACAACTTGTGTTGGTCTCCGTATTGGCCGCTTTTGCATTGACGACTGATGAAGTGCTTGGTATTCATATGGGAAGTTAGACGGGCGGCTATCAGTCATCACGGAGTCTGACATTCCATAGTACATTGATTCGTCGCTTGGATAGGCTTCGTCTTTATCACAATTGGGTCTGTACGGACGTCGACTGTCATCAGTAGACCATGAAGACTGAAAACTCTGTGTAGACTGCTGAGGTTTGTTTTTAGTCCAAGACGGTTTTGACGGTAGTTCTGTATCATACTCTTGAGGAATATGTAGTTTGTTATTAATAAAACCTGGACGTGACAAAGTGGGTCGTTTTTGAGGGTAAACGTAGCCGTTGTCCGAATCTTGGTATGATGTGTACGGATCATCATGAGAATTGTTAGTGTCCTCATCTTCATTCCAGTAACTGGGTTTTTGTTTCTTTACATTAGGTTTCCATTTTGATATTTTACTGGTAGACCAAGCCACAGGTTCCATTGTCACCCATCCATCTTTATGATCAAACGGATGTTTATGTTGCTTTACTTTGAGGCGATTCCATGATGTAAAAACTTTATCATCATTTTCATCTTCCTGTTCTTCATGAGGTGTATAAGAATAACGATCAGGTTTCACTTTATGTCTTTTCAATTTCGCAGCTAAAGCTGCGATAGCTTGTAGACGCTCATTAGAAAATTCATTAAAATCTTTTAATTTATCTGAATTTTCTAACACGTAATCCTCAAAATCTTCCTGGGGTCCTTCTTTATCAATAAATCCTTCTTGACAAGAAGGTCCGTAGCAACGTGGCCGGTTATCGTGTACATCTTCAATTAAATGGGTCATGAGATTTTTTATATCAGAATCATTTTCTAACGTTGTCTCAGTGACATCCCACTTATGACGCACATTATCTTTTACAGGTGAACTTTCAATTATTGTAATCGGTTCTTTTCCGGGAACATCTAATTGATATGTTGTAAACTTTTCTTTATTTTGCATTTCACCATTTTGGTTAGCAAAAGTCAAATGAATTAAACAAATTCCTAGAAACACTATCAATTTCATTATGAAGATTTCACTTTCTTTCGTCCGCGTGTAAGCGCACAGACAAGGCGCGTATAGACTGAGCGTTGACGGCAACAAAACTCCACTGATATAGTTTTGATAGTAGATGCACAATAACCGCCCTCCCTGCTCTCTAATGCAATGGTAATTTCAGTTTGGTCACGACGAATGAACGACATAATTGCACTGTGACTGTCGTTTGCCGGCGGCTTATCTTAATTGACTATCGCATCTCTCTCGGATCCCTGACCTGAGTCGCGGAGAAAACGTTTTTCATTTTGTACAATGTTTTCTCGCGCTAATTATGCGAGAAAAATTTCACAGGGTCAGTTTGAAAGCATTGATTTTATTACAGATTTCGATGTGACTTTGAATACAAATCAAATAATTATTTTGGTTTTTAAATCGGATCGTCAGTACGTATTTGTAACGTTGATTAATTAAAGCAAGTTGAAATACTACTTATTTAAAAAATACTGGATCCAAAAAAATAAATTAAAGAAACGATGTTATTTGAAACCGTCCTTATTTTTTCTGAGTTATTGTTTACAAATAATTTTGATATTTTTAAGAACATATATGAAGTTAAAGATTTTATTAGCACCGTGTTTTCTGCGTGCAACTCTCTCCGTAATAAACCTATCATTTGATCAACTTCGCTCTAATTGTGTTCTTTTACCTGCCAATCTCGCAGCTTGCAGCTCATTGAAAATAAACAAGACTGAATGCATCACAAATTATAAATAATTATACAACGTTGCAAGCGGTGAGTGTTGACGCTGCAACAAAGTACTTCAGTGTTTATTTTAGATGTACCTCTTCCCAAAACATACCATTGTTATTTTAAAAACATGTCAATGGTCCGCTTTATTGTAGGTAGTCACTTTTCGGATATGTATTCCCGATTGAATAATAGTTTAGGCTATTTTTTACTTTATTTAAAAAAATATTATTTAAATTTATGTCCAAATTGATATTTATACGAATACATAATAATAGCAGTCCAAATCTGTATATCTTTTGCGGGACGTCTGTAACTTTAAGGTTGTAGGTACTATCTATAATTTAAAAACTTCAAGCCAGAAAATAAATATTTAAACAAAAAGCAAGAAGCATCCATGTGAGGTTTTAAAATATTGCAGTAATTGTGTTTTAAAAACAAAACGTATGCAAAACAATACAACAAAATCATCTTTAAGACATCAACAAATACTTTTTTAATTCAGGTGAATCTACGGCAAATTAATAGTTCGCTATAAAAAGATACGAGAAAATTCTAAGTAATTTAAATTGGGTTTATATCAAAAAACACGTGCATAGAGAGTTCGTGATTACTTTCAATATTACGTGAGTACATGCAAACGCTCCATTTGCGCGTTAACTGTTCAATTCGAAAGGCATAGGTTTTTAACAAATGGATTTTGTTTATGACTCACTTACATAAGATATAATTCGCAAAATGATTTAGCATAATCACTTTCTCGGTATTATAGAAATTGCCTTAAGTAATATTCATAATAATATCGTGCAACGAATATATTAAACAAGTAAGATTTTGTTTATATTTTAGGCGAGAATTATATCTTTATTCAAGTCTGGGACCAAAACTTACAAGTGTAATTCTCGCCTTATACTTCAACAAAATATAAATATTCTTTTTAGTATCCTTCCCTAAACTATCTATGTAAGACGAAGTCGATAATTTAAGTTTCGTACAAACATTTCTAATTAAGCAAATATGCAGAAACACAATCGCCTGTGTTGCTGTGGAACAGTCATTTATATTATATTTAATACGAAACATAAAATAAATGTCAATATTGTGTACGTAAATAAATAAAAATTCAAGAAAATAAATCACATAAACGACGACCAGCACAAACTTGGTGACAGGTAAACATGACCATCAAGATAATCTGATGTAGCGTTGATTATACCATTAACTACGGTTTCTTTATAATGATACCTATAGAGACATTGTATTTTAAAAAGTAGGTAAAGTTATCATGTATACTTCATATGACCTACATGTGTACATCACTGGAACCATTAATGGACGTGTGTCATAATGGTGAAATATCCAAAATGTGTTTTTGTGTGAAGAAAGTACTTTTATCATATCTGATGTCCTATTTGTGTATTGATTTTTATATTCATCAAAAATATTTTTGATAAATATAAAAATCAATATACGTAATCTTAGAATTGATTTCAACCAATTTAGCATTTGAAAAACTTCCTTCGTTGTTTTAATATCTTTGACCTTTTGCTAAATTCCACGTGTACTCTCCACTGGGCTATCTTTATCTAGAAAGCCTCTAATTAAAAACCTCAATGACTTAACCGTATAACGTCCGAATAATCTATTATCCTATCTTAAAGTCACAGTTTTGATCCCAACCCATTTGTTAGCTTAATTATTTTAGGGGACTATTAACGTCCCAACCTTGACCGTATAATTAGCTTTGCAATTAACGAATTTTATTTATTATCCAACTGCCTGACGCAATTGAGGATAATGAGTTTATCAGCTTATTTATATATCTATATGTAAGGGTTTTTACCTTTGCTTCACTATTTAGACCAAACGCATGGACTGATTATTATAAACGACATGTCATTGTGTTTCGTCTTGGCGGCGTAAGTTTCATACGAGAAATACATATTGTAAATAATGTGAAAAAGACTAAAACGAAAATAAACTAACTATAGTATCGTTGAATAGGTATTTAAAATCATTTCAATGTTTACTTACTTATATCGTTTTCCAATCAGAATTACCATTTAGAATCTATAATGATTTAAGGTGTAATAGTCACTATTCTCACTTATAAGCATTTAGACAGAATTCATATATCAATATCAGTTACTACTGCTACAAATGGTCTTGTTATGCAGTTAGGTTTTTTTAATTAATTTGTTTATCTTGTTTTCTTTTAACGTTAATATCATATTATAATTTGTAAGCAAGTCAAGCTCTTATCGTAATAAAAATAAAATAAATAGGTTAATTAAGTACATTGACGACAAGAATTATATAAAAGTATTAATATCAAATATTAGTAAATATCTCCTCGTCCTAAATTGCTTACGGGTTAAATTGCGAGTTCCCAAAATCGGGGTTGTTTTTCAGAAGACCTATTCTTAGCTCCGACCTGACCCTTAGTTACACAAAAGGAAAATTCCTACCCTTCATGTCTTTGACGTATATTCCGTATCCGGTTTGTGATGAATGTTGGAGTGAGCCAATATGCGGTGTACTTTATTCATACTGCTATAATAAAGTAGATTACTAGTTCGTCAGGGACTACATACTCGTGTACTTATTAAGAATTGTACGATTTTTAAATCAAATTTTCCATAGTTCCGTACGATATTCAAACATTTTTTTTAACAGATAATCTATGAAAAGCTACAAGTTAGTTGATCAATATAGAAACGTGATATACATAAGTGTACGAAAAACACAAATATTTTTAAACATCCTACGACACCTTTCATGCGCTGAAAATGCTGTTTTAACCCAGATTTGTTTTTCTTTATTTTTAAACAGAACATCCGCTGCTTGACCTAACCGTTAATTATTTATGAATTTCATGAACCTAAATACTTGCCTCTATTTCAAATAAGATTTTTTTAATGAAAGAGCAATCCACATTTCCCTGCCCCAAAATTTTTAGACCTGTCTTCACTATTAAAATTGTATTGTGAAAATGACTATCAATTCATAAAAATATGGTGATGATATTAAATCGTCATAAAATTTATGCAATGTAATAATGGCATTTTAGTTATTTAGGTCCATTTCTCTGGAACAGACAATCATATTAATATTTTTGTTTAGGCGTATAAGTTTGGGGAATGTATACTCAGTAATGTGAAATATGAAATACTTTTCTTTGTATTAAATATTCGACCTTGCTTGATATATGAAGACGACTAGCACACAGCTATATGACAATATTCTTTTCTGTTCTTCAGTAAAGCTATAGTTATGTAGTACGAATAACATTTTGACTATTTGAAAATAAAATAGGAACAAATCCGTAAATATCTCACAGCTTAACAAAAAATCATGAAGAAAAACTCGAGAATAACTTCAATGTTCCTTTCTGTCCTCATACCTTCATTATCGATCACAAAATATACAACAATGACAAAAACTCTTGAAAACACAAAGGTGCTTGATCGGATTTGGACCCTCATCCTTAAATCAAGACCAAGAATCTTCGTGATCTTTGCTCCGTATTAAGTTATGTTTATTGTGTCTCCCAGAACTTTATTTAAAATTCTAATTCAAATGCCCCTAGACTTTTAAATTGACACCAATAAAATTTAAAACCTACGATTAATTAAACGTAGAGTATTTGGATTCTGATAAGCAATAATGTGTCAAACCATAAAAGTCAAATTCGAAGATATTGATATATTCTGATATATTCTGATAATGCGTCGTGTATTTACTATTATTAAAAACATTTTCAAGTCATCTAAACTAAATTGGTGCTAAAATTTAATGTTTCGCATATTGAAGTCTGTTTTATATTATATTATAATATGTAACTAATTATTATACTAAACTTTTTATGATACCGATCTGATCTAAATTCATAATACCTTTTATCAAAATAGAAAATAAAATATGGATAATTATAATTGGAATAGTTTTACATATTTAGATGCCATTTTCTCAAAATGCAGCGTCCATTTATAAGAAGCTTCGTCATTTATTAACTTTGAAATATAGAAATTGGTGTTTAAGTTTAAACTTGCAATTAAAAATCCGGTAGACAGTTTTCAGGAATCCTCAAAAAGTCTCGACATTCCCAAGCTTCGAACATTGAAAATGTCTTTCCAAACCCTACTCCGTATCAAACGAAATCGACCTCAAACAAATCGGTAGTACTTGGTAAAAGAAATGTTATTCAACCGTCGTAATTCTTATCCCTGTCGGTTCCGGCTGTACCTATTCATACTCTCTCATTTAACGCCTCGCGGTTCCTTTATGCTTTCTAAAACTCACAAAATTAGATTCGATGACAATTTCTTTCATTTCACTTGTTGTTTTTACAGTGAAAACGCTTTTATTGTGCATAAAAGTTATTTGTACTTTATAAAATACAATTTCGAGCGGCTGTAACAAAACATCTAAACAGCGATCGATAACTGCATTGCTGCACTGATCTAATACCTATAATAAATCATATTAAGTATACATACACACATAAGTATATTATTTCATAATTGTATATTTACATAAATATCATTTATTTAAAAATATAATAAGATAAGAATAATTTTATTATTTTCATACTTCCTTTTTTTCTTATTTCTTTTCGATTTTATTATTTTCAATATTTTCGATGATGTCATATTTAAAATTACTAGCTGCCCAGGCTTCACATGACTAATTAATATCTACTAACTTTTTATAATGTAGATTTGAATCAAATATTTTTATTCATATGGATTTTTGTATGTATTAATACATTTTCACATTACAAAACATTCAATTTTTACTTGATAAAAAACTAAAAAGACTCACGCAGCAGTAATGAAATATTCTTTCAAGAACATGATATTGAAGTTACTGTTTATACTCGTATTTTCTTCTATTCATTATTATTATCGACGCTATCATACGCATTATTATTATCGAGAATATTACCAATTATATTATTATTATTGATTCTATGTTAATAATTAATATTGACAATTTATAGTATTCAATTATTATCAGGACATGTCCTGGGAAATCAAGATAGCAATTCTATAAAAAAGGTAGAGGGTAGAGGCAGGGGTAAACGTACTTCAATACAATAGCAAGGAAGTGACCGTTACGTGTATCAATTGGAACTTATTATACGGATGGCTGATTATTTATTATACAATGCAAATGTCTGTAATCATGAGGGGGTACTTGTGTTTTCCTAAGTATTTTTTCTATTAAACAATATTAAAAAATAATATCGATACCTCCGACGTAAGTTATTGTAAGCCACAAAATTGCCGTTAGCGTTTTTACTGAATACTACACGAATTTGCATTGCTTAATGCATTCAAAGTGAAAAAATACCAAAAATCTTTTCTTTTTTCAAGGAAAGTTACAACAAAATACGGCCGAAAAAAGGCGTATTTTGTTGTAACTTTCAAACTAAAACGGATTAAAAGTGCTCTACTGTAAAATTGTAAGTTTGGGGTTACAACAACTTACGTGGGAGGTATCGATATATTATATAACGTTAATATCGTCTTTCTATATCTGTCCCTCTGTTCCGGCTAATCTCTGAAACGGCAAGACCGATTTTGACGGAATTTCACGCAGATAGCTAATGTAATAAGGAGTAACTTAAGTTATATTATTCTAGATTTTCATTGACTATATTTTGTGTGTATTATTTGAAATCAAAATTTAACGCGTGCAGAACCATGTTGCAGTCAATACTGTAGCACAAACAAACGATGTTCTTTAAATAACATATTTTTACAATTAATCCCATATAATTAAAAAATATTTCAAGCAAGATTTTCCAAATATAAGCAGACTCTCTGATAAGTATAAAACTTCCGTTTCTCTCACTCACCACACGAAACGCAACTTAACTATGTAACGTTTATGCCGATTTAATGTGAGAATGTGGTATTATCCCGGTCGAGCTTGCCCATTTGTAATTAGGGCCAAATTAAGCCTAGTAGGGGGCGCTAATGCTATGGGCCCCGCGCCTCAAGGAGCCACGCGCCTGTGCCTAATAATATTTTTCATATACAATATGCTCCACGAGTCTATTTTTGAGATATGGTAGCATTTTTTAAATTAGATGTTAAACAGTCGAAGATATAAAATATCAATACTGAGGGTTTAAACATCAAAATATTTTGCATAATCCAAACTTTAAATCGAGGCCTCTGAATAAATTTCGCTACGGATCCCGCGCAGATTTAATTCGACACTGTAAGTAATAAAATCACGAACCGTGTGAAACCACCAGGTGCATGAACTTATAAGAAATAAAAGTTATATACCTACTTGTTGTGTTTTATTAAAATAGGAACCATTTAATGATTTAAACGTGAGTATTTTAGGAACAAGCATCTACCTACCTCGAACGAAAATCACAATTTTCGAAAAAAAAAATTTCATAATATTTTTCTATTATAAAAAATGTTTCAGTTCAATCTATAATTTCTTATCTCTATTTGCCAATATTAATCGCGTCGTATTTTTTTTTTCATATATATAAATTACATTCATAGAATATACGTTATATGTATGCATCATAAGTTTATGGAGATCTAACAATAACCTATACTATACAAAGTTATCTATGGAAACGTTGGATCATGTAGATGTAGATATACGCGTAGGCTTACCATTTATGAATAAGAATAAAAAATATATTCAAGTTTTTACTTTTAAATATCGTTTCTGTTAACGGCCTAACGCTGATAAAATAAAATAATTAACCGTTCTATCTCGATTCGCCATCTAGACGCCGAGTTATCTATATGTCGCAACCAAGTAACTTAATAAGCTGTTCAATTAACAACCTAATAAACAATAATATACAAGCTAATAGAAAATGAAAATAATATATTCAAAAGCGGTTCAAAGAATTAAAAAAATAATCAAAGGAGATAAAAAAATTTAGTTCCTTTTATCTCATAACAATATCAACAATCAGATAAGCAGTTGTTTGGTATAACTTTTTAGCATTATCCATGGTGTTTCTAGTTCAATTCTTACGTGTTCCGTCACGCTAACCGAGCGGTTGAACGCGATTGCATCACGGTGGTAAAGTTCGAAAGCGTAATGGCCCCATATTTTATAATAGCAACAAAGCACTTTCTTTGATCTGCCTAAACATTTTACTGAGACGAGTACAGAGGCTTGCGTAGAGTGGTTTTGCTATGTAATTTTATTTAAAAATTATATAATAATAATACAATTATATAGATAAAAAATAATTGGACGCTGAAAATTCTACTGGAGAGAGAAAAAACAAATTTTCTTTCTTCCCTTAGCCTAACGTTACTTGTTAAGATGAATTTTAAAAAATACAGGTTAAATTAATACGCTTTTTGTTTTATAAATTATAATTAAGTCACGTAATCATTTTGAATTTACAAGTTGTCTTTAAAGTTTTTAGAATTGAAAATTATAGAGAACACATAATGTATGTATCCGTAAATATATATTATAATTCAATTTTAAATTCTAAATATACCTTATCCGAAAAGGTATCGTTATTTTTTCACTTGGGTTCTTGTGTCTAGTTTATTTCTTATTATTATTATAAGTGCGATGACGAGTAATCGATCCTAGAGCGACAGAAGGTGCTGGTAATGAAGACGTAAATATATATAGGAACTAAATGATCAACGACTTCCATGAACAAAATCTATACAGATAAATAAAATTAAAGTATCTGTTTGTAATTTTAAATTAACAGCTATAACTAAATGGATATGAAACTATATGGGCTATACTTACATTATAAAGACAATATTTTAAATTTTTGTCTGTCTGTTTGTTTGTGAATCTCTGAAACGGTTAGACTAATTTTAACGGGACTTTCACTCACAGATAGCTAATGTTATAAGGAATAACTAAGGCTACTTTAATATTAAAAAAATATTTTTAATTAATAAAAAAGAGGGTTGCGCGAAAGCGAATTTGAGATCAGTGAAATAATGAACAATATCCGATTAAATTAGGGAAGCTAAACATTATACAATTATAATTTTTCCTCAAATTAACATAACGGGGGAAACATAGTACATATGTACTTTTATTAAATGTATATTACAAAAAGTTTTCAAAGAACCTTTGATTTATCAATATTTACAACGTATATTATAATCAGTATTTTAGATATAACGTTTCCACAGTTCAGTGTGTTTTCTAACCAGCAAGAAACTCGATAGGTACTCTTTATTAATTATACGCAAAGCGGCTCCACAGCTTTGCGGTCGTGACGGTCAAGGCCCGGTTTCACTTTTTGCTACCAAAACAATTTCACCATTCTAACGCTTACCGTTCACAGCGTCAGTGACTCGGTGTAAAAACTCAATGACAGGATCCTCACCGAAACAGTTGAACTGCAACTGAATGAATTAATGATTGGAGCTCATGAACATATTTAAAACTGGACAAATATAATGAGGCATATATTGAGATCATTAAAATTTAAATGATGAGAAAATAAGGAAATTCTTATTTGTTATGACGAAAATTAATGATCTTTGTGTATACGTATACACTAGTATTATTTTTGCGCATTTCTCTGTTTAATCTTTGATGTAATTTTTTTTTTATTACACTTTATGGCACAAAAGGAAAATGTTCAAAGGATGAACTTAATGCTATTACAGCAATTTCTACCAGCCACTTCGTTTTTCGTTATTTAAAATAATTAAATTGTACAAAAACTGTTCTATGTACAATTAAGCTTTTATTTTAAAATTGTTAAAAATATTGTCAAAACAGCTAGCTAATTAATTTCGCTTGGTCTAATTTTGTTTGCTTTAATTTCTTCTTTTGCAATTTTTGTTTGTTAATTTTTTTTTTATTTGTGATGTTGTATTTTCACTTTTTTTCCAATGCATCTAGCTTTATAGTGTAGGAAAATATATAAACTTCGTATGTATGTTGATGTAATTTACTACTGGAATAAGTTGTCATTCAAGTTAATGAAATTACGTATTTTTACTTTAGAAGGGAAGTCTCATTGTTTGATTTAAAATTGTGAATCATGGCATCCTACCATGTAGCGACGTCACGTCGTGATTTTTTATGATGCACTTCATAGATTTACACGACGCGCCTCCGTAACTTTTCACTACGTCGGAACGAGGCACGGCGTGACATCGGAATATTGTGTGTTTTGGGACTAATATAATTTTATTAAAAAAGTAATTTACGCTAGCATCTAATCCTTAACACAATGAAACTCATTACCCGACAATTTTTTTAATTGAAAATGAATTTTTAATAACTATCCAAATGCTTATACTTATACGTTTATAAATTTCTAATAATAATGATTATATTCGTAATTAGAAATTAAACGCTTAAAGTAATTACAAAGGTCTCATGAAAAGGTAATGTACAGCGCATTGAAGAAAAGTAATTAATCTTTTACTTATCATTTATGAATGGGAAAAGCGGAAAGTGAAAATATCTGATGCTATCTGAAACTACAGACTAAAGCTTTAAACATATTATTGTGTGCGACGAAGAGTTGCTTTCGATAGTGTGATAATAAAATCCAGCATACCGGCCACAGTCAATAACGTCTTGCGTTGACATTTTTATACGTTTAAGGAACCCTTTAAGGGATCCTCCATTAATCACGTGATATTTTTTGGCCATTTTTAACAACCGTTTCCCGTTTCCCTTGATGATATTAGGTAAGGTTTTATATGACTAACCCCCACCCAATATCACATGAAATTTTTGGTACAAAATATATTAAAATGTACACTACATTCTCTTTAAATACATTCAGAAAAATTAAATATCGCGATAAAAATGTTCCTCTTCAATTTTACGTGACTGGACTTGGTAATGGACAACCTCTAACGCTGATCTCGAGATATACAATAAGTCAATCCGATAATATGTTTCAATATTTAAGTTTAAAAACTCATTGCGTAAATTCCTTATTTTCAAAGAACTTTCTTATCATTTGTAAGGGGCGACAAATTCACGCGGAATTCAGATATTGAAATAAATTTTCTTGTGTATACTTTAAAACTATATAATTATCAAGATGAAAAATATTTTACACGCTAAGCTGTATAATTTTGAATCTATAGTAAATATCCAAATAAGGCACAGAACACCGTAAGAAGACTGTAAGTAAAACAATATTTGCTTTAAATTTAAAATAATTTACTGTTAGTGCCTTATTTTTGATACTCGCTGCTTTCGTAAGGTTACTCAGGTACAAAATTATTTTATATCAAGAAAGAAAAGAAAGAAAGAAAATATACTTTTTTGCACATTTATATAAATTACGGACGCAAAATTTACAAATGTAATTCATGCCTGATTTCTTGGTAGAGCATTCTTCATATCTCAGAAGCGTAACTGTTACCAGGTTACAGAGTTGTTTTATATTAATTACCAGAGTAAATGTTACAAGTGTAATTATTGCTAGTAGAAAAATCTAAAAAAGTCAACAAACAACAATTTCTTTGTTGTTTTTATTGTCAAGTCATGCTTAAAAATAGTTTGAAAATTGGACGAAAAAGTAAAAATTTTTAATGAACAAATCTCAATATAAAATTTTCTTTATACCATACCATTTATTCCATACCCTGTACAGACAATATCATGAAGCGACATCTACAGTTTATTAAAATGTTTACTATAAAGTGAACTTTTTACTGGCGCCATCTATATTATATAATCTTAACTTAATATATAAAACTGTCAATAGATGTCACTATATCGTTTGTTGTTTTTTTTACACTGACATCTAGTATAATGTTACGGAACTATTAGACGAATAAAATAAAGAATACAGTGTTCAAGTTCCAATTGTCACCGTAAACCGAACAAAGTCGACGAATCCAGAGTGTCGATAGGGAGCCCATAAGGGATTAGGTATTCTAATATCAATGATAAGACGACTACACAGATGGCACAGATATTGACACAAGGTCTTATGAAGTTGATAATTATGTTAACTTCTACAAGCGAAGCCTAAATCACTCGGGAAAACGTTTGTCACTCAGTAACTAAATGATTATTTACGTAGAAAAATATAATCGACTTCAAACAATACTGTTGTTGTATAGGTAAACATTCGATAGCAATCGAAGGTTTAGTTAAAGTTAAATGCTATTAGTTATTACAGAGCTCCTTTTTTATCTTCGAAAATCTTCATCAGATAGGATCTATCAAATTGTGAACATATTTTTCTTCTATTTTTTTTCATTTTTGTTTTCTTTCTTACAAATATTTACGTAAATAAGAAATTAGCACGCAGGTCTAATATTCAATCGAAGAGCCAGAAATGCATATTTTTATAATAAAAAGGAGGCAAACTAGCATATAGTTTTACCTTATGTGAAGTGGTTACTATTGCCCATGTACACCTGCAATATCAGGAAAGTTACGGGTGCGTTGCCGGGCTTTGGTGAAAAGGTGTCTTTACACTCGACACTTGAAACTACCTAAATTTATTGCCGGCTTAAACAAGAATAAGGAATGAGAGGTTTAAGGAGAATCAGTCATCCGCTCATTAGACTACTAAATTAGGTATTTTACGTCGATTTTCTGTGACAGTCTGGTACTTTCCCGTTCAACGAGCGAGTCCGTATGCGAGCTGTAGTCAATTTGATACAGGCTATACCTTATCTGTATTACAATTATTAGCTGCCGTCAACTACCCTACAAATATTTTTCTGTATTTTCGATTATTTAAACGAATATAAACTGCGCAATTAGTTACTGTACATCAACATCGCATCATCAGTGAGTGTCGTTATCATGGAACAATGCTTTTAGGGAAGTAGAACAAGCATGTTATTATGACATAACACGTGCTACATGCTCGGCGGAGTATGTCTAAGCGTTGATTGTCTAAACATCATAACATTTTCATCTAAAGAAATAGGAAATACATTCGAAATAATTATTGAAAACTCAAATTCAAAATAGTTTAATTTCTTTAAATCTTCAAATTTTTCGTGTAATATTTAACTGTTTTTTTTTATTATATAACATGTTTATTAAGGGACGTCTTAAATGCACGGTATATCAAAAATGAAACGCTTATTACGAAGCCTACTGTCAAATAAATATTTTACTAAACGCCTAATAGGGCTGTATTTATTGTTTCTTATATTTTACATGACCTGTAATTTTTATTCCTATTTTTCCATGAATCTACTTATTAGTTTGTTTATATAAATTGTTTTTTTTTTTATTTTTTATTTTGATTATATAAAAAAAATCATGCATTTAAGGGTTAATAATACAATACATTATGTTACAACACATAGAAAAACAAACGCTAAAATAACATTTACAAATATAGCAAAAACCAAAACTGTAATGCGGTCGAAACCACAAGACAAAGCATATCATTTGATGAATATATTTTTCTTTATTTCGTATCAATACCCCGTAGTACTACTTTTGATAGATATTGATGCCGTAAATTTCCAATCGATATTTTTCCATACATTGATTGGCAGTGCCTCTATATTTACACTGAAGGTGTGTTAGTCAATGTATACAAAATTAGTCAAAAAATACCGATCGAAATTAACGTTAACGAAAACTGTCAAAACTCTTTAGAGTACAAGCTAATATCATTAATCCCGTTTTTAAATTTCTGTGACGTAGAGCACTAGAGCGAAGAAATGCTTATGCGCATGATATCCTCAAAGTCAGCCACAAAGAAAATTGGCTGTTTACGCCAATTTATCATAGCAATCATACTTTCACTGAATGAAAGGGATATTGTCTTTTATAGATTTACAATAACTTAAATAGGATACTATTATTACATGCTTACATGACTACCTAATCATACTTCTACTGTCAGCTTGAATACGTTTAAAATTAAAAACAATCTCTACACTTTACTATGGAAAGTGCAAATCCGCTATATTACACTAAAACAATTCAAAGTTTCATAACAAAAAAAATGAAAAACTGCAATCAGTACATAAAAGGAACTTAATTACAACAATTCAAAAAGCTATGAAATTTCGCAAAATGAAAATTCGATGAAAATAATTTTATACGACAATAGAGGCGATTGATGAATGCAAAACTTATAAATATATCATTACAATAAATTTTAAAACATTATTCATAATTGGATGCTGATAAGCAATAATGTGTCAACCTACAAAAAGTCAAATTCGGAGATTCTGATGTATTCTAATAATGCGACAAATAAACATTATTCAAAATTTCTTTAAAACATTGAAACTAAAAAAGTACGAAAAAAAGTTCCTTAATTTAATGTTTCGAATATTGAAGTGTGGTATGGTGGTGGTGGAAGCATATTACACACATATATAAAACGTTTTCTTATACCAATCTGCTTTTAATACATGATACCTTTTATTAAAAATAGAAAAGAAATGATGGGTGTATAATTCTTCAAACAAATTTATCAAGAATAGGTTTGCCATGTTTAGACGCCATATTTTTCAAAATGATTTCCGCGTGGCTTGACACAGTATTGCTTATCAGCGTCTCATGAAATCTTATTTTAATATCCATCATTTACTAATTTAAGTTATAATTTATGTGCATTATAATCATATAATCTATGTATCTGCGACTTAAAATTGCCCGGCATCGAATAAGAATAAGTTATATCATCCAAATGTTATATTATGTCATAGCATGATTACCAAAACAAGTGACTTTGTTACGCAGATTGAAAGGTACGGAACAACATCGACATTTCGTCATTGTCGCTTTCCTATGATTATCGTCGCCTTTATGAAATAACACAACTTTAAAATTAATCATTATTTTAAGGCTAATAACTTAGAAATACTTAAGCAAGCATATGATGATGAGCTGAATGAAATTAGTTATTAGTATTTTAAAAGGCAATAAAAATTTTAAAACTTCAACGAAAACATTTTGTCCGTTGTTTTTTTTGTGATAGAAGATTTGATGAGCTTCAAATATTCTAACTATTAATTCAAATCAAATTTCAATTTCGCATAATAAATATCACATTAAAGTTTAAAGAAAAAAAATATTTCGTATGAATTAAGTGCTGCCCCTTAAGAGCAACAACAATAGCTCCATTAAGGGATGTCATCGTGCGTGCAATAAACAAAAGCGAGTTGGAAAAGATAAAATAGCGAAATACAACGATACAAAATCCACAGCAACGCTACCTGTTTCCTTCCAGTTGTCTTCCGTCCGCGTTCTAAAATGGTTGCTATCTACTTACTCCTGCTGGTCCCTATTGTCGCTTCCTCGGAACATTCTGGGGCCTACTCGTCACCACAATACGCAAAGAAGATGTACCCAAAGAACTACGATTCGACCGCGTTTTTGCCCAAAGAGACACAAGCAACTGCCTTCAAGAGCCAAGATGCTGACGACAGATACGATATAGATACCAATGATAC
The DNA here is from genome assembly GCA_037950945.1 of Hypolimnas misippus. Classification (NCBI taxonomy): domain Eukaryota; kingdom Metazoa; phylum Arthropoda; class Insecta; order Lepidoptera; family Nymphalidae; genus Hypolimnas; species Hypolimnas misippus. The sequence goes on from JBBEEQ010000019.1 coordinate 5,250,772, forward strand.
GTCCACGTACGCGAGATCTTCGTTCCTCGATACGGCTGGAAACTTTTTAAGCGGGACCGGAGGTCAAGTTGTGTCGAGCCTGGCTAAGGACTTCATCGCCAGGTCCACGGGGAGTAGCCAGGTTGGTTTTGACTGCATGTCGCAGGTTCGTATCGCACCTAAAATTTCAAATCGCACGCATTTCATTCGAGCTTGACAGAGATAAGATAAGAGCTTTTAGTATGAGTCACAACCGTCTAAAACAGCGTTTTTGTTGTCATGAGTGATTCATAAATATATTAGCAAACTGTAATTTCAACAATAAGGATTAGGAACCTGGTTCGGCTGTTATTGTTTCTGTTTTTAGTAGAAGTAACTCAATTTTGCTTTTATTCAAGCAATTAATACTTGTCGTATCGTTTATATTTACCTATAAATCCTTTCTATGAAACTTACCCCATAGCATTCAATTAATAATAAAACAAAATATTTCAGGAAATATTTTTTATTGTATTAAATAATATACATTGATATGATAAATGTATTTTAACATACATTTTAAAATTCAATGTAATATCAGTTTACTCTAAAATTAGGCAATTAAAACGAAATCGGTTTTTGTAGAATATAGCAGGTAAAATAATATTCTGAGATATTTTATACTGACTGGAGCAATGACGAAAACTCAAGTGTTACTGGCAGTTATTTTCTAGAAGGAGAATTTCATGAAAAGATAACGTAGTCTCCATATGAAGTAGGTATGTCATATTTACTTTTAGATGCTAAAATGTATTTTGTTTTAGGTGCTTAGTTTGAATCTGACAAACCTGGTAATACTCATCGTGCTCAAAGCACTCATACTAGCGGCAGGCTTCTTCGGAGCTGGTGCGTGGAAAGGTCATCACTACGCGAGAAGCTTGGACGGTAATATTTTACACTTAACTTTTTCGTAACATTTGTACTGACAATTATTTAAACGTACAGCTATGGAGTATGTTCTGAAATATAATCTAGGCTGGTCAGTCTTAAGACCTGTGCAAACAAAAAATAATGTTCCGCGTACTTTTTTGTTAGTCGTAAAAAATGATTAGAATTTTATCGCATAACGTATTTGAGAGACCTCGTAGAAAGTCTCCCAAACAACTGATTTATTTAGTGGCGGGCAAAAGTCCCGCGGACAAATCTTCGCATGCGCAAACCAATAACTCTCGACTTTATTAGTTGATATCTCGTTAGTCGAATAAAAATGTTAATTCAAGATGTTTTTATGTCTGACTAGTATTGTGAATTATATTGCGGAACACAGCCATCGTATTTTTATACACATATATTTTATTCATGTCATATTTTACAGATTCATCTAGGATATTTATTTTACATACATTTGACACATAATTTAAATTATCATACTGTTTAGTACTATATAGTAAAAATACACTTTATTGTCCATACTAAGTACATATTACAATAAACAATTTCACAGAAGAGGTAACACGGTCTTATTGCTACAAAATAAACAATATTCCTTAAAATACTAATGAAAAAAAGAGAAAATGTAACACAGTAACTTACAGGCCAATAATTGCTAATATACAATGACATAATGACAAGGAAACTCTGCAAACGGAAGCTTCTCTGAACACATCTGCGCGTACGCGTGCCACCTTGAAATAGCAATGACCAAAACTACAAATCCTAATAATTTGTGACGGTATTTTGATAGCTATGTATGTGACAGCTCGTTCTATTTTTCTACAAAAGTTTTCTGCTTGAGATTTTTTTTCTTCATTCTAATGGCCAGTAAGGGTCCTCGCAGTTAATCCAATAGCGTGGGATGCGTTTGTCATGTCCATCGTCCATCGTAAACGTAATCCTATTGCTGGGGGATTATCTGACCGTTTGGACTTTACAACCCAAATGACCAACGGCTTTAAAGCCATAATAATGGACATCAGTTTGAAAAAAAATATTAAGTGATTCGTGGTATAATGAAATGCTAAAATTTTTAAAATTATCTTAATATGAAACTTATTTAGACGCGTTGAGCGATTTTTGGTAGGGAAAATCCTTAGCTACTCAAAAGTAAAGAATTTTTGGTATGCCAAAATTTTTAGTTACATTGAAAAAATTCTTGAAACGAAAACTTTTTAAAGTCACGGTGAGCGAATTTTCGGAACGCAAAAATTTCAAAATTATCTTGAAATTAAAACTTCTTTGGGCTCGTTGAACTAATTTTAATAGTGAAAAATCTTAAGAATAAAGTAAAGGCGGTGACGTGATACGTTACACTAAATGTGCGTCTAAACGTATCCAAACCTAAAGGAAGTCGTGAACATTGACGCTTAATGATTCTAATATTAATTACTTAACTGTTATTTTATAGTTTGAAGCTTTCTATTCTATCGCCAGTCTCCACGAAATCCTAATTTGCTAATTATTTTTTTACTTTTATTAAATTTATTTTTACTAGAAAACAAAAACGCGGATTATCTAACAGAAGATGAGATAATGCTGTATCTAAGCTACCTCGCCGGGCAACAAAGTCAAGACTACGGCTGTCTCTACCGTCTGTCCTGTCAGAAGCCACATCAAGCGGCGCTCTACGCTTCTGGCGCTGAATTACTATTGCAAGGAACTAAATTGTTTCAAGGGTAAACTAGCTTTATTTATTCAAGGTTATACGATAGGACAGATATTATCACCCTTTATAATAGGTTATTAAGTTCCACAGGCACCGTAAATACTAAATGCGACGGATTTTCAGAAAATCATTTAATATTGGCAGAGTATTCTAAAACATAACATATTTTTATGATTCTAATTCAATTAAAAAGCAAATCGTAAAAGTATAAAGTCAAAGATAACTTGCATGGAACTTGGTTTGAATTCTTAAATTAGTTATGGCACCGAGCATATCGTTTAATTACCACATTTAATTTTAGTATTTTCACATAAATATTATAATTTATTTACAAAATCAATATAACAATATAGAACTAATACTGATTACATTAAATATCATTTTAATATAAATATAATCATTTATTTACAAAATTATTATTACAATGTTTAACTGATATTAGCCTTAACGCTCAGGCAGTTAGGCGAGAATTACACTTGTAAGTGTTACTTTTGTAGCTAACATAAAACAACTCTGTTACCAGATTACAGATGCCTAGGTAAGACAACCATACATAAGTTGCCGTACAATTCGAAAGTGCTTTAAAAAGCCCATTTGAATAAAATATATTTTGAATTTTAGTTCACAGGTTTACCATTTGTAATTAATAGTTTTACAACACTGTACTCCTGAGAGGGTTAATTAGGTATCCTTACAAAAACTGTAGTATTTAAAAATAAAGCACGAATAATAAATTATTTAAAGATGTGACACAATAACAAAAAACTCTTGTGAATATATATGAAGGTCTGTGACCAAAACTTATAAGTATTTTACGCGTAAAAGCAGCGATAAGTAATTAATATAAATCTATACTAATCTTATAAAGCTGAAGAGTTTGTTTTTTTGAACGCGCTAATCTCAGGAACTATAGGTTCGAATTGAAAAAATATTTTTTGTGTTAGTTTAGACACGACTGACACCGCAAAAGATGAAAGTCTTATGTAAATCCGTGATCAAAACTTACAAGTGTAATTCTCGCCTTAGACAAATTAATAAAAAATTAAAGTGCTTTTATTAATATCATGTTTTATTATCCAGTAACAGCATCGACCTCGAGCCCTACGAAGACATTTCGAGCGGTATCAAGGAGGCGGCGGCGTGGGGCGAGCGCGGGCTGCCCTGCCAGTCGCGCTACCAGTGCACTTAGCACTTTCCGGCAGCTTAGACTATAGATAAAATAAACTTTGAAATTATGTTAAATGATCAAGATTTCTTATTAATGTGATACATATGACATATCGCACGCTTAGTATTAAAGATAATTTCAGAAAATTTTAGGAAATCCCATGATTAAAACTTAAAAAAAATGACAGAATTCAAATCAAAATAAAGAAGAATTTTCGGAATCTGTTAAGAAATGAGGGCTTCAAAAAGTGGCAAATGTTAAAAAAACATACACTATAAGAATCTCCTCCTTTTTTAAGTTGGTTAAAAAAGGTTTTTTATTTAGATTTTAATGACACAAGAACAGTATATTTTTTCTTAAATCAAAGATTATGAAGTATAGTATGTAAAACTAGACTAGTCGTACAGCAATTTAGCTAACTCGGTCAGAGACATTTTTATTTCGGTCACTAAGCTTGCGATATGTATATTCAATTAAATTATCGCCATTTACTTGATAATTTAAAAGCCCCCTACAATGATATTATATAACTATAGACCTCACGGGTTTTGGTACCCCAAATGCCGGCCACTTTGGACGACGTAGCCTAGCAACCAATCAGCGACTCGACAGCGACAGAGTGACAGATGAGTGTATCTTTGATCCAACAAATTAATTGACGGCCCTAACAAAATCGGAAACAGATTTTTAACGTCAAATAATATACACGAAACAAAACTATAATTATAAAATATCATTGTTCCCTTAAGTATTTTTTTCTCAAATAGGGTTGACCTTAAGATTTAAAGATAAACAACCCAAAATAATATGAATATCTCTCTGATGTATCTTTTATTGTACATACACAAGTAATATTTAAATAATTATAAATTAATTCCTTTATAGAAAGTGTTTTATGTATGATAGTTTTTATCTAAATTTTGATTAAGAAGGTGATGTTTTAGACTGATAGAAAACTCCATTTGAAGGACCTTAACCAAAAGTCAAGCACCCTATATCGTCCCAAATTATATGATTCATAAACTCACTCTACAAAACATTACACACTCCGTAATACAAAAGTGATTCTCGCTACACTTTTAGACCCCCCATTTAAAATGATCTTAATCAAAAGTCGAACACCTATATCATTCCAACTCATTTGATTTACATACTTACTTTACGAAGACTTCTCAGATATTATAACTCAGTATTACAAAAGTAACTCTCGCTTAACCTATAGAACTCCCCACTTAAAGGACCTTAATCAAAATTCAAACACCCTATATCGTCCCAACTCATATGATTAATATGCTCACTCTACGAAGATGTATAAGATTTTACGACACAGTAATACTTACAAAAGTAATTCTCTCTCGATTTATAGAACCGCATTTAAATGACCTTAATCAAAAGTCAAACATCCTATATCGTCCCAACTCATATGATTCATATACTCTCTCTACGAAGATTTATAAGATTTTACAACACAGTAATACTTACAAAAGTAATTCTCTCTCGATTTATAGAACCGCATTTAAATGACCTTAATCAAAAGTCAAACAGCCTATATCGTCCCAATTCATATGATTCATGTACTCACTCTACGAAGATTTCTAAGATTTTACAACACAGTAATACTTACAAAAGTAATTCTCGCTCGATTTATAGAACCCCATTTAAATGACCTTAATCAAAAGTCAAACACCCTATATCGTCCCAACTCATAAGAGATTCATATACTCACTCTACGTAGACTTCTCAGATATAACAACTCGCGGAGTCCTATCGGGAGGGCTGTTGCGGCGCGCCGCGCGGTACTCGGAATACGAGATGTACCCGTCACCGTCGCTGTCGTCTTGTTCCAACGTCCTGTCTACTAGAGCTGGAATAAACATGGATGATAATAAGCAATAATATGTCGACCCACAAAAAGTCAAAAGTTCGAAGACATTGACGTATTTTGATAATGCGTTTCTATTTAACATTAAATCAAAAAAATTTAAGTCGTCTAAAGTAAATAAGTAAAGAAAAAAGTTTCTTAATTTAATTGAATTTCAAGTGAGTCAATTTTTTACATTAATTTCATACATTTGAAGAACTCATGATTAGATAAAAGTTTTTGATATACCAATCTGTTCTTAATATCACTCTACCTTTTAACAATTTTTTTAAGAATAGGTTTGATAACTTTTGTCAATATTTTCTCAAAATGAAATCCGTGTGGCTTGACATAGTATTGCTTATCAGTTTCCATATATTCAACCACCCCCCCCCCCCTCATTATTCTGCCACTTACTTATACGTAGTACATTGAATGAATGCCATTCACAAAAGTTTGTATAAATTCTGAATAACTGAGATTATCATTTAGAATCATTCCATCTTACTGCGTAATTCCCGCATACAATGTAGTTTATATTTGTATATTTTTGACTTAAAACGACCTTTTCCTTGGACGGACCCCTCCCATATGCTATGTACGCCTGTGTCTGTTTTTTATTTCAAATTAACAGCTTTCACTAAATGGAAATGAAAGAATGTACGATACTTACATCATAAAATCAATCAATTTTAAATTTTTTTATCTCTTTGTCCTGGCTAATCTATGAAAAATCTGGACCGATTTTGACTTTCACACACAGATCGCTAATGTTATAAGGAGTAACTTGGCTACTTTTTTTAGTTTATCATTTAACATCAGTTGATCTACCAGCTTATTTGCAAGTTATTTTTATAAATAATATATTAAAAAACCTATGTTGCCAAATTATTTAAAAAATATTAATAATATAATTAATTAAAATTTAAAATTATTTCAATCACTTATTACTTTGGTGTGAAGTAAATATATTCTATATGTATGTACCTAATAAAATAAAATATTAAAACCGCTCTTTTTTTCATTTAATGTCATTAATTTACCACATTATTTTACTATTATTTCGCAAACAAAGTAACCACATATTAGTTAATTTTACAAGAGCCACATTAAACAATTATTTAACATATTCTTAATGATTATTGTGTTTCTGATTGAAGCAAAAAATAGTTCATGAGTATACTGCAAACTTTGAAGTACATATTTCGTATATTAAAAAATTTCTAACATGGAGTTAGGTCATTAGCGAATTTATGTATTGACATGATGTTTCACTTACAAATTGATAAGATACAAACCTATATATATGTTAAATTTCTTTGCTTCTGGCTCTATAGATTCATCGTTATCTGGATCGGAAGCTTCGTGTTCCATCGTGTGATACACTGCCTTAAAGATATATAAACATTATGATATAAATGAATACAATATAACCATTTAATTAACTAACGGTCAAATGTTTCGATTAACCAGTCAAATGCGAGTCGGACCCGCACACGAAGTGTTGCGTACAATTGTAAGAGACATGTATTTTTTAAATACTTATATATAGAAGCGAAATAGGCCATATAATAATATGCTACATATAAAACCTTCTTGTGGGAGTACCACTCGCACTTGACCGATTTTTATTAGTTATTATAGCTGCAATAGAAATACACGTTCTGTGAAATTTTCAATTTTCTATCTATTACAGTTAATGAGATACAGCCCTCTGAAAGGTGGACAGACAAACGGACAGACAAACGAACAGCAAAAGCTTAGTCCCGTTGGCATTCTTCGGGTAGGGAAAGCTATTAAAAATAAAGGTTTTTAATATTTTCTAATGAGTATTTTGGCCTTATAAAAAATATAAAGTGAATAGTGTACTAAAGTTTACTAATTATTATATTAGTAATTTTGTTACCTTCAACATTTCTAATCCATCCAGCTTAGAGTTCCGATCATAATCATGAGCGGAAAAATAGTGGAACTCTAATTCTTCTGGTGTCATTTTGGCTAACGCTTCTGGCGTCAGAACCTTCGAATCTTCTTCCAAATGTCTTAAAAAAATGTAAAATAATTCAGCAACCAAATTATCGTAATTTGTACAGACTTTTTACTTATTTTAAAGGATATAATTAGTACATAATACTCGTATCCTGAAGCAGGTACAAGACGGTACTTCGTTAAAAACTAACAAAAAAAGAAAAAACTTTCAATAAAAACATTTGTTTAAGAACAACTAAGGCATTTTTATACACATAAAAGGCAAAAAACAATGTTTTAGACGTGAAATACTCAATTATAAATGACTTACACTACGCGATCAATAAATTGCAAAATATTAGCACTAAAGTAGAATAGCTTTTTAAATATATAAAAGGATTATTACTTAGTATCGTGTAACAATTCCGAATCACTAGTGATGGACTTCGACGACCTAGGCTTATAGTGGTGATGCTTCTGATCTACCGGCATCTGTCCATGCGGGTGGTGCGGTCCCCGGCGTAAGGTCGACACGAGGCCATTTAGCAGCAAAATGAGATACACTGAAATAATGAAACTTTTATTCTGTAATCACCTGAGATTTATTATTTATTAATTTAGGGAAACAAACAGTATAAATTAGATAAGGAAAGGGAGTTACGGGCTGCAAAAAACGTCATATTCTAAATCAGGCTTGTGCAGTGTCTATAATGGCATATAAACTAATTTTAAAGTTTTAAATAATTTAATCAATGAGGTGTCTTCTGATTACTGTAAAGTAAAACCGTGCAAAGTTAGGAAGACTAAGTATTAGGGTAGCCGTAATTTACTTTTACTTTTATTCCATTTTTTTTCACTTTAATTATATCAAATTTATGTAATTATACCACGTATGAATTGCCCCTATTAAGACTTTTACCTTTAAAGCCCTTATACAACGTTTTCAACAATATTTAAGATTGTCATCACATGAAACAATTAAAATAGCATACAAAAACAACAATTTATAATAAACACGTTCCGGTTATTCTACTATTATGCTGACATAACTAACCTTACAAAACCAACGCCACACGTCCTCAATTAATTCAACAATTGACAAACAGACAAAGCAACATTCAAGATCGGTGCTTATACCTGTGTAATTGAGGGGCACTGTGAAACATAAAGGGTAGGGCGATGGACAGATGGGACCCACCCCCATGCGGCCTCGGTCCGCGGGGTAGAATACATCCCGCGGAGATGCAATATTCACACCTCATTTCACAAGTACCCTGCCTATTACATTTGTCAGCGCCCAGAGAATGAGGCGAAAAACCATGATTTGTAGATTATTTATTGTTCTCTGTAACTATTCTTGTTATACTTTTGATTAAATGTTTCTATATTAAATTAAATCAAGTTCAAGTTAAAACATAAACACTATCCTCATAAATTAAACTTTAATAAATGACTTAGACATTTTTATAATAAGCAATCAACTTCATAAGTAAATGACACAATTTCGTCGACTTGAATTACATACTTATTTGAGGTATTTTGATCTTCATACCAAACTATAATGACTAAATAATATATGACGGTATACGCTTTAGAATTTCGAACCTTCTCCAATTTTTTTAAATCGATTGAATATATGTTACCTTAACACAAAGACTATATATGTATATCTAAAATATATCTATAACTTCAGTCAACAACAAAAACAGGTGTCTTAAGAGTACCCTTTCAAAAATCTATTACAATTTACTTTCAATACATCGAATGAATAATTTATTTTCGTCCCCTCGATCAAACTGAACAGTTGTTCTGCAGAAAGACGAGACTGGTCTTTAATCGGACCCCTCTTTATTATAGAGTACAGTGTATAAAATGAAGCCGTAATGGAGGACAAATTATGCGCTCGCGGTGACAAGTGCGCCCCGTATGTCACAGTGTCCGTCACAAGCGCTGTCATTTAATACGCACGGGTGTGAAGATCACTGAACACAAATAAAATATGTCTTAATTTTATCTATATTAAAAAAAATCAAAAGCATATCATTCATTCATTTCGGTTGTAATATTGAATTCTCGAAAACTTACATTAATAAATTTTAAAGGCAAATTATAGGAAATATCCAATTGCTATAAGTACCTTATTTTTGTATCGCTTATTAATATTTTAACTAATATCAAGACTGCTATTTTAAATAGAAACTGATTTTATATAAAATAAAAAATAATTTTCAACCAAAGTGCTCGTGTATCTCGCGTACAAAAGTCGGCTGCCAGCCCACCATATTATCACCCGATAACACCCTAATCCTATGCGATTACAATGCACACTATACACGGGTCACGAATTCCTTTATTCATCACAAAGCTCTGGTTACATTTCGCACATTAAGCGCGAAAAGCACCAGCCTCCACTGACAGATTCAACAATGTATATTTTTTTACATTTATACATTGCAGTTTAAGTTATACATGGATTTTTGATATTTGCAATATGGTTATGAATATTATAAGATTGAATATAGTCATATTAAATCTTATTCACACACTAAAAATAAACATAAAAAAATCTTGACTTATCAGTTATCTTCAGCTCATTTTACTATCCTATTTTACTAATTTGTATAGCATACTGTTAATAATAAACTTTTTCACTTACCTTCAGACCTCATTTCTCTTACATTACTTGGACCCTTCGTTTATTTTTGATTACAAATAATATTTTCACATTGACTCTTGTTCAATAACAGTACGCCTGTCAAACGCCACTAGAAATCAATGTTACAGCGCAAGCGCAATAATTTCTAATATAAAATGAACTTTAACGTCTCAGTATAAAGTATAAATTTGTTTGAATTAAACAAAGTTTTCAGCGCATGACTTTCAGACGTCCTTTTCTTTACGCAACTTGTTGTTTTCACCTCTCAACAGATGGCGTTGCTAGTACCTAAAATTATTCAAACAAGGAAAATTGGTAGGCTTGAGAGAATATAAATTTATATGTTTCTTCACACTTATGCGTGAACTACTTTTTAAGCTCCAACCAAAAAGAGGGGTGTCAGTTAACTTCCTAACGAATGGATCAATTTTGATGCGTTTTTTTTTTTTGTTTTAATACTAATCGAGATATTTCTGTGTATAATTTATGAAGATCTGTTCAGACTTTTGAAGAAGTTTCTACTAATCTAATCGACTTGAATTTTACTATAATATGTATCATCTAGTATCAATGAGATACACAATTCCCTACCAACTTACAAAAGAAATATCGTATTTTGGGCTCGTTGAAATGGTTTCAATTAATATATGGTCGAACTTTTTTTTAATGCACAATTTTATATTATTTAATAAAAATTCCAACTATTGGCAATTTACTATTACTATTTCAGCATATGGCAAAATAATAATAATTCAAAAAACTTTTATATTAAACGGTTTAAACTTCATGTTTTATAAATTAGAATGTAGAAAATACTAAATTCTTTATAGTGGCAGAACCTTGCTTTTATCCACTGAGAACAGCACACCAGAAGGACGACAGTCGAGATAGCCTCGATCTGCTGTACGTTCCAGCGAAGGGTGTAGGAAGGGAAAGACAACACTTTGTCCTCCTGCTCGTCGTCACGAGCTCCGTCAGCCACAAGTGGAGCGACGCACGGATGCGCGTGCGCAAGCGATCCCTCAAATAGAAGAAATACAAATAGAAGAAAAAAAAAGTACCACATTCTCACAGATAATCGTCATAAAATAGGTAGTATGGTTACGTTTCGTAATGTAAACGTGTGAGCCGGAAACTCTCCATTCCTTCTCTTACTCGTACTTCTTGCTTTCTTATTCCATTATTTGTCTATAAGCCACATGCGGCGACTCTGGTGCTGGTATTGTTCATGGGCAGCGATGAGTTGATTCACACGATTTAGGTAAAAAGTGTCCTTGCAGCACTAAGGATGAGAAGTGACATAATTGACAGTCTCTGTTTGATACCAATAATGCTTATTTAAATCAATATATATTTAAGCTTCACGTATTAAATAGCGAGTGAAAGTATTATTGTTGTAACATAATTCGAGGATGGAACGTTGTAAACATCATAATATTGTTTTATCATAAATAATCATGAGTATAATATAATTTAGGACGTTTATAAATTTTCATAAAAATTGTTTATTTAGAATTAAGGAGAAAAAAAAAACTAAATATTTGAAGTTAAGCATTGAAATGTACTTTTTGTCAACCAACTTATCATTTGAAATTTGTACAGATTGTAATATTAATAAATTCGATTTTCGTATAAAGAGTCGTATTTGATACTATTTTTCAAGTGGATTTCGTCTTTTGAAAAATTCCCATAGAATCTAATTCTTAAGACTCTGCTCAAGATTGGCAGATGGACATACATATAGGAATTCAGATAGAGATATAGAAATATCTAAAGATTTCTTAAGAGATTGGGAATGAAACAGCGAATCAGCATATCCGAATGTCAGCAGATAATATAATTTAACATATTCGTCTTGCTGAGAGGCTGGTCTTGCCAGTAATTTCGTCTGCTATATTTTATGAGCACTGTTTGATATCGTTTCTATATGTTATAGAAACATCTGCTTGTCGATCTGCCTGTGTTTATTTCATATTTTTAAGACGAAATTTTAGTTGTAAAAATAAAATATTTAAGGTTCACGAAACTCTGTTTTAACAACGTAGAATCCTTACTAATTACCTTACTTAAAGGAAGATGTACATCCGGGCATTAAGTTTCATTATGCTTGGAAATGACCATTTAGAGTTTCGAATGTATAACATTAAAGTAATGATAAACGTGCGTGCGAGTAAGAATATAAAAATATTTCAAACACAGGCCCAAATTATTTAACTATTTTTCAACTATTGACAATTGTTGAAAATGTTGCAATTTGCAAAATACCTTACAGAAAATGAATAAAATAAGCAGAAAACATAGCATCGAAACGATTTCATCTATTAAAAGTAACACCAAAATTTTTAATCAATCACTTTTACAAAACGTGCTTATAATCAGATTTACGAGTTAAAGTTTATTTAAACAGAACCGTCTTTGTAAGGAAGTCTGGCAACGATCATTTCGTTTTAACAATTTTGACGTTATAATATGTGTGAGTATTTTATGGAAATATAAAAATTTCTTCCATTTTGTAGCAAAATATGGTTTATTTTTATACACGAGGCACATATAGTAGGAGTTTTTCATGTAATAATTTACGCTATATGTAGTAATTCTTTGCTATATATTCGTCTTCATCATTTTGATATTTAATAATTGTTTTATTAAAAATTGAGGATATTTTTTATCACATTCATATTTTTTATTTTAATTATAATGATATATATATTACAAGAAGATCAAATTGCATCAACAGATAAGAAAGAAAGTTCTCTTAAAGCTAAAAAGAGGTGTCATAATTGGACGCTGATAAGCAATAAAGTGTCAACCCACACGGAGTTCATTTTAAGAAAATGGCGTCTCAAGAAGTCAAACCAATTCATAACAAATTAGTTTGAAGACGTATAAATCCATCTTTTCTTGTCTATTTTGATAAAATCTATAGTGAATTAAAAGCAGATTGGTATAATGAAAAGTTTTATCAAATAATAAGTTTTCTAATACAGAAGATTATCTTATATTACAAAATATGGCCCACACTTCAATATTCGAAACGTTTTAATTAATAACTTTTTTTCGTATTTACTTACTTTAGACGACTTGAAATTTTTTTGAATAATGTTAAATACATGATGCACTATCAGAATATATCAATATCTCCAAATTCGACTTTTTGTGGGTTGACACATTATTGCTTATCGGCATCCAATTATTGTTTATAAACAAAAAACAGTACCAAAGTTTGATTGCTGTTATAAAATTGTAGATAGTATGTAATAAATGAAGGCACCGAACCCGTTTATCAGCAAGAATATAAAAAATCCATTACAAAATAAACGATCATCCAATTAGCTATCGCGTGGATAAGTACCCAAAACACCAAAACTATCACGACCAAATTCATTACATAATGTCAATAACATCATTTACGAAGCTATTTACATACGATAGGTAGAATCTACGAAACTAAACTTGTCAACAACTGAAAACAGTTCGTTACATCTCTCATCGATAATAACCTCTGAAATTTTGATATACGATTCATTTTCTCTTAACTCATCGCTGAAATAGATCTTTATTCCTTTAAAGATAGGAACAGAATTTACTGGCACAACAAGGGGTTTCCGCGGGCGAAGAACGTCGAAAGCGACAACTGGTGATACTATTCTACAATATATTTTAAACCTTCTGGATTAAGGTTTAGTTTAGATGATCACAATTTCGGATGTAGGATGCTTTATTATTGAAATGTTTATGTTTATAGCGATCTGTTGTGGGGAAGTTAAAAAGAGACGGGCGTATGTAAGCGTGTGAGGGATCGTATGATCAATACATCGGGGGTTGCGTGGTCCGTACGTAAGGCATCCCTAATGGTCGTTTTCTTACATTTGCATGCTAATTGACTTCACCGCTCAGGACATTCCTTTTGTCTTGTATATGTGACGTGAATTGGAGAGAGTTAACGTCGCCTCGGATTTTATAGTGCAGTTGAGTAAAGTAATTTAACGTTTCTAGTTTTTAAGAACGACTTTTATTAATTTGGGATATAATGTTCTTTTAGGTATTAAGCATGAATTATATATACCTCGATGTATACATAATAACAAGACAGTCTTAAAGTGCTAATAGTTAAAAGTAACTTAAATACTACTTATTAAACTACTTTGAATATAGATGAAAACTTGTTTATTTTTTAAATAAAATGGTTAGTTTATATTGCTCGCGTAAAAATGTGTTTTTACTGAAGCTCGGTACGACGCGGCAATCCAGATCGACTTGTATAGATATGTTTGTTCCGGAAAATGAAAAAGTTCCCGGGGGATACTCAAAAACCGATATTTCTATATTGAATGTCTACGTTTATAAAAAAAGATTTCGTAGTTATTTTGGTATATATTTGAAGCTAAACTACAATCTGGATAAATTTTAAATATACTCTATAAAAGTATTAGATTTTGGATTATTTAAATAAGTATTCCGATGAACAATTTTTTTAACCAAGTTTGTATGTTAATTAATATTTAAATAAAATTTATTCACAGTTGTCTACAGCGTCTTTCTGCCCTGAAAGACCAATGGAAAAGGGACACACTTCACTATTAGATTGATACAACAGTCCTAAATAGAATATTTCAATATTCTGCGGCTAATCATTTCCGAGTTCTGCGACATACATATGTATGTATCTATACAACGAAACGTCTCGCCTAGCTACAAATACAAACGTCATAACGTATCCAGCAATCTTGAAATTGATTGAAATCCAAAAACTGTTTTTTTTCTGCTTTTACTACAAGAAAGCAACAAATATTATTTTAATAATATATACATAAATCATGTTTTATATAATAAATATACCTATATTTTATCAATGCGCTAAATCATCTGCAAGATAAATGTATATAAGAAACATAGAAATTGGCATGAAACAATAAATATTCGTATTTCTGGCAGCGACCGAGATTTGTGGCGTAACCAGCGTTAGAGGTGGGCGGTTGCTAAGCAACTGTGCGCCTCCCTCGGATCACTTTTAAACTTTCATGTCAGGAAGTTTTTAAGGTTTGCTTGTGGCTCTTAGGGCCTTTTTAGTTTAAGCCTCTCTTTAATGGAAAATGTTTTGAAATAGACGTAAGAAATAAAAATGTGTTGTTGTATTTATTTTATCGTTAAAGTACTTAATTTATCTTTCGAATATAAATAGTAATCATATAATTTTATACTGCGTACTCAATAATAATTTGGTAGGTGTTACAATATAATATACATACAATTAAAATATCGTTAAAAAGCTGAAATACGTAATAATCTTCATTAACAAATATTTATCAGTAAACTGTAAAGACAAAAAAAAAGTATGGCACTAAATTATAACACGTCTACTACACGTTTATATAAAATACCACGAATCACTGCGTCGTAGCCACTAAAATGCGTAAAGTGTTACCATAGAGTGCTCGTAATATGTGAAAAAGGTGAAAAACATTTTGCCGCTCATTTAATCTTGGAAAGTGTCAGATAATTCACCACGCCACTTACCTGAGTATGAAAAACGACAGAAAAATCACAGCCGCTATTATGAAAAATGTGGCTCTACAATTCAGAGCTTCTAGACAATCAACGACTTGTATAATAAATGATCTTATGGTTTATTATGTAATTAAAATTAAACCTGATTTTGTTTAGTTTCAAAGTAGAGATTAAATTTCATTTCGTTTTATAGTTTTTTTTAGATTACTAGCTGTCCAGTGTGCTCGCTTCCAAAATATAAGTACAAGATATTAATTTAACAGAAAATTTACAAAACTGTGAATAACATATCACATTTTATTAATTATTTAGCAAGTAATTAAAAATAAATGTAATAATACTATTTATTACAGTTTGAACTGTTTGTTATTAAAGTAAATACACATACCTAAAACGTAAAGATTATTATGACGATAATGAAAAATTATTTTTACAAATACATCATTCTGTCGATTTTAACAATATTTTAAACAGAGTAACAACATATTAAATAAAAATTAATATTTCAAAACTCGTATTAAACACAGATTGCTTACTCAACTACGCCTTCTCCTTTTCGTGCAAATACATGTAACACAGAAAATTAACAAATCATTTAAATTATTAAATATATCTCAAATGTAAACAGCGAACTCGAAATTATATCCCGTATTTTTCTATACAGGAAAAGTTTCCGAGCTAAGAGAGTGTATCGTACAAAATTGATGAGAGAACGAAACCGCGTCGCGGCCCGAAGGTGCTTTTAGCCCATAATTGGCCGGCTTTTAAGACTACCGAGTACGTTTGACGTCGCTTCGAGTACTGGTGGATAGGAAAGTGGAGGTTTTATGAGGAAGTCATATTTCGGAAAAGTATAGGACAAAGGGTCAAGTTAAGTGTTTGTCTGTGGATTTACTTTTCGCAATACATTTTTTTTATGTTTATTTAAAATAAAAATTAAATGTAAAAGTGGCAGTTAATAACAAGGTATGATTAAAATAAATTACAAGAAATGTCTTAAGTATTTACCCTTAATATTTTTTTATAAATAACGTAATAAAAAAGTTTTCGTAATAGTAACTCTCAAATTCGAGTCAGTTAACAGATTACAAAATCCAACCAACACCAAACATCAACATTGAAGATTTAAGTGCTTATTTTATACACAAAATCGTACATGTGATATAAAATAATATAATTCTAATTATATTTAGACTAACTCGGAATAATGTTCTATCTAAAGTGAACTTTTATTTTTCGCACAAAATCTGTCAACACGTGTCAATAATAAAAAAAGTAAACTGTTCCAATTTTAAATACATCGAGGGCGGAACGAACGCGTGCGCGTAATTAGGCGGTAATTTTGACAGCGTGCTACGTATGAATTTTCTTGTCAAAATATTTTTGCAAACAATTGACTTTTATATGCGGCAACTATGCAGACCACACCCACTTTTAAATAACAAAACAAAACCACAATTAGCATAATGGTTACTTTCGACCGTGTTGTGAATGCAACAATGAAATAAATTGAACAAAAAAATTGTTAAAACGATCGCCAATTAACTTTAACAGAAAAATGCTAGCTAGCGATTTAAGTCATCATGCGCATAATAAATTTCGTTTCTCAATTAACCTGCCTAATAAATCGGGGACCTAGCATAAATATTTAATAGTAGAAAATGGGTGAAAAGGGAAGAATTATAAAATTACCTCTCAAACGTTTCGCGGCAACGGAAAAGGGTTAGCTTTTAGGAGATTTGTACGCGATTTTCTATTTCACCCCGATTTTCGACGTATTTCATACAACATGTAAATAGCACATAATTGAATTCGTGTGTTTTAAAAGATACTAACAACTAGTTTAAACGTTAAAAGAACTTGTTAAATATTAACAATTTCTTTACAAATTATATAATATAACCGTTGTTTCTTAAAATTCAGGCCACGCTACGACGGTTTTTTCTAGTACCTTTCTTTTTACTAAAATGGAAAGTAAGTACCTCCTTATATAACGCTAAAAGGTCTGTACATTAATGTTTTAAATAAATTCTTATTTTGTAACTTTAACAATTTGAGCAAATTTAAAATGCTTTTAATCATCGGTTATGGTTCAGAAATAAAATCCAGCATACTCGACAATCTAAACGTTATGTTAGAAGTAAAAAACGTTCATTCGAGGTGCCTTTAGCTCTTGTCCGGTGGAAAAAAAAAGAAAAAACATCTTTATTTAGAGACAGCAGTAAAATAAACAAAAGTAAATATATAAAGCAAAACGAAATGGAAAAAATCAAAAAATTTGCTGTCTATGCAGCAGTATGAGTTTGCGGGATTGTACTTCGAAACATACCGCTCGAATTAACATTTTTATACGACTAATGACTAACGTCTAGCTCTCATAGTTTGAAATTTCTTCCTATAAGGGAGAAATCGAAAACATTTTTTTATCATTTTGTTTATACATAATTAGGTATATCCGTAATTATAAAATAACGGCAATAAAACAATATAATCTGTCCGTCTATTTATCTCTTCTAAATTACAAAATCATTAAATATTGAGCTACAAAATCATTTAATTTTGTCATAACTCACACAATTCTGTAGAGAACTTGCATTCTTCTGTAGAGAACAGGAATCATATAGACTTTCTTCAAATTATTAAGAATAATCAGAGCAAAAAATTATTCTACTAACGATGACTAATTAAAATCAACTTCACGTTAGCAAATCTATGAAGAAAATCAAGAATCAAACAAATTAAAAAATCCATATTAAAAATATAACAAAAATGTATAATCGCAAGAAGCTGTTATATTCGGGTTCGCATAAACGGCGCGTCCGCCCCGTAGCAGCTATTAAAAACTTATTAAACATCATCTCGAGCAATTACCCCCTCCACGCACCCCTTTCTAGTCCGGGAACTTGCCGGGATATCATTGGGCCATCATACTGTGAGGAATTTCGAAAATTAATCGTCGACAATTTTGCTTTAAAACAGGATCCGTATTAATTGTCATAGCGATCCTTTGTTACATTTTCATGTTGTGTTTATTATCTTAGAAAATACAATATAGTGTATTGTTTTGTATCAGATATTGAGAAATAGTTATTAATTCTTTACTATTATATAGACGCTGATATGCAATACTGTGTCAAGCCACACGGACTTCATGAAAATGGCGTCTAAAGATGTATTCTTAACTTGTTTGAAGAAGCATATATCCATCTTTTATTTTCTATTTCTAATTCTAATTAATTATACTTTAATCGAAGTAGTAGTAGTAAAGAGTTTAATCTAATAATAAGTTTTTCAAATATATGAAATTATTGCATAATCCAAAATATGGAAATCACTTCAATATTTTAGAATATGTTATTAAGAAACTTTTTTCCGTACTTATTTAGTTCAGATGACCTGAAATTTTTTTGTATAACGTTAAATACGAAATGCATTATCAGAATACATCAATATCTCTAAATTTATCCATATATTGTCCTCTCTAATTAAAAAAATGCTTGTAAAAAAAACATACAATATCAATAATATTAAGTTATTGTTTTTGTGTTTATTCGAGCAACATGAAAAAAGGAATAAACCCATTTTGACTTTTCTTTAAAAATTGGTTGGAAAATAATACATAAGTTAAAAATATATATAATAACACTAAAAACCTTTTGTGTCTTTCAACAACTAACGAGAATTACATACATATGTAACGACAAAGAGGAAATCTAAATAAAAAATTCGAAGAGTTAATTTGACCAAAAATAATGTACACTATTAATGGTATTCAAAAACATCATTATCGATTTTTCAAATTGAAAGCAAGATAAATTCATTTATGCAAAACTACAAATTATATAAACGTAGGTTGTGCAGCACCGAGCTCGGAAGACGGATGCGGGCGGCCACAGGAAACAGTCATATCTACGCTACGAAGTACTAACGCTCTCCTTGCTTATTTAAGGTTACTATATAATACATTTACACTACGTATTAACACTATAAATATTACGTTTAAATTAAAATAGAATTACGATAAAGTTTTTACAAAACATAGTGAGTTCGTTTAAGTGAAGAAGAGCTTGACTGTAGTCAGTCTGTAGTTGCTATGTTTGACAAACGAATTAATCTAGATTGAGTAATTCCTGGCTTGTTATTAAAGGGTACGAAGTTCATGTGACAATGGCTGCGTAATAACCAGTAGTTTGTTATATGAGAAAGATAAGACAGAAAGTCGTACTTAAAGCCATAAAATAATGTATAAAGGACACATTTTTGGGATTTGGACTTCGAAATTTGAATTAACATGTGTTAGCTTTCAATTATTTTTTTATAATTATTACTCATATATTTTTTAATATTTTGATAGTTTTATATTTTATTAGAATAGTTAAAAATGTAATACATTTTTAAAATTATATTAACGAATGTGAGTAGGTAATTTGGTGGAAAATAAATTAAAGTAGACTTATAGTGAATATTTGAAATTAATAATAATATTGTGTCGGTTTAAGTACACATTCGTACCGGAATATTCTTATGAATGCAAGTATTTTGCTTTAAACCAAACAATATTTTTGGTGATGCTTGACTTTGCCGGTATTAATAAGTAACGAATCGCTTGGTATATTGGACTTAAAGTATAAATGATAACAAATGAACGAAGTATTAAAGACTTGATTTGAACATAACATGCTTTTAATATCCATGTGAATATTTTATTATTTGAATAATCGAGTAACTAAGTACATTTACATAACCTGTCTACATTGCTCAAATCAAATATAATAAGAAATGAGAAAGCATTTACGCTTCAATTTATAACAAAATTATGAAGAGTTTTTGCACATTTTTAAAAGTACAAACGTATGTCATAAATATTCGTTTTAATTCATATTTTTAGGAGATATTTTATACTTCTTAATTATTCATAATTTTTTCATAAATCGACAAGAGGTTAAATATTTCATTCTTATCCTTTCATCGACTCTCTTTTTAATTTATCTTCCCGCCATTTTCCAATTCATGACTTGGACTAGTCAATGTCGTTTTTTTTTAAATTATTGAATCAAAGGTATACATGGAAACTGACATACATATTATATAAATTTAAATAACTTAATAAAAACAATTATAATAGAAAAATAATGTTTTAATCTGTGTATTCCCTTTTATTACTTTTTGTTAAAAAAAGTCGAACAATCAAGACATAACACACGGAATGAGAAGTGATGAGATTTAACATATGCTATAAAATAAATAATTTTAAAAATAAATGAGTAATTCAGTATTAAAATAATTATTAATCATAATACATTCCATTAAAAACTAAGTAATACAATAAACAGAGCATGTAGTCGTAGGTACCTAAACAATATGTACCCCTAAACCCAACAAAAAGGGCTAATTATAATAAACTGTTACTATGAAAACATACCATATTATAACAGTTAAAGGAGGATTACAAAAAACAGAAACCAACAGTCAGAATGTAGCATTCTGTGAAGACGATAGTTTAACGTTACCCTGCTGTTTTTAACTGCTAAATTTCATATAGCATTTATTTATAAATTACAATTTATCTTCCGTCGATAATCCAACGTAATCTGACACGTGGCTCAAACAGCAGATGAAAGACGTGTAATTTAGTTCCTCTTTGCTGTACTAATATAATATACTACGAAAATCAGACTAAAGTAAGGGGTGGGAGGAGGCGGTACCGACACATGTCCAAACAAATGTCGCCAATTGTTACTATTTTCCAGTCGAAATTGTTAATATTTTTTGCAAAGTGCGATAGCTATTAATACTAATGTAAATAATAGTTTCCTATAATTTAGAATATTCTGCGATAATAGCGAAAAGTGCAATATTCTTTTTTATCATTTACCTATTTGTCTAGCACAATGTTTTTATTTTTGCGATGGCTATGTGGATAAAAAATAGCCAGAAACGAGGTTGCTTTGTTTTTTTTTTTTGTTATATATACAATTGTTAAGAAAAATATGCCTCATCTTTTACTGTTTTATGAAATACATTCATAAAACCGTTAGTTCTAAGCTCTTGAAATTTAGTAAATTTAAATACCACAAGTAGTAACAGAATAAAAAGATGTATAATAAGGGGGCTTAATTTCGTCTGCCGGGTTTAACCGTCTACAAACAATTAGGGACGTTACAGTATATTTATAGATTTTATATGGTCAAGATTTAATATTGTACAAATATTAAAGCTCTAATTAATAAATTATATATCATATCTATTATTAATAACGATATTTCTGCTGTAAGTTGTCGATGAGTTCTGTATTCTGCAGATTGCACATGATGCAGCAGCATCAAATTACAACCATTTTTTTTTAATATCGCTTACCATTAGACGATTAGACCAATAGAAGTTGCTCAGATCTTTTCGAGAACTAGAAACGAGCTGAGAACCTTCTAACGTCTGTACAAATCATCATAAATTAAAGCTAAAAAAACCGCATCAAAAGTTATCAATTCCTTCAGGAGGTACATAAACAAGACTGAATGCATCACAAATTATAAATAATTATACAACGCTGTAAGCGGTGAATGTTGACGCTGCAACAAAGTATTTCAGTGTTTATTTTAGATGTACCTCTTCCCAAAACATACCATTGTTATTTTGAAAACATATCAATGGTCCGCTTTTTTGTAGGTAGTCACTTTTCGGAGAGGTATTACCGAATGAATAATAGCATAAGCTATTTTTTAATTTTATTGTAAAAAAAATATTATCTCTATTTCAAAATTGATATTTATACAAATACATAATAATCACAGTGCAAATCTGTTTATCTTTTGCGAGACGTCTGTAACTTTAAGGTATGTACTATATATAACTTAAAAACTTCAAGCAAAAAAAGACAAACACACAGATACACACATCAAACTAATAGCATCCCGCTTCTTAGACTGGGATTCATGAATAACGTTCTAAAAGTACGTTATTACTTTAGTGTTCGTACTACATGCATATTGCTATTTTATTTGATTACTCACATGGCCCTGTGGCGCAATGGATAACGCGTCTGACTACGGATCAGAAGATTCCAGGTTCGAATCCTGGCAGGGTCGCAATATTTTGACAAATAATATATTAATTTTTATTATTTTAAATAGCTTAGTTTCTTAAGTTTTAATTTATTTTATATTTTATCTGTTACATTTAATCTACTTTAAGATATTTATTTTTAAAGTCCATTTTATGAAACAAAAATTTCTATTATGATGTCAATATTGTGGTAGAGCTTAGCTGTATCTCACTGACTACTGTCTTCTATTCATTCCTCATTTATTTTTAAACTGACAACACAAGAGGAGCTCTCTTGCAAATGTTTTTGAGCGGGCGGCAGTGTTTAGTTAACATCAGGTGATCCGAATCAGAAAATTAGTATTGCATTATTATAAACATATAAAACCTCTGTTGCTTATATATCTGAATAATTATTTAATCAACAGATTTTTTGTAACATTTTTAAAATGATTTAAGCTTAAACAGTAAGAATAATTCAGTATAATTAGTGTAACTGAATTATAAAGAGGCAAAGGCTTTATACGGAAACATACATATGGAACTTTGCTTAAACTCCGAAACTTTGATTCCAAAGAGCGGGGAGTTAATTAAAACTACTCGAACACTTCTAAGAAATTTCTCTTCCATATTCGTGAAAACTTTTCCTCGAAATATAATGAGAACCCAAAATTTAGGTAATGGGAATCTTGTTTCAGTAATGACCTGCGCAGACGATGGACTTTTGCCTGTCGCAAAATAAAACAACTGTTATATTTTGTTTATCCCGAACTTTTGTACGCGGTACTTTTGTCCCTCGTGTGCATTAAGCGATACAGATAACAAATTCGTTTATTGTAGCGCAGGCATTAAGCCGAGGATTATTTGTAAGTTTTACTCTCAAAACGATATAAACCAAATATGTAACCTAGAAACAAATACGCCGTAAGTTGTTACGAAAGCTGAGTGCTGTCAAAAATTAGGCACTGGCAGTAAAATCTTGCAGGCATAGCGCACTAAGAAATAACTTACATAAATCTTTTTGAAAGTCAAAGTCAAAGCACCACTTATGTAGCTTGAAGCCATCGACTCCCCACAAATGACTTGATGTCGTAGTAGTAGTAGTTGTAGGATTAGCACCTTTCCGTTAATCCTTCGTATGGTAACAACTAGTATGGCAAATGGCAATTTACACAAAATAACGTAACATATAATTATTTGTCCCGACGGACTGACTGACTGATTTATTCATCAACGCAGAGCTTAAACCACTAATGCTATAATTTTGGTACTTTTTACATCTTTTGTTTTTGTTTTTTATTAAAAAATCTACTAAGAAAGGATTTTTCGGAATTTCACCCCTTAAGTAGTAAAATAAGAGATAAATGTTTATATAAAAATCCGTCGTTTTTAAAGTAATCAACAAGAAATTTAATGTGTTTAATTCTAGTTACAAATAAATTCACATGTACAACGGCGTTTTAAAACCTTTGCGGCAAGTCGACTGTCAATGGCACGACACATGATTTTGACTCGCGTTCGCATTATTTTTATCTAGTTAAATTATATAATTATCACAGAAATTAAATTATACCAATTGACAAACAGTAAGTACAACTGAGCAAAGCTATATACATGTGTATATAATACACATTTCTAAAATTCATCCGAATACAATGGCGGACGCAAAATCGTTTTATTCTAAAATTAGTTTCAAATTACATGATAATTATTATCAATGATCGCATCGCTGTAGAGATATTCAAATCACGACATTTGTTTCGATAACATGATACTGCAAATGATATTCATAACCACTGATAGTGATCGTTAAGCAGAAAGGGTTGGTATTATGATCAAACAACTTATTATAACGAGGGACGTAAAAAAACATCGCATTTCTTGATCTCGATTCTGTATTACTTTTACCAAATCGACGGTACAATTTTAATTTATTAAAAGTATAGGGCCAATATCGCGTTATGAAAGTGATGATTCCATATAATACTTCTTATAATACTTCTTCTGGATTCTTAGACCTTCAACATTTGTCTCATGCCATATCCGTCTTATATGTACATATATTATAATTACTTGTCCTATATGAGAGACTAACTGAGTCATTTATTAATGCAGGGCCTAAAACGCTGAAGCTACAAACGTGAAATTTTGGCAGTTGGTGTCTTTGAGTTTGTAAGCATCCACCTAAGAAAGGGGTTTTCGATATTCTTCCCCAAAAAGGCTAAAAATGGTTCTTTAAAAATCTTATTCAGTTGTCGTACTAACTTAAAACTTAATAAACATTCTGGGTGACAATAATAAAAAGTAAAATACAAAATCTATGAATACCTTTGCTTATTGGGATGTATAGTGGTTGTGAAGTTTATATCGAGAGAAATTTTTTTGGCTGATTATTCTTAAACTTAGCATAAATATTATTTGGGATTAAAAACTAAATAATTATATTTTAGAATTGCAAAATCTCTCATAGACGCTTAGGAGTATAAACGTATGAAACGGAAAAAATATCGCTAGTTGATCTGTTTAGATGAAATTTTGTTTACATTTATTATCATTAATTATAGAAATACTAATATAATGACATAAGGATGAATTAAAAAGAGATTTTTGATATTTCACACCTAAACGGATATAAAGGTGCAAAAATTTTTGTGTACAAAATGTTATTGTGTGACCATACTTACATATATCTGAATACACATAGTTCTTGATGCTTATAATAAATTTATAAAACACAAAATGTTTCCATATCATCCCCTACAGAGGTACAATGAAGTAGTTTAGTTGAAATATATTGACTGCTAAGTAACTGCTAGTTTTATAATAAACATATTGCGTCCACTGACGTCCGTCAGTAAGGACGTCAGTGGTCATTAAGCAATTGTAACGTTTACAATTCTACAAACAAAACTAACAATTTTCAGCTAATCTGACGAGAGCGAAATAGTTACTGCATTGATATTATTGCACACATATTCAAAATAATGTACATCATTACGTACACAAAAAAGAAAAATTCAACACTAGGAAATAATATGCACACTAATAGATCAAATACGTCAACATACAAGAAGTCATTAGTGTAGATTAAATACATATATAAATTTGACCGGTGATTTTTATACAGTTTTCTAAAATATATTTTATCAATGATTGCGATCCTACTTTATGATATTTATTTAATAAACGGTTTTCGTTTTAATACATAAGAACCGTAAGGATAATTGAAAAAAGTACGATACGATATACTTCATATATTTTATCACATCGCTAAGAAAGTTTTATAAAGAGACAGGAATCAAGGCATATAAGTAAGTACGTTTAATTTTTTTTCTTTTCATATAAAATATAAAATTATATTTTATCGATAGCTTTAACTCTATTTAGTGGACACAACACTATTCAAAATTGGTAAATAGTCTCGATACACTTTGGAGAAAACAAAATTTTAATCTTACGTATTAAAAAATAAGATCTAAAATTGCAAATATATGTTTAAATATTAATAAGGCCAAAATTGCATAACAATTAAATAATTTATTTGAACTACGAATCTTGTAAATCAATAAATAATCATCTTGAAAAACACAGACGCATTTTTAATGCCGTAATTTAGCTTCGGTATCTGAGTAATAAGCAGTAAGTTTCAATATTATTAATATTTACATATTTCACTTATTTTATATATTAGGTAACATAATGTTTTAATAATTACTTGCAAGTTAAAGCTTTCTTATAATGATATAAGGAAGAAAATTGTTTGAGAATTTTAAAGCACTCATTCGATTGTTCTGTACTCGACTAATCCATGATCTCGAACATTATTTATGATAATATTTTATGGTATATGGTTTTAATAGAAATAGTGAATTATTATTGTCAAAAATAATTATGTATAAAATATAAGTTGCTCTTTTTGAAAATTAGATATGTATGATCTCTTTTACAATGGTTAACTGCACAGATTGGTCTTTTTTACGGAGCTGTGTACACGATGAAAACGATTTTGATATTGTTGAAAATCCATTTCAAGATCAAGATTTGCTAAAGGAAAAGGTCGAGGCGCGTCTTACTGGTCAAAATGTTATAAGCACATCAACTTAGGCAACCAGCCAACCATTTTAAACGTCAAATAGTATATACGTAACGTATCTATAGTTATAACATATTATTGCTAGCATCTAGTTTAATTTATTTCTGTTAGGTAAACTACGTTGTACTAAATATAGGAAGTATCGTAATCGCAAATCGTTTTGATTTTCAGATTTCATCGGAAATATCCATTTTAACCATCCCTCAGGCTAAATCAGTTTTGACTAGTTTCGGCCTCTGCTCGTTGTACGTATATTTTCACCTATGTACAACTGTACATCCTATGCCTGCCTTATCATATGTCGCATAACTAAATAATGTGGTTGTACTACAATTTTTTAAATTGTTTCGAGGTGGATAAAAGTCAGTAAAAGTTCCGTAAAAAATTGGTCCAAGTTTTTTGGAGATTAGCCGAAACCAAACCGTCAGATAGGCAAACAAAAATGCTAAAAATTGTTTTTGTTTTGGGTATCATTCCTTTAAGCAATAATATACGTTTAGTGAAGAATTGTTATTTTGACATTACCATAAGGCAGAATTGTATTTATTTCTATAGACTATTGTTGATGATTATTTCAAGAAAACTAAATATAAATCCTTAATTTAACAATTTATTTATTTTTTCAGACAAGTATTTCAAAATAAATATATTTAAATATAATAGTAAGTTTCACTACTAACTTATTATGTTTATTTTTGAAATACTTGTCTGAAAAAAAACTTCATTTTCCGGGAATAATTAGGATCATCATATTCTGTGGGCTCCACATTATCCGTATCTAGCTCTGCCGCCAACCAATACTTAAATTGAAAAAAAGATATTCATTCATTTAATTTGCATTATTATTGTTATTGCAATAATTTTAAATAATTATTTATTATTTTTCTCAATAATAGGTCTTGGTGTATTTTAGCAACATCACACGCTTATTAAAGGGACTGAAATAAAAATGTCTCTCAAACGAGTTAGCTAACATCCTACGTACCTAATATATAAAATGCTAACCTGTACTATGCCTCTAATTTTATTTTATTTGTAAATTGTCAACTGCCTTTCTCCTTTTTAGTCATAATTTTTGTATTTTTATTTCACGGTCAGCTTGTGACCACGACTAATGCAACTTCGTCTAAACGTCGGCAATAAAAAGGTATTACTACCATTAATTACCGCGATAAGACCCGTTATATTAAATATGAATAGTATACATCGCGAAAGTTTATAAAATCTTTTAAATGAGTATTTAAAAATTACATAGTAATTATTTCTTGTACAATTAATTTAAGTACGTATATCTTCCTGTGCGAACCCAACTCGCACTTAACCGGTTTTTACGCTTGTAATTAAAGATATCTTAAAATATGATTCCTACTAAATATATTACTTCTCAATGTTAGAATGGTCTATAAGCTGGACACTACGGCCCAAATAAGCTCTACATTCCACTAAATATAATTTATTTTATATTGATTTGTTAGTATTTTTAAATAAAGACAAATAATTTTGATTTTTTTAAAACCATATGGGTAGATACTAAAGAAAACTTCTATAGAAAATATAAAATAGTAATCGATCCTCACAAAAATAAATGTAAATGAAAATCTATAACACAATGTTATTTCATTTCTGCCAAAAAAGTTATTATTTTTAATAACAAATTACGCATTACGGAAAAGCGCGTAATAAAAAAAAACAGGCAGCTAACCGAGTAGATTAATCATACTCATATTTTCCACAAGTAACCACTACTAAAGATCGACATAACTTCAAACCGTAATACAATAGCACCACAAAAGCAAGACACGAAAAAAAAAACAAAAAGTCACATCTCTATTTCAGCACATTTTACCTCAAGAAGTTCATACGTGATTTTGTGTTTTGTAGAACAAAACGTGGTACAATGCATAAACTTTCAACGCAAGATCTACGAGAAGGCATGGAGACAATAAAACAAAGAGAAGCGTATCTGGCCCGGAGCGGTGCGACGTACTCCGTGCGGGGCGCGCGTCCGCCAATCAGCGCCGCGCGCGGCTCGTCCGGGACCGCCCGCCGCCGCCCCCGAAATTTCAATGTACTTCGCGCCGGGGATGAATGAGACGCAGCATCCCTATAAAGATTTTACATCGATTACGGGGGTACGGGAAAGAGCCGTTTCGCTCTAGCCCGAGGGCGGCGACGTGAGGTCCTCTCGCGCAGTCGCGAACAATTAGCGCGCGGGGCGGCGTGTCGGCGGCACACCACGTCACTATAATGTGGTTAGTCAGTGAGCGTCGGGGCCGAGCCGACGGCGACGGCACGGAACACGAGATTCGAAGCGCGGGAGAGGCGCGCTGCTCGCTCAGCCAGCGCACCGGCCACAGCACGGTGGAGTTCAAGAGTGCGGCGTGCGCGGGGGCCGTCGAGCCGCCCGCGCCGCCTCTCGCTGCTCTGCCGGACCCGCAGCAGTTCAACATCTTCCCGGCCTTCTTCAGCCGCCAGCTGAACTTCAGCACTGGCGGCGGCAGCGGCCAGGGCTCGAAGATCATGGAAGAGCTCCGACCTAACTTGGTGGGAGGATTACTTGGCGTACCAGGCCTCCTGGACGAGCATCAATCGGATGCCAAATTTTTACAATCAGGTGCGGAAAGCAAATATACGCCAGACAAGGGCCGGAAGTGCAGCAATGCGTCTTCTTCATCAGCTGAGGAATTCGGAGGATTATATGGTGGAGATCATGCTGCTACTCCGCCAGCGCCTCCTCTTAGTCGTTCCTTACAAGACCACCATACAGGTATGTATTTGAATTATTCCTTAAGTGAATGAGGTTTATCCATTAATATGAGAGTAACATCAAAAAAATAAGGACAACAATCTGTCCTATAACAATTCTTTATTTTATTTTGTAAAAAAATTATGACCATGGTATCTTTTCAAATAAGATATTATTGCCATTTCGCTAATTAATCTCATGATTTTTTTAATACATCCTATTGCATACTCTACGATTTATCCCATAAAGATACTTTTTCAAACATCTTATGGTATATCAGTAGGCCACTGACTGAAATTGCAAAATTTTACCAGCATTAAAAAAAACTATTCGCATGTATTTTTATAAACCCTAATACGAACGAACGAATAATAAAAAATACAAGCCATTTTTGCAATGTATCATGTGTAATAATGAATAAAAAACACAAGGACAAATGAGGAAGGACAAGAAAAATAAAAAAAATGCTGCCTTGAGGCATTTTATTTTCATTTAACAATCAAACTAAATGTCTGCAGAGATACATATACATTGGAAGCAATTTTATTTAATATCATAACATGCCACACTTACGGCGGCGGCGGTGGCGGGCTAAAAGGGGCTTTATGCATCCACACATGGCGAATGCCATTTTGCCACGTGTGATTGCACGTGACTGTTATAGAGACATCAGTAACTAACAAGTATACTGCCCGAAACGCACATACTAGAAAAATATGACCATAATTGTATGTTGATAAGCAATACTGTGTCAAACCACACGGACTTTTGAGAAAATTGCGTCTGAAGATGTCAAGCCTAGTCTTAACAAATTTGTTTGAAGGTAAGGTAAGGCTTGCTTGTAGGTGTCGCATCACGAGTTGTGACTTTAGCTATTGCTCTTCCGCCAACGCTGTCGCCCGTCGCATAAAATCAATTTTGGTACAATCTAAATAACACTTGCATAGCCTCTTCGTAGTAGCTACAGGCATGTGTAATTCCAGCTTTAGTGCCATTTCATTTCGTGCAATTTAATGACCCAATCTGATATTGTCACACATTTTTGACTTATTAATACTGTCTTATTACTTTTCAGCTGTCTGAATGATTACTATTTATTAATTTAAATTATTTATTGCCCAAATATTTCTTGTTTTGATAGCGAGTAATCAACATTTATTTATGACTATTCAACTATTTTTGAAATTATGGTAGTTATGAAAAATTTACATTGAAAATTTTAATTACCATGAAATCAAAATCTTCTATGACAAAAACTAAGAGTTTCGCTACAACATTCACGTCTGAACAGATCTTCCTTCAGTTATACATATATACCTAAATAAAATATGTACTTATATTATATATTTTAAACTTTCGCGATTTATACTATTCATATTTAATATAACGGGTCTTATCGCGATAACTAATGGTAGTAATACCTTTTTATTGCCCGACGTTTCGACGAAGTTACATTCGCCGTGGTCACGAGCTGACTGGTGTACCGCGCGCCCTCCGGCGACGAGTGCGCGAGTTTTCTTCGCCTACCCTCACAATATTAATATTGTCTTTACCGTTATTATAATGCTGGGAGCACACCACACTAACACAATCGGTTCGCGCGAACATTGTTCGAGGTACTTCACTTTTGTTAAATTTATTTATCACCGGGTTCCAAGCGGCCGACAATTTAAATCCGTCATCGCGATTGAAGGTTTTATGTTTTTTAATTTCAATTGCTTCCCGTACTAAGCGGCAATAATAATTTTTGTCCGTCGAGAGAACCTTTGGGTCATGAAGCTCAATCCAATGGTTTGTTCCCGAGTTTAACAGATGGTCAGCCACTGCGGATTTTTCTGTCTGTCTGTTTTTCACCGCCGCTATGTGTTCTTTGACCCTATCCGCTATGGTACGTTTAGTTTGGCCAATATAAGAAGTGCCACAGCTACAATTTATCTTGTATTGTTGTAAATTTAACAAAAGTGAAGTACCTCGAACAATGTTCGCGCGAACCGATTGTGTTAGTGTGGTGTGCTCCCAGCATTATAATAACGGTAAAGACAATATTAATATTGTGAGGGTAGGCGAAGAAAACTCGCGCACTCGTCGCCGGAGGGCGCGCGGTACACCAGTCAGCTCGTGACCACGGCGAATGTAACTTCGTCGAAACGTCGGGCAATAAAAAGGTATTACTACCATTAGTTATCGCGATAAGACCCGTTATATTAAATATGAATGTACTTATATTATAAACAACCTCTCCGCTATAGGACGATATATGTTTTATAGTGGTATTGAATATACCTCTAAAGCCGACGGCAGCAGATTTGATCCCTACTCGGGACAGATAAATATTTGTTCCTAGATCTGGCTGTTTGATCTAGTTTGTTCTTATGGGTCTTCTCATCGCGACTCGGAAAGCACGTAAAGCTATCAGTCCTGGTTACTATCACAATCATCATAATGACCGTAACCCTTAGCAGGGAGATTATTCTAATCTAAATTGGACGCTGATAAGCAATACTGTGTCAAGCCACACGGACTTCATTTTGAGAAAATGGCGTCTAAAGATGTCAAACCTATTCTTAATAAATATATTTGAAGAAGTATATATCCATATTTTCTTTCATTTCTTGATAAACGCTATATTGAATTAAAATCAGATTGATATATTTAACATATCATCTAATAATAAGTTTTTCAAATATTTGAGATTATTGTATGAATTGCAAAAAACGGAATGCACTTCAAATTCGAAACAATTAATTAATAAACTCTTTTCGGTACTTATTTAGTTTATATGACTTCGATTTTTTTTATTGTTTAATAGGTGATGTTGTATCAAAATACATCAATACCTCCAAATTAGACCTTTGTGGTCTAATTTGGAGGTATTGATGTATTTTGACACATTATTGCTTATCAGCATCCAATTATCACTGGCTCAGGGGCTGCGGAATTTAGATATCAATCACACCGTATAAAAAAGTTTAAATATATGGACGAGAAAATTAAAGAAGAGAAAGAGAGAGCTGCTCTTTAATTACAAATAATATGTGTTATGTAAATGTTTAATATTTAATAAGAAATTGCGTATCAAACGATAAAACAAACAATGGTTAAAAAATAATTTCAGTTTTAAATACCTATTAGCTAGCAGTGTTTTCAATGCTCATTGGAACATTTTGCCATACTTCTTCCTTTAATATTTCCAAAAATGGGTACTATTGACCAGCCCACGAAAGTAGCGTACAGTACAGTTGGTGCCAGCCACGGACTTACATGGATTAGACGGTGCGGATCCCCCCCCAATCTCCCTACCTTAGTGTACGACTA
Organism: Hypolimnas misippus; assembly: GCA_037950945.1. Taxonomy (NCBI): domain Eukaryota; kingdom Metazoa; phylum Arthropoda; class Insecta; order Lepidoptera; family Nymphalidae; genus Hypolimnas; species Hypolimnas misippus. Next base: position 5,283,748 of record JBBEEQ010000019.1, read on the forward strand.
ACTTATACTGAGAACAGTGACAATGTTATCTAAGTAACTGAGAATAACATTTAGAATCATATCAACTTACTGCGTAATGCCTGGATAAAAAATAGTTTATCTTTGTACATTTCAAACTTAGACCCCCCCACCCTCTTAGACGGACCCCTCCCATATGAAAGCTATAGCTACGCTCGTGATGCCAGGAGAAGATGAGATTCACTTATGGTCATCAAAATATTAACACTGAACAATGTGGTAATTATAAAATTTGTTCAGTTTTCAAATGACAATATACGTTGTGTCTTCAAAATATTATTATAAAAATATACCTAATTATTTCATATATTTCATAGGTCCATATTAATCCATCCAGCCATTCCTGCTATAGAGCGTATCATATACATTTTTTCCTGCATCACAAAACTTGCAATTTTATCCAGTTATTCGATTAATTTATTCAACTTCGAATTTCGTTATCAAAACAATTTTATTACATTATCATTTTTTTTATGTGTCGGTTTCTTCTACTGATGTGACATATAAGAAAAAAATATGTAATTAAAAGAGTTTTTTAGAGATTTTCAACAACTCTGAGTTCATAATTTAGCTTTATGGACAGAATTAATAAATATTTAATAATACTATCCAAACCTTTTTTTGACGATTGCTATGGTATAGTGAATGTACTGTTAACACCAACCAACGGATACGGATTCAATCCTCGCTCGTGACAGATATTTATGCTTATATAAATATTTGTGTCTAGTTGTTCATTCTTGTGGGTCTCCCCACCGTATCTCAGAAAGCACGTAAAGCCGTCGGTCCCACCTGCCCCGGTTGTAGTCGTCACTATCACCTAAAGAATTACTGGCTTACCTTCAGTGGTTGTGGAGGAATACCTTTTCATTGCCCGACGTTTCGACAAAGTTACATTCGTCGTGGTCACGAGCTGACTCAAACTTCGTCGAAACGTCGGGCAATAAAAAAGTATTACTACCATTAGTTATCGCGATAAGACCCGTTATATTAAATATGAATAGTATAAATCGCGAAAGTTTAAAATATATAATTTTCATTATCTGGACTAGAATAGAAATCAGAAACTGGTATAACCGGCAAAAATGCTATGCATATTTTTGTATCAATTATTCTTACAAGGACTTCCCTCGTTTTATATAAGATGCCATATTGTAGTTTTGTGGGTTTATATGAGTGTTTATCATCTTTATATAGATACATTTGAAGTGGATGCGACTGCACACCAGCGAACTTGTGAATGTCATATTTATGCGAGTAGAGAAGACGCCATACAAAATCAAAGCTAACCGACATCCTCTTGCATTGAGTCGTTTACCACCGACAGAAATACGACCTAGCTAGCTAGGTTTATACTTTTCACTCGTTTTAGCGTAGTCGAGGTCAGTTTTTTATAGGATCAAGCCTAATTTTTTAATTATTTTAGTTTCACAGCCTTATGACCAGAAACATTATTATTACAATGGATATATTTTAGCTACTTTTTATACCCATCTTTGTTGTTGTTGTTCGGTACTTACATGTGTTGCCAGTCTTTTACTTATTTTTATTTTTTACAATTTTGACTTTTAACTGATTGATTTCACTGATCGCTTATTTTACGGACAAAGTAAAATTTTTCAAAAAGCACTCAGGAACACACATAAGCTTAACGACTACGGCAACGTAATCTCTAAAGGTTGAAGCGATTGTGATTGAATTTAATTTTTAATATGAGTCTTGATCGAGTGATTGAGAATACTATTAGTAATTCTTTTACTTCTTAAAGAGAGCTCTTTAGTTATAAAAATTCCTCGACAGCAACTAACGAAAGGAAGAAACAACCAAGGACGTCTTGGGATTTCGGGTTGAAGCGAAACGTAATATTTGCCGGTAACTGATTTTAATGTAATCCAAGATGATTTCCAGAAATTATCCAAATAAGTTCTCTCAACAGCACCTAAATCCTAGTTCACACTTAAAAATGCTTAAGAGAAACAGTTTGAGTAGTAGCTTTGGAGTCTGCAATCTTATTCAATTATACCCGAGTGACCTGGGATCCAAACCAAAAAGACCAGTTATCCTTTTACATAAGTTTTAAACATAGAAAAGGCATTATGCCTTTAAAACTATAGAAAATCTTAATCTGCTGCGAAACAGGTTTTTCTTAATAGCTCAAAGAGTCAGACAAAACAACAATCTAGCATGGGCGGACGCGGAAAATCTGTACCCATTTCCTATTTGGAAAAAAAATGATCTTATAACATATCTATAATTATATAATCTCATAGTGTGTTTATTAATACTACTGTTTATGGGTTGTTAAAATAACATTATTTACCGTTGCTTGTTAAACGGCTCTAACTTACCGATTAACGGTAATATTTTGCAATCTCCTGTTTTATGTAATTGTTTTAAAAGTTGCAGCCACTGTTATTTCTTTTTTAAAATAGGTATTAAATAAAATTAAAATATTTTTTCCTATGACGTACTTTATTTTCAAAAGTGATATTCGTCCAAAACATCTAATCTTCAAGAAAAAAAAAGAATAAATTTAAGAATGGAATTATTTTATTGAAATGACTGCTTCGGTTGGATGTGCAGTAACCTATTCTGTCGGCTCAAATTTTTTCAGTACATTTTAAATTATGAAAATCTCTATATCGTCAAGAATTACTTTAACTGCGTCTTTCAAATTGAACCAATTCTCCATATTTATGCACATAAAATCAATTGAGAATATGCGCTGGCCGTTTCCTCCGTCATGCTTTCTTGAACAGTGCCATTCGTCGGTCTCTTGTCGCCGTAAAAATTCGATCAGTACTAGAACTAAACGAACTACTAACGAAATGATGCTTGTTCCGTAGAAGTTGGGGAGGTTGCTAGTATGGGATATGTCAATACTTCGGCAGCTTCACATAGCTTCATATACGAGGTATGTATTTCGTAGGCAACGGAAGCGGCGGTTGCTAATACTGAAAATGTCAAACAGCGCTAATACATAAACATTGAAAGGAGTTTCGTATTAGTACTGTTTGCTATTAAAATCACGGCATCCTGGGCCGAGAAAGCACTAAAAAATACAAAATAAAATTCTCTACGATTGAAGAGGAATATGCCCATTCTACGATTGATGTTTTTCGACCTGTCTTTAAAAATAGTAGTATCGCGTTGTTTAGATGTTCTAGATAATTATTTGTGGAAAGCCGTGAAGAATAAATGTCACACTAAACATCCTAACATAATATCATTCGTCAGAACATACAAGAAAGCTCGGTAAAACAAAGACTTAAGCGACATACTTAATAATTGAATCGAGAAAAACAATTTAATTTATGTGACTGCACTTAAATGAAAGCATATACCATTCTCAACCGAAAAGTGTGTATTTGTATAAAGTTAAATTGCTATAAAATATTCGTTCCTTTTTATTTAATGCTACATATTTCTCTATATACAAAAATCTAATCACAAAACATAATAAGACAAACTAGTATAATTTCGGACACGTACTGGGACACTATCCAGAATATGTACGTATTACAATTTCAATTAGAGTAATATTGCAAACAATCGGCCCGAGGCTGACGTCATGAATACGAAATGTCACTAACGACCGCCTCCCCCCGGCCCGGGCGAAGGCTGAATTTTCAAGCGGGTACAAACCTCCACTAGACATGTCAGTATATGGGTATGTATGTTTTGCCGCGTTTATTGCTCCTGGACAAAGTGATATTCCCTAAATACTATAACTCGATTTTTATTTCAATTTGTTCTCAATTTAATTATATTTTTTTTTTATCTATAGATTCTCCACTTAGTAAATTTAATGCTTTGTGTTTTAAAAGCAATATTAGTTTATATTAGTTTAAAAATTACTTTAATATATGACTTGAAATTTAATAGTGACGGTAGTTTTTTATAGTTATAGCATATGAATAGTAAATGTATTTTTAACAAACATTATTTATATAATAGTGTATTATTTATTTATTTTATCCTAATATTTTATGTAATTTACATATCTTATAATAGAAATGGCATAATAATATTATTCCTATTGCAATCAATTTACAAATTATCACGTTTGTCATCATCACAAATACTGTTATGGTCCCATTAGAATTTATGTGTCGAGATCATGTCTCGTACCTACTCGAAACAGTATATACATACCTTTTACTTTACCCTAGCAAAAATCAAATATATAATCACTGTATGAAACTACACCATAACTATAAAGCCAATTATGCTGAACCATCGCTATCAAATCTTAGTATATGCTGACAGTTGATTTATGATTTTTTATAGCTCAAAAATTGGAGATGGTTCTCAATTCGTCGGGGATTTTTTTTTTAAATCTATATTTTCACCGATTACTCGAAAAGGGATAAACCATTTTTTTTTATTACTAGCTATGCCCCGCAGTTTAGCCCGCGTTATTTGAGCAAAAATTATATTTATATAACATTTACCTTACCTACTGGAATCGGATATTGTTCACACTCCTTTTATTTATTAATTAAAATTAATAATTTTCTTTAATGAACCTTAGCCTAAGTTACTCCCTACAACATTAGCTATCTGTGAGTGAGTACCGTCAGAATCCGTCCAGCCGTTTCAGAGATTAACCGGAACAAACAGACACAGACAAAAATTTTAAAAATTGTGTTTTTGATGTAAGTACCGTATATACTTTCATATGCATTTAGTTAAAATCTGTTCATTTGATTTTTTTTTTGTTTGATAAGTTATACCTTCAGATTGGTCTCATAATATTTTTATCAAAATCGGTTTAGTAGATTGGTTTTAAAATCAAAATAACTGACATAAGTATGTCATTCAAACGACTTCATTCATACGAATTTACTTTTTTTCCTTTGAAGTCGGTTCCCCTTTTTAAAATACTTTTGCTGTGAGAAAACTTTTTTTATCTGTCAAAAATCAAAAATTGACATTTGGTTGATTTCTACACTATTAGCCCCCAAGTGTGACATTACCGAAATAACATGTATCGATTGGCATAATTAAAAACCATTAACCAAAGACTTAATTAAATTAGGCCCCAGGTGTATAATAACCATAACAGGAGCAGTTCTTCATTCATTTCAATATGTCTTTTTACAATTCAAAAGTAATTGTGAAAGTCTACATGAATAAAGTATTTAAATGAATTAGATTAAATATTTTCAATTCAAGAATATAAGCTAAACCTGAAGCCCAATTATGTAAAATTGTCGCTATTAAATCATACTACATTCTCACTTTAAAGCGTATAGCGTCCAAATATGGCATGTTTTGTAAGTTATACACAATTAGCCGCTCGTTTATGGTAACTTAAGCGTATTTAGTAGCTTAGCAGCTTAGTTTAATGGCTAATATAAATAATAAATAAAAATAGATTATCATCCACCTAGCATTTTTTGTCTGCCAATTACTCTAGTCCAGTTATTGGAAAGTTACTAATTTTTACACAGAGCGATTGCCATCTGACCTCCACAACCCCTGAGGGCATGCTACTAACCGTTTAGACTAGAATAATCTTCCTACTAAGAGTAACGATCATTATCAGGTGATTGTAATAACAACTAGGACCGACAGCTTTACGTGCTCTTCAAGGTACGGCTAGATATTATAGATAGAATTAACCGGATTATAGATACATTAACCGGATCAAAATTTTGTACCCCTTTTTGAAAATTGCGCTGATGGATTATTATGAAATTTCGCACACTTATAATAAAATTATTTTTTTTCTAATAAAAGAGAAGGAGAAAAGAATTGGTATTCATCTCTCCTTCTCTTTTAATAAAAAAATATATATATTAATTTATTTTCTAATTATGCATAAATTTACATCAATAAAAAAAAACATTACACACAATATCATGTTTTTGACACACACTCTACACGTGTACTCTTTTGTTTTTTGTTAAAGTATGTGATCAAATTGAGAATAGATTATCTGTGATCAGTCTTGTAATCGGTTGAAGATTTAATGAACTACGGTCAAATTCCTACCACCACTACCACTAGTAAAAATAAGTATAAAAATATATAATCATTACACGTGTTTACGGTAGCGAAGGCTACGTACATATGTATAAAAGGTGTAGTGGTGCACGAGCGTACACCCACCCGGCGCGTCACGTACCAGCGCTAACAATGGCCGCGCGAAACGTGAACGCAATTCCTTAGGAACTATAAAGGAGACTTTAACTATTTTTTTAATGCAACAACCATATAAATGCATAAATGAAATAAATTTTATAAATGTTATATTGTTTTCTCGTTGATATTTTGGCGTTAAAAAAACGGTGAGTAAAAAATAAGTGTGAGTCGGTCTCGCACACGAAGAGTGAAACAGAGCCCTAGTGTTATATCATCTAGGAAGGTACAGAAAGTAACAAATACATATATAATACTATATACCCACTTTTTAAGTACTTTTGTACAAGAAACTCCGAACAGATAGACGGACAAGAAATGGAGGCTTAATAATAAGGTCCCGTTGGCATCCTTTGTATATGGAACCCTAAAAAAAGACAAAGTTTTTTTTCATTAAAATATAAACACTCTATTGGCTAGGTTATAAAGATACGTACATAATTATATCAAACAATGCCCGTATTCCGAATATATAATGAATGTCAATCAATTCCGTGAGATAGACTTCACAGCAACGCGTTTCATAGAACATGAATATTAATATCGATTTGGCAATCTATCTCAATTGTCGTTGCATAATACTTCGGTCCATACATTGAAATATGAATATAATACAGGATTTCATGACGATATTATTGAAAAATATGAGTTCTAGAGAAATTTGTTGAAAGGAATCATGTCACCGATTTCGTTATCGTCGATGAAAACTGCATTCAAAGATTTTAATAAAAACTTTACACGGTTCGGAAATCAAACCTAATAATTAAAAAATAGGGTATGTGTATATTTTTTCTTTTTTTGAAACTTTTTATTTTAGAAATTAATAGAGGACTTTATGCGGAATAAATGTTATTATGGCAGAAACTCTGTACAATTATAAGACAGTAAGGACTTAGCCTTAGTTATTCAAATAAAGAACACTTTTGTTGTAGCATATACTACGCAGTATATGATAAGAAGTAATGATGAAAATTTTTCAAATAGCTTCGTTATAATATTACGTTTATCCTGTACCAACTTACATGAAAGTTGAATCTAACTAATCAAGCTACAACAGAATTTATTATTATACATAGATTTTTGCTGGGGATGCTGATCCCACGAAATTGCTATATTTAGTATGTCCAGATCATTTTATTGAAAGTTATGTTGATGAAGTTAAAATCTTGAGATCAGCAAAAATACAAATAACTTAATAGATATCAAAAACCGTCAAAATATTTTAAACATCTTTCAAAATAAAAAATATATAAATGTGGCTGTACATTGTGGATGCAATACTAATTTTATTTCTCGCATCTTACTCTATTCATTTCTGCCATAAAAATTATCAAAATAAGAAAAAAATATTCTAGACCAGATCCGATTTCCGTTTTTCTCCTGATCTTTGAATGCATTTTTTTTAACTGCAAATTCGTTGACATGTTTCCTTTCAAAAAATTTCTTGAGATCTTATTGTTTCGGATTTCTCCCCACTGACCCACCTTCATGAATCAATAGAGTTTTATTTACAATTTTAGTTTATATTAACTTTAACTCTTAAAGTCTATTTATGAACTTTTATTTTTGAAAAAAAAAGCGAATTTAATTAATTGTTTTAATCTTTAAAATTGTTTTTGCGTGTCATGTCTCTCTCCATTTACAAAAAAATATACCGATTCTTAATCGAAATGGAAATCAGCAAGTCCTAACTGATAATTTTATAGTAATATCTCATGAACATCTATCGGTCAAATCACAGAGAAATAATATTGGCAAATATAAGGGTGAACCAAAAGACCAGGAACACTGGGTTTCCATGACAGAGTAAAATTTGTATTATGGGGTTTTGAATTTTAAATTAATTTAATATATGTTATTTCTTTCTACAAACTAATTATTATGAGAACTATAAATAAATGACTCGTAGACTATAATCATATTTTTGACATTTAGTTAGTGGATCATGAAACATATTTATGGTCTCCATTTCTTTGTTGTATCACACCATCAAATATGGCCATGAAAGAAAAGTATTAAATTTGTACCCACTACCTACTTACTAGCGATAGTTCTATTAACAGTAGGTAACGGGCAATAGAACTATCGACATTTGCAAATTACCCATAAGGCGATAATTACATTTGTAAGTTTTACTCCCATAACTGATTTAAAGCAACTCTGTAACCTACTAACGATACGTCGTAAGTAGTTATGAAAGCTGTGTATGTAAAAAATAAGGTACTGTCAATAAATTCTTTCAAGGTTAAGGCAATAACAAAACATTTTTGTAATTCTTCATGAAAATCGAAAAAACACATCAATTAAGTCAGATCATAAAGTAATTGATTATTCTGTTGTGGGTTAGGTTGTGGGAGTGTGTTATCACTTCTTAAAATTATTCGGTTTTTATTCATATGCATTTTGACAGTATTTCGTAGCTTTCTTTCAATTCAATCGTTAAAAGATCCACTTTTCATCATATCTTAGGTGACATACAGTTATTTTTATTAACTAAGCGATATTTTTATCCCAAAAGATTTAAACTGTTCTTAATAAGACTGGAATAATATTAATATAATAAATAAAATATTTAATATGATTAACATTATATAATATGCTTTCGTTCGTTGTTTCTTTTTTTTTTCTAGTTTCGACTGTTTGCTGTCATACCGTTGGGTTAAAATTGACATATGTACATACCTATATAACTTTGGTTATTGTGCAATCGTCCACCATAGCCACCATAGAACTGCTCTGATGACGAAGCTTGCAAATGGCCTCAACAACACAATATCATCCGTATTTTGGCTCATTGAACTTCGCTAAGCAAGTACACACTCCTAAAATTCGGCTTTGGTGACTAGATTACGGATATTCCACAAATGGTTATAGAAAGTCATCAAATAAACTAAATAGAAATTATATTTCTTTATAAAACTCGTTTGATTCGTTTTAACAAATACTATAAATTTTTGATATGTCCAAGATCTGATAGTAGAGCCGAAAAATTATCGGCTTCATTTAATTTATTTTGACACTAATTAGTATTACGCTATTAATTAAAAAAAAATGTATGAAATTTAAACATTATATTATCATGTATATATACAATGTATATACATAATAAAACTGTAACTGTCCGATGTTTACACACGCATCACGCAAAATTACTACACAAAATTGAATCCAATTTTTATGATTTTATTGTTACAGGCAAGGCCCGTAGTTCCTTCCCCTAAAATTACCTTCTTACATAAAAAGTTAAAAAAAACCTTAGACAGTATTTGGGCGACGGTACATTCAATAATAAAATGCTACATATGTACCTACATATATGTAGCCGAAACACCTATTTTCAAGGCTTTTAAAAATTCTTCCGGCGTTAATAGATATGTCACAAGGGATAACAAAATATTTGAAAAATGAATGATAACATTTCAACCCCATTTTTTTACAGCTAACATTTTCACAACAGGCATATGGCTTGTAGAATAAAACATAATATTTATTTTCATTGTATCTACAGCAAGAATTCTATCTATAACAGATGTAATAAACACATTTTGAAACATGATTCGTATTTATACTTATTTATCCAAAACAATACAAAAACATTTTAAATAAATAAAAATCAAATAACAATTAATGATTTTAACAATCATTAACAATGTCAATTAACAATCTAAGTTAGACAGGTTGAAATTTCTGCTTAAAAATAATATATTAATTATTCAATATAATATATAGTTTCATTTTGGATAACGATTTCATTATCAGGCCGAACTGGTTGGACTTGAAAGAAAAATTTTCTTTTCGTTATCTTCTTCAGAACTTCTACCTCGGTAAAACTATTTTTGTCATATTCTTCACCGTTAATAGATTTCAAATGTTTCTCAGGCTTATCGGAATCAATGTTTCCTGATTTATTAGTAGTTTTGATACCAGAAGATCTTGTCACATTATTCAAATTTAAAACTCTTGTTTCACTTCCGGATGTTACATTAATATCTTCAATTTTGTCGGGATCTTCAATACTTAATTCGAAATTACGGGATTGAATTTGAATATTGGCATCATTCTTATCACCAGCACCTTTTGGTATAGAATATTTAGGAGTAATCGCATATTTTTTAATGTAATCGCCTACATTCAATCCGGGATACGTGTTTTCTGAGGAATAAGCCATCCAGTCATCGAGTTCATCATCAAATGTATCATCGTATCCATTGTAATCGGGATTGATATAGTTGAGATGCGATAAAGGTAAATACTTAGAATTGCGTTCATTGCGACTATCGATAATTTTATTTAATAAATGTCCATCACTATATGAAAATAAATTTACTGGAACAAAAAATGTTATTTAAACGAAGGCAATTAATGTACGTAGGTATATTGTATATTTTAGGAGACAAGCGTTTGGTAAAACCTTGAGAATTAGGATTTCCATTCCCAATATCAAAAATAAGATTGTGGATGACAAGTGCGTTGAAAACGGTTCAAATTACTCCGATTTTGATGATTTAAAATGTCAATAAGTTATAAGAAATGATACTTCCTAATATAAACAAATAATTCTATTAAAAATAAATATATGTATTGTATATAAGTTATATTTTATTGTTACTAATATTCATTATTAGAAATGATCATCTTTTTATTTGTTTTTTATTTCATCATTTAAAGTATCAGACCTGCTTGTGTGCACTTTTTAGTATAAAAAAGAAACTCACCGAAAACTAAATACACAAGAAAATATGTTGAGAAAATTTCCATATTGAATAATAGGTACTGTCTTATACAAACAATATTTGTGTACTAAAACGAAATTAATCTCACCAAAACGTTATCATTCTAATGAGAAATGTCATTCAAAATAATTACTAACGCGACGATGAAACTAAATAAACATGTTTGGTAAATATACGTATGTAAGTGTTTTAAAATATATCGCCAGTTTGCAAGAATATCGTAGTAATTCAAAATTCTAACAAATGAAACTGAGTTTGTCAAAAGACAATAAGTTTTTGATGTTTTATCATGAAAAGAGTTACGATGATGAATTTTCTTTAAATCAATAAAGTTATAACATCAAGGGATCGTTCAAATTTTGCAGCTATGCACCAACACGTTAATAAAGGAATTTAAAAATCCCATTCCCTAAGATTCATCATTTTTAGTTTCATCGATACTCTTGAAAAGCAGCGATATTACAATCTACATACTCGTAGTTGAACCAGCTGCCTCAAGCCCATGACGGGCCCTGAAAACTTAACTCTTCGCCCATACAATCATATTCAATAACTTGTTTATATATCTAATAGAATCATTTTTCCTAAGCATTTAGAACATTATTTTATATATTTTTATTGGTACGTAACAAGAGCTACCACCCTGTAAACTAAATTATTTATACATATAAAATCACTTGTCCCGACTGATTCATCAACAGAGCCTAAACAGCCTGGGGCTACGAACTCAGAATTTTGGCAGTAGGTGACTTTTAAACTGTACCCATCCACTAAGAAAGGGTTTTTTGATTATTCACCCCTAAGAGGGTGAAAAGGGGTAAAAACGTTTGTATGCAAAATCTTCTGCCGTTGTTGTATTAACTTAAAACTTAATACACATACTTCTGGGTGATAGTAATTAAATGTAAAATAGAAAATGAGGTACTATTATTCCACGCTAGGGTGCAAGGGGGTTGTAAAGTTTGTATGGAGAAAATGTTTTTTTTTTTTTTTGCCGATTATCCTTAAATTCGGCACAAATGTTACTGAGGGAGAACAACGAAATATATGTATCCCTTAATTTCAAAATCATTCCTTATAGTGTCGCTAGGGGATATTAATTCCTGGAACGGTAAGAATTTCGCTGGTAGATTTATTTAGCTGAAACTTTTACAGCGTATTTCTATCAAGACAAAAGAATGAAATAAAAAAGAGTTTTTCTATATTTCCCCCCAAAACGGGTGCAAAGGGGTAAAAATTTCTGTATGGAAAATGTTATCCTGTAGTCATATTTACTTAACACTTAATACTCATTCTTCTTTGTTCTAATAATGAAATATAAAACACAAAATCATCGTATCAATATCTTCACCCCACACAGAGGTGCAATGGGGTAGTTTAGTCTACCTATATGAAGAAAAAAAAAATCTTTAAAGGTCAAAGGTGAAAATAATTCGGAATAAATTAAATATTTATTCTACACGTTTAGTAATTAAATCCCTTGACGGATGGTGTTTTACCAGTTTTTTTAATTGCTTCTATCAAACTCAAAAATATACGCGGGCGAAGCCGCGCGCAACTGCTAGTGTCTAATTAAACGTTAAAATTGATGCTCACAAACAGAGAACTAAACAATATTGTCATTATTTTAATTCTAGCCATTGTATTATATTTTAATACATGAATTACTACATAATTAAGCCACGCCCAGGTGATAATTTTATCACATTACATTCAACGTTATAATAAATATAACGTAATTTATATCGTAATGCTTTCATAGAAGGAGCGGATTGACCATCACTGCAAATCATTAAAATTAAAAAAAAATGTAAATAACCAGCTGAGATGAGTTTAACAACTATACAACTTCAGTCAATTTGTACATTTCAATGCAATCAATTGATATAAAGTCGCAAATTCCCTATGAAAGCATGGGTTTTCAATACGGATGTCCACGTGAAGTGTAATGAATGTCAAACGGTGTATTATGATCTCGGACGCGTGGCAGACGCGTGCGCATGTGACAGCGAGATTAATATGTTTTGGTCTTACCTGTGAACTCAAATATAATTCATTTTAAATAAAAGAATTAAACCTTCAATATTCCTCAATTTATTTATTTTGTAAAAAAATAAAATAACAGCTTTACTTAAAATTATTTATTTATATTATTGTATGTAATAAATAAAGGAAATTGTTGATTTTTTTTTAATTCACGACATAAAATTATATGAATATTTAAATGTTTGAGCCGAGATGGCCTAGTGGTTAGAACATGTCGATCTAAACCGATGATCGCGGGTTCAAACCCGGCTAGCACCACTGATTTTTCAAGTGCTAAATTAGTGTTTAAATTCATCTCAAGCTCGGCGGTGAAGTAAAACATGGTGAGGAAACCTGCATATGCCAGAAGAAATTCTGACACATGTATATCCGCCAACCCGCAGTGGATCATCGTGGTGGATTAAGCTCTAAAACCTTCTTCTTAATAGGAGAGGTGGCCTTTGCCCAGCTGTGGGATATTTACAGGCTGTTACTTTCCTTTTTTTAACTTTAGGGTGTACAATATAACAGTTTTCCTTTAGTTGTAACATTTGTGGCTAAGGTAAGTATCTGTAACTGTATTAAAACATTTTTGTACAACTGGCTTTAACAAAATTAAATTACAACAAAAGAACATCTACTGGAATTGGTATTTATTTATCTCCAATTTGCCATCAAATTACCACAAGCCTATTTACAGCAATTATTACACAGATTAAAACTACATAAAATATTTAAGCATTTCCACCAACCAATTATGAAACATGTTATTAACTATCACTTGCTTTACCATTAAATATTAATAGCATTTTTCGTTCTGATAAAAAGTTAGCAATAAGATAACTTCAATAACAAACTAATATGCGCATTAAGATCTCCAATAAAGTGCCTACTTGGCATAATGGAGTGCGCTCGCGGCGAGTCGCCCCTAAATCCGATAAACCCATTGTAATTACAGCGCACGATCAGCTGCCACTCGAAAAAAAGTTATAAATGTCCAACGGGTTACAGAAATATAAAAAAATTTTGAGAATAAAAATTCAGTTAGTATCACAATTGTTGCTGAATATTTTTTTCTGCTTCTTATTTCTTTGCGTTAAGTGAGTGTATCTTATAATATTATACAAAAGTTTATAAGTAAAATTAATGGAAATAAAATGTATGTATATTTACTAATATGTCTTTATTTTAGGTGTTAAAATGTAGAGAGTTCAGAATAACAAAATCTTTTATACTTAGATCAAAAATATAATTCAAAGAGGTGACTACTGTAACAAAAGTATGAAATTTCTATTTCACTATGTAATCCAAAGTTTATTACTAATTAGCTGCCCCTCGCGGTTTCACTCGCGTTTATAGTTACTGCTTCGCTCCTATGAGTCGTAGCGTGATGTAATATAGCCTACAACCTTCCTCAATAAACGGGTTAACCAATCCAAAAAGAATTTTTTAAATCGATCAAGTAGTTTTCATAGCCTGTTCATGCAAATTAATTTACAATATTAGTGTGATGATACATCAATACTTCTACTAGCTAACACCACAAATCGCCCTAATGATATCTCATGGCGTCCTAAGCATGGAGCAGTAGTGCGATGAATCAAAGATCTGATCTCAATCAGAGGGATTTGCGGCATTTGCGCCGATTATAAATCTATTAAGGGCCTGCGACATATGGACGCTGGGGGCGAAGCGACCTGGAGCCCCGCCGAGCTCCGGAGGGTGCCAAATACGTAATAGATTTTTATTTTTAATATAAAATTACTATTTATTGGAGTGCATATTTCTAAAATGGCAAAGTCTTACAGATATTTTACGCTTATTAATAATATTTTTTTAATTAAACTTTCATTTTCGACTGTTACAAGACGAATAAATAAATAAATAAATACCATAAAAACACTTACGAAAGATAAATCTGCGTTCATTTACGTTATGAAATTACCAAAAGAATCAATACTTATTTAATAACAAATTAAAACATTTTTCATAAGCTTTACTTTGAAATATTTAGTTTTTTAAGACAAAAACCTCTCAATTTAACGATTGATGTCACCCGACACCTTTCGATCGCCACAGATGGTGCTTTTATGTCAATCGTCATAATTAGGGGATTAAGGCCCCCTAATAACACGTTACATTGAATCTTTGTTACGCCCCTGAACAAATGTTCTCTATATTGTACTACAAAATAAATATTGTGCGTTGACTTGTCGCAAGTCACTCGCGATCGTGTCATTCGTGTCACATCGATCTTTGTTCCCTTTACAACAGAAAACAAAACCGCAAAACCCCATAGATTCCTACCTTCCCGTAGTAAAAATGTAACAAAGTTCAAAAGAAATCACGTTACCTTAATTGTATTACAAAAAATTGTTAGGCAGAAGCGTAACCGATATATACGCCATCAAAGCCTCTAAAACATAGAAGCGAGTAAAAAAACAGCCTTTTAAACGTTAAAAGGCTCCGTTTACCGCGGACGCAAACACTTAGCTCCATGTTAATTAATAAGTAGCTGGGACGCCGTCAAAGGGAATGCATGAATACTTGCCAAACCGACCTCCGACGGTGCTTTTAAAATCTCCCCCTCTTAATTCCAAAGCTCAGAGAAACCAAAGGTAAACTGATTATGTCGCCAATATGCGATTTTTTACAGAAACGAGCTTAAAGACTCGAATATGTGGGAGTATGTGGATGGGACGGGTATAATAATAATGGGATTTCATTGCGCTCACGGCAAGCAGCTAATTTTTCAAAAACTGAGGCTGTTCATTTTTAGTGAATGTAGCCTTTACGTATATGAACTAATACACTTCTATAATACCTTACATTTTGCAACACATAAATAATCTCTTATAACGTAAACATACAAGAAATAATGTTTTTAAACGCAAAAAATCTTTTAATTTACTGTTTTGCGTTTCATTTATTATATTACAAGAAAACATCATAATGAAACCATTCTAAATGTTCTGTTCTAGAGATCCGTGCACCTTTACGCTCTTACAATATTTGCGTATATACGTTATGATATTATTATATTTTCATTATAGTTACATTTCACCACGACTAAAAAGTCATAACATTCAAATCAATAATTAGCCGCAACAGATCGTTCGTAAGCTCTTAGAAATAGTTCAGTCTCGTGAAGTGAATTCGTCCAACTGCAAGGAGTTGATGCGGAATCATTAGCTGTAACAGTGTTAAAGCAACGCAATTACAATTACGCCAGCTGAACTTGACCTACGACAAGGATCGATGCGACCCGCTATGCAAATAAGAAGCTTCTTTGAACCGGACCCGCGCTAACTGGGGTCGAATGATCAGACCTTATGGAAAAATCGGGCTAATGGTGCATTCGTTTGGTACATTGACACGGACTTTTCTTGCATCATCTAGAATTGTTTTAATAAAGTTGTTTAAATAATTATGCTTAATAGTAATTTCTACAAATTGCACTTGTTGTTTTATTAATAAATTCAATACCTATTAAATGTTATATTTGTTTTTATTGATCCATTTTAATTTAATCGGCTGATAATAAATATTTTATTAACTTGGAATATATTATTTTATGCGATAATTTATTATTAAGTCTTTGCAACTATTTAGCATACATCAAAATATAGGAATAAGAATATGTATTATTATATTAGATTGTAAGATCTTTTAAATTAAAAATAACTAGTTAATATTATTATATATTTATTTTACTAACTTACAACGATTTCCAACAGCTGAAGGAGCATTCAAAAAATTGAAGCCTGAACCTGGCGGGACGAGCTCGTCAGGAGGCGCGTCAGCTCTCTCCCCCTCCCTAGGACCCCAGCACGCGGGACACACGCCCACTACTGCGTCCTGTCCTACGCCTGCGAGACGACGCCACAGAACGACGTTTACGCAGGTACTAATTTTTTTTTAATTCGAAAAAACGTGTTTGCCCTTTTGAGTTTTATTGGTTATATTACAAAAATACAATATAATTATATAATTCTAGATGTTCTGTTCTAATGATCCGTGCACTTTTACCCACGTGAAATATTTGCGTATATGAGTCATAACATTTATAGTTACTGTTCTAACACTATAGATTACGGAACAATATAGATTAAAGATTTATTCACTGTATTTTTACTGATTACCATTGATATGGTATAATCATAACAATATCACGTACAACACTGCCAGAACAACTTTAAAGCAAACTACAATACCTATTTATTTTAACGTTTTTATTATAATTTCAAAAAAAAGTAAAGGGCTAGATTATTTTAATTAGTATTAATCTTTCTTTTTCTTTTAAGGAGCTTATATTAAAAATATTTCATAATACATACTATTTAAAAACTAAAACAATAGCGTCACGAAATTTTGAGAAAATGAGATGTAAAATTAAGACCCCAGACGATCTGTTAAAGCTTGGCAACTATTTTAATATTTTCTCATTTTAGTTTTAATGTATACCTATATTTAAAGCGAGCTCGTGACTGCGGATGCATTGGAATGGACACAGACATTTAAATCGTAGTCACATAAGTTCGGCACAAGACGTTGAAAGAATAATATTTAGTTATGGAAAATAGAATTACAATATCGTATTTACCAGAGAAACTTAACTAAATACTACTAAATGTAAATAACATTTAATTAATCCCTATACAGTTATAAGTAATTCAAGAAATTTAATGTAGCCTTAGGTTTAGGTTTACATATGTACCTATAGGATATGCGAATTTTATTCCTTTTATCAACTCTTCATAAAAAGTTGAATCTAAAAATTAACGTTTAATATTTGGTATCTCCTATACTAAATAAATTACACCCACACACTTTGCTACATATTTATATTTTTCAGATTATTCGTAACCCTAGAAAAGAGTGTAATTTCATATAATAATCATATCTCTAGTGATGTGCCGGATATCTGTATCCGTATCCGTATCCGTATACCTTATTAATTTTCAATGATATATACCTATGCCCAATGTCATACTACATCATCATCGAAACAAAAGAAAAACCTCCACAGTGCAAATCGTAACAAGTCTTGTATCATATCACAGAAAGTATTAAATGGCATCAACTATCGTTTCAAGAAAAAAGTTAAGTTAGTAATAAGTTTTTAAGTGAGAAAGTTAAAATCCGTATTCGCGGATACGGACCAAATATCAGTATTCGAATCCGTATCCGTGGATATACATATTTCACCGGCACATCACATAAATAATAACCTCGTAATAACCTTACCAGGAACAATTAGCGGAATTAGAAGCAGCGTTCGCCAAATCCCACTATCCAGATATCTATTGTAGAGAAGAACTAGCGCGAACGACGAAGCTCAACGAAGCAAGGATACAGGTTGGTACACTTAATAATGTATAGAAAAATTCAATTTATTATCTGAAAAAAAGTATACTGTTATACGTAGATGAGGTAACATATATTTTAAATCACTTTTTTAACTTAATGTTATATGTCTGAAACTGTTTGAAACAATTTATAGTATTAATTAATATATGTTTATTGTATTGAATCTTTTAAAGCATGGATTTTAATAAAATTGAAATCAAGCCAATGACCTGCCGGCGTTGCTCTTTTTCTTAGGTGGAATTGTCGAAATATCAATGATGCGCGAATACTCGGATAATTTAATTTGGAGCGTAGGCCGGAGGCGGATTGAATTAAGGCACCATCTGTCGTCCTCGGCCGTATGAATACGAAATGCTTACAGTTACTCGCGAACGATCCTTATCTCAGTTTTAAAATTGCTCAATCCCTCGGGACACACGCTATTGATTTGTCCCCAGAGGACCTAATTCGCTACTTTATATACATACATAGAATGTGACATTTGACATTTCCCGCTGCTAATAAAGCAAAATGTTTAAATGTTTATAACTTAAAATTTTTGTTATATTCCTGTCTTTATACTAAATAATTTATCAGAACGAATATGAGTTCTTGGAATGACTCTTACAAAGACAAAGTCTCTCCTCAAAAATATGAAAGGTACAGCAAATGTCATTACATAAGAGACTTTTGCATACATTCTGCCGTTAAAAGCTCGTGAAACGTACGCACACAGCGCGTTTGGAAGTGCCAATACACGTAGGTACGTGTTCGAGTAAGTAGCTACGGTACCTACACTCGTGCACGCGCGCTTCGTAGAAGGCTATTAACGTTCAGGCGACGCTACATAAGAATGTAAACGTTAAAGACGACAGCGATGTCGGGCTCCCTCCTTCTAGAGGAAATTTCGATATAAAAATACAACGTTGCCGGGCGAGCGAGGGGTGTGGGCGGGCGTGCGGGAGGGTGGCCCCTGAGGCATTGCAATCCCATCAAATGGATCCGTAACGAAGTTAGCCGCTCATCCTCCCCGCGCGCCTCTCGACATTGTCTCTGCCCTCAAATGAATTCTACAATTGGAAATAAGAAAATGTTTTGTTGGATCCATGCTTTTTCAGTTTAAAGGAGACCATTTTCTACAGATAACACGGCGCTCGGATAAATGAGAGGGTCTCACTCGATTTTATGTTGGAAACGTCTGTCTGTTATAAAATTTAAACATTTGATATGAATACTAAATGTCTTTTTATATGATTTTATTTGCGTGTTTGTAGAAAATATTATATCTCGTATTATTTTTTTAATAAACGTCATCAGGATTTTTTTAAGTCTTAATATATTCTTAGTTTTCATATTATTTTTAAATAATTCTTTGAATTTATGTAATATTATTTTAAATTAAAATTTCACATGAAATTGAAATAAAAAAAATCTAAATACAATTTATTCTAATAATCGTTCACAAGCAGTTTTGAACTATGAAAACAAAAAACTTTAATTATAAAAGTAATGAAAAGCTTTTCGAACCATCGTTAAATTCTACCGAGAAAAATCAGCAAAATAGAGCCTCTTTTAAAATTTAGTCAATTAATTTTATTCATTTTAAACTTCATATCTATGTTAAACGCCAAAGAAAATGCATTACCGCGTGTAGAATTTGTATTAAACTAGTTTTCGCAATACCGCTCGGATAAAATGTTATATGGAAATCAAGTTTAAGTGGAGAATTTGCAGATAGAAAATATCGAATTCTTAGTTCTTAGATAAATAGGATCTTACATAGATAATATAAATCTAATCTAATATTACATAATAATACAGAACATTATTTAAGAGAATAACAACACAAAATAAAACTAATTAAAAATGGGAAAAACTAAAATAACAATTATAGTTTCATTTTAACTAGTAATTTCAACTCGAGATATCCAATAAGACATTGTAACAGATCGCTCTTAAAACGCTCGGAAATTGGTTCGTTTTTCATCACAACGCGCGCGGCGAGGGACGGATGTCGAATTGCTTTGCGAAAAAACTAATATCCCTTTTATATTCTTTCACCCTACTCTATATACTATTTATAACAAATATTATATCGTCCATATTTCATTAGATATAGAGTTCAAATTAGTAATTGCGAGCGGTGGGCTGGTATGTATCGGTTTATTTATATGGGGAGTGCGTCCGGAGGGCGTCTCCCGGCCCTCTCCCTCTAATCAGCTGTAATCACCATATCAAAGTACGCACGCCTCATTCCCGTTGACAACACAGATTACGACGCGATGTTTTGTATTTTGTTTTAGATATTACATATTATCATATTAGGTGCTCATTTCAAAGGATATCGTCGGCTTTTGGTAATTACGAAAAAGAAAGCTTCAAATATGGTTATCGTATGGTAAAGTAAATATAAATTTTATATAATTAAAAAACTACACTAAATTTTCATTTTTTAAATATATTTAAATTAAAAACTACATTTGAATTTGAAATCTTATTATTTCTTTAATTATGACTATTATTTGATTTGTTTTGTATTACAAAAAATAAGAATTATTTTAAGGCATACCTAATTTCGCATCAAGCCTGTTTTTTTACAAGATAATACAAAAAACATGTAATGTTGCCTGTAGTAAGTTTCATGTTAAAAAAAACGCACTACCATTGCTTGAGGGTAACGCTATGAATGAACGGGTTATAAAATAATCTTCCTTCTCAATGACAATTAACTAAAGCATTCTATACTCTATGCACAATTTTCAAATTTAGAAATCAAATTATTTTAACAGGTATGGTTTCAAAACCGTCGAGCGAAATACCGCAAACAGGAGAAGCAACTGCAGAAAGCTCTCGCCCCGGCGGTGTTGCCAGGCTGCAACGGCATGATGCGCAACATCCAAGGCTACAGGGGATACCAGCCCTACCCGCACCCTAACACTATCAACAGATACCCGCAGGTAACAAAATATAATATTTTTGTCTCAGTAGGAACATTAATAACCTGTAAATGTCCCTCTATAAGCGAAATTAGTTTTGCTATTAAAATGTAGGATATTGAATTTATTCAGTTAAGCTACGGATTGTTTTGAATTTTACAGACACGTTGGGATTGGCGAAAATTGAATGCAATGTACTGCAAATTACAAAATAAATATAATTTAATTTAAAAAAATGTACTTTAGTTCGTATTTATATTAAAAATGCTATAAAAAATAACAGTACTTATATACTCTATATAGTCAAAGTAAGTTCTCGAGAAATTCTATTAGCTTAACCGCTTTACTTCCCGTAAGCTTTTGATGTTACATCTACTGACCTTAATTTCCTTGCTCTATAGTATGTTATATTTTACAAAAAAAAAAAACAATATATATAATACGCCTTTACCTGGTATTAATGATTATTGAGTACATAGCGATTATATCTATTCTATTTAATTTAATTCAAATTCAAACATTGACGGTTAGTTACATTTATCATTAATAACTCATAACTCAAGAACGGCTAAACCGATTTTTATAATGATTTGATTTGTAGAATTTGTTGCGCCTCGAATATCAAATTAAATATTAACACTATAAAAATCACTAAATAATTACGAAAAAAAAATCATTTTGTCACAAATATCCTAAGGAACGACAAAGGTAACACAAAATGTATTAATTCTGATAAAAATATCGAGAGAAAAAAATCCCAAATAAACCTGAATATAATTAATTTTCTCCTATATTATATATAGAACAGATAATAAGTTAACATAAAATTTATTGATTCTAAAGCGGCATGAAGTTCGCCGGGTCAACTATTAATTATACGTAAAAAAAAAAATAACCAAGACAATATCGTGAAACACATAATTAAACATCTCAATTACTCAACGCACAATACAAGACAAACGAATGCAATAACCGCAGCTTAATAGCAAAGAAATTATTATGTGGCCGATTCGCTCGTTAGCATGCGGCGCTAATCAGTCGCTCTGATTACGCCGTAATGAGATTGCGTCATTGTACGACCGCCGAAAATAATGCAAATAGCGACGTTGGTTGGACAATACCACTCGTTATGTTCCATACGTTAGCGGATATGAACGAACGAACGGTAGGATTCGATTTAAACTTGATTGATTTCCTTGCTTACGATTTATTTGTTCGTGATGGAATTAAAATTTTCCGTTTTTGTATATTTCATAGTTTTATGTACTGTTCGACATTTTCTCTTTAAAAAATAAAAGTTAATTTTTTTTACTCATTTATGGCTAGTTCGATTATTTGAAAATATCCTTCGAGTAGCGTTGAAAAAATTTTTGAACAAAAAATTTTGAAAAAAGGAACTATCTATTGTATTTCTTTGTGTTTTATTACTACATACCAAAATTATTACATTCTAATATTTTTATGTGTATTTACTAATTAAAAATAATAATGCATCATAATAATGTATTTAAAAATATCGTAGCCGATAGTAAAGCGTACTGTAATGATGATTAAAAATCGTTTCCCGGCGTGGTAATTGCAGCGGTTTTAATATTTTCGCCTGCCATCGCATTACCCATTAGCGAAGTGTTGATCGTGATAAATTACAACCGCAGCTGGAGCAGCACGAATTATTACCATGTTTTAACATTAAACAAATAATATTAACAGACCAGGAACTGTACTTTTTTATTTTAATTTATTGTTCAGTATTTAAATTCTTGTCTAATTGTATCATCGATATTCTACAATAGCGTAGTTTTATGTTACAGATATTTACAAATTTTTAACGTTATTTTTTACTTTTCATGAAAAGATTTCGTAAATTATAAATTTAAACAACCTTTTCTTTCATTTTATGTTTCTCAACCGATATGAGAAACCATAAATGAAGAAAATGTCAATAAGAATTACCTTTTACGATCTATAACGATTTAAAATTGATTAGGTAGTAACGATTCACACGTATATACAAAACGAATATTGATACGGTACAGGTGACTGCAGATACAATAAAACCAGACTTTCACAAAAGTGAACCAAACTATGTAATAAAAATTAGCTTTATTAAAAACTGAAAAGAAGAAAAACAAGTAAGTCGAATATTATTGAATAACTATATCTTCCAATTAAATAGTTTCGTAACCGATACATTAAAGAAGAATATAAATAAAGAATATATGTAGGAAACATAAGGATTTAAAAATTTTAACATTTGGGATCTATCAAAATCCGGCTTGCTAATGGGCCCCGATTACGCAGTCAGGTTTTTTGAGTTTTTAAATTTGTTTATTACTTGTTAAACAATCCTTTTTTGACACTCTAATAAAGTAGAAAACTTTAGTGTCAAATTCTCCAGATTTAGCAATAAATTAAAAATTAAAAATTTTTACTAAATGTTTCACAATTTTTTCAACATTAACACTCTCATTTTCCTTCAGCATCACGGCAGCTACGAGGAGCTGCAGAAGGATATCTTCTCGCTATCACAGATGGGCGGAGGCTCGTACCCGATGCCGCAGGGCTTTTCGATGGGCCACAGCGCCAACATGAGCGCCGTCGGCATGCGCCAGGACACTATGGGTGAGTGATTTCAAGTATACAGTACGATATTAATACATGCAGTTACGAAATTTCATTTGTAAAGTTTAGAGTTTAGTGTCGATTTAAGTAGAAATTATATTTACATTTTTACAGTATTTTAAAAGTTTCATACAAATTTTCGTCCCCTATTTTTTCCTCTTGGGTGTAGATTTATTCAAAATCCTTTCTTAGCGGATGTCTACGTCATAACATCTACCAGTATTTTGGGCTGTGCGTTAATAGATCACTATGTCAATCAGTCAGTCAGTCACCTTTGAGTTATATATATTTAGATAATTACAAATAAAATATATTTTATTAAACATTTATTAATTTGGCTGTCTTTAAATCATGAAAAACTAATTATAACTGCACACTACAGAATATTGGTAGAGTTGAATAGCTAAAATAATATTACTTACTAGTAAGTACTGTACAAATATTCAAGGTAGCTCTTCAAAGTGACGTTTGAAGTAAAACATTAAATACAAAGTTTTATTATTTCACGCGATTCCCACCCACCGCCTAACACAATGAATAATACAAAATTAAATCGAGTACGAACTAAGATGTAAGTTTGAAGTGTAAAACAAGAAGCGGTAGACTCGCGCGGCAGCTTTCATCAACTTTCTATTAGAACCGTCAAGGCAATTATAAAGTTGCGGAGCCCGGATGATCGCAGCCTCGTTTTTATACAAATATCCCTTATAATAATGAGAAAACTTGCTCTTTGCTGGCCACGACTAAGTTCCGCCAGATGATCTCGAAAAGAAAAAAAACTTAATTAGAATTTGTTAAAGTCGCGGGATTCTTTCTTTTGTTCGCTGTAAAGTGTTTTGTCATAGCTGCGTCAAAGCGACTAAGTACTATTAAACTCGCTTGAAAACGTTACTTCTTATAAATTGTGGTCTTCTATTGTTTTTGTTATTAACTTTTTAATTTAAAATTATAGTTCTAAACGTTAAAACTAAGCGGAACATAATGTAATCATATTTAAAACTTTTTCTAGTAATTATCCTACCGCCTAATTCAAATCATAATGTCGTTCTATGTATATTGTTAATCAATTAGTACAATAATTTATTAATATTATTGGTAATATTTACTGGCGCATACATTACTTAGTTACTTAAAATAACTAACCCGTGATCGTAATTAAAAAAATGAATATAACTTTTAACATAAACTAAAAAAATCTTGAAATCAACACAATTTCTATCAGCCATCGCTTCATACACCTCTGTCGGTTAATTAGTAAGATATCAAGTGATTACCTGCGAATTATCTTAAGATATTTCCGTTAATAAATGATGTACTTACGTCAGTCGTATGTACATAGTTGAAGACGTACGTATCTTTAATTCAATGATCCTTGAGTTTGCGGCCGGAGATTATAAATCTGTGCTGCTCAACTCAAGATCTGCTAACTCGTCTTGAATATATTTAAGATGTATAACTCATGATATAAGTTTCGATAACATTTATTGGGCTAGTTACGTGTGCATACTATCGTGTACATTATTTACAATACAGATATGTTATGTGTCCACTAGTAACTCAACATAGCAAAGTTATTAGCATTAACTTTTTTAATTTAAAAAATTAAACAACCATATAAATCCAATTATTTACGTTACTACGTTTCGTACGTTACTTTTCACGGTTTTTACACTTTAATTTACACCCTTAACTTATATCTGTGATAATTTACGTCAGTTATGAGTTTCAATTTGAAAGAGTAATAAACAGAATATTTCGGGTAACTCATGGCGGCAAAGCGTGAAACGTGAAACGCCCCGAGCCGGATTCCTGCGTAAGAAAAAACCTCCAAGTAATGGAGGCGAGGCATCGTACCGTAGATATTCTAATAAGAAAATTTCCACTACATTTACTTTGGCGGGCGTCCTCGCGGCGTCTTCGCAAATATCTTATTTCCTGCGGCGAGATTGCATCTTGAGAAAACGCGAGGGTCGCCTTGTGCCTCTCCGCTCTCACGACCCTCCGGCTCGGCTACATTTATGTCTATCACTATGTGGTAAAGCCGGTGAGGGTAACTGCCACGCTGGGTTGTCTTCCTTTGCTTTACATAATACTTATACAAGGAAAATGTTAACAGAGTAACTTCAATATAACATTGTAGTGTATGTATTAAAATTATTTATTTAACTGTTATAGAACGTTAAAGCTACATAGTTATTTAATTTTCACTTTTAGCTGCGGAAATTAACTACATTTTTAAGAAAAATTAGTAAATGAATACTGCCATACCTACCTACTATTCGAAGCTCTAAAAAAGTCGTTGTATTGGATCGCAACTACTAAATGTTTGGAACATTTGTAATAATTTTCTCTGAACATAAATTATTCAAATAACTATTATTTACTAAATCGGAAAGAAAACTTATTTATTATTTTATAAAAAAACGCTCTTTAATAAACAATATAATTTTCAACAATATCACCAGGCATGAGCGCAGAGGACGAGTGGTACAACAAGTCGCTGTCGGCGCTGCGGATGAACAGCGGCCACCACGCGAACCTGGCGGCCGCGCCCATGCTGCAGTACCAGACCTAATCGCTGCTGCACGGCGCCGACTACTCGCCGGCGCCGCACGACTACGCGCCGCCGTAGTCGCCCCGGCTACACGGTCAGTGCACGCATAAAGCTTACTGCACACGTAGCGTGACATAATACGTGTTCGTTTTTAAAAGCCGTTCTAAAAAACTGAATTTGTATACGTTTTAATTATTTTCGTTATGAATGCGTAGCGCTCTGACGCTTGGTAATGATACTACATGGATAGATGTGTAAATCATAAAACGGGCCGATATGTAAAAAACTAAATTTTCTAGAATAAATTATGTTCTTTGCTGCGTTATTTTGTACTAATTTAATGAAAACCAAAGTATAATTTATTATATGCAGATAGTACCTGAGTTGTTCTTATCAGATGTTAATACTTTGTAGAACAATGCTAATATTTAAGTTTTTTTTTTTTAATTTACAAAACATTATTACGTGCTTATTAAAATGTTGTTTATATTTTAATTTAGCCCGATGCTTAAAGATGAATCTTAAAAATCATTAAGCTACACATACATATATAGTTCTACATTGGTCCATAAACTTTTGATTTGTAATTGTTGGAATTGTAATAATACTAAATTCAACATTACGTTGGTACGTCCGCAGACGTGCATAGACACTATGTATAGGTACAAAATAGAATTTTAATTTACTAAGGAACGATTGTTTCTCTATAAACGTATATTGTGTATGCTAGTCATATTGTACAGCCATTTCGAATTAAATTAATGATAAGTATATAATATTTTCGTGATTGTTGTATTAATTACATGAATTTACTCGTAAGGCTATATTTTTGACAGCTCCTTGCTCGTGAAACATATCTCACTAGTTGAAGCCATCTGAATATTTTGTTTATTTTTTCTCTTTTATTATCTTTAATATTTACTCATGAGATTTAAAATAATAATATAACGATTTTACTGATGTAATATTATACATATTATCTAATATGTTATGAAAACATTGAAATACTAAATATAAAAGCAAGGAGCTCTTATAAATGTAATAAGTTTTTAATTATTAATTGCAATACAGCCAATGTAAATACTAAACCGTTTGCATGATACTTTTAAGGCGTTAAAAGCTCAACGATATTATAATGTTAAATTATTATTATTTAGTCAAATTTTAATATTAAGATGACATTCCCACGTAACATTTAAAATACCTACATACTGGCAATTTAGATACTTAGGATATAGATAGGAAAACAAGAAAATACTAGACCTAAATATTACAGACACTAAATGTTTTTAAAAACTCATAAAATAAATTTTAAAAAGTTTAATGATCACTGAATATTATATAAAATAAACAAACTTTATATCAATTAACATTTTTTGCTTTGTATTAATACTTTTTTACAAACCTATTTAATCAAAATGAACTTTTAAATCGCCAGTTTGTAAGGAACCTTAAAAACCCGTGCCAAATGTTCACACTACTCAGTTATCTAACAAAAATCGATATCGTAGTTTTATATGAATAAGAAAAGCCACATTGTATTTATCATTTCAACTTTGTACAATATACGATGATTATAGATAAATTAAATGAAAATTCAATGCCATTTGAAGGCCATCTGTGCATTTTTGTGTAAATATTATTTATAAGAGAACTTGTCTTATAATGAACATGTGTAAAATTAAATAAATTGTCTAAAAGGTATTTTTGTTTTATTTTAAAGCTTTTTTTAATCAATATAATAATTTAATTTTAAAAGCAACTTTTCTTTTTTTTCTATTTTTTAACTAAATTTTTAGTGACTATTTATTCAAAATCAGTATTCTATTAAATGTATTTTATTTTTTTCTTTTATATCGAGTTAGGCGAGAATTACACTTTTAGGTTTTATTCTCAAACTTTCATAAAGATTGACAAAGTTATTTTTCATTCATTTACACCTGAAACTAAAAAAAAACATAGAAATGTATTTCTAGCTTTAGAAGAGTAAAATCCATCAGCAAATACTTCCTGATTTTCTATAATTATCAATGCGCTACGTTGTTCCAATTTATGTACGAGTCATTTCGTTATTAATTTATATTTTTCCTTCACGACTCAAATAAATATGACATAAGACAAGCCTACCTATACTATACTTAGTTTTAATTGAATCATTTTTTCCATAAAATTATTATTAAAAAATTAAGCTTTAGATGTTACACATATATTCCTATTTTTCTTTTCTTAATAGGGGGTCATTTCGTTTACTGTCTTATACATTGTCAAATATTATTTGAAAGGGTCTTTCGTATTATAAAATAAATAATAATAAGATAAATAATTAATTTATTTAAATAAATTCTTGATCAGGTACAGCGTATTGGGGATTGGTCACAATGTTCTTATTGAGATATCGCGCCAGGAGAGAGTACACGATGCCCTCACCACCAACTGCCTTCCAGAACGTTGCAGCGTCATGACGCAACACTTCGTTTTGACCACACTCCTGAACTCCAGAAAAAATATTAATGATAGACAGGTTGACGCAATGGTTACTGCACCTGACTGAAGTGCTAACGGTTGCAGGATCGATGCCCGCCCACGGCAATGTCTTCATAGGACATACGGATGTTTGACGTGGTCTTAGTACTTGTGTAGTGTGTGTTTCCGGACCCCCGACATGGGATCATGAGATCTAAATGACGGCCGTTGAGTGAGCGTTTATTTATTTATTTATAATTATTATCTACTTTCAATGGGACCCATATACACGTGACCTGGAGTTTACTAGCAATGGGTTGTTGCTTTCGCGTGTGGGTGCAAAAAATATATAATCACTAAAGTTAGAAAATAAAAACGTAGACAATTAATCTAATGTCTTAATATTACTCTTCCTGAACGGGTAAAAGCGTTTGATTAATAATTTTATTTTTCAGCATTCTTCCGCAAATTAGCCCGCGTATAATTAAGTTTAATTGGTCTCAAACCATATTACCTACGTAATGAAACCGGTAGAAACAACTTTTGTGTTTCAATTATACAGATTGTTAATAGATATATTGTTTTCCATAATTATTATAAATTATTGTCGCTAGATTTCTATATTGAAACTGATTTGAAATTTCGTCTCGAGAAAAAAAAATCGAAGTAAGCAAACTTTGCAAAGGATGAGAACCACAGATAAAATAAAAATTTACTATTTAATCTTATATACAGGTGCTGTAAGGTATATTCTATATACTTTTTACAACTCAGTTAAAGAAAAAATACCATTTAAAGTGTATGACAAAAACTAATTTTAACATAATTACCTTACAACCAACCACAGACGAAAATTGTTGAAACGAATTATCATCGAATTTACGACCGCCATAAATTTCGTTGTATTTAGTTTTCACGACATCGTACACCTTAAAAACGTGAGAATCCATCAAAATTTATTACAATCACTAAACAATAAACAATTGAAGCTAAAATACAATAACAAAGAGATTCTAAGCTGTTATCTATTTAACGAGGTGATTTTTTGTGAACTGAAACCTCCGAAATAGTATACTCGTTGTGTGTAATATGTTTCTTTATTTTTATTAATAATCTAAAATATTTCATTTACCTTAAATGAATAATAATACTCTATATTGTACAAAAAAAATCACTACCGTATTCCCGCCTTTTTCGTAAATATCATTCAAAAGCACAC
This sequence comes from Hypolimnas misippus, assembly GCA_037950945.1. Lineage (NCBI taxonomy): Eukaryota > Metazoa > Arthropoda > Insecta > Lepidoptera > Nymphalidae > Hypolimnas > Hypolimnas misippus. Next base: position 5,313,814 of record JBBEEQ010000019.1, read on the forward strand.
TGAAAGGTTCTTGATACAACGCTGCCGTCCAGGTTTGAGTAAAATACTCGTAAAAATCATCTATAAGGTTCATCTGAAGTTAAAAATAATAACGATTATAATTATATTGCTTTGTATCTAAGAAATAAAACACTGGAATAATAATGACATGTCTTCTGGAGATTTTTAAATGTTCTATACCGAAATGAATCAGGAACGACTCATTGAAATAAAACTATTTTAAACGGATTTAATTTAAATAGGGGTTCTTCAAAGTTTGCAATTTGTGAACATGCTTTGGATAAACCTAATCATTTTATTCGATTTGATAAACCAAAGATACTCGCTAGAGAACACAGATTCATTCCTAGAATGATACGCGAGGCTATTGAAATTCAAAAACATCCGAACTTCAATAGAGAAGATGGTTGGAGACGTTCGAACAGGTGGGATCCACTTATTACAAATTTAAAATTCCAAGTCCAACAGACTGCAAGACCCAAAGATACAGTTAGTGCCTTCTGCGTGCAACCGGAACGTTATTCAAGATACCAGCTAAGAAACCGTTGGCGGTAGTTGTAAATAATATTTCTCAAAACCTTCAAATAGACAAATGTCACCTTAGTCTACCCGTGACCACGAACGCTGTAAAGTGCTCGAAACGTCCGGATGATAAAAATAGTTAATATACGCGATTTAATCCCCGTTTAAAATAGTTTTATTTCAATGAGTAATAATCGCGAAAATCTAAGACAACGTTAAAGAAACGACACGCAGCACCTATGGTATTTTAGTCATTATGTTGTGTTTGTAATTCAATAAAACATCTCATAGCAAAGTAAAAAAATGCAATAAAATAACCTTATTTTGAAAGATCATTTTAGCCCACCAGCTATATATGGCATAGCATATTAACTTAATAAGCAAGCTGCAAATATATTTTCAACAAGGGAACTGTATAAAAAAACATATACAATATTCCAAGAATTAGAGTGTTACTCTACTTACTTTATATCTGCCAAGGAAGTTGTTGAAATACGCTTCGTGTTTTCCATACAACTGTGTGAAAGTTTCGCAGGAAAACTGTCTCTTTGAAAGGCAAGTAATAGACTCGATACAGTGCAATGCGTTTATCTGAAGCCTAAAATAGTTCTCCCGTTTATCCGTTATGAGTGTATGACCCTAGACGTAAGAAAATTTATTTCAATTATTTGACCAGTAACAGCTGCTCAGATTCAAGAACTAGAAAAGATCTAATAACCTTCAAACGTCTAAACAGATCATAATAAATTATAGCTGAGAACCAATTCTATTACATCAGCTTTCAAACAAAACAAATCGAAAAGGTCCATTCTTTAGGGAATTACGATGCCATAGACAACCACACATCAACGTTAGAATCAATCACATATCAAATTCTTTTTCTTTTTTCTTTTTTTTTGGAGGGGGGCGGGGGGGGGGGGGTGAAAAATAACGAGGAAGCAAGATGTTTCACGGATATAAAGTATTCGCCGAAGCCCATGAACCACAAATGAAACAAAATTTTTTGTCAAATTAAAAAGGCATACGAAAAGAAGAAGTTTAGGAAGAAAAAGAAGGGATTAGAGATAGGCTGTACAAAACGCAGCCTTAGTAGCTACTTTACGCCGATTTTCTGTTAGAGTGAGTTACTGCCCCGATCAAGCCAATCCCGAGCTGTAGTCAGTGGGCTCCAGCTAGGCTCTTCCACAATAAATAAAAGTAATTTAGCCCATTATATTTTTACCGAGTACAGGATGTAGCCGTGGTTGATTATGTTTTCAAGTTTTCATTGAAGTTTTTTTTTATTTCAGTTATCTACTAAATTAAAAAATTACAATATTAATTTAGCCAAATATGGTAATCAGTATATGGTAAAAGTATATGGTAAAGTGACCTATGCAGTGTACAAGATTTACTTTTATTGCCATGTTGAAGACAGTTAATTAAATAATTAATTTAATAAAAAAGGTCCTACACATGTATATGTGTAAAAAACATTTACTAGAGCAGCTTATTAATTTTTATTTAAACTTCTTTATCTTAATTGGTTACGTGTAATTTGTATATGCTCTGCAAGGTTGAACTTTAATTTGATCCGCCTGTATATACTTACTTGGTCTGGTAACAGCAGTTGCACAGCCATGGGTATGTGTCGGCCGGGACTATGGAGCTGCATGTAGTACAACGGGCCCGGCAGTGTTGCTGACTGTACTATTGGCGACTCAAACTTCATCACTGGTTGCCATCGACTATATTGATATTTAATTGTAGTGTTATTATAAATACGAAAAATTGTGAGAAAGAAGAAGAAGAAGCATAAACTATTATACAGATTTTAATGAAACTTTACAGTAATTACTTTTACGTAAGAATAACATAAAGGCATCTTTTTATTAATATACCACGCGGAAGAATCAGGGAGACGAGGCTTGTTATATTGGTCACTTTACGGTGATTTTCTGTGAGAGTGTAATACCTAGTTCCCCGGTCGACCGTATACGGGCAGTAGATAGATAGTCAATGCGCTACAGCTGATGTCTACCAAAGTAGCTAGGTCAATACAAACCTTTTAGCAATGCTAACAGATGATCGACCTGTACTTGTAACACTGGCATGGGAACTCCTACAACTGAAAAAAAAAATACAGAAAACTTTTCATTATTATCCAATATGTGTTATAAAAAGTAATGTATCGAAGCAATATTCACGTAAATAAACAAGAACTGTATGGTTGCGTGAGCTCTGAAGTAACTGGATCTAACTCAGCACTGCCTGCCAAAAACGGGTCTAGCTTGCGCAAAAAAAGCTTTGCTAGCTGTAATAAAAATAATACATACTTTTTATAAATTACTTTCATCAACCCTGACGATTTATGAAGAATCAATTACAATTTAAATTTAAGAAATGAAACAATAAATTGAACCCAAAATATTTACTTTTTTTAACTTTTACTATAGCGCGTAAAGCGCGCCAAATACCTAATACTTTTTGAAGAAGTGATTAGTGTTTCTATCTCTGAAAAAAAGCTTAATTTAGATTAAATATGGACATTCATTTAAAATAACGAGTTTCAATGTAAACATTTTTTGTGAAAACTTTTGTCAAGATAATTATTGATTGGGCCTTAATTCGAAAAATTTTATGAACTTCTATAAAAAAAACCTTTATATTATTTTTTTATTACCGCTTCCCCGACGTCCTCAGAGCAGTAATACTTGTGAAGATAGCGCGTCGCGTACAGCCGACGCGAATACTTCACGCAAGGACCGGCACCGAACACATGAGGATCATTTGTATCGAACCACGGCCCTACCACCAGACCACCGTCGTACACCAGACCACTATCATTAATGGCTGTTAAACAAACAAACGCTTCACACTCAACGGCCATTCGGGTCTCATGAACTTGTGTCCGGAAACACACACAACACAATTTCCCAGACAAGGACAAACATCCGTATGGACAATACAGATGTTTTACCAACCTATGGTCTATTTTTTTAACATGATGGTGTTGCTACACGCCTACAATCTAATTTTTTTTTTTATAAAAATTGCTGGCAAACAAGCTGGCAGAACACCTGATGTTAAGTGATCAGAGCCGCCTGTGGATATTGTAGCGACAGAGGACAGAGACAGCAAATGCGTTGCCAGCTTAAAAAGAAATAAGTAATAAAAGGGAATAGGATGTAAGGTAGGACCTAGCTGTAGCCTACTCACTACGTCTCGTACACGGGCTGTCTCTACCCGGGCAGTACCCACTCTCATGAAGTAGCTAATATCGCTGCGTTCTTATGGTGAGTGAGAGGGTCGGAAGCCTTACTACTGCTTTCTATTCCCTTTTATCCCTTATACGATTAAGTAAAGTAGTAATAAAGTGAATGAAATGTTTGATAATCGGTCTATAGAGATATTTTATACTCTAATATGTATGTTATGTAAGAGTACGGACAAATATGAACAATATTTTAATTATATGTATATTAATAACATTCTATCAATTCAACCATTTAGATGAAAAATAGACAATAACAAACCTTTAAAAGCGTTCAAATCAATAGCCTTAATTCCATAATAGAACAATGCAAAGCATGGTAGATGTATGGCGTGTAATGGCGTCATAAGACGCAGGAATTCAAGACGAGTTTCCTTTTGCGACCAGCCTTGGAAATAACACCTTCGGTAGATACGAATACCGAGTTTTTCTACACTTGCTTGAACTCTTTCATCCACCTTAGGATATTGTACTATATTATTACTTTTATTATTTATAATTTTTCTGTTGGTAAAGTAAAGCATTTCGTCTTACAGCAAAATATTTACAAGGGCTAAAGACACTACGGCTACGGCGTAAAATTATTTGCGTCGTGCGTTGTCACAAAAATCTGATATGATTATTATTACATTAAATATTTACAGTTCGTAAAGAGCATACTCTATTGAGAGAGTTATTACCTTGTCTTTAGGGGTTGAGCAAAACTGATAATATTCTATCTATCTATTTTAAGATTAGTAATCTTAACTAAAACGATAATAAACTAACAGAATCAAACAAAAAGATAATATAATCGTTGCTGGTTTCAATTTTAAACTTTTATATAAAATAATTTATTGAAAATTTACCGTTTCATTATTAAAGCAGTTTACTCTCATAGCCGTGCTGTCTTCTGGTGGAAATGGCTCAACAAAGGCAATGTTTTTGGCAGATATTCCCAATTCTAATAAAGCGGCAATGCAACTGTAAGCTTCTATACAATCCCCGTAAACCACTACTTGGTTCTTCTCACTAAGACAATAACTAGTATTTTCTGTTAGAAAAATAACTATATGAATACATTGACAAAAAAATATTTAAACAACAATCACTAAGGTAGATCTTAATGATAGCTAACTGACTACGGTTCGTTCACAGGCTAGCTCGACCAGGGCAGTATCTCACTGTCAGAAGATTGACGGGAAGTAGCTAGTACATTTAGCTACGTTTTATATTGTGAGTTAGAGAGTTTCCCCTTTCCTTTCCTTTCTTCCTATTCTGGTGTGTATTTATTGGTGCTGCAAATATTCTCGGGTAGCGATAGCCACTTAACAAAAAAATCATACCACCATACATATTGTAAGTGAAGAAGATTTAGACTGCACCTATTTAAAAAAACTTCTAATATAGTCAATATTATTATTTTCTTTATACAAAAAAAAATATGCATTTTTACCTAAATGCATTTGAACTTTAGAATTAATAAAATTAATAGCTCACTCAATATTGGTGATAAATGAAGATATGTTCAAATAGACATTGTTTAGATTATACTAGTAAAACGCGTTCAAAATCACTAATCAGTTAGGTAACTATTCTTTTTCTTTTAGATACAACTTTGGAACCTAACTTTTCTACTAAATGAACACCTATACCGCCACCCAACCACCCAACCACCAATAGAAATAGGGGATTGAAGTAGTGATTTAACTAACTTCACATTCTGTACACTGACTACACTATTACTACTACAGTTACTTCAATGGTGAAAAAATACTCAATCAATCACTTGTATCAGATATCATCCGCAAAACTTTCCTAAGAAGAGTATTGGCCTCGTACAAAGAGTTGATCAGCATCACATTTTCAGGCATATAAGGAGACACTGGCACAAAATCTGGTTTATACATTGGGTTATCCATCAAAACCCTTAGGCACGGTTTACCTTTCCTGATAAGAATATTTTCTGGTTAAATGGATTGAATGTGAAGAAACCGTTCGGTTTATTATATGATATAGAGAATATAGACATGAAACAAATTTAAGATATTTCATCTTTAATATATAAATTCTGTTTTTAAACGTAACATTACGCCTTTTTTGTTTAGCCGATACCGATAACAGTCTACGGTATAATTGCTGCCGACACAACAGCTCGCTATATCGTCGCTTAAGTTCTAGAAGTTAATTAAGACAGAGCCTAGCTTTAGCTGTACTGACTAGCTCGTATACAGACTAGCTCGTATACAGACTAGCTCGACCGAGGTAGTACCTCACGAGCACAGATCAGCAAGAAGGTAACAAGTAGGTGCGTCTCATACGGTAAGAGAACCAGAAGACTGACATTCTTAATGGTATCTTTTTGTTAGATTATGCAGTTTTTTCTTGCTCTTATAAAGGTGTTAATTTTGACTTGTGTCACGTTAGACTCGATATAATGATGTACAAATTGTAGAATAATATTATTAGTAAAATAAAGATAGTTACTATCAGTAATAAGTATGCATTATCATTAATTATTATTAAAGATATTAATTGGAAAATTATGGATAAGAATTTATGTCTCACTCATTAAGTCATGGTATTTGATTAAAGGTACTTTAACTAACTACAATGCCCAGAGAAAAAAATAAATACTGGTTGTAATAAATTATTTTATTTTTCTCTTTTATATAATCTTTAGTGTTGTAGTGTCTCCGTACATTTGTATAAAACTGCTTTAATACTTATTCAGTATTACACTGAAATTTTAACTCATAAAAGTAATCATTTCTATTTAGAAATGTACATTTAAATAGTCTTATTATTGCTTATTAATCGGTTACATACAGGGAAATTTCAAATATATCAAATACATATGATTTTTCTAACATAAAATAATTCTTATGGCATAAGTCCCTGAATGCTTTATTTACTTAAAATCATACTTGTATTAAATTTTAAGAAATTTTTCTATTTGTTCTAGTAATTCATAAATCTGTGTAACTATATATCTATGTACACAACACTTCTGTGTAGATGAAATATTGTTGGACACCTAACCAGTGCAATGTGCATTTCTGATTAAATTAGAAAAAAAACCTTCTTAAATTACAAGCTTTTAAATTCATTCATGACCAAATTAAAAGAACTCTGTAATTATGTTTTACGTGATATCAGGCTTTATGTGAAAAGTAGAGGTACACTGGTTTGTCGTTGTAAATGACTGATTATTTATAGGAGATTGGGTTCGACTTTGCTTAATATTTTTAATTGATTTTAATATATCCATATGCAATTCCAGTTTCTCTGTTTCTGTCATGTCATAAATATAGGGCAGAAATGACGTAAAAAAGTTTTCCTCTTTACTAAAATTAGACTGAAGCTCTTTATGGTTCAAATGATCTACAGTCACTCTCTCAATGTTATCCGAATCCCGCTTTGATCTTTTCATTTTCCTTGTATCATTGATAGAATTAGTGTCCACAAAATCAATAATATGGTAGCTTCCTTGAGACTCCCGTTCATTTAATTCAATACTACTTTCATCATCAGCACAGGTAATAGTGACATCCGATGTATCATTATTTTCTTGACATGTTAAGAGAAATTGAAGAAATTCAGCATACAAATACTTTTTTTTCGCCTGGCTTCCTATTTTTGGTTTCAAACTTCTTAAAAATGCATCTCTTATGTTTACCCATTTTGTCATTATAATCATACCTAAAAAAAGGGAATATACAAAAAATTAGAGATATGAAAGTTTTATTTACAAATATGGATCACCAATCATATAAATACATAGAATTCATATCAATATTTGAAAAAAGCGAAAATTATAAACTTTCCAAAACAATTACAGCAAACATAAATAAATCTTTAAAAGAACCACTTTTTATAAGTGTTTACATGTATTACACACTACATTTCTCATGGTGTTGTTGTTTATAAATTTATATCATATTCCACAAGTAGTTATCCGGTATAACTTATGAAAATTGTGATAATAAAACCATTTGTATTTCCACAACTTGAAATTTTACTGGAGAATTAAGAGGGACCCCCTATCCTCCCCACATAATTTTTTAACTCTTTGATATTGAAATATATGGGTATAGAAAGAATATTACTGACTACCACTAAGTGCTATTCTCAATTAGCACGTCATTCTCCTGTCCCAAAAAAACTCATATCTAAATCTAATCTAATCTATTAATACAAAACAAAACATTTGTAGAATGCACTTTTACACATAGTATGATATATGGCTGATAAACCAATGTAAATAAAACAGGATGAAGAAGTACGTTTTTAGATATGAATAAAATACTATTTATAAAGAACATTTACCAGTTTTTTTCTTTTCTTCCTGTAACTGATCATCATAAGTTTCGTCTAAAGTAGAAAAAATTTCTTGCCAGCTTTTATCACGCAATGTTTTAGACTTATATTCTTCAGAATTTTTATTCCACAAACAAGGTCTGGCTTCAATAAGCTCAAGTAAAGTTATTAGATCATATTTAAAAGTCATCTTGTCAATAATATTTTATCCAAACAAACCCAAGACTTAGAGAAGGAATATAACCGCTACGTTTAACAAACATGTCTTGTAAACAAAAAAATCACGATTTATGAAATTACACGGTGTATATATGCCAACATGACCAAAGATCACACAATATTATACTTAGAAATAAGCAAAGGTGGGGCTTCCATAGTTAAAAACATAGTAGAGTGAGGCTGCGGATAGATGTACCTTTTACAAGTTTTACATTGTATACCTGATTTACGTCAGTGGGCTGGTTTGAATACGAAGCCATTCCGAACTCGCATATGGTACAGTCGAGTAAACAAGACTTAAAACATTGAATGATTCAGCCGTGGTATAAGACATTTATAATCTATTTATCTTTAGTTATTTAGTCAATAAACGTATAAAGAAACGAAAGTCACAAATTTTCGAGCACTAGACACCACACTGGTTCAGTATTAATGTTTACAACTATTTGAGAAACACATCCAATATTATTTGCACTAAATATAAGTATTAATTAATGATTAAAACACATTAATTGGACATATATAATTATATAAGATCTATTTATTAATTAAACTAAATAGCTTTATTATTTTATTGTATTTTCAAATAATCATGTCACTGGAGTGTTTAGTATTATACAAAAATTAATAAAATAGATTTTAAAATTAGCCTAGAAATAGTACCACCCTATTTTTCAGTGTTTGTTTAAGTTTTTTGTTCCATACAAGGTCTTTATAGTAATTTATCGGCTAACATGATATAGATGTGGGAATAAACTAAATATTTGTATTATAGTAATTTAAATGAATGGTTCCATTTTTTTATGCATGTAACGATGAGTTTTTGTTTTTTTATTCAAAACAGTAGCCATACCAAACTTGCATTTTCCTTAAAAACAAATTTCGATCTCGGAATGTTAAATAACTTTAAAATATCAATAGTTAATATAGTTTTGCGGCAAAAAAGCAACTCTTTCTCTATAAACGTTTTGTCAATATTTTTGCAACGAATATAATAAAAATAGTATTTTAAGGTAAAGACAATTAAAATTGACATGAATTTTGTTAAATTATGTTATTTCTCATGAAATCGCATTGCAATTGAACAATTTATATGTGTTTAAAGATATATTTTTCACATTTGTTTATTCACGTCTGTTGTGCCTGTGACGATATTGTATTAGGTCACATAAAATTATTTTTTAACATGTATATGGGTTTCACAGCGTATAAAATATACTTTAAACTGTTTCTTAAGGTAATTTATACAATTTATAGTATAAAATAACTAAATCATTGAACAGAAATACTTTTTCGTTAATCGTAGATTTTAATAAATTTTCACCTCTTCTAAAAAAGCAATTAAACTATTAGTGGCTACTTTGTGTGAGATTTCTACTTTTCTAAGGTACAGCTATTTTATTGCCCTATTCCAAATTTGTGTCCTATTACTGAATACCAAAAATCACTTGCTTTATTCACTTATTTCATAGTGTCTCATACGTTCAGATATTGACAAGAATTTTATATTTCATTTCATTTTAAAACGGATATTTTTTATATTATACTATAATACCTAGTTAATGAAAAAGTTATAGCTAAATATATTTACTCGATTTCCTTAGCCAATTCTATCGAATCTTTCAAATAGTCGGGATGTTGGAACTGCTGACCACATGCGAGCACGAGCTCGTCGTAGAACTTAATGCCTCCGCCCTTTAAGTGAATGCATTTCTTCTTTCTATTGATAAATAATATTTTTATATTATTCAACGTCCACATGAATGCATAGCTGGAGTGCAAACAAATAAGTATTTAACTACTCCCAAAACTAATAGAGTTAGACGAACTGTTGTTCTGTTCTGTATTGAACTGTAAGTTTAAGAATCAAATCATTAAAACACAAGTAATTAATTGAAAAATCAAAAACCCGATTGCATAACAAGACCATAGAGAATCGTTACTAACCAACTTTAAATCATTATAGATTCTAAACGGTTATTCCGATTGAAAAATAATAGATAATAAGAAACCTAAAAAAAGATTTTAAAATACTTATTCAACTTAACCACTTAACACAGTTGGTCGATTTTCATTTTTTCTTTTTTATATTATGATGTCCAAAACCGGCCATTTTGATTTTTCGAATTAATTATACTTTATATGACCTTCACGCCGTTATGACGAATCAAACGACGTATCATTTATCAAAATCGGCCTACACGTTTGGTCGTAAGAGTGCTACAAACATTTATGCATAGACTGATAAACACATTACTTTCCCTTAGGTCGCGCAGTCGGGTAAAAACTTAAATCAATGCAAAATCAATGACGCGTCCCTAACAATTTTTTAATGAACTAGCTATGTAACCATTCAGATAATCTTTTTCAATAGAGAAGAAGCCTTGTATGCAATAGTAAAATATTCATGAAACATTTCGTATTTACTTCTTCTATACTTTAAACCTTTTCATATAAAGGAAAAGAATATTAAAACAAAAGTAATATTTTCATAAACCATTTCGGTATTTACTAAATTTTTATATAACTAACCTATCAATTTGAACCATGACAGCCGACATGATATCCACATAGTAATAGAAGGGCAGACTCTTAAGATATGTGTCGGTGTATCGGCCATCACGCGGTACACAAGTCTCAGCCGCTCGCATACAATCAGGTACAGTCGGCAAACCGTGTTGAGAAACGAGAGTTATGTTTGTAAATGTGAGATATTCGGCTGTGGGTCTGCAATTGAGCAAGTTTAAGTAGATAAATACATTCGCTAGGTGATATCTACTAGAACAATAACATAACTACTCTCAATAGGATATGTGCCTCCTACTATAGGACGATCTCCATATTTGGAATTTTTCTTTAATGAAATTATCCATGAATAGACTTGGAAAGCCTGTTTTGGACATCAACCTCCTTTCATGGTGATATGAGGTATATTGTATTTAATTTCTGTAGGTTTTTTAAGACATTTATTACTTCTTCAACATTTTTTTCTTAACTTTGTTATATACATTTTTATAGAATATAGAGGTAGAAAATATTATGAATCAATCTAACGCTTATTCCAACAATTCTCAAGTTTCTCAAGAGTGACGATAAAACTACATCATGAAAACTATTTTAATAAAATGTATTATGATCTTAACAAAGTGTTATAAAGTAAAATAATTTCGTATCTTAAGAAGAATAAAAATACGTAAATTCTTGCCATACCCTAAAAGTAGTGTTTCAAGGAAAGCAAGACCCGTGCGACTGGCACCAACTACAACAATACTGCTATTGACATGCACCTTCGGGAGACTTGTTAAAGGTCGCTCCAGAGACCATAAAGCGAACGGTGTTGCACTATAAAGTGAAGTAAAGTAAATATCCTGTAAATATTCCACTACTTTGCAAAGGTCTACTCTTATATAAAGGAGAAGGTTTACAGCTTAATCCACCACGGTGCTGCACTCTCTCGGCTCATGCATCATCCTCACTATGTTTTCCTTCACCGCCGAGCACGAGATGAATTTAAACACAAATATATCGCGTGAAAACTGAATAGTGCTATCATCGGTTGAGATTGTTGTGTTCTAACTAATAGGCCATCTCGGCTTAACTATGACAAAATTTACCTCGCTAGCACTGTGAAATATAAATATTATCCACATGACTTGTATGGTAACATGATTTTAATATTGTATTTAATCAAACTTACATGTCTTTAAATATCTTGTCGAGACATTTATTGCCGATTACATTTGGCATCGATCGACGCGGGCGCACCGGTAACATGTTACTCGCTAAGGACATGAGGTTACGACTTGGACTCTAAAATTTCAGATTACATAATTCACTTACACTCTCAAAATACTTTGAAAAAAAAAACACTTTAGAAATCAAACAACAGACACTGCCAATTTTTTGACAACGATGATAACATTCAATAAATAAAATTGCCATTACTTAATCTCTGTCACATTTTTTACGTTAATTCGTTTTGGTGGAAATCATTTTAATTAGTTTCGAAATATTCGAGATAGTATAATACAATGATCCTAATGTGCTCCGATATGACACGTAGAATGCCTTCAGACGACGTTGCTTAGCAACCAGCTAGCACACGACAGACGAGTATTTACGGTCCAACAAGTCAATTGACGAGCTGCTTGTCACAGTTGAACGTAACTTATGTATAGTTATAAAATATAATTAACCAAAGAATTGTATTTGAATATCTTTTTGGTCCCTATATTCAAATAATTAGACTGTTTTTTCTTATACTAAACTCACCGCATCTCCTTTAGCGAAAAGTCTGCAGACCCAGAACAAAGTTGTGTATTTCGTCTGCCGCAATACATCTCTCAAATACCATCGTCCATGAGGGTCCATAATTGGTGACATTATACACGCTAAAATCTACCATAAAACAAAACATTTGCCCACTACAAAAAATTGACAATTCTGATGTCTGTTGCGTTTAAGTGATGACACGAACTTGAATCACACACACACAATAAATTACATTAACAATGAATACCGCTCCATTAAAAAATAAGTACATAGTATATTCAGTTGTTGTAGTATATTCAGTTGTAACGACTTTGGAAAAATTTTCTCTTTTGTTAAAGGGAAGAAATTTTAAATAGAAAAAATTCTGTAAGAAAATTTCTCATTTTTGAAATTAGAAAATGTTATTCCTGTGTTGTTGCTTACGTGAAATCCCATTGCGTACCTACATAGCTACTGACTTAAAAGCCTGTTTTAACTTTTTATATTATTTGGACGTACAATAATTACATAATAAATAATCATATAATCAACTCACAGATCCATCAGTTCCCGATCTCCTGGGTTCAGCCTCCAAATCATACTGAGTTCTAATTGAAGTAGCATCTTCTAAAGGACTAAAAGACAATCATTACATTTCCTTTCTTTAAGTTATCCTATTTATTATGATTTTATGAAAGATTGTTAAACAAAATGCATATATATTTTGCAAATTTACCAACGATATACATAGATGAGGTACCTATATCGTTGGTTCTGTCGATACAAAACTTAATAAATAATATACTATATTTTATAAAATTTCGGATTACCATAAAAATATACATTATATTACCCCAGTACAATCAGCCCTATCGGTTGATTTTGACTCAGAAAAACATAAGAGGACAATGATTTTGAGTTAAGGCTTGTTTCAAACAACGCCATCAAATCTTCTTTCCTAGGTGCATGTTCCAACACATCTTTCAAATTCGGTACATCGTATGCTTCTGCTTGCCTTATTCTTACATCTCTTGAAAAATATTAATAATTATTATTATATTATCCCCTTTTAAATATATATTCTATACCTGCATATAATTATGTTGGTAACTGCTTACCCCCTTACTGAGTTAGCGTGAGCTACATATAGAGTTTCATTCATGAATCGCATTCGAAAACTAAATGGCGTCACGAGCTGCAATTTTGTTTCAATTTATCATAATGACTTTAAACATAATTTATGTATCTACTATTATTTGTTTAAACTCTGACTGACTATCTGACTAAGAGACAGCGCACAGTGGAACTGATGAAGGTTAAATTTTGTACCAGAGGTTCTTATACGCAGGTTTATTGAACAATATAACTACGTGTTCCGTAATTGATCATTTTGCAAGCATTTTCTAAAATTCATCACCAAAATTACTTAAATAGGGGATAAAGATATATGTATATGGACGTAGGTCGTATGTCCAACGGGATTTCCTACTAGATCGACCTGGACACACAATAAATAATGCTTAAATGTTTTATATAGATCAACATAAATTAAAAGAAAAACAAGAAATACCGTAAAATGTTCTAGAAGCGGGAAACACGTGTGACTTGAAGGAAGACACATAACACAGTAATCTCTATCGGGAAATAGTTCGTAAGCTGCTTCAAGCATATCAAAACCATACCTGATTAATAGATATATGTATGTAATAAAGCTAATAAATTTCGTAAAAAAAATCAAAAATCTTTGTGTAAAAAATCTTAGTCAATCCTTTTTATATACAGGCTAAAGGCAAAGAACAAGATAAATTAATAACAAATCAAAAACCCGACTATGTAACACGACCATCTGCAGCCAGCAGTACCGTATCAATATCAGTTCTGTCTAAAAGCCTATAAGTGGGAATACCCTTGACATAGTTGGTCGATTTTAATTGTTTTCTTTTTCCTATTATGGCGTCCAAAATCGACCATTTGATTTTTCCAAACCTTTATACATTCTATGACATTCGCGCCGTCATGATAAGTCAAATGATGTCTTTCATCAAAATCAGCCCACGCCTTTGATCTAAATAGTGCCACAGAGGTACAAACCCACATACATACATACGCTGATAAACACATTACCTTAGTATGTGTCACGCAGTTGGGTAAAAAGTAATGTTTTAACCTATTCATTAAAACATTCCCTGTACATAGCCTTTAATTTAGATTATCCCAAATTACTAAGAGAAATATAAAATATATTTTTTTAATTAAGCATATGTTGACACACCTTTCATCGTAATCGGGATGCATTGCAAACAATTCCAATAAGAACGCATTAGGAGCACCAGTGTAGCGAGTGGGTTCCGGCATTTTACATTGTGTTACGACGTTCGATATAGGACTTGCTATTATTGTTAAAAAAAAAATAATAAAAATAATTTATACAAATGCGCCCTTTCAGTTCATATAATAGCAAGAAGGACAAAAAAAATATTAAAGTAGAAATTATAATTATAATACATTAGGTTCCTGCGTTGGATCATTGCTTTGAAGAAATTTTCTAGTGGTTATCTTCACTGGGACAAATTGCTATGCCCAAAAACTAGAACCCTGTAGGTTTTCAATAAGAATCAGGTAAATTAAAAAAAAATGCTAATAAGAGAAATACTTACAGTGTCTTTTTGGTGTATCCTTGACAAGATATTTATTATCAAACACAGATTCTTTTCGATGTTGCGGTTCTATACATTCTTCTGAAAACCTACACACGGTTTTATTGTTACTTAACAATAATAACTTAACAAATACCAAGTTCTTGAACAATTCTATGGTTTCTTATTATGTCATGGGACAAACGACGTAACATGAAACTTAATATCTGTTCACTTAATGTTTACACATCTATTACGCCAAAGAAACCTACCTTTGTTTCTTTATAAAGTCTTCATTGGTAAAGAGACGCGGCAATCTCAACAAGTCTGTATCGATGTTTACAATATCATACTCCAGTTCGTCTTCCTCGTCTTCTAAAAGATGCAGTATGTCTAATTGTGAGTACGGCAGCTGATGCGGACGAGGCTTTGCTTCTGTTTCTTTTTGAACATCTTTGAACGCGTCTTCTTCGAATACCCATGTAACCTAAAAATATATTCTTCTTAATCCGTAGTGTTTTTGATACATTAAATTATTAAGCGCTGCTAGTAGATAATATTTTAATATTTAATATAATAGTGATTAAATTAAATACCCTCGATTTTGTTTCCTTGGTTGGAGGTATATCAGCATTAGACTCTTGTTTAGATTCATAAACGTTACCAGTACCTGTAAAGAAACTGACGCAAACACGATGTTTTTTTGTTTTAGTTTGTTTAGTTTTACTGCTTATACAAAAGGGAACTAACAGCCTATGAATATTTCACAGCTGGGTAAAGGTCTCGTGTTTAATTAAGAAGAAAGTTGGCTTAATTCATGACTCTACTCCATTTCAATCACCACAGATTGGTTTGCGGTTTACACAAAATGATGCAATCACAATTATCAAAAGTTACTATTTTTGGAGTATATCGATTAATTGCTGCGATTATTAGGTGTAATGTGGTAAAATCTAACTGGAGCCTCCCACTGACTACTTTAATATAAAATATGTATTATCTAATTAGATACCCTTATTTTTATTTATACCTTTTCTGCATCTACTATTGGCTGGGATATACTCTTTAGCTTTAAAACCGTACTGCAGTTAAAGCACTCTTTAAAACAATTTTGTACCAAAGATATAAAAATGAAATATCTTCGTGTATGTTCGTTTTAGTACCTTATAGCGGAATCATGTTCTCGAGGCTTTGGTGGCCTATCGAGGTGTCGGAGACCGGCGAAAGAAGAGAGTTCGTAACTCTCCTCTAAGGCCTCATAATTGATCTGAGTGTTTAGGCACATAACACCCACTGCTAGCTCTTTGTGCTAAAATTTTAATTTATTGGTTATACTCATTGGTTTTAAGCGTTAGATAAACACCTATAAAATCCAAAAACCTAACTTGTCGCACTTTAGTCCAGTCGGATACTTTATTAAATAAGGCCTAAACGGTTATTGTTAAGTTATCTGTGGTTTTCTAGCCACTAGTTTACTTGTAATTATGAATATATTTGTGAGAGTAAAGACGAGCGGTTTATCCTAGAGAGAGGGATGGTGTGTACTGCCGATGTATAATAAATAACTGATCAACGAGCTACCATAGACAAAATACAGTATTATTAACATTTATGACATTATCCTAACAATTATATTAATATTTCATAAATTATACATAATACCTACCATAATTATTTTAACTTCTACAATTAGGCGAATCTAAAGATACATCATTATAATATTAAAATCCAATTACTCCGCAGATAGTGCCTAAAAATAGAATCATTCTACCCAACTTTTGAAGCAAACGTGTAAGAGCAATACTACACATACCTCACATACAAGCAGAACTCGTTCGGACTCAGGATGTCGCGATATGAGCTCGCTGATATAGAAGTCACCATAGAGTTCTCGTAAGCGTATCGAATGACGCTCTATTATGGGAATTAAATCGTCATTGTCTTCTTCACTGTATAGTAAATAAGAATTAAACATAAATATTAATATAGAACATTAATATTATCCTTCTGTCTTCACAAAATATACAGAGAAATTAAGTTATTAGTTTGTGTTCTGTGGCGTGGTCAAGAAAAGCATGGCATACCATGCTTTTCATGCACAGACATTCAAGTATTAGAAGTGAATTAATCTTGTAAAATATTCACCTCAATTTAGATTTTAGAGGTAAGAACTTTACCACTTCCATTTTATTTTCACTAATCGATACCAATGAAAGTGTATATGCTGATCAAGTGATCACCTTCATCACTTGACGTAATAGATTTTTAACCGACATCAAAAAAGGTTCTATGTTCAGCTGTAAGCTTATTATGTTTTTTAACCTATTTCTACGTGTATTGTGTTCCGATTTTGACTCTTTTGTTTGAAAGGCTATGCTTCCTAGTTAATTGTCAGTATCTGATGCTGAGATTCTGGAGAAATTGGTAAACTCTTCCGAACTGACTTTAACATATTGTAAAAAATATTTATTAGAGGCAAAGGCCCCCTCTAATCTTAATCCACCACGCTGCTCCACGGCGGGTTGGCGGATATACATGAGTCAGAATTTCTCCCGGCACATGCAGGTTTCCTCACGATGTTTTCCTTCACCGCCTAGCTCGACATGAATTTAAACAAAAATTTAGCACTTGAAAAACCAGCGGTGGTAGCCGGGGTTTGAACTCGCGATCATCAGTTGAGATCGACATGTTCTAACCACTAGGCTATTGCCCTTAAAACTCTCTCAAACTATATAATAATAAAATAATTTCTAACACGGCGCGTCGTATCCTCAATCGAGGACTAACGTCTCTGCGCTCCGCTATCCACAGCGAAGGTAGCTGGTCGCCGGGAACGCCTCGTTCTAAGGCCTGGGCCCGCTTGAACGAAGCTTCGGAGCGACTCTGACCCGGCACTAACACTATAATTATTTCATTTCTGTTAAGTAATATTTTTAGGGTTCCGTACCTTAAAAGGAAAACGGAACCCTTATAGGATCACTTTGTTGTCCGTCTGTCTGTCTGTCTGTCTGTCTGTCTGTCTGTCGGGATGTCAACCCTTTTTTCTCAGAAATGCATAGACGTATCATGTTGAAATTAATATCATATACTCAAGTCTACGATGACATGCGGCCGTGAAAATATTAAAGTTCTAAGTCAACGCAATCAAAAGATAATGGAAAATATGTCGTATATTTTGACCATTTTAGCGTTTTCGCAAGGGAATCAAAACCTATAGGGTACTTCCCATTGACCTAGCACGATGAAATTTGGCAAGAAGTAAGATCTTATGGTACAAATAAAGGAAAAAATCTGAAAACTGAAAATTTTTGTATGTATGTTTGTCTGTTTGTAATTTTGTCTTTCAACCTTTTTTTCAGAAACGCGTAAAGGTAACAAATTTTTATCAAAGTCAAGTACTCAGAGTTGTAATTACTAAGAGCTGTGAAAAAATCAAACTTCTAAGTTAACGCAATCAAAAGATACGGTCATTTATATCACATATTTTAAGTATTTTAGCGTTTTTAACGTTTTCGCAAAGGAATCAAAACCTATAGGGTACTTCCCATTGACCTAGCATTATGAAATTTGGCCAGGAGCAAGGTCCTTTAGTATACATAAAGGAAAAAATCCGAAAACTGTAAATTTCTGTTCGTGTGTCTGTCAGTCTGTACGTCTGTCTTTCAACCTTTTTCTCAGGAACGCGTAAATGTTTCAAGTTGTAAATTGATCAAGCGGAAAATATATTAATCTTAGAATTAAAATTATATGTACTTGTAACAAATTAACATAGAAGTTGACCATGGTCAAAAAAACAATTTTACAAACACTGAGAAGAAATTTGTATCAATACGAAAACATTAAA
Source organism: Hypolimnas misippus (assembly GCA_037950945.1). Taxonomy (NCBI): domain Eukaryota; kingdom Metazoa; phylum Arthropoda; class Insecta; order Lepidoptera; family Nymphalidae; genus Hypolimnas; species Hypolimnas misippus. The sequence goes on from JBBEEQ010000019.1 coordinate 5,332,838, forward strand.
AAGCAGCAAACCTTTATAAACAACGCAATGTAATCTATATATCGCAGCTAACAAAATGATAGCGCGATGCAGCGTACAGCTAATGCCACCTATTACAACATTATGACATTAACTGTGATATAATTCTGCTCGATTAATAAAAATTTTTATTTTAATTATTATTTAAACGCGCTAAAAATAATAAAATAAACTTTTCATTTAAAAGTTTTATCGTCGATTTATAACGTCATTACGTAATTAACATTCAATATAAGAGCTTGACGCGATTTGATTTAAGTACTCGTATTGACTTAGTACGAAAATTTTAAAATTAAATTCAAACAGATCGAGTTATTTAATTTAATTATTCATCTACACATATAAGTGTTCTGGTTATTAGTAATATAATTAGTTATTTATAAATAAACAATTAGTTTTGTTCGAATTAAGGACTAATTATTTTCGTCTTGGCAACACTAATATATATTTCGATATTTTGATTGATAATGTAAATCTAAATATTTTACGAACGTAGTGCAGGGGTAGTGGAGTGTAGTAGAATATAAATAAAAATAAAACAAGAATAAAATATAATATAATTATGTTGTTAATGTCAAAGTCAACAAGTTAGTTCATTGAAATTGTCAAGAGATGGCGCTAGGTGTATCCTGAATCGCGCTATAACTTTTTTTTTTGAAAGTATAAGGTGTATTAGTACTTAAAATAAAATTTTGTGTTTCCATGGATTGCATCCATGATCGTGTTTTAAATTAAAGTGCTCCTAAGTAGTTTCAAAATAGTTTTTGGGACGTGATCCATATTTACATTATATTTGATTATATTTAAGCGACTTCTAAAAAGGAGTGTTTTCAATTCGACCTTGTATTTAATTTTTTTTTTATGTTTGTTCGCCGATTACGCCGCCATTTGGGTACCGATTTTCAATTTTTTTTTTGTTTGTAAAGGTATACTTCCAAGGTGGTCCCATTGTCTTCAGGTCAGGATCAGATGATGGGATCCTGGAGAAATTGAGGGAACTCCTCAAATATTATAGGCAAGCGTATACCGATTTAGGTATTTTTGATAGTAACTTATGTTGGAACTGATGATGAAGACCACAAATGGCGTAGATGGGTTAGTCTTATATAGATTTCTATAAGTTTGTACGGAACCCTCGGTGCGCGAGTCCTACTCGCACTTGACCAGTTATTTTTTTATCTTGTTACTAAATATTCCGTGCGGTTTCACTCGCGTCGGTACTACCATGGTACTATCGTTTATGATTCCATATTCCACTTCTAAGAAAATGGCGTCTAAACATGTCAAACCTATTCTTAACAAATATGTTTGAAGAAATACATACCCATCTTTTCTTTTATTTTTTGATAAAAATTATAATGAATTAAAATCAGACTGATATATAGAATATATTATCAATTAAAAAGTTTTTAAAATATTTGAGATTATTTTAAAAATTGCACAATATGGAACGCACTTGGAATTCGAACTTATTAATTAAGAAACATTTTTCCGTACTTATTTAGTTTATATGACTTAATTTTTTTTAATAATGTTAAATAGGTGATGCAGTATCAAAATACATCTCCGAATTTGGCTTTTTGTGGGTTGACACAATATTGCTTATCAGCAGCTAATTGTCTGTGCCAGGGATCATAAAGTGGCGGATCAGACCGCCTATTTTTTGCTTACCTTAGGTAAGCAGTAGAGTATATTACAGAACCTCAATTTTCTTAAATTCAGTTGCTATTGAAAATTAACTTGGGTTACATGAAGCGGTATCTCCGGTAAATTTAACTTCAATAGCCTACCATCAATTGTATGTAAATCGAAATTTTAATATTTACATATTTATGATTATTATTTGGTTTTAACAATTTAAATATACTCCTCTTCAATTGACATGATAACTCAAGTAAAGTGAAGAGGAGGAGGACAACGAAAGTAGAAAATCTCAATATTTTTACATTATATAAGTGGTCATTTCTAAGTTTTCTTAGTGTCTTAATGCAAAGATACTCTTCGACTTCATTATATATTTGTGATAGTAATATAATTATACTTTAAAATTAACACTTACATTGATAATTAACCAAAGACTTCATCATTCCGATGTAGTGTAAATAGGGATCGTGCATAAATACAGACTTCAACATGTTATCGACCACTTCGCGAGCATATACAGGATTCCAGCATAGCAAATGTATGAAGAGTGTGTTCCGTGCCTTTAAATCTATAGCTCTAACAATATAAAATTATCTTATTTATTATTAGACTATGTATAGTCAAGTATTATTATGTGTATAATAAAGTTTAAATTTACTTAAATTTAGTCCAGACGAAATCCTCCCAAGCAGCTGGATTAATCGAGGGTGCTAAAGGGTAATCTTTCAACACTAAACAGCCAACGATCGTTTCGTTTATATCCAGCTGGCATATTGACAATATGCATGTTTCACTGTAACACAAATGTTTTTTTTAATAAAATAAAAACTCAAAAAATTGTATCTAGTCAATTTTCATTAATTATAATTATATTCGTTTGTATTATTCTTTTTCATATAATACTTACATGATGTACGCAATATCCGAAGATTCGTGGACACGAAAGTTATTCGCCATAGACTCGGTAACGAGCGATATTATAGTTGGAGCATCCTCTACCTGCGCGAGCCGCAAACGACCTAAGGGCACTGCACGTAAAATCCTAGACACCATGTTAGTAGCAGAGTAAAGTAAATTGTGAAAACTTTTTCGAAAACAATTTGATGCAAAAAATGCTAGGTCAATTTCCTGACAATTAAGAAGTTACTTAAAGATCAATCACATTGACATTTTATTTCTTGTTTCAAAACAATGATATTCCAGAAAATTTAAAAAAATAAAATTCAATTTGCTAAGTTTTATTTTAGATTAATTAGATATTAGTTGCTTATTTATTGTATAATTATGTTAAGCGATATCTTCGCTATTTAAGACCTAATTTTAGTATTTTTTTATTAAAATATTGCTGATAAACAGAGAAGTTATCTTAGATCTATTAAATTTAAGAGAACCAGGCCAAACTAAAAAATAAATAATTACTAATAATTATCATCAACAAATATTCAACGAACGATAACAAAGCACTTGCAATTAACGCAATTGTAGTAAGGAGTACATATTTTAAGAGGATTCGATTATTTAAATATAGGTTAAAAAATTATTGAAGTTATTCAAAATTAATGTTATAATATGGGATTTATAAATTAAAATAAAAAATCCACTCATATTCATACAGACTTATGTTTATTTAATATACGTAAATTCAAACATTACGAATGTTAGAAATTCATAGAAAATAATAAATCGATAAAAGCACTGCCAGGACAGAGTCGCAATTAGCTGTTTTGAGCTTACACTTAAGAATAAAAGAAAATTTATTAACTAAACTGATCAATATGCTTAATATACAGAACACATAATATTCTAATAAAAATAATTTAATTCTGTAACAAATTTTCTACTAGTTCTAATTAGCATCAATAAATAAGATGACTTCATTCTGTGGATTTCTTTGGAGTGATTAGGTTTACGTGTGCCATTTGAAACAAACTTCATTTCAAGTGTCGTCAGACTGGTCGCGCCCACGAGAGCGCGTTAAAATTATAATTTCATATTTACAATATTCCGTAAGGAAGAGAAACCCATGACCCAAAACTTAAAAATAAAATATAAATTAAAATTATCGCTAAAAAAATTAAACTACTTTTGACTATTCTTTACGAAATAATAATTAGTGTTAAAATGAATTTGAAATATTTTATTTAAAATATTGCTTATCCAATACGATTATTGAAAGGTTTTTTTTTTATAATTAATTCAAAATAAAAAGTATAATATTGTAATTACTTCAACCAATATTTACTTATTTTTTTATTAGAATATTTATTATAATTTTCAATCACACCGGCCTAATATATCCCCGACATACAAAAAAGAGAAATAAAACTTACACGAAAACAACATACAAATAAAAAAATAAAAATATTGCTTCACGCAACGAATTAGGCGGAATATTCTGAATGTACATAAAGAAATTCAATTTTTTTTATCAGTACCAACAAATTTAGCGCATTGGAAGAACACGAACTTGATTTTCGAGTACTCAAACCAAGTGCTTATATACAAAATAATATAAAGCAGAATGAATACAAACTCTACATTGGTAACCACGTTCTCGGCTCAGTAAAACCAATCATCTTATCAGTGATGTACGAACATTAAAACTAGTAAAGATTATGCTTATAATCGTATTAAAATCCATTACTGTAAAGGAACTTAAAACCTAAGCTAAAATTTGTAAACCAATACTAGGTATTGTATATTTCCGCGTAATCGTAAGTTTTGTATGAAATGACATGTCTTTTAGGTGTACAAAAATATCATCAATATTCATTATTTATTATCTATATTTTCAGTACCTACGAATTAAATTAATCTATATAAGGACAAAATTGGATTATGAAGGAATAAGCAAAAAATGTTAATAGATGCTTTATGTTATAAATAAGTTAAATCATCAACAAACTGGTTCCCGGAGATATATGCGACGTAATTCAGACATGCATATAAACTCCACACAAGGTTAGGACCCCATTTCAATTTGATTAAATGGCATGGCACCGTTTTTTTTTTTTTAGATTATATTGATTTATTTTATTTTTTTAAATATTATTCTTACTAAATATAAGAATTACAAATTACAATTTGTAGAATTTTAAAAATTTCGAATCAATCTTTTACGTAATTGAGTATCGTCGAATAAAATCTTGACTACATATCAAATATACCTAATTCATTGTAACTTATCTTAAAAACTGAAAATGATATAATTAAAATTATCGTACTACGTGAAAACGTCTAGTTAACTCTTACAAACTTTAATTACAGATTATTTATAACTTTAGAAAATTGATATTAAACATTATTACTCATCTATAGTATATAGTACTTTAAGCATGCGAGTATATGTGAGGTGTGTGATTAAGGCAAGTGGGTTACTGATCAAAATGTACCTTACATTATTATTATAGGTATATATTAAGCTATTCAACTTCAGAATGTATAAAAATCACACTAATATAATTAGCTTCTATATTAGATTTAAAATGAAAAGTTCACAAATCTACCTGCACTAATCAATATTAATACTTAACTAAAAAAAATGAACAGACACCGTTACTAAAGTATAATATTAAAAATACTCATTAATTGTATTAATTTTTCTCCTTCCATACCTATGACCATACCGATTGTGCTAGGATAAGCACAAATTAAAATCTTAGTGTGCACACACGAGGGATCATTGTCTGAGTAACAAAAGTCCGCAAGGATATAAAAAGGAAATTTGCCGAAGCCTTTCGATTTTATTGTACGCAAAGCTTTACCTTAATCATGTGATGAGACCCTACCTTGATCGCAACCTGAGCCCAAAATAGTACATTTTTCATTTTATGTCCGTAGATCTTTGGGAGGCTTTTTGTATCGCGGACTATCGAGTGCTGCGCATACATGTGATGTGGTAAGAAGTAATCTTTTATGAGAAACAAAGAATAAGGGAACTGTCCCACGTCTGCGCAATTCTATATGATGATGAGATTAGGTCTGAATGGGACGACGCCATACATCGTGCACTTAACATTGAAGTAACCGAATTGAAAATTTTTACATTTCTTGGAAATTGCTAGAACATTTTGCACTTTGGGTCTTCGGCGGCTGGTTTAGACATCAATTTTACAAGACAAAACATTGTTAGAATAGTTAAGTTAACAAAGACAAATAGCAGCTTAGCTATCTTCTCTTGTCTAAGAAATTCTTAATTCGGTTAATTTAATAATAAGCGTGCGCCATGTACAACTGTAAAATAGATGCGTGGAATGGTTCAGACCTGCTACAATTAATTACAAACTGTAGTTTGTACTAACTTTTTTTACAAAATGAATATCAAACCCCTTTTATGAACATCCCCTATAAAGTTAATATTATAAATAAAGTTAATATTCTTAATCATTCGGTTCTCAATAGATAGACCTACTGAGTTATTTTACGATAAAAGCGTTATCATAGAATGAAGCCCTATATCTATATCATACAATTTATTCATTATACACATATTTATATACAATACAATAGTACAATCTGTACAGTTCTAGTGATCCAGCATATTCAGTTTGTATAACAATATATCGATTATATTGTTGAGATTTTTTAAATATTTATTTGTAAGCATTAGTGTTATTTACGATATAGTTATTTATCTATAATTATGAGTAAAAAAAAAACTAAATCATATGTATGTGAAATTAACTATTTTATACTAATTTATTGCTGCAAATGGTCATTAAAAACAGAAATATACAGACAGGAGTGAATTAAGAAATCGCTTAATGTCGAATTTATTCTTAGTCATAATTCTTGTTTTCTTTCTTAACTTTATCAACTTATCTGGTATATTCTAAATGAAGGAAATTAAAAAATATTAAATGGTAAACTCCTTAACAGCTAACTATTAATTAATTTGCATAATATATAATGGCTTTAATAGTTAAAATTTATCTATATTTACAACGTCTAATTCCATTCCTAAAGCGTATACCATCTCCAATCGTTTTCCATTATTTCACAGCTTCCTTTATATAACAAACCTGGTTTCTTATTCCTTGACATTATCCTAATTTTTTAAATATTTGAGACATAATTAGTCATGTGCTTTCTTACTCTCCCTTAAATTTTGTTATTATTTGTACATATACAAATGTATAGGAATTTCAAAATAATCCATTTGAAATCTCATCGAATCAATGCCGCTATTTAATAAATAAACAATATCTATTGTTACAATTATAAAAACATTTAAAAATTAAATGCTTTGTATCCAATCTATTAATTGGTTTGACTTATAATAAATTATCTAGTGGACGAAATCGAATGTACTTTAAATCATATAGATGAAACTAAATAGCTTAATTTGTATTGATGTTGATACTTTTCAATTTATTTCTTAACTTTGCTTATTAAATTCAATGACAATACTTTTTTTGTGATACATCACAATATATGTTTTGAATGTATAATATAATGTTGTTATATGAAAAAGTGTATTTTTAACCAAAATTAACATAGTTTCTGCCTTATTAAATTATGACTTTCATATGTGAAATAATAATTATGATGTTCTCAATAATGCTTGATAACTTTCTTTCTTTAAATGGATTTACAAATTGACACATCATAGAACATAATAAAATTACAGGTCAAAGTTTTAAATAAACGTTTAGTGTATTCGATAAACATATTATCGAAAGTTTAATTTTTCCTCTACTAAAACAGTTAAATTTACTCTTTAACGAGTGGAAATTAGATTAATATATACAAAAAAACTTAGCTCTCATGCTTTATTTAGCCATATTAAATTATCCCTTTCTCATTATTAATGATTTAATCGTACTTTTACAAATAATATTATACATTGACGTAATTTTATCTGATAAAAGGTTTGATTTAACAAAATACATGATTTTTACTGAACTATAAGGTAAATTTCTTTTACAACTAAACAAATATTAACCCCTAGGAAATACACTTTGACGGTATGACTTACACCAAAAAACTTGATTTCGATTATCAATTAATGAATGAATGTATCGCTTATCTGAAAATGTTTATATAATTAATAGCTTGATTCGTAAGTTACATAACTGTCATAAAATTTTTGTTAACTGATTTTGGATACTAGTCATAATATAATGGTGACATATGATATATTTTATCGCTAGCCTAAATTAACGTAGCTTCGATCTTAGTATATTATCACACTTTTATTTAATAGTCAATAAGTAAGTCCCAGGGGTTGATCAATTAACAAATGAGATAGGAATAACCTACGCTTAGTCTATCAAGAGCGAGTATATAGCTAAGGCTACATTCACACAGCTATCCGTTTTATCGAATACGTTTCTTTTTTTTCGGCGACGTAGTATATATAATTTTAGGAGTCTACACACGACCTATAAACACAACCCGATACAATTTTTTATTGTATCCTCAGTTGCAACGGATTCTTAAGAAACGTTCGTGTAAATACGAACCTCTAGTGTGAACGTGCACTAAGTGTGTCGGACGCCACGACGCATGCGACGGTGGTGCAGCTTCCATAGCCAAAAACAAGACAAAATTGAGTGCGCTAACGTCTAATGGCAACTTTTTGTTTTTTAAAATGAAACAGATAGTTACGACAAAACTCAAATCAATTTAAGATTCACCTTTATGTATTAATGTTTTGCAAATCGAACTGAATTTAAACTTGCTCGAGTATATTGTTTATACCGGGAGCTACCATTATACAGGTGTCAACTGTTCATATGTTGTATATTTAACCAGCGTTAGCAGAATCGATATTTAAAAGTAAAAAACTGAATTGAATTTTTTAAAACTAAAAAAAGATACCTTTATTAAAATTGAAATTAGATCTTGTAGGCTCATACAGTATAATCATCATTTAAAAAAAGGAATTTAAAAAAATTAAACGCTGAAAAAATATCCAACACATGCCCGGTTGACTCTTTATGACTTGACATAATCTATGAACATATGTCTTAGCGCAGCGCATTCGCCACACGTTTTTTATCTATGGAAGTCCCGCCTCTCCTTACGTAGTGTTGTACGCTCGTCGAGCGGGCGCGCGGCGGTGCGGGCGGCGCGGCGGGCATCACTTGCTCGGCTTGTGCTTGGGCGGCGTGGTGGGCGGCCCGCCCTGCTCCGCGGACGCGCCGATAGCGACACCCTCGCTGTCGACTTCGGTCTGGAAGAGGGGTGGGGTCTTCACATGAGGGATATTATAGTGAGTTGGTCTGAATACGGGGCGAGTCCGTAATAAACAACTTAGTGGTTTAAGGTAAACAAGAATTAAAACGTTCAATGTATATGATATTGTTATAAACTTGAAGTACATATGCAATAAAAAATTAATGTGTATTTTTTTTTATTTATAAAAGGTAGATATTATTAATGGCATTCTTCTTCAAATATTAACAACTAACTGCCCCTCGCGTTTTCACTCGCGCTTAACATAGGACTTTCATACAAAATTGTAACGCCAATTTTACCCAATTAGGGATCGGATTTTGCAAAATCCCATCATAGCAAGCACCTGTGTCCTAAAAAGAACCCCCTTGCAAATTTTGAAACTCCTAATTTATAGTTTCTGAAACTTCGTGAGGAGTGACCTTTCGCTTTTATATATATATATATATATATATATATATATATATATATATATATATATATATATATATATATATATATATATATATATAGATTAGCTGGAGTAGCGCACTGTCAATTAGACATATTTTCAAGGTACTTCAAATAGTAGGTGTCATAAATCCAACTCAATATTTCGGAACATATCGTAAGTTTCACTTTCAAACTTTAGTATTCGAGCAATGTTCACATTTTAATGAAGTCTACAGTGTACTTGAATTATTTATTCTAATTAAATGTATTTAGGTTCACTTTCAAATTATTATAGTATACTTTGGCCATGTTTACATTGAACAGTGTACTTTTATGATTATGATAGCTAGTATGGCTATCTATCGCATTTCTGTTTCCTCCTATCCTTCACTAGGTTTTACAATGATGGTTTGGATCTTCACAACAAACCTAATCTGCCTTACTACAAAAGATTTAAACATACGATACACGCATGTTTATAAAAACCCGTTCTATAAATCCGCTTCTAAGGACTGTTATGAGTTAAACATGCTTTAGATATAGATTAACATATGTACTTACACACAAGTTTCATAAATCTCGAAAACCTTTATAAATATCAAATGTAACCAGTAACATGTTATTATATAACATTTTGATAAGCAATTTAGATAATATTTTAAGCAATGTTTAAATTTTAAACACTGTTTAGCGAGACATGTTGAACATGGCTTTATTGCGTCTTTTGGAGTGTAGCAGTATATGTTTATATCGTCGGCTAAACATGCTAAGCTGCTAACTCCATTTTGAGTGAGAATGAGTTTTATATACTGTTGGACAGGAGAAGAGAAAAAAAGATTGTGCTTGCAATTCGAAAATCGTAAATTTGTAAAATTTAACGTTGTGCCAGTTTAAGTTGGGAAACTTTCACAAAATATTTTAAAACAGAAGTAACGCTTTAGTACATATTTTTCCAGTATTTTTTTTGTATCGAATGATATATTTTGCTGAGATCAAAAAGATCAAAACTGTTACACGACCAAGACTAAAGTAATTTTAAAAATAAAAAATCTGACTGCTTTATAACAACACCTCACAAGAACACACTTCAAAATAGGTCCAACTGTTAGGCTACAAAGAGATCACAATGAATTGAATAGACATAACGTCAAAAAGATTGCCCTCCTGCTAGATCTGTCTGAACATAAGCAAACTCGACATGAAATTGAAAATTTTAATAATACTTCGACAAATGAGTACCATTCTAATTATTCTGTTGTAAGTTGATAAGAAGTTGCAGGACCACGTTAAAGTGATGTAACTATGTTATTTTAATATCATTCATTCATAGTATAATAAAATTAGAGTCGATTAAATCCCTAGAAGTTACTGAGATCCTTTCAACTGTAGTAATATAAATGTAGTTATATAAACTATGACTTACTTTTTCATCCTTTGAATTAGTTTGTGGTGAACCTGTAGTATTGTTAGCATTACCATTGTCTACATCATTTTCAGTAGATTCTGTGCTCGTTGTACCTAGGAATAAACAAAAAATATTAAATAATCACACAAATTGGGTTTTTATAATTTAAACTATCTAATCACTACATTTCTTATTTAAATGGAATTATTACACATTTATTATGTAAATTAACAGCTTGTAAATGTGTGGGACATTTGCAAATGCTGGTCAAGGTCTCCTCTCCTCTAAGGAGGTTTAGAAATTAATCCATTACGCTGCTCCACTGCATGTAGTTCAACACATTTTTATGTACTAGCTACTCCTCGCGGTTTCACACGCTTTTTTGGTTATTGCTTCGCTTCTGTGAGTCGTAGTGTGATGTGATAATAGCCTATAACTTTTTCAGTAAACAGGCTAATCTATAAATTTTTTTTTAAATCGAAAATTTAGAGATTATCTTCTACATACAAAGTTACCAACAAACTTTACCTCTTTATAATGTTAGAGTAAATTAATTATTAAAGTTTTAAAACAATGAAAATAATATACATACCAGCTTGTATGTGATTAGCGCTTCCGCGATCGGCTTCGTGTTCACGCAGGACTGCGTCTAAATTATATCGACGGCGATAGGAAATAAAGAACGTGCGAATGTGTGCTTCTGTCTTCGTTCCCAGGGTTTCAGCAATCGCTTGGAAATCTTTACCTGTGAATTTGATTCATAATTAATTCTAACCATATTAGGAAACAGTGCAGTCCGACTAATGTTTCACTTAATTGAAATTTAATTAAAATTGGGTCGGAAAAGAAACGAAACCAAAGTACCAAACGTATTTACGACTCTGAAATTTAAATGTAACCTTGTAAATGTTCCGTTATTGGCGAAAGTGCCGTTTTCCTATTTATAAGTATGGTAAGAGCCACCCTATACTACCTTAGTGTCAGAATTTCTTCTAACATATGCAGATTTCCTCGTGATGTTTTCCTTCACCGCCGATCACGAGAGATTAATTGAAAAACAAATTTAGCATTTGGAAACTAACCGGTGCGAACCAGGGTATGAATCCGTATTTATCGGTAGAGATCCGACATGTTCTAACCACTAAGCCATCCCGGCTCCTGCTAAGCCACACTGACCACGAAAAGCAATATAAGAAGGGGTTTTGTACAAACCGTATTTTCTAACAGCCGTGACTGCCATCAGTAATTCGTCATTAGTCCAGCGCGAATTGATCTTTGCGGGCGGCTCTCCAGGTCTTAATTCTTCTACCCCAGCGTCCCCTACTTTGCGTTTCATAGCGCTTAACTGCTGTTTGTTTTGTTGAACCTGCATAAAAAGGACCATGAACAATCGCTCTTGCATGAAAATGCAAGCAATTTAATCGAATCATTAATATTAGCTAAATGCTAGGCAGGATCGGGGTGTGCATATCTGGATTATCCAAAATAACACTAAACAAGACTCGCAGGACTCTCACTGCATTAAACGAGAAAGATTTAATTTAAAGCTACTCAACAAAACCAAAAAAATAGTATGAGGGCATGTGTGCAGAATATATTTTGTTAAGTCGCCTAATGCAATTTTGTTGAAAAAAAATGCTACAACAATCGATCGTATTCAGTTTTAAACACCACATTCTCCACATTACATCACACAAATTAGTAAAATCCATATTAGATTAACGTTTAACTCAATTTCAACGGCCAACGTCAAGCTTAAGCGTCGGTGTCAACGTAAGGGTGAGAATGTGTAAACTACATAGCGGTCATGGATGGCGGGTTGCATCTTACTTGTCTCTTGAGCGAGATAATCTCCCTGTCCATGGCTTTGAGCATAGCCTCGCCCCGATTGACGAGGCCGGGCTGCGGGGGCTCCCCGGGCTGCGGGGTTTCCCCGGGCTGCGGGCCGGTCGCCATGGCCACGAGATCGTCGTGATTGATGTAAATGCCGCGCGGCAGCCGGTGCTTGTACCGCTGCTGTTTCGAGCCGGGCCCGCGGCGCCCCGACGGACCGCACAGCGGTCTCATCGTGCCGGTTCGTCTGTCACATCACCGCGAACGTTCAAACATACCCGACACCGCACTAGCTTCGCTTTCTCTCGTCAATCATGCTACCGGTAACAGTTGTGGCGGAAAGACTTTTTCCATTTCACCGCCAGAGTCAAATTGAAAAATTAAACTATCGACAGCGGACGCTGTGTCCGCTTTCGATTCGCCACAACGTATCGATATTCTTAAGCCGTTATATCGTTGTCTATTCTAACAGTTATGTTATAATTTTTAATGAGTGGGATGCCCAAAAATATATATTATTAAATAGTCTGAAGTCATAGAAATGACAAAAAAATTAACAATACAATCGCGATTGAATAAGTACTAAAAACAATTTCAGAAATAACTTATCATATTTTAATTTTTAATCGAATAATAAAAAAATAAACGTTACTCGCGTACGATGATGATGGATTGAGATTTCAAAGTGAATGTTGCTAGTTACCGACCTGGCGTGCACAAGGCATGCCTGACACAACTTGTGCGAATTGTGCTGCGTGGTCTGCGTACACAGAATGCCGCACACGGTGCACCACTTGCCCGCTTCGCCGCCGCCCTCGCCCTAAACCCCAATCAATATTTTACTATCCTGCTACCTTATTTTTTTTTTCACGGAAAATCTTCAAAAGATACCCGACTCCTCAAAGAAGATCGGTTTATGTGGGTTTTCTAGCTATCCTGCACCCTAACCTAATATTGGCTAAACCACCCTTGGCTGAAACTCCACACACACTTCTTTTAAAAACCCTTCGTTTTGAAATATGAGACGATATTCTGCACACATTTACAACGAAAAAAATCTTGGGGGCTGTTAAAGGAAGCATGCGGGAACGCTGACGGGTGAATAAGGAACGGATAGGAGTGCTAAATCAGTTGTTCTTACATGGCTAAGAGTAATGAGCACATGGTATAAAAGATAAACAAAATATGTGCCATTACTTTTTTATATATTTTTATTATCAATACTTAACACTAACTGCATTCTCCTGTTTTATAAATACATTTTTGGAATAAATTTATTTTCTAAATATGTATATAAAATTATGTTATACCGTCTTATAAAATCAGAAGATTACATTTTTCATGTTTTGTGGATACATTTTGAAAGACTGATTTGTTAAAAATGAACATATGAATATGATAATAGTCAATTTGTAAATAAAAATGCAGAGCAGTTAAACTAAAAAAAGCATAGTCAAAAGCAGGCAAATAAAGTTCAATCATGAAAAATAATATAAAGTATAACAAATAGCTATTTGAACTCGGTGTACACTAGAGGAGATGATCTCGAAATATTATGGCCCATAATATTGTGTCATACATGACCCTAACGTTGTTACTATATCCAAAGTTGATTTGATTTAATCTTTTTCAATTCAAATTTCATGTCCTTTTCATGGTTCAAATAACTCGTTTTGTACTGAGGTAAATGAAAATTATGGCATGATGTGTCAAGCAGACATGAAGCAGATGCTCGAAATACAAACTTAAAATGCAAATAATTTTACATCTATGACTAGTGCATCTATGGAACAGCGTGACAGTAATAGTACATTTGGGAGTCCAGGAATTTCAAGAATTGCAACAAGGATTTCTGACAAACATCAAATTATGAATGACAGACAACACACCGATAACAGATAACAGTGAAAGAATGGAAGAAGACACTGAACATCCAGATATTGTAAGATGGTCATACGCTTAGTGAGCGACGAACCCACCTCGCCTTGCTGGCCGGCTCGCAGCGAGGGCCCGCCGCCCGGTAGAGCCTTTCCCCCGCGGACTATACCACGGTGTAAAGTCCACTTCTGTCATTACCAACACATATTATATGCAACAAATGGCCTTATTATGGATAGCAGGCAAACGAGCAGGCGGGTCACATGGTATTCAGAGATTACCACTGCCCATTAACATTGGCAGCACCAGAATCAGAAATGCATTGCCAGCTTATAGGGAATAGGATACAAGGAAAGGAATTAGGGGAAAGTAGATTTATGGCTCTCTGACTCACCCTACAAAATGAAACTATACTAGATACTTAACCCCTATTTTCTGTGAGAGTGTGGTACTTTCCAGGTCAGACCAGCCTGTATAAAAGCTCTATGTAGTCAGCTAATCTCTATCACAACAAACCCAACCCAGGCTTTTATATAAAATACTATCACTTGACATTATTTTATGTTGAACTGCAACAGGACAAAATATATTCCAACTCAGTCAAGTAGGTTTCGTGTATTTAATGTAATGCTCAAATTAATGTTTGCTATTCAGATAAAATAATCTACTCTGCATTTCTATTTACTAAGCCACCAATGACTTTATTTCTAAGGAATAAATCATTGGACAATCCAGATACACTATTCAAATTCGCAAACAAAGGAAGTCATCTTATTTATTTTCATGGACAAAATAATGATAAATCTGCTTACTAAATGAAAGACCAAACATTTAACAAAAGCTATACAAACAGGAATAATGTAATGAAAATGTACATACCTTCTCATCATTATCAGAATCTTTGTCTGAACCACCGGGTTCAGATCCTGCTCCAGATTCTCTCTTCCCACTTCCAGAGCCAGCTGCATTACGACCTTCACTTACAACATCCATTAAAGATGTTCTAGCTCTTGTCTTTTTCCATGAATAATAGTATTTTACCAGTGAAGCGATAGATTTATCTGGCAACTATAACCAAAACAAGTCAATAAGTATTCAGAAGAAACAGTTCAACAATATATAACTCACAATTTAAACGCACCATTTGTCTTATTCTGTGAAAGCTTTTGCCATGGAACTGAAAAGCTTGTTCAAAGAGCACTTTATCCTCTACTGTCCATTCATCAGGGAAAGGAGTAAAATTAGCAAGGTCCATAGATGCTCGATTGAGGTCATGTTTATGCCAGAACAGCATACCAAGTGCTTGTTCACCATTATACCCATACTTTTCTTTTGCTGTAGTTATGTACTCGTCCACTAAAATGAAATATATAATGTAAAATATGTCAGTTACATTAATAATAGCTCACAATAACAATTACTTACATTTGATATCTGATATATCAGATGTAGGTGACCAAACCAGCAAAGCTCTATCAGATATTTGATCAGGTCTCCTTTGCTCCAAGGGTTCTAACTCAGGACATACTGCCTGGTAATCTCTCCCCACTCTTATTTTTTCAGCTGCAAATGGCACTACTGCTTGGTTTTGGTGTAACATGTGTTGATGGGATGAGCGCAGCATGAAGGCAGATGAAGAGAAGCATAAAAATAAAGCATGATATGAGTTTGTTAGTTATTAATTACCACGGCGATTAGACAAATATAAGCTGTTTATTAAACAACTTGACGCATCAAAATTAAGCGTATGCTAACATTACATAGATTTTTAAACTAGTACCAATGTATGCCGTATAAAGCCCCATAATATAATTTATACATAAATAATCATAGCCCTTTTTTTAATACTAATATCTTACCGTTCTCATCTTCCGAACTAGAATCGGGACTACCATGACCATTCGGGCTTGGCCCTCTCGAACGCTTCCCGTTCCGAACATCATTACTTCTTTCAGCCAAAACCATGATTACTAATTTTGCACACTATCACACCTGTTTCACTTGTTTTTCACTAAATGTAAAGGTCCATTGATAATTTATTTTTACCCAGACTAATCTAGGACCAATAAAATTATATCCAAAGCTTCGCACTTCAATTCAAACGTGATTCAAACCACCGCATCAATAATCTGACAAACCAGCCGTGGGATGTACTAGTTAATTTTATGGCGTCTGTACTTTGAGCATTCACTTTTAGATTTATTCGAATAAATTATATTTTAATAAAAACGAAACAAAACTGCCTTTATTTTTAAATAAAATATGTTGAAATTATTTTGTGTAGAAATTTAACGCATGTTTTAACTTTAAAATCTATTAAAACGTAGAAAAACATTTACGTATAATATTTTTAGCAATAGCAATACTATCTCTACAGACTTTAAGAAATTAATCAAAACACACTAAGATGTTATCATTTTATTCTTTAAATACTACGCTATCTTCCTTGTAATAATAATAATTGCTTATTGCAGCATTATATGAAACGATCCCTTATATGTTTATTTTTTATAGTTAAGTGGGGTAAGACCAGGGTCTAAAATAGAGATCTAGGACGATCGTCTTTAGATTTTATATTTGAGTAAGAGATGGCGCTTTGACTATCATATTTATTAATTTATGTCCTCAGTTATCAGCATATTTTGATAATACATCGAAAATTACATAGTTGTCGATTTTATATATGTGAATTATGTGCTTAGCTTTTACTTAACTGTGATTAAGCTATTAATAATTAAAATATCTCGTATTTCACTAATTAATACAATTATTCTACAAACTTTTATAGGAAATATATAATAATAAAATTATATTTATGTATTATACAAATTATACATTAATTAATGTTTTTTTTTTATAAAAAAACTGATATGATAAATTTAACGCTAATGTCAATTAAGTATACATTAAAAACATTGCATAATAATAAAAAACAGGTCGTGTCATGAATAATCATTCATTTATTAACCATCCTATATTCTACATAAAAAATAATACCTAGTTTATATATTTTCAGATTGTTTTAATACTTCGATGTTATTAATTTTTACTAGTAAGTAAAAATGTATAACTTTCCATGATTGTTACGGAATCGTGTATCGTATAATCGTGTCTTAATAGCATAAAGATTAGCATGTATTTAATGATAAGCTGGCAACGCACCCGCATCCTTGATGTTGCAGATGTCCATGAGTGACCGTAACCACTTAACAACAGGTGGAACTGTCCTCAAATGCTTTATGTATATATAATGAAATGATACATGTCTAAAAAGTTTTTTAATATCAGGTACCTACACTAGTTGCAGAAGACATTGCGGCACTCAAACTAATAATTGTAACATCTAACTCAGTGCTTTTTACAGCTTCTATGACCTTACTAGCACAAACAGTTTTTTATTTTATTTTATTCATTGGGGTGACTTCTCCAACAGCAATATCCATTATTTTATGAGATATTGCTACTTAATACCAAACCGACATCAAGGCGTAATATTATAATTAAAATTAAGATTAATTAAAAACGAAAACATCAAAATAATATGTTTTGTTTAAGATTTTTTGTAACTCTTAATTTTTCTCATTTTAATGAAAATAGCAAGAAATCGAGCTAGTCAGTTACCTGATGTATGTGCCACCCATGAACATTTGGTGCATCACAGAAGCCATAAATGCGTTTACTGCTTTATACGTTGGAATTAAAGATGAAGTACACCAAGTTAAGGTTAGGAACCTTAACAATGAAACAAGAAAGTTGAGATGTTTTTACTTCTCAAAAAGAGTTCAGACGAAAGACATAACGTCTTTATCATATCAAAAATCCTTTGTTATATTTAATCGAAATATATTTACACTAGACAAAGACGCGTACAAAGCCGTGAGGCAGTAGGTATATCTTAGAATTTTATACAAGCGATTCAGAATACTGTTATGTATTTATTAGCATCATAAAGTATATGTATTAAGTTTGAAGTAATTATGACCAAAGAATAAACTTTACATTAGGAATTTTACATTCCTAAAGATACCCTATAGGGTTGAAATATCAAAAATATCTTTTTTAATTTATCCATACGTAAATAATTCAAAATTTTAAGTAAACATTTGTAGAGATCTACAAGCGTATATTTTACTGTTCCAGACTTTAATACCCCCTTTTTTCGCAGGGAAAATCTTTGAAAATAAAGCCGATTCCCTTCGAGATCAGGCAGCCATGCCGTCTTCCTAGTGAGCCGTATGAAAATGGATGCGTGGGACACTCATCTCACGCACCCACCGCCCGAGGGCGCGCTTCTGCTCCGGGTGTGGGTTGGAGCTATGTAATACAACCTAGCACATTTATAAGGGAAGATTTTCGAATTCTGAGATTCATTAATTTAGTTATTCACAATCGGTTAAAAAAAATCTCTATACAAACTTTACCACTTCCTCGCAGTTCAATAGGGAATGATATTTGTATGTTCTTTGTTTTACCCCTTTTAACCCTTTTAAGGGTGGAATATCGAAAAACTATTTCTTAGTAAATGCTTACACTATAAAATGCACCTACTGCCAAAATTTCAAGTATGTAGCCTTAGCGGTTTAGACACTACGTTGATAAATCAGTTAGTCGGTCAGGACAAGTGATTTTATATGTATAGATAGATAGATTATCTATCTGATATAGATGGTAATCCTACTACTAAGTATTATAATGCAACAAACTCACAAACTTCCGAAGTGAATATGAATGAATCCATCCATTTAGGATGTTTATTTCACTTTCATGTAAAACTAATGACAGGTGTGACGAAACTTTATCGTTATTATCGTTTATTACCGTTTATACTTCAGTATAACGCATATAGAGGTCCCTAAGTTACTCCTTACAGCCAGGGCCGGCCCTAACCATCGCAGCGCCCTGATTCCTTTGACAGAAGGTTCTCAATTCATCGGCTACTTTATTACGTATGATCACTGATTACTGAAAAACGGTTTGACCAATTTAGTCAATTCCTTTTTTGTTTGAAAGAGTATTCTCCGATCAGAATTTTTGTCAAAACCGAATCAGTAGTTCGATTTTAAAATCAAAATAATTGAAATATTTTTGTCATTCAAATAAACGAAATTGCGTATTTTGCGTTTAAAGTCACTGTCCTTTTTTTAAATCCTGTATGTCCTACTAATATTATGTGATTTTTTAAAATATATGTTAGGATGTAATGAAGTTAGGATGTATGGATGTTTTGTTGTCTCCGACAACGGTTAAATTTCTGAATGGATTTAAATGAAACTTAGCTCCCATATTTTTTGGTTGAATTGTTTCATCAAGTTCATACTCACTGCCATAGCCAGCTCAAGAGTGGGGCAAATAGGGCGATGGCCCAGGGCGCCAAGGCTTACGGGGTGCTGGACGCGCCGACTTTACTTCACTAATTTATTAATTTTAATAACTGTCTGTTTCAATCTAAAGAAAAAATAAATTCAGTGTACATATTAATTTTTAGAAACTTATCTCATTGGAGTTTTGAGTATTACTCAACATGACATTTCGCGGCAAACGAGAAATGGTAAATCATAAATGGATGCTGATAAGCAATAACGTGTCAATCCACAAAAAGTCGAATTTGGAGATATTGATGTATTCTGATAGTGCATTATGTATTTAGCATTATTCAAAAATATTTCAAGTCATCTAAAGTAAATAAACGCAGAAAAAAGTTCTTTAATTAAATGTTTCGAATATTGAAGTGTGTGCCATATTTTACTCTATAAAATAATCTTTTGTATTAAAATACCTACTTATTATTTGATAAAACTTTTCATGAGACCAATCTGTTTTTAATTCATTACACATTTTATTAAAATAGAAAGCTAAAGATGGATATATACGTCTTCAAACTAATTTATTAAGAATAGGTTTGACATCTTTAAACGCCATTTTCTCAAAATGAAGTCCGTGTGGCTTGACACATTATTGCTTATCAGCGTCCAAATGACTATTGGACCTAAGACTATTTAAAACCATCATCTTTAATTAAGTTTAAAACCATTTGCTTTCTAACAAAATCAATTTGGAGGACATCAATTTAACTATCTCAAAGGCTATAACGGACATATGTAAGTAGAAATAATTTTTGTGTTTTATAACTATGCTAGCGGCCCGCGGTTTCATTCGCGCTTTACATAGACTTTCGTACAAAATTTCAACGCTCGTTTTACCCTCTTAGGGGTCGACTTTTCGGTCGGTCCGTCTTAGTGAATCTACACCTTAAAATAACTCCCATGCAAAATTTGAAATTCCAAGCTATGCTACTACACATTCTAAACTTTTTGTTTTGATGTTTTTTATAATTTTTAATAATTTTCCTTAGAATATTTATACGAAAAAGTTCACGTTTTTTATTAAAGAACTTTTATTTTTCATTTTGGAAACAAATATTTATATAAAATAAACCCGACTACAGGTCTGACTATTATCTAATTTTTAAGGCTATTTCAAAGTATTTTCAAACATAGATTGTATAATATTTACTTTCGTATTAAAGCCTTTTATTTTGATATTTTGATACACCTAGTGTCACTCGCGAAGACGAATTTAATGAGGTATCATTTATAACCATTGGTTGAGCCATCGCCAGCCAGAAGTTTTGTGCGGACATAGGCGGAGCAGGATCTACATAAATATATTTAATATCCTGTATATTACAACTTTTGGGGTCAGAAGATAGCAAATGAAAAGAATTCACCCCTGTTCAATTTGATCTACACTTTCTGGGACACCTGTATACATAGATCTCAAACACATAGCCTTCCTTTTGGGGATATTTATAATTTTCGAAAAATTGGTCATTTACGATTCTTATTTTTGTTATTGCCAACAAAAAAAGAAATAAACAAATCGGTAAACGTACATTTAAAAATCCCGGTGAATTGGGAACTTCTTTCTTCTTAGAAGTCGGTTAAAAGGGCACCGAACGAATCACTCGCCCATGGCGCTAAGATAGTTAGGCCCTGCTCACTCCGATGGAATAAGTTTCGAAAAGTTAATATCTACGCTGGATTTATTTTTTCTTTAGGTTTAACACAGTTTTTATAATTAAATAAAGTAGTGAAGTTAAGTCGGCGAGTGCCGCGCTCCGTAAGGCTCGGCGTCTCCGGCCGCCGCCGTAGTTGCCCCCCTACCCCCTTGAGCCGGCTATGCTTATTACATTACCTATCTGTGAGTGAATTTCCCGTCAAAATTGATCCAGCCGTTTCTAAGGTTAACCGGAACAAAAAGACAGACAGACAAAAAATTTTAAATTTTTTTTTCAATCGTGTTTTTTGATGTAAATCCCGCGTACACTTTCGTTGCATTTAGTTAAAAGCTGTTAATTTGAAATTACAAACAGACATTTCAATTTTACTTATTTGTATTGATACCATAAAAAAGATCTCACAATGTCGTTATTTATATGAAATAATATTGTATTTACAAGGTACGCCAAACATAATCATAATTAAAACAAATGAAGTCGGGCGTAGTAGCTAGTATAAAAAATACGTTTATATACGCTGTCCAAGAAGCGACCAAGGGCAATATTACAAGCAAAATAAATTGACATATATTCATTATTGTTGGTCACGATTTTAACATTAAAATTGTTTTTAAATCTTTGTTATTTTTTACTTCATTTCAGTGAATAAAAATTTTGTATCATAATGGACAAAAAGATAAGAATCCAAATCAATACAATCACTGTTCACTACACAGATGACACTTTACAGATATGACGTTTTGTTGCCCTTAAAGTGTAAATTTTTCTTATTTCCCTCTAATTAAATAATGTTATCTTAATTTAGATAATGACTACACCGCGGTTTAGTTTTCTCGCAGGCTTGCTGTGAAGTGGGCATAAGTGAGAAATGAAATACTTATTATACATAAAATATGGTGCTGTTGTGAAAGATACCGCATTGTGAAATAGTTATATTGTTTTCGCACAAAATAGTTATTATGATTGTTATGTAATTAAAGTAAGTTTGTTGCTCGTGATATTATAAGCTTGAAAACATGAGGGCTGTCGCGTTGATAAGTGGAGGAAAGGACAGCTGTTACAATATGATGCAGTGCGTCGGCGCCGGGCATACGATTGTAGCTCTGGCCAACCTCCAACCGATACATAAAGGTTATTATTGTCATATATATCGATTTACATATATCATCAAATATATATATATCTCAAATTTCATGAGGGTTGATGAAATTTTATTTTCATATCATATTTAAGTTAATTAAACAATTTAATTTGAATTTAATGAAATATATAAAATTGCCTTTAAATATTATTTATTTATATGTTCATAATAATAGTTACTATATTGGAAGGGTTGTTTTTTATGATCCGTTATAGTTTATTTGTTGGTAGTATAAATTCTAAAATTGTTGGAAATTTTTACATTTCATTCTTGTATTTCATTTCATACCTCATAAGTCTCATTTTGTAGATGAATTGGACAGTTACATGTATCAGACTGTTGGGCACCAGGGCATTGACCTGTATGCTGAGGCAATGGGGCTGCCTCTCTACAGGGAAGTGATTTCTGGTGTTGCAGTAGACCAAGGACGAAACTATAAACCAACAGATAATGATGAGGTGGAAGATCTGTATAGGCTCTTGTCCAAAATTAAGGTACTTTAATATTAAATTTTATTTATTAAAGGAATGATAAAGGAATGATGTAAATTTAATGTTTATTTATATTTTTCCAATTCAGTTAATGTTAGTTAGTTTGTTACTAAATATATATATATATTAATAAAAATTTGATAGCCTTACATAAAATTATATAGTATATAAATATTAAAATGTCTTATTAAAGGGATCACAATATTGCAAACTATTACTTACTAAATATATTAAAATTTATACACATTAAAAGGAAAATAAAAATAAAAGAAATTATTCTTGTCTTATTTCAGAATGAATTAGATATAGAAGCTGTTGCTTGTGGGGCTATTCTATCAGATTACCAAAGAATTAGGGTTGAGAATGTGTAAGTACCCATAACCATCTAAAAGTAGTTAAGTTGTGAAAGTGTAAAAAAAGCTTAAAATCACATTTATTATAATATCATTTGGAATTATCTTCTGATAATAAAGTGATTGTAAATGTCTTGTTGTGCCAAGCCCTCTTTATCTTATGGAGAAACAAATGGGGCTTAATCCACTACACTGCTCTGTTGCAGATTTATATGATTTATATTATACTAGTGACTCACCATGGTTCTGCATACTCATGCAGAACCATGGCATTGTAGTGCATTGTAGTTTTTTATGCCATTACATTACAAATCTTTGAAAGTCTAAGCTATTATTTATTGTAATATACATGTTTCATACATATAAAACTTCCACTCGAATCACTCTATTTATTAGTGAAAATCTGTTGCATAGTTTAAAAGATCTAAGCATACAGAGAGAGGGAACAATTTTGTTTTATATAATACAAAGATAGATTTTTTAATCTTTTTTAATTAATAGAAAATTAAGAGCACTTTTAATTTACTTTTTTTTAGATGTCAAAGACTTGGTTTGGTGTCACTTGCTTATTTGTGGCGTCGGAATCAGAAAGAACTGCTCCAAGAAATGATAGTCAGCGGTGTTGAAGCTATCATTATTAAGGTAACAAACAAAATTAAAAAAAAATGAACCAACTTTAAGAGCAAAATATACAATTTCATTACTATACTTGGATGATATACTTATTTTATTTTTGTGTTATTGTGATTTTTAAAGTAAACTACTGTACCCATTTTGATGAAAATTATATGGGATCAATTGAAAAGTATAATATCCTTTAAAATAACAACAAAAAAACCCAATGGGTCAAGCCATTTTTATAATTAAATTCCATATTAAAAACATATGTCCCTGATAAACTGAGAACCTCCTCCTTTTTTTAAGTTGGTAAAATTTTTTGAGCTAAAAATCATAATTGTCACATATTAAAAAGTCTGTTTAATAATTTTGTTTTTAAGTAGAAATTTGTTTTATAAGTTGATGCCCTATTCCTGCTGCATCCTGCAATTGCAAGAACAAAATAAAAAGAATATGTATTGTTCTCTCAATCTCCATTCCAAATTTTACTAAAATCCGTTGAATGGATGCAAATAGATGCATTATAACAAACAAGATCTCCAAAACCACATATGCGCTCACAAAATTTCACAATAACTTTGAAAAAAATCAAACTCCACATTTTTTAAAATATTTATACTATATTTCAGTAATATGTAGATACATAGAAATAAAAAATACATAGAAATTTCAATAAAAAATTAGTTATATCTGGTTTTATTTCACTCAGTTATATTTAAATATAATAGAAAAAATACTCTATATTCTAGAAATTTTACTGTAACTTTCAATATAAATGACTATTTGTTGAGACAAATGACAGTTAAATGCGACTGACACATTGATTTCTATTTAATAACGGTCTCATAATTGTTTGTAATTAAGATAAACATTTGCTTATATAATATACATATGTATTCCTCCTTCCATTTAGATAATTTATTTAACATGTAAATATGTGCATATTATGTTCAATATACCCGTGTTTAATATTTTCTATTGTAATAACTAATGATTTACACATGATCATATGGATGCTAATATGCAATAATGTGTCAACCCACTAAAAGTCAAATTTGGAGATATTGATGTATTTTGATATTTTAATATTATTCAATAAAAATAAAGTCATATAAACGAAATAAGTACGGCAAAA
Organism: Hypolimnas misippus; assembly: GCA_037950945.1. NCBI lineage: Eukaryota > Metazoa > Arthropoda > Insecta > Lepidoptera > Nymphalidae > Hypolimnas > Hypolimnas misippus. The sequence continues at coordinate 5,357,983 of JBBEEQ010000019.1, forward strand.
ACATTCTCAATTGATTGTTTCGAATTTCAAGGTCATTCCATATTTTGTAATTTATACAATAATCTCATATATTTAAAAAACTTTTTATTACATAATATATTAAATTTATCAACCTGCTTTTATAACGTTATACATTTTATCAATAAAGAAAAGAAAATATGCATAAATACTTATTCAAACAAATTCATTAAGAATAGGTTTGACATCTTTAGACGCCATTTTCTCAAAATGAAGTTTGTGTGGCTTGATACAGTATTGCTTATCAGTGTCCATATATACATTAGTGTATTAACACTTGGATGCTGATGAGCAATACTGTGTCAACCCACACAGACATCATTTTGAGAAAATGATGTATCAAGATTTCAAACCTGTTCTCAATGCATTTTTTAAAAGATGTACATATAATTCATCTTGTCTTTTCTATTTTATAAAAGGTATAACGAATTAAAAGCTGGTATAATCAAAAGTTTTATCTAGTAATAAGTTTTTCTAATGTATGAGATATTGTGTTTCAAAATATGGAACGAACTTCAATATTCGAAACATTAAATTATGAAACTTTTTTCTGTACATATTTGGTTTATATGACTTTAAAATTTGTTAAAATTTGTTTTAGTTTTTGAATAATGTTAATTACATAACGCACTATCAGAATACATCAATATCACCAAATTTGATTTTTTTCAGCATCCAATTACGCCTCACTAGTTTTCGCCTGCACCATCGCCTTTGTGTTATATTGATACAAATGGCTAAAATATATGTTATTCTGATATAGAAGCTATATAACTGTAAAGTTTCATCATAATCTGTTTAGGGGTTTTTGCGTGAAATAAAAACAATCGTCCATCCATCCAAAAATCTATCTTCTCAAACTTTCACATTTATAAGTTACCTCATCGATTGCATCGTTTGTATTCTTAAAGAGTGATGTGAATAGGCAATTTAAACGTAATACGAAAAAGGAATGTATAAAATAAATGCTTTTTACAACTTACATATAATTAATTATCATACACTTATCGTTGTCTACCCGTGACCACGAACGCTGCAAAGTGCTCGAAACGTCGGGATGATAAAAATAGTTAATATACGCGATTTAATTCCGTTTAAAATAGTTTTATTTCTATCATACACTTATTACGTTTTACCAAAAAATACTATTTTATTAAAAATATTACACCTGAGGAATAAAAATACGAAATGAACTTTTATTTATCGATTACTTACTATAACATTTAATTATCGAGTACTATTTAAAAAGTTAACTAACATTACAAATTTACAATTTTATATTCAAACAGAGACTTGAAACCGTCGTAAAAGAAGTTTGTGTTTCTATTTATTTGTAAACCTTTACATGAACTAGGTACGAACATGAAAAAATTGGAACTTATTAAACTGCAGTAATGATATCCAACAAAAACCCACCATTTTATTATAAGAATATCTAATACATAAAAATTCTTATTTTTAATCTAGGTGGCAGCCCTAGGCCTAGACCCTAGGATACACCTGGGAATGACGATCAAGGATATTCAACCCCATCTTCTAGTCATGCAGGAGAAGTATGGACTCAATGTATGTGGTGAGGGCGGCGAGTATGAAACTTTCACGCTGGACTGCCCTTTATTTAGAAAGAAATTAGTTATGTAAGTATATTTTATGTTTTATTTTTATATGTACAATTTAATTGAATACTTTTGTTGTGAATATCATTGTTAAAATATGCATAAATTCTATTTTAAAAGTTATATAATTAAATATAACCAGAATATACTGAACTTTTAATCTTATTCTTTAAAATTATTGATAACTAGTTGATCCCCGTGACTTCGTTGGTGTAGAACTTTTCATCCTATTATTACCACCCCTTTACGTTTTTATTTTTGCGTTAAAATGTAGCCTAAGTTAATCTCCAAGGTTGATTGGATCTTTACTTTACAATTTAGAAAATTTATTTCAACGGCTTAAATGTGAAAACGTAATATACAGATAGACAGACAAATTTACTTTCGTCTATAATAGGGGCCTCTGCTCGCGGCTTCCCCCGAAAAGTCGCCCGTTTGTGTATGTCAAAAAAAGTAGCCTCTGCGTTATTCTGGTGTACAAGCTATATTACTGTAAAGTTCCATCAAAATCTGTTCAGTAGTTAATGCGAGCAAGAGCAACAAACATCTACCCAAACTCTAAAATTTTCATATTTATAATAGCATGATTTTAAATAAGGCAAATGATTTGTTAACAGAGATGAAAAAGAAATGGTGATACACACGGAAGACCCCGTTGCGGCGGTGGGGTATTTAAATTTAAAACTACACCTAGAACCTAAAACTAATTACGACGAGAAAACAATCAAACTACCTCCAACAGTGAAAAACTCATTAGATTTTGTAAAAGATTTGAACGATACCGTATTTAGCGACATAAGTGATATAGAACTAAGTGAAACAGAGTTAGAATCGATTGAGAAGTTAGAAAAAGAAGAGAAAATTAAGCAGAACGAACTGAACCCATTGCTCACTTACTCCGGGGACAATACTGCTTCTCTACAAAATTTAGATACGACTGATAGTGATTTAGTAGACGGATATTATTACGATGAAATGCAAGATTCTGATGAAATGCATCCAGTTCTAGACCATAGATCAATATATGGTAACAAGCACGGATGGTATTTTATTGGAGGCATCGTCGGTGAAGGTGTTGATACAGCTGTAGCCACCGATGATGCTATGAAGAAACTCATTAGTAGGTAAACTTGTTCAAGAGCTTTTTCTGATAGATGTATGTTGTTGTTTGTGCATGTTCTTGTATCATAACAAAACATTGATAAGAGCGATTGTGTTGTTATCTTTGACATTGTTATCTTAATAATAGTTTGACATTACTATGTAATATGTGTTGCCAATACTAAAAAGTAATTATGAATATCACGTTTCAAGTCAACTACTAATAATTCAATTTTGAAATAATTAAAAACGAAATTAAACATGACATAATAAAATATAAATTTGTAATTTTCTTTACAATGTTTAGAATGCTGATAAGTTGTTCGTATCTTTAAATGAATGCATGTTTAAAAAACTACTATGAGGTAAATTTGATAAATGTTTCATGTTTATTGAAGAATTATTACGAGGAAAACTTTATTTTATTGAAATTCAACTACTAATTATTTTATCAAAGTCTGTTTTGAAAATTGTATATAATTAAAATCTTTTTATATAGCAGGTTCTTTCTCATGAAATTGATGTTTTGTGTTTCCTTTATATAAAAAAATTAAACACTTTTTTGAAGAGATGTCCAATTTGATGCAATGTACTCAATTGCAAAATACTATGCAAATTTTCAATACTGCTTGCGAGGCGATAACTAGGCGATAAATATATATTTTTTGAGATTGTGTATCGTCTATGTTTGGTGGGTGTATATAACGCGCAGTTTAAATTTTTCCATCGTAACAAAAATTGCGATATCAAGGAAAAATGGAACGCTTAAAAAACAGTAACAGCTATTTTTTTTACATGAATTCTAAAATAAAATTGAATTTGGAATTCCAAGTACAATATTTATTATGTATATTAAGAATCGGCAATTTGATAGGAAAGGAACCAAAATACCATAAACAAGTACCAAACTTATTGAAACAACATAATTATAGGTTTACTGGACTCCGAGGGTCTGAGCTTGCCCGATATATGTTCTGTAAACATATACATGCGGGATATGGAACAGTACGCGACTCTGAATGCGATCTACGTGCAAAACTTCTCCTTCCCGAACCCTCCCACCAGGGTTTGCGTGCAGTGCCCTCTACCGAAGAATGTCGGTCTCATAATGGACGCGGTGAGGCTTATTGTAGTTTTAGTGTAATAAAACGAGCAAACGCGATGTCGACTTACTTATGTAAATAAACTTACACTACAAATAATACCGGGAAAATTTGTGATCTTGATTTCAACATGCACTTTCCGAATTTCTATTTTGCCGTGATAATGGCATCGTATCTTTTCCGGAAGCGTCGTCATTTTGGAAACATGTTTTTTTGACAATATCTCCTTTCCTACACATTTCTCTTTAAAAAAGGTTACTAAAATAAATGAAATGTCTGCTATGTCGTTTTAATATTAGATCATTCAATTGTCGTGAATGACTATTTTATTATATTTTTACATTAACTTTATTTTTACAGGTAGCATATAAACCGAGTGATACTAAAGATCCGGACGCGGATGGTATTTCCAAAGAGCGTGTGACCATGCACGTGCAAGGCATATCCCACTGGGCGCCGGCGAACATCGGACCTTACAGTCAAGCCGTTAAGGTCAGCTAGAAATCTATATATCTACATCTCTACTAATAAATTAAATTGAAGTGCCTGTTTGTACGATACTTACATCACAAACACAATTTTTAAAATTTTTGTCTGTCTGTCTTGCTGTTTGTTCGTATCTATGATACGACTGGACCGATTTTGACAGGACTTTTCACTCAGATAGCTAATGTTATAAGGAGTTACTGAGTCTACTTTTATTTAAAAAATATATTTTATTTAATAAATTAAAAAGAGCGTGGATAATATCCAATTCAAGGTAGGTAAATATTGTATAAATCTTAATTTTACACAAAACGGCGCACAGCTAGTATGTAATATAAGTCCAGCTTTACATTTAATTAAATCTTGCTTCGCGTTCAATTTGTGGTTACTAATATGTCATAGATTATATTATAATTTTAGTCTATAACTTTCCTCAATAAGGTGTTATTTAATAGAAGACAAAAATATATTTTTAAATTGGACAAAAAGTAAATATTAAAGATATGCATTACATTTTTCGTATACCCTCAAGAGAGTGCACTTTTTCGGGATTAAAAGTAGACTTTTCAAATGATATAAACTACATCCCTGTAAAATTTTATCGCCATCGGCGCAGTAGTTTTTAAGTCTATTCCTTACAAACAAAAATAATAAAATACAAATCCTTCTTAATTATACTATCAATATATATCCAGATCATAGGTTGTCGTTAGGTGATATGTTAAACAGTCCCTAATAGCTAAAGCATATTATTGTATACAAGATTACGTTGACGATAAAGGTGGGTGGAATTTCATAAAGAATGTTAAATAAATTTGTAATTCATAAAAAATTGTATTGATCTATTAAAAGAGTGAAAGAGTCTCCTATTAAAGAGAAGGTTTAAAACTTAATCGACCACGCTTCTCCACTGTGGGTTGGCGGATATACATGTGTCAGAATTTCTCCCGGCACATGTAGGTTTCCTCACGATGTTTTCCTTCACGGCCGAAAACGAGATGAATTTAAATACAAAACACTTGAAAACAGCAGTGCTAGCCAGGTTTTGAACCCGCGATCATCGGTTGAGACCGTTTTCAAACCACGAGGCCATCTCGGCACCCGGAATCAAAAGTAGTTTAACAGTTAATTCTTCAAGATATTGTAAATATGATGAAAAATACAAATTAAAAATTATGACAGCCTTTTTCAATATTAATTCTTTGAACCTGTGTATGTTGATTATATATGTTTAGTAATTATTTGATCAGAATTCAAATTCAAATTCGAAATATACTTTACTTTATTCAAATAGGCTTTTTACAGCACTTTTGAATCGTCAGATATCGATTTATGCATATATTTAGCAGATTAAATTACTTACCTATTTAATTTAAATTTCATTTGTTACTTATTTAAGCACGGTGACAACCAATCGGAGCTTTAACTCGATAAAATTTCAATAGTAAACAATAAAATAGTTGAAAGTGCGTTCGTCGCGCAGGTGGGCGAGGTGGTGGGCACGTGCGGGCAGATCGCGCTGGTGCCGGGCTGCATGCGGCTGGCGGAGGGCGGCGCGCGCGCGCAGTGCGCGCTGGCGCTGCGCCACCTCACGCGCGTGCTGCGCGCCGCGCACCCGCGCGCCACCATCCGCAGCGTCGTGCAGGTGCGCCGCGGCTGGCCGGACACCGAGATTGTCTCGGCATTTCGCGTCCAGGAATTTAATTATTCTGTCCCGCATTTCAAACTCCACTAGTTTTTTTACACATAGATATAAATATTAGACATGTAGTACCAAAAGTTGGATTATTTTAAGACGTTTCTTCCTTTTTAAATATTTTTTTATCATTTTACACTGAAATATTACTAAACATTTTTTTTTTAAATTATTTATGTTGTACAGTAGTATATTAATAAGGTAGTATACCTCGATTCACCTAAGTGTGTTGGTCTAAATCATACGCATAACGGTGCACAGAACACTAAATTAGGCACCTTTATTTTTAAATACTTCTTATACCTATATACATTTCAAATTAATCTGTTTAAATCATTATTTAATTTTTTTTAGATAAAATCATTCAGAATGTGCTTCTCAAATATTAGGCAATATTTTTACTGAACCAATTGTTCAAAGATTGAAAAAGAAGATGATATTCATTCCGAAATGTGTTTACCAGCCAAATTACGGTTGAAAATATTTAATAAAATTATAACTATATATATTTAATATTTTAAGTCTTGTTTACTCGACTGTATCATGCGCGAGTTCGGACTTGCCTCCTGTTCAGACCAACACACTTACGTGAAACGAGGTATAAAATTGTCCCAAAAAACGCTTTAAGCTGTGAGTGATTCTTTTATTTTGAAAATCATTTTGAGGTTTTTGATATCTTTTTTCAATCAGAGTTACTATTTAGGATCTATAACTATTTAAAATTGGTTATATATATGTATATACGGCTCTGATGTCTGCAAGATGATCTTGTATACTCGGGACTGATTTTTAAAATAAATAACTCGTTAGATGCCTATTCTCAGTCCACATCTCAATGTACCAGAGCGTGTGCTACGTGACGTCGCGCGGCGCGGCGTGCGAGGCGCGGCGGCAGCTGGAGCGGCGCACGGCGGGCGCCATGGTGCAGTGCGCCGTGGTGCCGGCGCTGCCGCGCGCCGCCGCCGTCGAGTGGCACGCCTGGGCGCACACCGACAACAACCGCTTCGAGTGTGAGTCACCGCCACACGCGCACGCGCGCAACACACGCACACGCACTCGTATGCACACACGCACGCTCACACGCACCCATGCGTCGACGACAATATACACACACCTTTGTACGCGTGTCTACACTCAAAACGTACAGAACTTCAATACTCAAACAGTCGTTATCAATAAACTATCTATCTATCATTGAATTTAATACTTAATAAACATTTGATTTCTGTCAAATTATATTTATTATTATTTTATTGCAAACATGATTGCTTACGGATAAAAAATAAATAAAGTAAAACTAATATGCGCATTAAATAGTAATAATAACACACTCACTAATAAAAGGGGTACTGACTTCAAATGCAAAATACGTAATTTCGTTTACTTGAATATCCACATATTCCAAGTATATTCATTTTAAAACCAAACTATTGAAGCGATTTCTTTGACCCTTACAAACAAAAGTCTAAAGTTTTCGAGTAATGGGTGAACGTACATTATACAAAAAAGTCTCCGAAGAATTGAGAACCTCCCCTTTTTTAGTTAAAAATTTGAAAATGATTAAATCTAACAAAATTTTTCAATTCATAGTAATATTATTATGTCGAAAGTTTAAAACAAATAAAAACACTGATTACCAAATTTTTCATCGCCATTGCATTTAAATATATGTACGTCCGCAATTTTTTATGTTACTAATAAAATCAATGACGTCATTAATCACTTTACTTCATGTTTAGTATACTTATGTATTCTATGATCTTCTTAAAGTTATATCATAATGTATTGTATGACAATTCTTAACTAAGTTAGTATATTCAATTAACAAGGATTTAACTTGAATTTAATTGGTTGAATTCAGTTAAAATTTCATGGCAAAATCATTGTGTCAATATTAATATTAGTCCCATTTTTTATCTTAAACTGGATATGAAATTTTAATTCACATTTTAAAATACTGGAATGGTGTGTGAGGATATAGTTTTTTTCAACAGATGAAGAAACTGGCTGCAATATTGGAGACTACAAGGTGGCTATAACGAGGAGGTGGAACTACGAGAATACTGTTGCTGCTATCGTCTGCTACGTTGCTACAGGTGAGCATCTGCAAAGATTGTTATCTATATGAATTAAAGTCAATGTTTATCTCCTATTCTAAAACCATTGAACGGATTATGATGACATTTTGGTAGGGTGTTCTGGTTGTCCACGAGGGTTCCTGGACCAAAAAATTTTAGGTGACATTGTAATTCATGCTCGGTAGAGCAAGTTTACAGATTGACTTTATAACTGGGCGTGATAGACCAAATCCTAAACTAAGGAAAAGCGAAAAATACTTGAAGTACCCTCGGGCCGAATTTGATGAAAATTAAAACTGCATCGTTAGATTTTAGCAAGAATAATTTTCCTAACCAGTGATCTGGCTAAAAATTTAGTTAGTTAAAAATTTAATTTATTATTCAAACTTTAACTATTGTTTGCGTCAAAATGCTATTCACCTACCGAGGCTACAGAGTAGGTGATGAGGACCAAAATAGACATCACATTAAGTGATGAAAAATGCCCAAACTCAGACCTACCTATCAACGCTGGCGGCGAACCATTGGCCGATATTTTTTTTATCTCTCTCAGAAATAATTACAAAAAAATTTAAGACATCAAGTAAAAATAATCCAAAAGTAGAACTGAGTTGGTCTTTCTTTTGTATTTAATATCGTGTAGGTTCGTCTCCGTCGACGAGCCAAGTGTCGTTCCCGGACGCAGCGGCGTGCGCGCGGCACCGGCGCAGCGCGGCCGGCATGCCCGCCGACGAGCTGGAGCACGTGCTGCTCTACGCGCTGCGCAAGCTGCTCAACGACTGCCCGCCCGACCCCAGCCCCGCGCTCTACGTGCGCGTCTTCTACCAGGTACAGTGCAGCTGCAGCACGTGCTGCTCTACGCGCTGCGCAAGCTGCTCAACGACTGCCCGCCCGACCCCAGCCCCGCGCTCTACGTGCGCGTCTTCTACCAGGTACAGTGCAGCTGCAGCACGTGCTGCTCTACGCGCTGCGCAAGCTGCTCAACGACTGCCCGCCCGACCCCAGCCCCGCGCTCTACGTGCGCGTCTTCTACCAGGTACAGTGCAGCTGCAGCACGTGCTGCTCTACGCGCTGCGCAAGCTGCTCAACGACTGCCCGCCCGACCCCAGCCCCGCGCTCTACGTGCGCGTCTTCTACCAGGTACAGTGCAGCTGCAGCACGTGCTGCTCTACGCGCTGCGCAAGCTGCTCAACGACTGCCCGCCCGACCCCAGCCCCGCGCTCTACGTGCGCGTCTTCTACCAGGTACAGTGCAGCTGCAGCACGTGCTGCTCTACGCGCTGCGCAAGCTGCTCAACGACTGCCCGCCCGACCCCAGCCCCGCGCTCTACGTGCGCGTCTTCTACCAGGTACAGTGCAGCTGCAGCACGTGCTGCTCTACGCGCTGCGCAAGCTGCTCAACGACTGCCCGCCCGACCCCAGCCCCGCGCTCTACGTGCGCGTCTTCTACCAGGTACAGTGCAGCTGCAGCACGTGCTGCTCTACGCGCTGCGCAAGCTGCTCAACGACTGCCCGCCCGACCCCAGCCCCGCGCTCTACGTGCGCGTCTTCTACCAGGTACAGTGCAGCTGCAGCACGTGCTGCTCTACGCGCTGCGCAAGCTGCTCAACGACTGCCCGCCCGACCCCAGCCCCGCGCTCTACGTGCGCGTCTTCTACCAGGTACAGTGCAGCTGCAGCACGTGCTGCTCTACGCGCTGCGCAAGCTGCTCAACGACTGCCCGCCCGACCCCAGCCCCGCGCTCTACGTGCGCGTCTTCTACCAGGTACAGTGCAGCTGCAGCACGTGCTGCTCTACGCGCTGCGCAAGCTGCTCAACGACTGCCCGCCCGACCCCAGCCCCGCGCTCTACGTGCGCGTCTTCTACCAGGTACAGTGCAGCTGCAGCACGTGCTGCTCTACGCGCTGCGCAAGCTGCTCAACGACTGCCCGCCCGACCCCAGCCCCGCGCTCTACGTGCGCGTCTTCTACCAGGTACAGTGCAGCTGCAGCACGTGCTGCTCTACGCGCTGCGCAAGCTGCTCAACGACTGCCCGCCCGACCCCAGCCCCGCGCTCTACGTGCGCGTCTTCTACCAGGTACAGTGCAGCTGCAGCACGTGCTGCTCTACGCGCTGCGCAAGCTGCTCAACGACTGCCCGCCCGACCCCAGCCCCGCGCTCTACGTGCGCGTCTTCTACCAGGTACAGTGCAGCTGCAGCACGTGCTGCTCTACGCGCTGCGCAAGCTGCTCAACGACTGCCCGCCCGACCCCAGCCCCGCGCTCTACGTGCGCGTCTTCTACCAGGTACAGTGCAGCTGCAGCACGTGCTGCTCTACGCGCTGCGCAAGCTGCTCAACGACTGCCCGCCCGACCCCAGCCCCGCGCTCTACGTGCGCGTCTTCTACCAGGTACAGTGCAGCTGCAGCACGTGCTGCTCTACGCGCTGCGCAAGCTGCTCAACGACTGCCCGCCCGACCCCAGCCCCGCGCTCTACGTGCGCGTCTTCTATCACTTTCAGATGACGTCACAGCGTTAAGCAAATTAATTATTATTTTATTTTTTACGAATTAATGATAAAAAATAACAATAGATTTTTTGCTACAGTATTTAGCTCAACTAAATAAAAATAATAATTAGTTAACTGTAATCTGAATATTTTTTGCAAAATATAACTGCACGAGACTCTATTTTAAATTATTTTGGCGGAAGCATAAACTTGTTTTTACTATATAGGCGCGCCATATGTCCAGACAGTGGTTTTCGGCGAATGCTAAATTTTCACTAAATTCGCATTTTTGACATTTGAAAATGACGGAATAGGAATCTAGACAATAATCAAAGCATTTAAAATGATATTTTACCGATTCAAAATGGTATCTATGTAAAATTATGTAGATCATTCTATCTCCTTTTTTTTAAATTACAGTGTCAATGATAATCAAGTACAATTCCCAACACTGTAGTAGCTAATGGTGCATGCGCGCGCAGGTGTGGGGCGCGCCGGCGCCGGCGCGCGTGGCGGCGGCGTGCGCGGCGGCGGGCGCGCGGGCGGGCGCGCGCGTGGCGCTGAGCGCGGTGCCGGTGGCGGCGCTGCACAACGCCTTCACTTTCCTGTCCATCAGCGGCCTGCGCCTGCACGAGTGACCCCGCACGTGGCTATTGTTGTCTTATACTTGCGCTCTGGTGCTCGACCCAGCCTACTGACCTACACTAGATGCTGATAAGCAACAATGTGTCAACCCACAAATATCCAAATTCGGAAATATTGATTTTTTCAACTAAATAAAAGACAAGAACAGAAAAAGTTTCTTAATGTTTCGAATATTGAATTTTAAAAACTTATAATTAGATAAAACAACTTATAATATCAATCTATTTTTAATTCATTAAACCATTATAAAATGGAAAAAAGAGATGGATATATACTTCTTCAAAGAAATTTGATAAGAATAAGGTTTGACATTTTTAGAAACCCTTTTTCTTAAAATGAAATCTGTGTGGTTTGACATACTATTGCTTATTGGCGTCCAGGTGCACTATTTACAAACCAGACTACTGCATACTGACTATAACTAATAACATCTCGAATTAATAAATTTTATACGTCTAAAGAATTTATCATTATCAGCTAACACGATTCGACGTAGATGCAAGATAAGGACAATTAGTCCGGGTTCCCTGGCCTATTTTTTCACTTGATTAGTAACAAGCTAATTTTCCGTGAGTAGCTTCGTTTCAATGAGACGCCCATCTTTTTCCTGTGCGAAAATTCTCGATTGTGGTAGGTGACAGGGGTAGCAGGAATAAAAGATGTTAACTTGATGATTCTCATAAATTTATTACTAACTGGATTTTTTTTTGTAAAATCTAATGATAATAATCTAAATTATTTGAAAACATTTTTGTCCTACAAAATGTATGGTTTCATCAAAATGTCCCCCTCCTTCGAACATGTATCGATAACAAGGTCATCAAAAATAATTGCTAACCAGCTGATTTTTTTTTTTTACTTCGTTAATATTTATATAATCTAACAGTTATATTGTCCTACAAATTGCATGGTACGTTATCCCGGTCCTACGCTCGAAAATAGTAATACAGATCCATGATATTAAAATAATTACTATCAAGCCAAATCTTCGTGAATAGCATCGTTTCTATAAGACGCCCAACATTTTCCTATGGAAAATTCTCGATTGTGGTAGGTAACAGGGGTAGCAGAGATAAAAGATGTTGATTTGATGATTCTCAAAAATTTATTAGTAACTGGATTTTTTTCCGTTAAATCTAATAATAATAATCTACATTATTCAAAAAAAATTTTGTCCTACAAAATGTATGGTTTGATCGAAGAGTCCTCCTTCTTTCAACCTGTATCGATAACGAGGTCATCAAAAATGATTGCTAACCAGCTGATTTTTATTTTTTTACTTACTTAATAATTATATAATGTAACAGTTACATTGTCCTACAATTTGCGTGGTACGTTATCCTGGTCCTCCAATTGAATCTATATTTAAAATTCATGAAATTAACAAGCAAATTATTATCTGTATTTCGTTACTACAGCGGTAGTCATGCGCAGAGCATACATATTTTTCTACCAATTTTTATAAAAAATAAAGTTATTTAAATTTTAAAAAACATGTTATCACTGTATTTTTACCCTAACATTTAAATTCTTGGGAATTTTAAGTTATTCAATGGTCGAAACTCGCAAAAAATGGGACATAATTCCTTATTGGTTGAAACGCGAACCATCTTCATTTATTATTGACCAATTTTGAAAATAAAAATTAGAAAAGATGGTAGACCTTGCAGGCCGTCCCTGTAACTTTCCGCTATTCCCATACCTAAGTGCTTGGATTTCGTTTATTACCCTGTTTTTGAGCTCTGCGAGCTCAAAACTATAAATAGTACATTATTTTGACCTCTCCGTGCTCAATACAAGAGCTGCTCTATGCTTTTGAGCTCTTCGAGCTCAACAGTCTGATAACAGTTTCATAAAGTACAATTTATGTAAATTTAAATTGCCATAACTTTTGAATGAATCAACCGATTTTCACTCGATTGGTGGCCATCGATGTTATTTTTCAAGTCCTGTGGAAGACTCAAAAACACCTATTGATCATATGAAAATTTTCGAAATAATTTGAAAAAAATCAATTTTTTAGATTTCTTTCGTTCACGATAACTCACAAACGAATCAACCGATTTTGATTTGGTTTGCGGCAATCGACGTGGTTTTACAAGGTTGAGAGTTGATTAGTTGTTGGAATTGATTGGTTAAGCTATTTAAAAGTTAGTTTGAAAAAAACCACATTTAAAAAAATTTATTTTTTTAGTTTTTTTGAGATTTCTCAAAATCTAAAAAATGAAATTGGTCCAAATCATATTAAAAATCTAAGTTCAAACAAAACCTTTCGAATGACACCAATTTTTACTAAATTGATCTAGCCGTTCAAAAGTTATAAGGGAGTTACATACTCACACACACACACACACACACACACACACAGGCATAGTCACACCCTCGCGGGAATGGTCACGGAAGCTTCCTAGGACCCCGAAACATTGAGATCTGATTAAAACTCGATTTTTGCAAAACGGGGTAAAACCAATAACTTCCCGATTTTTAGAAAATTGTTAATTTTCTTAGCGGGAAGTTAAAAATATTTGAGAGTCTTGAAGTTAGTTACGATTTCTTATTGGTTGAAATTCATTCGCATGCACTTTTTAAATTTCTAGAGTTACAAATAGGAAAACGAAAAAATGGCAATTATTGTAGGACTAGTAATAGATACCTGTTTTTTTGTAGGACATTGTTTCATTTGGGCAGAGAACACACTAATCTATTATGTAATATTTTTGTCCTACAGTTAGTAATGAAAAATGTGGTCTAGTGGTATTAACCATTTCGGAGTGTAGGACCGGGATAACGTACCATGCAATTTGTAGGACAATATAACTGTTAGATTATATACATATTAACGAAGTAAAAAAAAATAAATCAGCTGGTTAGCAATTATTTTTGATGACCTTGTTATCGATACATGTTCGAAGGAGGGGGACATTTTGATGAAACCATACATTTTGTAGGACAAAAATGTTTTCGAATAATTTAGATTATTATCATTATATTTTACAAAAAAAAATCCAGTTAGTAATAAATTTGTGAGAATCATTAAGTCAACATCTTTTATTCCTGCTACCCCTGTCACCTACCACAATCGAGAATTTTCGCACAGGAAAAAGTTGGGCGTCTCATTGAAACGAAGCTACTCACGGAAAATTAGCTTGTTACTAATCAAGTGAAAAAATAGGCCAGGGAACCCGGACTAAATATGCTGGATTGTATTTCGGGACATAAACTTTATTACTACATTAACACACACCATGAACACGATTCACACGTTTTCGTGGTATAGCCAAAATTATTCTTCAAAAAAGGTTTCTGTATATTTAAACGTTTTTTGAGCGTATATAATATGTATACCTCAAATGCTTTGGCACGCTCGTCTAAACCGTTTGAAGTATTTTAATATATATATAGCAACACACATAAATCATACGTTTTTTGACTCAACTGTTGTACCAACCAGCATTCAGCACTACAATATTGTTAGAATTTCGAATTTTGGTTTATTTACGTATGAGCTAATTAACGCTTTGTAAAAAAATAAGGCTTATCCTTTAATTCACCGTATATTATAACAGAACGTCCTTTTAAATAACACTCTCAGATGGTGCAATAATATAGAACATGTGTCATAAAATTTGCAAAAATCGTGGAAGTGACATAGATTATATCCAACTTTAAAGAAGCTTTTGTTATATATTATTTTATATTTACTATTTCTTTGGTACACTCTGTAGCATAAACGACTTGATAGATTTTATTTTATTTCAAGCTGTCCCCGCATTTTCAATTTGATTATTTTTATTTGAGGCAAATTATATTTGGACGCTGATAAGCAATAATGTATCAAACCACAAAAAGTTAAATTTGTTTCCGATAATGCATTTCTTATTTAACATTATACAAAAAAATTTTTAAATCATCTAAACTAAATAAGTACGGAAAAAAAATTCTTAATTTAATGTTTTGAATTTCAAGTGCGTTATATTTTGCAATTTATACAATAATCTCAAATATTTTAAAAACTTATTATTAGATAACACGTGATGTGTTATCTATTAATAACTTTTTAAATCAATCTGCTTTTAATTAATTATACCTTTTATCAAAATAGAAAAGAAAAGATGTATATACGTCTTCAAACAAATTTATTAAGAATAGGTTTGACATGTTTAGACACCATTTTCTCAAAATAAAGTCCGTGTGGCTTGACACAGTATTGCTTATCACGTTCACTATTTCATTAGTTCCAATATTTTTTATAAAATAAAATGATATAAAACTCGATGTTATCTATATACAAACTTAATTGAAGCACTTGATACGTAATTTGAAACGTACCTTGGGTATAAATAAATACACGACAAACATCCGTATGGCCAATACGGATTTGCCGTGAGCGGGGATCGAACCCGCGACTGTTTAGCACTTTAGTCGGATGCAGTGACCACTCTGCTTACCTGTCTGTCAAAATTTTTTATTAAAAAAAATATTATAAATATCTTTGATTTTAATTTGACTCTTCTGTGCGATTGGTATGTAAGGTTCTTATTATTTATTCTTATTTTGTGAAAATTTTAAGAGTAACTATTACGGTTCATGAGGAACAGATCGCTAATAGACGGACGGACAGCGGAAGCTTAGTAATAGGTTCCCGTTGATACCCCTTAGGTGCAGATTAATAAAAACTTAAAAAAAAAATTATTTCAAGTAAATTTATTTAAGGTTTTAGGTTCTATATCTTATATATAGGTTTCTAGGTTCTATATCTTAAAGGTTCGATGATATATTATCTTAACTCATTTATTTAAAACTTTAATCACTAAAGAAAAAATGTATTATTTTTAACATATCTTTCTGCTTCCAGGTACCCAGCTCATGAACTACGAATGCAGATGCTTTATTGCCGTTTTAAGAATATATTTGCTGAATATTTTTCAGTGTTTATAAGATTTTGTTAATTATGCTACCGAGTTTACCATATTTTAAGTCAAATTATATAAATTATTTTTATTGCATACATTTGTGTTTGATTTAACCATCGTAATAAAAACAAGGGGTCAAATTAAATTTACTTTATTTTTTTTTTTACAAAATTGACCGAACAGTGCGAGATTTCTAGAACGTTTACACTTGCATTAAGTAGACATAAAAGTTATAATTATTTCTCTTACAAGTAAGTCTTATTCACCTGTGTCAATAAAGCAATGCGGATTGTGGTGTGAGACACACCGAAACCAGTTGTGTATATCATAAAAAAGTTACATGATTTGATGAAATAATCAGTTGACATAATTTTTATCTTAAAATTGTCACTAAGTAAATTATGATTAATAATAAAGAAAGCATAATTATAAACTAAACTCGATACATTACACTTAATCAGTATTAGTTGAAGTTACTGATTATATTTCTAATACAAGTTATAATACACAACAAACTGGGGATAGATTGCACTCAGCAGTGGTTAAAAGACGATAGCGCGCAGAAAGTATCGTAAGTACAGAGAACGCATAAACTCGTTGAAATGCTCCTACAAAGATGGTTTATGCTTCTATATTCATCGAAGGTTGAAGTCACAATGCGTTATAGAACTGCTCTCTAGGTTCCTTAACAGACCGCCTATATACATTCAAACTGACTGCCAACGACAATTGATATCACTAAGAATACTTGAAAATAACAAAATAAATGAAATAAAAAAAAAACTTTATACAATGTCAAATAGCCTTACGTGTTGGCAAAAGTTCAAAAGGATGATCATTATCAGTTTTTGTAAACCTTTTTCTAAAAACGAATTCTATAAAACGTCGTGACATACAACGGCACTATAGGATTGTATTTGATCCTTACATATACTACAACAATGCAGTTTCACAGGACATTGTTTAGAAAATATGTGTAGTAGTCTTGATAAATCTTGAGCTTCGCCCGGGAAATTAATAATGCCTAATTCGTCTATTTAATACTATATAAATGGTTTGAATAAATAATTTTCTCATAATCAAAATAAACATACTATACTCTGCTATATAATTTATTTTATACTAATCTTTAATCATCGGGCTCATACAATTTCCAGGGCGAATGTTAATAAATTAGAAGGTAGCCTATGTTTTGTACTTTGAAATTAAGTCAAAATGCTAGCTCGGAACTGGCGCTGAAATAGAAATGTTACGATTAAGATTTATTTATATAGAGTCTTATAATATAAGTTTTAATAACGTTATTTGTTTATTATTTTAAAATCTTATTTCAGAACCGAAATATTTTTTTTTATTAACAACTAGCATTTTGTCTTAAGTGAGTAAAATAAATTGTCACTTGGAAGAAGAGCTGCTGGATTTCACTCATATAATTAAACTAAAAAAACCTAACGATCTAGTAACATAGTTTTAATCAACAATGTTATAAACAGTAAAAATTAATCATTACGTTTCAGGGAATCGGATAAATTCTGTAAATTTAATTAATAAGTAAATAAATTCATTTCGGACATCACAGTCATCCATCAAGTGAATATTTCCATATTTTTCGTTTATCCTCGAATATAAGTATATAATAATACATATATGTGAATAATGATTATCGGGTATAAGTTGTATACAGATGTATCCATATAAAAGTAATAACTAAAATAAATACCTTATTAAGCAAAATTAACAATACCCTAAAATTAACCTAAAATCGAAAAGAAAATGCGCACTGTCTTCTTTTTTTTTAGATCATTTTTGAAACTACGTGCATCTTTTGCCAATCTCTCCGAACGAAGAATTTGCATTACAAATGCATTAAAAGGCAGATTTTTATAATATACAGTTTATTTTCCAGTTTTCGAGAAATCATCCGCAGAGAAAACATTCTAATCACGATACTTTCCTTTATATAAACCACACACATATAAACAATAACTCACAATCGACGAAATCATTCCCACAACGGAACACTACTCGATCTCTCGTACCCTACTCGCCCTCAACATAAATAACACGGGGATCCGTCTCGCTAACTTTAAAAAAATAATAATAATATTAAAATAGTACGATTGCCCAGCTACCCATAGTGAAGTGAGACTACACGGCGTCGTCGGGGCGCAGGCGGCTCTGCAGGTACTGGCGGTGCGCGTACTTGTTGAAGCGGCGCTTGGCCATGAACAGCGTGGCGATGGTGCGCGGCGCCAGGCGCACGGCCGCCGCGCGCGACGTGATGCCGCCGCGCCGGCACTCGCCGCACGTGTAGTCCAGCACGCTCAGCGCCGCGCCCGACGCCCTAACGCACTCTGCACCCGCCGCACGTTACTGCGCGCTCTCCGAGGCGGCGCGGCGCTGCCTCGCGGTGGTCCGCACCCGCGACCGAGCGCCGCGCTACCTCTTAGGCTCTAACGGGCCGATACGACAGTGTGGAGCGCACGCAACGTGTACAATGACACGGAGCCGTAATCCGAGGAAATCAAAGCACTACCGCGACCGCTCGCGGCGGCTAGCGGGAGCCGCCGCCAGCGGCCGCGTCACTTAACTATTCTATTACAAGTGACCTTCCTCGAAGGTCCTAGTCCCTCAATGTCTAGTCACTGAGACAGCTATCGTCTAACGAGGCGGTTATATATATTTTGGCTGTGTTTATTTATCATGCTTTCGCCTATGTTTCACTCTAAACACATCTAACACGAGACTCAAGCTTCCTATATCGTGACCATTAGTGTATGAAACCTCATCGGATTCAGACTGTGATCGGCGACGATTGCAATGATATATTGACATCGAGAGTTAAAAAAAGCGAATATATGGTAGAAGCGTAAAAATATAAAAGAACATATAAACCGTTAAAAAATTCTTATATATAAAATGAATCAATGTAACCATGCGTATCGATGCATTAAAAATTGAAGCGTAAAGCCCGAACGTGAGGATACAACCGAATACGTATCGGATCAAGTTGTATCCCCGCGCTCGTAGAAAGAGGAAAGCGTAGCCCGCGCCGGCCGCGGGGCGGGGCCGCGGGGGCGCGGGGCGGGGCGGCGCTACGGCGTAGACGTACCTTGATGCAGTTGCCTATCGCAGAGCTTACAAATGACGAGCTGCATGGTCCCCTTTGGCCCGATGAAGGAGCGATCGCACAGCGGGCAGTAGCGACCGATGCGATACGCCCTACGTACGCACACACACATACGGACCGTACGCGCACAAGCACCGGAACACAGAAACACGCCATTAGTATCAGTCGAGACCTCGCCGCCTCCACTTTGTTACTTCTCCTCCGGTGGCTCGTTTTACTCTACTCGGGATTTTACGCTTGGGCTAAGATTTGCAAATTTTCAATAGCGGGGAGGAAATTTTATTACGAAGTCACAAATATTCATGTTACCAAAAGAAGAAACTGGACCCAATATAGTCAATAGATAGATTTATCGTACAGCAAATATTAATTTTATTTACAGAGGACAGACAATATATAAAAGAGCAATCTACTAAAATGTACGTATATTTGAGAAAAAGAAAGAAAAAATTTCATTGAGTATCATTCATCAGTGTAAAGAGCCAGAAAAACAAGTAACAAAGTCGTTTCAGTTAGTGATCGCTTCGATAATGATATTGATAATATTACGCCCGTGTTAGTTCGAAAAAAGTATGGAATGAAGTTAGTCGGTAGAACAACGGCTGATGAGATGTCGACATCCATAATCTAATGATAATCAAATATTAATTGAGGCAACATTATAAAAGTCTAATGTACTAAGAAATAAATAAAATCAATCAAATTGACTGTTGCATCAATTAGTTCAAAAGATTAAATTAAATTACCAATAATTATAAAAATGAACATTGGACAGTAAAGTGGGCTGGTAGAGGACGCGAAGACACTTGATACAAAGCTAAATTTTGAAAATGTTGTAAAGTATAAGTATTGTAAATTTATCAGCATAACATAAAGCTACATATAAAGAAATTACTTTACTTTCGTGATAAAATTGTGTTAAATCTTAATAAAGATAAAAAAATTCCAAACCGCTATATTTCCCAGCTTTACTGACCTACAAAGATTGTTTGTTCAATCAATTATTTTGAAGTTTAAGCACATTTAAATAGTGTCTATACTAATGAAAGAGATGAAGTACAAACAACCTCCGTTACTTAAGTAATCATTGAAATAATTTGTATGAAGAGATGTGGAGCATGCAACTTATTACTATTACCAAATTCTTCCAAATAACCCTTACTCTTAGCTGTCTGCAAATTCTAAATAATTCTAATGATTTAGTGTTTACTAGTCATTCTAATTCAGATACACAATAATGAAATAGATCTAGCTTTAATGCATCTAAATGTATTACGTGGCTATTCTAGCGTATAAATTATTTAGAAGAATTCAGTAGTGGGGGAATGTGCTGATTAAGAACGCTGCATGGAGTCATTAAGAACATTATGCGGGGTCAAAAATGCTACAATATACCAGAGACAAAGCGGGTATCGACAGTGAGACAGGATGGGCAGCTCGTGTTAGTCAACATTGAACACGCATGAGATGACGTGAAACACAATGTCTACCAAGACCAGTTAACAAATTACACATAAATCATCGAAACTTTGAAAAAAATCTTTGTACTTTTCGTCTGCGTCCTTCGATGTTTATGCAACTATGGGTTCACGTTTTGTTGTTGCCCCTCTTGATTTTACTTGAAAAATAATATCGAGAACTTTTAAGTATCATTATTTTCGAAAGTTTTAGAAAAAAATAATTAATTAGGGAATTTTGTTTTCTAATGTGTACAATGTGCTCGGTGTTTCTTACTGATATGTTAATAGAACCGGAACCATAACAAATAATAATTTTTGTATTGTTAATAAAATATAGCTACCTATTTTTTTATCATATTATGGCAATTTATTAATACAAAATATCCGATTCTCATTTTAAGTTCCAACATTTTAAAGCCTATTTTCAACATAAAAAACCTATTTAAGTAAACAATTTCACCATCTCCTGGTGATAACTCATTGGCCTTACTTTGTTAACATTTTAGAATTCGGAATGTAAGATAACACAATATTATAAGGGAAAATATATTCTTAAGGATATTCGGAAGTCAGATCTTTATCAGACTCCTTGATTTGTAAATTGTTACCTATTTTATAATTTCTTATTTTGTTATTTTATATATTTAAATGGCAAAAAGCAATTAAACTTTATCTAATTATAAGAATTTGTTTTGCATTAGCAAATTTATATCGTATCATTATATGACATTTTTGCCACTCAATATATAAAAAGAAATGTACATACAAGGCTGTGTGTTATTAAGTTTAAGAATAGTATAATAACGATAGATTTATTTACAAAATCACACAGCGTCGTATGAAATATATTAGGTTGGTTCGCTATATATCTACTTAATACTTATATATTGGGCTCTAACTGCGTGACTTGACAGACATACTTGTCATTCGAGTAAATAAATTATAATTAATAATCTTTTAACTGATAACAGGAATAGCATATTTTATGTTTTCAACAGTTCAACTGTCGACATCACTAGTAATATTGCCAACGGTATCTCGCTTATATATTATATATCAGATACTTGTATGTCGTCTACGCGTCAGTAAGGCCATGTATGGACTGCGCGTTTTACGGTACGTGTAATCGGGTTAAAATCAAAATATCTTTAATAAATCAGAAATTTAGATTATCTTTATGAACGTCAAGCAAATGAGTCTACTACTTTTTCGGAAAAGTTTAATCCAAAACCTGAGAAGAAACCGCGAAAGAAACTCAACGGGACTTATTATATTTTTTTGTTTTTATTTTTAGGCGTTTATAAAAATGCTTGCAGCCCCTCGCGTTCACTTTTTTCCCGATACATGGGAGGTTGGCAAATGTTACACGTGTATTTGTTGATTACGCGTATTCGGAAACGCACAGTCCGTAAATGGCTTAGAGTTAGGGGGTATAAAGATAAGGAGGACCATCTCATATGAGTATGTGTTAAGTTCAAAAAGTGTCCTTGGAAATGCATTAAATAGATGACGTCCGTGTAGCTAGAGTGTATGAAGTACGTTAAAAGAAAATAATAATAAACTCAGTGTCTTTCAACAATTAGCTTGTATATAAATTGTGAAATGACTCAAAAAATAAAAATTAGAAATTTTTTTGATGAATACAAAATTAATTGAAATGATTAGTATTTTTCCAAATAATCGACAGACGTCATCAATCGCTCCAGCGGCACTCAGCAAGGACACTACACGGAGATGGCCCCCCCTACGGGAGCCGGCGCGGCTGGACGGATAGAGACCTGGCGCAGGGCGTGCACAGCGAGTGCGAGTACAGCTTGTGTCCGCCGGGCCCGCGCCGCGTCTGGTGGTGCCACTCCGCCTCCGCGCCGCCCGCGCCGCCCGCGCCGCCCGCGCCGCCCGGCTCGCGCGCGCCGCACGACTTGCAGATCGCGCACTCCACGCAGTGCCACCGACCTGTACACACATTTATGTTTTGACTAACGCATCACACTCAACGGTCCCCGGTTCTCATGGTTCAATATCGGGAGTTTGGAAACACATATTACACTAACACAAACGTCCAGACCACGACAAACATCCGTATGGCCAATACAGACGTTTGTCGTGAAGGAGATCGAACTCGCTTTAAGCGTTGGAAAATAGGTTTGATAATCTAGGGTAAAAGAGTAAAGTCACGAGCATTGAACGCATCGCTCAGCCGCTCACCCGTGGGCACGGCCTGCAGGCCGACGCAGTAGATGTGGAAGCCGCGGTCGCACAGGTCGCAGAAGAGCATCTTGTCGTCGTCGGCGGGGCGCGCGCAGGCGCAGCACGTCTTGCAGTCGGCGCACTGCCACGCGTACTCGCGCGCCTTGCGGATCGTGTCCGCGCCCAGCTCCACGCACGACGGGTGCACTGCGACACGGAGTCAACGATCAAACTCTACAACTTTTTTTTTAAGGTAGACCAACCCTAGGTGTAGGCTATACTAATGGTAATGGCTCGACGTAAAGCAATTAATGTAATTGTGTTACTTACCGTACAAGTAAGAGAACTGAAAGCCTAACCCTCTCCGCCATTCCTAACCTTACTTCCTATTCCTTTTCATCCCCTATTCTTTTTTAGCTGACAATGTGTTGTGTATCTTTGAATTGCAAATGTTCATGGGCAGTGATGAGTTAACATCAAGTGTCTCGCCTGCTAGCTTGTTTTTATTGTATATTTTATATGAAAAAAAATAAGCTCTTTCTTTACGGCAGAGGACGTGAGTTTTACAGCGATTTCAATTGTAAAGGGTAAAAATAAAAAAAATCTATAAGAAAATTTTTTGAAAAAATTAAAGACTGCTTGACAAAAAGTGCTGAAAATTTTACTGGATGATTTTTATATAGTACTCAAACAAATTCTCCGAGTCCCAGTATAAAAAAGCCTGGGGAAAAGATTTCTCATATAAACCCGACTAAACCCTTTGTACATTAAGTCGCTGTAAAAAGTTACGTCCACTCTATGACCGACGTCGCGGACGAGTCGCCGACCAGTCGCCGGCGGCGGTACTCACGCTTGGCGTTGCAGTGCGCGCACACGAGGAAGCGCTCGTGCGTGTACTTGCGGTTGGCCTCGAGGCGCAGCTTGCACACGCGGCACGTGTCCACCTCCTCCTCCTTGCTGCCCGTCGACGCCTCCGCTTGACTGCTACGTTTTGTCTTCGTCAATTTTTTTCTCTGAAAATTATAACGTTTTCGATGTTTCTTTACTTACTTTTATTACAATGAAATACAGAGATAACTTAAATTCTAAAAAGACGTAGGCTAATTACAGAACCATTTATAAGGACGTAAAATAGCAGCTCAGTGATTTCAATAAGGAAATACTTTGTAATTATTGAATGTAAGCTATTGAGTGATAGCTGTACTGTATTTTTTCCATTTCTTTATTGGACAAACCGAAATTTTTGTCTCGTCGCGGCCAGAAGCTTGAAGCTTTTTTAATAGAATATGTGCCTCATAAAGTCGTGACCAGTAGACTGATGACACAATTTATTTTTATCTATAATCCAACTTTATGTGCAGTACAAACTAATCAAGATTGTCATATTCATACTGTT
Source organism: Hypolimnas misippus (assembly GCA_037950945.1). Classification (NCBI taxonomy): domain Eukaryota; kingdom Metazoa; phylum Arthropoda; class Insecta; order Lepidoptera; family Nymphalidae; genus Hypolimnas; species Hypolimnas misippus. The sequence goes on from JBBEEQ010000019.1 coordinate 5,382,298, forward strand.
ATAATTTATTCGCACTAAGACATGCATCAAACATATTGATATTGATATCGAAATTTCAAACCTTCCTTGAATAAAACAAGGTATATAACACAAATAAAAATATCACGAACAGGGCGAAAAAAATAAACGTGGTTTTAGGTGGGGGGAGGGGTAGCACAAAACCGTATTTTGTAACGTTGTGACCTCTCCTTACTCTGTTCGTGAAATATGGGCCTATGAGCCTGAAGTGATTAATGGATCCTCCCCTTCAGACAACTAAACTCTGTGGTTCGCCGCTCGCTCACCTTGGCCTGGCGCTGCGCGTCGTGGTCGGAGTCGGAAGAGGAGCAGCGCGAGCCCCACTCGGGCTCCGACTCCGAGCTGCTCTCGGGCGGCGACGCGGGCGCGGGCGGCGCCGCCAGCGCCGTGTTCAGCGGGAAGTACCTGCGGCAGGCCACTCACATTAGGATTTGGAGAATTGACTTTACTGTTATATCGCATTATTTATATATAAGGTCTGTAAATATCGCACTGCTGGGTAAAAGTCTTCTCTACGAATAAGGAGAAGGTTGTAGAGCTTAATTACCACGCTGTTCCACTGCAAATTGGCAGATATACATGAATCAGAATTACTTCCGATACATGCAAATTTCCGTACGATGTTTTCCTTCACCACGCATGAGATAAATTTAAGTACAAAACGAGCACTTGAAAACTCAGTGATGTTAGCCAGGTTTTAAAACAGCGATGATCAGTTTCCATGTGATGACTTAAGTGATCCTCCTTGTTTTATCCTTCCTACTCGTAATTAATGTGTTTTTATTTAAAAAAAAACATATTAATTACGAGTAGTGTCTTGGCACTATCCGAAACAGGGCTTCCTTGTCAATTTTAGCAATTATTTACGTGCAACTGTATACTGCACAGAAAACAAATACAATCGCTGGAACAATTGTTGAACCTAAGGTCCTGCGGCGCGTACACGCGGTAGCAGTGCTGGTACTGGCCGGGCAGCAGCGCGTGCGGGTGGAGGCGGCGCGTACCTGAGGTCCTGCGGCGCGTACACGCGGTAGCAGTGCTGGTACTGGCCGGGCAGCAGCGCGTGCGGGTGGAGGCGGCGCGTACCTGAGGTCCTGCGGCGCGTACACGCGGTAGCAGTGCTGGTACTGGCCGGGCAGCAGCGCGTGCGGGTGGAGGCGGCGCGTACCTGAGGTCCTGCGGCGCGTACACGCGGTAGCAGTGCTGGTACTGGCCGGGCAGCAGCGCGTGCGGGTGGAGGCGGCGCGTACCTGAGGTCCTGCGGCGCGTACACGCGGTAGCAGTGCTGGTACTGGCCGGGCAGCAGCGCGTGCGGGTGGAGGCGGCGCGTACCTGAGGTCCTGCGGCGCGTACACGCGGTAGCAGTGCTGGTACTGGCCGGGCAGCAGCGCGTGCGGGTGGAGGCGGCGCGTACCTGAGGTCCTGCGGCGCGTACACGCGGTAGCAGTGCTGGTACTGGCCGGGCAGCAGCGCGTGCGGGTGGAGGCGGCGCGTACCTGAGGTCCTGCGGCGCGTACACGCGGTAGCAGTGCTGGTACTGGCCGGGCAGCAGCGCGTGCGGGTGGAGGCGGCGCGTACCTGAGGTCCTGCGGCGCGTACACGCGGTAGCAGTGCTGGTACTGGCCGGGCAGCAGCGCGTGCGGGTGGAGGCGGCGCGTACCTGAGGTCCTGCGGCGCGTACACGCGGTAGCAGTGCTGGTACTGGCCGGGCAGCAGCGCGTGCGGGTAGAAGCCGTGCGGCGGGCGCACGCGCAGGCGCGGCGGCGGCGGCGGCGCGCGGCGGCGCTGCACCGTCAGCGACTGCAGGTCGGCGCACGCCGGCCGCCGCAGCGCGTTCATGCGCGCGTTCCACTCGCTCGCCGACGCGATCGCGGCCGCCGCCATGTCCTGAACGCGAAGCATATATGTTGATTCACATAAAGTGTGATGTTCTTCTGAATACGAAGCGAATCCGAACTCGCGCACAGTACAGTCGAGTAAACGAGACATGTCGAGTAACAAAAATCTATTTACCTCTAGTTGACTTATTTGGTAAAAAAAATACATTTTGGAACGAAAATCATGAATTTTTTAACAATTACACTTTTATTTTTATTAATGTGGATTAATGTTTTCAATCTTTGTATAGACACATCCGATATGAATTCCACTAAAAACTGGTAGTAAATGATGATTTAAACACATTAATTTGGCATATTGCATAATTAAAGGATTTTCTAGGGGCTAATTTAGTGTTCTCCGCAGCGTTATGTTTAGACTATCATGCTCACGTAAATCAAGGTATATTTTTTCCATACTAAGTCTTAAATCGCAAACTGAACTTCACACTTGACGCTATGTTGCTTAAAACGTTCATGCATGTTCGAAAACGCTTGCTCACCAGAGTGGTCTATTCAAGACATTCTTTTGTTTTAGCGATTCGTTCGGCTAAACATTCGTTCGATATTTTGGTGTTAATGGTGAAATCGAGCTTACGTTTACAATCAAGGATAAAAAAGAATACTCTTATTTTAGCTCTAGTTCTTGGTTCGTTTTATTTAAATTGCATCTTTATATAATAATGCAATGCAAATTGAAAGGTGAAATCCGTATATTTGTTTCTTAATAATTATGATCCAAAAGTGCGTAAACCTTTTATAAGATAAAGTGAAGTGCTTTTATATGTTTAAATAAAACATAAACTTTTAAGACTGATGTAAATGAAAGAAGAAAAGTACTATATCAATATGTAAAAATTTGTTAAATGTGATTCACATTTGACCAGTTTAATTTGTTTTTATAGCGGTAATGACAAGCACACTATCCGGCCTCGCGTGCGGCCTGCAAAATAATAAGAATTGCACTATTTCATATCATTGATTATGTTTTATTATTTGCTAAGTAAATCAAGATACATAGATTATAAACGTTTCATAACGGTTGAGAATATACAATAAGTTTATAACAAACATATCAGTTTGTTTATATACATTTAACGTTACAAGTCTTGTTTACTCGACTGTACCATGCGCAAGTTTGGGTTCGCTTCGCGATGGTGTACAACGCTATGTATCGCAAATCGTTTGAGATTTCGCAAACTGTATATATACAGTTTGCAAACTCGCATTAGACCTTCTTTTTGCACGATCTCTTGCCGTTTACATAAGACGAGCGAGCATTCTTAGAACATTTCATAGAATTTTTATGAAAGCAGACAAAACAACGAAATAATGATCTATATTTGTTAACACTAAAAGAACTTAATAGAGTGTGAATAGAATAAGCATATGCTCGTCTGATATAAATCGAACATTCTACTTCAAATGGAATACAATACAATCAACATATTTTTAAAGATGAATTAAAATTTCAAATATGTATATTTATTCTGTTTATTGATGTTATTCTATTTTAAATTTAAATTCATTTAAATGTAATGATATTAGAGTCACTATAAGAACCAAAACAAATTATTATTTTAATTATCATCTAGCTAGCAATTATAATCTAGCTTACTTGTCTAGTTTTCTCGGGATCGATTTTCGGCGGTTCAGGTTTCTGTTCGACGGCTTTTTGCTCCTTAATTTCCGCCTTTTCGGGTTTAATTTCAGCCTTTGTTTCTTCAATAGTCTCCTCAACAGGTTCGGCGAGTTGCTTCTCGCGTTGATGACATCTGAATTCTTCATATTTGTGCGGGTAATCAGAAAGCATTATGTCTAAGACTTCACTAGCATCCACTGCGGTTATACCTAGGAACGAAATATGTAACATATTACTTTTTGTAATTGACAACTTTTTTAAAAATGACTAAAGTGTTTCAATATGATAATATTTATTACTAGCTTTTGCCTGCGACTTCGTCCGCGTTTTTATGTACAGAATTGACCTCTCCACAGATTTATTATAAGTATAGATTTGTTAAAGGATGAAAAAATGGAGTAGTTAAAACAAAACAATCAACTGTTTCTGTTGATTGTTTTGTAAAAAACAATTTTAAAGTTAAGAGAAAAGTTGTGTTTTTTTTTTAAGTGTATATTTTATCTCAGGAAATAAGCCAATTTGACTATAAATCAATGAAGTGGTGAAATAGTAACTGCACTTATTTACATTATGTAGTAATAGAAACAATGTTTCACTCACCAAGATCACAGAGGGCTTCGGTGACCAGTCCCTTACTAAGGACATAGTCCCTTTCCTCTCCAGTGATAGTACGCCGCTTCAGCTCTGGATATCGTCGTTTAAAACTTTTAACGCCGAGGAACATTGCGACTTGTTCTTGTATCATCATGACCTAGAAAATTGTATAATTGATAATTTATTACTAAAGAAGTACTTTACTCACTTGCAATTACTATATCTACATAGAATATTTACTAAATGTACACAAAAATAATGGGAAAAGAAAGTTACAACAAAAATATTCATAGAATTAAAAACTATGTAAAACTTAAAAATCTGTCGACGTCATTGCAGTGAGGCAAAGTGTCCAAAACACTGGCGGCATTGCCTCTTTGAATGGACGAACTGTAATGTTCGCCAAGGGAGGCGCCAGCTCTCCAATAACCTGTAGACTCGTCGAGGCGGGAATACAATTCTTGGTAGCATATTTTGGCTTTTTCACCCCAGAACCCCGTGGGTTCAACGGCAAACGGCACAAATACGAAACTCCTATGAATGATTTCATATACAGTTATAGAAGTCTCTTGTATACTTGATGCAGCCAATGTGTCAACACAGGTAGCATCCCAAACAATGGAATTTCCAAATCTTCACGGATCGAGCGTAATTCTATCAGGTCTCTTGCCATCACTGCAAACTAGACCATTAGGTTCTTGTGCCGATGGAATTTTAGCGGTAACAAGAGACCGATGAATAATACCGTTCAGGGAAGCATGACAGTAGAAACGTCCAGCGCTTTTGGCGCACGATAAGCTATGATGTCTATATTCGTCCACTGCCTCACCACAGGGACATCGATGTGACATAATAATTGAAATGCGTCTCTGGCTTCAGCCAACTACGATAACTCTGCGGAACTAAGAAGGGCTAATAATGTTCCCGAAGAGTTTAGCCGAACTATAGGCAGAAGTCAGAAAAGTTGGTAACGATTTACTCGAAATTTTACGTATGTCTAAACCGCCGTATCGAATTGGCAAAGAAGCCTATTCCCAAATCCTATCAAATAGATCACAATTTAGGATTGTTATTAGAACTTCTCCAATAATGTCATCTATATGTAAAAGTCAATTATTAAGTTTGCAAAATGAGGAGTCGCGTAGGAAATATGCGAATTTTGGGCCGAAAAGACAATACCTAACTACAAAAAAAGCCATGTGTGAGTTTATTAAATGAAGACGGTTTAAAACTTATTAAATTTAGTTGTTTCATCAAAAATAAAATTTGGGATAGCAAGCATCTAAAACGGGTGCCCCTAGGAGATGAAGTAAATCCTCATTGAAAATTTTTATTCCTAGAGTTAAAGAATTAAACTGTCATAATTAAATCCTTTCTTTGTCATAATGAAAGATAAGATGACATAGATGAAAAAATGATTCGGAATAAATAACTCGCATTTTGATGTTATTATTTAATATTGTATAATCATATTATTATAAGATATGTCTCTTTTGTATATAGGAATTATCTTATAAAGGCTTCCACTACCAACTGCCAAGGAAAGAATGTGTGGGACCCTTATTTAACGATTAGTGGGTAAAATATTGTAAGCTATTTGACTTATTTGAAATTCTGGTTCCCTTTTATAATGTTGACAATGTCATAAACCAAAGAATTGAATTGAAATAATGTTGACAAACTCGTCAATTAATATTCTGGTCCAAAATACTGTCACACTGAGTCTATAGTTCTCGAGAATCGTTGACTTTCGGGACACCCTGTATATATATTTCGCTTTTTCAAATCCATACTTAATACTATATGTAACTTCGTTTGCTTATTAGTTTCAGGCTTATCACGCCTTAACGACTAATTAAATGAATTTTAGTATAAATATAGATCGAACCCTGACATTAGCTACTTTTTGTCACAAAAGTAAAGCAAGGGGTAAAATCAGCTAAAAAATAAGGACTAACAAGTTTGAAATGAGGATTATACTAATATACAGTATTTGTACCTGATGTTCTTCTTCTGATTTGTCAGGTGGCGGCCATGTGTATTCTTTAACATCTGCAGCAGTCCATACTTTATTACTGCAAAAACATTAAATTACAATTTAATAATGAATATATGTAATAAATCGCTAGATAGTTCGTGTCAGCAAATTAAATAAATTAATCAAAAACAAAAAGAGTTTTAACAATTAGAGAAGAGTAATAAAACACAAAAAAATAGATTTAATAATTTTTATCTGTCCGTGTGTATGTGTGTATTTATGTCTGTGTTCGTTAATGTCCTGAACGCATTTTATTACGGTTTTCACAAATATTAAAAAACTTTTGTCAGGGCATATACTATGTATAGGCTTTATTTTATTAAAATCTAATGTCAGCTAACAAGGTTATTGTCAATAAAAAAAAATTAAAAGTGCATTGCAATGTGACTTCCATTGACAATTTTCGGCTAGTCACGGGATCAGCTAGTTACTTTTTGTAATGTTCTTACTTATTTAATAATATTTTTGTAACATAAAAAATATAAAATTGTTTCTTACCTATCAAACAAGTCTGCAAATTTGGACTTCCTCGTTTTGCTACTGTCGTTGGTAGAACTTTTTACAGAGCTTTGTGAGTCTTCGTCAAGCAAATGTGAGGGTCTGAAAATGTTGCATTATTATTTGCTTAGTTTATAACCAATATAAGATAAAGATAAAAAAAAATCCCAAAGCAACTTACTTAGCGGGAGTAGCATTGTCGTCCATCATGCATGTCTCCTCTTCAAATAATTGAACAGTAGTAGTTGCTGGACCACACACCCTTCCATAGATACCCATAGTTTCCTGTGGGAAATTTTTTGTTTAAAAAAACCATTCTTGTTTTCATTTGATTGCATAGATATGAGAAAAGTATCTCTAGTGCGAGATTTTCGATAAATACTCATGGAATTGTGTAAAAAATTAGTTACTAATGTTAACTTTTCGACACATCAAAATTGTCACACGCTTCTACCTTAATCCACCTTACACTTTCACTTGCTATACTCACAATTTATTTCTACCTTGTTACAACAAGAGATAGCGGAAATTCAATCTCATAAAAATCTGCGTTTACTTTACTGCAATGGAGTTGTAAGATAAACACTGACAGATTTTGGTGATAAAATGAAATAAATGAGTTAGATATGTCCATTTTAGTCTCAAGCCTTGCTTGATGCTTTAAGAGATATATAGAGTGAGTCCTTTTTGTGACAAAACGCTTTAAGGAAAGATTTAAAAAAGGAAATGAATATATATGTCAAACATATAATAACCTTCATGTACATGGCGCCGCGGCCGCCGCCCCGGCCCCGGCCGCGGCCGCGCGGGCTGCGCGTCGCCGCCCGCGCCCGGCCCCCGCGACTGCCTCGACCGCCTCGACTGCCGCGCCCTCTCGCTTCACTTATCATTTCGGGTGACTTCAAAAACGGATCTTCCATTTTAGGTAACGTCGTCTCCAAAACGACTTTTAAATCTGGAGTGTTACCGAATAGCTGTAAATCGGTCGAGGAGGTTCGCCTCCTGCTCGTCAGGGGCGTAGAGCACACGGATGGCATTTTATCGAGGGCCTCCGTCATGCGTGGTAATTTAATGCGCGAGCTCGTCGGATCTATCTCCTCCTCCGGTTTTTGTTCGACGAAAAATTTGTTAGCGATCTCCACTACGGGCTCCTTGGTCGGGGTGGGATTTGGTTCTGTATCCAGTCGGCGACCTCGACCGCGACCTCTGCCTCTCGGCTTCACTAGTATCACCGGGCGGTCCCTTAAATCAGAATTCATATTTTTATAGATTTACAAAATTAACAACAACTAATAACATTAATAATGAAAATAAAATATAGTACCTAGATAATCGAAGTGATCGCTGTGGTCGCTCTTCGAGTGCTGTGACAGGAAGATTGATGACCGTTTTGGCGCCTTCTGAAACCGGTAGTTTTCGTGGGCGTCCACGCTTTTTGGGTTGTGGTGTCATTTCTACAGGTTTAGGAATGTCGTGTAAGAAATCATTAGTTTTTACATTGTCCACTTCAAGAGGATCCTGGGCCATTTCCTCGGGTCCTATATTAAAATCTCGAGATTCAGAGTTTTCGTTAAAAATCATTTGTACCTCCGGTCTAGTCTTTTCAATCGACATATTGTCAGATAACAAATCTGGACTACAAGTCGAAGTACTCGACATTAAATCAGGACTTAGACTCTGGTTATTTTCAGTGTGGTTAAGATCATTAAAAGGCATAGCTTGTAATTGTTTAGCTTGTAAATTTGTTAATATGTTATGTAATTTAGAGCTTCCATTTTTAGCACAATTTTCATTATTTAAAAGTGAATGATTTCTGCCTCCTTGTTTTATTTCCGAGGGTTTCACAGGTGGTGAAACTGGCGATGCTTTTGAAACTATAGGTGTGATTGTCAATGACTTGTTAGACAAAAGCTGACCAAGTTTTAATCTCTTTGTCTCTAATACAGACAATTCCGATTCTTTACTTTGTGGAGGGCTTGTTTCAGTTGTTGAAGGTCGTTTCCCCATATTTTTCCGCGCCAATGGAGATTTTTCTGAAGTCTGTAATATTCTTGAACTTCGCAACCTCTTACCCATTGGCATAGGAGTATCTGTGTGAGGTTTTCTTCTGCTGTTAATAACATTCTTTCTTTGATGTGCATCATTAATTTTTTCATGAGTATTTTCAGGTGAATAAGATTGTGGTTCAGACTTTTTTGTTTCTTCTGTAATAATTTTTGCTGATGCTCCTTGGTCAGTTTTGTTAATTTTTAATATTATTCTAGGAGAATCTTGGTCAGGACTTTGATGTGAGATTTTATCAGAAATATTAATTTCAAGGGGCTTTGTAATATTTTCATTAGCTTCTTTACACAATTCTTGCATGGAACGAACTTTTAAAGGAGCTATACTACAACTTACATCATTTGTTCTAATGTCTGTTGTTTGCCTACTGTCAGCGGTATCAATTTTTTTGTCTAACTTTATTTTTTCTATGAGTAAATCGCTTTTAACATTTAAATTTTTTGAAGGAGATTTGGGGGAATCTATATTCAGTGGTGATGAATATTTAGTAGTATTTATTTTATTCCCCACTTCGCCATCCAGACCTTTATCTTTTTTAGTTTCTAATAACTTTTTAAGCAAAGTACAATTTTGTCTCACTGGTGAGTTTTTTTGTTTGGCTCTATCGCTAGGTAGCTTTGATATTGAAATTATATCTGATTGCATATTAGTATCATTATCATGTGTATTTCTATCTGTGTAATCATTATTCTCTGAAGTTTCCTTTGAATGTAATGTCACAATGTGGGAGGACAAACTAGCCATACTTAGTTTTGCCTCTTGCATATTAGGCTCTGCTGTTGTTATTGGTTTTGTTTCAAGATTATCATCACTTGATAATTGTGTTACAATGTGTTCTTTATTGCAAGACAAATTTTCTTCATTTTCTTGAAATGTTGTTCTACAGTTTTGTTGTAATTCTGATGACTCTGAAGGGGTTTGTTTTCCACTTTCGTCACTTATTTGCGATTGGCTATAATTACTTGGAGTTGATTTACAATTCATATCTGGTTCTCTTGTTTCAATATGTAATTGTTCTAATCTTTCAACATTGGAGGGTTTTGTTGGTGGTTTTATACAAATTTTTGAAACAACAGGAACAGGTTCACTGATGTTATTACAATGTTCATGATCATTATTCTTATCAATACAATATTGACTCTCATTTACAACAGATTTTCTATTTATTTTCATTACTAATGGAGGATTTTTTGAAGAAGTTTCTTCAATCTCGTTAGATATTGATGTCTCCTTTTCCTTTATTTCTTCTGGTTTTATTACTGGTTTTATATTTAATTTCATTATTGTAGTTGTTGTAGAAGTAACTTTTGAGATTTCTTTCTTGGGTGATTGAGGAGATATGTTATCGTCAGGCTTTATTATTGGCTTAATATTTAATTTAGTAATTACTGGAATATTTTCTTCCTTCTTTAGGCTTGGTCCTGACTCTTCCATATCATTCGGTTTACATATAGGCTTAATATTAATTTTTGTAACTATAGGTATTTGATCAGTATTATCATCACTTGAGTTTCCTGTTTCAGAGGATTGATTTTCAATATCTTTCAGAGAATCTTCATCTAATGGCTTAACAATAGGCTTAATATTAAGTTTAGTAATAACAGGTATACTATTTTCATCTACATCAGTTTTTAAAACATCACAGTCTTTTTCTTCAGAAGAATTTGTTTCAGGGCTTTTTAAGGGTTTAATATTCAATTTTGTAATCTTAGGTACATCGTCTTTACTACAATCTATTTCGCTATCTTTAGGTTTCACTATAGGTTTAATATTTAATTTTGAAACTACAGGAACTTTATCATCCAAGCCCTCAGATAATGCAATATTGTCAGAAGGTCTTATTACAGGCTTAATATTTAATTTTGTTACTACAGGAATATGCTCAGTATTTTCATAAGATGTAGACTTTTTACTTTTACTTGAAATTTCTGGTTCAGACTTGGAGACTGGCTTAATTGTTATTTTAGGTACATGAACTATTTCTTTAATTTCTACACTGGTCGAAAGTGTCTCTGTTGATATTTTTAATTTTGGTATATCTGGAGGCTGGAAGTTATCAACTGAACTTTCTATTCCTCTTTCATCAGGAGGTTTAATAGGTTTTATTATAAGTTTTGGACTTAGAGGTTGGCTTTCACATTTAGCCACTGTCTTGATAGTTAATTTTGGTACTTTATCAATCTGTGTATCTTCTGACTGACTCAAAATCACTTTCAATTTTGTTGGAGAAGATTGTTCTTGAATCTCACAATTTTGTACAGCTTTTATTGTAAGTTTTGGAACATTCTTCTCTGTATAAAATTGTCCCTCAGACTCAGTGCCTGGTTTACCAAGTTTTATAGTCACTTTAGGTACTATTTCTGATGATCCTTGATCAGAAGCAGAAGCTTGATCGGATGTACTAGTGCTCTCATCATTTTCAGAATATTCTGACTCTGATATTTCACTACTACTTGATTTTCGGTGAATCTCATTTATTCTTTCTGGCTGTTTAGTCAGGGGTTTAATATTTAGTTTAGTAACATGAGGTATTTTTTCATTAAAATCTGGTTCACAGTTGAATTCTGATGGAGGTCTAATGGGTTTTATTGTGAGTTTTGGTACAGGGGGTTTAATTTCTTCTGTATGTTTGTTACTCAATTTAATTGTCAATTTAGGTACTTGTTTTGTTTCATCAGACTCTTCTGATTTCACAGTGATATCACTTGTAACAATATTTTCTGCTTTTTTACTCAATGATTCCGAAGATTCTGTATTTAATAATTCTGTACTTGTGTCAGAAATATCAATTTTTAATGGTGATATTCTTTTCTCATTTTCTATACTATCTTTTTCAGGTAAAACGTCAGTATCCATATGACTGGTACATACTTGAGCTGCTTCTTCATTGTCTCGAGATGTCTCTTTTGTGCTTTCTGGTAATACTAATTCCCGCTGCGGAGATTTATGAGAACTATTTTCAGGAATTGTTTCACAATGAATATCCAATTCTAATGTCTTAACTTCACTTACAGAGTTATCAGAAGACTCTGTAGATATAATAAGGGTCTCCGAGGATGTTGATTGACATTGATCAATTTGTGCTTGTATCTGTTGAGTTTCAACTTTGTGTTCAGTCTGAGTACTTGCTTGGGGTATAATTTTTTGTCTAATAAGCTTAATTTTCTTAGTAGGACTGCTTGATGTTTCTGCTTTGCAGATACTAACTTCACTTACACTTCTAATCTCTTCTGGCTTAACATTACCATGTACAGAGGGCACAGCATCTGAAGAGCTAGATACATCTTTAATTATAGAATCACTTGCCTGTACAGATGTGTCGACATTAATACTTGAGTCTACTGTGGACGACACAGTAGAATCCGGCCTGTTCGGCAAGGGCCGCACGAGTTTACGTCGCAGTGGTGATCTTGTTAAAGACTCCACTACAGGGGTTCTTCCCTCACTAATACTATTGTCACTTGACGTTGATTCAGCACTTTCTACAATAACATTGTCTCGATTATCACTAGATGTCACACATTTCACTGTCCTTTCACAAGGTGAGTTCTCAGTTTCTATTACACTTTGCACAGTCTGTATGACACTGCTGGAAGGAATATTTGGAACAGAACTGCCCTGAGGCTCTTCTGAACACGATACTGCATCTTTTTGAGTATCCACTAATGCTTCCAAGTCACTACTATTGAGTACAGGTGAACTTGTTTGGGGCAATTCAACACAACCCACATTCACATCTGCCAAAATTTCACTTTGAGATGTCAGATCATTGGATGAATTTGATTGTAAACTTTGTTCCTCTTTGATTTTGGCACTTGTGGTAGGGGCTGCATTCTGCGAGTTTAAAGAACTGTCATCATTGTTTATAATATTTACAGTTATATTGGCGTCTCCCCCACCGGCGAATCTACTGTCGGAGTCGTTTTCCAGAGAAAAAGGTAAACGCTTCGGTGCTCCGGGTCCATCTACGATCTCGTCTATCATATCCAAGATCGCTTCTGTGCTTGTGTTGACATCTTGCGTCGATGGGGACGGAACGCTGTCCCCATCGAAATTTTCCTCCGACATTGCGGGAGTTTCACATGTTGTTCTCGGTTCAGATGGATCCTGCTGTAAACTACTAGTTGCATTGACGTCCTCAATCTGTCCAACGTCCTTTTCCCGCGCCGATACGCGGCGGGAAGCGTTCGTCGCGGCACCCGCATCGTCTTCTGAACTCTCCATTATCTACTATTTTGCGACGCTGTCATATCTGAAATATAAAACGCCCGCTAGATGATATTTACGTTTCAAACGGGTAACCTGTCGACGTGCGAGCTTGACAAACCACAGGCACCATTCTAATTCACCATAACGCTAAAAAAATATGTTCACGGATCCATGGTGTAGATTATTGTACCTACACATGTACTTTATTCTCATATTCACGTTAACGTGTCGTTCAATTACGCACAGGGTCTCGCAAACTGATCATTCAACAGCGTAAACCGGCAAACAAAAAGCTTCTATACGCCATTTTTAAAACCAAAGACATGGCAGGTTTAGATGTATGAGCCAATAAAAAATATCTTATACGGACAATTCGGCCATTGTCGTGTTGGTAAACTGCAAGAAGCCCATAGATCGCTCCACTTGAGCTTTTAGCTTGTAAAAGAGTAATAAATATGCGTTTCGACATGTGGTAAAACGAGTAGGATAATAGTTATTTGAGAGTAGACAAAAATATTTTATATGGCAACAATTGATATTATTCCTATAAATTGTTCTAAAATCTACTTCTTTTTATAGGTAAAAAAGCATTACATGATAATGATTTACATTTTAAAATAGGTAGGTAATTTGTTTGTATTTTATATATAATTCTAAGCGTTTTTCTTTTACAGATTTCTTATAATGAAAATGATGTAGTTGTGTTGTCGGTCGCGCAACCAATTCCAATCCAGCAACTTGCTTTGGCTACCATAATATTTATCAACTGAAGCTAAATAAATATCATTTTCGTTGATAATACTATATATATATATATATATATATATATATATATATATATATATATATATATATATATATATATATATATATATATATATATATATATATATATATATATATATATATATATATACGTCAATTATAAAATAAAGGAAAATAAAATGGCAACCATTATCATTTTCTATAATTTTATAATTTCGTCTAATTCATTATTTATCAATGAATACACGACAAGAAATAATTTAATAAATCGTATAAAAGTGTTAAAAAAATAATTTTATTTTTAAATAACGCTTAGTATTATTTTTTTGTTTAACTTCGGATGTAAAATTATCTGTGCATTTTTTAGGTGAGATTATTTAAAAAAAATTGGCGGATTACAAAACATTTTCATAGAGATGGGCTAATGAAAAATAAAGTCAATATTAATTGATTCGATATTTTTCAACAATATAAATGTTGAGTAAAAATATGTATATATTTTATATATCGATACTTTTAGGTTTATTGTTACTAACACATACACTCAATTAGTTATTGTAAACAGAAAAACAATAGAGGAAACAAAAACATTCATTAGCTATATTGGATTCAATGATGATTATGACTAGCTTTTTTATCATGAATGAGACGCGATGAATATGCAATAATTATCTGGTAACATTAAATCAGAGTTTCGTTTTAAAGATTTCGAAATTGATATGAATTCGATAATTTCTTAGACCATTAACCATATAATGGTGTAAGAATACTCTTTAATAAGAATCGAATAACAATATATCGTGATTAAAAATATCGATATTGTCGGTAATTTTATGAGATAATATATTTTTCCCAACCTATATTTCAAATTTTATTATTTATCTGTGCTCTTTGTCAAGAAGTGGTTTGGTTTGGTTATTAGAAATAAGGCAAAAAATATATTACAAATATTTCAAAAGTTTAAATTAATTTATAAAAAATATAAGTAACGAAAACAATTCGACATGACAACTATAAGGCCATTTACGTGTGAAGATATGTTATATTTTAACAATGTGTCGGTAATAATTTAATTGTAATTAAGCAATGTTAGTAAATATAGGCATATTTATATATATATTTTAATTTTAGGAATCTTGATCCCTTAACAGAGACATACGGCCTGTCTTTTTATACCCAGTATTTGGCACACTGGCCTGAATTTTTCCTTGTTGCAGAATCTCCAAGTGGTGAAATAATGGGATACAGTAAGATAATACTAAATATTTGAGCTTATTGTGTGACTTATAAAAACAACTTTAATTATTGCTATAGATATATAAGATGATTGGAAATGAATTATTTTATGTAATCACTATTTTCAGTTATGGGCAAAGCTGAAGGCCATGGAGAGAATTGGCATGGACATGTAACTGCTTTGACTGTTAGCCCTGATTATAGACGATTGGGCATAGCAGCTACTTTGATGAATATACTAGAAGAGGTATCAGAAAAGTAAGATTTTATGAAGTCACAAGTTTAAATTCTATGCTAATAGTTTTGGTTATCTAATAATAACTTAATTAATTAAAAATATTTTATCCACAGGAAAAAAGCTTATTTTGTTGATTTGTTTGTGAGAGTAAGCAATAAGGTAGCAATAAACATGTACAAGAATTTAGGATATATAGTGTATCGAACTGTATTGGAATACTATTCAGGAGATCCAGATGAAGACGCTTATGGTACTTAAACTTAACTTAACTTTTTTTATTTAAATGGGCTTTTTTAAATGGTACTATATAATTTTTAAAATAGTGGTTTCCTTGTATGTAGAATCTTCATTTTTTCTTTATTACATTAGTATAGATTCATCTCCCATCTGTTTGTAAAGACAAATATTTAAAAACAAAAAAAATAAAAATACCACATTTATATATAATTGTTACATATATCAGTTTCTTTACATTCTTTACAATTTTGCACATAATAAAGTTTAGCTGTCAGACTCAGGTTAAAAAAAAGGTAATAGTAATAAACGCCCACAGTACAATTTTTTGTACATATTATTCAAAGTTGCTGCATTTCTTTTTGACTTGTTGGGAGATTTTTGCAATGCAAAAATGTGTGCAATTTTTTGAACAAAAGATAGGCCGAACAAATCTATGTCATCATATGCTTTAGGTGTAGTCTGTATATAACTTTCCGAATTTTGAAGTTACAAGGTAAAATACCTCTGGGCCGGACAGCAAATATTTATTATGTGCAAATATTTGCACAACGGGTCTCAAGCTGTACAAGAATTTTAAAAAGCTGGGCCTTAGGAGTTCATATATGATAAAAATTATATAAAAATAGTCAGTTATTGATATATTACTTTTTTTACAGATATGAGGAAAGCTTGTTCAAGAGATATTAATAAAAAATCAGTTGTACCATTAACACATCCTGTTCGTCCTGAAGATGTTGATTGATTGACTTTCAAACTATACAAACAAATAAAAATTATTACATTTTATATTAATTTCATTTTCCTTTTTTCATGAATAAATTGTACATTTTTATGCTATGAATTAGATAGACACTATTATAAAGTCAGATTCACTCAATTGTAATTTTATTTATACTAATCATCAAAAAATTATGATACATTTTCAGTATTGTTGTCACTTTCTTCTGTTGGTGTGTTAGGTGTATTGTCTTTATCCTCATCTTGGTTTTCACTTGTTTCTGTGTTTTCTAGTACTACTTGCTTTTTGCGCCATTGTTTTGCAGCTGCTAGAAGCTTTAAGTTTGGCCTAACCATTTCGTCTTCAGGGAAAATGTAATCAAATACTTCTTCCCATCCTTCTTCCACACCACCTTCACTGACAACCTTTTGCCTCTTTTTAACTCTTCTAGGCATTTTGGCCAGGACTTTCTCAAGCTTCTCTTCTTCTCCTACTTCAGTTTCAAATTCTTTCCATGCTTCTAGGAGTAGAACTCTAGACTCCTTCTCACCAGCACTTCTTAGACTGTCATTTGCGCGCTCATATACACGCCGTGCTAAATCAATGTTGATATTATCAGCATTTTCTGAATTTAATTCAAATTTTGCATATGAGAGCCATACTTTTACATGTACAGTTCTCTCTAAAAGTCTTTCATAAAGCTGTCTCGCTTTGTCTGTTTCACCTTGGGAAACTTCAAAATCAATGTAACTTTTCCACAATAATTCTGGCATATCAAGCCTAGGCTGTTTTACTGCAATCTCATATATAGCTCTAGCTCTATCTATATCGCCAAGTAAAGTTTCAAGTTCTCCAAATTTAATCCAGGTGACACAATTTTCAGGTCCATATTCAAGGAATTTCTGATACAGAATTCTACATCTATCAAATTCTCTTAATTGAATCTCTAAATCAATGTATCCCCTATAAAGTTTATCTCTTGGACAAATCCCAAGAGCCATTCCTAATGTTTTTCTGGCTTGCTTTAAGTTTTTACATCTTACTTCAAGTTGAGCATACATTAACCAAATTTTAGAAAATGTGAATATTTTATGTGGTATTAACTCCAAGCAGGTTTTATATACTTGTCTTGCTCGATCTACATCTTCTGCTTCTAGTTCTTCATACAGGGCATAATTGATCCACAAGTATATGTATCTTCTCCAGAATTGTTTGTCTTTTGATGGTGGCACATTTGCAATAGCTCTTTCATAGGTGTCTCTTATGTCATCAACATTGCCTTCATTTTCAACAAGTCTTATGTAATCAAACCAGGCATCATAGTTAGTGGGATTTTCTATTACTTCTTGTTCATACATGTATTTTCTTTTATTAACAATAACATCTTCAATACCAGATCTATCACCATATTTTTTCTCATGTATTGTGTAAGCCTTATACAGCTCTTTGTTTCTGTCCTTGGGTATGTGATCCAATGCATATTTGTAAATAACTCTCGCTCTATCATGTTCTTTTTGGTTTTCCTCAAATTTTGCAAAAGCTATAAAGAGCCGTTCATCTAAATCTTCATCTCCAAAGAACTCTACAGCTCTCTCATATATTTTTCTGGCACTATTTATAAATCCATGGTTTTCTTCGAATCTTGCGTATTTAATCCAATGCTTAACATCAGGATGAACCATAACAAATCTTTCATATATCTGTCTAGCTCTGTCTAACTCTTTGTATCTCAGTTCAAAATTAATGTATGTTTGCCAGGCTTGTTCATCTGGTTGCCATTCCATCCATCTTTCAAAAACCTTTATAACAAGAACAGTCATTAATATCAATAATAAAAAATTATGAGTATATATTACCACAGAAAATTTTTCTTTATAATACCTGTCTTGCTCCAGCTACATTCTCTAACATTTCTTCCATGTATGTATACTTGTACCAAAACTGGGATACTCTTGGGAGTATTGTGACTGCTCTATCCCATAAATTACGAGCATGGTTTACTTGTCTGTTGCGCATTTCCATTTCCGTGTACTTCAGCCTAAAAATAGAAAATTAATTACTTATTATTCACATTGAAATATCATCTTGTTAACATATTGTAAATTTATTTTATTTTGAGATATATTAGAATATAACGATTATATGTGCTTTTTTTTAAAATATTTTAATATTGATATTTATATTACCAAAGGGTAACATTTCTGTGGTCCACATCCAATGCTCTTTCGTAAATAGACCGAGCTCTCTGTACTTGTTTTTGTGATTCTTCCCATTGGGCATATTTGAGCCAATTACCTATAACCTGAAAACAAATAACATCACGTTTATTATTTGACATATCAAACACTATAAAGTTAAATAAAAAAATACTATATCAGAGAAAAAAAAGTACATACTAGTCTATTTTTACGAATATTATCCTCAAATGCTTTTCTCTTACGATGTTGATAATCTCTAAGTTCTTCTGGATCAGAGATTTTCTGTTTTGGTGGTGGTGGTAGAATTTCCAAATCTCTCTCCTTAGCTTCACGTAAAAGCTGTTCAGCTGTAATTTGAATTTCAGCGGGTGCTTTATTTTTTACCTGAAATAAAAAAATCATTAGAATGAGATTATACGAATACTATTTGATCATTTTTAATGTTTCCTTACTTCATATGTAAATAAGTGATTAACTTACCTTAGCCACTTTGGGCATTTTTGTAGTTTTGCCGTCCATATTACTGATTATTTTATCAACTTAATATAATTTATTAAAATTGAAATGCAATCTTGTTTGTTTATAAACAGATTTTTCTGAAATTGTAATATGTATTTATTGGTTAACAATTCAGTACAGTAGTAAAAGTAAAAAGTAAACGGATTTGACAGTTGATGTCATATTGTTTTTGTCATAGACAACCATTTATACTTATCCAGTTAAAGTCGAGTTCATACTACTGGCTACAGGCTTCATTACGACTTAACCGACATTATATATCAGAAATAAAAGAAAAAACTAAAAATCATTATTGCTGTAACTGTTCAAATCAAGTCAACGCTCAAATTTTGCTAATAACGTATTGAATAATCTATTCTATAAAATAAAAAATAATCTACTACATATTACATTAAAAACATTTTATTATGTCTGTAATACGAATAGCGATCTTTCTTGATAAAGTTCAATCTTCACTATAAAAGTATTTAATGTTTATTTTAAAGCGATTATTACAAATTGTAATATGTAATTTACTTTATGAAGATATCCAGTTTTATTTAGTTCTTTATTTACAAACAATTGCGACTAATTTTTAACATAGAACACTTAGACCACTGAGCAACTAATGGTCTAAAGTGGAACAACATCATTTGGAAATCTAATACGAGAAACAAAGGCATATTAGAGTTCGCCGATTATTCAAAAATGGCTTGAACGATTTTCTTAATCCTTTTTTTGTAAGAGTATACGCTTCCATTGGTCCATATACAATATTCATCAAAATAAGTTCAGTGGTTTGGTTTTAATAACAGCTGTCTCGACCATAGTAGTATCACAAGTATTCAGAAAATCTGCATTTTGCATGGTAAGTAAGAAAGCTGGAAGCGTAACCCCTACTCTCATTTTTTCCCTTTATTCCTATTCCTTTTCATCCCTTATCCCTTTTTAAGCGAGCATCACATTTGTGGCCTATTTGTGCTGCACAGCCCACAGTTATTTATGGCGACGGTTTGTATTTATATAGTGATCAATCAGTTTTCTTATATCGTAAAGTAATTTAGTTTATTGATAAAATATTTTCCCGTGTTTTGTGCTCAATATTTTGAGAAAAGCAACAAATAATTTTGTCTTTCGTAACGGACAAAGCTGAGAAATATATTGTACAACTTAATTTTATTGATCAAAGTCACTGGCCGATAGCGAGTTTCAAGATTTTTTGAGAGATCATTGACTAAAATTGCTATTGTGATGACCTAACATAAAAATAAGGACATTAGATATTGCTGTATAGCTAAGATCTTTAGCCTATCTCACAATGGGGTAAAAAAGTAAAAATGTCAATAATAAGATAGACGGAAACAGGCCGCGTTTAAATGTACCTTTTTTAAAATTTTACGTGGTACTATTTATTTTTAACTAAAGGTTAAATAGCTTTAGGTTAAAAACTTTGGTTCGCTAAATCGCCTAATTATAACAGCAGAAGATATTGTACAATACTAATGCGTTTAAGATTTGGGCATTGCCGTTTCAACGCTTGTAGGGAAAGGAAACGAGAGCCCGAAATCATAGGGTTTATTCGACTATAAAAAGATACATATCATAATATGACATGACAACATTATTAAACATCTACTAAGTCACAACTATACAAAGGTTTTTGTATACTACAAACGCTCATCTTAGCTGAATGGGTATTATTTCCTCCCCGTTGTGCTCTTTCTGCAATAATAGATATAAATAAACTTTAGATAATTTATTCTTTGATTGTCCTAAATTGAATATGGAACATCTATTATTTATAGACAATTTATTAAAAGTTTATAAATCACCAAAAAATATCCCGTGTACTGTTCACGACTTTTTAAAATATATATAAGCGTACATAACTATATACGAATAAATCAAATCTACAATTCAAGACATTTAAACTATACCTGGATTTGAAAGAAATTTACTCTACTTGAATGTTTTTACTTTAATTTAAACGGAAGACGTGACTTGATGCTTTACAATTTAATTGAATATGAATAAAAAGTACAAAAGACTTGGCTGTACCGTGTAATACCTTTGCCTTTTCCCTCTAAAGGATTCTTCCCTTGGAGGGAAGAAGCGGAAAAAATTAAATAGCTTTATGGGAGTAACTATGATTTTTTATTTCATATTTTGTTAGTGTAGTTATTTTTTTTTTATATATTTACATCACGGAAATATAAAAACTATTTCACTAAAAGTAATAAAATAGGTTTTAAACTTTGCCAATATTTTAGGTTCATACAAAAGGAAAATGTGTTACTTAATTTCGTCTGTTTATGCTTTTTTGCCATATACATGGTATTTATTGTAACGTATTGACACTATGGTATAGATATGTATATAAACCAATTATTCAAACTAATGTATCATTCAATACTCATTAAATTTTAAATTATATTAATTAGAACAAATGAACACATTTAGTGTCACGTGTGTGACAGTGTTTTGTTTTTATAGTATTTTTTTATTAAAACTTAGCAATACATGACTTATTTTTTAAAGTAGGGGAAGTTTCTATAGCTAAATAAAAAACATTCTAGTTTTGATAATTAATATAGTTTTGATGGAAAAATCGCAACTCTGTGACGATACCGTTTCTTGACTAGTTTTCTGTATATTCCAAAGGTGATTTTGCAAAGTAAGTAATGCATTTCGTGGTTTTAAGGTATATGTATTTGAAGTAGACACAAATTTTGCGAAATAATGTGATTTTTTATCAAATCACATTGCGTATAAAGATTTTATGAATTTAAAGTTAAAGTTTTTCCGTTTATTGCGTATGTGACAAATTTGTTTGATGAAGATGTGCATTAAAATGGAAGTAAGGTAAGCAGACAAATAATTCTTAACTACTAAGTAAGTAAATTAAAATAATTCTTAACTACAATTTATTAAATTTAATTAATATACTTTTAAATAATTTAATGAGGTAATTTTTACTATTTTTAATATAAACCAACAAAATAATATAACACGATTACTTTCTCGTTAATCATAGATCTCAAATTTTAACCAATTTTTACTTTTTCTATTAAAGCAATTAAACGATAGGCACTTTTATGTGGGATCTAAAAGTTTTTTTCTTATTAAGACCCAAATTTCTATTTTTTCTATGGAATGGTTAATATAAAAGATAAAATTTTCTCCCGTGGTAAAGAAGCCATTATAGTGCTTCCTCTCTGTTACAATTTTTAGTCTGTTATGAGTTCACATCCGTTAGAGTACATATTTCGGCGGCCTGTATCATGATCAAAATAATAACCTCGAAATTCAAATTAAACACTTGGTTATATATTTTTTACTTTTTAAGTTTAAAAATATACAACAAATTTATGTTGCTTCGGTGATATTTTAAATATTATTTTCAAAAAACATGACTTTTATCCTTAAAAATTTAAACTTGTTTCGTCAAGGTTTTCAGTTTAAAAATTCTTGTAAGTTTTGCTCAACTAAATTGGTTTTTATTTGAATAATTACAATTTAATTTAATTGTTCTCATAAAAAAAATTGTTTTCTTTTTGTAGATATCAATTTTGCAACACGTTTTGTAGATCAACAAGCTGTAAATCACAACGAACAAATAGAACTTATTAAAACAATTCCAGAAAATCCAAATTGTGATTGGACTGAAATAAAAAATAATGTTTTATGTAAGCGGGGTATTTTAAACCCGAAGAATATTGATGCTGTTATGTTAAAAATTTTGGTAACTGATAAAAAATTTGATATTGCATTATCTTTTGCAAATTATTTAAAATCGTCTAATAAAGAATTATCATTAGGTGCAATGAATGGTCTATTAAATCTTTATTACGAATATGCTAAAAATAATAATTTATCAGTTGAAGAAAAAGAGTTTATTTTAGATGCTCACAAAAGTTTATATGAAAAATATAAAATGCTAGATTATTCTACTTGTGAAAAACTACTTCATGCCTTATGTTCAATAAATGAGTGGAAAAGGAGTATAAAAGTTCTGGACGATATTAATGTAACTGGAACTGCAAGTCATTCAGCGTACAGTTTTTTGATAGCCACACTATTTAAAAATAATAAAAGAGTCGAGGCCTTGAAAATAATAGAAAAAAGTATACAAAACAGGAGACAACTTACAGATATTGCGTATGATGAATGGATGAAATATATATTTAGAAAATATAAAGATAAGGCAACTTTACTGAAATATTTGACTGAGATATGTCACCACATATCCAACAACTGTGCTGTTGTGTCTGCTGCTACTGCTCAAAGGCTGAAAGAATCTTTTGAATGTTTAAAGTGGGATGGAAATTTCACACAAATATTAAAACACAGGTAAAATGTGCCTAATACAATTTTGTTTAATGCACATAAATAAAATTGTCTATTGTGTGCAAAAATTGCAACTAGTTTTACAATTATAGAAATGATAGAATTAAGACTTTATATCTCACACATCTAAACTACAATTCTAAAATTTTTTTTTGTAATGAGTTTTATAGTATGTTTCTTTTAAACAATTTGTCATAAAAACATTTTATACATTTTTTTTTTTATTTTATAGAAATAAATATTTTTTTTGTATAAAATCAAGTCAATCAAGCAAAATAAATATTATATATTATAACTTTTAAAATTTCAGTGGGAGATGTACATGCTGTAATGAAACATTAGACTGCCTAGTATTATCTGAAGAAGAGTTTAGCATGTTACAGAAGAATGTTAAAGATAAATTAATAGTTGGTTCTGATCTATTTATAAAAACATCACCTGATGAATTGAAAAAATTTTTAAATTTTGTCAACAATACTGCACCATACGACATAGTTTTAGATGCTTTAAACATAGCATATTCTGTGGGAAGAAGTGATATTCATAATAGGATAAAAATTCTTGCAACCGTCATAGACTATTTTTTACAACAGAAGAAGAGAATATTAATCATTGGTAGAAAACACATGCTAAAATGGAGACAGTTGCACTTTTTGACACGAAAAACAGAAAGTTTTTTTATTGAGGATATGTAAGTAAAATTGTATTTGTATTTATAAATCTTAAAAATTAAGTAGCTACATAAGAAATTCTCAGACACATGGGTCACAACACTTGTGCCCATGTTCTATATCTGAGATCCCAGGTTGATGTTTTGTTGTATGTGATTATTATGTTTCTAAGTTATCTGTTTTAATACAAAGTGTATGTATATAGATGTCCATGTGAATGTGAATGTATATAGATGTCCATGTGAATGGAAAATTAGAATGAAAAACTAAACTTTGTTTAGAATCCAATTTTATCGTAGCTTGTTTTGTAATATACATATATGTATATACATATATCTAGTAAATAAATAAGCATTCCTTTAAACTATTTGTTTATAGGCTGTGTCAAAATCCAAGGCACCTCATGAAGTAATGAAGTGGAGTGATGGAAAAGAATACAACTGGAAATTTATAAAATGAATAACTTTGAAGTTCTTATTTGAATTATTTTTCCATGTCATGTGATAGTGGTCTTTGTCATCTATTCTGTTACGTCTTGATGTGAATTTTAATTATGGTTTAGACAATATTTAAAAAGATGGATCAATTTTTTAAAATATACATTTTTTTGATAACTTATCTGGACTGTACAATGATACCTGCCCGCATTAGGCGATACAACATCATGTTCTTATATGCAATTTTCAATTTTGGGATTTGATCATTTCTTTAAAGAATTGACTGTGTAAGATTTAATTAATGTATGATTTTAATAGCATTTTGTAAAGAATAAGCCTTTTCCTATAGTTTGCTGTATACTATTATTACCCAGACGTTGATCCTTATAAGTGCAATACATTGTCAGATGGTACTATAATACAGGTTATATATATATATATTTTTTTTTTTCTCCTCTTTCTTTATATCTGGAATCGGCCATCCAGCCATAATCAGATGCGGTCTTAGTTTGAGTTTGAGAAGGGAGTGACTCCATCAAGTCTTCTACCCATTTAGTTAGTGATAGGCAATTATTGCCTTTTGTCAAGATCGATTATATGCCATCTTTTGAGGTGCCTTATATCTTGAGAAGTGGATAATAAGTCCCTGGCTAACTTGTTAGGATGGTCCTTTAATCTTCCTTTGTATTTTGTGCTGTGATAGTTTACTTCTTCTTTAACAGTTGGTATTTCAAGATAATCATGGATCTCACTATTTCTTGTGAACAGATTATATATAAACAGGTTTTTTAATCAGCATGTTTGATTCCAGGTTAGGAAAATCAATTTTTCAAAAAATTGATGCATTATGCAATTTTAGTTTCATCAAAATTGACCCCATACGTCTTTATAAATTTTTCGCTGTTTTGCCCGTCCACAACCGGTGAACAAAAATTGTAAATAAATATTAAATAATTGTTTCGATTTATTGTAATAAACATGTGATCTCTGTGAATTCTATTTACATATATACAGTGGTATAATAACCCGTAAATCTTTTAAGCGAAATTTTTCTATTCAAATTTCAGCTCACAAGATGATCCCTATTTCATAACAGCGGCAATATTAAGCGGTGCTCACACAGACATAGTATCGAGAGATTTGCTCCGAGGTCACAGGTTTCTAATGCAGAATGAGCACTTGAAACAATTGTTTCAGAGATGGCAATGGCAGCATCAGTGGATGGTATTTGTTCCTACTTACAAGCCAATAATTCAGGTAATTATCAAAATTTACAAGTTTGACCCGCCCCGGCTTAGCGCGGGTGCAATGTAGTTTTTTACGACATCAAATATGATGTATTATATTGCATATTTTTGTTATTACAAATCTTTTAAATTCTAGGCTTTTCAATATAATAAGCATGCATACTTTGATTATAATTATGAATGATAAATGTCATCTTCATAAATAAAAATAAAAAAATTATACAAATAGATTTAGCAACTTTTGCATATATAATCTATTTTTCTTTGCTTGTCTTATTTGGTAACATAACCCGGAACGAGAATCACGAATTTTCGATCGATAATTCTCATCTCTAACTATTATGTGTTTAGAAGTATGCCATATTTGGATGCTGATAAGCAATAATGTGTCAACCCACAAAAAGTCATATTCGGAGATTTTGATATATTTTGATAGTGTGTTACCTATTTAACAACATTAAAATAATTTTAAGTTATATAAACTAAATAAGTACGGAAAAAGTGTCTTAATTTAATGTCTCGAGTTTTAAGAGCGTTCCATTTTTTGCAATTTATACAATAATCTCAAATATTTGAAAAACTTATTATTAGATAACACGTTAAATATATCATTCTACTTTTAATTAATTACACCTTTTATCAAAATAGAAAAGAAAAGATGGATATATACGTCTTCAAACAAATCTGTTAAGAAAAGGTTTGACATCTTTAGACGCCATTTTCTCAAAACGAAGTCCGTGTGGCTTGACACAGTATTGCTTATCAGCGTCCATTTGTCCAAGTAAAGATAATATACTATAAAAACACAATACTGACTGATGGAATGTAATATTCTTTGTTTAATATTTTTACCTCGAATCTTTATAAACAAGATACTTTTATATTTATCGTGAGTATGTTTATGTTTTTTTAATAAATCTTTAAAAACACAAACATACCTTCTATGTTTTTGACTGCGTTTTATAAATTATAGGAAATCTTGTATCTATGTTATCTGTGATATATGTATTTACATGTCCGTGAGTGCAACAGTTTAACATAAAAGATCCCAGCTTTATTCCGGATATTTTTTCATGCCATTGATGTCAGATGAGGATGACTAAAAATATCCAATATTGTAAAAAATGTTAATTAGAACATTTTTGCTTTTGCATGTGATACACATTTTAGTGTTAGGAATATATCATAAAAGTAAATAATACTGTATTTTGTCTATGCTCGTTGATCAGTTAGTTATTATTTTATATCGGCAGTACGCACCCTCCCTCTCTCTAGGATAGATTGCTCGTCTTTACTCTCAGAAATATATTCATAATTACAAATAAACTAGTGACTAGAACCCCGGAGATAACAGTTGGAAATTAACCTAACACAATTTGACCTTATTATTTTTAAAAGGTAATCAACTAAAATAGTTATTAAATGACCTGAGAGTTTTTTTTAATTGAATGCTTTCTTTTTCATTTTAGGCACCTTTAAAATTCACACCCATTGCGCAAAAGAATAATAATGGATGGCATTTACCATATCTTGCTGAAAAGACATCTACTTTAAAACAAGTTAATACTGGAGTTCCTGATTGTTCTACGTGGCTTTGTTTAAGACAAAACTCGAAATAATAAAAATTTATTTAGCATTTTACATTTGTATTATTAATAACATTTAGTGTATCTGAAATTGTAAATAAAAAGTCGTTTATGTTTAGAAATGTAAATATGTAAAGTTTTTTTTTTTTGTAATTTATTATTTAATTTAATAATAAGACCTATCTTTTCGTATTTTGAATAAAATAGTTAAGAAAATAGCTTGATGGCATTGATATTATGTACCTAACTACTCGATGTAGAACTTTTTTGAACAATTAAAAATTAAAATCTCGTATATTTCACGTTGACATAATAATACAATATATATATTTTTTTCATTTAATTATTTATTTAAACTGTCAAATTAAAATTGCTAGTATTTTGAAACAATTATAATAATGCCGAAGAATAAAAGACACAGTTCCCAAGACGAAACCCAATCAACACCAAAAATAGACAAGCATTCAAGATCCAGCCTTTCGTCACAGTCAGCGCAAAATGTTAAAATTCTGAAAGATATTAATTCTGGTATGGAGATAGTGTAAAATTACTTGGTTCAAGATTTGTGCCATTCGTAATGTATTGATAGGGTTTTAACATGTAGTTATTTGTCTTGCTTTTTGATTCCATACGGCTAAGAGAGTATTACCTACACTTTTGTAACTGAAACAGCAGTGGGCTAAGGCCTGCTCTTCTATTAAGGAAAAGGGTAAGAGCTCAATCTACGACTTTGCTCCACTGCGGGTTAGCGGATATACATTTGTCAGAATTTCTTCTGACATGCAGGATTCCTTACTAGCTTTTCCTTTACCACAGAGCACGAGATGATTTTAACACAATTTTAGCATTAGCAAATTCAGCGGTACTTATCGCGGCTTACACCCACGATCATCCGTTGAGATCGACGTTTTCTAACCCATTAAATAAACATCTTAATTGGTTATCTCGACACGCAAACAAAACAAGAAAAGTAAAATATTGTCATTTTTCATGATTATTTAAACTTGGTCATCTTATTTTGAGGTCATAAATGACTGGCCCAAACTAACAATACTTGTGAAAGTTTTTTTTTGTTTTGCTTTTGTACAAGAAAGTATACGGCATTCATATGATTTATTTGTTTAATAGAAGCTCCTTTAAAAAAAACGGGTTCACGTGTCAGAAAGAACATGGAACGAGTAGAAATGCTTGCACGACCGACTGCTCGACGACTTCGTTCCCTGTGGGACGAGAAATGTGCTATATTACCTCGTGAAAGAAGAGATAAGATTAAAAGTGCTTTAGAAGAGGATTACTTCCTTAGCCCAGAGTAAAGTAACAGCCTGTATATGTCCCATTGCAGGGCTAAGGCCTCCCGTCCTATTAAGGAGAAGGTTTAGCTTAATCCACCACGCTACTCCACTGCGGGTTGGCGGATATACACGTCAGAATTTTTCCCGACACATGCAGGTTTCCTCATGATGTTTTCTTTCACCGCCGAGCTCGAGATGAATTTAAACACAAATTTAGCACTTGAAAAATCAGCGGTGCTAGCCGGAGTTTGAACCCGCGATCATCGGTAAAGATCTAACCACTAGGCCATTTTTATAACAATAAACTAACAGAGTAAAACAAACATAATTAGTTAATTTATTTGAATTTTTATACAGATAATCAATTTTATAGTAATTAGTAATTTTACAGATTATAAATGAATCATGAAATTAATGTATCGCTTTTAAATTAAGTAACTAAAATAGCTTACAACGATTTGCTACTCTAACCGACCTATGCATCAAAGTTTTTTAATTGTAAGTTAGTCTCGTAGTTATGAAATTTGTGTTTTTCGCGCAATTCGACTTGAAATATTAAAAAATCCTGCTATACCCGCCTGAATTATTCCATAGACAAACAGAACAATATTTTCAAGCGCTTAACGAGTCGTCCAAACACTGGTCTGGTCCCGGCGGAATGGTGAATCGTAAGGAGAACGCGGAGAGAACTAGAGAATTACGCCAGAGGCAGAAATGGCTCATTGATTTTAGTGCACAGGTAAGTTTTCTTTTTTGCTGTTTATCCTTTCAATTTAATGGTTCCATTGACAAAATATAGAGATGCAGTAGAGCATTGTGAAAATTTTCGGTTTTCAGATTCGCCAATATCCGTTTTGACCAACACTGAATTTATTTTGACTAGTTTTATTTTATATCCATTTAGTATATTTTTATTTACATATAAAGTATTTTTATTACGGGTTATACTATTATGAATAAAACATCCCCGACACTATATGCAGAGTTTAGCAGTAATGTTGCAATTATAGCGTAACCTACATACATACGTCTTCATAATTATGTATATCCAAAAAATTCACAATATTCATTTAGCACAACAGTGCAAAAATAAAGAAATTTCTACGTTAATACCTAAGACACACGAGTTTCTGACTACTGTTTATTTAAATAAAGAAGTTAATGACATCTAACCTTGATGAAGCTGACATTTATTTTCTTAGAAAAGTTGAAAATAGTACAGTAAATTCTTGTAGAAGGTTATTTATTAACAATCAAGATTTTCTAGTTGTAATAAACATGTACATGGTACAATTGTAGATGCATATTTAATGCGTTATAATAAATTATCTATGCCATAAACTAGAATAGTTAAGTATTTAAATGTCTTCCTAGGTGGCGTACCGTCTCTGCGATTATATTGCTAAAGGACAAAAGGAGATGTTAGTGTCGAATAGATTGAGAAGCATTGCCGATGTCGTGTTGGAGAGAGTAGCCGAAATATTAGGTTTGTTTACATATGTATAGGTAGAACAAAATTGAGTGAATGTTATGATACATTTTTTACTAACTGGTGTTCGCGACTTCGTCTGCGATTTCTATGACGCCTACGTTACAGTCGCTTTATTCCTGTAAATATGCCCGATCGGTTGAAAATTTACAAAGTTCCATACAAACTTTCATCCCCTATTTTATCCCCGTGGGGAGGTAGAATTAATCAAAATCCTCTCTTGGCGAAGGCCTAGGTCATAACATCTACCTGCACGCCAAATTTTAGCCCGATCTGTCCAGTGGTTTAGGGTGTGCGTTGATAGATCCCTACGTCAGTCAGTCAGCCAGTCATCTTTGAATTATATATATTTAGATATTAAATCAATATTAATGAGTAACTAAATTACTTGGATAAAAGATAAGAACATTAAAATTCGATTGTGTAAAGAAAATATATTGGTACTAAATATGATAAAACGCGTGTATTCATTGTGTTGTTTATCAAGAAAGATTGAGGTGATGTTAATGACCATACCTACTTTCGGAAAATCTTGGTATCGTCTAGGCTTTAATCTCCCATCATATATGGCTGCAGCATCTTGTCTATCTTATCACTAAATCGTATTAGCAAAATCATACGACCCTCACTTTAGAAAAATTTCATAAGATGTAAGTCCATTATGGAGCATAGCCTCAAGATATCAATACGTAACCGTGACATTAAGGTCACGGAGACTGCTCGAAATGATACGGTATGGAGCTGGATTCGCAAATAGGTACATTACTAGAATAGAATAGGCGAAAAAGAAAATCAGGTCCGGATTCATATCCTTTGAGATCGTATATCTAAGCTCTTTTTACTTAAAAGAATTCTTTGTCTTTGAGGATGGAAAAAAAAGACATGGGCATCTATGAACCCATGAATGTCATCGTTTGTATTTTAAAATGTTGAGGAGACGTGTCCTGTCAGATCCTTACCTTAAAACAGTACTCGATACTCCATACAGGGGAACCTAAACCATCACGTACGCATCCCGGTCGCCTCGCCCGCTTCATGGTCGCTATATCCGATCGTATCGCTGTGTGGATTGAGAATGCGGTGTACCGCGCTGACGCCATAGAGCCTCGGGAGTCCGGTGCGGATGAGCACATGCGACTTGATACGGAAAAACCGCTTATCTCTTAATAAGGTTTAAATTCTTATTCCTATTTCTAGTTTTGTATATCGACTTCAATATGTCATATCTAAAAAGTAGCTCACTCGCTTTTATGGTTCGTGCTTTTCTCCTATGAAACATAGCGGGTTGTAATATAGGCCATAACCTGCCTCAATAAATAAACTATCTAACACTAAATAATTTTTCGATTCGAACCAGTTGAGATTAACGCATCCAAATAAACAAACAAACAAATTCTTCAGATTTATAATATTACATCATGTACCATTTCAAAATGTATAATATCAGTTATATTACATTTTGAAATGATACTATCAAATGTCATTAAAAGGTGTTTGTTATTTTTTGGTTCGCAGTCAATATATCATTTAAATTGTTGGATCAATTATTCATAACTTCATTTGTAGCTTCGGATGGTTGTCATGTCAGAGAAATATGAACGTGTTTGAATTTGTAGAAGATTTTTAGGTGGATATTATCTAGTATTACATTACACATAATTTTTGATAGAGTCTATTATGAATTTAGATCAATTATTAATTTCATAAACTGGTTAAATTTATAGTTGATAATTTAATAAATAAATAAACGCATCACACTCAACGGCCCCCATTAAGATCTCATGACCTTGTGTCGGGGGTCCGGAAACACTCACAATACTAACACAAACACCCAGACCACGACAAACATCTGTATGGTGAATACACACGTTTGCCATGAGTGGGGATCGAACCCACGACCGCTAGCGCTTTAGTCAGTTGCATTAACCATTGCGCCAATGTGTCTGTCAAATTTGTTTTGTTTTGTATTTTTGAATCGAATAGCTTAAATTGTGGGTCCTTTTTTAATATTTTAATAAATTTGCACATTGTATTCAGGATAACAGGATCTTCAGTCAAAAAATATATATATACTAATATTTTAAAATACATAGTTCGATTTATTTTTTTCTTTATTTTATACCCATATATTGTCGACTTACTACAGAAAAAATAACCGTATAATATTTTATGTTTCAGGAATGTTTTATAGTATCTTTGTATGTATTATATTGAAATATCGTACTTTTAGTACTATTGTGTCTAGTGAACACATTAATTAATCATTACATTTTTCTAAAGTATTTTATAGAACTAGTTGTCGTAGATTCCTTCGGGTTTTTATTTACTGCTTCACTCTCAGAACCTATCTTAATAAATGGGCTAAAAACGCAATAAGATTTTTTTTTAGTCGGTTTAGTAGTTTCGGAGCCTATTCAATGAAAACAAATAAACAATCAAATCTTCCTATATATTATTACTGTAGACACATCAGTTCTTGTTTCTTCTGAAAACGAGTATTAAGGTTACGCGGTATTGTTATATAAGCGACGATATATAAATTATTTTTGTTTTAAATTCATTTTAATTTATTTCCATATTTATTTAAATTATCATTTTCATTATGCCTTTGTTTACAATAATATGAATGTACGGTTATTGCGATTTGCATGTACGTAATTAATTTAAACTGAATAAGTATTCAGTGTTGAGGGTAATGTAATTGCTAATGTGTCCCATTTATAAGATTAGCAGATACTCGCTTTGTGAGGCATAGATTCTTATATACATTACGTAGTTTAGTGCATAATATTATATGTTTAATAATAAACGAGTTAGCAATCTGTTACTATTTTACATTTGGATGCTGATAAGCAATAATGTGTCAACACACAAAAAGTCAAATTTGGAGAAATTGATATGTTTTGATACTACGTCATCTATCTGCTTTTGATTCAATACATTTTAAATACATTTTATCAAAATAGAAAAGAAAAGATGAATAAATACATACGTCTTCAAACAAATTTATTAGGAATAGCTTTGACATCTTCAAAAGCCATTTTCTCAAAATGAAGTCTGTGTGGGTTGACACAGTCTCACTCACCTGACTCAAACGCGAGATACTCGTAGCATATCCATGGTTGGAGGTTGTTTTTTTAATACGTTACTTACTCTGTTATTATAGCGAGTTAAAAGTTACCTTTTCTAGATGAATAAGCTATTTACTAACAGAATTATAAATGGAATAAGTCACTGTAGTTGAAATAGAGTAACTTTAAATGTAATCATTAAAACAAATCTACTAAATATACAGTTAAATAGCGTGTTAATACCGTAAATTATCTCGGCCTTAGGAGGTTGCAATGAACGATATTATGGCTTCAGTATTTTTATAAGCAATAATAGGTTCTGCACTAAAGGTTATAAAATATTATACTAAAATGCAAATGTTTGTTAGACTCTTCTTCTTCTATTAAGAAATAGGATATCGAGCTTGAAAGTTGCACCTGAAGGTACCATTGTCCTACCAGTAGGTACGTCGTAATCCTACTAGTAGGACAAATAAATAGGATAGGACGAGGAAACGGCCGTTATAAATCAGCAATCATTGGTAGCGATGTATGTATTCAGAGTCGGCCCTAATTATCTCAGCGCCCTGGGCAAGTGATTCCCTTGGCGTCCTTTTAACTGACTTACAGAAAAAAAGAGGTTCTTAATTCGTTGGGTACTTTATTATGTATATATTTAATTATATTTAAGTTGTAATATTGTTCTTTATGAATATATGATTTTTAAATTATTAGATTGAAAAAGAAAGTTACTAAAATTAAAGTAGTGAAGTTAAGTCGAACCGTCCGACGCCCCGTCATCCTCGGCGTCCTGGGCCGCCGCCCTAGTTGCCCTACCCTGGATTGCTGTGTATGTACCCGACATACTGAGTCGCCGGGTTCAAAGAACAGCTATTAAAAAAATATCAGAAGCAATTGACTTGATTTTAACCACTGAAGTCGTAACAAAGAATGAATCGTAATCGATAAATTATAATGTTTTTTTTTTTTTGTAAAAAAATGTTAGATATTTATGACTGTATGCAAACAGAATAAGGTAAAATGTTTTAATCTTGCGTTAATCTTCGCTTGTTACAGTATAGGCAGGTTAGGTATGTTAATAAGTTATGAGGAACGCCTACATTTCAATCTCGTTTTAAATAAGTATTTCTTCGACGCAAACAAAGACAATTATGTCAATGTGAACACCAATATTATATCGTGTATGATAATAATGCTAAAATATTATTTTACAAGTGTGAAAAATATGTTTTTAGTCTAATAATAGTTATAATATATTAAGATCGGAATCTTATACCTAAATAAATTAATGCATGTTATTTATGGCCAATACATTGTATTATTGTAATATTAAATCGACTTAAACTTGATAGATACATACCTACGATTTACGTATTGCAACAAAGTCTTAACATAGAAAATAGTTATGTTAATACTTAGTTAATCAATTAAAATAGCAAAATTTTCCCTAAACTTTATTTTGGCAACATAAGTAGCTTTAGTATATAAGTGCTGCAAATCGACTTATCAGGTATCTTGTCCAAAAAGTAAGTTTTCACACTACCATTAGGTGAGTGAAAGTGAGTGATATAATCCCGGAAACGAGATTGCTATTTCATAAATCTATATCACATTTTTAAAAAGCATACAATTCCGTAAATGATTACACTAATAATAAAGCATAATTTGACGTTCTCGCAGGATAACTGTAGCAAATTGTATCTAACGATATTGTATAAAAATATTTTTAAAAGAGTAACTACTGAGTTTTCCCTTGTGCTAGCTTCACTTGGAACTGACATCACAAACTCATAATTTGTCCCATAAGCTTACAATAGCCTATTTGAATAAAGTATATTTTGAGTCAACGCTATGTTTTTTTGTCGTGACACTGGTAGACCTATTTTACGCTAATGTATTAGTACAACATTTAGCGCATCATTTTCTCTTTATTTTTCTTAATGGACACGGTGTTGCCGATTTCAATGCCCGTTAATGAAAAATTTGGGAGCTGGTTTTTAGGCAAATAGATAAGTCCATTTGGAATTTATCAAACCAATAACCTTTTATTGGAATCGTCATGGTATTCTATGATTTCATTGTTTTTGTTATTAATAAAAAAATTAAACTTTGCTCTTAAAAACTATTGTTCTGTTTACAAGTTTTCTGCCAGTTAAAATTTATCATTTATTATCTGTATGATATTGCTAATCCAAAAATTGTAAAATAAGATACTGAAGTTAAGTAAAAACAAAGTTA
This sequence comes from Hypolimnas misippus, assembly GCA_037950945.1. NCBI lineage: Eukaryota > Metazoa > Arthropoda > Insecta > Lepidoptera > Nymphalidae > Hypolimnas > Hypolimnas misippus. Next base: position 5,417,506 of record JBBEEQ010000019.1, read on the forward strand.
TGAGCTTTCAAAATCCCAGATATGGGCTTTTTATAAAGTTCAACTTAAATACGTTTATACTTTATAAACTGCTCTAGTTAATACTCTTTGCAATAGTATATCACATGTTTAATAGGTTATCATTTATTAGTGAGCTCCTTTAAAAGACTCACTTGAGCTGCATTAGAAGATATTGAAATAACATTCGATATGGTCAAAAGTCACGTTGAGTCGACTTTAATTAATTAATTTCATGGTATATAACTTTCCTCATTCATAAATGATAAAATAAATATATTTAAAAAAAAACTGTTTTTGAGCGCCATTTTTCCAATATAGAAGAATAGTCCGCGAAAGATATGAGGCGACAAAGTAGAAATTTGGAACGAGCAAAATCCAAAAAATTACCAATTTTCAAAACTCCTGGAAAACTTTCCAAATAAGACTATTAAAATACTGTACTATCCCAGGAAAATATTTACAAGCCACCATACGCAAAGAAACTAAATAATAAATTTATGAATTGGAGTTATTTTCTAAAAACGTGGGAAATTATTACCTAATAACTTTAATATATTCAAATTCCAGTCAAAATTATTATATGCGCATTCTATTAACGCCCAGTTGCACATAAAACATCAATTACATAAATATTAGTCTACTTGCAGTCTTGTACTATTTGATATGTGCATAAGATACCATATTACTTTGTAATTTGGCTGATTTCCGCTGCGAAGGTTGAGTCTAAACGTTGTTTTTTCACCATTTAATCTCGAATACGTTTACCTTAATGAGAAATTATGGTTATAACCCGAATACTAATAACGAATACCAACAGATGTTGATTCTGTCAAAGCTGATCTAATAAATTATTATTGTTACCATATCTGTAGCGGATCAGTTAGTACGAAGCGAGTGTGCCATTTTTTCTTGAAGACAGGTATTTTCATTAGCCATTCAGATCAGTATTGACCTTAGGAGGTGGTTAGGGATACCTACGGTAGGACTGGTTCGCGACCTTCTAGGGCCCTATATAATGTGTCTGTCTTCCGTAGATCAGCATAGTTTGCACTCAGAAGGCCTTTGAGCAGTTCTAGTGAGATCTACCCAACATCTTCACTGCCATCAAAATGAAATTCTTCGTACGTATATTTTGTAATATTAATAATTACCTTTAATAAAAATATTTTTTTAATTATTTATAGATAAAAAAATAAAGTAACGAAATAAAAAATTTGGTAGAAAAATATTAAGATTTATTTTATTAGAATATTTACAAATTGGTATTGCACTTGTAAGTAAATTGCAACATGCAACTACTCTTAGTAGGTACTTACCACCTTTTTTGTACATCAATGTAAACTAGGTGTAACTGGATCTAGTTTCATTTGTATCTAATTAAATGCAACTATGTATTCTCTATATTAGTACCGCGAAACATTAGAAACTATAAAAAACCCTTTAACTTATTATTTTTATATAAATAATTTTATTATTTGGTTAAATTAGACAATTTTGTAATAGTGAGTCTGAATTCCGTTTATGATTTTAATCTATTGTTAAACTTATACTATTTCGTAAATAAAACTTTTATTTTTTTTAATTGGTAATAAAATCGCTACGATATTGTTGTTAATAATGCATTTAAAATATAAAAATTAATACATTTTTAAGTAAAACTATGCTCAATTTAATGATTCCATTAAGCCACCCCAAAGTATTCACCCTTGGAAACGGAATCGCGTGTATGTTTTAAGTAAAAGCAACAAATTTAGTTTAAATATAGTTTTATATGTTAACGTAACATAAAGATGTAAACGTTTTATAGGTGTTCTTCTTCCTGTGCTGCGTTGCTCTGACGGCTGCTGCCCCTCAGTTCTTGGCTTGGCCCGGCTACGTCGCTCCCGCAGTCGGTTCTAGGGTGAGTCAAAGATATTTATAAATATCTAGTGCTAGCGAGGGGACAATTGGGGATATTGCATCGCTCTGAGTTAGAAATAACATAACTTAGAAATTCTAAAAAAATATTTGAAAAAATGTGTAAATATATATAAATATCAATTATTTAATATTATTACTGATACTAATAATAAGTAAAATTATGTTGGAAGTAGAAAAATTGCTATACCCTCCCTACTAAATTTTAAATCTGCTCGTGAATGTTTATTAACCTATATGAACGAAGAACCTAAAGAACCAGGAACACCTTTCAGGGTACTACCTATTTTTATGATTATAAGTAACTTTTATATTATAAAAAGACCTACATTGAAATTGTAATTTAACTGATGTCGATCGGTAATATTCTATGAAATTGAAACGATTAAAAAACATCATGAAATTACAATATCACGCCTTAAAATAACCTGCGATGTTAAATGTCACTTTGGTTTTCCGATCACGTATAAAATAGCTTTAGTCTTGTTATTTTATTTCAAACTACTATTTATTCAGACTATCTAGTGAACATAACTGCTAACAGAAAGTACAAATAAATTCTGACATATTTCGGTCATTGGCGCTAATGGAGACTTTTGTGTCCTGTGTCGGGATCAATATGTAATCAACTAAACACTGCCACTATTAGTGTCCAGTTGCTACCACTTGACTCAAATGGATTGCTGATAAAAAAGTTTTCGGTACTGGCAACTAGAAACAAAACGTCTATGCGCAGCGCTACCTGTCAAAATGTTTCACATTTTGTTCGTTCACATAGCGTTCGTCGGTCATCCCACTGTTTATACACCACAATTTCCTTTTAAATTGCCCTGATACCGACTCCGTTCTGTTTGTTTTGTACTTACTTTCCCTGCCCGTCACTTTTTTATTTAGAGTCTTGTCACTAATCATTACTTAACATTTCAGACCGTCGTAGCTGGACCAACTGTCGTGAACGGTTTCGATGGATTCGGTCGCTACATCACTCCCGGGTTTGTTGGGGTCTATTAGACCCGGGTTATACTAGATAACCTTTAGACGCCTAGACAACCAGCTTTACATCTGTCCGGACACTACCGAAGTTATTGGCACATCAAAATTGTTATGTATACATAGCTCAATAAACGCACGCTCATTTTATTATTTCGTTTTATTTATGACTTTCCTTTTTGATATATGATTTATTATTTTATTGATTAACTATTTTGTTCAAGCTGTGCTTGCAGTTTTCGATAGTGTATTATTGGTGAAATATTAGTATATGAAAGAAAAATATCTTTTTGAATAATATATACATTATGGACATAGACCGTGGGTGTGTTTCGAAATATAACTCGGTGACAGTTAGGGTTACCAGATGGCCGGGATTGTTCCAGAATTTCGTTTATTTACCAAGATTTAGATTATACTGTCCCGGCATTCGAAAACCTACTGGTTTATTATAGAAAGGTTTTTTAACGTTAGCTGTTTCTTTAATGAGGGTGAAAAACTGACAAATTATTTGTCACCCTATTTTAAATCAATAAATAGAACATAAGAAATATTCTTTCTTAAAAATATTAGAAGTTGGTTTCTAATTAAATATAATTAAATTTTCATCCCTCTGGGATAATTAAGTATTAATCCTATGGTTCCAACAGTTGCATCTTTTATATAAATACATATGGCCTTTCAAAATTGACTAAACCATTCTATTTTTTTTTATTTATTGCTTTTATGTAATTTATATTTTATGTCTATTCTATTTATTAAGTAATAGAATTTGGCAACCTGGTCACAGTATACTATGCTCATAACAGTTTTAAAGTCATCTTAAATTAATATTCTAACCCAGAAAGTTGGTGAACCTAGATGAAATAAATTACTCTGGAATGAAAATATATAAATTATATTTACTAAACAAAAGTACAAAAAGAAATACGTATACCTTATTTAAAAATAAAACATTTTCTATTTATTAGGATCAGCCTAATGCTAAAATAACTGAATTTTTTTACGCATGTTTTCTTATTTATCTTGTATCATGACTTTTAAGTCAATATATACGATAGCTAGCACCCGGCAATAGTAATTTTTTCTTAATTCAATTTATGTTTAAAGCCATTCAGATCATGTACACATATTATACAAAATTATAAATTATCATTTTACAAATCACATAATAAAAAAATAAATAGATAAAATCATAATAAAAAAATGCACGAACTTTTTATAGTAACGTGCCAGTATAGCACCATTATAAAAACTCAGAGCACTACAAAGCTTTGACCAAAAAAAAAAAGAAAAAATGTGGCATAACAGTCTATAATGGCGGTGACCATTAAGCAGGCAAAACGTAGAAAGTATTTTATGGTAGAAACTGTCTCATCGCTAAGACATCGTCTTATATGGGTATACTTCATTTACATAAAGAATGCAGATATGTATTACTAAAATAATAAATATTTTTATTACGTAATCTATATAAAAGTCTATTTCATACATTTTTTTTTGTATTTTCCCATAACGATGATATTTTTCATTGGAATTGTAATAACAAAATTAAATGCTTTAATTTTTAAAAATATATTCTTTCACAATTGTATTTTAAAAAAATGTTCACGATTCAGAAGTCACGAAATCGTTAATTTACAGTAGCTTTGTTGTATGTAAGAATGTAGAGCCAGTGCTAGTAGCTTCGCACGCGTCTTTCAACACGAATATAAAATGTGATTTTGAAATTCTTTTACTTTTTAAATATTGTTTTTAATATTGATTTCGAATTTTCTATGAAAGTTGTTAATTATTTTTTTTGTTAACGATACAAGAAATATGCACAAAAATATATACACGAGACCAATATTTAATAACAATAGTCAATAGTAAGTTTTTTTCATATATTGGTTCGATACGTGTTACGTGATAAAATTTTGGCAAAAGTGTTTTATATACAGACAAAGTCCGTTACAGTTTCTATGTATGTATAGATTGCGCGATTCCAATTTTCAAGTGATAGTAAAAGTGGTCAGCTCAGTTTAACGGAACTATAATAAACTCGGCGTAACTTTGTAAATTGTTCTGTATCATATGAAAGATATTTTCTAAATTTGTGATACAATTTCATAATTTTGTTTGTAACAACAGTTTAAAATGTGGTTTACTTATTCTTAGAAAGTAATCTCATTGAAAAAATTTAGTATATTATGTTGTTAAGGTCTACTAATTTTACACTAAAAAATATGTCAGTACATTGATCAGTACCATAGGGTTAAAAGAATCTAACAAACAACTTACAAAGAACAATTCGATTCCACAATATAAAGTACATATATTGTATATTGTATTGTAAAAACACATTGCCGTTCGAAATAAAGAATGAACATTACACCTATTTATATTACAATTTTGCTGAAAATTTTATGTAATTTGTGCTGTAATGCAAAAATAAACAAATAGTTACGATGAAACTGGCTGTATAGAATCTATTTAAATTACAACTTTAAGACATCTATCAGATTGATTACTCAAAACCGTTGCGATTTTCAATTTCCAATTTTTCTGATAGCAATAATTAGGTATCGCTATCGAATTATTGTTTTCAAAGTATATAAAGTTTAAGGTAGAAGTCATCTTCTTTTCATAAATAAAAAAAATCATAAATTATTGACACCAAAGGAGTGACGTTGTAAGTTTATTCGATTGTTATAAGTTAATCGAATTTGATTTTTTTTAACGGACTTGATTAAAAGTATTCTTGGCTGTTCTTGTAGTTTTTAGCCAGAGTAATTTTATTTCTTTTTATAACTTACTTTTGCCGTTATATAACAGGTAATTTACAATGGTTGGTAACAAAAATGGTTTCGTTCGTATCCGTGCCGTGGCATTTATTTATTATTTAGCATGAGCTTATAACCCAAAAATATTTTTTAATCCGACTGACAGGTCTTAAAATTGCACTTTCACGTATAATATTAATACATACATAAGTATAAATTAAATATCAGCTCTATTATTACACTATCTAAGCGCGCTTTCTTACGTTGGTGTGAAAGAGCTCTAAAAATATGTAGTTGTTCATTATTTTTAATTCTTTCTTTTATAATTATATCATTATATTTACTGACTTTAGCGAATTTGGAGCATAACAGAAGAATGTAGAGATAGTCATCCAGTTATATAATACGTTTACTCGATAATGAATGAACCAGGTGAGGCAAACAGGACTTTTGGAAAGTCTAGGAAGTTGTTAGGCTATTATTCAATCGCTTTTATACAATTGACCATAGTTTTAAATACACTTCGTTCCGGGTTCAAGTATCCACGTGATTTCGACTATTTCGATTAGCATATAATAGTTTTATCTTACATAAACAATATATAAAATAATGATTTGTTTCGGTAAATTATAAATAGTATTAGCAATGTATATGTGATGTAATAAGGTGCTGGTTTTTTTGTATTACCTATCAGAAATAACTATCAAACCTAGTAGTTACATTCTAGTGGGAGGTTTATATAATAACAATGAAACTTAAAATAGGTTTTGGTCGTACCAGCTTCTGCTCGCGGTTGTACTTATTTAAAAAAAATTAAAAGAAGTGTTTTGAAATGTTAAAATAAGAACAGAGTTCTCGGCTCCAGGGTGCCATGGTAGCATGCGTAAGCGATCCTGTGAAGCCCATCCCAGACGATGAGGACATCGCTGGGTTTAAGTGGGTAGTCTGATGCGTCTCTAGTGCCCGAAGTCCCACATACCCGCCTGAATTCTCGGGCGGGATGCATAAATGCATTTCCCAATGTAAAAAAAAGAATTCTCGGCTCATTGAACTCTCACTTAATCTAATTGGTGTTGTTTATAAATGATCTATATGTATGGTATCTCTATATAAAAAAAAAATCAAAATCGGTCCACAAACGGCAGAAAAATCGGTGAACAAATAAGAGAAACAAAGAGAAGACATACATAAAGCCAAACGTAGAACCTCCTCCTTTTTCGCAGTCGGTTAAAACTCAACTGATAGTCTTTAAGATACCTTCGCATTCACAATAATAGCGTGGAATTATTGTTACTTAATAAGCGATAAATTATAGAATACCAATAACAATGCTGTCAATAAATAATGTATAAGATTAAGTTCGTAACGTAGTTATAGAAATACCATTTGGCTGAATTGCAATCGCCGTGAGTAAAGCCATTGTATTGACTAATGAGCTTCTGTGTAATTATAACACTTTAATATGTTAATAAGTAATAAAAATCTAATACCTGCTAATTTATATGTATAAAACAAAGAGGTCATTTCGAATACGAAATCTTTCAGAATCGAAACTATGTTTATGTAATAATATTTTAATCATCTAAAAGTCAAACTTTTAAAAAGTTTAATTGCTGTAGTTGTATGTGTACCTATGTGTTTATATACATCTTGGTTAAAAAATAAAATTATAAACAGGTTAGTAAAATTATAAATAATTGTGTTTTTTAAACATAATTTTTCAGTTATTCAGTACATTTTATTTATTTTACATTTGTATAAATTTTAGTTACATCATGTTTACAAATATAATCCGGTGGCTACTTAGCAGTACTCAAAATAATGACCAAAAATGGTGTTAATGCAGTTTTTTTTGATAATTATGACTTAAGATCGTTATTCTCAATAATACACGTAATATTATTAGGATTTATGAGTTATTCAATCAATAAACAATATTACACAACTTGTAACATTTATTTATAAATTCTTTTCTGTAAAATGTTAAATTTTATTGTTTATAGATTGATATATTTCGTAAGAAAGCTTTTCGAATATTATATTGCTAATCTATTTTAAATAATTTTAATCTATCGACTTAATTTTTCATAAAGCTAAGATAAAAATAAATAGTTTAACTTTTTTCTCGACATCTTTAAAATCAGGTTATTGTTCAACTTAAGCTTACCTACTTTTTCGTATTGCAAATGATAATTAAATTGAATATAATTTGATGATGATTTATATCTGTAAACAGTCAAAAACATTACAACTCTAATCAGATTATCACTTCCATCACAAAGCAGTAAGTATCAAATGATGTCCATTACTCTAAGCGAACACAGTAGCAAGTGTAAAGCATTATTAAATTGCACAGAAATAAAATAAAAATACGTTACATCAAACCGACCGCAATAGAAAGTCGGACAAATGACTGCTATTCCTATTAATAAAACTAGTTATAACTTCGTTGACTATCTCGTACGGTTAAGAGTAACTTCTCCTTATTCATTTTTTATCCGATTGTATCGTAATGTCCGGATTAGATGTGTAACGTAAAAAATAAACCAATCGAATGCGAGAACTCTTAGTTGTATACGATTAACAAGACTTAAGTAAAATAAAAAAAAAAAAAACTGCGCAATACCAAAAATATTATAAGTTATATATTTTAAACGCGGTTTATATTATTCATTTTTATATATCTTATCGCGATCGACGAAGGTGCAGCCGTCATGGTCACGAGCTGACGAGATCATTTAGCTCGTCGAAGTCTTCGAAGAAAAACCAACTTCGACGAAAGAACTTCGTCGAAACGTCAGGCAATAAAAAAGTTATTCTCACAGTTAAGACTAATTGGATGCTGATAAGCAATAATGTGTCAACCCACAAAAAGTCAAATTTGTAGATATTGATGTATTTTGATACTACGTTACCTATATAACATTATTAAAAAAAATCAAGTCATCTAAACTAAATAAGTATGTAAAAAAGTTTCTTAACTAAATGTTTCGAATTTCAGATGCGTTCTATATTTTGCAATTTATAAAATAATATCAAATATTTAAAAGCTTATTATTAGATAACATATTAAATAAACCTATCTAATTTTGATTCATTATACATTTTATCGAAATAGAAAAGAAAAAAATGAATATATACGACTTCAAACAAATTTATTAAGAATAGGTTTGACATCTTTAGACGCCATTTTCTCAAAACGAAGTCCGTGTGGCTTGACACATTATTGCTTGTCAGCGTCCAATTAAACAACGTCTCATATTGTAATTAAAATTCAACAACCCAAATTAAAAAAAAAAAAAACAAATTAAGGCTACAGAGTGACTCAGAGACATACACATTTATATACATATGTACACAAATACGCATATTAAAATTATATTCCTAATCAAATACGAACCACTATACTAAAACTTTACACTTTAGGATTATATACTATCCTTTATGATAGTATCACACCGCCCACCGCACTGCTAACTGCAACTGCTAACAGCGGAAGAACGAAGCGTTGAACCTCCGACACCTGCCGCCTATAATGACTTCCTGAGATTGTAAGTCGCTACATCATTCTGTGTTCTTTGAGTAGATCAAATAAACTGGTAAAATGAGCATCAGAATTGCACACAAATAGTTCCGTACTGGATTTTATTATTTTTTTGTTTTACTTTAGAAGTATAATCGCACATTTAATGCTCGTTTGAACCGCTTTTAGATGGAGGGAAAACAAAACAAAACTCTATTTGTAACCGATTTTAAAAAAGGAGGAAGTTCTATCTTCGGTTGTATGTATATTTTTTGTTGTGTCAGTATATAAAATCTATAAGGTTATACTTGCCGCCAATTTCGAACTTGGCATCGATTTCAAAATGTTATTGAAAAGATTTATTTTTGCTTTTTGGTTTACTTCTTTCATTATCGAAGTCGGTTTCTTTTTTTTAAGCTTTTATTTTACTTGTGTCTTTGAAAATGAACCTTGAAATGTAATCTAACAAATATAAAACAATACAGCGTGATTGTTATTTATAATTAGATACGAAATGTATTAATACATCGACAAGTGATCCAATATATTAAAACGATAGATCGTAAACAACTTTGTAATTATGTACGGTATACCTAATCTCATTTAATTATATGATATTCATTTATGTAAGCTTTGTGTTAACATTTGTTATGGGAAACGTTGGCAAGTTTCTAATTAAAGCTAACTGAATTAATTGCTCCATATCGTTAATAAACAACATAGAGATTAAGATAATTCTCTATATTTTAATTACAAATTTATAACTAGTCTTAGTTCACACTTGGAGAAATAAAAATTGAAAATCGAAGAAAATCGTTTAATATAAATTAAAAGTTGTAATATTTGAATTTGAATCTGTATCGGTTTCCACGTACACCACGTTCATAGTACGTTTGTTACTAAGCTTTAGTACCTTTGAGAGTAATTTTTATATGATATTACATGAGTCATAATTGATTATAAGTACCTGTAATTTCCATTTTAATATTTTATTAAAAAAATAAAGATATTCCAATCCATTTGTAAACTTTTCATTTAATATATGTAGGTAGAATTTTTTTTTAATCATGCGATGTTATCGTCATTTTCATGATTACTTAATAATATTTTCATTTTGTTAATTTAAATATTAAATGGACGTAATTAATTCTAAGAACTGTATATTACATCATATGCATTATGAATATTTTATTGTAACATTGTATATATCTCAGGAAAACTTTTCTTTGTTGCTCAACTTCCTGGCGCCGTATCAAGATGAATCATACCTCAGTTTCTTTTTCGAGCGATCCGCCACAAAAACACTCCTTAACTTATTCGCGTTAGTGAAGCTATTACGTGATCAACATTTAAACTGAAAATCTTTAAAATAGAGATTTGTTGTCTACTTAGTCGTTTGATGCAATCGAGGCAATTTCCCACTTTTTTCATTGCGATGATAAAAATAATAGAGTGTATCGTTTTTTATTTGTCTATTAAAAATAAAGATAAATAGAAGACTTTAATTAAGTATAAAAAAAGAACATATAATACATAAATAAATAGTTTTTAATTAGTTGTTTAGTGTTTTTGGCAAATGTTTTCTGTTAACTTTTAGTTGGTTAATTGATAGATGAAACTAATCCATTAATCGATTTATATCGGCACACTATGACAATTCGTCATGATCGAGACGATGACGAATCACTGTACCTCAATGTGCTATATATCCGTTTTATGTTTGTCTGAAAGCACTTTTATGTTAAATTAACCGTAACTGTTTAGGTTTCTAGTTTCTAGTATTCCGTAATGGAGAAACGAAAAACTTTTATTTGTACACATACCATAATGTAAATAAAAATAACGTAAACAATAGGAATTATTAAGGTTTAATTATTATGAAGCGTACTTTTATGTCCGTGAAATAGCTAGCCACCAAAATGTATTTAACTTTAGTACTCATACAACAAGAGTTCTGAAGTGAATAACTAATCGAAAGTTGGCAAATTCGAGATACTATACAGACTAGAGTATAATAATAATAAATTTATTATTTATTTATTAATAAAAAAAATACAATGTTTTTTTGCCGTTTACAGTGTTACATTTGATTGATGATTGATATTTCGTAGCATATAATGTCTTATTTTATAACAAGTGAACTTTAAAGAAAACTGAAAATACAGGGATACAAAATGCTCATAATAACCCGTATTACAATCTAATTATAATACACTAATAATTATTATTATAATCATAATACAATTTACGTAAAATTGTATCTAAGCATGCATCTGCGTGACAAGTGTTTACCAAATAATCAATATTAAACGCATATGAACTAGTGACAGAAGTTGCACGAAATTTTGATTGCAATCTCGTATGCAATTTTAATGCATTATTTTACAAGTATTTAGATTTGTAGAACGCAGAATTGGACAATAGTATTGAAATGAGGAACTATATTGTTTATATAATTTCTCAAAAGTGAAATTACTACATTATTGTGAAAATAGAGTTTTTAAGATGAAGTTATGACAAAAAAAAAAAATTTCGACATAAAAAAAAATGTTTGTTGCTTATAACATAATATACAATTTAAGCAAATGTATAAAAATTATGTTTAATTACTATGTTAGCTACATATAATGATGTAACTTAGTAATTAAATTATAATACGCAAAACGTTTTTTTTTTCTGATTGAGTATTGCTGTTGGCCCTACTGGTCTTGACAGCGTCACCGGGGGGAGGGGGGGGGGGGGGAAGGGGGCGAGTACTGAGACTCGGCCTTGAAATTGGGAGCCCCCGTTGGGGCTCAGAATGGACGTCCGTGTCTAAGGGTGTCTCCTAGTGAGATCGCACCTCGGCTTAGAACGTCGTCGGTGTGGAGCAAAACGTTTATTGTTGCATCTTTATATTATAGCTTTAAATGGGCTGCGTGCCTCGCTTGGTCGCATCGCTCGCGAATCGCACACGAAACTTGCCGCAAATCTTCTTTACACATAAAAATTAATTGCCGTACGTTGTATTCGCAAAAACTAAACGAAAACGATTCGATTGAATAAAATAACATATACATTTCGTGTGTTCAGTATTAGTAGGAGAATTATTGAAAGTTACCGGTATCAAAATATGCAACATTTTGATTATACTTGCTTTTATATTAATTACCTTTTATAGTGATTTTCTTTTAAAAAAAGCCCGCTGATCAATATTTTATCATTTTATATTTGGTATGTACCTACATGTAGTTCATATAAGAATTATTACATTACTTCTTCATTTTAGTTTTCGTTTTCTTTTATTATTATTATTGACTGGTGGGAAAGAAGGAGTTAAAAATATTTCAAAAACATAATTAAATAACTATTTTTAACAACGTTGAAATTTTATTTAGTGACACTAAAAGAGAAATGTTCACTTAAACAAAAAAAAATATTTTTAATTTTTTTCTAAAAATTGTACATTATATATTTTAAACTACAAAGCGGTTCAGCTTGAGTAAACGTAATTAAACAAAATAGTCAAATAAGAACGCGATTGACGTTAAATGCACTTTTTACAAATAACACCTTATTTTTCGCTATAGTTAAAACTGTTTTTTACTTACTTGTCTATGAAATACTCCAATCAAGCCCGATGATAAGCAACAATGACGTCTAAGTTAGTAAAAAAGGTATCATAGATAACATATATATAAGTCTTTTCATTGATATAGTGTAAGTAGTTTTTAATTTAGTAGTTAAGACACTAAAAGAAAAATATATATATATTTTTTTGTTGATTGAAAATGTTAGATATTTTTTATATCTGTATAATTGGAAATATGCTGATGGCAACGCATAACACGCTAAATCCATAGAAATAAAACAGGTGATGTTGTTTTTAATGTCACGAAAGTCTTTTGTTTTGGCTAAATGGTGGTGTAGATTCCATAACAATGAAACCAGTACGAATTTAGAATTTGATCAATGGAAGACAATGGGTTTATGTAATAGGTATTGTCTTTATATATAAATGTAGTTTATTGAACAATGGTAGTATTGGAGGCAGTTGAACGTAAAATACAAATTTATTTTTATTTAGGTTAACTAAAACTTGCGTCATTTTAATTATTTGGTTGTAGTTATTTGTTTTATATTACACTAATAATACATACAATCTATGAATAATTATGCTAAAGAACAGTTTAAATCCAATGAATTTAATTAAAGTAATATACTAGTCTATACTAATATTATAAAACTGAAGAGTTTGTTTGTTTGTTTGAACGCACTAATCTCACTGGCTACTGGTTCGAATTATGAAATTATTTTTATGTGAGATAGTTTATTTATTGAAGAAGGCTATAGGCTATATTACATGACGCTACGTCTCATAGGAGAAAAACAGTAACCATAAACGCGAGTGAGAGGGACAGCTAGTATAAGATACGTACCACTACAAACTGTAAGGAAAGATATTTTTCACACTGTGGTCCTTTAGCATTTGATTTGCTTTTTGCTGTTCGGCTGTTTATATGGCATGGAGTCATGGACACTGACACAGAACACTGTAAAGAAATTAGAAGCCTTTGAGATGTGGATCTATCGCCGCATTTTGAAGGTCTCGTGGTGTGACCGAATAAGCAATGTAGAGATCCTTTCAAAATTAAACAAAGGTATGGAGCTCATGAACACCATAAAGCACAGGAAATTGGCATATTTCGGTCACATCATGAGAAATAAAAAGTACAAAATACTCCAACTAGTAATCCAGGGAAAAATCGCCGGTAAACGTGGAGTTGGGCGGAGGCGCCATTCTTGGCTGAAAAATCTGCGGGACTGGTTTGGCTGCAGTACCACCACACTGTTTCGAGCAGCGGCTTCGAAAGTGAAAATAGCCATGATGTTGTCCAACCTCCGATAGGAGTGGAACCTTAAGAAGAAGAAGCTGTTCGGAAAGTTTTGCATAATAAAAAAATACAAATGCATTCTTATTTGTAAGTTATTATTAAAATGTTTAACAATGTCTATTCAGGCGTTAATTTATTGTATAATATCTGAATCGAGTTCATGTAATATTATAGCAGTTTTTCGTAACTGATTACATTACTGCTTGTAGCTAATATTAACTATAGAACATATAATTTCCTATCTCAGTTCCGTTTCGTAGTTTGAATGTAAACATTTCTATACATTGCTTACATGATTATTTTGCTGTTATGTTGATTTGATACTTTATAAAGGATATTTAGCGTATTTTAACTAATTTCTAATACATATGTCTTAAAATCACTTGTTATTTTATTGAACTTTTAATAGAGAAGATGAGTAATGTATTTCTTATGTAAATAAAGCGATAGTGATAGTAAGTACTCTAATATTAAAATGGAGTTTGTATCAGAAATTATTTTCAGACTTCGTTCCATATATATCTACTCGTATATTACATGTGACACAAAATGTTATTAACATTAAAATTTAGATAAAAAATAGCATAAATCTGGATTTTTAAAGTTTATAATTTTAAGCTAATGTACACAAACTCTACAAGTGTTTCGTTGAAAAGAAAAATTACGTTGCTGTTCACGCCTCATGATGTCAACAGTCACGAGAATGAAAGTGCATAAGGATTTTATAAATTCTGTTCACATCTCTGCGGGAATCTGCAGATCGATTTAATTTCTTAAAATATACAAATATTTTATTTAAGGAGTTAATACAAATATTATAATATAAATATTAGTTTTGTATGTCCAATATCTTTATTATGATAAAACTATCGTCCCTTTGTTGAAGCGCCAAATAAAAAACTATCGATTTTTTAAAAACGTTTATTGTTAAAATTGCAATAAGTCCACAAATCGACATCACGAAGTTCAAGTCGCGGGCAAAAGTTAAATTGTAAAACATAGTAAACTAGAAGATAGAGATTTATTAATATCATCCATGCCTTTCTTAAAATGATTACAAAAACTTATATAATTATGATTTATAGTGAGAGATACGTATGAGTCATACGATTTGAATGATAAATATTATTTAAATTCTTAAGTATTTTTATCACTTCAAATGTTTGCTTATTTCAAGTAAAGCAGTTTTCTGATTATCTTTTTCTCCGTATTAATATTATATTATTACTAGACACAGCAACTTGATTCTACATTTGCTCTGAGATACAAGGAGTCCTAATTAACACAAACTTGTTTGCGTGCCATAAGTGTAACGAACAGTTCGTCGCTCTTGATATTTGACACCCGTCGCGATGTGCGAGAGACTCAATAAGTGCATCTAACCGTGATCAGGTGACGTAACATTTCCGGTCTCAAAGTATTACCTCATTGCTGGGCTCGGAAGCTCGATGGTTCGCTCCCATTCTTTCAGCCGGTTCAGTGAAAGGGTCCTCCGATACACTTTTACCCTCCCGAAGCGCCTGCGCACACGCGGGTGCCGGCCACTAGTCGCTCTCTTATAAATTCGGTGAAAATACTGCGACATCACATTACAAATTCGGCGGCTGTAGCAGTCAGCCGTCCGATCAGTTTTATTAACAGTTTAGTGTTGTGTTCGAAAATAGTGATTTAGTTTCGTCAACGTGCCTAACTTTCTTATAAGCATACAAAATGAAATTCACGGTGAGTGCGTGATTTGTGATAAAAAATTTTTAGAAGCAAGTGGAATTTTACATTTACTCTGTTTAAATACGAGGATGCTTATTAATATGTCACATTAAATAAAATAATCTATTTTTCTAAATAATTGCAATTCGAAAATTCTGATTACAATTCGTAACATATGAAAACTATCGTACAACACAATAATATACAAAGTGTAACAGAAAATAAAACATTGTCATTAGGTCTATAGAAAGTTGTTAGATATATAATAGGAATCTCAAGTCTCTAGTGTTTTTTTTGAAAAAAAAGATCAGTAATTTTTTTTTTAATTCTTCTAACACTTAAATAAGTATAAATTAATACTTATTGTAGAATATAATTATATTAATTATTATATTCAAAACCAGAAACATTAATTTGTCTTACATGATAAATTTCATAAAATTAAGCGTATCTAACTGATTCTTTTTAAACGCATGATAATTCATATATTGTTGAAGGCTAATTGCATGCAAATTGACCCTGCATAAACTTAGGTAATTTTTATACGAAGTAAAAGTGGTAAAAGTGAAAATAAATTTATAATGGCAGTTATAATCTTGAACAGCGCCATGCGGGCTGTTGTTTTATATATGGTAGAAAACAAGTTTTTTTGATACGTACCATATTTGCATTAATGAAAGTAAAATTGAATTTTATCGTTATTTATGGTCTTTTCTTTGATTTCCGCCTCATAAATAAACATTATTTATTTATTATAATATATTTTTTAATATCTGTTGCAGGTCGTATTCATAGCGTTGCTATCAGTCTCTTCATCATGGGGTATTAAAGCAAGGATTGATCCAAAGGACAAAAGAGAAGCTTCCGGTAGTTATTTACCACCAAACAGTGGTTCTTCTCATGGTTACAATGCTCCTGCTACTTACAGTGCACCTGCTACAAACCAACTAGAGGCCAGCGCCGTCAGCATCGGAGCTGGATACAGCGTTGGTGGAGCAAAACCTAGTTATAGCTTCGGTGACCAAGGATCTGGCGCAACATATCAATTACAGCCAGAAGGTCTGCCAGGCAGTGGTCATGCAACGATTCAACTCGCACCTATAACTTTACAACCCAGTCACGGCGGCCTCGTTTCCAATGACCTGTCTCAGCTCATGAGTCAGCTATCCCAAGGAATCAATTCTGGAGCCATTGCTCTTCCATCTTCAGGCGGTCAAGGTGCATTATACCAATTCGCTGGTCAAGGTGGTCATGCTGGTCAAGAAGTTGCGCTACCCCAATTGAGTTACGGAAGTCCAAAATTCCAGCAATACAGCTTAGGCGAACAAGGTCAAGGTCAAATCGTTCCTGCTTATGCTCTCGGTACTAAAGGTCTCGGTACATTTGGATCTACCGGTCCAGTTCTATTTTCTCCTGAATCATCCGCTAATCAAGCTTCTTTAAGTTACAGTGCACCAGTTTCTGGTCAATCATATGAAGGCGCTGCTTTGCCTCTCGGTGATTCAGGGCATTCCTTTGCTGGGTTTTCTTTGGGAGGGTCAGGACAGACGTTAGGATCATTAAAGGGAATTAGTAGTTACGCTGCACCTGGTAAATCAAGCTTCAAGCCATCTACTTTCTTGGGCGCTTCCGTTCAAAGCGATTCAGGCCTTACCGGATCACATGGAGCTCCATCATTTAGTAACTATCAAGCTTCCGCTGGTGGTCACGGTATTCCTTCTTTTGGATCTGCTGGACATGGTTTAAGCTTTGGATCCTTATCTGCCTACAGTGGTGGTCAATCTAAACTGGTAGCACCTTCTTATTTGCCTCCCAAGTCTGAAGGATATGGTTCTCTGGAGTCGATCGCATCGGCATTCTCAGCTAGTGGTCAAATAGGTTCTTCTCCTGGAAGTACATACGGATCACCATCAGGTTCTTACTCAACAAGCAACATACATGCAGCATCTGCTCCTAGTCCTGCTTATTACGTTACATCACAAAAACATTCTTCGCCTAGTTTTGGCTCAGGAAGTTCATCATACAGAGGTCCCGTATCAGGCCATAACTCTTTTTCTTCCGGTCCTAAATACAGCTTCGGTGGACACAGCAGTTCTCGCTATGGACCACCTAAGGATATTCAAGGTGCTTACAGCGAAAATTCTTACAATACGATTAAATACAGCGAAGAGCTGAAGCCCAGACATAACTAATTTTTACATCTTTGCTGTAAATAAAAGCCTTGTGTGTGAATAAAAATCGTGACGATGAGTGATTGTGTGGTTATAATTGAAATTCAGCGAAAGTGTTACAGTTTGTATTTGGCATTATTTATGTGGTACAAGTAATTAGGAACATTAAAACGTTAGCTTTTTTTTCAATCTTATGCTTCATGCTGTCAGTCTACATATTGGAACCCGTGAGGAACGTTTCCTTTTAATATACCGTTATAATTATACTACATGTTTACATAACATCCGCATCATTTGAAACAAGTAATGGTGTGGATGAAAAACGATTCAGTCAACCAGTTCGATGACCTTTATCAGATCTTATCTTGTTACCTTGTTATTGTGAATACGCGATGAATTTCTGTAAATAAAATTAGTGTTAGGATTGTTTATTTATTGTTAACAAATTGATTAAGGATTGTTACTTATTACGAATAAACCGTTGTTAATTACAATTATTTTGTTTTATTTTTGTTTATTAAAAAATAAGCGAGTATGTTTACATACAAACTTATTCATACAGGACACGTGATATCGTAGCTTAAGTAATCAACATCTGATATGCATCGCTAGTTTCACTCATAAGAAAGTAAGGGAAATTGTAACCGATCTTACTAAAAGTAGCTACTTATATTCTTCACCATTCATTAAAACTATAAACATACTTCTTTATAACGTATCATCTCATTTCGCACGAAACTTTTATCTAGTTATTTATATAATCTCATACTACAATATGCAATTATAGAATATGTGTTGAAATGAGCCTCAGTGATGGTGATTATTAATGTCCAAATTGATGTAAACTATACATTGGACAACTCGAATTGCATTACTTTTATATATATACATAAATAAAGGTAAAGAGTTTGTTTGTTTATATAACATAAACTTGGGAGTTAGTAATTCGATTTGAAAAAATATTTTTGATTTAGAAAGCCTGTTTATTGATAAAGGTGATAAAAATCACGCTCCGACTAACAGGAGTGGGGCACTATTAAGTGTCAATTTTATTATAGTGACTATCACATGTGTACTTGTAAACGTAAGTACGTAATTAAGACTACATGTGTTTTCATAGACAAGATTAAAAAAGCGAGATCCGACTTCAAATGCAAAATACGTTTTTGAATAACCTACTCATTCAAATTATTTCTATATTAAAACTAAATACTGAACTGATGTTGATGAAAATTAAATGCGACTAATCTCGATAGACCGATCTTTTATAAAGAAAGAATTAACCAAATCACTCGCCAACGAAATAAGAAAGAAGAGTTCTTTTTATGGAAGTCGGTTAAATTATATAAGAGACTTTAAGTAGAACTGTTTTTGTCTGTCTATCTACCTATACTAAGATATGAAAAATCACGCCGACAAGTATAAAATTTTCAGCATTTCCTTGGTTTTTATTAATTTTGTCAATAATATATATATATTAACACATATAATCTATACAAAAATAATAAAGAAACATTAAAAATAAAAAGATAAAGTTACATAACCGAGATGAAACCCGTTCAAATCCTGGCTAGGCCGCTGATTTTCGAGTGCTAAATTTGTGTTCAAAATAATTTCGAGCTCGGCGGTGCCGGGAGAAATATTGACACATGTATATTCGCACACCCGCTGTGAAGCTGGTGAATTAAGTTCTAAACCGTCACCCAGAAGAGGCCTTTGCACAGCAGTGGAATATTTACAGGCTGTTTTTGACTTCAATTTTTTTTATAAATTACATTAATTACATAACCGATGTTGATAACATTTAGTTGGGACCAACTTAGTAAATATATATCTCTTATCTAAAAAAAATCATTAAAATAACCGACGTTATGACTCCCGACAACTGAAACATTATTAACTTAATAATAGCATTTGTGTTTATTTATAGATTTGTTTTATACATATACCTACTTATATGGAAAACAGGTGATTCATGTTTCCATGGTTGACCGCGCATGTATCCCATTCGCAAAACGCGTTCACTTCCGAATTATCTGACACCATTACGTAACGTAGTTTTTTATTTGTGTTTTATTGATTTTATTTCGCGACAGATGTTGGAATGCAATCTAGTAACCGGAACTATGATATAAACTGTTACAACATCGTAACATTGTATAATTTAATTTTTTTATTCGTATTTGTATTTAAATAAACGGGTCTTATCGCGACGGATAAGATATTGGTGTAGGTGCCTTTTTTAGTTAAAAGACAATTACTATATATAAATACATATCTAAGTATTAAGCGTTGCTAAAGTTCCTATTTTGCCGTACATAAACTACTTCTAAGAATAAAGAAACAGTAAAGATTTGTATAAGTACGTTAAATTCATGATTAGGAATGAAATTTATAATATATCTGTGTGTATTTTCATTG
The DNA here is from genome assembly GCA_037950945.1 of Hypolimnas misippus. NCBI lineage: Eukaryota > Metazoa > Arthropoda > Insecta > Lepidoptera > Nymphalidae > Hypolimnas > Hypolimnas misippus. The sequence continues at coordinate 5,437,874 of JBBEEQ010000019.1, forward strand.
ATTCACGGGCTTAGTAAGGCGAACTGATGTAAGAGATGCAAAGGCAATAAAACTTATCTAATGTTTTCTTTTAGACAATTTGACCATCTCTTTCATCCACTTGTAAGTTTTACTCTCGTAATAGATATAAAAAAACAACTCAGTAACCTGGTAACAGTACCTAGGTAACCTTACGAAAGCTGTGAGTATCAAAAATAAGGTACTGACAGTAATTTTTTTCGGGAGTAAATATTGATAAATAAGTTATGTATGTAAATCATTACGAAAGTCTAAGAACAACACTTGCAAGTATAATTCTAGCCTATGACAGAAGAAAAGAATAAAATACTGCCAAATTACGTGGATTGTTATTATTAGTTACCTGTCCCCATTATGCTCGAGTTTAATAAGGTTGTTAGTGTGCTTTTTATAATAATATAAATAGCACCTAGCGATTTATTCCTTTTTTTTCAAATAATAATATATCTTATGTCTTATACAAACGTTTTGTAAGAAATTTGTATTTAAAGTTTTAAAAAGAAATAAATAATTAATAGCAACCGTATAAAATTCTAACTATAAAGATGTAAGAGTTTGTCCTATTACGTAATGTCCGCCAAGACTCCTTCTTTTGTCGAAAAAAGAATTTAGAGCTTAATCCGCCACGCTGTTCCACTGGACATGGTTAAATATTATGTATCTTTACAGCAAGGATAATAATACCACATTTTTCTTTTAGCCGCTATATTTCTTCTTCCTTGTTATATCTCCGGAAAGAAATGTGCTGAAATGTTTTGTTGCCGCAAAATATGACGCAAAACTACCGACGGTGATGTGATAAAAATTTATTTCACATATATCAATAATGTGGGTGATATATTTTGTTAAAAAAGGTACATCCTTGTTGTATGTATGTATGTTAATATGTTATTAAAAATGTTAAAGAAAGTGAATGTAAATGTTTTGTATAGGTAAAGTTTTATAACATATTAGTAAATCTGGATGTACCATTAAACATACTGGTTCATCGTCAAGGTGTCCTTTACTGATCGAGTAACACATTAATTTAATTACTTTAGACTTTAAAATATAGTTGTTCTAGCCCGAATTTGAAGCTGTAAGCATTAACGAATAATTTAAGATCCACAATTTCAATTCACTGAGTCATCTTAGATTGTCTTAATTCTACTATTATGTATGTGTTCGAGTATATTTTTTAATTGTGTGTACGATACGGATTGTCTACAGTTTTAATTAATTGTATTTTTTTTGTTACGTTATAATTGCGTAGAAACCGAAATTGAAAGTAGTATTTTTTGTATTTTAGGTAAGTGCTAATTATGTTAATTCTGTAATCAGTAATTTAAAAGTATTAATATAATTAATATTAGTTCTTGGTTAATTTAGAAATTTAGCTTTTAAATGTTAAACCAAAGACACATGCAAATTCTCAAATTAATTTACTGAATTATATATAAAAAGTATCAATTTATAAATAAATATTTTTATTATTAATAAATCAAGTACAAAACTTTTTAAAACTTTAGACAGTAACAATATTAATTATATTTTTTTCAGCGCCATCTGTCTTAGTAATTCAAAACTAAATAGCCATGGTAAAAGAAAGACGGCTCGCGGCTGTATTCTTGTTTTTATAAAAAGACACAGAGGACGTTGTTGTAATAATTGATATTACTAACTCTTAAAATGGTAAAAGACTAAAAATATTTTAAATTGAAAACACGATTTATTCTTTTGTCTAATGTAATTATTTAAATTAATAGACTATAGCCGAATCATAGTTATTAAAACAAAGCATAGATGTAAAAAAGCCTAATAGTCGATATTAGATGAAATATAATAGTCGAGCTTAGATTGCGTTGATATCTTTTGCACAAACAGGGCGGCGGCAGCTGTTGATAATTGTCGACATTAAACTTTTATTATATTACTACCAAAAATACCTAAATCAGTATAGGTGTGTGTATAATATTTGAAAAGTACCATCGATTCTTCCAAGATCTCATCATCAAATCCTACATTTAAAAAATTCATACAGTCGGTTAATAATACTTATAACATTCTGACAGTTAAAAGTGGCGACTTTCAGAATGTGACATAATTTGAGATAGCTTTCAATAACTATCCCCCAAAATTTGTTTTTTTTTTTGGCTTTTTGTATTATATTCAATCATGCATCGCATGGACGTATATACAGGTGGGTTTAGAGAGTCCGGATTCCGGATACTTATAGTGAGTACATTGACAATGGTTTGTATAATTTGCATTTAGAATCAGACCATCTTACTATGTAATATTTATAATTAAATGCATAAAAACTTATTTATCGTTGTACATTACGGACTTACAACAAGCTACAGCTACCGTGAATTAACGTGTAAGTAAATATATCAATGATCGATATTAATACACAAAGATCACTGCATTTTATGTTCAGAAAAAAAGCAGTCGACGTCGATCTCTAATGACAACTTATTTATAACTTCATGCTATTTACTTACTGATCCTTTGTTTATCATGAAATAAGTCGGAGGTCTCTCTGATTGGTAAACTTATAGAATATTATTTTTAGTTAATTTTGTCGCCGCTTTGATGGGGTTACCTTCTAATTGATTGGATATTGATTTTGATTCCTTTTACACCATTATCTAGAACATATTATAAGTATAAGTGATACATATTCGATATTCGAACTTCATGCGGTAGAAACTGCGGGTAAGAGATATCTCTATATAAAGGCGTAAGAAAGATAAGCATAGATTTTATCTGAATAAAATTATCATACATTTTAGATTATTTTGACCTTTTTGTAACGATATTTTATCTTACTAGGTTACAACATTAAGACATGTGACAAGGTTTAGACTTAGCTCATCTAAATGGCCTTGTATTTTATCACGTAATCAATTTCACTAACGGAATTTGGAATAAATTTATTAGTCTATCATTATTATTTATTTTATAAGCTGTATAATATTATTATAAAATAAGATGTAATATATTGCACGAGAGGTGAATAGTACTCTTAAGTAAAGGATAATGGTATAAGTGGTGTTTATAAATATTTTTCAATTGATACCTTTGACTTTTTATAATTTGTGTTTCTTAAGAGTATTATTTAAATTAAATGAAGATTCCATTGAATCCATTTGAAAAGGACTTTTTATGGTTTGGTAAATCACTTGCGAATAATTAGATTGTAGTAAAGAGCACAAATTTAACAGGCTTGGTAAAAATAACATGATGATGATAATGTGGTGCCACCCGGGAGTTCGTCAGCGTATGAACACCATTTTTTCTGGCTCACTTTATTTATTTTGGCTTATATGTTACTTTGAAGTATAGAATATATTTTTGTAAATTTTTATCAAAATCTATTAAGTAGTTTTTGCGTGAAAGAACATCAAAAATAACGTATGTAGGTACTTCATTTTCAAAATTAGAAACAAATTTTAGATGCTTTAGGTATCTATTATGTAAGAAATCTCATTTTTTTAATGAAAGAATTAATTCATTAAAAGCACATTCTTTCAAAGTGATAAATGCATAGAATCATTGGTACTAACATCAGATATGTTAGTTCTTGGTTTTAGAGTTTGATTATTTTAATAGTATTAATAGTATACAATTTTACTAGAAAACTTTGCGACTTCTCACGGTTTGAACTACTCTACTTCTTGTTAAAAATTGTGTCTAGCTATAACACAACAGAGGAAATACACAAAGGAAGTTCTATTAAAAGTCAATTACGTTACATAAGCTGTTTATTTAATAATATACACAAGTGCTTTAAAATACCATCATCACGTTTATAAATCAAATATTATGCGAGGACTATAAATTTCCCGTAAGCAATTTAAAATCATTGATGGGAAATAATCGCGTCGGCGCAGGCGTTGTAAATGCGAGCAATGCGTTTCCGCACTAATGCAGGAAGCTAACGCTCTCACTGAAACTGGATCTGTTACGATACAGGACAAAGACCTATCGGTCACTTCCCTTAGTACTTCCATCTGGAACTAGAGGAAAGTTGCCCATAGCCACTCATATAAATACGTGAACTTGATAATCACGAACACTTTTCCGTGCACCGGTGAATAGTACACTTTTCATTTCAATCGAGCTATGTAAATGAACAATATGTCGAATAAGGGATTCTTTGTGAGTAAATTAACTTCTTTAATTAGCAACATGTTACTTAGTTAGCGTTTCGGTACCTGTTTCGTAATAAATTTTCAACCTTAGTGTTACCGAAGTAACGAGTAGTAGATTGATCGCAACGCCTATTTTGAATTTACCATGACGGATTGTTAACTCACTTTTCGTTACAGATATTTGTCGCTTTCGCCACACTTGCACTGGCCAGTGAGATTGAAGATGCCGAACAGAAAAAGAGGGGGGCAGGAAAAGCCAATGCATTGAATGCTATCCCAACAGGAGCTCAAAAGACAGATTATTCTTACAATATTTATCCTCAAACTTCTAGCTCTCAGAATCCTAGTCAAAGTTATCAAAGTCAAGTACCAAACTCCTTTTACCCTAGTCAGACTCCAAGTCAGTATTATTCCTCTTCTAATAGTCCCGAATCATCTATATCGAATACCCAGCATACACAAGTATCTCCTCAAACTACTCAATCACAATTTGTACCTATTAATTTCATACCAAACCCTGGTTATCAATCAAAATACCAACTTGTTCCACAAAAACCAAATGTCCAGTTAGCCATTTTACAACAACCAACTATATCACCAACATCGATGATACAGTACCCACATTCTCTCTTTTCAAATTCTCCAAATCACTTCGGTCAAAGCACATTGTTTGGTTCTCTTGGTCAAGGGCATTTTAGTTTTGCTCCGACGTACCAATCTATTCCATTCAGTAGTCACTTTTTAAGTCAACCATCTGCAATGGTCGTTCTGCCCCAGTCTCATCCAAACTTGTATAATAATTTAGTGTATCCTAATCCTACACAGAGCTTCTACAATTATTATCCTTCGACTTCTCAAGCAAAGTATAGTTATGCTTCTGGAGCATCGCCGTCAAATGAGTACGATAAGGTGCAAACATCTGCTCAACAAAGTCTTTCAAAAGAAGACAATGGCGTTAATGTGCAGGGCGCTGACTACATAACATCAGATACAAATTCTGGATATAAGAACACGTATAATAGTCGCAATACTTATACGAAAATATGAAGAAAATTAATATTTAATGCCAAATGTTATTACTAATTGTTGCCATTTATAATGATTCCGTTATTTATTAGATCGATTTGTTAACCTGTTATTGTTCTTTGTTTTGTTATTGTTGTTTTTTTTTGTTTCTTTATAATAAAAAGAAATATACTAATACATTTTTGTTTTTCTTTCTTTTTTTTTATGTTGCTGTTTTATTTGTAAGTACGATTTTTTTAGACAGCCTGAATATTTCGATTTAAATATGGAATTTAAAAAATGGGGTCATGAACTTATGTCTGTTGCAAACAAAACACCTACTCATAACTTTTAAAAATGATTTGGCCGTCGGATTGCATGAACCCTGAGTGTAATTTTGATGCAAAATATGCATATATTGATATTTATAATGCATATGATTACCATTCACAATATATTTTTTCTATATGGCCTGTCTATTATTGATTGCTCTTTAATTTAAGATTGTAATTTTTTAAGTCATATATTAATCAAAAAATAGTTTTACATATACAAAAAAGTAATAGGATCGTGTTTGAATATTGTATAGTTTTATAGGATTATTTGTAAAAGATATTATTTAAGATAAATTTGTTTTTTTTACATTGTCTGTCTGTCATAATTTTTATACAGTCTAGGTCACTTAATCACACAACAAATGCAAATATATCATAAAAAAATATACAGTTTTTAAGATCTATTTTTAAATTACGAGTATTCTACTATTCAAATTGATTTTCCTTTTTAGATCAGAATTAAAGCCATTTAAATAATTGATTATTATAATAAAATTGTCACTTATCTAATAAAAGTGATTACTAATTAGTTATTTATAGCTTATTATATCACTCGTTTATTATAATGAGAATGCCAAAATTTAATAATATGCAAGTTTATGTGTGAAATTTGTTTGTGTGGTTTTGTTTAATTAGTAACAATTTAAGATTAGGATGGCGAGATTTTTTTTTTCTAATTTCTGCAAAATCTAGGAAAATATCTATACAAGGTATTTCCGAGGAAAAGTTCGATCTTGTAAGTTTGTAAACATACACGTATAGGTTTACCATTTATGAAAAAGAATTTAAAAAAAGTTTATTTCAGTTTTTTACCTTTAATTATCAATTCTGCTAACGCTGGTAGAATATCTAACACATGCCCAGTGACACATTGTATAATTATAAATTGAAAATATCTTTATAATTTCTAAAAAAAATACTAATGAGGTCACATTGGAGTCAACAGTGAAGTAGTGCATTAGTATTTACTTAACGTATTATTTTTGCCAATTGTAAACATTGTTGTCTTTCGTCAAACCAATAATTGGATAAATATGTGCTCTTTTAATAATAATTAAGGTTAAAATCAAGGCGTTGAGCAAGCTATCTAGGTTGTTGCATAAAACTACGAAATAATTAATAATAATAAATCTTCGATAAAACATTTAAGTGACTCTAATGACTCAATACTGATTTACCAAAACGAGTCATCGTAAAACATCTTCGGCAGTGAAAGGAGTACGCATGTGTTAATTGATTCTCGTAACATTTGTATCATTCCTTAAAATAAGCAACTTCAAACCACAATATCAACATACGATCTAATATTTTTGTTAAGGTTTATAAATAGAAACAATAATATATAGTTTCTAAGTAACATTATTATAAAATATAAAAGAAACTTACTTTATTATTATTAATATTACAAATATCACTTTACAATATTATTATTACTTTTCATAATTTATCCTGAGAATTCTAAATCTTGAAATTTTTTCCTGTATTCTATTAAGTTTTATTTTATTTTAGAAATATATAAATATAATGAGAATGGCTTTTAGTTTAGATGAGAAGTTCCTTAATCTTTGGTATAATATTCTATTATATAAATCTTTAAGTTTATTTATTAAATGTAGCGACAATTATTGTGTTTTAATAAAGTGCAATAAAATTGGCAATTTTTGTAATTGTAATAGTTTGTAAATCTTCGAAAGTTAACTTTACTTGCTCTATTTTCCACATCGATAGTTAACAAAATTTAAAGGAAAATTTCAGTTGCTCTAGCTGTTAGCTATTACCTTCATACTATGCTGACATTTCTCAATTGATATACCAAATGAAGCATTTATTTGATGTTAACAGGCAAAACACAATGACGAAATAATTTTTCTTGGCTGAACTTATTTATCATACTTATTATATATTTCTATTTGAAATTTTGCACCACACATTGTGATAAATGATTTTAAAATACATACGAAACGTATTTAAAGTACAGTCTTAACCGGTTAAGATTTGCTCATCTTAAGTCTTCACGTAACGACTCCATTAGTTATGATGAATGTTTTGATAACTGCTCTGGAATTTAAAAATTACTAGATAATTGCGAGCGGCCCTTCTGTTTCTTATGTAACTATATTTGAGATATATTTGTTTTTATTTTATGTTTATAGTAAATCTGCAGGAAATGTGTGTCTGTATATATAATATTTAGTATATTATGGATCCTCGGATTCTCATTTTTAGTATTATATAGTGCATACGGGCATAGTTACATGTTTATTTCGCATAAAAGTATGGAAGAATACATCAAGAGACGTATTAACGTACCCTTTCTTCATTAATAATGACGAAAATTTAATATGTATTGTAAATGTTTTACGAAAATTTTCAAGCATAATAATATCAAAAAACTAGTCTCTCAAATAGTTTCAAACATTAAGACTCATTATGGGAGAAAATATAATCTGTATCATTACGATCTCCATTTCAACATCAGATACAAAAGTTTTATATAACCACCTTAGCAACTTATTTGTTTATTACTAATAGTCTTACGAAGTGAATATATCACCTTTATCTTAGAGAAATTGATCCAAATACAACAATTTATGATAATATGAAAGACAAACCAGTAGGAATTGAAAGTGCCTACCGATTTCTTTACTTAGTGCTATTCTTAAGAGGTTAACAAATCTGTATACAAAAGCTTATTCAAATAATGGTTAAAACTACAGTCATTATAAAATACTATCAACTTCTTTACAGCGATACGAATTAAATACCACTATTCATGAATATGGGCAAGAGCGGGTCGTTATTTTTGAATAAGATATGTAAATAAAACATTCAAAAACTCTAATAAAACACACTTTTTAATGTTGTATTAGAAGACAAAGTCTATAAATAGGTCAAGATGAATTTATAAGCAAAGAAAACAGTGACAATGTTATGGTAATTAATGGCTTAAATTTAAGGTAATTGTTGGAATAATTAAATCAAAGAAGTGTTTCCCTTGTATAAGTATTTCACATTCACACGTGTAATTCGTAGTGATAGTTTATATAACATCAATATTAGCATATTAAAAGTCGTTTACAATAATACGTTAGAATGCGTACTGCGGTAGGTATAATGCACGAGTATAGGAACTGAGTAATAGCATATGGATGTCTATAGAGAAATCGCTTGAAAGAAGACAATTATAATATAATACTGTTACTGTAAGCCTGTAAATTTTCCTCTGCTGCGATTTAACTTGAATTAGTTTTTGCCTCTTGTTCCCTAAAGGAGAAGATTTAGGAATTTTATCCACTGCTTTACTGCGATTAGGCAGATATTTATTTGGCAGAATTTCTACAGACACATTAAGATTTTCTTACGTTTCCTGTCCTTCACAGCCGAGCTCGAGATGTATTGAAATACAAATTTAAAGTTTGAAAACTGAGCGGCGATATCCGGGGTTTGTACAGTGGGTACAAACCCCGGATGATCACCGGTGAAAATCGACGCGTTCAAATCGCTAAGCCATCTTGACTTGTATTTTTATATAATATAACATAATATATCAAAGGAAAAGTGATTATTTCATCTTATTAATGAAACCGTGTGAAATTCTGTCGTTAGAGAAAGGTTTTGTTTGTATATCAGTTACGATTTTAGAACACGGACGGTAAAAGGCAAGTAATAAATCATATAATATGAGATTTTCTGACGTCAAAGTAAGTCGGTATGTGTCGTCTTCGACATCTCTAGATAATATAATAGTAAGGTGGGCGAGAAGAGGTGAATTATAATATTATGAAGAAGGAAACCGCATCAAAAAAATTAAAAAAAAAGGAACTAAATTGTAATTTGATTATAACTGGTGTCGTAATTTTATATTTTATATTTCGTATACTATATCTTAGTGATTTTTATTGTTTTGCGATAAAATAAACATTGCATATAATATAGATGATAAAGTTCTGATCTTTGTCAACAAGTAATTTGTTAGCAAAACAAGAATAAATTTAGCAATAACGTTTTATATATATTAGTATATGGTAAGTTATACTATACGACTATTATGAAATGAAAAGTAGTAATCGGAGACATGGGATGTAATACAAATCTCATGGTAATATATATGTACTTCAAGGTCTCCTGTAAAGTTATATGATACATACGTAAGCTAATAATAACAAAAAAATTATAACAATAGCTTATATAAATTTCATTGCTGTTAAAATTCGTCTTTATAAAGGCTATTTCTAGGTACCATCGAATATTACTATTAGTATTTAATAGAGAATAATATTTTGTTGGAAACATTTTTGATCTACATTATCAATAAAATTTATAATTATTCAGTCTGTGTGGATTTAGAAAATTGTTTTTTTTTTGTATGATACAATGCCCTGGATATTCTTTTTTTGCGAAACAAAAAGCAATTTATGTATATGTATTTATGTCTTTCAGGAAATAATCTATTATTTATATAGACTGACCGATTATATATTATCATTCAATATTTTTTTTGTAGTTGTCGTCGTTATATGTATATTATATAAAATGTATTCGAAGTATGGTATATATTTATTTATTTATTTAGTTCATACTTATTATATGTTGTGTACTCTTTAAAATATTTTGTTTGTTAACTGCAACAAGAAATAATTTTAAAAACGATTTCATATAATACGGAAAGCTCTTAATGATTAATTTTATTCGCAATTTTACACGCTTAATACAGCTAGTTACGCTATCAGTATTTCGTGGTTTCCCTTACGTTTTTAGTTAATTCGTTTTAAGGGTGTGATATTATATAACCTTCCTCAATAAACGGATATGAAACCCAAAACGATTTTTTTTAATCATACATATAATTACCGTAGTTTCTATAAATGTCCGCGTTCTTACGAACGAACTTCTCAACTTTAATATTAGTATGATATAGATTTTATCAATGAAATATTATTGAAGACGGAATTAAGCCGCAATAAAACAAAGCACTAAAAAGGAAAATGTTATAGGGGCACTTATAGGGTTTATACAAAGAGAGATCGCTATATAGGATATCGGCTCCGCTCAGTTGGGTTAGAAAGTGTTGCAGTGAAAACGATACGACTAGGGCGATGTCTTTATTAACTTTATAGCTTTATTTTCATTTATACGATGTGTAGATGTAAGAGATGGTACGTAATAACTTTTTCATAAAAATGATCGCCGTGTACAAGGTTTAAAGTTTTAAGAAATATCTACACATACTACTATAATAAATGTAAAAGTAACTTTGACTGTCTATCTTTTTGTTACACATAAACCAATAAACTATTTTTAATTAACTTTGGTATGGAGATATATAGGACCTTGGAGAAGGACATAGGCTTTTTGTCTCGGAAATAAAACATGGAGCGGGTGAAATAGGGAATGAAATTATTTCGTAGCCACTGTCACTGTTACAATTATAACGGGACAAACTATAAAGAGGTAAAATTTATTTCAAAGTTTGTATGTAATCTCTGAAACTACAGATCCGATTTAAATAGTTATTTTTGGATCAGATAGCCCGTTTATACAGGAACGTTATAAGCTATATTATATACTAGCTGTTCTATGGTAACTGTTTTATGGTTACTACTTCGATCCTAAGAGTCACAGCGTGATATAATATAGCCTATAGCCTTCCTCAATAAATAAATTATCTAACACAAAAAAAAATTTTCAGTTCGAAGCAGTAGCTGAGATTAGCGCGTTCAAACAAACAAACAAAATTCAACTTTATAATATTACTATAAATTACATCGCGGTTCGACTCATAGGAACGAAGCAGTAAATATAAACACAAGTGAAATCGTGTGGGGCAGCTGGTACAAAATAATTAAGAATACGATAATATACTCTTTAAGTAAAAAAAGTAAAGTAACAGCCTGTTAATATCCCACTGCTGGGCAAAGGCCTCCTCTCCTATTAAGGAGAAGGTTTAGAGCTTAATCCACCACGGATTTGCTCCACTGCGGATTTGCGGATATACATATGTCAGAATTTCTCCCGGCACATGCAGGTTTCCTCACGATGTTTTCCTTCACCGCCGAGCTCGAGATGAATTTAAACACAAATTTAGCACTTGAAATATCAGTGGTGCTAGCCGGGGTTTGAACTCGCGATCATCGGTTGAGATCGACGTGTTCTAACCACTAGGCCATCTCGGCATTACATACAATATACTACAATATACTCTTTATAATTATATTATCACTACAAGACTAATTAATTGTTTACTTACAAATAGATAGCCATTGAAAGTTAATTGGAATCAATCACGAGGCAAAGAACCATAAATACGGATCCATAAAAGCGAGTAGTGAAAGCGTTTTCTATTTCATTGTTTCAAGAGTTTTAGAGATATGTCAAAAAAGATTAAAAGTGCTAAGCCGTTCTATTCATTCCGGTGTTTGCTTAGCTTAGATTGTATAATCAGAACGGTAAAGCATTCATGCAGATGAAATAGTTAATTAGCTTAAATATTACCATTTCGTTTCAAGATCAAGCGACGTTTAATGCTAAAATTTTTTTGGGATATTTAACGATAAAATTATTTATGATATAATGATTGATGATTGTTGATTTAAGCTCTATACATTCACCTTAATAGGAGACCTCCTCTTAACCCAGCTGTGGGACATTTACAGGTTTTACTTTATTACTTTTACTAAGACTTTTATGAAAAAGATATATTTTTAATAAATAAAGTAATAATCTTGTAAATAACATTTTGCCTGCGTGTTTAAGCAATATATATTCAATCAAATCTCTACCCAATATCATTCTTCTTTTTCCTATATCTCAATCATACAATAGTAAAAACATAATTATTTCGAATTTTAAATTGTTTCTAAAAGGTTACCTTAAGTATTCGGAAAACTATTATTATTTTCGAAATTGACTGATCAATTTCATAATCGTAAACATTTCGACGTTATTCTCGAGCATATAATGATAACTACCATTCGTGATTGTAGGCTTTTAGCGTGGTACCACTCACCGTCTCATCATGACGTGATCTTTTTGGAAAACGCAATGATAATTCTATTGTGTTCTTTATTATCACATTTGAAATAATTTTCAAATGAAATAAGTTGAGCGTTTTATATTTTGAATTAGCTTCCCCTCGTGGTTTCACTCGCATTTATAGATACTGCTTCCTATAGGACGTCTGGTAATTTAATATAGTCTATAACTTTTCTTAATAAAAGAGTTACCTAATGCAAAAAGAATTTTTCAAATCGATTCATTAGTTTCAGAGATTACTCCCTACATACAAAATTCACCCCTTAATAATATTAGTATAGATTTATCAATGCTGACTATGAGCAATCGTTTACCATTAGTGCTAGAGATAATTTCAATATATAATCAGGCCCATCTTTCCCAATGAGCACTCTAGGCACTTGCCCAAGGCCCCACGATCGAAGGGGGCTTGATAATACATACCAAACTATTAATTTTGCCTCTCTTAAAATTTAAATGGTACCTCTACTTTCAATAAAGGTTTTCTGTGAATATTACTTTGACAGTAAAGAAATAAACGTAACGGTGAAATAAATATATATTTTTTCTATTTTATCTTTATACATATTTTAATAAAATAGTCCCCATTTTTCTTATGTGTCTAGGGCCTCGAGTCGGTGAAATATGGTCCTGTATATAATACTTAATTTTGCTAGCGGCTTCGCTTGCATTTATTTAGATTTGTTATAATAGAAAGCCCTTATACTTCTCTTCTGTTAGATCGGTACTACACGTGCCTACTGGAAGTTAATTTTATTATGCCTTTAGTTCTTTCGCAAGTGTTAACAATAAATACCAAAAGTTTTACCTCAATAGAAGGAATGGTATGGCAGCGCATAAGATACGAATAAACAACAATATAAAAATATTTTTTTATATATTGGATAAATGGATTATTATTTTCAATTGGAATTATTTATATATTCGTGTAGATTTCTCTGGGAAAGAAATTCTTTTAAAATATCTTCAATATATTTACGAATTATATACTATAATATTTACAATAAAACGTCTTGTATGGGAGTCAATGTATACATAATATTTATTATATAATAGCAAGATAATGGTACTTATACTTAAAGGCCTGTCACCTCAGTGATAGGATGACTGTTAATGTGAACGGAAAACGGAAATAATGTTTATGCGATAGGAAATTAATAAAACTAATGGAGCATCTCGACTGATATAGTTAAAAACAAATATCAAAAACTTTTGTTTCTATTTGCACACTCTATCTATAGAAACTGAAACTTAGTTTGAAAAATGCGTCTTTACTGAAATAGTTTAGGTGTAAAGAAAAGTGGGTGATTTTTGATGACAGATTAGTGCAGTGGTTGTTGCGACTAATTGTATCGCTAACGGTCGCGGGTTGATTCTCGGTTATGATAATCATCTTTATAAGGCCATATGAATGTTTATCTTGATATGAGTGTTTGTGTCCTGTGTGTCTCCGGACACTCAATACAGAATTAAATCTTAATAGAGCCTCCATATTATATGGTTGGTATTAAAAAAATAATAATAATTTCACTGTTACGGTTGAATCGCATATTAATACGAATGCTTAATATGACATAAAACAAGGTCTCTATTCTGTAATATTTCCAATAAATAATTCCAAAGGGCACCATTAAGCTATTTCTAATTTAGACAAAGGGTTGGAGAGGTTATTGGACCTATTATTGATTATCGAGAAGTGTCGATTTTCGATTTCATTTGGAATATGATATCATAGTATCTGTGTATCAACTTTACGCCTTTCTTACTGATATGTAGAATGTATTTAACAACGCTACAACAGATACGAACGTCCACTTAGGTACCAAACGAGTAGCCGGCCGAACGCCTTCTTCACTTGAATAAAAAAAGTAAAAACATTTTAAAATATGTTTGCATTTCTATCATGTGTGATTTTATCATCTAGAGCACCTAATTTTAAAGATCTATATACAGTAGTTCTTGGTTGCATTCAATATAATTTCTTAATACCATTATAAAGTGCAATGTTGCGAAAAAAAAAAACTTTTTAACCATTACTTTGTTGATATTATAGGGTTTCCATTGGCTCCGCTTGGACACACAGACGGATATGAGGACAGTCAGTTGCCGACGAGCAAAGATGCGGTGACACCATACGCAGTAGTGTTTTGAAGTGTGAAATAAACAATAAGTGCAGATCCTCGTGAAGTGTTTTATCAAAACGGTGCCATCATGTTCTTGTTAAAGGTGAGATTTGATGTTTTCGATAGATATATTTTAAATTTCATCCTTTAAATTATTTTTTATTTTATAGGTTCGTTTTTTGTATTGAAAAAAAAAAAAAACTTATTTTTATTGATATTATGAAAAAATACATAAGCAATGTAAGGAATGATCATATGATGAATATATTTGTTTTTCTAATAATGTTATCATATCCATTAAAATACTTTCGTATATCAGCTTATTTATTGATAAAGAATATATAAATAATACACCGTAGAAATTCAAAACGATTTATCTGTTTCAAATATGCCTTTTTTATTATTCATTATATATTCACTTATAAAGTTTTATTATAACATATTTACTATAGATATAATTCGACAAGCAAGGTATACAAACATATTTCCATATAACTAAATTTTACTCCCCTAATTGGGGAATTTAAGTCAATAAATTAATAACAATTTTCATTATTTTTTTTTTCTATAAACGTCATTAAAATAAACTACATTTGGAACAGATCGTTCGTAGGATAAAACTCTTGTTATATATTTTTTTAAATAAACGCATCACACTCAACGGCCCCCATGAAGATCTCATTACCTTGTGTCGGGGATCCGGAAACAATCACAACACTAACACAAACACCCAGGACCACGACAAGCATCCGTATGGCCAATACAGACGTTTGCCGTGAGCGGGGATCGAACCCGCGACCGTTAGCGCTTTAGTCAGTTGCAGTGACCACTGCGCCAATGTGCCTGTCAATATATATTGCTAGTAACATTTTTTTTAATTTAATCGTTACATTCCTACAATTTTTAAAATACCGATTAAGTCTGTAATGGGCCGTAAAATTCAAATTGAAATCGATTTAGAAGACGCAATGCTCTTACAAGCACCAATGCATGAAATTTTATTTAAATTTCAAGGTACGTAGTGATACTTTGATAATCCTTATGGACCTGCCATAGGTTTTTAAGAAATGAAACATGTCTGTTTAAAGTATTGGAAGTTTTTCATCTTATTCAAAACTTTCCTACTAAAAGTTATTTGTTTGTTACTTTTTCACGCCTCATTTATTCAACTGATCGTGATGAAATCACACACACACACGCACACACACACACACACACACTTCTCAAAGGTACATAAAGGAACATAGTATTAATTTCATTCAGACATACTAATTTAGATATTACTTATATAGTATATATCACAAACAACTCAAAAACATAAGTCTTATTTCCTCTAAAGGGTGACATTAACATTAAACTAAATTAACTTTACTCGGAATCAGTTGCCTTAGTCGTAAGTCAATAAAACTTTAAGGAGAACGAAGTCGCAGGTATTAACTAGTTATACATAAAACTGTATAAATAACACGATAATAGTTAAATAACCATATTTTGTACAGCGTGTGTTGAAATCAAAAGTGATCGAAAAAAAAATTGGAGACCGAAATTTTGCAACGCGTGGTGTATTTAAAACTTGCCACATATGGTGCGGTTAAGTTTAAGATTGTTTTCTTATTATTATCACAAGGTCTGACGAAATATACTTAAGTCTCTGGAGATAATTTCAAAATGTTAAAAAAAAATTTAAAATAAATGACCCGTCTCTACATTGCCTGAGCATTAGAGTTTTACAAGATGTTAAAAATATTAACGCTATTTATTGAATTGGATCGAAACAATAAAATTTTAAAGATCTCTATCATTAAACGTGGTGTGAAAATGCATCTTCGTCGAATTAAACTGTTAAAAAAAACCTGGCTGTTACAAACATTGTAAATCTTATAACTTACGTTATTTCCACAATCGATGTGAATCAAATTAGGTTAAGTTCATGTCAAAATATCTTCATAAATACAAGTATTCATACATATTCCCGAAACACATTACCTCCTTGGTGTGTCTATTAAAATTAAACATTTTTGTGATAATTTAATAGTTTCCTTCTAAGGCAATTAGCCGGTGGACCTAGAGGTACTGAGTGTCATATTAAGTCCTTATTAAATCCATTGCCTAGCCTACTTTGACAAACTAATGTCTATTTGTAACAAATATACGCTTTATTTAGACCTGATTTGATTTTTGATTTAACCGACTTTCAATAAAGGAGGAAGTTTTTAATCCGTCGGGGATTTTTTATGCATTTTCACAGGTTACACGAAAATCGCTCGACTGATTTTTGAATTCATTTTTTTTTGTTTAAAAGGGTATATACTTCCGATTGGTCGCACAAACTTTTTATCAAAATCTGTTTAGTGATTTTTATTTTATTTTGATTAAAAAAAAAAAACAAGAATACGTTTGTAATTTAAGTAAAAAAAATCTATACTTTGCTTTTGGTGTACGGTCCTTTTTTAAAAAAGTTTTGCTTAGAATACCATTATTATACTAGTCCTCGAGACTTCTTCTGCGTAAAATAATTATTTTGAGCCGCCTATTTTTAAAAAAAGTGATGGGTAGTCCGTACAAACTTTCATCCCTCATATTACCTTCTTTAAGTTTTATTTTCACAATAAAAAAGCCTATGACCGTGTCTAAGTACCAATCTAGATCTATACCAAAATAAATCAAAATATTTAAGCGATTAAAAAAAGCAATAAATTGACCAACGAACTGACTGAGTTACTTTTACATATAACATTAATATGAACAGAGATTTTGTAAATACTAATACATAAAACTAAAGAGCTTGCTTATATGTTTGAACGCGCTTAAGTCTGGATGAATAATATAAAATGGAAAAAAAATCCGAGAATCTTATTATTGAGACCATTTTAACTACTTATTCATACTTCTGCTGTAAGTTGATGATGGATTGTGTATTCTGTTACTTTTAATTTCAGGTGATGTTATTTTATGTTATATGCTATTTCATGGTATAGTAAATTTCGATTGGTCCAATAGAAGTTGCTTAGATCCTTTTAAAAACTTGAAAAAAGCTGATAACTTTCAAATGTTTAAACAGATCTTTATATACTATAATTTATCTAAGATTCACTGTGGTAATTATAATCGCTTGCCACACACGAAGCACACATACAAACACATAGTATGTGTATCTTTGTGTGTATTTGTGTCATTGTATATACATACTTGAAACTTGTAACGCCCCTCTTTATTAGTCGGGATTAAGAGTCAGATAAAAAATAATGAAAAATTGTATTCGATAGTCTGTTTATTGAGGAAGGAAGAATATTTTACGACATGACCCATTCAAGCAGAAATGTAGCCATGAGCGTTACCTCACGGCACGGGTATGCACAACAACGCGAGTTAAACCGCGAGGCATTTGTAGCTTTAAGATAAATAATTATCGTATACAGTTATCAAAGAATTACGAGCAATATTAGTTTGAACAAAAAATCTATTACTAGGTCGAGTATGAATTATACATAAACTAGTAGGTTGAGTTATTGTGTTAGTTTTATATTCTAGAACAAAACTTACGTAATTTAAATTTTTTTAAACCCGACTGTACTGTTTTTACTGTTACCATGTAAGTTGTATATATTTTCAGCTTCGCCTTATATATTATATTTATTTTATTGTGAAATATATAAAACGTTTGGCAAAGGGGTTTGACAAAAATTGTTTTTTTAGACCGCACATCTAAGCGTACCAAATCCGCCAAATTATTTTTATAGAATTTTATGATGTATGGCTTATTAAAATCGGTAAAACCATTGAGCAGCGAAGAGTGGAGTGTAGGAACGAACAAACATATAGGTTGAAAAAAGTCTTGCTGAAATACATAGAAAGTTTATCAAAAGTTAATAAATATATGTAAGTAGGATCAGTAAAAGTGGCCTTTATGTATAGGGGTCATAATTAAATCACCCATTGTTATTCATATCGATTGACATTTAAAACTATTATTAGTAGTAAGAGTAAAAACAATTCCGCCGCAGTGAAAGCATCAATGGATACTAATAAATGTTTATATATATTTTGTTAGTTCATCGGAAATACGAAGGTCAAATACATATCATTCTGCATAAACTAGTGACCTACCGGATGAAGTAATGAAGTAACGAAGGCATTGACACTAATCAAGAAAAGGTTTTTTTGCATCGCATAATGAAATTAGGAATTAAAAATAGGATTTTTTGTAAATATTGGTTTAAAAAGATTTGTTCCCAGATCTGCATCGCGATAAGCTATATCAGTGTTTACTATGAGCTTTATCATTATTGTTCTGTTTCTAGTAATCTTCTAATCAAATATAAATATTACGACGTCACGTCGTGGAACGTTATGTTATGAAGCGCGACGTCACGACGGGTAAATCTACGACGTGCATCGTAAAAAATTACGTTCACATTCGCAAAAATACGTTCAAATTACAGTCGCATAGCGTTGTTTTGTTTCATTTTTAATCAAAAAGAATGTCATCGTACAATGATGAGATGTCGGGTCGTCACTTTTTACGATGCACGTTGTAGATTTTCACGACGTCGACGCATCGTAACGTACTACACGATGTTGTATCGTGTGCATGATTTGTGAGCCTAATGTTGTAGCGTTTAATAAACCTGAATGAACAGGCTATTTAACGCAAAAATATTATTTCAAATTAGTTTAACACTCTTTAATAATACTGTGTTGAAACAAACACTTAAACTTTTATATATTAGTAGAATTGAATCGATATGCTATTGCAGCCTACGTATTTTTGTGTCATTATTTATATTAATAACAAATATCCATTTTGAACGGCGTAGGTTTCTTGCGCTTTAGTTTTATGACGCAACGTAAATATGTATATCTTATTTCAAGCGCTGTGATACGTGATTTGTAACGGTACAAATAATTTTGATATGCCGTTTTGTAATATGTACATCTAAATTAGAGCCAATGTTTGATTAATGAGATGATGCGAGGCGAATTTATAATTTCATGACCTATCGACACTTGTATATATTTGATAGAAATTGATATGATTGATAAAGGATTAACAAGCTTTTATCAGTCGTAAATACATTTCGTAACCTTTATCATCTTATACTATTTACCATACCATATTTTTATTTTAATATTACTAATCTCCATTTGAATTGAACATAATTATGTATAGTTGGACATATGTATATATTAAAATGTTAACAACAAATGTTTTACCCATTTTTAACAAAATAAAAAACAAAACAATTTTTGATAACATACCAGGTTTTATTTCCGAACCGTGTAGAGCTTTTCCGCAAATTTTTGTATGTAGTTTTACTTAACTTTCAAATCGGTCACATGGTTCCTTTCAACAAATTTTTCTAGTTCTCTCATAGTTTCGGATATCTTCCTACTGACCCATGCCAACGGCTAATTTGCGTGCTTAAATCACACTCCTCCCGAGTGTGAGTTTGATATATTTATATACATATGTATATTACAACGTCCATATTGACAACGTTAAACACAAAAGTTTATAGTACATAGTCATTCAAAATTTCATACTTACAAATTTAATAAGCGGCCGACTTTCGACTACTAGACGATTATTAGTAATTATAATTAGTGAAATTGTAATAACTGAAATGCTACAAAACTTGAATACTTACAATAGAGCTGTAAAAATGAAAAAAAAAAATGAGTTTTAACAAATTAATAATTAAGTGGATTAGATAAAAGAGAACTTTCAAATTACGTTTCTTCAATCATTGCATGTGATGTGAAATTTAAAAACAAAAGGGGAATGCGTAACGATTTCTTTTATTTATAATTTCACATATCAATCTGTTTTTATGTTACGAAAAACTTGCATGTTTCCAATTTCGTGTTCGTATTATTCCGCGGTGCAACGTATGAGTTTATTTAATGTAAAATATATATTAAACTATTTACATCTTTAATTTGTATTAAATAACTCATAATCTTTTATTATTGCTTTAATTTGTGATCAAAATACCTTGTTTGAGTTAAATATAGACCCTGCAGACCTTTTTGGTATTTTTGCTTATATTACCCTTTTCAGTTTAATTTTTTTTATAGTTTTAGTTAGATTGTTTATTTTTTTTAATCCTGGTCAGTTAAAGAAGTTTATATATTTTTTGTACCTTTCAGGTATATTTAAAATTTTTAGTATGAAAGTACTTTGTCATTATAGAATTTATAAAAGTGGTAGAGTTTTTAATAGATGCACTCGAAATGCAACAAATATTTCGAACAAGATACGAGACGTACAAGATATACGTGTCGGAGCAGGTGGCCGATGTTTCAAGTGTCAAACATATGTATATAATGTACACTCACTGTCGCTATAATAATATTAATCAAGGAAACCGCAAGTAACATCCACCAGAAAGTGGAATGCAATTAGATAACCACATAAATTGAGAGTAAAAGCTGGCACGCTCCCTTTTACAAGTGCGTTGCTATAGTAAGCAACCGGTTTCATAATAGGTTGTAGTGTGTTTTTTGCCATTCACCGGTTCTGAACGATGTAGTGATAGGATCTGGTTGTCCCCTGGCGCACCTCTTCGCGCCATTTTTAGCGAATCAGTTCACTGACCAACGGATTTCCACTCGGGTAAAAAAAAACTACTGTATTTTTTTAATGTTTCAGATTGCATCTGTTTTTCTTCTGGCGCTCGTTGTGACAGCCGAGAAAAAGATCGAGTTGCAAGACATCGAAGAAGATAATTTAAGAAGCGAAAAGCAAAAGCAGTATGAGAAGTCAGAAGGACGGCAACAAGGATATGGTGGTTCAGCTCCGGATTTGGCACCAATTGATTATCTTAAAAATAATTTCGTCCAATACTTCGATCCGACGCCAGCGCCGCAACTGAATCGATACGTTCATCAATATGCTGTAACAGAATACCCAGAAAGGCCAACCGTTACTCCGAAACCTCAGTATGGACCACCAACACCACAGCAACCAGTGGTTGGTTATTTGTCAAACGTACCGATGCAAATATACCTAGTTCCCCAATACTATAACGAACCTACCGAGCAAGCGGCTCATCAGCATCCTGGTGTCCAACTTCCTGCACCTGCTGTCGCTCAAGTACCGTATCAAGAGCACCAACACGTGCAACAACAGCCCGGTTACATCGAAGTGCCTACATATGTGACGCCAACGGCAAAAACATATCTACAATCTTACACCCCTCCCGTATCATACGTTAGCTATGCACAACCGACAATAGCACCAGCGCAGGCAACTGTCACCCCAGTTATAGCCTATCAAATGCCAGTCGTTCACTATCCAACCGCCATTTCTGCACCACCGCCAAAGGGTTACTATCAAAATCCTCAGTTCATAGAAACTAATTCCGTGGACGAAAGTCACAATAGCGAGTTAAATAATCGTAAGCCATATCCTAGTCACGCTGAAGACCATTCAGCAAAACCTTCGGGTTCAGGTTATCCCAGATACTACAATTCACGAACACCGATTAGAGAAGAATATAGACAGCCTATCGAACTGCCCCATCCCAGCCCGCTTCTGTTGAAGGCACCGCCTGCACATTTAGCACACATTCCAAAAGCTTTGCCGATATACCGTCCATTAACGAAATCCGTTTACACGACCGGGGGTGGATTTTTATCAAGCACTTTTACTCCTAGACCTAGCGAAAGTTACACAGTTCCTTTTAAAAGGCGACCAACGTCTTTATTGGATTCGTATATACCATCGAGTATCCAGGTTGAATATTTGAAGAGAGGCTATACGAAGGATCCGCTATCTGCCTACGAAGCGTTATCCAGTGGCAGACATTTATCTCAGTCGTCCCATTCATCTGTGTTTCCCAGACATTACGAACGAGGGTTTTTACCTAATCAAATGTATCAAACAGCTGCCGGCAGTATTACATATGGACATCACAAAAGAGCTCCGAAATTTGATAAACTATCACAAAAGTAAAACTCATATGTCAATAATTATTTAAGGAAATAATTATGTAGTGTATTAAATTAATATTTAATCAGTATATTTATTACGTGCTGGGGGATTTTTATTGTAAAGACAATTAAAATACCGTTATTTGAATGCTTTTTAAAAAGTATCTACTCGTCTTAATATTAGTTCAGAAACAAATACACGACAAACTTACCAACGAAACAAACGAAATATGAATTGGGCATTAGTATGATGGGCAGAATGTTTCTCTGGATTATAAGATTAATTATATGTGTAATACACGCAATAACTAGTTAAAAATGTATTTATATGTTTAAAAAATGTAAAATCACAAAAGGTTTATCGTCGTAGTATTTTTTTTAGCAATGTACAGACATGTATATCAATAATTTTAAATGTATTTCTTGCCTGAATAACGCTTAAGAGTTTGTAATAAGACAAATAAGAAACAAATAAGGGTAGCATTGTATAGTTATAAGTATTTTAAGCTTGGCTTTAACAATTAGGCTTAGTCTGATTGAATCTCGTTATCCTTATGTAAATATTTACTTTACAAAATTCAATTGTTGTTATTTAATATGAAAAATTAAGCAAAAGTTTTAACAAGGCTTGTCATATAATTATTGTATTTATATTAATCGATAGGTCAGTATTTTAGATAACATAATTATTATGAAATGTTAATGAAGAATCAATAAAATTATTCGTTATAATAAAAAGTGACTATTTTTTTTAATTATAAAATGCTTGTAATCGAAATCCACTATCAGAGTAATTTATAAATGGATCAGTACTGATTGACTCTAACATACTTACATATGTCTAATCTTAAAATAATACTATATCATAAACACAAATAATCTATATAATATGTATTTTAAGAACTGTGTACCGCTTGTTATGAAAATTGCGCGCACGAAGGTGTATAAAATTGCTAAAACATATAGTTGAGGAATGAGGAATGCTAATATTTTTTTAATTACGCACAAAAATACATTAAATCAATAAAAAAACATTACATACACTACCATGTATTTGACATAGACACGTATAGATCTATACTCTTTTGTTTATTGTTAAAATCAGTGATAAAATTGAGAATAAATTATCAATAGAACCTTAATATTATTCAATATTCTAATTTAAATGAATTATAGGTGAGTTACAATAGTAAGAGTTAAGATCGTTAAATTAATATTGGACTTCAGTAAATTTCCTTCTTTCGCTAAAAATATAATCACGATTTTGTTGTTTGATAAACATATGTAACTACAAAAAAAAAATTAACTACAACAACTATAATAATGACAAATATTTGTATTATAAATTATAGTTCAAAATATCTCCATACTTTACATTTGAATAAAACAATAATGGGTCGTTAATAATAACGCATTATAAAATTGTTTCAGGACGGTGCGACGGTCTATTTATCTCGCAGTAAGAATTGCATTGAAGCAACTAGTACAACACAATCGTATCAGACAATTATTGTTCACTTAGTTTGAATAAGTATTTAAGATAATTTTGTTCCGCCGTCGTCTACAAGAGTCACGAATGGACGTCGATTATCAACCTACTTTCTATGACGGAACAAAATCATATAAATATAATGCATAGCGTTTTACATTTGTGTGTATAAGGATACATAATATTTACGCATGTTATTTTTCCGGTGTTATTAAGAATTTACTTCCAACTTTTTCTCTTTTGAATATTATATAAAATTACATGTAATCCGGCCTTATTCAGGTACTGTAATACTGCTAATTATACTATCAATTAGCCTTGTTACATGAGTTTCTTGTAAAGTTTGATCAGTGTAGACTTTTTCTTTTGCGGGACTATTTAGTAGTAGGTATATTTTGTACAACCCTCTTCCCCATTATTTGACGCCTTGCTTTTCTATATATTTGCACCAGAGTATATTAAGTCCATTTGGTGTTTGGCAACTTTTCGTTGAAAGGAAGTTTTTTCTGCCGTTTTAGTCAGGTAATTTTAAATGTTATTGAAAATGTAGTCATAATTGTTTCCTCGTTGTTCATTTTAATGTAAGCGACTTTCCGTTGTATATACGTACATATCCTTTACAATTTAATGTATGGAATGCTTTGTTAGACAGCTCAATTATTAGTAAGTCTTATAATGCTATATTAGCACACCTACCTTTTGTAAATAGTAGATTACGCGAGTGTGTTCCTACAAATATAATAATTATATAAATCTAATAAGACACAAAACCTTAACTATATTATAACATTTAATTATTTTACAAAACATACAATTCATATTACAGTAACAAATTAATGTATAGTAATTTAAATTACAAATTCGTTCTACTGTTTTAAGTACCAAGAAATAATGTGCAAACGAGTTTTATGATAATATTAGTGAGGAAGTTAGGAGACGAAGGAAATTAGGTTTGATTGATAATGATTGATCATTAGTTAATATTAAATTTTCTATATTTTAAACAAGATGCATAAGAAGGTTGTGACACTGTTTTCCGTTCTACTATGTTTTCCTGTCATGGCAAGGTGTACTCATCGTTAAAACATCGTAATTATTATGTAAGTAAAAAGGAAGCACAATCAAATTTCATTACTTAATTTTTTTTGATGATTTAGAGTAGGTTAAGTGTTTTTGACTTGAAATTTTGATCGGATTTAATAATTTTTTGTTTCAAATTTTAGACAGTATTTGCTTATTCTGATATTGTACTACAAAAATGAAATATTTAGAAAAAAAACGATAATTTATTCATTGAACGAGCTTAAATGTAATGAGTGTAAATTAAAGGTGAGGTGTTGTGTTTCCTGTTGATTCCAGATGATAGTGTAGTATCAGGTCAAAATTACGTAATTGTGTTTTTTGATATCATTAACTATTGTTTAATTTACTATATTTAGTTAATTTCAAGTCAATTAGACCAGTAGAAGTTGCTCAGATTCTTTCAACAACCAATATTGGTTTTATACAGTGCCGCAGGTCCTATTTGGGAGAAACATTTGCAGGATCGGAACCTCTGCCTTAAATACATTAACAAAATACAAAACAAAGCTAAATTAATTTCAATATTATTATATTATAAATAATTCTAAAGTATAGCTTTTCAATATATTTAAATTATTTTATATTATTGTTGCAATTAAAACTATAGCGATCACTATGTTCTTCGTTTATCATAACGTTTTTAACGCCATCTATGAATGGTCTACAAAACTTCAAAGATATTATCAGCAAGGCAAACTTTCTAAAATGCTCAATTCTTCTGACGTGTTATTTTAATAAAAGTTCGTGGTAATTTATCTAGATGCCGCTTGCTAACATAATTTTCAGGAGTTGATAAAATATATTTTTATCAAATAATTCGTAGAAAGTGACATTCATTTATTCGTAGTGCAATGTTGTATTTTTATTTATACGCATTCAACATGCAAAATAGTATTTATTCAGAAATGCAACTAATAAAAAATTTCGCTTATCTTTTATTTAAGCCGTATTAAAAAAAACTTTTTAGAGATTGTTGTGAACTTCATGTTAAACTATGTATTTGAAGATTACCTAGTATCTAGTTACTACGTAGGTAATCGGCTCAATTTTTTAAAACGTCTTTCTTAAATGTCTGTACTATTTAATGTAAGGAGAGAATTACACTTATAAGTTTTGACCTCAAATTTTCATAAACTTGTTTGTCATTCCTTTACAATTGAAATTTACTCTTCTGTGCCTTTATTTTATCAGCAACAGCTTTCGTGAGGTTACCAAGGTAATTGTTACCAGATTACAGAGCTGTTTTATGTCAATTACAAGAGTAAGACTTACTACACATGTCTCACCTAATAAAGAAAAAGGGAGTTTTGTATGAGCGTAACCTATTTTAAAAATCATGATACCATTTGAAAGATTCCCTATTCTAGATAGTCATATATTTTTAAAAAAATACGCGAGAGATACTGCGAGCAAGAACTAGTTAATAATAATTTAAGTATGGCTCTTTGGATTTGAAATTTAATAGCTTGTCATGATATCTTTTAGTTACATCACCGAAATATATAAATATACAAATTTGTTATCTGCAGTAGGCCTACTACGAATATATAAAATGTAAGTTTACGTAAATTTATGCGTAGAATTGTTACTTTTTATTAATTATTTAAAACTAACTTTTTAATACGGCTTCACTTACATGTTTTCTGTATTTATTTTTATTGTTACATCTCCAGAGCCCGTCATTGACTAATTATGGCCAAATAAAATATTCGTAAATAAATATTATTAATTCTAATCATAAGTTTTATCGAAATCGGTTGAGTTTTTGCGGGATTCTTGTCTAAATAATTTAAGTTTTATAATATTGTATTAACCTATTTACCTTTTTGCCATCACGAGAGATCCGGAACTTTAAAACAGATTTTTTTACATTTTAATGAAGATATTAAAACTACGTGGTTAATTGTTTATGTATCTTGTTGAGCTGAAAAATGATTAAGCCATAGAATTCGTGTACAAAGTATTATTATTGTGTCATATTTTATTTTTTAAATAATTTAACCAAAGCTTTTTAAAAATATTTTGATGCAAGAAATCCATGTGATTTCAATATCATGTTTGCTATTAAACTCCATATTTCTATTATAGCTTTACTTTTTTATTTGTATTACAAATATGAATGAAAGATAATTATATTGTAAAAAACAAATAACATTTTTAAGTTGTACGTAATCTGACAATTACTGAACTTTTAGCAGTTGAAGATCACGTCTTCGATCGTTACACAATGTTATCATGATAGATAAGTGTATGCTCACACAAGACAATTTGAATTTTAAATATATTTTTAGCAAACGAGCAGACCGGTCACTTGACGTTAATTGCCGCCCATGGACATTTGCAGCACCGAAGGAATCAAAAATATCTTATCGATGAAATCGCCATAAGAAAAGTGTAATATGTAAATGAGTGTAGTAATGCATCGGTCTTGCCAGATCGCATACAATCATTAAAATACAGTTAGGCTCTACCACAGTGATTTTTTTGTCAACTCTATGTTAATATAATAATATTAACATAGAGTATATTGTGTAATAATTGTTAAGTTTTATAACTGTTTCAATTTATTTCAGTATAGTTTGAAAATATAAACGGCTAAAAAATCTGGATAGCTCTAACTCATAAAGTAATTAAAGCTTTTAGTTCTACAATTAGTACAATTATAAAAACAATTTTAATTAAAATGACTACAAATTCCATTATTATTACAATAGTGAATAGATATAATAGAAAAACATCTATAC
The DNA here is from genome assembly GCA_037950945.1 of Hypolimnas misippus. Taxonomy (NCBI): domain Eukaryota; kingdom Metazoa; phylum Arthropoda; class Insecta; order Lepidoptera; family Nymphalidae; genus Hypolimnas; species Hypolimnas misippus. The sequence continues at coordinate 5,465,774 of JBBEEQ010000019.1, forward strand.
GTTATCACATCGTTATAATATTTTTATATTAGTAAGACTGTCTTGTCTTCCGTATACACGATGACTCTTAGTGAGATTTGAACACGTGATCTCATAAATAATGCAATAGTACGAGTCTCCGGTTATTACACTCGAATTCATGCATTATATAGTAAGAGATGTCTCATCTTCGAGAAAAAAGTGAAAACATACGTGATCCGAGCGTGTCAACACACGCGTTGCGTTATTGATCTAATTAGAATAGCTGTACTTATAAGTAAGACTGTTAGAATTTTATCTACATGTAAATATTAGTTGGTTCCTGTGACTTTGTCTGTGTAGAATAATTATTTAAAATAGTATATTTCTTTGGGAAACAATGAATTTACCAAACAATTTTTTTCCCCTATTCACCCACGTTAGGTAATTTTTGAAATTAAAAAACCTATATTTAAAGGTCCCATGACTCGACTTTTATATGCTGTTATTCTTCTGTATAGTGCCCTCTTGTGATACCTCTGTAATGAAAATAACCTAATCGATATTGATAAAGTAATCTTTAAACAAAATTATAGAAAATAATAATATAAACCTGTCCTCCGTTTGGACATAGGTACCTAATTATGTACATATTTAAGTAATACAAGCATGTGTATAATGATAGACGTTAAAGAATGTTACATTTAACGAATGTTCATATTGTTTATGTAATAGACATTTCCTGCATATGATGGTAGTTCATTATTCACAGTTTTGTAAATCGAAATGCAAAATTTATAACACTGAGTCAAGATGCTTAATTTATAACTATACCAACATTTTGCATTCATAATTTAAATAAATTATTTTCTTCAATTTTCTTCAAAGACTATCAGCTCGCCCCGGCTTCGTGTAGGTGCACAAATGACGTAGTAACTATTTAATTTAATCTTTACACGGAATTTTTTTACCTTTTTTTTATTTTTCCGTAAGATTGTTTAAATTTTTTTTCTGACACAATTACAAACAAAACAAAAAAAATAAATAAATAGGTGTAGCCATATAATCGATTTTTAAGAAATTATAAATAGTTTTTATTTTACAAATTGGCCTTACTAAGATGCTCATAATATAACATTTTTTACCGGAAGAAAATTAACAATCGACAATTAGTAAATTTAATATATGTATTTTATAAAAGCGGTGATAGAGCAAAAATTATCAATTAATATTTTTACTACTTTTTATTGCAATTTCTAGGTAAGCTGATTGGCTACTCACGAAGTAATATTTTAATTTTTGTTTACACATTGTTCGGTTTCACTCCTGGGTGGTATGTACCTATGTCCAGGATATAAGCTTTATTCGGAATTTCACTAAATTCCTTCGACCTTTTACGACATAAGGAAGTAATAATATTAACAATAAACGCTCAAACTTATGTATAAATATTTATATTTATATTATAAGTTTGATATAAGTGTATGTAAGAAGTGAAGATAAATTATGGCGACATGACAAGTGTTGGAAAAAATACTTGGAAAATGAATATCAAAATTTATTATATTGACTTCGTACCCTTTGTATGAGATATATTATTTAAATGATAGACATGGTTTTGAAGTGTTGTAGTACGGAACACTAAAAATTACAATACTTAGCATACACGTTGAACGGATATTACGTCACGAAACGTGTAAGAAGTGAAAAAGAAGAATTTTTCAGTAGGAATATGTATAAAATCTGTTTGGTTTTTTAAAATACCTACATAATGTAATTTTTAAATTTTTTTTCTTCAAACTACTTTTTATTAAATGCGAAAGTTTATGAGGATGGAGGGATGTTTGGATAGAGATTTGTTGTTCTTTCATGCAGATACTACTGAAGATATTTTGATAAAACTTTACAGTAATATATCTTACACATTTAAATAACAGAAATTCCATAATTTATCAACATATGTATTACTATACATAATTATAATCAGAGGATGGAGGCTAGTAGATAAAGTGTTATTATGTATATGGCTCTGATTTTACATAAACTTACAAGAAGAATTATAATAGTTTCTATAATTAAATTAGAAAAAAAAACACTACTCATCCATTACAGCTATCATGACAAGTAATGCTAATACAAGATATACGTATATAAAACGACAAAATTTATATTAATTATATGGATTTAATTAGTCAACGTAAAGTGTTGACTTCATAACGTAATAAATTATGTGTAAGAATATACATGTATGATAAATGTTCTAAATTAAGCAAGAAATAACACTCAGTATGATAGAAGTCAATTTAAAGTGAGTTTGCTATCAATCAAGTTACGAGATGCTTCTCTAGTACAACGATTGCTGTTAAGATATAGGTTAATTATCTCAATGAAATTAATAGGCTTTAAAACTTGGAACAACTTTAGTAATTATGTTGTAATATTTGATTTAATACATGTGATCTCTACATACCACGTAAATCATTTAGCGTCTTTATATTCTGCCGCTAATTCACAGCGCTAAAATGTTTGTTATGAAATTTATAGGTTATTTAAAGTTACGATAGTCTTATAAAGTAGAAGAATTAATTGCGAGCGAAATGCAAATGAAGCAAAAAAACGAACAAGTCATAATAACGCTTACAAAACAAAGCTTTCCCGTTGTTAATAGTAACATGTACGAAAAAAATTTTAACAAGTGCGTGTTGTTTTTGTATAATCAGAGTTCCCTAGTTGTCGGTCAGTGTTTGTTGTAATCATAATAAACATTTGTCTCTGCGCATAGTTATTGTATCTACATTCGTGATTTTTTAAAGGAAATTTTTTTACAAAACTGAAATATACTTTTAATGCCAATGACCTACACGTGTTTTAAAGAGTTGCCTAGCAACGGGTTATTATCGTCAAGATAAATTATGGCGACATGACAAGTGTTGGAAAAAATACTTGGAAAATGAATATCAAAATTTATTATATTGACTTCGTACCCTTTGTATGAGATATATTTTTTAAATGATCGACATGGTTTTGAAGTGTTGTAGTACGGAACACTAAAAATTACAATATTTAGCATACACGTTGAACGGATATTACGTCACGAAACGAGAGCACCTAGACGAATTAAACCTCACGATGCGACGGATGGTCGTAATAATTGCTCTTTGTTACATCTCGGTGAGGTCAAGACTAACGACATGACAAGATGCATAACAATGAACACACCGTGGAAAATTTAATCAAACTAATATTATAAATTGAAAGCAGGAATTCTCGCTGTCACGGCTTAACAGATTTGAGTGAAATTTGGAATAAAGATACCATTAATGATTTGTTAACGTGTAGGTAAAACCGTGAAATGCAAGTAGCTGGATTTTATACACTAAAGACTTTTTAATTGGGCGGGGACAGCTAAATCTGAAATAAGTGAAGTCCTGGGGGCGATTTTGATGAAACTAAAACTTTTAAACTTATGAAAAAAAAAGAATTAATAAAATTTTTCTTTGTTTTATTTCAGTATGTATTTATTTCAATATGTTTTTATTTTATGTAAGTCTTAGTAGACTAAATTTACCGCTACGATACGCGTATAACCTAAGTTAATTGTATTATTCCTTTAAACTTTGTTCAAACGCTAACTATAATTTGCAATAGTTTTATCGCAACAAACAAATATTGATTGATTTTGATTTGTAATAATAGAGAGAATGAATTATTAATTTTGTACTTGAGTTACTATTTTAGAACTAAACCACTCTTTTACGTTCATATGTGAATGCTGATAAGCAATAATGTGTTCGCCCACAAAAAGTCAAATTCGAAAATGTTGATGTATTTAAATACTGCGTGTTGAATTTTAGTTATACGAACTAAAAATGTTTCCTAATTTAATGTTTCGACTTTCAGTGCGGTCCTTATTTTGCAATTTATATAATAATATAAAATATTGGAAAAACTTTTTATTATATAATACATTAAATATATCACTTCGCTTTTAATTCATTGTGTTAAAATAGAAAGATGAGATAGATATATATCTACTAATTGAAACAAATTTATTAAGAATAGGTTTGACCTCCATTTTCTGAAAATGAAGTCCGTGTGACTTGACATAGTATTGCTTATCAGCTTCCACATATGTACAAATTATAGTATTTTAAAATCGAATCAAATTAATTATACATGTAACGCTATGATTACAGTTGAACGTTATGTAGTTTTATGCTTTCGCTTAGTATCAAATTAGTATCTATTAAGTGTTTAATTATGTGGTTAGCCATTTCCGTTTTCATATGTTACGCGATATTATGTTTAGAAATAAAACAACTATAGCATTAGTACGTTTAAAAATTTGTTTTTATATATCGTTTACGTTATTATAGTATACCTTTTTTATTTATTTCTTTTTTTATGTTATAAAAATTTTGCGGGAAAACGAGCACCTTATATTTAATGATGATATATATTCTGCCGCCCATATACATTTCACAGACTATAGTAGCCACAAATGCGGATGAGCAATGAAATTGAATAGGAAATAAGGAATTGAATGTGGAAGCGGGTTGAGCTTCCAATTCTTAAACTCACTGTACAAAACGAAGCCACATTAACGCCAATTTTCTGTGAGAGAGTGCTACTACCCCGATCGAGCCAGCCCTTATGGGAGCTGTACTCATGTGACAGTATTATTGAAAAAAACTATAAAGTTACAATATCTACGTATTGAATTGAATTTAATAAATAAAGTTATATTAATTTGTTAAATTAAGCATTAAGTATAAACATTGTGAGATGTTTATTATAATATGTAATGTGAAATATAGATTATTGATTTTATTTGAGTTAAATTTTTAATATAACAATTTTATTGAAAGACATTCTAGTCCAAATCTCTACTTTTTAAAATTACTAATTCAAAATTTCTATTCAATCTAAATTTCTAATTTCGTAATAATAACATGATGTAGATATAATAAAGATTTCTCTGTTTTTAATTATACTATTTTATCATTAGTCTATATTAGTAACTGTATAGTTTTATGTGTGAAGACTTCAATATAATATGTCTCTTGAAAATTACAAAATAAGGAAATAAAATCTACTATTTAGTAAATTTTAAACTTTATGCTATTAAAATAATGCAATTAATTTTGCAACAAAATATGCTTACTGTAAGATTATTAAATTTCAGTAAATATTAAATATCTCGAAAATTCTCATAAAAATTTATATGACTTGAAGCACATTTTTTATATGACTTATTGAAACCGGTTGTTTACTTATTTCGTAATGTATAGTTAAATTTTGAAGTCTAAAAATTACTTAAGTATTTCGTATTTTCATAGACCGTGAGAAACATTCGAACAACAAACTCATCGGGTTGTATTTCCTTCGCAATGTATGCAACCGTTTAATTTAACATGTCAGTACTCGTTTTGCCGGCAACTGTATTAATGAGGTGGACATCTGTTACGAAACGTTGCAAAATTATTTTCTACCGGATATTTCAAACGGATATATTTATCGCTTACGTGTTTATATCAATTTTGAATAGACGAAAGTATTTTTTTTTATTTTGTTTGATCAAAGCGTTACGTTTTTGTGTATGAAATCGGGTCAGGTATTTCCTGTGCGTATTTTTATGCGCGTATTTTATACGCTTACTAATCGTATCGGAGAATCGATTTTTCAATACTGATTACGAGTACTATTATTATCTTGGAATGTACATTTCTTATCCACAACGATCTCTGTTACCATAAATGGATTTCCGGTAAAACACATAGATTTCCATTTTTTTTTTGGAAACATATAATTGTACATAAAGCAAATTATGTCATCATTTGCATCATGACTAAATTTGACTAACAGTTTCATCTACGTTCAAGTGTGAATCCGTGCCGTGCGATTATGGTTATTACTTCGTATCTATGGGTCGATTCGTAAATTATATAACCTTTAACCTACCTCAACAAACAAGATATCTAACGAAATCAGAATTTATCAAGACGGACTCGCACAGTACCACTTCTCAGTTTCCAGTTGATATTAGTGTGTTTAAATAAAGTAATTGTTTTGTTTAATGGATGTATTTAAAATAGATTCCTATTTATTCAATCATATTACTACATAATAATGCATAGGAATCAAGCTTATGCATAATAACTTTTCTATTAATTAACGATTGGCGATAAGATTCTTTTTTGTATTTAAGCATCTGTTCTTGGTGTTAAGTAATGTGCAATATTTTATCTATCTATTAGTAGGTGAGGATTTTTATATAAACTTAAACTTTTGATTATAAAAATGTATCGCAATTGTTAGAGATGTTTCCGGAGCAACGAAAAGATGTATTCATCATTCGAAGTATGAATAAGAGTGTTCCAAAAAGATAGTAAGAAAATTTTACTTCGAATCTAACAACTCATAAGTGGGTCTGGATAACCGAATCTGAAACTATAGAGAATAGCGAAAGTTATTCAAATTAGTACAGTGATATTTTTTTAGTTTCATTTGTATCCTAATGTATTATTGTTTAAAGCAAGTGCACTGTTTCATCATTGTTCTCAAACAAAATTAATCTATGACCTACAAATCCATTATATTTATTGCGTAGTTGATACATGATTTAATGATGATTTTGTGTAACACTCCTAATGAAAGAGAGCCAACGATTGCGGCCATGGATTGATGATGCTGTTAATATTGCTTCATTAATATAGATCATTAATAGTGTACTTCAACACACGTTATAATCCTAAGTTTATAAAAAAAAGATATATGTTTTATAATAAATTTCCGTTTTTTATTAATAGCAAGAGTAATTTCGCTACAATAGAAATGTGATAATTCTTAGAAAAATATAACGCATTTTAATCAGAACACCAATTAGGCTTCAAAATCTTAGACAGATATCTTGTGACTAGAAGAAATTGTTTGCAAATTTTATATATTATTTACAGCAGTACATCGACTTTGTTATTTTGATTACATAAAAGAAATACCAAAAATATTACTTAGTATTCAAAATGAAGTATGACGCGTTTGAGGCTTTTTAGTATGTAAAAAAATATTTTATAGATGAAGTTTGTATGTCTGGCAATTATAACCACTTAACCAGTGAAAGTATTCATGAAAACAATTACCAGGCGAATAAAAAGTCGCTGTAGCCTATGACTTCACTTAATTAATTTAAAGTAAACGCTTACGTAACCCTAATTTAGTTACAAGAAACTGTCTCTTTCTCTACTATAATAATGTAATCACATCGGCTTAAAACAGAAAAGTTCCCATCTTTGTTTTACAAGTAATGGCGAGCGCATATTCTAGACAAAAAGTAATAGCACAAAATTTAGCTATGACGAAATCATTGTCAATGATTTTGTGTGACTTTTGAATAAAAAGTTTTTTTAATGATTTGATTTCTAAACTGTATAATAATTACAAAGAGGTAAAATTTGTTTGTTTGTTTGTAAGTTTGTATGTAGGAGATAATCTCTTAAACTACTTGTCCGATTTGAAAAATTCTTTTTGCGTTGAATAACTTATTTATGGCGGAAGGTTATAGGATTCCATCAATGTACGACTCTTAGGAGCGGAGCAATAACCATAAACGTAAGTAAAACTGCGAGGAGAAGCTAGTATTATAGATCTAAAGTGGGACTTAAATTTGTAATTTTTACTGCTGTTTAACAACGTAAGCTTCTTACGAATAATATTTACAAATGTAAGAAACTTTGACCTGGTGACTCGAATCAGCGTATTTGTAGCTTTTAAAATAATGTATTGACTTGTACAATAAGTTTATTTTAGTGTAAAGGTAAATGTGAGTAGTTTACGTAAATCTCAGGTAAATCTGCAAGCAAAACTGACAAGTGTAATTGTGGCCTAAAAGTGAAGCAAATGTATTAATTACATTTGTAAAGCTTTTTTTAATGGCTATTTAGCTTTGAAAGTGTACTCAGTATTAGATCTTTTGAAGATTTGATATCTCATGTTTTATATCTTAATAGTGGTTATGACTGATGTGGATATGTTAATTTTATTTAATATTATTGTGTATCACATGTTTTATTTGTATATAATAAATGTTGATGAATTAAAAAAAAAAACACATATGTTTTTACGTAATTTTATTTTCACTAGTTGTATTTTTTATATTTATGCAAATAAATTATAATTTTTAATATGTATATTTTTTATAATTTTTTAAAAATATATAAAAAGCAAAAAAAAAAGAGTAAGATTGTTTTTTTATATTTAAGATTAAATAGTTAAATGAAATGCAGACCCTTTGTACCTAATACAGAATATTATTAAGTGAATTAATTTTAACAATATATAAAATAAATAATCATATTGATATACAATAAAGTGCTTTTGTAAGCAATGATCTCTTCTACCGTTAATAAGAACGACTGGAAGTATAATATATTACGTCGCATATACGAGAAATAGAATTATTTTAATTTGTAGGTTACCTCACAGTTTCTTTTTAACAAAAATAATGAATGATTATACACGAAAATGTGCGTTAGCCTTTATGTTGCTTGAATAGCGGGACCGTTTACGTGACGTAGATTGACTGATCGAAACGCATCCTTATTCTAGTTCAACGTTCTTTGACTTGCATTTCGTACCTAAGTATTACATTTTGGATATCTCTTAATTTGCGTTTGAGGCTAATTATTGAACTTCATTGTTTAAATTTTGAGCATTGATTTACTCTTATTACGATAATTAAACTTAGAAAGGAAGTGACTTAAAAAATAAAATTGCGATTTTTTTTTGCTTGGATCATGGATGATGCTCCAACTATTTTGATTTAAAAGCAGAACTACTAAACCGATTTTGAATAAATATGGGACTAATTTGAAAGGACACTTTTCCAAATACAATCTTTAAATAGTATAGTTTAGTAACAAATACCGAGAAAAAATACACTATGAGTTTAGAACCCTTTATTTAATTTTCTTTTTAATAATTCTATTAGAACTTAGCAAGTTTTGATTGCAATTGTATTTACCAAAAACTTCTTCCTTCTCCCTAATAGGAGAGGAGGTCTTTGCCCAGCAGTGGGACATTTTCAGACTGGTATTTTACTTTACTTTTAACAAATAGCTCTATATATAGAGCTGGTGATATCGACCGAACTTACTTGTATTCAATTAATGATCATTATAAAATAATTGTGTGTATATCATTTTATGAATGCTGTTTTCCTTTACATTATAAGTTATCTCTAAGTCAAAAGTTGTGATTATTGAGTGTAACAGAGATAGGAAGCAATAAATGATTTAATAATAACAAAAAAGGAAGGATAAATTCACTATATCTTGTAATATTTATGACATTATTTTCACATTATAGTGTCGATATAACTCAGCTGTGTATTACTCAACGAGGCTGAAAGTACCAGATTTATATCATTAAGGAGTAGCTTCAATACTAGTGGAGTTACTCACTTTGCCTGTTTATAGTACTTTCCTTAACACTTTTATAAATTTGTAAATAATAATCAATGTGGTAAAAAATACCTAATATTTTTTCATATGTCATATAAATATAAAAAATAATATAGAAAAAATATGTATAGAAGATACTATGATGTATTGAGTTTAAATTATTAAAGACCATTTTCTAGGAGATCATAGGGTAACGATGTCATGACGTAAGTACGCATGTGGAAGTTTTTGAATTATGCATTATTTTGTGTAAAGATTAAAATAAAAAAATCTAAAATTACAGATAAAAAAGTAATTATTATTCCATGGCACAGTATTTCAGCGCAGTTTACGTAAAAACTTTACTGTGCATCAAAACAATGGTGATGGATTCCTTTGAATATATTTTTGTAGAAAATCTTTTGTGAATGAAGAAATAAGTGTAAGTTATGTCTAGGAAATCGATTACCTTGTCTTAAAATGAATGTGGTAAACAGTTGGTCCAACTCTACTTATATGCAAATAACTTGAAAGCGCCACTAGTCGCGCTCTATAGCCCATATGACAAATTACAGTGCACCGTTCATATGTATAAAGAAAATAGAAAAAAAAAAATGTACTAAAAAACTGTCTTATTCTAATAATAATGACCGGACTAAATTGTTTTTTATTGAAAACAATAAGATGACCAAAAAAACATAACCTGATAAAATTTAACAATTATCATGCTTTTGATTAAGTTAAAGTACATTCCATTTAAATAAAATTGTTCATGTTTCTATTGTGGTGTCAAAAAAGGCTTATTATAGGCTTCTTTAATGTTTAAACTTTTGTTATACACTTTTTAATCTATATAGGATCGTTAAAAATTGAATATAAAAAGCGATTATCTTCTAGGGTTTAATTAAATCTGTATATGGCCATAGGATATCCTTGAGTGAAAGTGTGCAAGCAAGTTTGTCGCACACGCCATAGCGGCCGCGTGCTTTCGGACAAGCAGAGCCTCAGCGCATCTCGAACTCTTCCGAGGTATATAAGAACGTAACATAGTGATTCACAGACCCATTGCTTTGCACGTACTCGACTACTGGAACACGACAGCAGGTACGGTTGACCACATGCTTTAATAGGCCATACGATTTTGACATCTATTCAAATAAAATAAGCATTATTTTGGCATGGATGTTTTAGGTTTCGAACCCAGAGCAGTAAAATTAAAAAAAAATTGGGCAGCATATTTAGTGTCATTGTAAAGTGCAGATTAGTGATGTGTTGTGTGGTGCAGTGCTGTGATTGATATTGGATTTTTTTTTCTTTTGACAGAAAGTGAGGCGGCATTTTACTACGCGGATTCGAAATGCGGTGGTTTTCAGTGGTAAATATTTTTTTTAACGGTTTTTTAATAATATAATTATAATTTTTACAGCTTAAATAACGAAATCGAAAGCTTAAGGAGTCATGTATCTTACAGAGAAATAGTTAATGCTAATATTACTAATGATTAGAATAGAAATCATAATGTGTAATGCAAAAACATATAAACAAACTAATGACATTAAATTACACTTTAATTACAGTTCAGAAAAGCTAACTTCATCTTTCTATAACGAGGTCTTTTTTATAACAATATTTGTTTAATTACAAACGTTCATCATCTTATTACCATAGGAACTGGATATTAACTTTAGTTATAAGTTCTTATGTAACACATTCATTACATCGAACGACCTTCTGAACCCTGACTTCGATACTTAAATATAATATAATTTCAATTTCAAATGACCCCGTGGAAACTTTACTATTTCCTGGTTTCGCCGGGTAAATTTTATTCCCATTTATTATTTATTTTATATAGTATTTTTCAATTATTTTTGGAACAATCCGCATTTGTATTCTTATTATACATATACTTTTGAATTATGTAAGTATGTAATTGTGTGTCAATTGTGGTATGTTATTAAATCTACTTAACGAAAATTAATAATTTATTGTTGTCACAATAAAAATAAGTCAATAATTAATTTAGGCTATAGTGTTATGGTACACAAGCTGCGATTTGTTTTATAAAATCATGACAATTTCATCACAACGCTTAAAAGTTTGGAATCTGAAACGAGAAGAACTATTCTTCGTATATTTGTTTGAATAAAACATAAGAAACACACCGGTATATTACTTTCTATTTGCAAAACTAAAAGGTTACACAACAAACAGTGAAATTTAAAAAAATCTCGATTTAAAATGCAAGTTTTTTTATTAGGTAAATTAATATTCTTAATTGATGTAACTCAAATTAAAATTCAATTCTGCTTTTTTTTTTCTTAAAAAAATATTTATTTACTTTCCTTTCATTATTTAATGGTAATTGTGACAAAATATTAATAATAATAAATTGTTATGAATTAAAAATATTCACAATTAGCATATTCGCGACCGGTTCTTTGACCTCAACCTACATTATAGTATTAGCATAATATTGATACTTCATAAATATTTTAGTTCTTTTACATAACGGAAAAATATCATAGTGATTAATTGTTATTAAGTAATTAATTGAATCTCGTTTAACAAATAACAAATTTTACAATAACAGCTGAGAGCCCGGTGAGATTTTCTATTAGTAATTCGTCAAGAACAATTTCTCTGTGTGAGATTTAATTTAATTTATACATATATACAGGATATCTCAAATTAAAATATTTAAGATACTTTAAAAATTACGAACGTGTATGTGTAAATTTGGTTGCATCTTTAATTCCCTAGAAAGTGCAAATTTCGTTTTTAGTGATCACCTAAGTGGTAAAAGGAACTCTTGTGCAAAATTGCATATCTCTAGATACGATGGTTACAATTTACATTGTCAGTCAGCTTTCAGAGTTTTATTAAGTTGATGTATTTTACGTTAATAGTTTACGACATTGCAAAAAGACGTATTTACATTCCTATTATATAAATGATATAGCAATTTTATAGAGAATTTAGACATTAATTAAAGCAATGAATTGATTTTTTTCATATTAACATGGAATTCAAATATACATACATATATTGGTTCTAGTTACTTATCTGCCAAATTGCTATTTTATATGATGTCAAAAAGCTTATAGATTTGGACCGGTCTAAACTGAATGCTAGTTTTGGCTCGTAGCTTCACTCGCGTTAATGTAGATTTATTTTTAAAACAATATGCATATTTATCATCTAAAATAATGTGCCTTTCAATAGTATTTATTAATTAGGTTCAGTAGTTTCGGAGTTTATTTCGCACATAGAGTTCAATTAAAAAAAGTTCAGCTAAAAATTTTATATTTCACACTTGGCTTTCACGTTATTTACTATTATTTGTGTGTAGTTACTTTCTGACTTTGTTGTCAAACTATTCCAATTTTGTATATAATTGTTTTGTATTAAGCAGGTCATTTTTTATTGTATTTGACACATTTAATAATACTTAACGACAGAATAATATAAAATTTCGACTTACTTTATTAGTTTTAGAGTAAGTCACTTTATTAGTTTTGATAATAAAAAGCATAACGGTATGTTAACAGTTATTTGGCAGATGATCGAGGAAGCCTGTTTTGTTGCCTAGATATTAGTATGCACTAACCTAACTCTCTTTTGCTTCGTGCTGTTTCTTTTATCTACACTAGTTATTTTAAGTATGTATTGTTCACATGTCACGTTGCGGTTTTGAAATTTTAGTTGATATTTGTAAGTTTACGAAAGGACTTGTATGTTTATGAATAATACGAAAATGATTTAAACATAATTATCAATATTGTGTCATTTTAGTATAATTGTAAAAAAATTAAATTCGGACAAAATTAATTCATTATGCTAGAAATGATATAATTAAGACTTAAAAAAGTAACCGAACTCAAAAGTAAAATACACAATTTAGTTTACATGGATAATACGTGTGTACCAGTTTTTTCGATTAAAAAAATAAACTACTTAATTGATTTTGAAAAAAAAATTATGGGCATAATCCGAGTACATATCATTATAACTAAAAAACAATATTCGAAATCTATTTATAAATGAGAACTTCCTCTTTTTTTGAAGTCGGTCCACAAAGACCGAAGTTATTTATTTTTAATTGTTAATAAGTAAATAAATTACTTATGCGATTGTTACGTCTTTTTTTACGATTATTACTGTAACGATGATATTGTAAATAAGCATATGAAATATTGCGTTTCGTGTCTTTAACCAATTTCTATAAAATGGCAATCTCAATAATAATTTTGCATACCGATGAGATATACGTCAATAAATAAAGTTAATGGTTGTAACATAAAAATAATTATCTACACGATTATATCGATTTATAATTTATATTGAACATTATCACGATATTAAATTTTTAAATGTTAGGTTAGATTAGGTTAGGTTGTATGTAATGTTTAAAAATTTGGGTAACATGATTAAACGATTTTTTTTTCGCGAAAATTAATTTGGAAATGGAGTATGAATTATTAGGATAATGTATATTTATTTTAAATACGATACTTTAGATGGATAATTTATTATCTACGAAAAAAAAACTTTTTTAATAAGTCTTTTTTTTTTGTGAAAACAGCTGAGTTCCCAGTAAAAGTCACTGATATAACCGTAACAAAAGACTACGCTAATGAGCAAATAGTTCGTAACTATTACAAAACAAAGGGTCAAATAACGAGAAGGTAACACAATTCTCTTTTTCCATAATTGTATATCTCACAAAGTTTTTAATTCATAATACAGTTTTTATGTTATATCACAATTTAATTAACTTCTTGATAAGCGAGGCGTAAAATCTTAGATAACGCTCTTACGATTAAATACTTCAATATTAATATTTATGATCATTATGAAATGTGCATTTTTTACTGTTAATCACTTGTATGTAATTATGTGCGACCTTAAAACCCTTTTTAGATATATATTACCACATACTTCGGTAGTAAAAAACTAACGGTTATGTATGTTTTAGACATCTTTTTTTAAAGTTTAAGTTTATATTGATGAACGCTAAAACAGACTAAGATTTCTCAAAGTATTTTCAATGAAAATAAGTTTTAGTAAAATTGATATTTTAATGGTTCCATTATGAGTAAATCACCAAGATATTGTCGAGTGATTACATCCATTACCACCACTACTATAGAAGATTAGTTTATTAAATTTCAATAAAAATGACAGCTTTTATCTTTTAACGCATTGAACAAGTTCCTCATTTCATAATATGTTAAGTTCTCGGAGATATGCGAAGCAATCACCAAAGATAATGTTAGACTATTCACTAATGTCATAATTTGACCTGGATTGAAATAAAAATCACTCTTGCTGGTCATCATGATTGCGCATACGCCGTTAATACAGGGTCATTTAATGCTCGAAGATATTTTGACGTGTAATTCTGTGATCTAATACAATAGTTACTTTTTGGTTCATTGGCTTTATTTTGTTTTGTTGTTTTGAGTTTTGTTTTCAATCAAATGTCAATGAATTTCATAACTAGGACGATCTGGCGCGATTGAGCCAATTATTTGATAATCTGATGTTTATAATTGAATCTTATTTAATAAAATTATAAGTATTGACCACATATGTAAAATGAAAATGTTCGCCATAATAATAAAATATTTTTCCTAAAGCAGTCAGGATTATAGAGCGGAAAATGTTAGTTGATATTTTGCAATCCCATTGAATGCGATTTGACTTTCTCTTTTATATTGTCGATTAAATCCACTGATTCTCACTTTCGTCTCGCGTTACTTCAAGAACACGTAATGCGCTTCATCTTTGCATGCGTGCAGTTAGATTATGACAATTTGTACGTATTTCAGCGAAAGCTTGTTAATAATTGTTTGTTTGCTGTTTGGACCATTAATTATTTTTAATTGAGCAGAAATATGTTATAATTGCTTTTACTGTTTTTGAGAAAGAATAAAGTCTAGCCTGAGTTTGATACTTGATCGATACGATTTGTGCTATAGCCAACACGCATAGTGTAATTAAAAGTTCATTAACGCAATTTTTAATGCGTTGTTGTTTATACCAAATTCAATTTTTTTTTGAGTTATAAATATCGATGAGTGTAAAAAATAAATAAATAAATAGAAAGTAGATGCGTATTAATTTATTTTATTAACAAAATTGTATAATACTTTACCGGAACATGAATATTTTTTCTTTTCGTTATGTATAAATTAATAATACGTATTTAATAAGATAAATTTTGTTACATCATACCCATCAATTATTCATACGGAGAAATTTACATAATTTTTAATTATGCGTTAAATTTATAACTTGAGGTCGTGGAAAGCTAATGGCGTGTTCGAGGATTTTGCAGTTACTTTGTGAAAATAGTTGTTATATAAACATATAACAACTATTTTCACAAAGTAACACAGCTTATGCATCTTAATTATTCATATATTGGGAAATCGTAATGTTTATAAAGGTTTTTATATATTAACTATATTATTAACTGCTTTGTCTATTTTACGGATATCTCTAAATTGTTTTAATTGGATTTGAACAAAAAAGACATAGACAGATAACAAAACGATCTTATACAATACCTTAGTACTTGCTAAGAAACAGGCAGTTTGCTTTGTAGCTGTTTAATGTCCATACTCCATAAAATATTTTGGAGAACTTTTTATATAAATACATTAATATATTTTAAAATAATAGTATAAATAAACGACATAAATTAATCTTGGTATTTTCTCGATTTCAGGTGTGTTTTTCCCTGGTGCTGACGGCAGTTATAGCAGTTCCAGATCCCAAGAAGTATAAGAATGTATCTAATGAAAAGGATAAAAAAACTGAAGTATTGACAAATGACGAAAGAAAATTTCTAAGAGAGGTTGAAGAAAAATTTGGAGTTAAATCAGATGTTCCAGTCGATGCCAAGAAAGAGGAAAACAAGAGTAAAGTCGAAGAAAGTAAGAATAATACTTCATCGCAACAAAAGCCCCCCTTTCCAGCAGTTATTGCAATAGAGATAGTAAATGACACTGATTCTAAATCGAAAGGAAAACGAACAATCGACGCCAATCTTGGTTATGGATATAGGACTAATGAAGGATATACTTACACGTACTTCGGAAAATCAAACCAAGACAGAGGAAAATTTATGATTTATCCTTATTCACAGGAAGATATTCCTCCAAGTCAAAATACTTATGAAAATAAATATAACTCTCCTTCAAAGGAAAAGTACTCATCTTCTTCTACTGACGTCGAAATCCAACCATCACAAGCCTATGAACTAGTTCCTTTAAAGAACGAGCAAACATCTTATGAATATAAAAAACCTGCTATTGAATTTAAAACTGACTATGAAAAGGCTTTAGAATCATCATCTGCTGGGTTTTCTGGTGGGAAAGCTGCGCAAACATTATACACAACCTATAATGGTCAAGAGTTTTCAGGATTAAGTGGACAATTCCCTACTGTGATGCCTAATTACTTTGTTAACCCTACGCAGCTTCTTAGCAACCCTCATTACCAGAACGCCGGTTTGACCCAAGATCATTTACGTACTCAAAGTTCATACTTAAATCAAAACAAAAGAATCGTGCCAGTATTAGTTTTAAGAGTACCCAGTTCGTACTTGAAAAATCCAACGGCTGAGTTATATCCGGATTTACCAAAGAATTATCCTTTATCACAACATTTAAATAGCGTAAATCTCCAGGAGTTGGTTAATCAATATTTCAAGAAAAATGGATATTCAGTTGCACCACAAATAATGTCTTATCAAAGTCAATCTGCTTCACCTCAATCACCTCAATCTAGACCACAACATTATTCAAATCCTTACGTTAAGCCTTCATATACTCAAGCCGATTACTCTGGTATCCAATATTCCGCAGTGAAACCAGTGATGGCCCGTTATCCTATGACTTATAATCAACAAAAATATCTCGTCCCTCAACCTCAATCATTGTATCAACGCCCAGTACCTCAACAAGTCGAGTATGAATATCGGTATATGCCACAAACAGAAGTAAAAATGCGTAGTTATTATATTCAACCACAGTATCAGCAAAGCAGTGCTAATGGGTATCAATATGAACAAGCATTAAATCAACAACAATCTAGTGCCTTGAATAATGGATATCAGTACGATCAATCAGTATCTCAGCAGCAATCTAATGCTGATACCTTATCAAACGTCGAATATAGTTCTCCGCAATATTCTAGCAGTCAACAAACTAAAGAGGCCTCAGTAGAATACGAAACTCAAAACATTCCACAGCAAGCTGATCAGCCAGAGGTATCTCATTACGCCTCTGCAAATTCGGACGCAAGCAGTTACGATGTAACCAAAGAAAATGTTGATTATTCAAAACAAACCGAATCATTGCAATATGATTCTGCATCACTTCCTGCTTATAGCTCTTCCTCTGATTATTATTCATCAAATCCTGGTATCTCTAGTTCTGTTTCCGTAACACCATCTAAATTGATACACACTGAACAGTATCAAGAAAATGCAGGATCTAATGAGCAGCAACAATATGTTTACCAAAGTCAAAATATTGAAGATTCTAGCAAAACATATGTGCTTTCCGAAAACTATCCTAGCAAAGATCACACGATTGCTACCGTTTTACCATTGTCATACAAATCAACAGCAAAGCCTTCGCAAGCAAGTGTGCAAACAGTAAGTTACGTTACTCCTATGCCTACAGCGAAATATCAATCACAATATAGAGTAATGGTACCCCAAACGGTATTGAGGAATCCGAACAGCGAAAAAGTATCTTATGTAAACTCCCAATCCATGCACTATTTGCAAGCTGGACAATATACTGATTCTAACTCTGAAAGTGATTACACAGTTTCGAATCAATATACAGCACCAGTTGCAAGTAAGCCTTCATATCCCAGGAATTATCACGCACACCCAAAAAGAATGGTTAAGACAGCCAATAAGCCAGATGCCTCTTCAGTAAAAATTACAGCAAGAAAATCAAATGAAAGAAGCGAAAAGAAAAAATCAGCATAATTTCGTAGTTGTATAATGTTAATAAAATTTTTCAAATTTTATTATAAGCTTAAACTTTTAAAGCTGCAAATGCAATGTGTAAATAAAAAAAAATAATTTAAGGACAAGGAAAATTACTAAAAACGTTTCCACAAATTCGTTTTATGATCCGTTTTAATATAATTTGACATTTCACGGTATTGAGACGAATAATGTATACCTACCATATAAAATGTTTCTTTATTTACAATTAATATAAGACTGTTTTCTAATTTTACAATGGATTAAAAACTTTTTACTTTCTATTCGATTGTTGGGTTAGTGAATATTTTAAATTATTTATTACTTTCAATAAGTTAAAAATGTTATATCCGACACAACTGTAATATTCTCTACTATCAGCTATAAATTGGCTGTATTAAGTGCAATATTTTTAGAAAATTAAGAATGTTACTATATCATGGTAATAATATTATGTTTGTTATTTTTGTACACTTTTTTTGTGTATATAAATTATGTTGTTGAAATAAATATGTTTAAGATAATCTTTTTTTACACATCCACAAGCATCAGTTATCTATACAAATAAATAGAATTGAAGTTTCTGTTTGTAATTTTAAATAAACTGCTGTCGGCTAAAGGGACATGAAATCATATACGATATTTAAATCAAAAAATCAATTTAAACATTTTTGTCAATTTCGTCTGTTTGTTTGTTCCGGCTAATTTCTGAAACGGATCTAACTCGGTCCGAGTTAGACAGGACTTTCATTCGCAGATAGCTAATTTTATAATTAGTAACTTACGCTATTTTGTTTTTACTTTTTTACATCGACCCCGAGCAGGGTTCGAACCCTGCTCGGGGTCGATGTTTGTAAATGTCAGTGACATAATTTATTCTTTATTTTAAATTATTCTTTTATAATACAATTTATAAGTGGCCAGTTATAATATGTACTGACCTTTTTATGTTGTCCTTAACATAAGTTGCGGGTCGAGACACAAACCAGCCCTTGGTAGATAATATAACCGAAATAGACAATGTAAACTTAATTATCTTATAAATAAGTATGTATATAACTAAATATAAAATTAAAATTATAACATTTTAAATGCACTTTTATACATTAAATTATTTAACATGAACATAAATCAAACGTTAGCTAAAAAAATATTCAAGTCGGTCGATACTATTTTAAGTCTTTGCGAGACTAAAGCATTATAATATCAGCGTTCGAACCCCGTGCGGGGTCAATGTTTGTAATTGTACAAATATTCTTCGGTCTGGGTTTGTCCTTATAAATCTTCAGCATGCCTTGAAAAGTGTGTAAAGCTATCGGTTTCAATTGTTAATACAATCACCTGCTAATGATTGTAACTTCTCGTAGTCTAAATGGTACTTTGGCTTGTCTTAGGGAATACGGATCACGGTCATATGGCAATCTCATATATGTATGACAACATCAAATCTCTATATCCAATTCGATTAAAGTTTGGGATACATTTTTATGTCGAATCTAATAATAATGTTATAAAGCTGAAGACTTGGTTTGTTTGTTTGTTTGAATGCGCTAATCTCAGGGACTACTGGTTCGATTTGAAAAAATATTTTTATGTTAGATAGTTTATTTATTGTATTAATTGATGTAACTCTAAGTCTTGGTATACTTGAATTAGTAAATATTTTTGAAAGCCAATAAGAAATAGTGTATTGCCACTAACAGTCGAAATCAGCATTTCCCAAAGCACGGTGGGTCGCAGGTAAATATAGGTTCTGAAAAATAAGCTTCATAATATTTAAAACAGCACTTATCATCATCATCTAACTAGCATCTTCCTGGTTATACCAGGGTCTGCTTACTAGTCTAGTAGTACTTCTAGTCTAGATATTGATGAGTTACTGATTTTTACACAGAGCGATTGCCACCTGTCCTCCGCAACCTCTGAAGGCAAGCCAGTAACCATTTAGACTAGAATAATTTCCCTTCTAAGAGATCATTATCAGGCGATTATGATAACAACCAGGACCGACAGCATTAGGTAGGTGCTTTTCGAGGCACGATGAGGAGACCCACAAGGACAAACACTAAGACTTAGGAACAAATATTTATACAAATATAAATATCTGCCCCCAGCAGGGATAGAATTCGCAACCGTCGGTTGTAGAGATACATTAAGCACCACTACACCAGAGCGGTCGGAATACAAAAAAAAAAAAACAGCACTCCTTGCATCTAAATATGTAATAACATATTTTATTAGTATTGAAAGTTTTTTTTGTATAAAAAGATTTCCGTACATTTAGTAGTGTCTCAAATTTGTAAGTACCTGTGAGGTGGGTCGTAGTCCAGTCGATTTTATGCAACACTGGTCCAGACAGCTCTACATTACTTGTAATAGGGTTTTTCTAAAATGTGCCTAATTGAATTGCATAAAAAATAAATACAAAATAAGTACGTGTTTCTCTTAGCGCCTGTAATTTTATTCATTCACTCACCTTTCATATCGAAACGCTGCATCTTTGCTATTTGACATTTGACTGTGATTGAAGATTCAAAAAAATAAAGTAAATATTAAAACTATTCATGATAAATTCGTAGCATGCATAAAAACATAGAAACGCAACATATTTTCGTTTTTATTTCTTGTTATTACCCTAATGCTAAATGTAATATTCTTGTAAATCTCTAATATTTTCAGTTCCAAACCGCTCTTTCACACATTCATCTAGTCCTAGACAAAAATTAGTAAATGTGTAACAGAAATAGTTTGTATTTTTAAACCATTTGAATCATGTCTCTAGTCTAAAAATTATAATTTTTTTAACTGGGCTTGGATGGCTAAATCCAAAACTGTAAGTGATAGTGATTATGAAAACTATAACTATATCATTAATTAAAAAAAAAATCTAAAAAGGAATCAAACCCCCTGAATTTGAAAAAAAACACTCTTGTGTGAAAAATACCTAATAGTGTTATAAAAAAAAAAGGTTATAAAAAAAACATCCAAACTAAACGTATATACAAAATTTCAGCTCAATCGGTTGAAGGTTCAAAATTAAGTTGCAAGATTCCTCCTAGATAAATATATTTACATTGCAAGTTAAATCAACGCTTGTAAATTAGTTAATTGCCTTAACAACCTGCAATATAAAGCTAACGATTTATTTGTTGACCGCATAGGTAAGATTAGGAAAGTCAAATATAATTTCCAGTAAAACATTTTATGAAAAACACTTCATTAATACGGTTAGAATTGTTGCTAACTAAAGACATTAATTCTGCTAATAAACCAAATAAAGAAATTATGGCAATGCACAAAGTTCCTGTTGTTAAACATCCTGTATTGGTTATGTAATTGATTAAGGTATTCTAGTTCCTATAGTTTTTGTTCTACACACTTGCGAAGCGAGCAGCAAGCGCCTGTTGGATTTATATTGCATTTTTACAAAAATAATTCGAAAGCCTCGCAAACATTTTTGTTTAAAAAAAATTGTAAGGAATTTTTTTTAATTTCTACAATAAAAAAATCTTTTTTAGTAACAAAAGAAGCAAGAGATGCTAATACTATCTGTAGTTATAACTTTTCGCTTTTTATTTTTTTTTCATATAAAAAAATATATATTTAAAAAAAGGTTTGTTATTCTTAACGCTCGTATATATCCGAGATTTTGCAACAGGCTACCGGAATAACACGTGTCACTGCTGATTCCTGCTCAGTCTGGTCCAGAGCCGGTATTGAAGAAAATGCGGAAGGGAATAGCGAGAGAAAACTGCCCTACCCAACACTAGAATTTTTATGTGTCATGTTGCTTTATATAAACCATTGATTTGATTGAGGTTGTTTTGAATTTTTCCAATTTGAAATTTAATTGGGATTTCTTCATAACAACTTTTTTTTTTTACATGAAAAGTTTTTTAAGTTCTGTATACACATTTATAATACAAATATAAGGATTTCAATGAAAATAAAATTAGCTATAATTTTAAATATATTTTTTTACGGTGTTTATGTAATTTTTTTAATGGATATAATGTTACAACAACAATTAAGCATTAGTTGTTTACAAGACAGTAATTAACAGATATAATCAATTCAAAAACCACTTTAGGTGAAAGTATTTTCCGAAAACAAATCCAGCCGTTTTGTAGTCTTTATGCAACATGCACGTCGATTTTTATTTATACAAATATTCAAGTGACATATTTACTTATATATAGTTAATTAATTTATAATTTACTTAATATTATTATTATACAATTATAACCAAAAAATCTTCGCCTATCTCTATAACAGAAACAAATCAATACCTACAAAGAAATAATACAACGCAAAGCAAATGGAGGCTCTCCGTTAACACATAACAAATTGATAATAATCAACGAAAGATAATTTATGTATCGAAGTCCATGTTCCCTTTAAGACCTTCACCGGCGTTGTCCAGAGCTTTATCTTTATCGTAGCATATTTGCAATGTCATTTATTTAACAAGCAACTATTAGGTAAGCTTAGAAAGCAAGCGTATTTTCTGTGCCTATTCATTTATTAGAAAGACGCCCTAGGAATATCTAAAACCATCAAACTCATAAACAAGGGGCAGGTGTGTTCCTCCTGAGGCGTTATTATTGTTGAAAACAAAGCGCTTTAATAATACTTCTTCGTTTTTTGAAGCAAATCAACGAGAGCGCTTTAAAGCAGTGGGAAAACGTTACTGATGGTATGATTAAGTTAATCGTAACTTTGTAGTAGGAAGTGATCGTTAATCAATTTGATTTTGATCACTGTTATTGGTCTGTTTGTGGCCCAGGGGCATTATTACTGGTAATGAAGTTTGACACTGTGCCTAAGTGTAAATGCGCCATTATGTTATGTTCTGGTAAATGTTTTATGGGAAATTGTAGCGATTGCTTTACCAATATAATTGTCGTACATTTATATTTTATTTAACTGTATAACCTATACGTATTAAAGAAACATTTTTCATCACGAGGACGAATTCATTTTAACGAAGATTGATAATTAATAACGAAATGTTATAGCATGTTTAACGTAATGCAGCATAACTATTGAAAAGGTGGACTAGTTAAATTAGTCGAGGTATGCACGCATAGTCATAAAGCGAGAATTATATTTGTAAGTTTTATTTTCGTAATTGATATAAAATAACCTGGTATGAGTTACCTACGAAATCTCACGATAGCTTTGCCTGTCAAAAATAAAAGCACTAACAGTCAATTCTTCAGACGGAGAGGAAAACATACTTACTGTATACAGGCTGGCATATAACTAAATTCTTTTTATATTGAAACTTTGATTTTGTTGACTTGTACAGTATAGGCATCATTTATGAAAAATAATTTAAAAAAAATCAGTTTTTTAAATATCGATTCTGTTAACGTTGGTAAATGTCAAACACATGTCCAGTTCAGATTCTGTATATATTGTTACTAGGATGCATGTTTAGGAATGCCCGATATTTCTATTAAAATTTTGTACTTCCTCGCTTCGTATACCTAAGCAGTAGAATGAAGTAAAAAGTGGACTTTTATATTTCAACAAGCGCTAATAAGTTTAATTAATGTCACGTTTATAGATTTGTACGTTACGCAAGTATGTAAGTTCATTTGGCGATAACTTTCTTCACTTACCTGCTCTGTTGTCTGTATAAACTTATAATATTACATAAATTGATACTACTTTACAGATATGGAAATACTGCAAGCGTTGAATAGGAAAAGGTTAAGCTGGATGTTTGCGAGACATGGGCGATAAATAAAGGACAACGCTTCTAAACCTTGACACTTTTTGAGTTGAATATTAAAAATAATACTAAAAATTTGTATCAGGAAATTGGAAAACATCGATGCAACAAAACTCTACAAGAAACTAGTACGAATTGGCCTTAAAGTTTAATTTTATCGTAACAACAAATCATCTCATCGAAAATGTTTATAATATGTTAGTACAAATAATCAATAAAAAATAAAACTGTCAACAGTAAAATCTTGATTCTTTGAGAAGCGGTATCCGTTGTGTTAGTGTGCAACCACTTGCATTAGCGTCTATGCACCCACCGTTGCACACAAATGCACTACCACGCTCCGCTACCCCCGTATATAAACCTAACATTACCTATCCTTGAACTTCATTTCACCACTGCTAAGGCAACATAACAAACCCTTGACAATTAAAAAATACACCAAGGCATTAGTTTCGTGCAAGGATTTTAGTGTATGTGTAAAATGTTGTGATTATATTTCAAGGAACTGTGCTTGTTGGTGCCCATTTAATTATCAAACGTACAAAATGAAGACTACAATGCATACGGTTTGTCATAATTTAAATCATTTATATTGTACATAAATAAATACAAATGTCATTTCTTTGCTCATCAGAATTCCTGATTGTAAACTTCTAAAAAGTCATTATTGAGGTCTTTAATAAATAGTATTTATATCAATTAATTAATGAAGAATGATAGACCGTTCATTCAAAATGAAAAATATTTAAACCTCGAGTAATTTTATTTTATATAAGAATTTTACGTGTAGGAGTTTTTGAAGCCGTGATTCACAATGTTCGATTTTATTAATAATACATGACATGTAAATTAAATTTCTACTGCTTATGTAATACGAAATTCACGTTAAAACTAAATTTAAAAGATTCTTGACACCAATAATAATTTCTGACTGCTTATAATAAATATTTACATTTGTATATTACTATTACGGAAATAAAATACCATTTGTAAAACGCGATTAATTAAATATAATACTTTATGAATGGACGTATTCTTCATTCGCATCTCGAAGTGGGGCTAAATAATATTTTCTGGTGTTTATACTATTTATCATTAATACTATGAATATTGGAATGAGTATAATGATGCGAAAGTGCCTTTCTTCTAACTAATACAGTTTTAATATCAGATATTTGTAGAAATAATTCCGAACCTAGAGGAAACTCAAGTGTAATTTCATTAAAGGAAGAGAAAATAATTTTGATTTTGACTTGTATTCGCCAGACTAAGGATTAAGGATACTGATAAATCTAGTAATTTAATAACTCGTGAAGCAAAAACGGACTCTATACATTTTCGACAGAAGTGCTTTGAAATTTTATTTTTTTGAATTTGAAATTTTAGAACTAGACTAAAGAATATACAGATTCAAGTTCAGATATCTTGACTGTATTATATGACTTATGTTTATGGGACAGTTTTATTTCCGATTTAGATTACGGTTAGTATTAAAGTGACAAATTTGGGAAATTGTAAAAACGTTTGCAATTCGGCCGCTTATTTAGATTTTAATTTTACAAGATGTAGATAGGACAATTACTTCTTTTTATTTTTAAATCATAAAATGTTGTGAAACAAGATTTCGTCAAGTAGTTTAGCTAATTCCTTTCAGAAACATTTTTATTTCGGTTACTTTAATAATAAGCGTAAGATATAATTGTATATGTCGTATTTCTAGCATCCTTACATTATATTTGGTGGGATAGGTTAGGTAAAGTCTATATATAGACAGTCGTGTTTTTTACGACATTACGCATATAATAACGTATTAATTAATCGCATTTTATTAAAAAAAAAAGAAATTAACAATCAAAAATAACACTTTGACATTTATTACTTAAATAGGAAACGTTACAAAATAATAACCTTACTCGTATCTTAGACTGTTATTTCTAGTGATAATTCCATTAATTAGTGGGTTGTTTTCACCATTCTAAGCCGGAAGGAAAAGAACAATAGACGGATGTTTAAGTGGACATCATTTAGCCACCTGTCTAATCAGATTGCATTGTACTCGTAAAATACCCATAAATTCTTTAGGCGGAAGCGCTGGTTAGACAGACGTTTCTGTGTAAAATTAGGAAAACCTTATCCATTATATAAAGCACTCTTATACAATCGTTATAAAAATAACGCATTACATAGGTTTATATTTACATACAAAGAAACGTATTTTTCTAGTAAAAACGTTATCCATACTTTTTACTTGTTCAATAAATATTTTATGCAAACATAGAATATTCATAATGATATGAACGGAATAGATTTTGACGCATAACTTAAGTATGTTGTAATCGATGAGCCTCACTAGGCATTTCATAACAAATTAGGTATATTATATTAACAAATTTTATTACGGAGGTATATTTTGAAGAAATTTTTCGTAATATTTTCCAGTAGTTTTAATTAGTATTATGGTAGATTAGCATAATGATGAGAAAATAACCGTTTTACAACATGGGCCATCTGCCCTTGGTACATTTTCGCTATCTGATTATGGATTTTTTAAACTTTCGCGATTTATGCTATTCATATTTAATATAACGGGTCTTATCGCGATAACTAATGGTAGTAATACCTTTTTTATTGCCCGACGTTTGGACGAAGGTGCATCCGTCGTGATCACGAGCTGACTGAGTCAGTTATATTAAATATGATTATGGATAGTACTTGAATATTTATATATAAATAACATGCCAAAATTTTGACAGTTAAAGGGGTGTTTTAACACAAATAAAAAATTGGAATACGTACGTCTCGATAGCCACAATCTACAACAGTTATTTTTATTATG
Source organism: Hypolimnas misippus (assembly GCA_037950945.1). NCBI lineage: Eukaryota > Metazoa > Arthropoda > Insecta > Lepidoptera > Nymphalidae > Hypolimnas > Hypolimnas misippus. The sequence continues at coordinate 5,492,761 of JBBEEQ010000019.1, forward strand.
GATCCGGAACCATGAATGCTTTGATGTCACGAAGTTATGTAAAAATACTACTGCATACAACGACTACTACTGCTACGACGACGACTAATACTATTGGAGTATTAATCGTTGTATGCATTTTATGCTTATATTAATCTACTATTAATTGAAGTGAATAAGGCTTGTGTTAGATTATTATTAAGCCTAATATAATTTAAAAAAATACTACCTGTTTATCTTATAAACTAAAATAAAATTATAGTAAAAATATAATTCAATATTACTATTATTTTATGTTTTTTTTTTATATCTATCATATCATTAGGTCCGTATTAACTTGTAATTTATGTACACGCTCGAACGTTTGGTATATTAATTTTTTATATTTGATTATCGTAGCAGCTAGCTATTATTTATTATTATTAAACTAAAACATTGCACATCTATTAAATACTACCCTTTGCTGTTTGCAGCTTCTGCTTCGTTCGTTTGAGTTATAGCGTGATGTAATATAGCCTACCTGAAGAAACGAGCTAAAATATTTTTTTAATTTGGATTCGTAGTTTTTGGAATTACCCCTAGGTATTATGTAGATACATAGGGTTATATGTAGATATAAACTTACAAACAAATTGTATCTCTTTATAATATTAGTATATATAACTTATTTAAACCTTTTTAAACAAATAAAGTTTAAATGATTATATATATTTTACATAAGGTTAAGAAAAAAAAACATTTATGTTATTGTATGTATAATAAAAGTTAACCTTAAAACCACGTAAAAACTAATCCATTTACTTTCTCTAACATTACGTGTCACTATTGCGTAACATGCCCAAATTGGGTATAATGTGTTGTCCCGGTTGGGGACAACACTATAAATCTCTGGCATTATGTAACAAGACAGTGTATTGTTCTCCGATGGCTCCATTAAAAACAACAGGGTAATTACGGTGAATTGTCGCTATCACATAATGCTACAATTTGACAGTGTTTTTTTCTGATTTTTGTCCTAAAATAACCCATTTACCTGACAAATTGTGACATATTTCGATAACGGTAAAAAAGTAAAGTTAAGTAACAGCCCGTATATGTCCCACAGCTGGACTAAGGCCTGCTCTCCTATTAAGATTTCTCCCAACACATGCGTGTTTCTTCACGATGTTTTCCTTCACCGCCAAACTCGAGATGAATTTAAACACAAATTTAGCACTTGAAAAATCAGCGGTGTTAAACCGCGATCTCATAATTAGCCCTCGGTGATATTTCTAACTATTTCTATAAAATATAAATTAAAAAAAAAACCTTTAGACGTCTGAAGATGTATTCATAAATTATAGTTAAAAACCATTTAGATTATATCAGCTTTCAAACAAAAACAAATATCAAAATGAGTTCATTTGTTAGGGAGCTCCGCCACAGATAGAAACACAGATACAGATACACATTAAACTTATAAATCCTAACTTTTTAGGTCCGGGAGTTAAATACAATAGGTACTCCGAAACCATTCGTAAGGTTATTTCTTTAGGTAGACTAGTAAAATTGTATATATTTATGCAAAATGCTATGTATTTTATATTTTTTAGTTGTGTACCTCAAAACTGCTTTAACTATATTATGTCCTATGCCCTAAGGTTGTCCGGAAGAAATCGCTACCTTCGCTATAAGACCGCCTTTGTACATCTTTCTTTATTTTAATTTTTTTCATATACTTTGCAAATTAACTGCTGTGCAATAAAGAGTATTTGTATTATAATTAAAAGATTTAGGATGTGTTTAGAAATACAATCAAGTATGCTGTTATGTTTAAGTCACTTTTAAAGATTTTTAAAAATCAATCACTTTTATAATTTTCTGCTAAGGTTTTTTTTATTCTTTCGACACAGTATCACTCTTAACACATTTCTATGGCTATGTCACAACTATGTTAAGAAATGAAGACGAATAGCATCTATATGTATTTTAAACTAGGTAATATATATACAATATTAATATCGAAAAGTTACTCTTCGTATCATAGATCATTTGGGTATTCATATTTACGTAACAGTTTTGATTGCGACAAAACTTATGAAAAGGAAAATTTTTTATCATTACTATAAGGACACTCCCATTTTCTAAACAAATATTTTATGATAATAATTTCAATTTAGCATGAAATATATATAAATTTAATGAATTGTATCTAATATTAAAATTTTAATATTTTGATGTATTCAAAATTTACTTGATTTATCTATTTTTCTGAATAATATTTTTTTATTAGTAAATTTAGCTTTGTAATATTAGTTAGTATATATATTATGGTTTATTTATTTATACTTAAATCCTAATTAAATCTATAAAAGTAAAATCGTTTAAGTTGTTTTGTACTTAATTTTATATATTTATTAAAAAATAAATATTTTTTCTCTATAACTTTTAAACAATAAATAAAAAAATGGTATTGTATAAAAGCAAGTGCTTTTCTTTATAAGGTACACATAAAAATCAAAGAAGCAACATGTGTACAAAAATTAACACTTTTATGCAAACAGATTAATTGCAAAAAAAAACATAACAATTAAATATTCGTGAATCATTAAACATTTCTTTTAAAATATACATCCTACATCACTCATACTCAATTGATATTTAAACTTGGATTTTAAACACATGATTATGCTAATAGTCATTTAAATTAACTAATTATCAATTCATACACAATTATACATATGTTTATGCATTGCAAATTAATATATCATCTGTATGTTCTTCCCATACGCTTTCCCCACGTCCCGGTCGTGACCAGTCGGGCCACCAAAGGCTAGAGAAAACGCTTCCACATAGATCAGAACCGCGCGTCGCGATGCCCTCTGACTCCGGACATTGTCTATCCTTCAATAGCTTAGCGAATTTAACCTTTGTACTTTCTACGAGAAATATATTGTGGGCGTTAAATGAAAGGAACTTGTTTGTTTCAGCTATTATAAATAACGAAGAGCATATAAATGTTCGAAGTCAATTTATAATGAAATATGTTTGTATTTATATTTGTTATTTATGTTAGACATAATTTAATTTTTTCTCGGCTTCACTCACGTTTTATCAATTTAGGTGTTCACAACTTATGGTTCTCCCCCTTTGAGAACGGTACTTTTTTTTGCAAGAAAGCTGCTATGGTTTTCTATACCACTAAAAACGTGTATGCAAAATTTCATGATCATTGGTTGGTTACTTACGAATATTTAGTTAGAATTAATACGTACATGTATTAACAGTATTAATGATTGAAATAATGTAGAATGAAATAATTCTTCATCTTATAAATATGTTTAGATAGATAATTACAAAGTGTGACTGTGATTTATGATCGTAATTAATTATTAAAGCAACAGCATTTATTGTTTGACGTGGAGTTAATAAAGTATGGAATAGTGTGATTTGTTTAAATTATAAATTTTGTTCTTAAATTCTTTAAAAAAAATGTTGTGAATATTTAGCTTGATAATTGATTTCTCACGTCTCACAAAGATTAAAAAAGTTTTTCTAAACGCACAAAGTATATTTTGTAAAATATAACATACCCTAATATCATGAAAATATAATTTATAAAATGACCAAAATCTTAATCAAAAAATTTCATAGACTTCATTTATCCAGTAAAATAAACACTTATTATATAAATAATGAAATATTTTCGTGTCGAATACCTAAAATGAAAGTCAACTTCCTAACATTTCTATAAACAGTAAAGATATTTTTCATGCCCAGGCGCCTATGCGTTTCACAGTTCCCACTACGTCTTGAACCACTGAAACTGGTATTTTAAAGAAAACATTCTGTATTAGCCATGCGCTTCTCAGGGCTAAGGTTATCACTTGCCCTCTCGCTTTCTGCTTAAACACCGTAACTAAAACTCGCCAAAGAAAATAATTAGTTTTTCAGTAGTTTCACTTGATGAATGTTGATGTTATATAGATAAATGCGTTATTTTAATTAACAGTAATTTATTGTATAATTAAACATCTCCAACTACATAATTAAAATGTTATATTAAGGTGGAAAACTTGAGTAATGTTTAAAACCTTTGCTTTTCTTAAAGAAACTTACAAAATAATTGTATAAATTTGTTTATTCAAAGTTCAGTTTTTTTTTTACTTTCTATAAAGATTAACATCGTCTTTAGGGTCAAAATAATTTGAGTTTTTTTTATGTTTACTATATTTACTTTTATTTAGCGGCACAAACACTACTTAGTAACGAAAGTTGCATTCAGACTTCAATCTTGTTGGTTGGCAAACTTGTTAATAATATATTTTTTCTGTTTCAGATACGGCTACTAGTCACAATTTTTACCTTCCACCAAGTTCGCTGTCAAGATGGATACAGTAACCAAGATTTCTTCCGGTTACAGCAATACTCTAATAGTGATGTACAGCCTGAAACTGTTACCGTTTATAATCCTAATATTATGCAAAGAGAACCGCAAGGTCAATCTATAAGTTCAGTCGGTGTACAATATCATATAAGTGAAGAGAATAATGGCGAATACAATCGAGGAGATCGCACTAGGAATAGAAAGGTTTACCGGATTAAAAATCCATTTCAACAACAGGAAGAAGAAAAAAGCTCTCAAGATCCTAATACACAAGACAGCGGAACCGCAGCTAGTAACCAGTATACGGCTATGCAGTACTCTTTGCCACCTGAAGATTTCTTGCAAAGAATGAGGGCAGAAAGTCAATATCATCAACAACAACAACAATTAAGTACTCAAGTTTCTCCTTCGCCGTATTCAGTTACTCCACAACCACAATATCAGTATTCGACACTACCTTCTAGCTATGATATTAGCCCACAATCTAATCAGATAACATCTTTAGAACCGAAAGCGTATACACCAGTTTATCAGTCAAATGTAAATTCGTTTCAATATAATAATCCAAATGTGTATAATTTGGATAGTCCACATAGTACACCCATTCCACCCTATATGTCCACACCAATGCCGAATACTCAGTACTTAGGGACGCCAGCAAATACCTACGTATCTAGCTCTTCCCCATTGTATCTGTCTAGCCCACAAAATTTACAACAATATGTTTCTTCTCCCAACACAAATATTCAATCAGGAGTTATAGATTACAATAATAACAGAGTTACGACTATAGGAAGTAACTATGAAATAAATAATGACGTTAATAAAAGGAGGCAAATAGATCATTATGACAATTCTGCAAATGGAATTAGATATCCTACTCATGTACAAGGCCAATATCAAAACGATTTTGTATCATCAACATTGGCGCCTACTATATCGACTTACTCTGATTCTTGGCAAAACTCCTTGAATAATGGTTATAATGCATTGTCAAAATCTGAAAATGAATACTTGCAAACACAATATCAAAATTTAAGATACAATACTAATCAAAAAGATAGGCAGGAAACAAACTCAGATATTTCAAATAGTGATACACATCGTATTGGTAGTATGCCCTCGGCTAATAATTTGTTTTTAAATTATATTCAACCCGATTATCAGTTTTACAGTAGTATGAAAAGCCAGACTAGGAATTCTGAACCAGAAACAAGCCAATCAGAAGTATATTCTCATGGAGACTATGGGTGGAAATTGTCTGATAAAAAATCCTCATACGAGCCAGAGCTTTCAACAAAAAATAATTACTTTAAATATCAAATGCATAGTGTACAGCCAGATTCAGGAGCGGTTAGTCAAGTGAGCTTTCAAATGGATTCTAGCAAACCATATAATTATGAACACAACATTAAACCAGTAACAGAAAAATTTGAAGCGGAAGAATTTGCCAGAGCAGCTGCTAAAGCACACGAAAAATATAAACAACAATTAGAAGCTAGTAAATACATATCAAACTCACAGTATAATAATAATGTTTTAAGCAATTCGTATTATAATAATGAGAACACAAAGCAAAGCAATAAATTGTATACAAATATATACGGAAATTCACAGCCTGAGTCCATAACGTCGTCTCCACTTTACTACACGAATACTAGGGATACATTAGATGGTAGAACAAAACAAGTTTTTGATCATGATAAAGCTTTAAAAAATATTGTTTCAATCGATATGACCAATGTTGTTCAAAATTCAGATTCATCAGTAACGGCAATCCCAGACATCGATACAAGTAATAGATTTAATTTTTATGGTCATAATAAAGATGTCGAAGAACCAAATTTTAAACAATATTCAAGACCAGATCCTTTTTACGGAGAAAAAAATAACTTATACTCAATAAAATCAAAACCTGACGATTATATAAGTCTAGATAAAATTAAACAATTGGAACAAAATATTCCTTATTATAGTAAGCATCAATCCCCAGAATCATTATATAGCCTTGGTTCAGGAAATAAACGTTTTGTAGATGATGTAACACAATCAATGAACTTTGTAAAACAATTATCAAATAATCAACAAGATAACGTCCACTCATCAGCAAACCTTCATCAACAAGGATCCCAACATTCACAAATAGCATCAGATATTACTAATATTTTAAAATTTAATGACATACCATATCGCTTAACACAAAATTTAAATTCTAATTCTCAATATCTGCGTAATAACAACTTTGAACAAAATAATATCCCGTCACCCATACCAGTACGAATTAATCAAAATGTCGATAATCACCATATCGATGTTGCAGCAGAAATTATCAACAAATTAATGACAAATAAACAGAATAATCCTAAAAGTAATAGACAAGAGATTGATTTACAATCCGGTAATATATTTTCAACTATAAATGGATTCAAAGTAGCAAATCCATTTAATGTTGATCTGAAATTAGTTGCAGATATGTTAAAAGGTAAATCAGCTATTGATGAGAGCCAGATATCATCTTATCGAGAAGTTAACAAACCTTTGCCTATGAAATTAGATATTTCGCAATTACAACAACTTTTCCAGCTTAAGAATGAAAATAATGGCATGTCTCTTAACAATGGTCTTAATACATTTAGTAATTCTTTTTTTGATATTTATAGTAGTGGACGACCTCCATATCAAGGTGTAAAATATTCACGCAGCGAAGAGGAACCAGAAAACATTCCCATAGCAGACTCTTCGAATAATCATCCTATAGGTGCAGTTGTAGAACAAGATGGAGTAGTAAATAGCGAGGTTTTACCTGATGAATCTGAGTCCGCAGAAGACATTATTCCATCGAATTTAGATGATGATAGGCCAAAAAGTGTTCTCAACTCTGCTCACAGAGGAATTGGAGAGAGACATAGGCATACGAACACATACTCTAGTCGTTATTCTTACAGAAGGAAGTATCCTAAGTCAGAATTTGAGGAGCCCTACCCACTTCTTAAGCCTCCTCCTCCTCACAGCTCACGTCACCGATCAGTACAGAAAGGAGACAAAAGTCGACGAAGAAGAGTTATTAAACCTAAAATGTTAAGAGTTTATAAAACTGAACCATTATTTGAATCTGATACTACTTTAGTAGACGATATTAAACCAACACATTTAAAGAGTCTATCTGTAGCAGAAGATAAATCCGATACTGTAAATGAAGAAGAATCTGTTTAAATTTAAATTCTTATTACATTTACTTAAATGTATTTTCCCATTTTCCTATATTTAGTTTTAAACATCTATTAAATAATTTTATTTCTGATTTCGGTATTAACATTACCACCGCCTAATTATTAAATAACGATTAAAAATAAACATAAAAGTCACTTAACTAAAATGCAACGAGAGATATGAACAAAAAAAATGTTTTATAATAAATGACGATTAAAATCTTTTGATAATTTTCTGCACTGTTATATAACTGCAATTGATTTTTTATTTTATTTACTTTATAAAAATATTTTAAACATTTTAGTTTGTTATTGTTAAAAATACAAGCTGTTGGGTGTTTTAAGGAGAGAATTACATTTGTAAGCAATAGCTCTTGTAAGAAATAGAAAACAATTCTGCAACCTGGTAACAATATCAAGGTAGCCTTACGAAAACAGTGAGTTTCTCAAAAATAAAGCACTGACAGTAATTTCTGTCTTACAAGTGCAAAGCAATAACAAATAACTTATGTAAATCTGTAGTAACATCTAAGAGCAAAACGTAAAAGTGTAATTCTCGACTAAGAAATCTATAGGATAACAATACATAATGGCATTTAACGACATGTTTTTATTGTAAATAAGTAGAACGTAAGCTTAGATATATATACATTTTATAATAATATTTTAACGTTAATTTTTGTTATGATGTAAATATTTTAAGTATAAAACATATTTTAATTGTTATTGTGATGAATTATATTGATACCTGTTGATTTTGTATTAAGTCATTATTAATATTAAAAAAATATTTTACAGTTGAGTTATTTTATTGCTATTTTTTTTATTAGTCCACAATTTTTAATAATAACGCCGCAATTAATCACTCTTATAATCAGTTATCCTAGAGTCATTCATTTAGTTAATAACGATATACTTTCCTATATATCACGCAAGATAATAATCATTAGATAATAGCTGCGCGCTCGCAGGCTGAAAAACATGACACCACGACGTTCATCATTTTCTCCCAGACACATTTTATAGATTTCACTTAGTGCTAACGGTCAATTATAAAGATTAATACCATAAATAATAGATAAGATAATTGTTACGCAATCCAAACGTAACAATTATTTAATGAGACAAATAACACAATACCTATTTAAAAATAAGGATAAATTAGTATCGTTAAAATGTTTAATCTGATCAAAGATTAATGCGCTTCATTATTTATATGAGATAATAAATATGTCTCGTATTAATTTAAGTTGAAAAAATAATCTTAGTCTTAACGTAAATTTTGTAGTGCAGTGTACCATTGGCGTTTTCTTGGTTTGACAATAAAACATTCGTTCATTAAAATAATTCGTAAAACACACGCATTCTGTAATACTTGTTAAATACTCAATCACATCTCTGATAATATCACGATGGAACGTGCGTGTGTCGTTTCGCTTTCTTAACGCACTGCAGTCCAGTACGCTGGCCGTCGAAGATATTCGCAAATTAGGCGACACATTAATTATGTTTTCTAAAAAACTGTTTTCAAACATTGCGTAATTCTAATAACCAGTTTTGTTTTATATTTATCCTTTATGATACCTAGAAAGAAAAAGAGATGATTAATGAACGGCATTGTTCGTAAAAAATATAAAACATATAGATACAAAATAAATACTACGTTAGGTAATATGATTCAGTGACTAAGAAAACTATAGAATGGAACAATGTACATATAACTGAAATATTACCCCAATCTTATCTAATATATATTTTTTTAATAAATGATAATAAAGTTGTGTCATTAAATTATGAAAGGGATGTGTTGATACCTCATATTTATTTTACATTTGATATTCAAAGTTTTTCTAAGTACAAATTGGAACATTAAAATATTTTGTTAGTATGAAATTCGATCGTCTTGAGGGTGTGAACTATAGGCTTTTTGAAGCACCGTTATAAAAATGTAATGTATAACTAATTTACGTTTTTTTTTTCAATTTATATTTATCATATTTCTGTTGAAAAATGTTGTTATCCTAATTTGAAACTCTTAATTATTTTTAATGCTAATGATAATGGTCAAATGTAATTCTTTACTAAAAACTTCTATTTATTTAGTTATACATCTCTTTGTATTTAAAAATGAGATGATAAACATATTTATGTATTTAAAATTTATGTAAATGAAAAGCGAAAATAAATGTAATACTTTGATCTAAAGTTTATTTATATTGTACTGTTTGTTCACTAATTTATAAAAAAAAAAGTATTTGGCCTCCTAACGAATCTTGTAAAATGTATGAAAACTCTTACAGTTTTAAAATAAATACTTGGCGACACAATCAAACAATTATTTATTAATAAATTGTATGTTATTTTTATTATTTAAAACACATAGATTTATTTACATAAACAGTTCGAGCTTTCCTCACTCTGTTGACTTATTAAGCAATCAATATATTAGTGATGAGCCTATGTTATATTTGGGGCACACATTAAGTAACCGGTAATAGAATTAATTTCGATAATATTATATCCGTTAGAAAAGGAAAGACTATCGTAACCTGTTCTTCGCGCTCGATTTCTATCATTTTTGAACACGGTATAAACGACACCACTATATAAATATGACGGAAATAGCCGAAACTACACAAACAAGCCCAGCTTGTTGTGGAATACACAACATTATTAGAGTAGCCAGCTATTAGCTTAAAAATATGGCTACCCTTGTAAGTGTCAATAAAAATCCGATGATAGAAATATATCACTATTTTTTTATTCGACATAATATTAAACTATTTTGTTTTTTTTTCTTTACAGACGAAATTAACTACGTTAGCTATCGTTTTAAGTAGCAGCTATGCAGGTATTTTGCATGGAAACAATCATCACGCAGAACTAGGCCATGGATTGTCCGGTGCACCGCATACAGGTTTATCAGCTCCAAGTGCCTTATCATCATCAAGCTTCTCTCCCAGTTCGTTCCCGGCTGGATCGTTACCATCTGCAACTTATTCTAGTGGCGGACTCATCGGAAATGGTCATTCAAGTGGATTCAGTTCTAGTAGCTTCGGCGCAGGGGGATTAACTGGTATTTCCATCGGTAATGGAAACAGTTTTGAATCTGGATTGAACAGTGGATCTTTTGCTGCGCCTGTTGTGGCTGGAGCTGCTCTTCCAGGAGCTGGAGTTATTGGTGGTGATGGTCTCCCTCCAGGACCCAAAGCACCAGTTATTACTGAGATACATGGCCTTGCTAACAATAACGGTGCTCCAACACAATACCGTGTTCGAGATGAACCTTATAATGTATATCGCGAAGTGACACACAGAGTTCCCCAACCCGTTCCAGTACCGGTTCCTCAACCCGTTCAAATTCCTGTGCCACAACCCTACCCCGTCCAAGTGCCGATTGTGAAAAACGTCCCTGTTCCCGTCGTTAAGATTCAGCACATAAAAGTCGATAAACCAGTACCTTATCCAGTCGAAAAAATCGTAAAAGTACCAGTAGAAAAGGTGGTTCAAGTACCCGTTGACCACCCTGTGCCCGTCGAAAAAATCGTCGAAGTGCCCATTGTAAAACTCGTGAAGGTCCCAGTACATGTTGTAAAACACTACCCGGTGCCAGTATTTAAGACCGTTCATCACAAAGGACATGTAAGTCATGGACACAGCCATGGCCATAGCCACGGCTACAGCCATGGACATGGTCACGACTACAGCCATGGCCATGGTCACGGCCAAGGATGGTCCCTCTGGTAGACCGATGGTCGTTAGTAACGATTTATTCATGTACATATCTCATTCACAGTGCAACCTAGCATGGATTTTCTTGTAAATATACATCATGTCGTTAGCTCATCGAGAGGCTGCAATGTAGGGTGATAACTAAGTCATTAATTAAGGTTTAAACGAATTGTGGGTTGAATTTTTGACGTGTTGTAAATAGTAATATAAGATTTATTACTTTAATAAAATAATGTTTAAAACATGTTATACTTTTATTATCCCTACATTCAATTTTTTTTTTTTAAATCAATATAAATATTTTGTATTTTAAGAAACTTTGTAGAAGTAACATTGGAAATAATTTGAGTTTCTTCTTAAATTATAAACATTTTGATAATATTTACAGAGCTGAAACAAAATAAATAATTATATGAGAAATCATTCTTAATATTAGATTGACATTAATTTGTTTATTTACTGAGTTTAAGATCAAAATAAATCGTTTTTATAATATTATAAATAGCAATAAAGGCAACAAAAAGTGATAAACAATCAATTGCTTATAAATTATTAAAAAAACAACTTAGTTATTTGAAGTTGGTGATTTATATATTTGTTAAATTTAGTTCTGCCATTATCTTTACATAGTATAAATCAAAGTCGCTTCTTGCTGTCTGAACGCTTAAATATATTAAACTACGCAACGAATTTGCTAATGTGATTTTCATGAATAAACAGCGTAATTCAAGAGGAAAGTTTATATGTATAATACATGTACATTATAAATAAAAAGGCCGAGGATTTCAAAGATTTGCAAAGTGACGTCGTGAAAAAGTACATTGCACCCGTGCGCAGGCCCGGGTGGGTCGCTAGTTATATATAAGTTGTATAGTCTATTTTTCTTTACTTGGCATAGTTTGTAGACAAATATATCGTATTTCTAGTCACACATAATAGATAGATAAGAAATTAGCGGTTAATTATTGAACTGAATCATTTTTATAATGTAAAATTATAATGGATAAAATTGTTTCGAAAATTCGTTATTTTCGTTCGCGATATTGTTACCAAATAAAGACAAGAAAATAAAAATAGACTATATACAAAAATACATGTCGTAGATTTTCACGACACGAGCCCCTAACTTTTCACGCCGTCGTGCATTGAAACGACCGACGGTGATACATCGCATGTGTTTATATTATTTATACGTTACGTGCCATAACGCTTGACTAAAAATTGATTACACGAAAGTACTATTAAAAAATCTAAACGTTAATTTTAGAGTTTCCATATATTATTAATATATTTTACATTTCTCTATAGCATCCCAATATAAATTTAAATTTACGTAGCGCATACCTACGGTTTTTATACGTAATATATAAGTGTTTATTTAATTTTTATTGTGTACTAGCTTTTGCCTGCGACTTCGTCCGCGTTTTCGTCGTTTTTCGAAAAAAAGTAGCGTATTTCCTTCCTCAGGGTTCAATGGTTTTGATGTGACAGACAGATTAACTATCGTAATTTAATAGGGAAATATAATATGTCAATCCACAATACTTGATTTCTATGATTTTTTTTTATTAAATAGGTAATAATGTTAACTTTTTAAAATTATAGATGAGTGAGTGTATTATAAACGTAAGAGTAAACAAATATAATCAGAATTCTCCGAACTGCTAACCTATCAGAAGTTACACGTGTTATTGTGACTCAACCATAAAAGATAGACATATGTTGTTGCAGAGTATTTTTTAGGAAATTTTATGGAGAATATTTCCGTCATACATGATTTCTATGTAACTTTAACCATTAAGGCTGCATACGCGACGCAAGCTTAAAAATTGGAGTAACGTCTCCCGTTTTCCCAAAATTTCCCTTTATAACTCTGTTCCTATTGATTGTAACGTGATGAAAAGTATACTATAACCTGCCCAGGACTATGAAGAATAATTGTACTAAGTTTCGTTAAAATCTGTCAAGTAGTTTTGGTTTCTATAAGGAACATACAGACAGACAGACAGACACACAAAAATTTTACTGATTGCATTTTTGGCATCAGTATTGATCACTAATCACCCCCTGATAGTTATTTTGAAAATATATTTCATGTACAGATTTGACCTCTCTACAGAATAATTATAAGCATAGATTTATTTTATTTAATATTATAGAGTTATTATGAAATGATCCCCTTGAATTATTATTTATCGAGTATATATTGTACATAAAACTTATAGAGTTAACGATTAATCACTAGATGATCGTGACATTAACATTAATCCATCCAATTTCTTTTGTCTTTGTTTTGGCGAAGCAGAAAACAGTTGCACATTAGTACAGGCAAGTACCTATACATTTATCCGCAATATATTCTGCGTTTTCTTTTGCGAGAATTACATTTATAAAATTTGGTCTCACACTTTCATTGACATTTTCATAAGTTGTTTGTTATTGCTTTACACCTAAAAAAATTACTGGCAGTGCCTTTATTGTGGACAGGTACAGCTAGGCTAAGTTACGTATTATTATTATAAGTGTAAGACTCGCCTTACATATATTTAACAAATCAGTCTAAGATGGCTTGTGACATAAACAGAATCTGCTATCTATGTATGTATGTCTTAGCAAAATAGATAATTGCCAATGCCCCTTGCATTTGCTAATTGCGTAAAACTGTCGTTATAAAAATATTTAAAGATGTTTTAATTAAAAAAAAATAGAAATCAACCGTTGAATGTAGTATTACATAATTCGGCATCTGATCATAAGCGATTACTGGAAGGCGAGAATTACATTTATAAGTATTGCTCACAGATTTTCATAAGCTTTACATAAATTGTGTATCATCGATTTTACACTTGAAAGGATTTACTGTCGATGACTTATTTATTCACATTTACAGTTTACGTGTGGCTTTTACTGTTTCTAGGTTACAGAGTTGTTTTATTATACATATCATTTTCGAAAATACAACTTACAAGTGTAGTTAGTCCTCAGAAGATACGCATATCAAGTTTTTAATCTACGACTTGCAATTGTTACATTAAATACGATTTTATATTTGTGTTTTGTTTCTTTTATGGCGTATTGAATACTACTTTTATTTGAACAAAATAATGTTTAAAATTATATTATGTGTGCTCAAATTAAAAAAAAATATTGCTTTTCAATTACCTATGATCAAATAAAAATAATGTGTAATATTATTTTGTTATTATATATTAAATTTTTAGGTTAATTAGTGTTAATTAATTCTTTAAAAAGTTTTTATATTATTGAACTACTTGCGAAGATATTACATGATTAATAAAGTTTTTTAATTGATCGTAAATATGTTCAACTTTTTTTAAATCAATATACCCAATTAACAAAAAAAAAACACAACGAATAGAGTAAAGAATATATTCTTCTTGAAAAATAAATAATAATATTGTGTGAAAAATTAAATTTCCGCATATCAAAACCATTTAATAGACTTTTGTAAAGCATTAAAATTATAGGCTTTCTATGATGAAATCAAGTATAAAACGGATGCTACCGAAGGTCATGTAATTAACATAATTTCTTAAACTGAATTTCTGATTTAGATATAATAACCATAAATTTAGTTTTGTAACAATATGCGTAACTTTTCTTTATAAATCAGCCTTTTATAATTTATTACTAGTCCTATGTATCCATTCTATGTATATTATTTAATTGGTACAAAGATAAATGTACAAATTTCATTTATTTTAAGGAAAAAGTTGTTTAGGATTTTATAATAATAAATGTCCACAACAACAAGAGTTATCCTCGTTACCTTACGTGTTTTGTGTGGATTTCTTATTTTATATTCATTGTAAATCGTGTCAAAAATAATATTTCTTCTTACAATGTTTCATTAAATAAAATTCTTGACAATTACAAAATGTATTAGGTTTTAACGATACTTATTTTGACCAGTTAATCACTTCAGACTAATTGCGTTGTGATTACTGTACGTTTGCATAAATTATTTGTTTGAATGTATCTCGCGTAAGTCAAATCTGATTAGTCCTGGAAAAAGTCACATTTTTGGTATTTAGGTCTGTAGTGATAGAATTTTACACCATATCCTTTTCATATAACTTACTTGCATCACAATTTTCGCGTTTAAGATTTCTATAGTGTCATGTTAAGGGATCACAATTAGGGACACTAAAGTCGTTAAACTAAAAAATAGTTAAATTCATATTTTTTTGCATTTTCCATGAATTTAATATTCGTAACTTATGTCTGTTATATGTGACACATATTTTGTTAAGAGGACCATGATTTGTTATCTATGAAATTACTCAAAACTGGTTGAACAAGTCCGTTCTTATGAAATACTTTCTTAGGACAACATTATAAAAACATATTCGCGTTACAATTACGTAAAGGTAGTGAGTGACACAGAACTTCACCGGAAATACCGGCAAATATCGGTTAGCATATATTTTATTACTCGTATACTTATGTATATACGCGTAGATTCTCATAAGCCAGGTGAAAATATATGTGGAATAGGAACCAGTTTCATAAATTACACTCACGTTACATAACAAAGAAATGAGGGTCAGATATCGATTGCATCATGATGCCATCAAACATTAGGGCCAGTAAATGGAAATTGATGTACATGTAGGTTAAATGTTAATTTTACAAATATACTGCTAAAATTTAACATTTATAATTAAAAATTTAAAATTTATTGCCGTTGCCGTTGCTATAAGGGTATATATTAAGGACGAACTAGGCAAAAATGTTATTACTCAAAATATCTAGAGGCTTTAATATTAGAATCAGTCATTAATTTTATACCTAAGTTATAATGTATAATTATATTAAAAATACAAACAATATCTTAATTAATATAATTTTCCTTATAAAAGGACTAAAAGCTATTTGATTCTTCTGTACAGTGTGTTCAAAAATAATATATATGAAGAATAAAATATATGAAGCGAATACGACGTGCGTTCGACTAATTTATTCACAGGCGTTGTACCAAAATGGTGACGTCTAAGACTACTATAAATATGTGGATACGATACGCTATCAAATCACAAACTTTCCGAACTCGGAACAAACAGCAACAACAAACTTTTTTGGCTGGCTTTAAGCGTTTAGCTAATAGCCATGGTGTTTGTTGTAAGTATATGATATGATAATTTGATGAGTACAAAAAAATTGCACAAATTTAGTTTAATAATAATTTGTATCATTATTTCAGGTGAAAGCAGTTTTCCTGTCAGCATTAGTTTATAGTGCTACAGCTGGCATATTATCTGGACAACATAGTCATGACTCCTACTCAGATTCAGCACTTGATGCTCCATCTGCATCATATGGTGCTCCCTCTTCTTCTTATGGACCACCTGGTTTGTCAGGAAACTTAAATTTTGGTGGCTCATCGGGAAGCAATAGCGGCTTTGCACATAACGAACACGTGAGCGGTCATGGCGTGGAAAGTGGTTTATTTGGTAGCAGTGGATCAGCTTTATTAAGTGGGCAAGCGCTGGGCGGAGGATCTTCTTATGACAATGGAGCTATTATTGGCAGTGGTTCAGATTTTAGTGGAGCTGGTACAGGCAGTAGCAGTTCTATTTTAAACGGAGGAGATATTGGTGGAGCAGCACTTGATGGTTCAGCTATTGGTGGGCCTGGTTTCTCTGGGTCCGGTATTGATGGTGGCGCTGCTGGTGGTTTAGATCTTGGAAGTGCAGCGCTTCCTAGTGCAGGGCTTGGTGATGCAGGCCTTGCTAATGGACAGCTCGGTGGCTCTGGAATCGGACTGGATAATGGTGCACTTGCAGTAGCTGGACCACCTAGAATTATTGGATCTACAGTATCGGTAGGTCGCCCAACACTTCAGGCTTCGAGGTACGAGCTTCAATCTGTTGTGCAAAATGTTGTCCGTCGCATCCCAGTTGAAGTAACACGTCATGTACAAGTCGCTGTGCCCAAGCCCGTACCAGTTCCAGTGCGCCAAGAAGTAAAAGTACCAGTTCCACAACCCTACCCTGTTCACGTAAACGTTGTCAAGCATGTTCCTTACCCAGTGTACAAGACCCAACATGTTGAAGTGGAAAGGCCCGTGCCCGTTGAAGTCGTGAAACACGTTCCAGTTGAAGTTATCAAAAAGGTCCACGTGCCTGTTGAGAGACCTGTGGAAGTTATCAAGAAAGTTCATGTGCCTGTCGAGAAACATGTTGAGGTCCCAGTAGCAGTTTGGAAACCCTATCCCATTCATATTATCAAACACGTTACACACTACAAAAAGAAGAGCTGTTGTTGGTAAAGGAGTCATGATTGTGCCAAATAGTCAGTATAATTAAGTGTAAATACATAGTCATTAGTTGTACATATGTAAAATAATAGGTAAAATAAATTGCTCATTTTAAACCTTTTTTTTTATTTTCACATGATTTAATTTAAAACGGTCATTAATTAATAAATATAAAATTAACATCGTCCAAACACATTTCGAGATATATTTACATATTAGATACATGCTAATGATTCAGATTAATCTGTGATAATACAAGTGTTACGTTGTTAATGACAAGGGTTATTTAATCAAATGACATGGATTTGAATAACCTTATGTAATTATCTAAATATAAAAATTAATAATTATATAAATGTTATGTAATTATTCAAGGTTCCAATACAATTATTCAGTAGAACTACTTAATAAAAGCTCTGGTTAATTAATATAAGAGAGCAGGAATTAAAGTTGTAACATGTATGTACATTAAAGTACTTTTCTAAATATATTTGCAGTTATACGAATAATATTGATTTAAAATTTATTATTCAAAAGCATACATTGTCTGTATGTATGGATTCAACTATTGAAAATCAACAGGCTTTCTTGATGCATAAAGTTTCACTTGATATACATAAAGATTTTCTACATAAATTTCGTAGATAATGATGTGGATATTCCAGGATATCTTCGTAAAATTATTATTTATATATAAAGTGGAAGGCTTTGTTTGCTTAGATGTAATAATCTTACGAAGTTTGAGGGATATTTGAAAAGCTCTTTTTATGTTCATTTGTTAAAATATATTTTAAAAATAAAACTTATGTTTTAATTTTAAATATAGGATTCCATAATAATGATTTTTTTCACGACGTACACTATTTATGACCGCGATAAAAATAAGATGTTATTAAATCACGTCTATAATGTTTATCGCGATTCAGTAAAGTCAAATAACTAATACCATTAAAATAATTCAAGACACTTATATTTTTGTTTTAATATTAAAATCATATTTTTTTAATATCGTAATAGATGTTATAGTTAAATTATAGTTGCGTAGTAGTACAAAAATACTATAGATATTTCTTAATAACAACAATAGATACTACTATTCCACTAATAATACTGTTAGTAGGTTGATTGTGATTACTATTTTTACACACTAGCTGTCCCTTAAGTTTTCACTCGCGTTTATGATTTTTGCCCCGCTCCTATGAGTCGTAGCGTGATGTGCTTATAGCCTTCCTCAATAAATAAACTATTTAACACAAAAATAATTTTTCAATTCGAACCAGTAGTTCTGAGATTAGCGCGTTCAAACAAACAAACTCTTCAACTTTATAATATAAGTATAGATATAAGTAGTATAACAGTCTAATAAAATATATTTTTGCTTTAATTGTTACTCAAGGTTTCGGTATTAAAGCGGAACCTTAAAAATTTCAGTAATTTTTTTATGCACTAAATGTTGCGATAAAAACCTGAAAAAATATATCGATATCACATAAAACTATTATGTCAATGTTTCTTGCAAAATTAATGAAATTATTTTGAATAGTTTTGAAAAAAAAAAACATTTAACACAAGGGATTGTTAACCCAATATCTCCCTAAATATAAGGGTTAGCATTTTTTATTATATTTACTCTTACTAGCTGTGACAACAAGGCTCTGAAACCGATTCTATATTATACTCAACCGTCTATACTTTTTCTCTAGCTCTCAAACGTTTAGATTTCTCCCTACTGACCTATCGCAAAGAATCATTCTGTTTATGTATCTATATAAAAACAGTGTGTGTATAGTATGTATTTATGTTATGAGTTACTATATAAGTCCCTCTACATGGTAATTGTTTACTTTCCAGACATATATGTTCAGATCAGTTCATGTATAATTTGTATATGAACATATATTATGTACGTATATTATTAATTACATCATGCATGTACACTGTATTAGTGCTTAGTTGACTAGCTAATAGAGTTGATATTTAAGATAGAGAACATAGCGCTATACTATTACAAGTGTTGGAAAAGTATATATGTTTATATTTAGATGAGTTAAACTACTAAATTGATTTCGGTGAATGAGTTTTCATAATATAGATTAATTAATTATTTTTCATAAATAGATTCGTTAATATTGTCCGGATGACATAAGCTATAAACATTATCGTCATATTGTCTAAATAAAACGGTTCCAACGAGTTTTATTAAATTTATGCAAATTCATCCAGGAACTACAAATATCAATACTATGAAGCTGAAGAGTTTGTTTATTTCTTACCTCAGGAATAGACCGAAAATATATTTGCGTAAAACAATCCATTAATAAGAAGGAGGATATAGATTATAAAATATCCCGCTACTATTTCTAAGCCAATAACAGCTAATAACAGCCCCAAACGTAAATCATATTTGACAATCAATTAGAATGATGAAGTAGTTATTATACGGCTATAGGATTCAAGCTTCAGCGCATTTAAAACCTTTGTGTACGGTTCATATTTGGACTTCGCGAATTTAATCATGTTTCCGAATTTCCCAAAATGCTCAAACGGCTCCCAATAAACCTTCGTTTCTGTCTCACTTTCACCCTCTTAATTTGGATGCTGATAAGCAATAATATGTCAACCCGCTAAAAGTAAAATTCGGAGATATTGATGTATTTTGATAATTCGTCACTTATTTTTAATTTTTCAAGGTATTTGAATTAATTATGTACGGAAATAGCTTCTTAATTTGATGTATTGTATTTCAAGTTCGTTGCATATTTTAAGAAAAATCTGTTTTTAATTCAAAAGATGATTATATACTTCTTCAAACAAATTTATTAGGAATAGGTTTGATATCTTTAAACCCCATTTTAGCCGACTACCAAAAAAGAAGGAAGTTCTCGATTCGTCGGGGACTTTTTTTTCTCAAAATGAAGTCCGTGTGGCTTGACATAGTATTGCTAACCAGCGTCCATTTAATGTTCTATTCAATCCAACTTCTTTTCATATCTAAAAGAGTACTTTGAGTTTTCCGGTGATATTCGCTGTGGCTCTCTTCATTCTGATGCTACCCCAACCTTAAAAATTCTGACCCACCATACTTCTATGTATTTTAAACATTATTATATTGAAGCTTTTCGGCTCTGGAACTCCTTATCTCTGGAAATTAGGCGTGTGAAATAGCTAGCAACATAAACGGTTAGTGAAAGCGCACCTTTATCCTTCTTATATTTTTCTTTTCTCTCCTTTAATATAATTAATTATTGATATTTATAATTTTCCTAGACTACATATTTATTTATATTTTATACGTACAAGAAAATATGATTTTATATATTTAGTATTTATATCTATTTTTTCATATAATAAAATAGTAATATTTTAACATGTAATGTAAAACATTTTTATCCTCAAGATATCCCACACAACATATGTGGCTTGTAGAGTAACTCGGTGCTAATCCTAATATATTGTCATCAGCTTCGTGGTGTACAATTTAATGTACTTTTTAATCTTAAGGGTTGAATTATGTATACCTATAAAGAAGATAATTAATTTTTAACATAAAATTTCAAAATGTTTTATTTCTTCCGTGTATTACGAAAAGCAAAATTGTATATTTTAATACAAAATTTTGAGTCGAACTATGGTAATTTGCATATACGGCCACCGTTAGTTTCTTCATAGTATATGTTATAACGCTCTTTAAAATTAGTTTTGTATTAGGTAGATGAGATTCTTATATAAAATTGGTGCTTTTCTTTAATAATTATTAGATGATCATCTGCCTTGGCCGAAGACTGATCAACATAACATAATGGAGTTTCGTGTAAGCATTTTGAATAATAATGATAACTATTTATAAGACTTTTTGCGATAGACTTTAGTTTTCAATTAAATTACTTAATATGAAAAGTTTTTAATGTTTAATTTTTGTATTGTTAGTATAATTTACAGTAAGAAAAAAAATGATATTGTATTATTAAAGTGTTTTCTTCTTTTCAGGCAATATTTATTGCACTGCTTTTCGCATTGATAGAGATACAAGCGAAGGAATTACAACCTGGTCCACAAGCAATTAAAGATTCAGCATCTGTATCAAATTCGACGCAAAATTCACAAAAACGGTATGCAACAAAAGAAATTATTTTGTATCTTACACCAAGCCAGATCAAAGCCTTACAAGCTGGAAAGGGATTAGTGAATCCTCAATCTATTCCTCAACCATCAGAGAAACAACCTGAAGTGCAAAATGATCAGCGGTTAAGTTTCCAAGAACATGAGGCCTTTGTTCGTCAGCAATTCGAAAATATAAAGAACGCTAAATTATCTCAAGTAGTCAAACCAAATTACGAAAATTTGGAATTAGTTTCACATATTCCTTCGTATCAAATAGAAGAGTCGGTTAATGAAAACCAGCCAAAATATTCAGACTATATTAATATTTGGAAGCAAGACCAAGCTAATATCGAAGAACAAGCTAGGTCACAATATTTGTATTCTCAGTCTGGCGAGAATAAAAAACAAGAACAATGGATCCCTAAACAAGAAAAGGAGCCCGAAACCGTCAGAGATGCGTGGATTGCTTATGATCCACGTTCAGAAAAAAAACAGGAAGAACGTTTACTAGACGAACAGTTAAAACAGCAGTGGAATCGTATTTTGGAACAAAACCGTATCCAATTAAAAGGTTTGTCAGCAACTGCATCTCAAAAAGAAAATTCTGAAACAATCTCCATCCAGCCAGAGAAACCATTATTACAGATGCAATACGCTCCAAGATATAACGACCAGAAACACGCAATAGAAATAGAGCGAATTGTAAAAAACAACCATCGGCAAGAATTAGACAAGCAAAGTGCTCTGGCAAAAGCTGAAGCTATTGCAAATTCACCGCCGATTCTAATTCACCAAGAAATTAAGGTGACAAAACATCGTCCAGTGCCGGTGGTTAAGCATGTAAAAGTTCAAGTCCCAACACCTGTCTTAATTCCCGTACCTGAACCTTACGAGGTTAAGGTTCCACATCCATATCCAGTACCTTTAGAAATTATCAAACCAATTCCAGTACCGATATTAAGAACTGAAAAGGTGGAAGTAGAGAGACCAGTGCCCATTGAGGTGCAGAAACAAGTTCCAGTACCTGTAACTAAGAAAGTTTATGTGAACGTTGACAGGCCGTACTATGTAGAAAAATTAGTACCTATAGAAATTAAGAAAGAGGTGCCCGTCGAAATTCCTATTCGTAAAGCGGAAAAAATTACAATTCTCCGACATGTTTGGAACAACTAAATTGTTTAGTTTAATTGACTGATTGTTATTAATTTGTTTTCTATTTTGTAATTTGTTATGAATATATTTAATAAATAATCAAGTACAATATTTTTTTTAACTTACAGCAACCTATATAAGTCAATTTAATGATGTAATTAAGAAAGCAAATATAGGTAATATACGAGTGTACTTATATTTATTTTTCGATTTGCATTTATTTGTGCAAACTACATGAACATGAGATGTTTACTAAAATTACGACTCTTTTCAAAGAAATCGATTTTAAATGCAATAAAATAAAGTATTTAACTTAATATTATTTACTTGGATCACATACTTATTCGAGTTATTTCGTTATGTAAAAACATGAAAAAAATTAGCCAACAATGAAGAATCTTTTTGAAGTCGATTGATTATAAGGTACTATCATTGTCATCAAAATATTTAATCGAAGCTAATTATTATTTTTTAAATAGTGAGTCGACTTTGATATAATACTCTTAGTACTCTTACGGTACTAAGAGTATTATATCAAACTCGACGCCTAGTAAAATTAAGTAGTGAATTTGTCAGTGAGAGAATTATTTAAACATTTCTAAGTATAATTTAAGTTGTTGTACCTAATTACCATAAAGTTATTCTACTGAAATTGAAAAACTACACTAATATAATATATTTGAACAGTATAATTATCAAACAAAAGTGTTGCTGTTAAAAAATATTCTCAATTAATTCCTTTTTATATAAAAAACGTAAAAAATAAATAGTCATTGATCTGATTAGAAATGTCGCAATTCGAAGATAAAGACAATGTGTTTTTTTTTTACATTAAATGATTGAAAAAAAAGAATTTCAGAGATTACCCTATACATACCTTAATTTCCTTATAATATAAGTGCATATAGACAATACAAGTATATTCTAGACAATCAAATCGTTTAAGGAAATATATTTTTATGCACTATTAAGATACAATATATAGTGACGTTGTTAAAATAAGTCAATTAGTGGAAATATTTTCTGTTATTCGAATCTTTATTGCTATGTGCAATAAAATTGTCGTTAAACAAAAATTGCAACGAAAAATTGTAATAATTATCGATCCAATTATTTTATATACCAAAAAATTTGCAAATCAATAACTTCTTTTCACAGAGTCATTTGTTAATCGGCATGAGTGTGAAAATATTTTGTGTTTTAGTTATTTATGTTATTGCATTCGTTTTTTGTGGCTATCAACCGGTTAGTAAGAATTTCATATTCATACGAATAAAAAAATTAATATACTTTATAAAATAAATCATAGTTTTCGTTTATTGTATTAAATTCTATCTATTACATAATTATACATAACTAGTAGTAAGTTGTCTCCGTGACTTTATCCGCGTATAAACTTTCATTCTCTATTTTATCCATAAAAATAACTTTATTTAAGTCCAGATTTAACTTTACTTTAACATAACTATTACTTAGCTGTAAAAAAACAGACAGACAGAGTTACTTTCATTTAAAATTTTAATCCATATAGAGTAGACTTCATAGACATCGATTTTAATTACAGACAGGAGATGAGGTCCAACCTGGAAGTGTGTTGTTACCAGCGACAAGACGTGGGAGGTATTTAGCTAACATAGTGAGAAGACAGGCCGTCGTGAGTAGAAGTTCAAATAATTATCTCGATAGCTGGATGCTAATAAGCAATAATGTGTCAACCCACAAAATGTCAAATTCGGAAATAATGATGATTATATCTATTGAACATTATTTAAAAAAATTAAATCTAAAATAAAAAAAAAATGATTCTTAACTTAGTGTTTACAATTTCAAGTGCGTTCGATGTTTTGCGATTTAAAAATAATCTCATATTTTCAAAAACATTTATTCGATAAAAGTTTTTTTTTTATACCAATCTGTTTTTAATTAACTTTACCTTTTATCAAAATTGAAAAGAAAAGATTGATGTATACTTTTTTAAACAAATTAATTACGAATGAGCTGGACATCTTTAGACGCTATTTTCTAAAATGAATTCCGTGTGGCTTGACATAGTATTGCTTATCAGCGTCCAGCTGGTAATGGCTCTAGAGAGATTTAAGCTTTAAATTTTTTTAAAGGATGGAACCGGGATCAGATTCAATAAAGACGCGGATAGGGTAAGTCCTTATAAAAGTAATTTTTAAATGATGTTAGTTCCAAATATCTGTGAATGTTGTAAATGTGATACAAACTATAATTATTGCTCACCGTTGATGTATTTTCTAAATACTCTATTTTATTGCATTAGAGTGAAATTTGATAATTTATTTCGAGAAATTTTGAATTTAGAACATTTAAATGATTAAAAAATAATTAATTTTATGTAGTCTAACCAGTTACAAAAACTTATATAATAAGATCTAGTATAATTATTTATTATGTTTTATATTGTATTAATCTCGGATAATATCCTCATATTTGTATCGCCCTTCTTTATATTCAAATTTACTAAAAATTCAAAATCAAAGGAAACTAAATTACAGCACAAGAATTTTATACTAACTTTTTCTTCTTCTATTTCTTATAATGCTTAATAACATCGTTTATTGGATTACTAAAAAAAAATAATGACGAGCAATACTGTAACAGATGAATGCAGAAGCAAAGAAAAAAGTTGATGTTTTATCGGAAGAACTATTGCCATATATAATAGCAGAACAAGAAAGACGTACAACACTTTATAAGAGAATTATGACTGCTATACAAAACGGAGAGAAAGGAGTCACCATTGCAGAGATCAGGAATAAACCTGCTCTTATCATAAGGAAAGGTTAGTGAAATAAACATGTCTAATCCCTTTCCTCGTCCCTTCCTATACTTACTATGACTGACAGGTTGGCGTAGTGGTCACTGAAACTGACTGAAGCGCTAACGGTCGAGGGTTCGATCCCCGCTCACAGCAAACGTCTGTATTGGTCATACGGATGATGGTCTGGGTGATCCGACACAGGATCATAAGGCCCTAATGGGGGTCCGTTGAGTGTGATGCGTTTATACTTACTATTCCTTTTCATTCTTCATTCTTTTTTAAACTGGCAATGTATTTGTGGGTTTTCTGATACTGCAAGTGTTTGTAGGCGACGGTGATTATTTAAAATTAGGTGACTCGTCTACTTGTTTGTTCTCTATTTTCGCAATATTTATACGCAATTTTATTTTTTCCTATATTTTATTTATTTATATGTATACGAATTTGACATATTGAATTTATTTCAATAAGAAATTCTATAGGAAAAATTCTATAGTGTAGTATTTCGAACTATTTTTTTTTAATCGGTTAAGAAATGACGGAGTTATGAGGCTTTTTGGAAGTCGGATAATAATTTATTAAAGAGGAGAAATCTTGGTAATAGGATTACTATACCGGTGTCCTACAAACCGGCCGCCCAGAGAGCCAGACGGTTCTGGTATACTATTGTGTGAAGATGACATCGAACCCACTCAAGTTATGTACGATTCCTGCCTCAGTGCAGAAGATAAGGAGCTATATGTAGCTGAAAATAAATATTTCTTCTGCAATCGTAAGTATACTCTTCTAACTAAAAGTATAATGTACACTGCTTATCCCGTAAATATTTGAACGTATGCTTCTAACCACAGTTTTTATTGAAATGCAATTGAATTAAATCCTTGACATAACTCAAGTACGTAAGTAAAACAAAATCAAAATATTTTTATTTAAATTAAATATTAACCTTCTCATTTTGAAAGTCAAGTTAATTAATCTTTCGTGGTTACGGAAACGTTAAATCTCAGATCGAGCGGAACCACGAAGGGAAACACAGCCGGACGTTTTTGTTGTTAATACCTCTACCATAAAAGTAGACAAATATATAAATTAAAATGTATTATTACAATTATAATTGAAATCTGTGACGCAGGTCATAAAATAGAAGGACCAGACTTACCCCGTAATGGATCTACAGTCATCGGTTGTGCACCTATTGAAAGAACCTCTCTCAATTACACCACCAGTAAATGTGCTCTAGAAGATACCGACGACGTCGTTGTTCATTATAGATACTATCCAGATAGAGTAAGTAAAACTGTACTGGGATCTGATTCTTTATAACAATTGTCCATTAAACGATAATGTAACAAGTTTGTTTATGTTTTATATTAATAAATTATTTATTTTCATTAGCATCCTTCCCTTCTCATTCCTTTCCATTCTATCCCTTCATGCCCTATACTATTTAAGGTGAAACACATTTGTGGGTTCTCTGGTGCTGTTGATATAAAACTGAACCAGCCGCGTGTTTGCCTGCTATTTTAATAAAAAATTCTGCTTATAGACTTATAAATTCGTGACGGAACTGGATCCAGATAGAGAAGTTTGCGATCATTGGAATCCTTGTCAAATTGGATACATTTTCAGTCTACCTTCACAAGACCAAGCGCTGGCGGCTAGTGAATTGTGGCGTGAGTATTTTTTAGACGTAAAAAATATTTTATCATTCATTATTTATGTACAAAAATTATTTTGCTTCGTAAGTCATGTACTGTTTAAGATTTAGGTATATATTTTTATCTTTAGGATTATTACTATTTTTCTTTGTTTTTACAGACGACTACGGTTAGTTCAATCTTTCTTTTTATTGTCTATTTTTAAACGAACTCTACTGTATTTTAGATGTTTTTTTTATTTGGTATTTATATATTTATATTTATATTTTACAGATGAACGTGAGTCATATTTTTTATTAAAACAGATCTCCGATCCGTCTTCATACGGGTATACTAATTATGATTTACGATTTTTCAAAGAGTTTTTTCATTCAATCTTTGATGTGTCGATTACAATCACAACAGAAAAATAATTAGATGATGTAGTCCGTCTGATGTAATACGTTTACAAACATTCGGTAATTGATTTTTGTTTATATAGATTTACGTATTGTATGTCAGTTAAAAATAATTTACCTTTAAAATCGTAAATGTTTTATATGTATTTTTTTTTATTTATATTTTTTGTTTATATTAAGTTTAGTACCTACATATCGATTTAATTTTTATATGCTGTTTCAGGTAGTGAAGGTAAGACAAATTCCATCACATTTTTCACGTAAAAATAAATATCTTTATACATAATAATCCAATGTTTGTTTTATTTAAGACTATCAACGTAAGTTTTAAATTTTTTTATAACTATTTAAAAATAATTGAGTTGTTGAATTATTTTACAGACTATCTAAGAATAAAAGATTTTATCAAAATATCAAAGACCGAACGTAAATGTTCTTGTCATTTGTTTTAGTGGGTGTAAGTTTTAAATAGAGGACCTTGACTAGACATGATTTTTTCTTTAAAAAAAAATAACCCAGTAGTTCAAAAAATAAATATTTTTTATGAAAGATATATACACTGGTTAAAATCTCAGACAATAAAGGTTGTCTGGAAGAAACCGATACCGTAGCCTTTGTACAGGTTTCTTTATTTTAAATTTCCATGTATTTTGCAAATTACCTGGTGTGCAATAAAGAGTATTTGTTCTATATCGTATTACAGTTTATTGAATATTTATATCTTTGACCATTGATTGCAGGTGACGGTATGTTATACAAATAAATTTTTTTATTAAAAATTACTTTATAAGACTAGAGGAGAAATAAAAAAAAAATATATTTCCTGATTTCTATAATTCAAATCTATAATTTTCTATTTCTTATAGAATGCATTAATTAATTAATAACTAAGGTATATTTATTATCATTTCCATTTTCAAATACTTTAATACTTATATATTTTTAGAAATTGTACCACGTAAGTACATTCCCACATTTATTACTAGGTACCCACAATTTCGTCTGCATAGCATTTAGCGCTATACATTATGAATTTTCATTAAATTGTATCCAATGTGTTTTTTTTTTTATATAACTTACTATTAGTTCTCCATACAGATTTACATTCCCTTTTCCTCCTATATACATAAGAATATGAAAATTTTTTACCATTAATTATAACATCCACCAAAATTGATTAAGGGGCTAACGTGTGAGAATGTACGAGGGGAGGTCAAAAAGTTCGCGGAATAAGAGGGAAGGAGGTTGAAATTAAACACCAAATTATTTTTCCTTTTCAATATATTCTCCCTTACGCTAATACATTTTTCAGATCTCTGTTACTTACTTATACCATCTTATATACTTATTTATAACTTGTTTATACCATCGAAAAAAAAATTGTCTTTGGTGTCAAAATAGGCCGAAATTGTGGACTTCACTTCTTCATCGTCGTCAATTTTTTTTCCACGCAGCTCTTTCTTCATTTTTGGGCATAAATAATAGTCACTGAGTGCCAAGTCTGGACTGTAAGGTGGGTGGTTCAATTATTCGAAGCCGCATCGGTGAATGACAGCCGTCGCAACATGGCACGTGTGAACGGGTGCATTGTCGTGCAGAAGGAGCACAGCTTTTGACAACTTTCCTCTTCTTTTTTCCTTGATGGCTTCTTTTAATCTTTCAAGTAAAGAAGCGTAATACTGTCCTGTTATAGTTACACCACGTTCTTTATATTCGATCAGTAAAATACCTTCTGTATCCCAAAAAACAGTCGCCATGATCTTGCCAGCAGATTGTGTTACTTTGAACTTCTTTGGAGGAGGTGTGCCTTTTTTATACCACTACATCGACTCTTGCTTCGACTCAGGTTCATAGTAGTAAACCCAGGTTTCATCACCAGTAACGATTCGGGCCATAACTTCTTCCTTGCTCTCTCTATAGAGCTCCAAAAACTGGCGAGAACACTCGACACGCTCGCGTTTTTAAAGTAGCGTGAGCATTCTCGGAACCCATCTTGCACTGACCTTAGTCATCCCAAGATGAAAATAGTTGTTTCGGATACTCCAATCATTGCTGCAAGCTGCTTTTTTTTCAACCGGGCATCTTCCAATATAAGATTTTCTACTTTTTCGACGATTTCCGGTGTGGTGGCTAGTCTTCAATGGACTCTCTTCCTTGTTTAAAAAGACCATGCCACTTGTAAACCATGGTTTTACCAGGGGCAGAGTCCGCGTAAACCGCCAGCAGCTCTTGAAAAATAATCTGAGCGGATTTTCCTTAATAACGGCGCGGTGTTCAATTTTCTCCATATTGGCTGACTTCTTCCCGATTCAGTTGTTTATAGGCCGATAACTCAAAAGTTAATGACCCAATTAGGTTGAAACTTGGTATATATACTCTTAATGAGGTGCTTAACTAGTGCCTACCTAGACAAGTGAACCTACCCCCACTAACCCCTCCATTCCGCGAACTTTTTGACCTCCCCTTGTAAACGTAATGTTAATGAGTACAATAAAAAATAACATATTAATTAAGTTTTATTCGTTTTAACAGCGATAGCAGGTAAATATATTTTTTCTAATGGCCAATATCACACGCATATGTGTGTGTATGTGTATTACTAAATATTGGGTGACCTGCGCAAACAATTCAGCCCATAGTAATTAAATAGTGTAAATTAGTAGTAGAGATTTATCATACTGAGTAAAATACCTTAAATATATAGTATATATAGATAAATGAGAAACGCCTGTTAAGTCAACTTCGCGACACTAGAAGGTACGCTGAAACTATTTCGTTTAGTTTACCAATAATAATTATATATTTTTTATTTGTAGAGGACAGTAAAGAGGAATTTGTACACCCGACATCTAAGGAATATAAAAGTAGCACTAAAAAGTTTGTTGTTCCCGAGGGCCATACATTTAGGGGTGTAGATCATGTAAAAAAAGACAAAAGTGTAAGATTTTATTAATATTATTAAATACGATATTTGTAAGTAAATAAAGTTTAAAAAATACCATTATATAGATTTCTCATGTGTTCTAAACTTGTACCACTACAATATATTGATAGGAGATATTACTACTCTTTATTAGACATGGACATTCATTTGAAAGATGCCTAATATCGATACCTCCCACGTAAGTTATTGTAAGCCACAAAATTGCCGTTAGCGTTTTTACTGAATACTACACGAATGTGCATTGCTTAATGCATTCAAAGTCAAAAAATTTCATAAATCTTTTATTTTTCAAGGAAAATTACAACAAAATACGCCTAAAAAAAGGCTTTTAGACTTTTTTTTTAGACTTTTTTTAGGCGTATTTTGTTGTAACTTTCAAACAAAAACGGATTAAAAGTGCTCTACTGTAAAATTGTAATTTTGGGGTTACAACAACTTACGTGGGAGGTATCGATATCTTGGTATATTTTTCACCTGTTGCATGCATTCGTCTTTTCTCCACACAACACAATATTGACGAAATAACATGTGCATAATATTGGCACAACTAAAAGCCACAAATCAAATTTAATTACATTATTACATTCATTACAGTAATAATAAGAAATATAATAAAAATAATCGTTATCTACTATCACAGTGCTTAAAATTTTTGAAACTTTAAATTGAAAATTATTGATTAGTCTTTATCGAACAAAATTAACCATTTTTTATTAAAATCAATTATGCAATCAAACCTTAATTCGCAAAATGTGCCTTATATTGACAATAAAATAGTTGAAATATTTTATGAAAAGACGTTTTCAAACGAACCAATAAACTTTTTAAGTATTATTAAAAATATATATACATATGTAATGAATGTATGTTATTTTCAGAGAAGACATGGGGATCGAGTAAGTATCTATAAGTTGGAGAGCTAGTGTACCTTTGATTAAACGGTATGTAAAATTATAAAATTCATGTAGTGACATTTGGTGCTAAAGAAAATTGGTTACCTTAAAGTTTTCCTGTTAACTCAAATTAGCCGTGCTTTAATCAAAGCACGTTGTACGTTAGGGGTAATCGTACCTGATAAAGTCTCAGACGTGGCCTTATCAAAATTGAAAGTTTGTAGAGCATTTAAAAATTACGTGAAACCGATTAAGATGGCCGAATACTTTAATAAACTGCTGGAGTTAATGTTCTTTATAACAGTATATCACATTTATTTTATTTAGTCAGCTCTCTTAAAAGATCCGTCTGAGAAGGTTTCGACTGCGCATTTCTCAAAATTCTATTCGGCTTTTTGTAATTGGTCAATATCGAATAGTATGCTTATCATTGCGTTTTCGGTTTGTAAAACTTACTTTTTGTCCACTATGATCTGTACGAATGTTATTAATAATTGATGTTTTTGAAATACAGAAGCAGCAAAACTTTTTAAATCAACGCAATGCAATCTATATATTGTAGCTAACAAAATAATTGCGTGATTCAATTATACAGCTAGCGCCATCTCTTTTTATAATGACAAACTAAATATTGTGTCATTAAATTATGACATTATGTATGACGTTAACAGAAGTAATATAATTTGGAAATTTAAAATTTGACATTAAAACTGTTTCCAAATGCTTAAAAGTATTTATTACAATTAATTTGGCGATAAGATAACAGCCTAATTACAATTAATAGTTAAATCTTATTATTTCTATAAAAAAGTCGGTTTAAAATTATTCTAAATATGAAAAGATCTCTTATAAATATATTAATGTGTGTTTACGTTGCTTATAAGGACTTGGTAAGAACGCCGCTTAGATAGTTATTATTTCTGATCGTAGATGGCTTGGTCTAATTAACCGACTTTAAAAAAAGAGCAGGTCCTCAATTCGTCTTAAACTTTCACCGATTACTCGAAAACGGTTTGACCCATTTAATTCATTATATTTTTGTTTGGAAGGGTACATTTGGTCATTAGTTTCGTAAAATTTTCATCAAAATCATTTTAGTAGTTTGGTTTTAAATTCAAAATAATTAGAAAAAGTATGTCATTGGAGAAAACGAAATCACATATTTAGTTTTTGAAGTCAGTTTCAGTTTTTTTTTTCAAAAGTTTTGTTTGTTTACATTCCTTTTGTTTATTATTTCCTAAGTTTGTGTGGAACCCTCGGTGCGCGAATTCTCGAGACTCGCACTTGACCGGTTCTTATTTTTAAATTGATTAATTTCAAAACGGCGGAAATTTTCTTCCGACACGCTGAATCTGACATCGTTACATTGTCGGTACCTATGTACGCCTCTTAGAATGTATTTATTTCACTCTACTTTAATATATATGTATATATATAATACACTAAAAATACGAAAAAGTTATTTTAAATATTCTTAAAATATATCAACAATATTTTTATGATGTAAAAATATATATTTTTATTTAAATTGTCAGGTTATTTTGGATACATCATTGTACGATGCAAAGGTTAGCCGTTGTGGGCGTTTTGTAAAACTAACGTTACATTTTCCCGTTTGGTCCAATGACTATTACGGAGTGTATCGAGCCTTAACTACACAGAAATCAACAAACGATAGATATGCTCACAATTTTTTATCTTTGAGTAAGTTTATTTTTAATACTTTTTTATCTTAGGAAATCTAGCTTTAGTAAGCTACAGCCCATGTAAGGGCTGGTTTATCCAACGAGAAGACCACACTCTCACAGATAATGTATTTTAAGTGCTTACCTAGTGTAGTTCATTTTCCTGCCTTAAGTCAGAAAGCCGAAAAACCTTGATTCTGGAGGTCCTTGTCTTTGGAGGTAAAAGCCTCCTATGTCTATTTATCTAATAAATTGACAAAGCATTTGAGGTTTCTCTTTGACTGGAAAATGTATTGATGGGTGGTGGTAATCACATAACAATAGGTGCTCGTTTGTCTGCTATTTCTGTAAAAAGATCTTAGGAACGATAGGACTTGTTTATTTTAATAAATTACTGGCCGTGTACCTGACATTTTTCGTTTCAATTTTTTGCACCACTTTTCAAACATTTCCTTTTGCACAACTAAAAGCCATTACCCAAATAAATTGAATTGAATTGAACGTTTCCTTTGTTTAAACCTCGTCCAGACAATTACAATGACAATAAAAAAGTCAATAAGTTGCAACCGTTCTGAAGTACGTTTGGCAATTGATTTAAGTATCAAAAAGTTATGACTTTTTTTTAATTACTATTATGTCTTTTAGTTCCAAGTACAGTGAAAGTAGAGCCTCGGTCGATGGAAGTATTTCGTGGACAGAGACTAAACTCTACTACTGTACCATACCGTTGCAAACGATGTCGAGTCGACTCTGTCGTGCTGCGCGCAGTTGACAGCAGCGTGCATACGTTGGACACATCGAAATATCGTGTCAGAGATTATACTGACAGGTAATCGAAATATTAATCTTAAATCTTTAAAACATACTAAACTATATAAGATTATTTGGACGGTAAAGAAGCGTATATCTATTGTGCGTTGATTTTCTAACAGGACATCAAAAATAAATTGTAATAATAAAAACTTTTTGAAAAAAACAAATCAACTTCGAAACCGAAACAAGTATACTAAAAGTAAAAAATAAATATTTTCTACAATATTTTGAAGTCGGTGCCAAGTAAAAGGTTCGAAGTCGGAGCCAAGTATAAAGCTTTTACGTGTTATTTACTGGCGCCGACTTCAAAATGTCGTAGAAAATATTTATTTTTTACTTTATTTCTAACAATTTATCGGCCAAGCGATGATCGCATATTCAAACTCCGGCTAATACCACTGAGTTTGCAAGTGATAAATTTGTGTTTAAATTCATTGTGAGCTCGGCAGTGATGGAAAACAGCGTGAGGAAACTTGCATGTGCCGGGAGAAATTCTGACACATGTATAAAGCATGTACACATTTTTTACAGGCGTGTTACTTTACTTTTTCTATTCAATAACTACGTGAAAAATTAAATATAACTTTTCTAAAGCATAAAACGTTGCAATAAATGAAAATATAAGAAATCACAAACTTTAGTAGTTAATAGTAAAAGATGTATCTATTTTATTCCAGAGAAGGAAAACGGTGCGTACAATTTTTTTTACAGATTTTAAATTTTTTTAGATAGTTATATCACTTTTAATATATTTTTACTGTTTTAGTCAGTATTTATTAGAAATAGAAGTTGATGGAACAACGTCTCAGGATATCGGCGATTACTTTGTTAATATGGTGAACGAAGATGGCTTAGAAGAAAAATTAAGAGTTTTGACTGTTTTATGTAAGTAATATATAATACTTGTAAACAGTACGTCAAAATTCTTTACACTTTTTAAAATTCATATAATGGTACTATTGGTTCATTATCATTACGACTTAGGATGTCATATACTTTATAGAATGAGATAACCAAATGAAACTCTTAAATAATGAAATGTGTCGATCGCTTCATCATTGGTAACATCAAATAATTACATTTAGATTGTTATTTTTTTTACAGCTCCAGGTAAGAGAGCACTATGACAAATTATATATATCATAGTAAGATGCTTGTGACTTCGTGAGAAACAATTGTGTTAAGTACATATTTAATATGAACAAAAAATCAATAACAATAACGAACCTTATTCTTTTGACGTTATGTTGGGCTATGAGCTTATAAAGTTCAAAGTATTTTCAACTACTTTTTCCTCAAACATTTTTTTTTTGGTAAATTACATATTTATTCCACGAAAATGTACATTTTTAATTTTAATTTTTATTTTCAGAAATAGGTAAAGTTACATTTTTATTAGATGAAAACCATGAGGATTATTACAAATAATATAAAATTTTGTTTTCATAGTCTGTTTTTAATCATTCTTTTTTTTTTTAATTAACGATTTATTTTACAGATACTAGTAAATATACTTTTAATTATTTTTATACCATACCATTATTAAAAAAAAAACTTAAGTATATACAATTCTTCATATTTTTTAAGATTTTTTTAATGCATTAAGTTTCTCTTTTTAGGCAACGGTAAGTTACTTAATTGAAAGAATTATTTATTGCACTATTTATAGATAAAATTGACATATACATATTTTGCATTAAGCATTGGAACGCGCCTTACACGACATTTCCCCTCAGCAAATCTTATGACCAAATGATCTAGCATCAGCTCGTAATCATCGCTCAGGAATTAATTTTCGAAAATATCAAAATCGTTTTCATTGTACGGATCTCCGTAAAAAATGCCAATGTGTACAATTAGCCATTGCAAGAAGAGGTCAAACATATATAATCTTCAAAAAGTTACATTTCTTACGTAATTATTTTTGACATACTTAATTCACTATTTCTATTTAAATTACCATTAATTATTATCATAAAAAATATTTGGAATCCTGACCAATGGATTAGTCGAGTACAAAGCAATCGAATCGGTGCTGTGACATTCTCATACAATTTTATTCCTTATGTCGTTACAAGAAAGGTTTAAATTGCAAGTCAATATTTTAAAAAAAAATACAAAAAGAATATAGTCTAATGTATAAGCTTATATACAAGTGAGATTTGTAAATATAAATAAAATTGAAACTTACTCCCTTTTAGACCTTTGCCTTTGTGACTTTTAAACTTAATACGTAGATTCCAAATTTAAATGACGACGTTAAATTACGTCTGATATCGTAGTGAGAAGGTTTACAATATTGGAACTTATTGTTCACTATTTAGATTTAGATTCGAAGTTTAAATAATTTATTTAACTGTTATGCTATTTTGGCCTTATTAATATTAAATCATTTGTTTGCAATTTGAAACCCTATTCTGTAGAGCAAGATAAATATTTTATTTTCTCAAAAGTATACCGAGACTGTTTACTAATATTTTTGTGTTGCGATGATGTCGATTAACCCGTTTTTATTACCATCGAAAAAATATAATTTTATATTTTTAAATAAAAAGTAATATAAAAATTAAGCGTAACTATATGCCCTGAGTCCCGTCCTTTTTCGTAAAAAGTTTTAGAGATGTGGTAAAATATATGAAGAAAGTATGTATAGTACTTTTTTCAATTATCTGTATGTGTTATTCAATGTTCTTTAATGAAAATGAAAATTAATAAATATAATGAGTCTAATAAATATATGACTTTTTTGAGATATTATTAAATCGATAAAGAATATATTTAAAGCTTGATGTATTAAAACACTAACGGTTTTTAACAGTTTGCGTCATAAAGTAGAATCAAAATTATCGATAAAAGATATTTTAGGAAAAAAACTGATGTGAAAAACCAACCGTCAAATTTACAAATTTAGTGTATCTACTCTATTGGCTACTTGTATGTTGACGTGTTGACCTATTCGTGTGCCTATTGTTTACTAATATTGATATTTTCTTATTTATGCTAAATAGAAATTTGTAACAAATTTATAATAATGGAAGGTGTAAAAAATCATGTGAATAAAAATTCCTTCTTATTTAATCATTAAAAAATAGTAATATATGTAAATTTCAATTTATTTCTTAATTATATTTAACGAAATCATTATTTCTGATTTTTTATTCACTAATTTTTTTATATCTTTTTATTTTTTTTTGATTGATAAGATTTTTGCCTTTATAATATTTTTTTTCTGAAAAATATATCATTAAAAGTGAAACTATTATTATATCGAACATGAACCTAAATTCTTTTACACTTTTGTTTTAATAGTAATTACTCAATAATTTTCAGCAATAAGCATTAGTCGTTTAACCGGCGCATATGAAGTTGGTAAATCCGTGGAAAACACTATAAGCTATTCCTGCGACGGTTGTGTTCTCTCCGACGTCCTTTGCAACGGAGAGAGTTTGCTCTCTACCGACAAAGTGACCGTTACAGCGGCGAAAAGTACAATTACTTTTAATTTTCCTAGGTATTAAACTTTTTATAAAGTTCAATTAAAGAAATTAATGATGTTATTTTATCTTTATAAATAATAATAACGCATCACACACATCACACTCAACGGCCCCCATTAAGATATCATGACCTTGTGTCGGGGGTCCGGAAACACTCACAACACTAACACAAACACCCAGACCACGACAAACATCTGCATGGCGAATACACACGTTTGCCGTGAGCGGGGATCGAACCCGCGACCGTTAGCGACCATTGTGCCAACCCGTCTGTCAAATAATGATTGTAATATATATTTTATAGTAAAATTATACACGTATTCTGTCAACTATTCGTATTTGGTAACAATGTTTGTAAGTTTGTCTTACAAATATGTGTTTTCCAAACCCTTCGGATTATGATGAAACTTTTTAGAGTGTTCTGAGGACGCCTACGTTCCTGGGTTCCTGGCCCAAAACATCTATGTTTAGGTCACATTGCAACGCATAGCGAGTTTAGCTAATCCGGAGGAAATTTTCGAAACTATAATAGTTTCGAAAATGTCCTATAATACTGATAGAATGTTACACTATCCTTTCAATTACCTTTGTGTCATTGTTATAAAAGTTCATTTTCACCAGTGATATTAATTTCTTAACAGAATAATAGTAATAATAGTAACAGAGTAATGGTCGACGGATGAATTGAACGTTCAAGTTTTTAATTAATTATAGGTTCGAGGATA
This sequence comes from Hypolimnas misippus, assembly GCA_037950945.1. NCBI lineage: Eukaryota > Metazoa > Arthropoda > Insecta > Lepidoptera > Nymphalidae > Hypolimnas > Hypolimnas misippus. The sequence continues at coordinate 5,530,981 of JBBEEQ010000019.1, forward strand.
TTGATTCCTGTGTATACATGGGAGCTTTTAAGGAAAATGGTACAATGCTTATGAAAGTTTTGGCTGTTATCGAGAGTGAGTATTCTTTTAATAAAGTGTTCTCATATTAAACTTAATCTCAAATAATAATTATTGTATTTTAATGTTTTATTGTATTTATGGTTTTTTAGACAGTTGTAAGTACGCTGTTTTATAATATTATTTTTTATATTTGTAAAAAGTGACCAATAAACCTGTTAATAATTTGATATAAAATATATAATTTTAGTACTTTAATTAATTAATGATGTGTCTGAAAATATACTGACACTGTAATTTAAATAATTTAGTTATTACAGTTTATTAATTTACGATTTCAGCGCCTGGTAAATATTTATTTTAATTTTCAATATTTTCAACAAAAACTTGAGTAGATATATGAAATTGATTTTTATAATGAAAAGCGTTTTCAAATAAACATGGAAAAATTTTATTAATTTAATTAATATTCACAATATACATTAAACAGCTTTAAATGAAGTTTTATTTTTACATTTTTATTTTTTTTTGTGTAAATACGATTATAATCGGAAATGATAAATATGAAATCAAATAATCGTAGTAGCAAAATCACAAATAAACAATTTAGTTCAAATATAGAAAAGGCGTTTAGATAAATGGTTCGAATAAATAAATATAAAGTAAATCAAAATTAGCTAAAGAAAATATATATGGCTTAGATGAGGTCTACAATGTTTTGTAAAAAATAATCCTTTTTTTATTTTTTTGTATTAATTAAGATGTAAATAGTTTAATAAATAAATTCAAAGTATTTTTCTAATTATTCACATATTTAAATATGTTTTTGTTTCAATACCTAGCTTTAAAAGATTAATATTAGCCATTATTTTACACACAGTTTAATCAAATATTACTCAAATTTCTTATAATTGTCATATTTTATTATTATTATCATATTTCGTATTCCTTTGTTATTTATCTATAATTCGAATGAATTAATTTTGTTTTAATATTTTTAGCCGTTACATTACCTCAATTGGAAATTATAAATCCGCCAAATGAAGGAGAACAGTTCGAATACGAAGTACCATATAATTGTAACGGTTGTATAGTTGAAAAGGTAAGTAAATATCTTAAAATAAAATAATAAATAATTATTCTTTCCATAGAAAACTTATAAAAATAGTCCCTCCTTTAAGGCCAAAACGTGTTATAATGTCGCACCGTAGAAAATCACGTCACGATCGTCGATCGTAATTTTTTGTTTGATTTTGAATCAATAATCATATAATCGTGACGTGACGAGATGTTACTGGTTTTTACAAGCTTTTATTTAACTTGTAATGTATGTTTGTATGTATGAAACTATGTTTTTTCGGGTGGAATCTTGCAACTCAATTTTGGAGGAGACGGATTCAACCGATTTAGGTGAATTTTTATATACGTTGAATTTAGATGTCGATGCATAGTGAAGTCACCCTAAATTCAACATGGCGAAACACCTAAGAAGTTGCGTACAAGTTATTTTTAATGAATTCTACTATACACGTCGTTGATCTTTACGACGCGTAACGTTTCATGGCATCGTAACGTGCCACGACACGATGTCGCATTGTGTTTATATATTGTAATCTTAATAGTTACAATAATAAATTATCTGTATTTTACAGGTGTACGTTAATGGTATACCTCTAGAAAATTCTTTTAGAAGAAATTCTGTTGGCTCGATAGCATTTTTTCTGGTAAGTTATTATTATTTGCTTTAAATTAATAATTTGATAGTAAACTTAAATGTTTATTCAAAAGGGATTTGTAAGAGATAGAATGAAATTTGCATTCTAATGGTCATTTACGAGTACATATGTTTGTTTATTGGATAACATAAAATACATTAGTCGTATTGTACAATACATATTTCTTATGTCTTACACGTTGCTTTATAATTTTATGTGGATAAAGGGCGAATTTAAATTCTTTTTTAAGAATTTTTACTAAGAATTATTATATAAAATTAACTAATGTGTGTAACATTTATTTTTAGGTTACACCAACAGCAATCACAATTCGTATAACTGAATACACGTCCACCTACGAAGGAGTTTACCAAGCAGTTTTCGTTGTGGACGAGGAAAAGATCACTAAGACTATTATGGAGATTCAGTGTGTAGTTTTTATGCAAAAATATATTTTATTAAAGAATTAGATAAATACAGAATAATTGCATCATAACAATTTTGAGACCAAAACCTGGTAAAATGCAATATTTATTATTTTTGTAACCACAGATTTGTTAAAAATATTTTATGAAAATACTTAAAGGCACAGATAATACAAAGATATCTCATTTACTTTTTCGTTAATTATATTAAGATAATATTTTACGAAAATAATACGTAATATGTGTCAGATATTAAATATACATACACAATTATATGTAGCAGACTTTCATGAAACCGATTTGTTTTGTTTTATAATGATCTTATTTTTTTATTTCAGTTTTGGGCCTGAGGAACAGCCAGATGATAAATTTGTAGCTTCGAGTGAAAATTCTGTTTCCGATTCTTATTATCACTTTATGATAGTGGTGACCGAATCGCAAACACGTACGTTCTCCGTTAATAATTAGTAATAACTGGTCAAGTGCGAGTAGGACTCGCGCACCGAGGGTTCCGTACAAACTTATAGAAATCTATATAAGACTAACCCATCTACGCCATTTGTGGTCTTCATCATCAGTTCCAACATAAGTTACTATCAAAAATACCTAAATCGGTATACGCTTGCCTAAAATATTTGAGGAGTTCCCTCAATTTCTCCAGGATCCCATCATCTGATCCTGACCTGAAGACATTGGGACCACCTTGGAAGTATACCTTTTCAAACAAAAAAAAAAATTTGAAAATCGGTACCGGTAAATTTGGTAATCGGTAGTGTTTGTAAAATTGTTTTTTTTTACCATGGTCAACTTCTATGTTAATTTGTTACAAGTACATATAATTTTAATTCTAAAATTAATATATTTTCCGCTTGATCAATTTACAACTTGATACATTTACGCGTTCCTGAGAAAAAGGTTGAAAGACAGACGTACAGACTGACAGAAACACGAACAGAAATTTACAGTTTTCGGATTTTTTCCTTTATGTATACTAAAGGACCTTGCTCCTGGCCAAATTTCATAATGCTTGGTCAATGGGAAGTACCCTATAGGTTTTGATTCCCTTGCGAAAACGTTAAAAACGCTATCATACTTAAAATATGTGATATAAATGACCGTATCTTTTGATTGCGTTAACTTAGAAGTTTGATTTTTTCACAGCTCTTAGTAATTACAACTCTGAGTACTTGACATTGACAAAAATTTGTTACCTTCACGCATTTCTGAGAAAAAGGTTAAAAGACAAACTTACAAACAGACAAACATACGTACAAAAATTTACAGTTTTCAGATTTTTTCCTTTATTTGTACCATAAGATCTTACTTCTTGCCAAATTTCATCGTGCTAGGTCAATGGGAAGTACCCTATAGGTTTTGATTCCCTTGCAAAAACGCTAAAATGGTCAAAATATACGACATATTTTCCATTATCTTTTGATTGCGTTGACTTAGAACTTTAATATTTTCACGGCCGCATGTCATCGTAGACTTGAGTATATGATATTAATTTCAACATGATACGTCTATGCATTTCTGAGAAAAAAGGGTTGACATCCCGACAGACAGACAGACAGACAGACAGACAGACAGACAGACAGACAGACAGACAGACAGACAGACAGACAGACGGACAACAAAGTGATCCTATAAGGGTTCCGTTTTTCCTTTTAAGGTACGGAACCCTAAAAATGGCGCAAAAAGTGTTTCGTCGCAGATTCTATCAAAGTATAAAAAATATTAATGAAAAGCAATCGCTGTGAAATAAATCTTACAAGGAGTGGGTCGTCATCGTCGGGTCATTTTTAACAAAACTATTTAAATTTCGAATCTAAATTATAATAATACTTAATAAGTTTTAATTTTTAATCATATTCATTAATCAATAAAAAAATAATAGTTTCGTGTGGAGTGTCTGTCGCCTACGTCATGCTGCTATTTATTGTGTTTCTCGAGACTATTTTTTTAAGATTGCCTTGCAAAATAACTGGTCAAGTGCGAGTAGGACTCGCGCACCGAGGGTTCCGTACAAACTTATAGAAATCTATATAAGACTAACCCATCTACGCCATTTGTGGTCTTAATCATCAGTTCCAACATAAGTTACTATCAAAAATACCTAAATCGGTATACGCTTGCCTAAAATATTTGAGGAGTTCCCTCAATTTCTCCAGGATCCCATCATCTGATCCTGACCTGAAGACATTGGGACCACCTTGGAAGTATACCTTTTCAAACAAAAAAAAATTTGAAAATCGGTACCGGTAAATTTGGTAATCGGTAGTGTTTGTAAAATTGTTTTTTTTTTACCATGGTCAACTTCTATGTTAATTTGTTACAAGTACATATAATTTTAATTCTAAAATTAATATATTTTCCGCTTGATCAATTTACAACTTGATACATTTACGCGTTCCTGAGAAAAAGGTTGAAAGACAGACGTACAGACTGACAGAAACACGAACAGAAATTTACAGTTTTCGGATTTTTTCCTTTATGTATACTAAAGGACCTTGCTCCTGGCCAAATTTCATAATGCTTGGTCAATGGGAAGTACCCTATAGGTTTTGATTCCCTTGCGAAAACGTTAAAAACGCTATCATACTTAAAATATGTGATATAAATGACCGTATCTTTTGATTGCGTTAACTTAGAAGTTTGATTTTTTCACAGCTCTTAGTAATTACAACTCTGAGTACTTGACATTGACAAAAATTTGTTACCTTCACGCATTTCTGAGAAAAAGGTTAAAAGACAAACTTACAAACAGACAAACATACGTACAAAAATTTACAGTTTTCAGATTTTTTCCTTTATTTGTACCATAAGATCTTACTTCTTGCCAAATTTCATCGTGCTAGGTCAATGGGAAGTACCCTATAGGTTTTGATTCCCTTGCAAAAACGCTAAAATGGTCAAAATATACGACATATTTTCCATTATCTTTTGATTGCGTTGACTTAGAACTTTAATATTTTCACGGCCGCATGTCATCTTAGACTTGAGTATATGATATTAATTTCAACATGATACGTCTATGCATTTCTGAGAAAAAAGGGTTGACATCCCGACAGACAGACAGACAGACAGACAGACAGACAGACAGACAGACAGACAGACAGACAGACAGACAGACAGACGGACAACAAAGTGATCCTATAAGGGTTCCGTTTTTCCTTTTAAGGTACGGAACCCTAAAAATGGCGCAAAAAGTGTTTCGTCGCAGATTCTATCAAAGTATAAAAAATATTAATGAAAAGCAATCGCTGTGAAATAAATCTTACAAGGAGTGGGTCGTCATCGTCGGGTCATTTTTAACAAAACTATTTAAATTTCGAATCTAAATTATAATAATACTTAATAAGTTTTAATTTTTAATCATATTCATTAATCAATAAAAAAATAATAGTTTCGTGTGGAGTGTCTGTCGCCTACGTCATGCTGCTATTTATTGTGTTTCTCGAGACTATTTTTTTAAGATTGCCTTGCAAAATAACTGGTCAAGTGCGAGTAGGACTCGCGCACCGAGGGTTCCGTACAAACTTATAGAAATCTATATAAGACTAACCCATCTACGCCATTTGTGGTCTTCATCATCAGTTCCAACATAAGTTACTATCAAAAATACCTAAATCGGTATACGCTTGCCTAAAATATTTGAGGAGTTCCCTCAATTTCTCCAGGATCCCATCATCTGATCCTGACCTGAAGACATTGGGACCACCTTGGAAGTATACCTTTTCAAACAAAAAAAAAAATTTGAAAATCGGTACCGGTAAATTTGGTAATCGGTAGTGTTTGTAAAATTGTTTTTTTTTACCATGGTCAACTTCTATGTTAATTTGTTACAAGTACATATAATTTTAATTCTAAAATTAATATATTTTCCGCTTGATCAATTTACAACTTGATACATTTACGCGTTCCTGAGAAAAAGGTTGAAAGACAGACGTACAGACTGACAGAAACACGAACAGAAATTTACAGTTTTCGGATTTTTTCCTTTATGTATACTAAAGGACCTTGCTCCTGGCCAAATTTCATAATGCTTGGTCAATGGGAAGTACCCTATAGGTTTTGATTCCCTTGCGAAAACGTTAAAAACGCTATCATACTTAAAATATGTGATATAAATGACCGTATCTTTTGATTGCGTTAACTTAGAAGTTTGATTTTTTCACAGCTCTTAGTAATTACAACTCTGAGTACTTGACATTGACAAAAATTTGTTACCTTCACGCATTTCTGAGAAAAAGGTTAAAAGACAAACTTACAAACAGACAAACATACGTACAAAAATTTACAGTTTTCAGATTTTTTCCTTTATTTGTACCATAAGATCTTACTTCTTGCCAAATTTCATCGTGCTAGGTCAATGGGAAGTACCCTATAGGTTTTGATTCCCTTGCAAAAACGCTAAAATGGTCAAAATATACGACATATTTTCCATTATCTTTTGATTGCGTTGACTTAGAACTTTAATATTTTCACGGCCGCATGTCATCGTAGACTTGAGTATATGATATTAATTTCAACATGATACGTCTATGCATTTCTGAGAAAAAAGGGTTGACATCCCGACAGACAGACAGACAGACAGACAGACAGACAGACAGACAGACAGACAGACAGACAGACGGACAACAAAGTGATCCTATAAGGGTTCCGTTTTTCCTTTTAAGGTACGGAACCCTAAAAAATGAAACTTTCTATATTAGGATGTCACAGCACCGATTCTATTATTTTGTACTCGACTGAGCTATTGATCATGTTCTGGAAGATTATTTATGGTGATATGTAATGGTGATACTAATAGAAATAATGAATTAATTATGTCAAAAATACTTACATATGACGAGTATCTCCATCTTTTTGAAGATTAGATATGTTTGACTGCTGTTATTGGTTAATTGTACAGATTGACATTGTTACGGAGCTCCATAGACAATTAAAACTTTTTTGATTGGGCTTAAATTCAACTTGTGGGTTGCTTTTTTAATTGCCGTAGGGTTTTTTGTTTATATAAGGGAAAATATAATATATATGACGTGATTTAATGTTGCTGATTGACAACGATTTAATAGCTGCAAATCTCAAAAGTGGACGGCCAGCGACTTTGCATAATATTTAGCTTTTTTGTTGTAGGAGCTAAAATCATGCTTAGCATGTCTTTTTTAGATATTGTACGTTATTTTATCAACGACTCATACATATGTAGGAAATAAATAATGATAAGTCGTTATTATATGAAAACAAAAGGTTTAGGCCGCCAGCGCATCGCCGTCTAGTCACTTTAGTGTCGTAAGCGTTAGGCTATAATTTTTATTTATTTTTTTCAGAACCAAAAACATCATCTACAGAAGCAACTGATACCCCAAATGAAACTACATCATCTACAGAAGTAATTGATACCCCAAAAGAAACAAAATCATCTACAGAAGTAACTGATACCCCAAATGAAACACCATCATCTACAGAAGCAACTGATACCCCAAAAGAAACACCATCATCTACAGAAGCAACTGATACCCCAAAAGAAACACCATCACATACAAAGTGAAACAAAAACAAACACAAATTAGTCAACGGCGGCATCGAAAAGGTCAGATTTAAGGGTTCCCTATTCAAAGGGTGCCACCGGGACCCGTTCCTAAATCTACATCATCAATCTGTCTTACTCTGTTTGTGTATGTTCGACATTTAAAGGGTGTCTTTTAAAGTTAAAGATACTACTAGCTGCAGATCGCGGTTTCAATTGCTTTTATGGTTACTGCTTAATATAGCCTATAAGCTTCCTCAATAAGCGGGCTTTTTAACGCAAAAAGAATTTTTTAAATAGGATCAGTAGTGTTAGAGATTACCCCCTACATACAATCTTACGAACAAACTATACCGCTTTGAAAAAATAATATAGATTATGGCGGATATCTTAAGGAATACTAGAATCCGACCTGGCGCGAGGTGGATGTCAATGATACGGAACCTTTGGTGCTTGAGTTCGATTCGCGTTTTACTATTTTTGTTTTGATTGCCTAGCATTTACACACCTGCCTGATGTTTGCATACAGGTTTAATTAAAGTTATAACATTAAGTGTAATTGAAACATTATTGTTACCAAGAGTATTTAATTAAAAACATAAGTAACATATATTTTAAACTAAAGTCAATCGAAAATTAATTCAAATGTATTTTATTACGATAATAAATGAAGTGGATAGTAGATGAACATTTTTCAAAATAAGAGCAATATTTGTTGCAAAAAAGTTGCTCAGAAAGTAGTCTTTTTCTATGATAATGATTGCATACTAACCGGACTGCCCCAGAAAGAGAGAACTTGTATGCATGTCTGTGTCTTAAATAATTAGGGCGTTAAAAGTGAAATATCTTAGACGGTGATTTTATATAACGATCGATATGTTATAAACTCATTTTGTCACCCAGAATGCTAATCACTTTGGACGACGTTGCCTAGCAACCAGCTAGCGAATAAGTATGTCAGGCGTAAGTGTCTTTGAGCCAACAAGTCAATTAATGAGCTGGTCAAAGTTGGAAATAGGTATAGATTTTATTAACGTCAAATACTATGAACGTAACATATCTATATTTATAAAAGGTCATTGTTCTTAGATGTAATGACGTTGTTTTATAATAAGATGAAAATCAGCAATGCTGATTGATATTACTTTCTCTATTAACTAGTCATCAATCTTGAAAAAATCTACATTTGGTTTTTCGAAGACTCCGTTATATGCTAGTTAAGTGATAAAATACAGTAAAAAGGAAAAAAAAATAATTTATTCCGTTTAGTGATTTCATTTTCTGCATATTTTTAAAAGTCAAATGAACGAGAAATCGTTTGCTTTTGTATCTATTTGAGGTTAGTAAAAATATTATTGTTAAGTTTTGCGAACAAACAAAATAATTGCGAATTATTAATATAGTAGAAAGAGAAAGTTTATAATAATATTTTGTTTTTCAACAGCTAATTTCATCGCAAGACTTCGTAAGGAACCGCTGCATTCTATGAATAATAAACTATTTACTTTATTCTGTATTTTACTTATATGTAAACCCTTTATGTATAGCAAAATTAGAATTCCGACTATGTATGAATTCTTATTAAACGATATTAAACATGCCATTAAAAGAAATGATTGAAAATAAGACAGTAATACATACATTATATTTAATGCTATTTGAAAAGTTTATTTTATTTATTAAAAACTTACCTAATATCTAGATGTTCTATTCGTTCAGATATTATTTTATAATTCCTTCTGAAAATATTTGTAAATATATTTTTTGTCTGACAATTTTAAAAATAATTATTAATCTTCATTGTGGTATTTTAATTTTTAATAAAAAATAATTACTGGTACTTTCGTAGAATGAAAATACACTAACCACAAAACAACAGCAGACAAGCGATGTAAAGAAACACCTATTCAATAAACCTAATAATATTTTTCTAAAAAATTATTATGTTTATATGTTTTATTTTATTAGTCTGCGTAATAATAAAAATAGTTTAATATACTAATAACATTTTGCAAGCAATTGATCATTTCGGGACCTAATTTTGTAATACTTAATAAATAAGAAATAGAACACCTTTTTAAAAAAATATTTGCATTTTCAAAAACATAAAATAATGTACGATTTTTTTTCTTCCGCAAATTTCGAAGACTTGTATAATTTATTCAAATATTAACTATTAAAAACCAGATGTGTTCTTATACAAATTTTTGGATTGGCGAGTATAAAATAGATGTGTTTTCGATATTTTTTAACAGAAATCTACCTGTTCTGATCGAAGACTGACACAAGCTTCTTCGAGATGCAGTCAACTGTAAGTTTATAAATCAGTTAATTATTTCAAATGATCATTACAATTACAATATCCGTTAATGGTTGTATATAAATGACTTAAACAATATCGTTCGTTTAGTGAGTAATTTACTGTTTATTTTTAAGTAATATTACCTCCTAGAAAACTGCGCTATAATTATGTAAAAAAAAAATGTTAATCGCGCCCATGTACTAATTAATGCCTTTTAATTTTTTTTGCAGATATTTCTCATTTTAGCCATAGTGGCATTCACTGCAGCGAAACAATTGAATCCTGGACCACAAGCGTTTGGTGAATCATCTTCATCATCTAAAGCGAACGATAAAAGATATGCAACTCAGGAGTATTCTTTGTATTTTACACCGAGCGAAATTAAGGCTTTAAATGAAGCAAGAAATTCTGCGAAAAAAGAAGCCGAGGCTCAACCTTTGAAAGAAAATCAACAATATATTCTCCAGAGTTACAGCCAACCCGACGTAAGTGAATGGCAAAAGTATACAAAGCAATCAGCAGTTGAACAATCGAAAGTGGAAAATCAAGACTTAAATTCCCAAAACCAATTTTCGCTTAAGGCCAAACCTGTTTTTGAAAACCAAGAAGGAAGTTTTGATCCTTTCAACTTCTATCAAGAGCAACAGTCTGCGGAACAGCAAAAAAATATTCAATCAGGTGGTGATAGGAAAGAGGCCGAATGGATTCAATACAGTCCTATATCTAAAGCCCAAGAGGAATCACTTTTACATGAAGACTTACAACAGCAATGGAGTCGCATTTTAGAACACAATCGCGGTCAACTTAAGGGTCTGTCGTCTGCAGTCAATGATAAACAAAATTCCGAAGATTCAGCGGCAAACAAAGATTTATGGGCTAATAAAAATTCATGGGAAAGTAAAGATTCATCTGCAAACAAAGATTCATCTGCAAACAAAGATTCATGGAGAAACATTGAATCGTGGGCAAACAAAGATTTATGGGCCAATAAAGATTCATGGGCAAGCAAAGATTCATCATCTAACAAAGATTCATTGGCAAGCAAAGACTCATGGGTAAACTCAGAACTTTTGGCGAATAAAGATTTGTGGGCAAACAAAGATTCATGGGCAAACAAAGATTCATGGATAAATAAAGATTCCTGGGTAAACCAAGATTCATGGGCAAACAAAGATTCGTGGGCAAATAAAGATTTATGGGCAAGTAAAGATTCATCGGAAAACAAAGATTCATCGATAAACAAAGATTCATGGGCGAACGCAGAATCATTAGCAAACAAAGATTCATGGGCAAACAAGGATTTATGGGCAAACAAGGATTTATGGGCAAACAAAGATTTATGGGCCAATAAAGAATCATGGCAAAGCAAAGATTCTTCAGCCAACAAAGATTCATCGATAAACAAAGATTCATCGATAAACAAAGATTCATGGGCAAACAAAGATTTATGGGCCAATAAAGATTCGTGGGCAAACAAGGATTCATCTGTGGAGTGGAAATCTAATGCTGATGAGGAAACGAGGTCTGAAATAGAAAAAGAAATCCAATTTGCTCTTAAAAATGAAGCATTCAAATTTGGCCAAGGAAATTCTCAGGCTCAAGAACAAGCTAATATCCAATCATCACCAATATTAATTCACAAGGAAGTGAAAGTCACTAGACATCTCCCAGTTCCTGTGGTAAAGAAAGTAAAGGTGTCAGTGCCTACTCCAGTCCTTGTGCCCGTACCTGAACCCTATGAAGTAAAAGTACCTCATCCATACCCTGTACCTGTAGAAATTATCAAACACATCCCTGTGCCTGTAATAAGAAAATATTAAAATGCTATATCGATTTAAAAAAAAAAAAGGCTGATACGTATATTTTTGTAGGAAGTAAAATTGTTATTGAAATGTAAGAAATTGTTGACTATTTTATATTTTTATAGTTCATTTTGTAATAAAGAAAAAATAATAATACATATGACTTTTGAATTACTTTTTCCATATTCACCTATATTTTAATGTGCTTTACGAAACAGCAGCAAGGTAGATTAGAAATAATTTGTCTTAATTAATATAATTGTTAGTTATTTCGAATGTGTCTGTGTAACACTAAAAAATATTACAAAATCCAAACCAATATGATAAAGAGAGAGCTACTTGTTAGGTTTCGTACCTTAAAGGTAAAAACCTTATAGGATTACTTTGTTGTCTGTTGGTCTGTGGGTCAAGACTATTTTCTCAAGAACGCTAAAATTATTATCTTATACTGTGGTATGCAATAACTTGCAGCTGCAAAAAAAATCGAATTTCTATGTCACGTAAAAATACTGTCATTTATATCACATATTTCAGCGTTTTCATAAGGAAATCAAAACCTATAAGGTACTTCCCATTAGTAGCTAGCAATTTGGCATTTTTCAAAGAGTCAGATCAAATAAATGGTAGTTATATACGATTTTGCAATTACAATCAAAAAAATCAAATAAATGGTAGTTATATACGATTTTGCAATTCGTACATAAAAGAAATAGTAGATTTCGATTCGAATTCTGGAAATAAAGAAATAACGATCGCTTATCTTATTTAGCTTTTAAATACTTAAAATGTTGTCTATATAAATAAAATATTTTCTATACAAATAAAAAAATATATTATACAATTAATTGATTCTTGATTTCACTAATATAATTAGTCATTTAAAAATTAAAAATAACGTTTTGATAGCGTTAAGGGCTAATTTTTTTTGTCTTCGCGATACTAAAATTTTACAAATATTTTATTGATTGTTATTGTAAATCGCATGATGTGTGTTTATAGTATATGTTTACTCGACATTTCGTAATTCGATGTTTTAGTATAAATATGATTTGAACGCATAGTTTTGCGTAAAGATATTTAGTATCGCAGCCCCAAAAATCTAATTATTTTAGGGAAATAGACCTGTGTGATATTAAAATTTAATTTAACCGTTTTAAAATTATATGTACCTATAACAATTTAACATAGAGGTAAAATAATATTGATATTTAAATCAAATTTAGACCAAAACTGTTTCTAATTAGTTCTAACGTTTCAAGTGACAATAAACTTGGCAATAACTAAAATAAGCTAATCAAAAATAAATAATTAATCTTATTGTTGATATGACAAAATTATTCAAAATATGAAAAAAGAGATAAAATATATAAAAGTGAGCTTACGTCAGCTGTAAGTACCAAGTTTATGTAGGTATAATTTCTGACCTTAGCTTATAATTATGAGGTGGTGTAAAATTTACATTCCTACATATTTATACGGAACCCTTGATGCGTGAGTTCGATTTGCACTTAACTGGCTTATTTTTTTTTTTTGTATTTATGTGAGAAATAAACTCTGACACCACTGAATCTAATTTAAACGACTGTGACTATACCATTTGAAACTTTTATTATTTAAGATAATCGTAGGCGATATATTTAATGATATTCTATTGGGTTGTTCGGAAAATCATTTCGTTTTTATTTATGAAAATGAAAAAAGATTTTTTCATAGATAAAAAATATTTCATTAAATTATATATTGTTCATTTTGGTTCCGTATCTTTTGCAATCTGTCTGGCAGTAGCATGGTTTCAAGTTCATAAAATTATTTGTCTTTGCTGGCAAAAAACTGATCTAGTTGATTTTTGACCTCCTCATTTGAAGTAAAGGTTTTTCCATCTATAAAAGTATGTAGAGACTGAAAAAAAAAATAATATGAAGGTACCAGGTCTGGAGAATAAAGTGGATGTGGTGGAACATCCCATCCAAGCTGTAAAAGCTTTTGGCGTGTTACCAAACTTGGACGAGGTCTCCCGTTATCTTGGTGGAACTCCTTTTCTATAGATCAATTCTGGCCTTTTCTGTTTAAGCAAAACATTCAATTTATCCAGCTGATGACAGTACACTTTAGAATTGATCGTTCTATTGTCTGGTAGAAGCTCTAAAAAATCCTCCTTCAATATCCCACCAAACAGATAGCCAGACCTTTTTTGGTCGATTTTCGAAATGCTTTGAGCCGGCTCATCTTTTTTAGTCCACGATCTCTTGCGTTTCACGTTGTTGTAAATAACGCATTTCTCATCGCCAGGGATAATGCGCTTTAAAAATTGATCATTTTCATGAAATTTGAGAAGCAAATCACAGACGGTAACGCGGCGGCCAAATTTCTTTCCGTAGGAACATGAGGAACCCATATGTCGAGCTTTGAGATTAAACGTTTTAAATGACCACACATGGTCGAATTCGATAAATTTAACCTCTCAGCGATCTCACGACTTGTTATTCGCCGATTTGCATCAATTAATGCCTTTATGGTGTCTTCATCAGCTTCTATTGCCCTTCAAGAACGTAGTGAATCTTCAACATTAAAATTGCCCGATCCAAATTTTGCGACCCAGTTTTGTCACTGGCGTACTGTCAATACATCTTTCCCATACACATCGGATAATTTTTTCTTGTTTGAACAGTATTTTTACCTTTTCGATATTAGAAAACTGATGCTTAGAACCAATCAATTTTTTTCAGAAGTAAGCCCTGGTATATCAGCTGTCCAAATATATAATAAATATGCGACTTAAGTGTGAATTAGATTGACGAAAACACAATCAAAACCTGTGGTGCATAAAAACGAAATTACTTTTCGTACAACCCAATATTTAAAATTCAATTCGTGTTGTGTTCAATTTGAATATTTCTTTTAAACCAACATCCAGTAAAGGAGGAGATTCTAAATTCGTCGGTGACTTTTTCATGTACCTAATGAAAGGGTGTAAGTACTCATTGGTCCCGCAGAATTTTCATTAAAATCGATTGAATAGTATTGTTTTAAAATCAAAATAAATCTCTTTAAAATTCTTGTAATTATATCCAATATACACCAATTTCTACTTTGAATTACATACTTATGTTCATTTTGTGGTACAACGTTTTACATTATATACAATAATCTAACAAAAAGATTTGTTCAAAATATTTCAAAGATAAAAAGATTACAACTTTCTTCTTCTTAGAGCATTAAATAACAGTTTTTTTTAATTACTTTTTAATATAAATTTAATTTATTTATATCAGTTTCAGTCAATAATCAAAACTCCGTCGTCGTATGTATAATTGCTTTAACGATATAAAATCGAGTTGAGCTCGATAAAAAGGTCCCAATATATATCTACACCGAAAATCTTTTCGGATTTTTTTTTTAATTTAAAATTTTATACAATCAACGCTTGACAATCGTCCTCATTTTAAATATTTGTTCTCTAACATTTTCTTTTTTAGTCACCTGTCAGTGATATAAGGTTACGTTATCGTCGTCATAATGTAGATTATGTTGCGCCATACAGCCCTCGAAGTCTTATTTTTCGCTTAGTAAAGAAAGTATTTTATAGTATACAAAATATTTTATACAGAACAAATGGTCTTCGACGTGTTGATATGATCGCCTATGTATTATAGTAAACATTCATCAAAATCTGTTCACTATTAAAAGAGCAATATTAATACAGTAATATGATGTACTTATTTTTAATTTATGTCAGACAATAGAGTTAGAATACAGATTTGAAAAAATACCCTTATAAATTTATTTGAGTATGGTGTTCATTTTTAGCAATTATTTAATTTCATATCAAATAAGGTACCTACTTACTACATTTTTTTATTTATTTTATTTTGGAAACATACAGTAACTATTGAATACATAAAAAAAATTTTAACACAAAAAGTATTACTTAAACCTAAATTGTTTCCTATGTTAAAGAAATTCATACAATTTTTTTCCAGTTACAGTAAAGATGCAAATTATTATTATTAAAAGTTAATTTAAAAAATTTAAGTTTAACAATCTTTAAAGCTAATTTAAATTAAATTAAATCGAACTTTAAAAATAGATAGACATATTATATTGACATTGACTAAATAAAAATTATGTAAAGCAATAAATAATATAGTAAATTAAAAATAATAAATTCACACAATAATTCACACTAAATGTTATCGCTTAATACAGCCTTAATCGACTTTCTATATTTGGGGAGAGAAAGATGAAATATGTCAAATTCATTGAACAAATTGTTGAATTGCTTACTGCTTCTATAGACAAAACGGTTACTTGCGAATTTAGTTCTAGTTATCGGTAAGCTAAATGTTGGTTTGTGTCTTGAGTTGATTCTAGGACAATTAAAATTAAGATCACCAAGAAGATAGTTCGAGTCTACCAAATTGTGAAGAATTTTATACAACATGACCTGATCGCGTTCGATTCGTCTATTATAACACGATTGATATTGCTCTAATGTTTGCGGGTTACTGCACGACTTAAATTTGCAATGTTTTATGAATTTTTGTTGTATCCTTTCTATTTTATCTATATGAACTGTATACTGAGGACTCCAAACAGTAGAAGCATATTCTAAAATAGGTCTTACGAGAGATTGGTATAACAGTACAAACGTTGAAACATGCTTAAACTCCTTGGAAATCCTCAATATGAAACCAAGCATTTTGTACGCTTTAGATGAAATTTTATCTATGTGTTCAGCAAAAAGTAATTTAGA
Organism: Hypolimnas misippus; assembly: GCA_037950945.1. Lineage (NCBI taxonomy): Eukaryota > Metazoa > Arthropoda > Insecta > Lepidoptera > Nymphalidae > Hypolimnas > Hypolimnas misippus. Next base: position 5,547,532 of record JBBEEQ010000019.1, read on the forward strand.
ATCCAGGTAAACACCCAAGTCCTTTACCAATGTAGTTCTATTTAGTATCTCACCATTTAAATAGTAATCGTATTTAATAATATTTTTTTTACGACTAAATGTAATGACGTTGCACTTTTTAATATTTAAGAAAAGAGAATTAATTTTACAATAATTATATAGAGAGTTTATGTCACATTGTAGATGCTTACAGTCTTCATTATTACGTATAATTTTGAAAATTTTATTGTCATCAGCAAATAATAGAAATTTAGAATTTTTAAACACTTTATCGATATCAATTATGTAAATATTAAACAATAAGGGGCCCAAATGGGATCCTTGGGGGACTCCAGATGGTACCATACTACATGCTAATATTATATCTGCAAATATTAAACAATGTGGTTCGTTTTTCAAAATGTTATTTTAATATTAAAGATGTTCCTTTAGAAATTAGATTATATATAAATACCATACGGATGACGCGTTTTGAAATAATATTAGAAATACTCACGCATACATAACTTTACATAAGTTAAACACATAAAATGACATTTTAAAATTAAATCAGATATTTATTTACTTTTGAATTTCATCAATTCTTCCGGTGAATTATAAAATCAAAACATAATTTATTCCAAATTATCATTCAAAAGCTACATTTATTTTAGAGATTTTTTGATTTTGCCAGTATAAAATAGATATCATTTCGCTATCTTCATCAGAGTTCATCTGATCTCGTCCAGAGTAGCAGCAATCATGAATAATTTACTGCTATCTGTGAGTACAAAATATAATATATCGTGTACTATAGAAAAGTATTTTTACGACAGTTCAATATAATTAAACATTACTTTAGTATAAAGTGCTTATAATTTAGTTAATGTAGTATTAAAAACAAAAATATAAACAAAAAACACAAATAAAAACATTTTATAGGCGTGTATACTTTTAACTTCCATATGTTTTTATTTTTGTTGACGTTATTATTTTTAAATCAAAGTTCCAACAAATCAAATTGATGTGCTTTAGTCGTTATGGTTACAAATTCGATTGCATCAAGAGCTAATTACGGTATTTTTTCAGATATTTTGTGCTGTAGCCCTTGTGGCGTTTAGCAATGCAAAAGAACTAAGTGCTGGTCCACAACCAGTTGAAGACTCATCTTCAGCATCAATGCCTCAAAAACTTGATAAAAGATATGCTACGCAAGTGATTACGTTATATCTGACCCCAAGTGAAATGAAGGCTCTAACTGATAGTAAGGAGGCTGAAAACTCACAAATTCAAATACAGGAAGAAAAAGAAATGCAACAATCGAATTTCCAAAAGTACAACGAACAACAACAATTGAAAGCTTTTAATCAGTACAACAATATACCCTCCGTAGTTGAAGAACCTAAGGCAGAACTTCGTGGACTGCTGTCACATAACTCGTTTTACCCCAAAGAAGAAAAATCTATTAATGAAAATCAACAATGGAATTATGATTTTGCAAATTCGTATTCAAAGCAAAAGCCAGAGGAAGAACAGAAACAAATTATTTACTCAGACCTTATTAAAAATGAACAGCAAGGCAATTTGCGTTACCAGGAGGAAAGAAAACCTCAGCAAGAGAGTTCATTAGAAAAAGAATTTGTATGGAGACAATTTGTTCCCGAGTCTGCTATTAAAGGAAACCCAGCTTTATATGGACAGATAAAAGAGCAGGGGAATAACAACATTTTTGATCAAAACCGCGTGCAATTAAAAGCATTATCAAGTGTCCCAAGAGAGTACGAAAACATGAAAGAAGCAAACTCAGAATACAATGTGGCCAAGGTCATACAATTAAACTCTAAGAACGAAGACAAGTCTGAAATTGAAAAACAGATAGAATTAATTCTTAGACACGAACAAGCCTTTGAAGAAGAAAAACAAAGAGATCTTGCACAAGCGGAAGCGAATAAGCAGAGGCCCCCAATAATTATCCACAAAGAGATTAGTGTTGTAAAACACCTTCCGGTGCCGGTGCTGAAAAAAGTAAAAGTACCAACACCAGTCCTGGTTCCTATTCCAGAACCCTACGAGGTTAAAATCCCTCATCCTTATCCAGTACCATTTAAAGTCATCAAGCATATTCCTGTTCCTGTAGTGAGACACTACTAATGATCAAAAACCAAAAAGTCCTCAAATTTCAAAAAGGCACCTCAAGTTCATTCTTCAAAGATAAAATGTAAATTCATTCTCTGCCCTAAGATTAACGCTTCTTTCTTTATTCAAAAGCTTTATTTTTTTAAATAATTTGAATAGAATAATATTTTTTTAATTAAGTTTAAGAATTTGTTGTCTAATTTTAAGCTTTTATTATATTTTATTAAATGAAATGTATTATTTATAATTATGTTTTATTTTATGACATAATACAGTTCCAAGGTGAGTCTGTACTCATCGAAATCGAAGATTGTATTTAAGTTTGGTTCGGTAAAGCTGAAGATATTTTATTTGAAATAGGACAATCATACATAAAAAAATGTAATACCTTTTAACGAGCAATTCTTTTATACATATCATTTGAATCTCGGAAACGGGTATAGCGGTTTTCATGAAATAAACAGTATACATCCAGTATAAATATATAGCTTGCAGGGGGTTTCGGGGGCGACAATTCAATAAGTTTCATTTTTAGAAAACGTCGTTTAAAAATAAATACCTCATCCAGGCACTTATTTAAATTTATATGTGTAGACATAAATTTAAATTTCGGAAACTACTTGAAGATCCATTAAGTGGATATCCTCGCTTAGAAAGCTTACGCCCGCTGTTTTGAATACGAAATCATCTTGTTGAACATCAGGAAGGAGAAACTAAATGGTTTATTATTCGTAATCACGGAGATTGCGCAAACATCTTCTAAATTAGTAAGCAAATGATCGGTAACACTCTTCTATACAAAATTTTAATCCATATTCCTATTTAATAGATATCAAGTAATTATTTGACACAAAATAAGTAATTACAGATAGTTAATGTAAGCTATTGTATTAACTTTGTTAGAGAAATGAGCAGTCAAGTGCATGATAAACGTGTCTAATATAACGTATCAATGATGATTATTAAATCATCTTTAATACATAATATTATAGAGCATTATTAAACAAGATATTTTATAATTTTGGACTAGACAATATTTCGTGAACACTATTACGATTAATGGGTACTTACTATAAAGTTTATGTCACTTTTAAATTTTCTATTTACACAATACTGTTACGTATCAAATAGAATTTTAATTTATGATAAATGTAGTGTCATGAAACTACCATGAAATATGAATAATTACTAAAACCTGTTATAAGTTAAATTTGAATATCCACCAAGTTGCATCGCTTTGACGAATTAGAGCAATAATGAACATTACATCGCGTTATATATGGTCGTAATAGATGAATATCGAGCTTAAATTGCATAACCTTCTAGTTAAATTATCCAACTGAATAAATAAAAGTTTGTTCAAATTATAAAGGAAGAGCTTTTAATATTACTTTTTGATGTTATAAACATTTTCGTTTACTTATAACTTATTTATTATTTGGATGCTGATAAGCAATAATGTGTCAACCCGCAAAAAGTCAAATTTCGAGATATTGGTGTATTTTGATGCTGCATCACCTATTTAACATTTTTCAAAAAAATTTAAGGTCATATAAACTAAAAAAGTACGGCAAATGTTGCCTAATTAATTGTATCGAATTTCAAGTGCGTTCCATATTTTGCAATTTATACAATAATCTTAAATATTAAAAAAAACTTTTTATTAGATAATATATTAAATATATCAGTCTGCTTTTAATTCATTATACCTTTTATCAAAAAATAAAGAAAAGGTTGATATATTCTTCTTAAAACTTATTCGTTAAGAATTGTTTTAATATGTTTAGACGCCATTTTCTCAAAATGAAGTGCGTGTGGCTTGACACAGTATTGCATATCAGCGTCCATTTAGTCTACTATTGTCTACAACACACTATGTAGAAATATGCTTAGAACATAAAGAAATCATGTTACTTTGTCGTTTTGTAAGATATTTACCTACTTTTTGAGCAGCACCTAGGCGCTGTTGATAGATGATAGGTAACTTTGTATCTAACTATTTTGTTTTATCCTTGATATAAAATTAGTCCGGAATTTACATTGCTATTTTTAAATAAATAGCCTCATATTAAAATTACAATATAATGATGTTACAAAATGCTAACTAGTGAAACAATCTCATGAAAATGCTAATTTTAAAATCGAGTAAACCTTAAAACAATATTACGTAAGTTATTGGTTCACAAATTACGCATCGTGACTTTATCTAACGGCATATCAATTAGAGACAATCTATTGAGTATCGGTGAAATTATTGTGACTACCGATTTGCGCAATCCCCACCCGCTTGCTGCATACTGACTCACTTTTATGCCATTTCAAAATCTGTTATGTTCAAGGAAATGAAAACTGGACCATCTAAAGTTTGCTTAAATAATAATTAAATTGAATATATTTGTTATCTCGGTATATAATTATGTTGCTATAATGATTAAGACATAAAAAATATTCCAAAGTCTAATTGAAATTATGGTCGAAATCCGATATTATGCAACGAGATTTATATTGTTAAGCTCGACGAGTCACGAACGTAATAGCGATGTTTGAATCACCGCATGTTATTTAACTAGACACCTACTTAATATTTATTAACATAACATTGTTATGCAAATGCGTGCCCATTCTTAAAGTTTTGACACCAAAGTTACTTGTAATAAAACTTCACTTGCTATAAAAAAAATGTAACAAGTCCACGCTTTAAATTTCAAAGATTTCATTAACATGGCTTAAGATTCAATAGAGTTAAATAATGAGGTTTTGTATAGTTAAAATTCAACATTTTTATTAATATCACAATTTCACTGGGACTCAACATACGCCCTTAATTATAATCATTTTAATACTATACAGAAACAAGCAAGGACGACACACTATAAAGGAATACAATATACATATCATACATAATACAAGTGCCGACACACATTTGCCTCAACATTTACACCACTAAAAGAATTCACGGGTTATTTAATAATTTTACTTTTAACCTATGTATGTCAGGTACATTTTTATCAAATTTTGAAGCATTATTAATCACAAAGCCTCTGATCAGCATATCCTATGTGCTGTGAATTATGCTAATAGTATTCAACAGGCAAGAAGAACATCTTAAAATAATTTGAGACGGTGGAGAATTCTCCACACTGTACGCCCGTAAGGAATTATGCTAAATGCGATTAATAGTGTTCAAATTTGTAACCCTCCCCGCTGGCGCCCGAAAGAGCTTGAGCGTGTTCGGAGTAGTAATGTCCCTGGATTTCGGGCTCCTGTGCTTCAGCGTATCCCTTCAAGCCTTCGCCGCCTTCGTAACTGCCGGCGAAATGCTCAAAACCTCCCTGTTGTTCAAAACCACCATGTTGAAGACCAGCATGTTCCAAGCCACCTTGCTCTAGAGATCCGTGTTCGAGACCAGCGTGTTCGAAGCCTCCGTGACCAAGGCTGGCAGCTAAGTGCTCAGTGTCTAGTCTGTGGTCTTCCAAGACGAGACCGCCACCGTGGCTGTGCTGAGTTTCAGGGTGAATCTGTTTCAGGTTTTGCTCAGATTTTCCCTTTTCAAGAGGATGCTTCAGGAGATGGCTGTGTTCTTTTTTTACGTATACTGGAACTGGGTGGAAGTGCTCGAATTTGATAGATTGGTGTGATTTTGCGTGCTCATGTTGAACTTGATGGTGATGTCCTGACTCGCCGATAAGGCCTTGATGGTCGTAGCTCTCCGCAATTTGTGGAGCCTCCTGGTGAATAACACCTGCAGCCGCTACGGCGAAGAGTCCCAAGAAAATCTGTAAAACAAAGTAAGTTAAAGTTGATCCTTTACTTAATATTTATTTACTTTTAAACACTTTTTTACTCAAATATACCAATTATTATAAACATTTATTGTTTTTGATTTATTGAAATAATAAAATTAGCGTTTATTATTTGATAATATGTAAGAAGCTATTTCTTCTGAAATTAGCACGAGGAACCGAACTTCCTTACGTAAGAGAAAGGCTTCCTATAACAAAGTTATTACAATAGTTAACCGATATACCAGGAAGAAAGTATTCTGATTAGCGGTTCATTAACTCTACATAAATGAATATCATAAATACACTTAACAAATACAATTGACCACTAATGTTATATATTAATATATTTATCCGAATGCACTATAGATGTTATTTATAATTAATAGGATCACGATCACAATATACACATTACGCACATGGTATTTCATTGCGGTTGGTTCAGTACTGGTCACGACTCCACGAAAGGGTGGTGGGTAATGCAAGCAATTGCTATTTGCATCGCTTATATACTCAGTTTCACTGACATTCGCGTGTGTGAGTGCTCTGCTTTGATATTACGTGTACTTGGAACGGTACATTGGCATTTCGTCCGCGTCTTAAGAACAATAGGTAGAAATTTATCTAGTGATAGGAGAAAAAGTCGATCGAAGAACTTCACTATTTACATATTCACTATCATTCTTATGCTACTCCAAACATACATAACTATTAATCGCTAGTGATTTGCATTAAAGATTCATTTTGATATGCAAATTAACGATAAAAACGTATCGAGAATATATTAAATTAGTTTAATGTTACATAGTGAGGTTTATTTAAATTTAATTATAAATAAATTAGTTCATGGAATATTTATCAAAAATAGGTCAAAGTACTTCAAATTTTATATAACATTAGTGTCAAGTCTATTTAAAGCTTGTAAATTTTTAATTAATATTCCGCAAAATATTAGGGAGTAAAAACTTAAATTCTTATCATTTTATTTTTAATCGATTTAATTTTGAAAAATTTATATTCAAATGATAAGTTATAACAATCTCTGTGAAAATTGCATATTGTGTAATATTTAATTTGTTACGAAATTATTATCATAACTATCACATTAATTATGAAATTATAATAAAATATACACAATTTCACTTTAAAGTTTTAAAAACTTTTCTACGGTGGCAACCGTGTGGAATTTTCTGTGATCTACTCTTTCATTATTGCAATTCTGCGTAACCGACCTTCGAGACGGTATAGGAAACAAACGAAAGGTCCATCAAAATTGACCCATTTGCAAATACACAATACCAACATAGAAACATTTATTTCTTTAAAATATAAAACGTTCGGTTGCTCTATTTAATAGAAATATTTATAATAATCTGATCATTTATGTAAAGAGAGTATATGTTTTCAAAATGCCCTACAACGAACGAAATATATAGTTCATAATAATGTGAAATAAATGATTGACTGGTTACAATAAAAAAAAAATGCGAGACTTTGTCTCATATTTATATATAATATAATCTGTCTATACTATATTGTAAATAGGAAAGTAAATACATCTGTCTGTTACGGTTTCACGGCTAAGCCGATGAACTGATTTTAATGAAACTTAATATGGAGATACATAGCTGGATGTCAGAAAAAAAATAAACCACCTAAAATATCCTAAAAGGGTTAATTAAGACGTTAATAAACTAATTACCTCTAGTTCCAAGATATATTTACACTTATATACTCTTTTTTTTAAGATAAAAAAGTTCTTTGTAAAAACGCCTACAAAAAATAATCAAATAATTTCAATTACCTCGTTCACAATTCATTATCATTTACGACATTAACGAAAGGCTTAAGTGTTATAATAATAAAAGCGTTACGTTACATCATAATAAAATGACTACAAGCGAAATTAAGGCCGAATTTCATCAAAATTGGTTCAGTGGTTTAGGTTAGGTGTGACAGAAAACATAAAGACAGACAGAGCTACTTTCGCCTTTATAGTATGGATTAATCGTTGCGACGTAATCTTCAAAATATCAGACATTACAAAAAATGTATATTGATGCAATGGATTTTTTGGATGGTATCTATGTTAAATTACTACTTTTAGATATTTTAAGATTTTTTTTTTGTAGCCCAATATTTTGCTATAGCATTTCCTTGACAATACATTTAATCCATTCGCATATTTTACATGGGACTAGGTGACTTGTGCGAATACTTCGCATCGTTAGTAATTACTTTCGTAATAACTGTATTTTTTTTTAAAGATACCATAAATTTTAACATTTCTACTTATTTTCGTCATTAGAGCGAAAGATGATTTCCAACATAACACATCTGACATTAACTTAATTGCAGTATTGAGGCAAATATTTCATACCGCGAAAAAATGACTTTGAATAATATTTATTTTACAGATGATATATTTTATACGCAATGAATTAACATATTCCTTTGATCATAGCGGAACTAAATATTATGAAGAGGAATGTTGAAACTGTAATAAGATTTAACGACTCCGTTAACAATGAAGAGTGAATGCGCGTGTTTATTTCAAGTTAAATATTTATGACTCTTATGACTTTAAGAATAAAGCTTATTCTTAAATAAACAGTAATTCGTTTAATCGATCTTTCATTAGAAAATATCGGCGTGTCTTAAAATTAAATAAATAATGTTTAGCATATATACTCGTACCTTTAAAAAATTCATTAAAATAACAAAAATGATAATGCCTTTTAACAAAAGGAGATGTATTTTTTAATATAATTTGATTTTTTACCTAATTTTTAAAATATAGTAAAACTAACATTTGATTTGTTAACTAGCTATCTCTCCCGGTTTCACTCGCGTTAAGATTATGCTTCGCTCCCGCGAGTCGTAGCGAGATGTAATATAAGCCTATAACCTTCCTCAAAAAACGGGCTATCCAACGCAAAAAGAATTTTTCAAATCCGATCAATAGTTTCAGAGATTACCCCGTACATACAAATTTACAAATAAATTTAACCTTTTTAAAATATTAGTACAGATAGAAACTCTGTGGTCGAGTAAGAAAACTATATGTAATTATGAAGAACTCACGGCAACAGGATAGTAGGCGGCGTTAATCATAAGCTGCAATATTTTGCAACTGAAGCGAACTAATAGCCGGGTTAGGTATTTTATCGTTACCAAATAAAAACTGGCAATAATTTTCGGCCCGACATTTCGTGGTAACAAATCAATTATATGCATGTGATCAGTTTCAAAAATTGTAAATGAATTTAATTATTGTATTTGTACAATAATAACACCATCTCATACACCTTATATCTAAATGGGGCAAAAATCTCATATTTTATTCAGGAGATAAATATCTCACAACGGAATTTTTGTCGATATATTCTAGATTCCTGGTGATGTTTTACATCATTCAACATAAGTTAAGTATCAAATCAGGAGTATTGTTGAATAGGTATTTAAAAATCATTTTTAGGTTTCTCATATCGTTAGATTTCCACTCAGAATTACTCTTATGGATCTTTAACGATTTTAAGTTGGTTAGTAACAATTTTCACTTAAAGGCTCTTAGAGAAAACGGCATGGATGGTATTTATACGGTATTGTTGAGTGAAGATGGTCTTGTTACGCAGTCAGATTTTTGAGTTTCAAATTAATTCACTACATTAGTAGTCATTTATTATCGACTAGTAAATATTCAAATAAGCAAAAGTCTTATTTAATGGCGTACCAGTTAATCGGTCGGCAGTTAACTAACCGTTACGGACTCTACACAGAATACCGGAGGAATTTCGCCATCGTTCACGAATACTTTGACTACCATTCATATCTAGACCTGGCTGTCCCTTGCGGTTTCACTCGCGTTTCTGGATATTGCTTCGCTCCTATGAGTCATAGAGTGATGTAATATAGGCTAAAGCCTTCCTTAATAAATACATTATCTAACAAAAAAATAATTTTTCAATTCGTATAAGCAGTTCCTGAGATAAGTGCGTTCAAACAAACAAACTCTTCATATTTATAATATTGGAATAGATGTTAAATGTATTCAGTTATTTGATTTGATTTTTTATATATATCATATTTTGTCATGTATATATTACAATATTATAAAGCTATAGTTTGTTTGGATATTTTGAGTCACTAACTTTAGGAACTGTTACACTAAATACCAATTCAATGTTCATTGAGGAAGCTTGTTTTTTGAATTTTTCTATGATTTTTTAAGCAATTCATTAATATTGTTAATTTAGCGAATTTCGTCCATATCACCTCAGAATCAATAAATGTCGTTTGATCTTATTACCCGTTCCATACATATTGTATAAAAAATAATTCTCATCACATTTTTACGATGTTTATAGTTATTATGCTATCCGGGATAGAGATAAATCGTCGTTCTTGAAAGTAACGCGACTTTGTTTTATAGATAAGTAATATACGTGGTATGTATATCATTCGAATTTGTACATAAATAAATAAGTTATACCTACGATAATTATATTTTAAAAGTCACTCGGAGCGGGAGCGAATAGCTAGTTTTACTAAGACATTTGTTTTCAGGAAGGTAACGGACTTGTGTCCGTTGTCGATTATTTTAAGAAAAAAATATATTAAAAATATATAAAGTTTGCCTTCTCTAGTTGAATCGGAAATTGTTTACTTTTTCATTGGTTTCAATTTTGTTTTACGTAATGTTGTCTTTTTTATTTATTAATTTAAATAAATAATTTTAAAAATAAAAGTAGTCTGAGTTACTCCTTATAACATTAGCTATCTCTGAGTGAAAGTTCCGTCAAAATCTATCCAGCCGTTTCAGAGATTAGCCGGAAGAAACAGACAGACAGACAGATAAACATTTTAAAAATTGTGTTTATGATGTAAGTACAGTATATACTTTCATATGCACTTATTTCAACACACATCAAACAGTCACTTCAATTTTATTTATTTATATAGATGGAAGTCAATTATTCAGTTTTATATAATTTCTCGTTTAGTGTTTAAGCAAACTAGTTATTAACTGATCTATAGCTAGTAACAGAGTAGGTATATTAAAATTATTCTATAAATTGTATAATAAAGTTATATAAAATTTCATAAAATAAAAATCGCGGGTTCAAACGCTGGCTAGCACTGCTGTATTTTCAAGTGCTAAATTTATATTTAAATTCATCTCCAGCTCGGTGGTGAAGAAAAACATCGCGAGGAAACATGCATGTGCCAAAAGAAATTCTAACACATGTATCCGTCAACCCGCAGTGGAACAGTGTGGTGGATTAAGCTCTAAAACCTTTTTCTTAATAGGACAGGAGGCCTTTGCCCATCTGTGGGATAATTACAGGCTGTTACTTTATTTTAAATTATGTCACTCGAGATCATAGGTATTCTGGTCATATCAAAATCAGTTAAAACGTCCAAAAGTTGTGGTATAATAAAGAAATCCACATTCAATTTATATTAAAACGTACATTTTTTTGGAAACATCATATTATAATATGTAAATAAAAATTTAAAATGTCCAATTAAAAGTTTAAATCTACTCTTTTAAAAAATGTTTAAGAAAGTTAAGCAAGCGTACGTCAAATAATGATAAAATAATGGGCTTTCTACAATAAATATGTCAAAACATTTTAAATTATAAACGAAGTAACGAATATTTATGTAAATATTAATAAAACCAATTTCTCATTAATAAAAATGATGGTGAAGCTTCTGATTACAAGTGTCCCATAGTAATTTATAAATGCGAAAGTAACTCTGTCTGTCTGTGTCTTTCATTTTTACGCCTAAATTGCTGACCCAACGTTGATGAATTTTTGAATAGAGATAGATTCAACCTTGGAGAAGGACATAAGCTACTTTTTTTTTGTGTGAAGACAACGTGGAGAGGGTCATATAGGGAATGAAAGTATTACGCATATGTATATTAGTTTAATTTCATCAAAATGTATATTGTAGTGTAACCCTATAAAGATGCTAACAGAAGAATAACTCTTGTAACTAAAATGTTTTATAAAATATTACTATTTCGAATTTTCTATAATGCAATCATATAACATAATATAGTTATACATATATGTATTATTTACACTAAGTTCAATTCCATATTAATTACGTTAAATACAACATTCCGAATTGAATTGAGCTGATGCAAACAATCTTTTTGAAACACGACTTAGAAAATTACAGTACTTTTTATTATTTCTGCCTGTTTTATATTCATAATTATCTAAGAACGTGAACAAGTAAGGCAGACACTCGATATTACAGACGACATTACGTAAATCAAGCCTAAGGTTGACTAGGAAACCGTATCACACTCACCGTTTGAAATTTGAGTCCTAATGTTTCTACCTTGAGTAATATATCGATTGCAAATTTGGTATCGATGACGTTTTTGTAATAACTAAATCTTAAAAAAAGGGACCGACTTCAATAGCAAAATATTCGATTTGATGAAAATCGATTTTGTTGAAAATTGGATGAGATTAAAACTAATTAATTGGATGAGATTAAAAGTATATAACTTATTCAATAAAAAAAGAATTATCATAATCGATTACTAAGTAATGGAGTTATGAGACAAACATTAAAAATACTCTATGAATTGAGATTTGCGAACATTCCTCCTTATTGAAGTCGATTATTAAAACGGTAAAATTCAGGTTCCGTAATACTGAGTATTATGGAACCCGAATATGTTTGCCATGAACTATGTCTGCCATATTTTTTGAAAATGTGCACTGGATCCGCGTGCTAAACCGAATGAACGCTGATAAGCAATAATATGTCAAGCCACACAGACTTTTGTTTTGAGAAATTGGCATCTTAAGATATCAAACCTATTTTTAACAAATTTGTTTAAGGATCTCTATTATACCCTTTTTAATTTTTATAAAAGTTCAGTTTTCTCGCCAAAATTTTAATTAAAAATAATAATTATAAAATATTTTTATTGTGAAACGAATTACTAAATGCTTATATAATTAAAGCAGATAATGAAACGGCAGTTAATTGAAAGTGCAGACATGCATATTAAGATAAATACTTATGATAAAATAATTTATGAACTCATTGTTTACTTTTTCGCATATGCAACCGCATATTAAATATTTGACAAGCTGACGTTAAAGTTATATACAAATGATAAAGTTTGTGTGAGAGTGCAGGTTTCTTACTTTTTTTATGATGTGGATTCTTAAGTGCTTTGAATGAAATTTGAAATGGAGGTAGGTAGATAGCTCATACTCTGTCTCCGTCAGTGAAACAGCGGGGCGCAATCTAGTTATGAAGGTATTTCTCTAATCTATTCTAATACGTAAGTCTGTTTGGTTGTTACGTTTATACGCCTAAACCGCTAAACCAATTTTAATGGATTTTATTAAAGAGATAGTTTCGTCTTTGGAGACGGATTCCAAGATTGGAAACTTTTTAGACATTTCCTACTTTTTTCATTGAAAATAAAATGTATAGGGTGATATTTGAAACAGGAATTAAAGTTTATACGCAGGCGAAGTTGCAAGGATCAACTAGTTTTTATAAATTCTTGTTATTTGTAAATGGTTTTAATAATTTCACGATTCAGCAATGGTCATATATTTTGACAGGATATCTTATGATATTTCTACATTTAAGTAACCAAAGTCGTTTTAAAAACCTGATTCGCGTGACAAAATAATAATAGACTTAGATATTACATTTCGAATAAATTCAGTATAAATTTCCTGGTAGAGATAGCGGACTTTATAAAATGGGAACAGTCCCTAGAATATAAATCTACTATATGATGAAAAGACAACGTTAAACGTTTATGTAAATTAATAATGCAATTTCCTGCAGCACTTATCTCATCGAAATACTGCAGTAACAATAATAATAGAAGAAAAACTATTCTTACATAATTCGGTATGATTCTGTCCCTAAAATATAATTTTATTTTAATTTATATGGATACAACTTTGTGTGGCGAAATCCGCAACTCCTTTTTAGGCTATAATAGAGCAGAGATCATAGCGCGAACGCGCTAAGGTATGCAATTTTCATGATGGCAAACAAGATTTTTATTTTTGAGTTCTCAACGTACTCAAAAAACTAGTTTTCTTTTGTGTTATGTACAAAACATAATTATACCTACATATTTTAAAAAGTACAAGATAATTCGATAGGTATTTCCAGAAGTGAAATTAAAGAAAATCGTTTTAAGCATTAACAAATTATACAAATATAATGTAAAGTAAAAAAAAATGATAATTTCATTTTTCATTAGCGTGAGCTTCCCACGAGTCCACTTTTACCCGCGGCTTTTCTTGCGTAAAGCTGATTTCACAACGGCGCAGGGCCGGATTAAGTCTAGTAGCAGGAGATAGCAAATGCTATGGGCACCGCGGTTCAAAGAGCCCCACGCCTGTACGTAGTACAATTTTTTACGTACAATTTTGATCTTTAATGAGTGAAATATATAGGTAGCAAATTCCTTTTATTGATGATGATGATGAGATGTGAAATAGTCAGAAAGAACAAATGAAAAAATTTAATTTATATCCTAAACATTAACTGTCATACTACAAAAAACGCATTAAAACCATGTTCAACACGTGTTTAGCTAAACAATGTTTAAAAATTAAACATTGCTTAAAATATTATATAAATTGCTTAACAGCGAATAAACTCATAAAACAACTTATTGATAAAATGTTATAGGTACGTTACATTTGACAGCTGAAATAGTTTTTAGACATCTATTAAACTCACTCAAACGTATGTTAATCTGTATCTAAAGCATGTTTAACTCAAAATTGTGCTTAGATGCGGATTTGTAGTACGGATTTTTTTTAAACAGGCGTTGAACATCTGTTTAAATCTTTTGTAAGGCAGTAACTTTTGATACGGGCCCCGCGCAGGCTTAATTCGGCACAGCAATGATGGTAAGGCACTATGGATAAGAATTGTGAAGATTAAAATTATATATATATATATATATATATATATATATATATATATATATATATATATATATATATATATATATATATATATATATATATATATATATTTAATCGCATTTCGCCTATCCTTTGGTGTGAAAGGTCTCTGTGAAGATTATACGACGCGAACGAATGATTTGTTGATGAAGAATCGAAAGATTTGTTGTTACAACAAGAAGCTACTGATTTATAGCGATATACCTAATATCGCTGTTTTATTAGTGTATTTATTAATTTAGGAAACTCATACATAAATTTCTCACCAGCCATCAAGGTCACAGGGGGTTCTTCTGTCCAATACTGCCTTGTGATTACATTTATATTATTAAACGTTCTCCTATACCTAATTGACTTTTTTTTATTTCACAACATTATTTTTAATGTAAAGAGAATAAAATTCATGTTAGCTGTCGAGTTCTAATAATAATACTATTCTGATTATGCTATCCATTTTTACAATTCCTATTAAGTAACAATGTTCGCACAAATTATAAGTGATTTTCTAGCACTCGATAAGTATGACGTGACGAGATTTTGATTCGTTGGGTAACAGACTTGTAACGACTCCGATCTCTAGTGATTTACATATTATAGTTATCATTTAAATTCTGATCAAAATTAAAATTTCAAAAAATCCACTAAAATCTATACGTACCAATTTTGATTTTTGTGGATTTTTTTCATAATATTATTTTTTTCAAGCGTACGGGACGATACTATAAATAATAAAAGTGTACCCCATGTATGCATGCTAATAATAAAGCAAATATGTCCAAAATATTTTTAAAAATGGCTCATGTATACCTCGATTTACGTAAGTGTGATGGTCTGAACTTTGCGCATTACGCATTCAGTGCAATTCATATCGGATGTGTTTCTCAAATTATTAAAAAAGTAATACTAAACTAGTCTAATTGTTTGAAGATTCGTGGTTTTCGTTTCCAGATATGTTTATATACCAAATATGTGAAATAAAGAGAAATAGATTTTGTAAAGTCATATAACGGCTAAAAATAATATCCATTATACTTATTTATTTTACTTTATATAATTATTATAAAAATAAATCATATTACATATAGATACTTTATATTCAGAAGAATAAATTAAACAGTCGTTTCCGCTGACGTTACCTACTTTTATATTATCATTCAACTTTCTTATACTTACACTTTTATTATAATTAATGTGAAATTATCATATAGATAAGTAAACACGGCCTTGACATTGTATGGTACCTTAATTTTTTTTCGTAGTTTTTTCAAATAAAAAGCCTAATTGGAAATAGTATATATTTTTTCATAGGCAAGTTTACATTATTTTATTTACTAATTAAATACTTGACGATTTTGCATAGATCATCCCGAGAGTAATAAAACGTTTTTAATAAAATATCTTATGCGTTTAACGATACATTGTGACCACTTACGACATGAAAGTATATAAAACATCGTATTAAAGATGTCACCAAAGGAAGTTACTTCGCAATTTCCACGTCGGACGTGTCCTAATAAAGTTAGCTAATGTGCAAACTTCTCGTAAAATTACATATTATTTAAAATGAACTAATTTTTTTAAATGACTACAGAACAATATTTCCATAACGTGCTTAATTCTTATTAAAATAAAAGTAATACAAAATGCATTATGGATAATTTATAACAATATAAAAATATAATATATTAGCGAAATAACTTATGTATATAGGTTATTCATTAACTATCTTGTAGAATTCGATTTAATGTTTCGGCAACTAATGTATCTAGTTCAAATGTTTATAATATATTCGTCTGCTGTCTGCTATTCCAATCGATGAAAGTTGGTTTTATAGGATATTTACACTGAGAAAACACTTGCGTAATTACTTGTAGTTTGTTTCGCACGCTCTCGTATGCTAGAGTATTATTCACTTACGCATTATTCTCAGTTGTTTTGTTTCGATTATTTAAAAGTAAGTGGATTATTGTAAGTTAATTATTCACTTATTATAGTATTTCTGACAATGAAATATTTTTTGCATCTAGTAATTTTTTACATATTTAAGTAAGATGTAATGACAAAGACTTCTGAGAATCGAAATCACCGTATATGATATTCTTTTATTTACTCAGATTCTTTCAACAACTAGAAAATAACTGATAACTTCAAACGACTGAACTGATCTTCATAAATTAAAGAGAACCATTTCAATTATATCTTTCAAAACAAAAAAAAAATCCGTAAAAAAATTAGTCCATTCGTTAGGGAGCTATGATGCCATAGACAGATACACACATAAAACGTATAATACCCTTCTCTTGATCTATGATTAAGAAAGTGAGAACATTACAAACGCACTAGTAAATAATATGCACATTAATAAGTCAGATACGTTAATATAATAAATTCACAGATGTTTTTACATAGAATATGTTTTGTCGATGGTTTCGATTCTACTTTATGTCGCATACTTTAAGAAACCGTTTGTTTTGATGGTTTTGATCTTAGACCATTAAGATTTTGCTTTACTAGAAATTCATTTTTAATAGGTCACAAGTAATATGCAGTAAGTGTTAATATTTCATAATCAAGAAAAAGTAATAATCTCTTGAGTCCGCCAACGCTACGTCATGCTGCATGCGTTTGTTGTGATTCTTGACACTATTTTTTTTGTCAATATTGCCTTATAATGTAAAATTAATGAAATAAGGATTAAAATTATACGAAAATGTCACTGCACTGATTTGATGATTTTGTATTCGACCAAACCATTAGTCACGTTTTCGAAAAACGCGGTATACTGTTGTTTAATGATCTAAGTTCAACCAATTACTATAAAAAAATCTGTATCGGTTTTTATAAACTTGAAATTGATATTTTCGTCTAAAGTAACTTTAGGTGGTTGCTAGGCAACGTCGCCCAAACTGATTGCCATTCTAGGTACCAAAATCTTATTATAATATATCTATATATAGCTTATAATATATCTATAGCTATATAATATAATTGGAATCCTTATACATTTGTTCGCTTTTATTTAGCTTAAATTTTAGGCAAAATCTGTTGTATTTTTTCCTAATTTGTTCTGAATTTATACTTAGAGAAATGAGTATAAAAATCGCAATAATCCTAACAAAAATGCTAAAATACTAATAATAATATTGTATGATACTTTGTAATAAAAGTAAGTTTACAAGGACTTTTTTTTCAGTATTGATAGCGAACTCCATCACATTTATTCAACCCAATCAATTTAATTTAATCACTTAATATTTTAATAAGAATCAATATTCTCCTTATGTTTTATAAATATAATGATCAATTGTTTTCATATGCTATATTATATTTTATTTTGCTCAAAATAAATCGTCTACAGATAAAACATAAATTGTCACTATGGATTACTATTGTCGTAAATGAAGGTGGCACTGACCAATCACATCGAAGCATTGGACGTTTTGTTTGTAACGTATTGAATTTTGAAAACTTCAAACGATCGAGTCTCCTTCAAAATTAGTGTTGCGTTATATTTTTGATAATTCGGATTTTTTGAACAAAAAAGTGAAGTAGATTTGATAGTGATTATTGTGTGGCAAAAGTTGTGATTTTAAAACATTACGTTGTGAGTTTTTTGTTACAATGATCACGTTAACCGAAGACGTCGGCAAGCTTTTGTAAGTTTTTCTATATTTAACAAATAATTTAATATCATTTATTTAAAAACATTTAATATATTTTGTAGCATTTCAAATCTGATCAATAATGTAACCTTCAAAAGTTAAGGAAATTATTGGCGGGGTCTCTAAAGAGTCGTTACTACTAAATTCAAGGCAAATTGTGTTTCAATTTATTAGTGTTCAACGGTTTTCTTTTATCATTTTGTATTGGTCAATATATATTTTTATAGCAATGAGGTTCTTCAAGAAATATCCCAGAATATTCGTCATATGATGGAAGAACTCTGGCTGAACTGGTCACATTTGGGCGTGGACGACAATACTAAAGTTAACAATATAACAAAACTGGTCCAAATTGAGAAGGAACTCCACCGAGATGTGATATCTGAAACCAGACAGAAACTAAAAATTATGCAAGGACAAGTTGACAGTAAGTGGGAACTTTCAAAAAGTATACAATACATTTAAAATCTGGAGGTTATAATCACAGTAAAGAACATAATTTACATTGTCTTTTTAACTAATATATACTGTATTAGTAGTAGTGAATTATTTTAAGGACATATCCCCTTTCAAGAGAAGTTACATTACATACATATAAAGTATAAAATCTCAGAGACTATTTTTGTTGGTCAAATTACACCTTAAAACAGCCAAGAATTCATCAAACAAATATATGTTATGTCATATTCAAATTTGCTAAACATATATAAATTATTACAAGTATCATATGAATACAAAATTAACGAACACCACAATATCCATTATTATATCATAAATGTTTATCATAAAATTTATTAAGTTTATACTACAAAGAAAGGAAGAATTTAAATTGTTAATATGAATATTGACTACATGAAAAGATTTTTATGGCATTTATTATAAGATTTAATTTTATTTTAGAGCTAAAAGAAGAGACAGAAGAACTAAGCCGATGTCTATCGGTGGACATTACAATATTAGACTTTAAGGAAGATATGATGTTGGTGGAATATAAGAGAGAATTGGAAGAGCAGATTGCGGGGTAAAACTTAGTTTACACTTTTCGTATTTAATTGCTATATATATAAAATAAGTGCCTCTTGTTAATTAAATGGGTAGTAGACTTATAGGTCATTGGAGTGACCATAACATATTTAACGCTCATCAATGATCACTTCTTATTAAGACCAGCTGATTATAAGAAAAAAGTTACTTAATTGATATATTAAATGAATAAAGCTAGGAATGTGAATAATAAGTTATGATGACAACATGAGTAGCTTAAATTTTGCAATGTTAGGATTGCTAATAGTTAGATCTATGGTTACTGTTTCACTCCTTTAAGCTTAAACTACTCTTTAGCTTAAGATTATTCTATAGATTTTAGAAACTATTTTACATCAATAGAAATCACTACCTACATGCTTAAATAATTCTATATCATAGACTCTTATACTTATTGTTTGTAAAATATAAGTAATATAGTTTTGTTAAGATCTTTACTAACTTTCAATTATAAAAAATAGATATAGAGAGCAAATGGAACAACGTCGGATGAAAATGGACAGGCTTCTAGAATGGCAGAGGGACCTTACTGAAAAGCTTGGTGTCACAATGCATGAGTTACAAGAGGTGCCTTTACCCTCTGAGGATGAGTTGGATAAACTCAAAGATCATCTGGAAGTCCTCCAAGCGGAGAGAGACAAGAGAGCAGAGTTGTTCCTGAACACACAAGTTGAAATTAAAGATATAATGGGTATGATTAAAAATTATATGTATATAATTATATAAAGGATATATGTTATGAATTTATTTATTTATATTTTTTATATGAATTAATTTATTATTTTGTAGTTATCCATAATTAAAAAAAATTGTTATATTTTAAAATGTTATTTGTGTGAAAATAATGTAAGCGAAACTTTTCATATAAACATGAACAAATAAAAATATTTATAAATATTATTCATCCATTTTTCTTTGTGTCTTGCAATAAAATGTATCATTTTTGTAATTTTTAGATAAGTTACAAATAAAACCACAGAACAAGTTTGAACAGTCAGTAGTATCCTCTTTATCAGTTGACTTTAAGGTTACTGATCTCAACATGGATCGACTTGCAAAGTTGAAGCAAGACTTGCAAGAGAAATATGATCAAACTAATAATAGGGTAAGTAACATTTCAATAGGGACTGTAATCATTATTTTTTTCTATATTTCTTGATACAAGGCTTATACATAGGCGTATTTTTTTCTTATATTAAGCAAAAATATTTCTGATATTGAATTGATTAGGACAGCATAGTGATAAAAATATTAATAAAAGTTGTGGTGAGCTGTTAAAAGATTTCAATTACTTTTGCGGCCTACATGTATTGTGTTTTGTGATTGAGGAAACATTATTGAGTCATTCAATTGGGATGTCCTCTGTACTCTGTTCCTTATTTGTATCCTTCATAGAAAAGGCTAAGATACATTAAGTCAATAATAGGTCAGGATTCTTCAATATATACATTTCTAAATTGTGTTAAAACATGTCATTTACTACTACTACTATTACTGTAGAGTCTGCTAGAGTCTAGCTGTAGGCTACTGGCTACAGATTGTATTCAGCTTGATTGGGGCAGTACCACACCCTCACAGAAAATCGGCATGAAGTATGTACTTCTCTGGGACTCCAAATGTCCATGAGTGAACTTAATATTAGGTGACTGATCTGCTTGTTTATCAGCTATTTTTATAAAACAATTATACAGGTTTTGGAGTTAAGAGAGAGGTTATCGAAGCTCTGGGACTGTTTGGAGGAAGACTATATCTATCGTGATAACTTCCTACAAGCCCATCCCGGCTGCCACCCCGCAACGGAAATGGCACTCAAGGAAGAGATCAAAAGATGTGATCAAATCAAAAGACAAAAGATTGCGGTAATTATTATTTATTATACTTTGTTAATAGCAACTTCCTCTTATGGAATTATGAATTTAATTAAAATTCCTATTTCTTCATAACATTGACAACATGCAATATATTAATTTTACCAGAAGTGAGCTTAGCATGACACTAATTATATGTGTCTCAATTTATGTAAATTTTCATTTTACCATTATTTATTACTTATAATTTATAGCTCGTCTTGTTTAAAGTACTAAGATTTATGTATATTAAAAAGGTAAAAATACTTAATAATATGTTGTTGCAGTCTCATAAAAGATTGTATAATATTTCCTTTTCCACTTTTCATTATTTTAATGGTGCCACATACTTTTGAATACTTTGAGGATGATTTGTTTAAATTATTTTTTATTTTAAATACTTTTTTTGACCTTGGCTTTGTAAAATGTATTCATTATATTCATATATTTATGTATAAGTATATTGTATTATTTATGACTATGTTTTTGTATAACTAGCTTAGATACAATGAATACAGATGTATTTAAAATAGTAATCATTTAATTAAATGAAATATTGATTCTCAGGTGTTTGTTGCAAATGTCCGTACAAAGATTAAGTTAATGTGGGATAATGTGATGTACTCGACTCAAGAAAGGGAGGAGTTCTTGCACTACTATCAGGATATATTCACCGAAGACACCCTCACTTTGCATGAACTGTATTTGGATAAAATCACCAAATTCTATAATGATAACAAGTAAGTGTCATTTCACTTTTTATTAGAGGAAAACAGTAGTATAAGACTACATACTAATAAAAAAAATTTAATTGTCTGTTTGTAATTTGAAATTCTCACATGAAATTTAAAAAAATTCAAATTTTTGTCTGTTCGTCTGTTTTTTCGAGCTAATCTTTGAAATGGCTAGATTGATTTTGACGGGTCTTTCACTCACAGATAGATAATGTTATAAGCAGTAATTTAGGTGACTTTTTTTTAGGATTTTTTTTTTATTTTAATTTTTTGTAGACAAAGTCTCGGTCACCAGCTAGTTATAAATAAAAAGTGTTTTTGCTTTCAGACATATTTTTGAGTTGGTAGTGACTCGCAAGAATCTATGGCTGAAGATGACGGAATTGGAAGCACGTGCTTCTGAGCCCGGCCGTTACCACAACCGTGGTGGGCAGTTGCTCCGGGAGGAGAAGGAAAGGAAGGCTATAGCTAGCAATGTAAATAAAAAATATATATATTTTGTTTGTACGATCTTATCCGTCGTTACTTTGTAGTGGACATCTTTAGTGCATTCATTCATTTTTTACCGACTTCTAAAAATTAAGGTTCTCAATCCATCAGGGACTTTTTTTATGTATGTTCACCGATTACTTGAAAACTGATTTACTAAATTGTTTATTAATTTTTTTGTTTGAAAGTTTATACTCCTCCATCCGTTGCATAGAATTGGGTTAGTAGTTTGATTTTAAAAGGAAAATAAGTAAACAAAATTAAGTATGTTACATTTGAAGTTGGTTCCCCTTTCCTGTCTTGTTGTATTGTTATATCATATATCTTAACAGTAGAAGATGTTTGTGATACTGTTTAACCATTTGTGTAAAAGTATTTTTTTAACACAAATTCATGTAAATTATGGTCAGAATATTACCAAATTAAGGTTAAATTACTATTTTTTACTTCAGTTGCCGAAAATCGAAGCACAGATTCGAGACCTGGTCATGGAGCATGAGGCTAAGACAGGCAACACCTTTACAGTGGATGGAAAACCTCTTCTGCAACTGATACAAGATGAATGGGAGACTAGAAAAGCGGTTTGTTGTTATTTAGTTTCTACTTCAATTTGATCAAAAATAAAAAATAAATATTTTGATTTATTACGATATTTTAAGTTTTATTTATAAAACAAACAGCTGGTGCCTAAGAGTTCGCCTGCCCAGGATTAGTTTTGGCGATAATGGCTTACACATAAAAGATATCGCGGGCTTTTTTGTAGGACTATTTAAGAAAAACATTTCTATTATAAATTATAAACGTTTAACTCTAATGGGTTTTTGCAGCGCACGCTAGAAGAGCTCGCAGATGGCAGAATTTATTCTTACTTGACACTTCTCTTTCCATTTTGGACAATTCATACAATATCTTTATTAAATATATGTGTTATTCTGAGGTACAAGCTATATTATTAAGTTTCATTAAAATCAGTCGTTGTGTGTAAGCGTCAAACATCCATACAAACTTTCGTATTTATATTACTAGCAAGCTAATAAACAGTTCTTATTTAATAATAATTTATATTGTCTTAAATGTTTAATGTTTATTTCATACAGGAGCGTCATAACAAGCTGTCGGCTCGTAAGCAAGCCTTAACTCCCACCACGCCGCTGTTCCGCTCGCTGGCCACCTCACCGCTGGGCAAACGGAACCGCACTGCAGCTGGATTGGCTGCCACTGCCGAGAAAAACAGGTACTTTCTTATATTCTTGCTTTAATGAATATTTGAATTATTGTTGTTTTTTTTTTTTTAAATTTAATTGTCATTATTTATGTATATAAGATTTATTTTCTATGCACTAGCTTTGGATTTAGTATCAATAAATTAATATGTATTAATTTAAATTTTAAAGGACTGCTTTCTTTGTTAACACACAGTACACAATCATTTAGGAGTTAAAAAAAATTAGTTTAAATATATGTTTTTGGACAATTAAAAAACAATTATAGTTGCCATTCTAGGTCCCGCTTTTTTGCTTGTCACGTATCTCTTAGTAATTAGAAACTATAACGAGACTTATTTTTTTAGAGAACTGTAAGTTAATAAATGGTAAATAAAATTTCCATTTTACGTAATATATTAATTCATAAATTAATTATTTTACTTATATATCTACTTATTTAAAATCCTATTTTAATCATTGCATGATAATCGCAATTGTGTAGTGAGTGTAAGCAGGTCGTTCTATTTATAGACCGCCGAGCAAGAGGCAGCTTATCACTGGCAGTGCGGCTAAGGCCGTCTCCACACTGTCTTCCAACTTGTCTGCATTCAAGCGCTCCGCTATATCCACTGTTAAGAGGTAAGTTAGTTTTTTTATTACTTGTTTTACAGGCCTGGGTTCAAGTTCTTGAGCCTGAGATAAGAGGAGCGATTAATTTGCTTTATTACAGATTTATAAAATGCTGTGTCTTTAGATTGACTACTTTTATATGTCAGTTATGGGATTACAGAGTGGATAAGGAAATAGTTTAATGAGTGGAAGGCGTAGGCTTAAAGCTTATATTAATTAATAAATAAAATATGAGTAATATACCAACTAGATCACCAATAAAATGTAATGGTTTTTTTTTATTATAAAAAAAATTACAACAAAGCAGATAGACATATGAACAATATTTTAATATTTTAGTGATTGTCGTATCTATGTGTAGATGCTTATGATATTCAATGTAATTAATAACCGTCCAATATATTTAACTTACGTTTCTTTATACCACTTTCAAACAATGAATTTTATAAAAGTCTGTGAGGAAAACTAATAAACGCAATTCTCGCGATGCAATCTTCGAACGATGATAAACAATTTACGCAAATATTATTTAAGTTTGTTAGCAAAACTTACAAGTGTAAGTCTCGCCTTAATGTCAGTTAGTTATTAATTGAGCTTGCAAAAATGCTTGTCATCCCTTCTACTATTTCAGCGCACGTTTGTAAGTTAATGAAGTGAATATAATCGCATCACGCAGGCAAGTTTGATTATTGACACGTAGCTAAGAACTTAATTATCGTTACATAAGTAGAGGGAATGAGAAGTGTTGTTTATGTAGAGCGATCCGTAGTTTTACAACTAGTTAGTTGCTGCCCAATTAAATTGATTAATTATAGCTTAATAACTTAGTTGCTCTATTTTAATAGTAATTGTAGACTTGAGTGCCGTGTTATGTAATTTGTATTGGGTATTATTGTTAGTTTGATATGACTTAATCATTTTTAAATGTCTCAAAGTAAAAAAAAATATCTTTTTTTTTATGATTAGAGAAAGAGTAGTAGATTGTAATTTGGTTATATAAACGCTTTCTGTCGTTATATTGTTAGTAAAATATTGAAGCGTGGTTTTTGATGCAGATAGTATTATATATATTTTAAAATTAAACTAGCAACTGGCAACTAAAAATTCTTAACTTTTTTAGTTGCCATTCAAACTCATGTTGTTTCTGTTTACCGTTTGATAACTATCCCGTTAGCTTTTTAATTCTTACATTTTAGTGAAATTAAAATATAGAAAATTATATAGGAATTTGATTAAATTTGTCTAATTTATTTATTAAAATTTTAGATGTAAGTGTTAGCGATATTTATTTATTATTATTTATAGGTGTTTTAACGATATATTTTGTTTTATTTTTAGGCGTATTAGCGGTCGTCTGGCGGCTCGGGCCGTAGCGGAGGGTAAGGGGATAAGCGAACACGCGAAACGTAAACTAGACTACGGCGGTGAAGGCAAGAAGACTCCCAAGGCCACCGTCAATGGCAGCATTCTAAAACATAAGCGGACCGTAAGTAAATCGTCTATAACGTATTCGTTATAAGATAATTAGCTATGATCATATGAGAAACTCTTAATGTAAAGATTGCCTCATATAACGATTGCAAATGCTTTTGTTTTGTGTACTGTTTGATAATGATTAAATAATCGAAATATGTTTCTCTATGATTTATTTTGTCTCCGCGAAGAAAAAGTGGCTTCGAAGTCGATGTAAAATGTACATAATTATGTGGGCGGACAGGCGCAATTACTACTATTAATTGAACCTCTAATATTCATTGATGAAATTAAGGCTTCGTTTTTAATGATATTTATAATTTGGTTCAAATTTGAACTTTATAGCAAAAGCTACTAACGCAGTATTGGACTATTACCGACGATATAAAATAAATAATACTTAACAGTCAATAGTGTCAACTCCCACTGACTCTAGTCGGCGCCACTGTCGTGCATATAGTCAATACTATAGCATATAAAGTAGCAGTAGCAGGCGAGAATTTAACATCTCCTTAACCTGATAAGAGTTATCTTATGAGTATCAAAAATGACGTACTGGCAATAAATTATTTCAGGCATTAATCAATTACAAATAAATTATGTAAATCTTTATTCAAGTCTGAGAGCAAAACTGATAAGTGTAGTTCTTGTTGTAGAAGTAGTGTAAATAGTAGTAATAATATATAATGGTTGTAATAGTAGCAGTAGCAGTAGTGGTAGTATATGTTCAAATTGGTCTCTCCACAGTCGGCGGGGCGGCGCCGCAGTGCAGGGCGCCGTTCTACTAGCGGAGTGCATTCTGGCGAATCACGTGACCCGCTCATGGAGACCACACTTCTCACTACATACACTGATTTTAAGGTAATCATACTGCCAATAGCTACAGTAGTAGTAAACTCCTTCTACTCTTACAATTGGTAGCTTTGGCTTTATCGGTAACAATTTTTCTCAATATCAACATAAGTAGAAAAATACACTGAGATATTTGATTTATTAAGCGCTAAACGTAAGTACTGTAGGAATTTTATAAATGTAAAAATAGTCATAAATATCAGCTAGTTAATTGGTTATGCACGAAAATATTCATATTTAAAGAGTAATAATTTATAGCTAAAATTAAACTATATCTATATCAAAATTAAGCTGTCAGAATATTTTATAAAAATGAATACAATCTTCTAGGATGGCATAAATGAAAAACAGATAAGTCGAAGCTCAATGGCAAACAACAAAGGACACGAAGTGAACATACCGGCCATCGTCTATCAAACGTTAGACGAGAGAAAGGAGACGCCAAAAAAAACTTTGAAATCAAACCCCACTCCACTCACACCGAAAATCGGAAAAGAGAACATCCAACACGTGAATATGCCGATGACTCCTAAGAATAATCTCCTGTGTACGCCGACGAGGCTCACTCGATCCGCCTTGAAGTTGAACAACGATGGTTTCGCGACACCCCGAGCTCCCCTCAGCGCGAACAAAGTGAACCTACAGAGGCAAAACACAGTCACCAGTATGTCCGTTAAGACGACACCGAACAACGTTAGCAGGTCTAAATCGCATTCGCATTTAGTGCGAGCCAAAAACTTCCCCCCCCTCATATGAAAATAAGGACATGATGTACCCATATTTTAATACAATGCTCTGATTTTTTTATATTTACGTGTACTGTATTAAGATGTGTGCACAATCAGTGACAAACTCAGATTTTTAGAACGAAAATCAAATGTAATTTATGACATATTGAATAGGTTAAAATATTCCATTTGTTTGAGTCTCTATTATTGATTATTTTTGATAGGTTTAATTGACATTATATTGAGGTAATTTAATATGTTAATAGATTATGTTATGAATAGTATATTTTTTAAGTAGTTTCATATGTTTTTTTGAAGATTTTCAATTGGATATAATTTTCGTTTTAATTGAGTTTTATGTAGTTTGTTGATTTAGAATGACTGTTTAAAAGCTTTTCAAGGATACAATTGGTTCGACAAAAATACTATCGTTTTTTAATGTCATTTTATTTACATGATAATACTCAAATGTTTATTCTTGTGTGTTGGCAGCTGTAATTGCTTGTTTGTGTGATGTACTTAATACTGGTCAGTATTGAAAGATTCGTAGGGAGTTTTGCACGTGTGGTTCACTATTTTCATTCACTTAAATGTATGATAACTTTCGATATAATGTAATTCGTAATAATTTGAATTTGTAAATTATGGTTGTAATATATTATTCATAGTTTTATCTGGTGTTTTATTCGATTAAATCATAACCAACTAGAAATGAAACATTTAATTTATTTACATATTACTAGATATTAAGTCGATTTGTTTGTCAAGATGTCTATATTTTTCGATTTTAAAGTAGGACCAAATGGTAGAAGGTTCAGAAGGGCTGTAAATGGCGATAAACGTGATATAGAGGCGATAATAAATTACAAATATACCGAAAAATTGTTTGGTAATATTGACATCGGGCAATTAATGTAAGTGTAGAATAGAAATGAATACAATAATATAGCGTTCTTTGAATTAGTATGTTTTTATTCAAATAACTTTGATTTCAAAAGTCTTTCTTCTTGAATTAGTAGGAAATGTCACTGATTCTCTATGACAATGAGAGCAACTGAACAACTTTTTAAACTTATTAACATTTCCCCAAAAAATTTACAAATATTTTAAATAACGTAAAGAATTTGAATAATGACACCAAGTATTAATTCTTAAATATACTTTTAGTTTTGATGAAAAACCGAAACATTTTTATTGATTATATATTTGAACCATTCGAGATGATTTTATGTTTGAACCATTATTTCAGAGAAGTATCAACATTATCAATATGTATGATTAATGATAGGAAGGATGTGATCGGTTTTATAGCTCTATGCGATCATCCTAATATACCAGGCGTTGATCCTTCTGATTGGGAGATATGGATACGCAATATGTTTCAGTATGTTATTTTGCTTAAAAGGATTTACCGTCAATTTTTTGTTAGAATTATTTAGTTGAGGTAGTTATAATTTGAAAAGTTACACTTATTTAAATACCAGCACAAATCTTTACATATAAAATTACTTGTCTTGACTGATTCATCAACGCAGAGCCTAAACCGCTGGAAATTTTGGCTGTGGGTCCCATTTAGGGTGTAAGTATCTAATCAAAGAAAGAGTTTTTCGATTTTCCACCCTTAAGAGTGTTAAAAGGGGTAAAAACATTTGTATGGAATATCCTTTTCCGTTGATATATTAACTTAAAATTTAATACACATACTTCTGAATGTTAGTAATGAAATGTTAACCACAAAATGCACGAATATCATCCCCTATTGAACTTGGGGGCACGAATATCATCCCCTATTGAACAACAAGGGGGTGGTGAAGTTTGTATGAACAAAATTTATTTTTTTGGCTGATTATCCTTAAACTTAGCGCAAATTTTCCTTAGGGTGAATAAATATCTATATCCCCGAATTCAAAAGTCATCCCTTATAGTTGTGCTAGGGGTTATTAAAAGTATTCGTGGGCAACGCCGCGAGGAACTGCTAGTCAATATATAAATTGTTTTTGAGATTGCTATTTAAAATTAATAGGAGCCGTGAAAATATTGAAACGAAACTTCAAATTAATTTAATACCTCAATAAGCATGCACCTTGAGTGTTTCTTCTTTAACTAAAGGAAGACAGTTTTCTTATTTTACTATTTTGTTTATATTTATCAAACACAGGAGATGGGTGACTTGCGTTCGATTTAGTTATTATTCAATCTAAAATATATTAACAATGATAATTAAATATCAATAGGAAATATGTACTTTAATTAATTTTTAAATTTCAGAAAATATTATTTATCAAGAAGTACATTGTTCATACATTTCATGTATTGTACCGACGCCGTCAAAGATTTTTTTATTGAGGAATCATTTGTTTCGATTTTCCGTAACGATGTTTACCTTTTAAACATTGTTTTGGTTGTTCCGCCTGGTTGCCCGGAAGGTATTTTGATATATTTTAAAAATAAGTACACTTACAAAGGGCGAATTATTTAAGTATGCGTAGATGAAGAAATCTGAAACTATAATAAATGGCGAAAAGTACATAAAGGATCATTTAATTTCTGAAATCAATACTATTGAAAAAACAAACATTTATATTGTACTTTTCAATTGTCAGATTTTACCATTCACGTATTCTTGAAAAATTAATCCTCTTTATTATTAAATATTGAGAAATACAAACCTATATTTCTAACTGATATTACAAAAGAGAATAACTATAATTAAAAACACGATTTTCAAGACAAACTCTAGTATCTCCAAGTCATACAACGTGACGTACAAATATGATTTATATAATGTGTTTCTTACAACTTTTATATTATTTATATTTCACAGACTGGATATCCAGATACCAAACGTTTAAGAAGCGTAATATATACAAATCGAAGCCCAAAACAAATAATAATAATGATTCTGAAAGCCTAATGTATCTTTACACTGCGTTGCGCACGGAATTCTGTCCTAAGCTTAAAATACGTCGAGCTGTGTTAGTTAGTTATTCGATTTTAATTTTTTTTTTACTGACTAACATTTTTCATTATTTTTTACATTGTTACTATAAAAAGTCCTATTCTACATACTTTGAGTTAATAATTGAAAATATACCTATACATTTCTCTACCTTTACTTTTACCCTAGAAAATTCCTGATCATAATGGCAATGTCTCATAGGCCTAAAATTAATTATGCAAGTATCCCCATAGTATGTAAAAAATATTCGCTTAAAGCCATAATAATCGAATTATATTATGTAATTGCCAAAAAATATATATTAAAAATAATATAAAATAATGTTTAAAATATTAATAATATTACGACTTATATGTTGACTGGTATGGTTTTAAATTGTATTTTTTTTTTCATAACATTATTGTGTAGAGAGGAAGATAATGATGATATTGTACGAATTCTTGGCAAAAATTGTCCACGGTTGCAAGAACTATATGGTGACTACTATATTAGTGAAATTATCGGACGTCACCCAGAAATGAATAGAAAAATTATTGTCGCTGATGTAAGTATTTAAAGAAATTGTATTATTAAGAAAGATATAAGCGTATTGTTAATTTTGTTTACAAAATAAACGAATTAAGTATCTTTAATAGCACAATTTAATTTAGTATCAAGATCAAGCGGTCGGCGTAATGTGCCTGAACTCTGACATTAATTATGACAGGCTGCAAAATACTTATGAACTCGATCCTCTCCATGGTCTGCGAAAGGCAACAGCCTTAGAGAAAGAGCAATATAAACGATCGAATACATTGCTAAATACTTTTGGGTAGTATAAGCTACTATTTTATTTAGCGTTTTTGGTATTTACGTTATTTTTAATAATTTTGATTCACATTAGACTTTAGCTACACTATTTTTTTTACAAGTTAATATAATTACTGAAATATAATAAAAAATCGAATATAATATTTCGTTTTTTGCGTTATAATAAAACATTTAAAATTATATAATTTCTTCGTAAATATTATATACTTTTATCAAAGTTTTACATTCAAATATATTTTGTAGAGAACCAATAATGCTCGGAAAATGGAGTCCTTTTCATGAACCGCAACACGAAATTGAAGAAATAAGTGATGTGAGTTATTAGGACAAAATTGTTTTCAATATAGATAATTATTATTAAGAAATATTCAAGAGAACAACGTAAGGAAACCTCTTCAATGTGTCAGAAAAATTCTGAGAGATATCGATTTACCAATCCACGGTGGAGCAAACTGGTGGATTAATACAGTAGCTAATATTACCACAAAACAAAATTTTAATAACTCCATATATTATATGTCTCTTTGATGCTTAATTATTTGTCACAGGCATCATCCAAAGAAAAAATAACTAAAAAGAGGACTAATCCACATAGCAAAGTTAATTTTGACCGTAAATCGGCTATGCGGCAAAGTTTCGACCATTTATACTACAACAAGCAATATTCCGAAGACTACAGCGAAAGAGAGTTGAATTCGCCCACACCTTCAACTGCGACAAATATTTCTATTGTGAACCTTTTAGATGATGATCCATTTGATTACGAAATTGTTAATATTGATCATCGTCTTTTAACTGTACCAGATGTGTTGTCTTGTGACTTCTTGTTGTAAGGTTCAACGGTTTTTTTCCAAATTTTCTAAATATTTTTTATATGTATAGAATATAGTGTCAAATTCTAAGAATTTGTAATTTTTTTCTAAAGTTACTTGGTACAAATCGAAATGTTACTTTCTTTACTTTACCTATTAATTTAATTACACTTTAGTTATGTTTAGGTACAACAATACACCTACTTAAGACATGTATTTAGTCAATATTTTATTAATATTAATTGTTATTGTTTCATACTTGTGATAAAATAGACCTAATATAAAAAACCAAGGACCACAACATTCCCGTACAGTACGGATTCAAGACAAAATTAAACGTAATTACAAATGAATAGCTTAATAAATATTTTTAATTTTTTTTTTTTAAGAGTTGTCGTCTATCGTATGATCTTTAATTGCAGGAAGAACATCAATATTTAATGCTAAAAGCGCTGAAGACAATAAGTCGCAGAAACACAATGGTGATCCGAATGCTTTTCTGATCGAACTGTTTGGATTTCGGGAAGATATAGATGATAGGTAGAGTCAGTTAGTCTAGGATAATCCGTTAGGAAAATTAAATGAAGCAAGTACTAGTTTTACTCATTTCATAAATCATGGATTACCAAAGGAAAACAATATACGTATTATTTTCGGGGAATATGGTCGGTGCCACCTTTATGCAATACTTGCAGGTTCAAATGATGCTCTGGGGTATAGTTTTCGGGAGGTATATCTGAGTTTAGGTAGTCTGGGGCAGCTCCCCTCAAAAAGAAAAAGTTTAGTTTGACACGTTGTTGAATTACAAATGTAGGTGCATATATTAATATGAATTCATATGTGGTGTGGCTTCCAGGCAAGGTTTCTATTTGTTAGAAGCAGCGTTTGAGGTGATGAAAGATTATGATTATTGCATCATTCAGGTGCCTTGCAAAGATAAGAGTCTCCATTTACTTCAGCATTTTTATGTATGTATTAGTTTTTGTAGTAGGCAGATTTTTACATTTAATCCAAGATACATAAAAATATAAGAAAAATGTTCTTACAGTTCGTTCCCACTAAAGATGACATTTCAAGTGACTATGCCCTGTATGTTGCCCATCGAAGTTCAGTGCTTAGGTATTTTTCTATTCATCATACTTCTATTTTGAAACAAATAAGATTTATCAATTGCATTTAATTTGGCGAAGACAAATAGGTATCGACTATTCATGTACATACTCCTTAGATAATTACTTGCTTAATGGTTTAAGATATAAGTCTTCTTATCTTTTCGGACTAACTTACATTCGTACCTAGAAAAGTAGATATAAATTTCTGCTTATTTTCTACATATCCTGTGGTTATTTGTTTTAGTGATTGTTTATCTTGATTTGGTACCTATTTTGGGTATAAGAATATATTATAATTACGCGTCAAAATTTTTATTAGTACTTCAATAATACATATAAAACTAAACTTTTTTGTTATTTACAGTAAATTAAGAGTTCGCAGGGCAGAATTGATGGACCTACCTCAAATCGCTCAACTTTTAAGGAGCTTAGATGGAAAAGAGACACTATGGACAATAGAAAACACTATTTTAAATAGGAGCCAGCTCCAGTGCTATGTGTTTTTGAGCAGTGTTACACTTATTGGGGTTGGTGTATTAGAGTAAGTTTCACCTAATATCTAAGTATATATAACTGAAAGGTGACTGACTGACTGGCATAGTGATCTATCAACGAACAGCCCAAACCACTGGACGGAAACTTTGCCAATTTTAAACCGACCGGGCTGTAACTTTGTATGCATAAAGTTATTATGACGTAGGCAGTATCACAAACATCGCAGACGAAGTCACGAGCACCAGCTAGTATTAAAATATAACACTAATAATATATGTTATTATGATTTTATTTGTCTATCTTTAATTATAAACATGGTGAACAGCGGGATAAAATACAGAACTCTATATATTACAAAATTCTTTAACCCCATCCAGAATTTTGTTACACAGTATATACCACTAAGTTTATTGCTTCGTATTAGGTTTAAATCGATATCACGCGGTCCTATATCGTCTTAGGAAAACATAAACAAAAAAGTTTCAGTCCCATTGTATTTGGTTACTTATACTTTATAATTTTTATAATATCATAAAATATTCAAAAAAGGGTTAAACTCTACAAAAAAAAATGATGCTTTTCCCAATTTTAGGAAATCAGAACAAATCGACTTCATTCGTGCAAAATTTAACGTAGATTCGCATCGGATTCACAAATACCATACCAATCAAGGTTTTGAATGTGGTTTTGCGACACTTAAAGCTGTTTTAGTGTATCCTGTTTTTGAAGCACATTATAGATTCTTCGCCAGAGAGATGATGAGACAATCTGGCTCTAACGCTCTCATGTGGTTAACTGCCTATAGGAATAAATGGGTATATTAAATCTCTTAATAATATAAAAGTTTAACAAAAATATTTTACTATTTTCATCTTTCTGTAAAATCGTTTTCGATAAACTTATGAAATGCCTTAAGTGTAGTATTTATGGCCATCTTTTCTTTCGGACACTTTAGCCAAATACCCATAGCCCAAGCCTCTATTTAAGTTATAGTTCCATGATCTCTAAGAACATAACCGGAAAATACATACCTACTCACCAATATACTATTAAACAAGGGTCTTAATGAACTTTCTAATAAGTAATATTTAGCCATCATCCTAGTGCCTAAGGTGTCAAATATTTTAAAATCTGCTTAAAGAATATTTATAATGATTAAAGGTAATACATAAAGCTAATACGCTGGCCGTTTCAATGATTCCTCTAATGCCGAGAAGTTCAGATATCGATTACTCGTCTGTGCCAGAACTAAAAAGAATTCGAAAACTCTCCAATACTGTGTGAGATGATTTTGTTATAGTATTAGTACTAGTAGTAAGTATTGTTGAGTGATTTCAAAAACATGTAAAAATTATGATGCCTGACTTCCCCGCTCCTATCCATCCCTTCCTTGCTATATTGTAACTTAACTTGGCAACGTAATTGTGGTACCCCTGGCGCTACAAATTTCCATAGATGGATGATCAGTTAAATTTAGGTGATACTCCTTCTCGATAGACCGTTATTTTCATAAAAATAAAATCATTATTTTTTCTCTTTTTGTATGAAAAGGGTATAAGTCTTGATATATGTAATTGCACATATGAATACTGATAAGCAAAAATGTGTCAACCCACAAAAAGTCTAATTCAGAGATATTGATGTATCCTGATAATGCGTTACTTATTTAACAATATTCAAAAATTTTAAAGTCATCTAAACAAAATAAGTACTAAAAAAGTACCTTAATTTAAGGTTTCGAATATTGAAGTGTTGTCCATATTTGGCAATAAAAAATAAATCTCACGCATTAGAAAAACTTATTATTAGATAAAACTTTTCATTATACCAATCTGCTTTTAATCTATACCTTTAATTACAATAGATAAGAAAAGATGGAAATATACTTCTTGAAACAAATTTATCACGAATAGATTTAATATCTTTAGACGCACATTTCTCAAAATGAAGCCCGTATGGCTTGACACAGAATTGCTTATCAGCGTCCATCTAATAATACATGTTTTTAACAGAATGGCATTTAGTAGTTGGTTTATAAGCAAGAAACTAACAAGTGTTCCGAAAGTAAACATTGACGCTAGAATTCTTGTCATTGGAGCTTCCAGGACTGCGATGGCATTTCTTAATGAGTTACTTTTCAGGTTACACAAATTGTACTCATATATTTTTATTTTCAATTAAAACAATCCTAACCTTTTGAACATTAAGCAAAATCTATATAATTTGACAACTTTAAGTTACAACGTATGAAGAAGCGCTGTAAATATTATAGAATTGCAATTATTCAATACATAGGTACATTTGAAGATGATGAAGTGCTCTAATATAATTAACAAAACCGAAGCAAATATCAATATAATTAATTTCGAATACTTATTTTATTAATAATAAAAATAATTTTAGAAATAGAAATTAGTAAGAGTACTTTGTAAATGTTTCAGCGATTCGTGTTCTTACTTGTTCTTTACTAGCGTGACACTAGTATCGCCTAACGGCTTGCCATACACCAGACGGACAAATCCACTCTCTGAACTGATGTTTCAGAAGTATCACACAAATTCTGATAAATACCTCAAAAGCGTTCCTTACACTTATTATGTAAATGTTATTCAAGGGACCATGGTTGAGATAAATAAGTAAGATAGTTCTTTGAATTTTGTGAGGTCCTTATTTTTAAAATCTTAATTAATCTAACTAAAATATGTTACTAATGTATCTAGATACCCAATATATACTTGAACTAATAAAAACAATTTGTTTTTGCAAAATAAAAATACAAGTGGTTGGTTATGGTTTAAATCTTCATTTTTGATGAATTTTACCATCAAACAGCAATCCAATTTATTGGAAATTTAAAAATGTATCATACTTTTTATAGGCGAGAAAAAAATATCGTATTATCAAATGGTAGGAGATGTCATTACGATCTCTTATTTCTGTTATTTGGGAAACAATACCAACATCCAGATTACTTGAAAACTATATTAGAAAGAGAAAAGGATGTAAGGTATAGTATAAGTCAATGGAAAATTTCTTGGCTACTATTTAGTTGCTACAATAGCTATAGGTACTTAAACTAATATATAAATATTGGAACAATAAGATACAATTTAATGTAGTTGATAATGTGGATAAATCGGCAACATCCTTTTTAAGCGATAACAGAACATAGCAGCAAAAAAAAAAACATTTTTTCTCGAAATTACCCATGCCCTTGTTTTTCCTTAATTAATTTTATAATCAGAAAGCGTCCAGTAATGTGCAGCAATCTTCGAATTTAAAAGAATAATTTTAGTGTTGTATATATTTCTCCTAAATCTAGAAGCGGTAAGATCCCTCAATATTCGCGTCTCGACATACCCCAGCCTAGCTTAGAACCAAACCTAATGAACTATACTCCGGCTAACGTCTTCATTGTAAACACAATAACAGATGCTAATAAGGCTCTTAGCTTTATACGGACTTATACATGGCAGGATACGGATTGTGAGTTTTTGTGCGAATATTTTCCTAAAGTCGTTGTTTCAGTATCTATTGTAATATTATTTTATATTTTTGCTGTTTGAATAAAAATGTTAAGGTTTGGAGATGACTGTCACATTCACATATTTGGTATTTATTAATCTATTTCTTAAAAGATAGAAAATAATTTATAGCAGAAAACCTACATCTTAAAGTTTAACTCAGTGTTAAGGACGATATTTGCGTTGTCACTAAGTTTAAAAAACTAGATAAAAACTACTAAGATTATCATTGGATTTGCAGACAAAATACTAGTTTATGGTGCTTCTAAACATGCCTATTGTTGTCTGGCCACTTTAACAGAAATGAAGATACCTAGCGAAAATATAGTTTTTATTGAACCTTTTCCACCAAAATATATAAAGAAAACAAGAGTTTCATTATTTTGTAATGAATATGTAAGTTTTCTGTGCTTATTCTTTGAGTCTTCAGATTTCAGTTGTGGTTTATGTGCGTTTAGTGTTGTTTATGGCTACTTTTCCGCTTGTATCGGTCATAACTCATATGCCATAGCTCGATATTATACATATAGTTTTTAGCTACATATATATCTTAATAATATATCTTGATTAACAAAAATTAAATAGACAGACTACTGAGCATTTCTACTATATTCAATCAAACTTCAGGTTTTTACCGATAATATGGTATTAAATCCGTTTTACACTAAGTTAAATGATCCATATAATTTTACTTTTATAGGTAGATAAATCTGTATGCGAACTTCTTAATAATCTCAAAATTAAAGTATATCGTTCGTATTATTTTCACCGCTGGTACATGGATGCT
Source organism: Hypolimnas misippus (assembly GCA_037950945.1). Lineage (NCBI taxonomy): Eukaryota > Metazoa > Arthropoda > Insecta > Lepidoptera > Nymphalidae > Hypolimnas > Hypolimnas misippus. Next base: position 5,585,579 of record JBBEEQ010000019.1, read on the forward strand.
GATAATCTGGTTACTCATGTGGATTTTATTTCGCAATTTCATCTGTTACGACTGAAATGCTCAGCGCTATTCTATTATGGTATTCGCGGTGTTAATGAACAAGCGTTTATTGGTATGGATTATTTTCATACTTTCCTTATGTGGTTCATTTAAATGAAATTCAATTTTATTTAGATAATAATTGATATTTAATAATCTTTTTAAGTCATAGGAAGAAAGTAAAGAGTATTTGTTGGTATCTATATGCAATATAACTTATATAGTTGTTACTAATTTCTTATACACACTTATTTTTACAATTTTAAGCAATTAATAAAAGTGGTATGGCGTATGACGGTGGCATTTTAATAGACCATCAGTTTAGGACAAAAGATGCCTCGATTTATGCAGCCGGACCGGCTACTAGGTATTATAGAAAATACTATGCTGATACTAAGCGACAGAAATATTTTGATGCGTTTGAAGTTGGAGCTAAGGCAAGTCATGAAATAAATAACGATAACGAATTTTACATATCAAATTCATATTCATATTATTTCTATTTAAAAAACAACACGAACGAAACGAACAAAATTCAAAGTATTTAAATACGGCATACAAATTTAAAGTAAAATTAAATTGACTTAAAAAAATGTCGTAAAACACTTAAAATAAGATATATTTTATTACAGCTAGGATCTCAAATACGGAATCAGTTAGATCCACTTTTCACAGAAACACGTGAAGAGATAAGAAAGCCAGTGAAGAATTCAATAAAAAGTGTTAGTTTCGATTCGTCTTTAACTACAATGAAGGGTTCTGACGCATCTGAATCAATTAAGAGCAAAATATCGTAAGTAGATTAGATATACTAAATGCGTGTCACTGAAAACCAGTTATGGAGCAAAACTCCAATAATAACTGAGGGACATTCCTTTTCGGGGACATTGCACCATTTTAGATAGATAAGCATTAATATTTGTTAATACTATTTTTAAGATAAGTTTTTTTTTTAATAGTTATGTTTTTTTTTTTAATTTTCTTTATTGTTGTAGATATATTGTTATTTAAGGACTGCATGTTATATTTGTTTTTCTTGCCAAAATTTGTTACTATTTTTTATATGTGCTTTTTATTAGTAAATGTGTGTGTTCCCGAATACAGGTTATACTATTCTATTCTATATAATCATATGTTTCTAGAATAACTCTAATAGTGAGTCCAAGACTTCGGACAAACTTCTATAAATAGTACAGATTGACATTCAGTCGGTATAAAAGCCTATATTCTTCATATCCATCTTGGGTGTTAAAATTGATTTTATTTCAAAAACTTATAATACAATTTCTTTTCATTTTTACAAAGTAACGTATGTAATGATTTGGAAGAAGTACAAAAGGTTCCTACTTTTAAAAAGCCTCTTGTTGCTTGTTATACACTGCCTGGTGGTCTTCAATATTTAGAGGTGCGATCTCCGGGCGTGAAAGTGCCTCACCAATATGTACAATCCTTACAATATAATGTGAGTTTATGTGATTTCATAAATCTCGTATAATCTGTGTTGCTATGTGAATTATGGTAATGATCTATATAGATATAATATCACGATATTATATAAAAGCGCTTATTTTCTCTTTTTTAAGGGTTTTGTAATGGAAACATTCAAAAATGGGTATTTTAAACTTCACATGACTAACGATTTTATTGTCGATGGTATTACGTGTTTGACTCCAGAAAAATTTCCACTCGAAAACTTCAAAAACCTCTACGGTCTCTCCGCGACAGTTCTCAATAATGTTCACTTGCGTTATACTGTAAGAATAATTCTGGCCGAATATATTTTTTAAACTAAAACTAAAAAATAATACAATTTATTTTCAATATATGTAAGTTGTAAGTAATGATAATATTTTCAGGCAAAAAAACTGGATAATTTTTATAATTTCTTCCGAGCTCCCTGGGCCTGTTTTTTGTATCATGATCAAGCTGACGAGTTATTTGCTATGATTAAAGAAATACTTCCTAAGGTATATTCTTTTCTTAATAAATCTAAACATACTTTTTAAATATAAAATTTAAATATTCGTAGGGACAGCAACACGGAGAAACTTTGGCAGAAACTATGCGGACCATTGGAGAAAACTTGAGTGATCAGGTATAACAAATGGACTTCCATTTTAATAATATGATATTAGCTTGTGCGTATTTTATAACTTATTAAAAAATGTATCTTCCATCAGTCAATGAGATGCCATACAAAGATGAAGATACGATCTGGTTTCGAGAAGTCGCCACATGTGGAAGCTATCACAGATTATGTTTTAGAATGGTTATCAGAGAACGATGTCCTATTGCCCATGTACCTACAACCTTCGCAGACGACCCAATATAATTATGATTTAGATCGCAATCCAGCATTCAGAAAAAGAAAGAACACAATTGTTAAAATGATGTCTAAGATCTTTTAATTTGTAATTTAATTCAATAAATATTTTGATAATCAGAAATAGGTTTTATTTAGAAGTTTTTGAAATTAAGTATTACAATGAAAAGAGACGGTGTTTCTTTCTTTACAACAATCTAGCAATCAGTATAAATTAGACATAACTAAATTCTTGTGAATCGTTGAATTTAAATATTAGATATTGTATTTTTATTCATTTAATTTATACTTGGAGACATTTATTGAACATTTTCATAATTAAAATAAATTAAGAAAATTGACACATTGCCTCATTTCATTGATAGTGCTCTCATAAATAATGTTATATTTCTATAAAAATATTTTCTTTCTATAAAAAAAAAACATAGAAGATGTGTCTTATGAAGTTAAGAATCAATAACATTATGTAAAAATAGAGATATGTTAAAAGTTCATGGATTTAGGCAGCTAAAATGCAGACCAGATTGTACGGCGTTGCCTAGCAATCAGCTTTCAATTTAGGAGTTGGTCAAACTTGAAATAAAATACAGAGTTTTATCGTTAAATAATATGAAAGTAACACGTATGTAGTTATGAACTTACTAACTGTTAAAAAGAAATAAATTAAATAATTTTAAAAAGTTTTAAGTAAGACCTTCAAGAGGCCGTACCTACAGATAAAATATAATTATTTTTAACACAACGTTTGTGGTCACTTTCTCTTGTAAAACTTCATTCATGTAATTTTTATGTCACAAACTTATACCTATTTTATTTTAATTTTAATAAATAACTTTTTTAAATCATGGCAAAAACAAAGACCAGTAAACCACTTGTTCTCAATGATCTACTAATACAGAATGTGAATACTTGGGGCAATGTACACTACAACATTCCCTTACGACTCTCCAACAATGAAACCAGGACGGGGACAAGCATAGCTCACCGATATATACCTGCAATACCACACAGCTTGGATTGTGTAAGTTTTAGGAGAACATACCAAAAGTAATATAAAACATTTTAAGTGATGTGCCAGATTGGGTGTTAGAACTTATTAAAGGCTTGTACGCTAAGTAGTGATTCATGGTAATCATTAAATTGCAATGCTTAAGCTTTTGGCATACATTATTATTATTATAATCCGTTTTCGATGTTTTTAGAAAATCGATGATCCACTGCCCGAGAGAGTAACTGGACGTGACATGGTAGTTGAAAAGGAATCGTACAAAACTACCACTGGAGAATATTGTGTGAAACCTAACCCGAATAAAGCAATGGAGAGATCTGACTGCGCCATCAATTGTCGAAGAGTAATATTTATGACTGGCGTTGAGAAAAAGGTAAAATTTGTAAAAAAAAATATGTATATGGTCTTCTAACAGAATCTGCGTTCAAAAAATGTCTGATCGTCACATTTATTAATAAATACACAATATTGCTTCAGTTACAAGGTAAAACTATCACACAACCTGTTATGATGTCGGAAATGAAAGACAAGTTTAGAGGCGTCGCTACATCACCTACAGCACCTCCAGATATCACTGTTAAGCCTCCAGATCCTGAGTATATTTTTGACGTGAGATATAAAAAAATATTTAAGAATGAAGTAAACAGTAGTAAGAATTGTCAAGCAATACTAACGAGATTATATGATTTGGCTTTGATTAATGATTGGTCTTTGCTGCCTTCCAACATGCTGATAGCCAAATAAAATGCCGCAACGACTAAAATTACTTGAACTATTCTTAGACAAAATGGCACCTAATTGGTCAGTGGAGACCAATTAGAAAACTTAAGAAATTTTGATAAAAAAAGTTAAATAAATCAATAGCTTAATCTATATTTAATAATTTAAAGAAGGTTACAGTATTTTTTAGGTAGTTGCAGCTGGTCGGAATGAGGCTCCTGTAATACTAGACAGTGATGGTGGATTTCGCAGACTACTTGATCCTTATGTATCGACATATAGATCTTACAACAGGCCTTTCACAGTGGAGGATCAATACGGAATCGGGGCCAAGGATCAAATAACATTTTATTCCGAATTTAATTTACCAAAGGTATTAAAATATAACGTTAAGTTAAAACTTCCTTTTTTAAAGTTTGGATTTAACAAATCTATTGTAATAATAATAAACATATATTATATATGTTTATTTATTTACTTGTTTTTAAGGTACGCGGTTTTGGTCCAAGACATAAGGAAATTTGGATGCCTTTAACAGCTAAAGTACATAGAGGAGTATACGACAGAATTCATGTGAAGAAAGAGTATAAGGAAGTCGCGGCTTGTCATAATCCTGTCAACAATATTAAAGGGTTACATTACTTTTTAACTTTTTTTTTTTAATTTGCTACAATATAAAATGAAAACTTTAAGTACCACTTGAAATAAAAACTTATTGGTCATTAAATGTGCTCCCGGTTTGTTCATACATTGCTTATTTATATGAAACTGGATATTAATATTTTTACATCGGCATGCAGAGTGTGTTAGTTTTACTACTGACTAGCTTGTCCATCGCGCTTTCACTGTTACTATTTCGCTCCTATGAGTTGTAGGATGACGTTATATAGCCTATAATATTCTTTAATCGAGAGGCTATGTAATGGTAATTTTTTTTGAATCGAATCAATAATTTCAAAAATTGCCCCGTATATACAAACTGACAAACGAATTTTACCTCTTCACAATATTAGTATAGATTTTGTCTGCAATTTTTATTTTACAGAGTTTTCGAATCAGAAATGAAAAAGAAATACAAAATTCCATTCGCATCATCATCTCTCGCATCGTGGGACCATGGGGAGGTATTCGACTTGGCCCCATTTGCCCCCAACCCTTATCAGACAAATATAGCACCTTTCATGTACTGCAGTGACTACTGCCACATCGCTCAAGGCACTCCACCATATACAGTAATCGACCAACATAAACGCAACAGAACTGCACATAAACCGTGTGTCAAAAAATTTATTGTATCTCGAGATTTTGTACCGTAGAATTTGACAATAAATAATGTTTGAGGTTGAAATATGTCTTTGATTTGTTAATAAAATAAAAATACGTTTATAGTTATTACATTTTATTTAAATTTTTGTAAAGTTCTGCGTTTACCTGAAATAAAAATAATAATATTTAAATTAATTGGACTGAAAACTGTACGGCTTCAGCTAGAATGTCTGGTGAATGATAGTTTATAATATCTAGACGGTTCTGCAATGTTATCCTATTACGAATGTAAATTGTATACACATTTCAATATAAAACTTTACTATGAAATTATATTGATACATGTATGCAAATTTTTTAAAGTACTATTAAGAAAGAATTTTTATCTATCTACATTCTGTTATTTAACGCTTTTATTTTTAAAAATATAAAAAAAAAATTATAATAAAGTATCACAATAAATCAAATATTTACTCTATTATCAGTTTAGAAGAATTTTAATAAGCCAGACCTTACCTCACGAATCTTTTGATAAGTGTTATTTCAAAATCTGCAGTTAGAAAGTTAACGCACATGGTGAACGTCCTCAATTTCGTAATATTTTATTAGAGTTAACAGTTGACACCTATAGTTACAATGAAATTATTTTTATTAAGAATATTTCTATCTATAAATAGCGAGTATTGAAAAAAAAATAGATCTGAATGAAGGCTTTAATATAATATTTAAAGCATCACTATATTTTCAGGTAACTTTTCTATAATTTATTTTCTACAAATTATCTTCAAACTACTTTGACTTTTAAGAAACATATCGTCAGTGAAAAGAGTGCGTTGGTTAAAATTAACAGCTTTAAGGGAGAGCGAAAAATAATGCACTATTTAACACAGACAACAAAAATACATTATTTAAAATAATATATTATTGATTCAAATAGATATCTATGTGAAAAATTACGCAGTTTTTTTCGCTCTACTTTTAAGATGCATATTTTGACTTGGAACTTCATTGACGATATCGCGAGCAAAATTTGACGGCATTTTATTCGTTAATTTTCAATAAGTGCCATATCTATTAAATGAAAGACAGAATCGCCCTTTTCAATTCAGTTTTTGCTGTACCTTAGGTCTTTTAACGAAGCAGCTCGAGCAATTGGGTGAGTCACATTCGCAAGTTGATATTTTCTTATTTTTCTATGAAAAACGTCATCTCAGTCTAATTATTAAATATAATTTAAATTATTTGTGTAATATTTTGCAAGATACAAAATTCATTACCTTCAATAAATTTTTCTTTTCTTTCTTGTCAATGGAAGAAGTTTCTAAGGAAGGCACTTTGTTGGTCTAAAAAAAATTAAGTTTCTTATATTCTTAAAGAAGATCATTCACACTAAAGTTTTATAAAGGAAACTATATACTAGCGTTTATAGCTTTAAATATGCATATAATTACCTCTATACATGAACAAGATCGGTGCTCAGTTGTCGACGGTTTGACCATTATTTTCACTTTTTACTTCCAAATCTACTCTCGATGGCCGCTTTCATAGATGGATTATTCTAATAAATAATATATTTATTTTAATTTCGTGTAAGAACTTAACAGCATTTGTATGGATTGCGAACTTCTTAGTTAATATGTTTTGCACAAATTATTTTATTTTACATAATTAAAAATTGTTTTGACTTTCTCTACATTTACCATAAAAATATTTTAAGCACTGTTTCATCATAATATTTTCAAGAATAATAAAGATAAAGTTTTAGGTAATTAAAATAATAGGCAATAACTAGTTAACTTACTCCAGGACAAATTTGATTAGGACATTTGGTGTTCTTTGATTCATCTTCGCATTTACCCGTCTGTCAAAATATCATAATTACATACAGATAAAAAATCTGACGAAGCGTGTTACAAAATAAATGCGTATTTGCAAAATTAATTACATAACGGAAAAGTAAAAAAAAAAAAGAAAACTTACAGTAGGACATCGTTCTTCAGGCGGAATAGGTATCTTTCTTTTCCTTGGCGGTCTACAGGGCGGGTTATGGAAACATCGTGATGGGTGGTTACAGGGAGCCCCAGCTCGTACTGGCCAGTAACACGGCATCAAGTAAGGGAAGCAAGATGAGGGCGGAAGGCATTGGGGTAAATGGTGACAGGAGCGAGCGGCCATTGGCTGAAGGAAATTCTCTCAAATTTCAGTATTTACTTCGTGCTTGCGTAATAAAATACTTACTTGATTTGTAGAATTTACCTTTTGCAAAATGCAACTAGATCGTGGGGTTACCTCGAGCTAAAATAACGAGTAAAAATCATTTTATGTATCTGTGATTATTAAATAGACGAATCATTGGTAAAATAACTTACAGGCGATGGTTCAAATTTCGGTTTTCTTTTAAATGATACCTGAAAATTAGAATAAATTAATTAATTAAAATCAAAACAAGGGTTTCTATTATGATATGATTGATTCACGTTGTTATATTTTTATCCTCGACAGTAGTTAAGTACTTGTATGAAAAAACTTACGTTGTCTAATTAAAAAATTAAAACATTTTTTAATTTGGTATTTAATGAATATAAACCTTTATTAAATTATCAATCATCTTTTTTTAAATCTTAATATTTATTTTTCATTTTGCCATATATGTTATATTTCCTGTCGTAAACAATCCTTTTGCATATTATCTGTACAAAATAATTGTAATGTTTCATATCGGCCAGGCGTCCCGCGAAAGCTGACATTTTTTTATAATTAACTAACTAACACTACTTAATCCTTACCTTCAAGCCGTAACAATTAGAACAATCGATCCTACATTTGGAAGGCCGACAAAATGTCTGTAAAATAAAAAAAAGTATGAAAACCTGAAAAAAGTTCATTAAACTAATATTGTAAAAAAACACAGTCAATTATATTAAGGGCCGTTATTAATTTGCATTAGATTTGGAACAAATTTAGGTACTTATGATGTGTTTGAGTCTTATGGCGATTTTAATAGAATATCTACTGCAGAACTAGTACAATTACCTTGCAAGAACATTTCCCTCTTGAACATTGACTGCACTGAAATAAAAGTTTATATTAATTATCTGAAAAATACTTAGATTTACTACCAAATATTAACTAAAAACCAAAATGATCATAAATAACATAAGCATGGTCAATGATGATTTTTTTATAAGATGAATTAACTTACAAGTGATGGACACGGTGGATCATCCTGTAAATAAAAATTAATGTTCTTTGAAATATATTAAAATGACAACGATATGACTTTTATAATTTATTGTTAAGTCATAAATTATCACGTACACAAGGCTGTACACAAGATCCAACGCATATTGGGCAAAATGGATCCAAACAACAACTCCGACATCCACCACACTGAAAAAAGACTATTATATAAAAGGTATTACGCGAATACAGTAATATTTTTAAGAAACTTATTACATACCTTCAAAGAAGCCGGAAGATCAGTATTACTCTGTGAAAAAATGAAAAACTAAAACTAAATAAATGTGTTAAAAAGTATCTTTAAAAGTAGTGAAATTTGAGTGCCCATTAGGCACAAAACTATTTTTAGGAGAATTTAAGGATTATAGAAGAAAATAATGGCAATAACGGTAAAAAATAAGATTATATGAGTATGTTGTTGCTACCAGCCTTGTGTTTGCAGCAACTTTTAGCACAGCATATCTGAATAATTGCTGTCTGAGGAAATACAGGTTTAACGTCTTCTTTGCGTATCTTCTTTGATGTCTTCTTCCCAACGATCGCTATGTTCGATAGCCCAAACATATTATGTTCTCGGTCTAATTTAAGTATAGTTGATAGACATTTGTCTCCAAAACTCAGACGTGGATCTATCTTGTCATTAGATTCTCGACTGCAGATGGAGTTAGTTGAAGCGCTCGTTGATAGAGATGTTGAACTGAAATAAAAAATATAGTATTGACTGATTTTATTCTTGATTTTTAACGCGTTAGGATTGAACTTTACCAACAAAGAAGAAGTAGAAAATCTCAGCACATGACATACCTATATTTCAATTGAAATAAAATAGCTTTTATTATTATTTATTTATTACTTACTAGATATTACGTACCTCTTTTAATTTCGTTGTAGTCCTTTGCGTTTACGTCGCACATTTGCGCCTGTTAGGGCATTTAACTTTCTGGAAGGACACCAAATCTGAACACTAGAGAGTAAGTTACAAGAAACTACAGTAATCTTTTGTTACCTGGAATCTATCGACCCTTCCCGTCCTTCAGACAACCACTTCATTTTCGTCAATTTTAACTTTTTTGGGTTACCGTATTGATTATATTCTTCACTGTCAGAAAGGTCGCTTTCTTCGTCAATTTGGCTCGTCTACAATTTTTATTAAAATTCTTAGTATCAATATCAACTAATAACAATGAAACTAATAAATAAATAACGTACATTTGATTTTCGATTTATTTTATTTTCTGATAAGTTTTGTGTTTCAACAAGTTCGTGGAGCGCTTTTGTTCTTTCTACTCGTATTGGCTGTTCTTGGGTAATCTGAAGAAAATAAGTAACTGTTAATATTATATAATAGGCATATTCTGTTCAGGAGGAAAGGATACAAAATAATCCACTGTGCCACTTATTGCAGAAAGACGGGTATTTCAGAATACCTTTGTAAACACCTAGGTTTCGTCGCACTTTACCGTTGAGTACATTAAAATATTAGTAGTATTACAAGATATTATCTCAGATACAATAAATTTATACACGTCTCTATATTTTTGTCTAAATAAACCTTTGAATAATCTCTTAATTTTATATATATTTTGTAATAAAATGAAGAAATAGACATATAAAGTAAAAATAACTGTTTTACTAACTTCATCAGAATCTATAATATGTAACGATCTGCCTTGTCGGTCCATTGAGTCATTATCAATTCCACTTAATGATGGTTTTACTTCATTGATCAGGCATACATAAGTGAAGAAGGTATTCTGGTCTGATGCGCTGCTTGTCAGTTTCATTGGGGATATTAGGTTCATGTCTTGGTGTTGATGGTCGATAAGATGCATTGTATAATTGTTGATCTTGTTAATAAGCCATGCTATTGTGATAAATTGATTATTGACTATAGATTTCGAAAATTTTACGCCATGTTTATATGATTCTAATGTGAATTTGAATTAATCATCTATTAGTTTTTGTTTTTATTCGTCTTTGTTAATCAAAAATTTAAAAAGAAAATTATGTTTTATATAAAGATAAAAGAGAACGTATAGGATCTTCTTTGAACACATTCTTTTTTGATAATTTCGTTCAGGACAAATTCACTTTAATGTATATAGATAACACAATAGAAATTGAATAGACAAAATAAAAAAAAATGATATGATCATATTCTGTGATTTAAATAATTGGGTATCTTTATCGGATTAGGAAGTAATTTGTGTCATGCGCGTTAATTATTGTCACGCTTTGAATAGAAAATTGAGGCTTTTGAACCTAAATCCGGACGTGTAGCTTTAATATGAAAATTATTATAATGACTAGAAAAAAACCTGTTAAACATGAATACTTAATAAAATATTTTATACTATAATTTTCAACTAAGATGAAATTTTTAAGAGTGCGCAATTGTTTCTAAAAAAGTAGTATATACCAAACTGGGTATACTAGTGTCTCAGCAGATGCTATTCAGCTTGAACCAGAAAATATTTTAATTTAAAATGAGCAGTAGAAATACATCTGGCTCAGTGTCCAGTGACCCAATGTGAATGACATCAGGTCGCGCAAAAACCGACTTCAACAATGGAGTAACAAAAAAAAAACTGATTTTCACTCAAGATTAGCGGCTACGCTCCGATCGTCGCGTCGTGTTTAATTCAGAACCTTTTTTTATGAAACAACAATTTCGGTGTGAATTAAAACACATTATTAAATTAATAGGCGCTACGTAGAATTACTATTAACAAAATTGTTTCCGCATTTTAATAAGTAAATTAATTGTAAATTATGTTTAAAGTGTAACAACCATTTATAGTCATATTAAATCAATAATATCGGAGTTTTTTAGCATTTATCTTATGTACAGTGTTATTGACAGTTAATTCTTGAGAAAAGTTTGATCAGACAACAAAATAAACTTTATAGAATTAAATTATTCGTATAAGATGTATATGTAAATATTAAGGATGAAAAAAAAATCCTTATATGAAAAAAAAACTATTACTATAATAAAAATTGGTTATAAAAAATTGCAATTAAATGTTTACATGTTACATTGATTTTATTGAGGTCGTAAACATTAAACAAATTTTTAGCGACATCTGAAAAGGTTTTGTAAGAAACTAGTGATTGGGAATGAAATTATATACGCGTAGATGTGTTATTCGCAAAAACAAAAAAAAACTTTAATTGTGACATTACCTATTCTTTACACGTAGATATCATTAGTTATTATTAATCAATAAGTTATAAAGAAGCACATCATTATACATATATAAGGAACGTGACTCTATTTTATAGAGTCATTACCTCTTAGTCTGGACATCTTAGTATGTAATGTATCAGAAATAAAATCTATTTATAATTTTTACTTTAACGTTCTTAGAATCGAATTATGCTTTACAACGATATAAATGATGTGCGTGATAATTTTAAATGGTAGTTAATACTCGCTTGATAAATCTGAAGCAAAGTATAGCGGTGATTCAGAGCTCCGAGATCGTAAACCATTTGTAACGATTGTGTTTTTTTTTTAATTTTATGACATAATTTTCGCATTCTCTAAAGTAGCATTGTATATTCAACTAAAATTAAAATAGAGGACGTCCCGAAAGGAAACGATTTTCTTGAAGAGGGTTATAGTCTACGTCATATCTTGACTTTTCCATATTTACACAAAAGTGCTAATATTTCGATACCTAAACTTTTACTAAAATGATTCTTTGTTATTTGGCATGATGAAGACTATAACGCTCTTCAAGATAATCGATTACTGAACATATAAATATAAACACACGCTGTTAAGGTCAAAGGACAACTAATATTTTAAATTACATATAACATTTTTTATTATAATTCCTTACAATAAATGTCTCGAATAAGAAGAAAAAATTAAAAGGATTTGTATTTTCAGAACTTATATTATACTTATTATATTTTAATGATTAATTGTCACATATTCATTGGTACTAGTTATTTTTAAAATAAAATAACTGGTCAAGTGCGAGTAGGACTCGCGCACCGAGGGTTCCGTACAAACTTATAGAAATCTATATAAGACTAACCCATCTACGCCATTTGTGGTCTTCATCATCAGTTCCAACATAAGTTACTATCAAAAATACCTAAATCGGTATACGCTTGCCTATAATATTTGAGGAGTTCCCTCAATTTCTCCAGGATCCCATCATCTGATCCTGACCTGAAGACAATGGGACCACCTTGGAAGTATACCTTTTCAATCAAAAAAAAATTTTGAAAATCGGTACCCAAATGGCGGCGTAATCGGCGAACAAACATAAAAAAAAAATTAAATACAAGGTCGAATTGAAAACACTTCTATTTAGAAGTCGCTTAAATATAATCAAATATTATGTAAATATGGATCACGTCCCAAAAACTATTTTGAAACTACTTAGGAGCACTTTAATTTAAATCACGATCATGGATGCAATCCATGGAAACGCAAAATTTTATTTTAAGTACTAATACATCTTATACTTTCAAAAAAAAAGTTATAGCGCGATTCAGGATACACCTAGCGCCATCTCTTGACAATTTCAATGAACTAACTTGTTGACTTTGACATTAACAACATAATTATATTATATTTTATTCTCGTTTTATTTTTATTTATATACTAATACACTCCACTACCCCTGCACTACGTTCGTAAAATATTTAGATTTACATTATCAATCAAAATATCGAAATATATATTAGTGTTGCCAAGATGAAAATAATTAGTCCTTAATTCGAACAAAACTAATTGTTTATTTATAAATAACTAATTATATTAGTAATAACCAGAAGACTTATATGTGTAGATAAATAAGTAAATTAAATAACTCGATCTGTTTGAATTTAATTTTAAAATTTTCGTACTAAGTCAATACGAGTACTTAAATCAAATCGCGTGAAGCTCTTATATTGAATGTTAATTACGTAATGACGTTATAAATCGACGATAAAACTTTTAAATGAAAAGTTTATTTTATAATTTTTAGCGCGTTTAAATAATAATTAAAATAAAAATTTTTATTAATCGAGCAGAATTATATCACAGTTAATGTCATAATGTTGTAATAGATGGCATTAGCTGTACGCTGAATCGCGCTATCATTTTGTTAGCTGCGATATATAGATTGCATTGCGTTATAAACATAAAGGTTTGCTGCTTTTTGATGTTTTCGTATTGATACAAATTTCTTCTCAGTATTTGTAAAATTGTTTTTTTGACCATGGTCAACTTCTATGTTAATTTGTTACAAGTACATATAATTTTAATTCTAAGATTAATATATTTTCCGCTTGATCAATTTACAACTTGATACATTTACGCGTTCCTGAGAAAAAGGTTGAAAGACAGACGTACAGACTGACAGACACACGAACAGAAATTTACAGTTTTCGGATTTTTTCCTTTATGTATACTAAAGGACCTTGCTCCTGGCCAAATTACATAATGCTTGGTCAATGGGAAGTACCCTATAGGTTTTGATTCCCTTGCGAAAACGTTAAAAACGCTATCATACTTAAAATATGTGATATAAATGACCGTATCTTTTGATTGCGTTAACTTAGAAGTTTGATTTTTTCACAGCTCTTAGTAATTACAACTCTGAGTACTTGACGTTGATAAAAATTTGCTACCTTCACGCGTTTCTGAGAAAAAGGTTGAAAGACAAACTTACAAACAGACAAACATACATACAAAAATTTACAGTTTTCAGATTTTTTCTTTTATTTGTACCATAAGATCTTACTTCTTGCCAAATTTCATCGTGCTAGGTCAATGGGAAGTACCCTATAGGTTTTGATTCCCTTGCGAAAACGCTAAAATGGTCAAAATATACGACATATTTTCCATTATCTTTTGATTGTGTTGACTTAGAACTTTAATATTTTCACGGCCGCATGTCATCGTAGACTTGAGTATATGATATTAATTTCAACATGATACGTCTATGCATTTCTGAGAAAAAAGGGTTGACATCCCGACAGACAGACAGACAGACAGACAGACAGACAGACAGACAGACAGACGGACAACAAAGTGATCCTATAAGGGTTCCGTTTTTCCTTTTAAGGTACGGAACCCTAAAAAAGAATAATATCATTCATAAAGAGCTCGTTTTAATAATAATTATAAAATTATGCTCAGTACCTATCAAATTGTTTAGCATTCCTGCTCTACGCCGGTCGAAACGGAGGCTCTGTAGCGTGTCATTTCTGTTGTGATCATGCTGTCGGTCTACAATGACAAACATATTATTAATAGCCTTTTAAAAGTATACATTTTGTAACCGTAAACAATAATTAACACTTAGAAAAAAATTGTTATTAAAAAAGTTGTGAATAACGGTGAATTATGAACATATGAATAGCAATGAAAAAAGTGAAAATGACTGTTTTTCCCGTTTTATTTTTTGTGCTTATTTTAAAATTAACGGTGAACGCGCAATTCGGAAGTAAGTTAATTACATTTTTATGATAAGAATTTAGTAGTTACTTGAAGACGAATTTGATTATTTTAATATTATCTTTTTAATAATAATTTATTAAAATAATTTAATTTTTTACATAATGTTAACTAAGAAAATTTTAGACAATTATAGTGTATAATATACCATGTTTGGAAAACAATAAATATCTAGTAGTAACTAATAAAAATTCACGGTTTAATATTTAGTGTTAAACGAAAAACGAAATTGAAAATAATTATATTGGGATTACTATTTAATTTTTTTTTCAAATTTTTAATTATAAAAGGTTCTTATCTGTATCGATAATTTCTAATAAATTTAAAAATAGAATAAACATTACATAATTTGTCGTTAATGGAGATACATGAACTTTAATATAACATTATCTTGATTAATTATATAAAAAAATTAAATATTGTATGCATCATTAAATTATTTAAAATGTAAAACAGCAGTGTGATTTTTGTTTATAATTTTCATAACAAAAATTGAATGCGAAACTCCCTTAAGATTTTCAGGGTATTTATATACTTTTACTTATTTTTTTATTTTCAAAAGATCCAAATATGGTACTTTGACTTTAAGTATTCTTGGCTGTCCTCTGATTTTTAAATACACTACATAAAAAATCCTATCATATCAATTACCGTGTGCAACATAAACACATAAGCGTCACGGTAACCTCGATGTTATAATTTCTATTATAGTCGATTTCAGGGTTATTCGAAATGACAAGTATAATTACACATGCAATATTGACGGACGATCTAATTTTGTTATTATTTCATATATTTCGATCTACTTCGAGCGATAAACAAAAATATGAAAAATATAGTAGGTAAGATAGACCCTTCTCAATGATTGCTTCAGTTCCATTGCAATTGTTTAAAGTTACTAAAAGACAAATTATGAAGATTTTTAGCAAAATATTAACCAAAGCTTATATTTTCACGTTGAGACAAAGAAATAATAATTACCTATTAGCTAACCTTAACTATTAAAATTATCATAACAAAAGTCCACGTATAACTATTGGCATATTTATTTTTGGGCATCAGATTTAAATAGAAGCTACCACACACAAACAAAAAATAAAACATTTTTCTTAACGCGTCTAATGTATTTTTGTCTTCCTTAAATTATATTGAAAAATACGAATCATCGCTAGTTTTTATGACAATTTAAACGAATCTTTGTATTAGACTGAAGGAGGCTACAAGTTTATCTATATATATATATAATCACTTGTCCTGACTGATTCATCAACGCAGAGCCTAAACCGCTGGGGCTAAGAACTTTAAATTTTGGCAGTGTGTGGCTTTATGTTGCAGGAATTCACTAAGAAAGGCTTTTTTGATTATTTACCCCTAAGTGGGTGAAAAGGTGTAAAAACGTTTGTATACAAAATCTTATTCCGTGGTCGTTTTAACTTAAAACTTAATACATATACTTCTGGGTGATAGTAATGAAATATAAAATAGAAAACAGGGTACTATTATTGCTCACAGGGGTGCAAGGTGGTAGTAAAATTTGTATGGAGAAAATAGATTTTTTTGGCCGATTATCCTTAAATTCAGCACAAAAATTACTTAGGGAAGCTAATGAAATATATGTATCCCAGAATTTCAAAATCATCCCTTAAAATCACGCTATGGGATGATAAATGCTGGAACGGTTACAATTTCGCTGGTAGATTTATTTAGCTGAAATCCAAAATATACGCGGGCGTAGTTATGATTAATGACTTTTTGATTGCAACGCAGATTTTATGAAATAAAAAAATTAAATTAAGGACACATTTTTTGATTAAAGTTAGAGAAACGTCTAATATAGTTCTATAAAAAAATCACTTGCGGAATGTAAGTTTGTACATCACTTCAAAACCGTTGCACCTCTTTGGTTAGTTTTTTTTTATAATTGTAATTTAGTTAGATTAGATCAAGGTTTGTATGAAAGAAAATATTGAAAACATCGTATTTATGGAAAAGGTAAAATTTGGAATAAGCGGCGTGCAACTTAGGTTAAAAAAAGTACATAAAAAATCTGCTTTTAAATAAAAGCTTACCGTCATTTGTACATAATATATATTTATTTTAAAAAATCTTATGCGCTGATAAATCTAGATTTATTTTTCAGCTGTATCACTCAGCATCGATATGAACCCACACGCCGAGCAAATGATTTCTCACGTAAGTTAATCCTCTTATTGCATGCACAAGATATATACAAATTATAATTATACTACGAATATATAAAGAGTATACATGTAAAAACAAACATGTTTCACCACGGCGTTGTTCTTAGCCACTATATCAAAATCATTTTCAACACTAATACTTGGTTCTAGGTTGGATTTGAATCTACGATCATTGGATAGATATTGTATTAAATGGTTTAGTTTTGATTAGGCATGTTAAATATCCAATTTTAATACTTTTATCCTAGGCGAGAATCACACTTATAAGTTTTGCTCTCAGACTTTCATAAAGATTTACATAAGTTGCTTGTCATTGCTTTACACCTGAAAGAATTTCTGCCTAATTATATCTGTTACTTGGTTATATGTATAATATCAGTTACAAGAGTAAAACTTACAAATGTAACTCTATCCAAAGACTTGAAACAATTTCAATAACATGACATTAAAGAACCAAACTATTGTTAATTTACCTAAAATTTCTATCACATTATTTTTAATTTTAAATTTCCATTACAGAGTCGATGCCCCGCAAACATGTCCTGCGTACCAATTAGTTCATGTCCGTTATTGGAAGATCTTTTGGACTTTTCTTGTTTCTCTTCAGATAGGTAATCGGATTTTCATAATTTTAAACTATGTACCAAAATACATATAATGACACTTTTACTAGGCGAATGAAAACAATTTCTCTCTTCATTGCATGTTCACGATTCGCCATACGTATTTGTCGGTGTTTGGAATTAAAATAACAGGCAAAGGAGCATCCAGGTAACTTGTTATGTGATGACCGCCACCTATGGACATTTGCAGTACCGCGTGAGCCCTAAATGTATTGCCAGCTTAAAAAGTAAAGAACAATAAAAATGTATAGAAAGTAAGGAAAGGGATAGGGAAGAGGGTTGTGTTCCAGTTTTTCACATGATGTCAAGTTTTGGATAAAGTTAAAAACATAAACAAGATAGTAATTAAATATTCGTGCTTGATTTCTTCGCCCACTTAACTATTTGTATTTTATTTGTATCTAACATGATATAATAGTTTGATAATTTAATGTATTTTGTAAGGTATTTTCACCGCTTAAATTCCCTAACTTGCGGGAATGTAAACAACGAAGATCACGTGTGTTGTCCGTCATGTGACTGCGAGCGAGTGTACTCACCGGGCACGAGGGAGTGCGGGAAGAGTATGGTACGGGGCGTCGAAAACGGGATTGGTGCTCATCCATGGGTTGCCAGAATTGGATTTACGAGTAAGATGCATTGTAATATTTAGTATTATGATCTTTGTGAGAAATAAGTATAGTAGCGTAAAAACGTGTTTATGCTATTAATTTAAAATTATTAATCTATTAATTACTAGACTCAATAATTAGCGATTCTTGAAAGACCCAAACACCAACATCTACATTAATACATAAAGAAAAATACTTTACATGTCATGCTTCTAGTGTTCATTCGTTAGAAAAACTATTTTTCTTGAAAAAAAAAAAGTTTTATTTTATTTTCAATTTATTTTCAGACAAAGACACTGGAAATGTACGTTTCGCTTGCAGCGGCTCTATCATAGCTAAACGCGTTGTTTTAACAGCTGCACACTGTGCCTTAGCAAAGCCTGAAGGATATAAACTGTAAGAATTTATAATTAGTATAAAGTACTTTAAGAGTATATTAATTTACATCGCAAATGTTAGTAAACAAATTCATCATAATTTAAATAAGTCCTGTCAAAACAGCACCGTAAGCGTTTATTTACGTGCATGCTTGTTTTAGTTAATCTATATTATTATGTAAATATAACGCTATATCTATATATAACGCTATATCTATATATAACGCTGAAGTCCTAGTTTATTTTTTACTGTTTGTTTGTTCCTTTGAACGACACTAGTAGCATAAATACCACTAATACCATAGACAACGATTCCATTAAAAAACTATTAAAGTAAGATAACTTGATAATTGATGAAGGTAACATAACATTACACTAGCGAGCAGGTAATAATGATACACGCGCATCTGTAACTGAACATACGGATTATCATCCAAATTTGTACTATTATACAAACTATATAGTAAATCTAGCATTTTTTAAAAGATCCACAGTTGTGATTGGCGAATGGGATATCAGTCGCAGCGCTGATTGTAACGAGTATTTCTGCGCTCCCGCGACTCAGGCGATTAAAGTGGAAAGCGTCTCCGTGCACCCCGGATATGAGCAGAAGATATTCAGACACGACATAGCTATGATTATACTTAAAGATGAAATCAAGTACTCAGGTGAGTAATCTGAATGGAGTTTTTAACACAGAATTTTCTAAATATGTATTACAAATATTTTTTAGGTCTTTTAAAGAAGATATTCTACCTATAGTCAGTTAAACAATCCTTTTCTTATATTGAGGAGAAGGGCATAAAGCTTAAACTACCACACTACTTAATTGTAAATTGGTTACACATCTAACAATTTTTTTCAACTTAGCTTTCCGCACGATGTTTTCCTACACCTAGCTTTTTATTACCTTTCATACATACATGCAACAGATAATTTTAAATGTAATAACATTGTACAATAATGCGTGATCCGTCCTTGCACAAGGTCAACATATTATGTTAGCTGATAGGAAATCTTGACACTAATTTGTTGTGCTTTTATTTCAGTGACAGCAGCACCGATCTGTTTGAATGATAAGCCGGAAATAGTGATCAACGAACGCGCTTGGCTGGTCGGCTGGGGAAAATTGTCAGGACAAAACAATTTGGTACAATAATATTGTCTACTTTTTATAGTTCCGTTTTCTGAAATTTCCACGGAGCTTGTTCATTTATTTGTCACACAATTGTGTCAGGATTCTTTTTCTTATGTATGACATCTTCAGAAAAAATTATCTTAACATATTATATGAGTTATCATTGTGGTGTAAGGTATCATCTTACAATGCAGACAGAGGAATAAGAGAAAGGAATAGAAATAGTTTTACTCTGTATTAACAATAATTTAGCTGTAGCTTACTGACTATAGCGTACGTACTGGCTCGACAGGGATAGTAAGTTACTCTTATAGATGGTCGACATGAAGTATGAGTAGCTAATATAGTTGTATTTCATACGGTAAGTGAGAGAGCCTTTAAACTAACTCTGTCCATATTGCTTTCTTTACTTCCTATTCATCCCTTATTTTAATTATGCTGACAACGCATTTGTTGCAAATGTCCATGGACTACGGTGATCACATCAGATATCTCGCCTGGTCGTTTGCCAGCTGTTTTATGACAAAAACATTATCTCAGAAGATAATTTGATTAAGTAAATCATACTTTGATTATAATGACAAACTTTTCAACGGATGCAATTTATATAGTTCATAGATGTTTGTTTTTAGGTTGGAAGTCAACAACAGTTGGATGTGCCGTTAGTGTCTTTGGAGACATGTGAGCGTATATTTGGTGAATCGGTGCCTATTCACGAGGGCCAGCTATGCGCGGGCGGAGAGGAAGGAAAAGACGCTTGTTCTGGGTTTGGTGGAGCACCCTTGATATTGAATAGAGACGGACAACATGTGCAAGTATGAAAATATAATAAGCCAATTGGTTCTACGTAGAATAATTATTTTGAATAACCTTTTATTTGTGAAATAGTAGGTTTTTATACAATCTTTCATACTTTATTTCATCTCTTAAGTTTTATTCTCGCGACAATAAGTTGTCTATGTCTTACTCCAAAGTCTATTTTATATCTTAGCAGTTTAGGCGTGAAAACGTAACAAACAAACAGACGAAAAGACAAATCATTTTTATATCGTTAGTATGGATAAAACATGGATATAACATATTTGTTTCTATTGCCTTTGAAACACAAGTATTTTGATAAAACCTTATGAGTTAGTGATCAATGAGATCCTGTGTTCTTAAGAGTATCAGTAAAGTTGGTGGTGGTGGTTTAGATGGGATCAAAATATAAAACATCGATTTCTTAGGTTTTTGTTTAGCATAGGCTTAACTAGTTCTAATAAATTAACATCTATGTACACATGGACGCTGGCAATACTGTGACAAGCCACCCGGACTTCATTTTGAGAAAATGGCATCTAAACATGTCACACCTTTTTTAATGAATTTGTTTGAAGACGTACATATCCATATGATTGATTCATGTGTTATCTAATAATAAGTTTTTCAAGTATCTGAGATTATTGTATAAATTGCGAAATATGGAACGCACTTGAAATTCGAACCAATAAATTAAGTAACTTTTACCGTACTTAATTAGTTGAGATGACTTTAATTTTTTTGGATAATTTTAAATAGATGACGGAGTATCAAAATACATCAATATATCCAAATTTAATCTTTTTGTGGGTTGAGACATTATTGCTTATCAGCGCGCATATATGAAACAAACAAAATATTAATATTACTAATAACTTTTGGCCATTTGATTTCAGGTCGGCATTGTGTCTTTTGGCTCTGAAAACTGCGGCAGTGAGGGGGTCCCCAGTGTATACACTAACATTGCTCACTATTACAAATGGATAGTGGATAATTTGCCATCTTGAATGTAATAAGTATTACTAACATATTAGCCACTTTAATTTTAAATAAATATAAAAGAGATCTACAATAATTTTTATTATTTAATTCCAACATCATAAAATTAAACTTTAATTCCTCCATAAATTATTCTTACGTAGTTTAAAATCGTAAGTAATTATTAACTTATAAAACATAGTTTCAAAAAAATGTATCAACAAGCAGAACCTGGCAAAAAAACTAGAAAAAAATAAGTAGAGAAAATTTCAAATATAATTGACATAATTTACATATATATAAAATAATTTTTAATTTATTGACTTATTTATTTTTATCCGACTTGCATAAAAGATGGAAATTCGTCGTGGCCTTTTCCACATTTTGAAACATCTTTTTGTTTGTCACGGTATACTCTCTTAGTAATCTCATAGAATTTTAATGAAACTTGTTTTATTTTAAATTAAAAAAATAGCTGAAATAAATATGTTAACTAAGAAGAAGTAAGTTGACTAAACGTAATTTGATTTTGGAATTAGTTCTTCTTTTTAAACTTGCGAGTTAACGAGAAGAAATAATACTAATGTTTAAATATTTTTTATTGTATATTTGAAGATTGTATATTCAAAAGATTATTCATCGCGATATAGTTGTAATATCGCGCGCACGGCGGAGCATCCAACATTATTGAGCAGAGAGTGCCAATAAGGTCTACTTGAGCGTAGTCTTGAATCTCTTGGTTGAATTCCTGAAATAATTACACGATTTAGTTACGCGGATTTCATTATATTTCTTTCGTATACCCTTTAAATAAACAACGAATGAAGTAGGCAGAGGCGTAACTATACCATCAGACGCCCGTGGCAAATTCTTTGAATCAGGCCTCCAAGTAAATATCGTCACGTTATAACTTAATTTTAATGAACCACTTAAAATATTACCGAAAACTTTTAATAATATTGTGTGTATTTTAGATAAATATCTGATAAGTTTTATTTTCAAAGCGTAGGTTTATACAGATTTATATTGAAATAACAATTTACTTTTATTAAGATTTCTAAGATTAATAAAATTCTTTTAGGCCGGTATATTAATAACAGTAGTAATAACACGATTACAACGGAAAATTTTGTATTCATCTATTATTTATTAAAAATTCGTTTTGCTAATAATTAGTTTTAGAAGAACATGTTCCTGCAGGGTTGTACAATTTGATTAACACTGTTATTTCGAAAAAAAAAAAATGTACTTAAAAAGTCATTAAAATTTAATTAAACTATTTTAAAATATGTCTTTGATATGGTTAAAAGCAATTTAAAATTGCTTAAATCTTTAATACGTTAGATAATAAAACTTAAGTACTATATATTTACTAACTAGTTGTGATGTCTGATTTCAGATCTAAACTATAACTTACCCCATTAACCGTGACTGTTGGAATAAACTTTGGTTTCACTAAGCTGGTGTAGTATTCGGATTCGAGTTGCAATATCGTCCCTTGGCCGGACGTAACACATTGTTCCACTTTTTCAATTGACAAATTGGACTTCTGTACGCACTGTAAGATATAAAACACCAAATATTAAATGATATTTCTTGAAGTATAGTGAAAAAATACTATCGATTTTTTTTTATGGAAACACTATCTCGTCATTACATACATATTACAGAATCGTAATTATTCTTATGTAAATTAAAAATGCCTTTTAATATATTTTTTTTTCCTTTTCATGTTCATATAAATAAATGCATAAATGTTTTGATTAAATAGTATGAAATATTATATCTTAAAAAAATTGGAAACTAATGCTAAGTTAAAAAACAGTAGATATAATATCGATAACTTTCCAATCATTCATCGATTTAAAACAGTCTGTCGTAATCGTTGTGAAATTTTACCAATTGAGACAATAGTTATTGTTCATTTTAGGTTAAACAATTTATTCGATTCTCTTTTCTTTTCGAACAATGAAACAAACAATTTTAGACTGTGAGAATAACAGCATTTTGGTTATATCTCTTTATTTTAAAGAAATAGTTATTTAGAAATCAATAGTTTTCGTTAAATATAGGCTACTATTAAAGGGCGTGTAAAAATTTTACGCTAGTCTAGTAGTATGAGTATTTCAACCCAGTAAATATAGACATACATTTGCTGTGTTTAAATACTGAAAGGTATAATTCAAATTTAAAATCGTCAGTAAAATCAATGAATGACACATGATAGAGATGTATAAAAAGTAAAAAAAAACCTTTTTACTTTTATTTTATACGCACATCAAATCTCCCTTGTGAACCAGCCTCGGTGTCCATCTCACATGCAACATAGGCCAATTTATGTTTGTCGCTTTGTTCCCTCATTTCATACAAGCTGCACTCTTGAACCATGTTGCCTAAACATTCCGAAGAGCCGTGCTGACATTCGAATCCTCCATCACCGTAGTTTATACTCTGGAATATTTTAAAGTACAAAAATTAAGCTAATGAAGACATGCCTTTTTGTGAACTTTTTATAGTATCTTCTGTCATTTTGGTTGTTCTTAAACAAATAAAAGACGAAATATCTTCTTTACATACTATAAATAATATTGTAAAATTAATATCAATTGTATATAATCGTTTTATATGTAGTTTCAATAACCTAAAGAAAACAAAATGTAGATACTTTAATTTACTTTGTTACAAAATATGGCTGTGTTCAACAATAAAAGCTTTTAGGAGCCAAATTCTAAAAGGCTACTTAATTTTAAGTAACGATGTTACGAATCAGAATTTTAAATAAATTAGCATTTCATTTAGTGTCATAAATTAATAATTGACTTGTGACGATAATGAAGTGTAATGATGTTATAAAGTAATAAATATGGCATATAATATAACGTTATCATATAATTCATAAAAATAATAAATGATAAGTGATACGTTTGTACCTAATGTCTTTATTTAGTTTAAATGTATATAACATAGGCTGGTATTTCTCGTAGCTTATGAACATTTGCAGCATCACAGGAACCACACGCGTTGCAGGTGTAGTGAGGGATAGTACGTGATGAAGAGCAACAGGAGGCAAGAGCAGGCATGAAATGCAACTACATTGCTATTTTAGGACGATTTTCCGTGACAGTGTGGTACTTATCCGATCGAGTCAGCCTAACTACAAATTGTAATCAGTGATCTATAGCAAGGCTCTTCCAAAGTAAAATGCTAATATAGAGGTTATACGTGATAGAAATATATTTAGAGGTCAACTTCTAAATACCAAGTCAAAATAATACAAATATATCTTGACTCAAACACATTGGAGTCAAGATATATTTGTATTATTTTCAAAATTATTAAAAAGACATAAGAGATAAATGGTTTCAATTACCCTTGATTTCCCAAATGGTACGAATTTTAGCTTCAGGTGTTCATGTAGCAGATTGAAAGCTGGTTGCAATTGCTCCAATATAAATGATTTACTGTCCGGGCAGTTGCTCTCATAGTAAATTGTTAACAGTAGCTGAAAAAATAGCCATAAAATTTGATGATATTAAAAAAACTTGGTTATTGTCTTTACCTCAAAACTTCTGCATTAATTTTGATTATATATTGTCTATATTCATATTTCGCCATTTTCAAATGTCAAAAATAAAGATTTAATGAAATTTCAATATTTGCAGAGAACCGATGTCAGAACATATAGCGCGCTAGTTAGTAAGTACGAGTTTTACTCCCGCCAAAATAATTAAAAAAGGCGTCTTGTGCAATTACATTTTACATAAACTATTCAAACAAGAAGGAATAAATAAATAAATAAAATAAATTAAATAGTCATATACATTAACGACGAAGCCTGAATTTTTTACACCTACGAGGGACCTTAAAGTTGATACCTTCCCCCATTTCTAAGAAAAAACAATCTTAACATTCAGACGAATAAAGTAATCGATAAGATTCTATTTTCCCTTTTTAAACTATAAAACAGTAAGAAGGCTCAAGTATTAATAGTTATGACATTTCTGTGTATATGTCCTTACGACACGATATGTTCGACCAACGTTGTTGTTAGTGATCAAACGGGGACAACTTTTACTGTTCTACTTTACTATAATATACTGACCTCGCCTTCGGGACTACATGACACATTTCGACATTTAATTCAATATACTTATATGCATAAAACTTAGTTATAAAGCTTAGTATTAAAATGACCGAATTCAAAAATTCACATTTTTGCCCACACAGACCAATAATTTTTACTCTTATAAATTCATAAAGTTTAGAATAGTTTTAATTTTTTTTTGTAATCATAGATTATAAACCAAGGAATTATATTGGTCGAGATATATTAATATTGCTCGAAAGACGATATTATTAGTCCTATTTTATAAGCGATATTATTAGTCCCTCCGTATGCATTACAAAATATCCTATGAGTTGTTCCATATCTTTGTATAGCCAAAGATCTATTTTACGTTTGGTTCCTCGTGACAATTTGTTTATTGACTGTACGAAAATTTTTTTATACAAATTGTTCAAGAATAGAAAAGAAAGTTTTATTTTTAAAATTTTATGTTGATCCACAATTGGGGAAATAATATAAATATAATAGTAGAGTAGCCGACCTCGATATCCGGAGGGTGCCAATTGGTACATATCTCGCTGTGTTGCAATTTATGATATGAGGAGATGGGCTCTGTGACGTCGCCTGCGCGGAAACCTTAATTCCCGATACCACCCTTAAGGTTTTATGTCACAACAGAGCCTATGCTTCCGAGGTCCAATATTTATCTGCACGAATTTTGGTGTCAAAATTTGTTCAGTAGCTCAGGCGTGAAAACATAATAAACAGTCAGTTTACCTTCGCATTTACCACATTAGTATGAATATTTAAGATTCAAATAGAAAAGAGACTTTACATTGTCGAAAACGTTTTTATCGCCATATGAAATTTGGTATGGTTAAAATGGCAATCCTTCACGGATAATTTGAATAACGTAATCTATTCATTTTCACTCCAGTGGCTCCGTCACGGCAATTAGTACGAATAGTCGTGCGGATAATGACTGTCAACAGTTCTCGTAAACATACTTTATAATATATTTAGTATTATTACAATTTTATAAATATGAAAACTTTAAAATAGCAAGCGATCAGGATCCTATTTGGAATAAGATTTTAGATTAAAATTACTTGTCACGGCGTAATTTTATTAATAAAAATATTTAACGGAATTCAACTTTTAAGCAATTATATTTTTACATATAACGAAAACTAAAGGGAGATTTTACAGTAATTTAAAAAGAAATATTCCCTAAATTTTACTAAGAATTGTTATTTAATTATCTTAAGTATTTATTTAACAACCAAACATTAAGCATATCAACTAATTTACAAACATTACCTTTTAATTAAATTAACAAATATTTAAATAATGCTTATCAATTTACAAAAGTGTATGCTATTTGAATATAACTACATTTTACATATGGAAGGTATATCACTTACCTTTCGCGGTCCAGCGTAACTAAACTGCTCTAAAGTAATTAGTAGCATTAAAAAGTGTAACTTTAAATTCACCATTTTGTACTAAATATATTTTTCTTGTCATAAAAATATATCATAAAATCACAATTCGTACCGAAATATATATTAATTTACATCTGTATAAACACGTGTGAATGCTTCAATTACTGGTCTAGTAGTTGCGCACACGCAGCTGGTCGCCCGACTGATTACTTACACTGTTAAGGTTTGCACAGAGAGGGACTTTGTTCGCGGGATTTTTGTCCGCCACAAAATAAAACAGGAGACTTTTTACGAGGTACTTTTAGTCTCTCGTGTACGTTCTGCGATACAGTTCGAAACGGTTTTTACAAAAAAGTGTCTGTAATATTGTTCTCTGTCTGCGCAGGTCTTCAGAGTTAATGTAAAAGTAAGCGATGATAAAAATAAGTGATTCACTATTTAGATCTTAATCTTTATATAGAATAAAAAATATATTTTGATATGATTAATATTGCACCGTGATATACTGTTATCAGATACATATATTTATTTATTTAGGACCTAAAGTAATCGCTATTATGTTTAATTTAAAAGAAATACAAAATAAAGAAAATTCATTACTTATATATATATATATACTAGAGGTTATATATATATATATATATATATAATCTCTAGTCAATTTTACTTTACTTGTCTTATTTAGTAGCAATACCCAGAACGAAAATAACTAATTTTCGAATATTATTAATCGTTATAAAAATGGTTCAGTTCAATCATGCGATCGATAATTTCTCATCTCTAACTCTTAAGTGTGGTTAGAAGTACGACTTATATGTGCGATAAATAAGACAAATAAAGAAAAATGGACTATAGATTGTCATATATACTATTTATATAACTTATCCTAGACCCGCACAAGCATCAATGTTTTTGAAATTGAGAAATATATGCAGTAACAGCCTGTAAATGTCCCACTCCTGGGCTAAGGCCTCCTCTCCTATTAAGGAGAAGGTTTAGAGCTTAATCCACCACGCTGCTCCACTGTGGGTTGGCGGATATACATGTGTCAGAATTTCTCCTGGTACATGCAAGTTTCCTCACGATGTTTTCCTTCACTGCCGAGCTCGAGATGAATTTAAACACAAATTTAGCACTTGAAAAATCAGCGGTGCTAGTCGGGGATTGAACCCACGATCATCGGTAAAGATCGACATATTCTAACCACTAGGCCATCTCGGCTCATGAGAATTATATGTAGGTATGATATATTTTTAAAATGTTATAAATTGAAAGACACCTTCACGGATAAATTTAAACTTTTTATTTATTTTACTTACTTGTTAATAATAAGTCATCACTTTCAAAAAATCATTCCGATTTGAGTGTACAATGCATACACAAATGCAACGGACAGAATTATAATCCAATAGGGCTGAATGAGGTATATTATAAAAGACACGAAACCTATTACAATAAAAAAATAAATTATTTCCATCTAATTTTGAAATGCATTTTGTTTACACAAATGGATTTTGTAAACCTTTATAAAGACAAGACTTTTGACAAATACGTCAAAGAATTCGTTTTACAATATAGATCCTCGTTGTAACCAATAAAAAAGAATTGAATTGAATTACTTTTTGTATAAAGCTGGGAACATACACGTATATTTGTAATGAATTTTATGGAATGTTTAGATATTTGCCAAACACAGAAGACAACACAGAAACACGAGGATTGCTCTGTTTTTCATTATTACGTAAATGTATTTAGTTTTATTTATCAAAAAGATATATGAATATAACAAATATGAATATATAAAATGTGCGGAAACACGATTGAATTAAACCGTTTATTGAAAAAAAACAATAAATAAATATATATAATACTAATACGTGAACTTTTTTAGTCGTTTTATGAAGAGTAAATCAAATAGTATGTGTACAGATACAAAGAAATTTATTTTAAATTAAATTTAATCTTTTTTTTAAACAAAAAAAGGATTTACTGAAATCTATACACCACACTGAGTTACTGATATTGAGCCTTATAAATGATTTCCTCTCTCTTAGCTAACTTCTTATTCTTTTCAAAATACTGGCCTATCGTTGAACATATAGGTCTTCCAGATCCAAGGTGTGAGTTTTCTGTTGTATAAAAGTATTTAATAGCAGATTGTTCTTGTTCGGCGTTCGATTGTAAGTTTGCTATACAACGTTTGTATTGCGATCTGACTTCTTCTTCGTAATCATGTATTTGAGATTCGGGTCGGGAAGATTGTTGGATATAATTGTCTCTTGCTTCTGTACGGAATGTTCTACAAATGCGAAATGTTCGGTAAAAGAAAGACATACGAAGTATAGTACAAATATGTAATAACATAAAGTATATTATTTCTTTTTGTCTTATTGTTCTTGTGTTTTGAGTGTTAATTGTTTTGTGTCTAAACTATTTATTTAATTTATATTTTAGGAAGCTGAATAATTGAACTTCTTACCTGGGTACCCATATTAACTTATTATGAGTTCTAATCTCACGAAATGCATCTTTGAATTTTTCTCTATCGTACATCAACTTAGGTTTACTAAGCGGAAGACGCCATTTTTCGATGTTCGGTTTTGGAGAGCGCACCTGATCATAAAAATATCTACGTATTAACATAAGAATTTTATTTTCACGTTAAGAAAAATGTGTTCTAGGTTTTTCTCTTTAATACAAAAATTACCCAAAATGACAAAGGATCTCAATAACATCTATTATGCCCGAAATAAACTTATAATTAAAACACACATGTAGATTGCATGCAAGTGAATGACATACCTACGGGTACATATATTCGTCATTTTCGTTCAAGCATATTAAAAAAAAAACTCAGTCTTACTCGTATACCATCAATTACATGCAACTTCAGGGATGCAAGTTATTGGCACATTTTAATTGTAGTAATTCAGAATTTCTGCTATTTTACTCTCAGACTTTGCTTACCCAAGGAGTATTAGAATATGAGTAATATGTGAGGATATCCTTTGAGTTCGATGGTCTGCTTAACTGATCAGCTGTAAATGGTCGGTGGTGTAATCTATTTGTGGTCAAATAAGGATCTAAATACTTTTCAAAACCTTCATATGTCGTATCTAGTTGTTCTGTCTCTTTATGAAATGGTTCTACTTCTGGCTGGAAAAATTAATTAAAATTTATCTAATTTTTATACTATAATACATAAAGTATTTTGTAGTATTTTTAAAATTCAGATTTTTAATCGCGTTACTTACGCAATAACAATTACGTAACACTTTATGGTTACGGATTTTAAATAACAATAATATTTAAAAATTGATTAATCTTGCTCTTACCCATAAAACTTCTGTTATGAAATTATTATAAAACATCATAATTATTTACTACAAATGACAAATTATTTTAAGGCAACTCTTACCAGCTCTAATGGCAAGGAGGCAGGGTGTTTAAATTGATCCTTATCAGTTGTCAACCTGCTCGGTGTTGTGGGTTCTGTATAAGATCTCTTCATCTCTGTCGTTCCATGCACTCTTTGAGCTGGTGGTCTATCTGCGAGCTTTAAGCAACTTCCAATTTTTATAACACAACTGTGTTACAATTATAAAGAGTTGAATATACATTTTTATTCATTTTCTTATATGTATTTTATTATTAAATGAGTTGAAGTATTTTTATTACGTGATGCAATCCGTCTAGCAGTTCTCGACATTGTTCCACAAAATTAGGTACATTATTAAGTAAACTTAAATCAAACAAATTAAATAAGCATATCATTAATGGTTGAACTTTAAAATTATTATCTACTAGCTGACCCGGCGAATTTCGTACCGCCTAATAGTCGATCCGTATTTTTATATTTTTAAATTTTTTTTTGTGGCAATTTATTAAATTTTTATCGCCGTAAGAACCATCCTCGTACTTCAAGAAATATCATTTAAAAAAAGCGAAATCATTTCAGCTGCTCTTGAGATTTGCGCTTAGCAACACATACAGCGATTCATTTTTATATTATAAATTCTACGACTCTA
This sequence comes from Hypolimnas misippus, assembly GCA_037950945.1. Lineage (NCBI taxonomy): Eukaryota > Metazoa > Arthropoda > Insecta > Lepidoptera > Nymphalidae > Hypolimnas > Hypolimnas misippus. The sequence continues at coordinate 5,616,907 of JBBEEQ010000019.1, forward strand.
GTTAATAAATAATTGATCATAACAGATAGCTTACAAATTTACAATTACAAAAACAATACAAAAAATTTACCCTTACAATTATTTTATTTTTAATTTTTATTTTACTTTTACAAAAACTATCTCAACCCTATTTGATAGATGGTATATATTTATGAAGTGCATATTGTATCTTAAGAAGTAGCACTCAAGCCGAAATAAATATCAACTGCAGAAATAAAACTCGTAATTATTAGTGTTTTATAATTATTACCTTCTGACTAGGAGGATAAATAAAAAAGTTTTCATCGCAAGAAGTATGCTTGTTGAATCTATACGCTTCAGGTATTTTGTATCCATAATCCAGGTTAGCTTGTGTACGTAAAAGTTCTTGTGTTATATTGTAGTTTCTGCTGTATTCATTTCCTGCATCCAATGGTGTTTTCTGTTAAACATCAATAATACAATATGTACCTTCTGTTAGCCCAAAACATATCGATACCTCCCACGTAAGTTATTGTAAGCCACAAAATTGCCGTTAGCGTTTTTACTGAATACTACACGAATTTGCATTGCTTAATGCATTCAAAGTGAAAAAATACCAAAACTCTTTTTTTTTCAAGGACTTTCAAACTAAAACGGATTAAAAGTGCTCTACTGTTAAATTGTAATTTTGGGGTTACAACAACTTACGTGGGAGGTATCGATATATACGTTGTCTATTTTTTTTTTGACTGACATCACAAAATAACATATTCAATGTTATACTATAAAAATTATCTAACATTAATTATTAAGATTGACCGAATTAATTGATGAGACTAGACTTAAAAAAAAAAGAAATTTTAATAAGAGACTTCAAAAGCAAAATACATAGTTTTGTTTACTCCAATGGCATATATATACTAGTTATTTTGATTTTAAAAGTAAATAGCTGCACATATTTAAATACAAATTCTATGAGAACAATGGAGGAGCATAATCATTACAAAGAAAAAAGGACTACTAATATGTAACTAACTAAATCGATCATGATGTTTTTGACAAATTGAGAACCCTCTTTTTTTGAAGTCAGTTCAAAATAACCATTGCATAAATAGCATTGCAATTGTAGATGTAATACGCAAACGCGTTATACGCTTCGGACGCGAAGCGGAGAAGTTTCACTTTATTGTTTGTTTTAAAACTCATTAGTTCAGATTACATTCCAAGAATAAATTTCTGTTCAAAATGTAACAACGAGTACTTTATACTTGGTTATAGTAACCATCCATATGTTTTTAATTTTTAATTATTTTGAATGATCCGTTTAAATGGTTCATTAAAAACATTCCTTCTTTTTAACTAACTTAAAGAAGTATTATCATTTATGTTCTAATTAAAAAAAATCTATAACCAATAGACCTATAACTTGACGGTACGAAAGTGCTTTAAAAACCTAATTGAATAAAGTTAATTTTGAATTTGAACTTTAATTTGAATAACCTTTAAGACGTTTACTTACTAGTGCTTTTAGTGTATCCGGCGGTGTTCTCCACTCTCTTCCTATTGTTTCACTTGAAATACCAGTTTCAGGGAATTTTCTTACAGGATAACAAACATTTAATGTATCCCAAGAAGTCGGGAGTATTTTCTTTGGATAATTAGCTTGCATAGTTGAAACAACTATTTTTCGATCTAAGCAACTTCTCTTGTCTAACAGTCGTATAGAAATAAAAGCTCTGTCGTCGTGACAACGTTTTAACTGTACTTATTTAAAGCTTAGTAACAGTAACATACGTATTGATAAAACGGTTCAATCATGGTAACAAACTAAACCTCGCTCGAGAAATATTGGGACTGGACCGTGACAATTTAATCTTAGAGCCTGATTGAAGATTATGGCATTTTTTTGTCAATATTTCGTATTCCTGTTTTTGAAACGATTGATTAATTTCTATTTTTTATAATACAAAATAATAACTGTACAAATCAAATTTGCGCGAAACAATGGCAAAAATAGCAAAATAGCATTTCCTCTGAAGATCGCATTTCTGGAGAGAAAAAATGACCCGTCTTTCTGTCATAAGTTCAGGCAATAACACGAAAAGCAATATGTTTAGAATTGTTTTTTCCAAAATAAGATCCTTTAGGCTCAGGCCCGCGCCAAGCTTAATCGGCGCCGTCGTACAACTGTCTTATAGGCGCATTTTTTGTTGTGGCGATATTAGGAAAAAATGGTTTAGTCCAATCAACAAGTCTTTTTCCGCAAGTTTTTAGTACGAAATCCAATATAAATATTAAAAATTAAAATTTTTTAAGTATAGGCCCGGCTCCTTTTTGACTCGGCGCCGTCGTGCAACGCACGACTTTGCACGTATGAGCGGCGCGGGCCGGTTTATACTAAAAGAATCGACAGATTCAAAAAGTTGACGAATATAATGTCAATATAGTTAAAGGAAAAAAAAAGAAAAATTCAATTTTATTGTTTGGTAAAAATTGTTTTATTTTTCACAAATGACTGAAATTGTTATCAAAACACAATATACGTGTTAGCTAACTTTAAAATACAAGACTGCAATAAATACAAAATCGTACTTGACACAGCATTACCACGAATTGAAAATCCTTACGAAATCTTAAAACCTACCTTAAAAAGTCGTTGACAACTGGGAAAAACATTTATTTCATGTAAAATATTATAACTAGGATGCGAGAACTACAGTTATAAGTTTTGCTCTCAGACTGTCATTACGATTTAAACCATTGTTTTGTCGTTGCGTTACATCTGAAAGAGTTTACTGTCAGTGCTTTTAGATATAAAACTTCTATTATTTTTTGATACCTCTTTCATAGCAACACTTCTCGTAACCCTCCTGAGGTAACTGTCACCAGGTTACAAAGTTGTTTTATACCAATTACGAGAGTAAACTTACAAATGTAATTCTCGTCGAAGATCTAGTTTTGAAACGATATAAACAATTCGCAATAATACTGTATTTTTATTTAAATATTCAGATATGTGGTACCATGCCTATTCAATAGTACTATTCAAGTATGCCAGAAACGTTACGTCATTATATATTAAGCTGTATTTACGTATTAAATTTGTCTATTGATATTAATAAGCCTACTTATTGATATAAGCTAAAAGAAAAAGCGACATATTTGGTAACACTTAATAGCTAAACGTAATTAATTGTTCATGTCTATTTGTATTGTACGCAAGAATTTTCAAATTTTACAAGCTAGACACTCATAAACACCATTTTAGTATATTAATTAAAGATATGATTTGTTTGTCTCTTTCTTTCAAACTAGATACGCCTTGAAATAAGAAAGACAAAAGATATTTTAATTATACTACTTTTAATAACATTATGAATAGAACCATAAAGCTGTAATGCAAATCGCAATATAATTATTTATTATTAAATTAGTATTGTGCTTCTAATTTTTTATTGTATCTGTGGGAATGTGCTGAATGTAATATTTACCAAAAAAGCTGGAAAATTTATTAAATTCAATGACTAAAAATACTCTATTGAAACATTAAAGTATAACTGTCAAATCTTGTTTGGAAAACATGCAAACGTACTATAATATAATAATTACAGGCTATTACTGGGCAACATTTGTATGCTAAAATGGTAAAATGTATTTTCCTCCTAAAATTGCATTAATTATAATATGTTTTTATAAATTTGATTAAAGACATTCTATCAATATTCAAAGAAAAGTTAGCCAAATGCAAGCCAAAGATAAAATAAAGATGGAGTGTTACTCACTATTTGTCATACTTTATCTGCAATGAGGATATACGTATAGAATGCATCTTTTTTTCTTTAAATAATATTTTTCATTGAATACAATATTTTGCACGTTTTGTTAAAATATAACTTAAATAAACCTTGAGAGTAAGTCGTCGTATGATCGTGCATCACACATGCTCGATTTTCTGATTGCTTGCTTTACTGAATTTAATTTTTCAAGAATAATATACCTATTACTAGTATCTAGAGTGATGGAAGAAATGTTAAAAGATATTTTCGACGGTAAGATGGCGTCTTTCGATTGGGGCGTGCGTTACAACATATTTAATTAAAAAAAAGTAACGGTTTCGGTATTAAAAAAAAGTAAAGGAATTCCAAATTCGAAAACCTAATCAGGAAATCGAATGCGTGCAGCCAAACTTAAAAAGAGTTATTTTGACATCCTTTTGTTTATATTTAGTGTACTGTCAAAAGAAACAACTTGTACTCGGCCTTATGTACTTTGGCACCTAGTTAGATAGTCAAACGTGTGTTTCCAGACTTAAAGTTGAGAAGACAGTGTATATGATACAAAATAAAAAATAAAAATTAGGAATACCACTATATCTGAATATTTTTATTGATGAATAAATATTAGCTTAAATTATTATATATATGGTGTTATTATATTATTTAGTTCTTTTTGATGTTAAAGACTTAAGTTAATTAATTTTTTTTTACTTTTTCAAAGACCGCATTAAGTCTATGTCAAGTAAAAGTAATCAATAGTTTTTAACTATTGTGGTGATCTTATTTACCGCCAAGATTTATTCATCAGTCCATTACCACTGAGTCGTACATCCTTAAGCTACGTATAAATAAATTATATTAAGAAAATCCTCTACGAATATACAAAATTAATACAAACTTACATTACTAATACAAATTACATCACAGTTCAATAAACAAGTTAGCGTTTATAAAAGTTAGAATAGAACGTTCAAATGAAATTTAGAACTAGAAAAACTTTTTGATATACTAAAAACTAAAAACAACAATTTGGTGAGTTTTATTTTTCAGTGTACATTTAGTAATTTAGGAACATATACATACATACACCCGAATAAAAAGTTACCTTCATAAGGTAACGATCGTCGGTTTAAGTTAATTATAAAATTAAAACAACTTATTACAAAAACTTACACCACACGAACTAATTAAAAACACACGCGTAATACAAATGTACAAAAACATTTGAGAGGATCATGATTATTCAGTCGAAGTATATAAAACGTTAAACACTAATGGGGTAAAAAAGCTACACGAAGAAGACATTAGTACGCAATTACGAGAAGCGATAGCAAGGCTTGAAAAATACTGCCTACGCGCAATGTACTTATACGAGACTACAATAACGGTAAGTTGGCTAATATCGTAGAAAATATCACTTCTAGATGACAAAAATATATTTTCCAATATAATATATTTGTTGTTGATGAGCACGTCGACTTTGTTCCTTTAACATAATTGAGTAAGATTCCGTACCTTATCCGTTTTCTTTGAGTGAGATTTCTGGGTCTTTAGTATGAGTTCTTAAGGATAAGATGACAGAGCTTGTTGAGGCCACGCGATTTTGGCGTCTATCCTCTTGTAAGCCAGTATGAAGTTTTGTCCACTCTTTTCTGACATCACCTCTTGTGGGCAATCGTTTTCATTTAACATGGTTTCTGAAAAGGATAGATATTATAAGATGGAGTTTTTTATTAGTATTTGTAATTTTTGTTTCTCTTACGATATTGGTGTAGAATATAAGTGTATAGAGTATAGAGGAGCAGATATCGCAAATTAGTTTTAACGCCTAGATGATTTTTTTGGTAAATCGTGTTTTTTTGATTTTTATAATTATATTTAGATTAATAGTATGTAAAAAATGGTAGCAGTTTTTTATTATCTTCAGATAAACACAAGAAAACACGAATATTCTCATTATAATAATAGTCATCTAAAAAAATTGAAAATTGTCTTATTCTTAATAAATTTGAAAAAATTTACGGCGCTCGGCGTCGCAAAATTTTTAAAGCAGAAAAGACTGAGTAAGAGTTCAGTATTATTTTTATTTTATTTATCTGTCCACAATAAAACACTTTATTGTCGTTACAATAGCACGTGCCCTGTGCAGTCCGTACCGTGCCCGTCGTGCAGCGCGAAGAGCGCGTAGTCCTGCGGGTTGGTAATGGCGGCGGCGTGCGCCAGCGCGCGGCACAGGTCGCGCGCGCGCGCGCCCGGCCGGCACGGCAGCGCCACGCGCCGGATGGAGCCGCGGCACTCGTCCGGCAGCGCCACGCGCACCACGCAGCCCGCGCGCGCGCTCTCCAGCGAGCCGCGCCGCCACTGCGGGCACAACGCTCTTACACTCGCTACTCTCTACTTTTTTATATAAAAAGCGGGACAAACGATCAAATAGTACCCGATGTTAAGAGGTTACTACCGCCTATGAACATCTTTAACACCAGGGGCGTTGCGATTAGCCGGTGTGTTTAGGGCCTTTGAAGGAAAGACGTCTATACACTCGACGCTTGAAAATCTCTGAATTATAGCGTTGTGGGAAAACCTCAGGAGGTAAAATATTCCACAGCCTGTACGTACGAGGGAAAAAGCTCGTGAAGCCACATCAGATACCGACCACGCATCCACGTGGTATGGATGATATCGAGTCCTGAGGCGAAGAGTGCGATGTAAAAGCAATACTCTACTTTAAAAACCTGGACATCGTCGCAGATAGCGAAGAACCGTCCATATCCATCTTTTAGTTAAATGTAAAATATTTCATTATTGATAAGAAACAAGCTAGATTAAAATTATATAATCAATATTTTAAAATAAATACTTAACATAAACAAATTTTAACATATGATATATATTTATCATCCATTTACAAAACTATTTATATTATATTAATTACTATAAAACTTTTAAAAATAACGTACTGGAGTAGAACTATCAGGGCCAGTGTCCGGCGCCAGTCTCTTCAGCACCGCGACGGCAGAGAACAGCGCGGTGAGGTAGTAGCCCCCCTCGCCCGCGAGCAGCGCCGCCGGCAGCAGCCCCGCCATCAGCTCCGCCTCCAGCTCCGCGCAGACCAAGCGGCAGCGCGCCACCGTCCACGCCAGTACCGGGAGCAGATCGTCCGCTCCGAGCGTGCGTTCCCCGCGAATCTGGAATGTTTTGGATGATTATGGCTATTTAAAAACGCTGATAAGCAAACTATGTCAAGCTATATGGACTTTATTTGAAAATGGTTATAAGAATGTCAAATGTATTCTTAACAAGTTTGTTTAAAAAAGTGTGTATCCATCTTTTCTTTTCTATTTTGATAAAATATGTAATTAATAAAAAGCACATTGGTACAATAATAAGTTTAATATATGATATTAATGCATATTGCAAAATATGGAACACACTTCAATATTCGAAACATTCAATGAAGAATTTTTCGTACTTATTTAGTTATCGTACGTGATGCATTATCCATACATCAATATGAAATTACTTTTTACTCTTAATAGTAAAAATAGTACAGAATATATATTTACCGCATTAAACATAACTGAAATAGCAGCCAGGAGGTTTTCCAGTTTGTCTAACGGAGAATCAGCCTCTTGCATCTTGAGGAAATGTTTTGAAATGACTGCTAAGACTGCTGATGATGGTATTTTTGTTGATTCCTGTTTTACAATTATTTCCTTATTATTGTTGTTTGGTTTTAAGAAAATGTTTACTAAAATTAAAGTCTGTAGACTTCCATTGATTTTTATTTATTCACTAAAAAGTATCGTGATCCAAATGAATATAATAATAACACCGTGTAGTTGAGTACATTATTATAATTTACTTTTTTGTTTCAGTTGTAAATAATCATGACACATAGGATAAAAGTAATAGTACTATAAAAAATTAGAAAAAGTTTTGGTCTTTACCTTAATTCCTAATTGGAGAGGAGTAGCATGTTGGGCTTTTTCAATGGCTGAATGCAACTGTCGTACATCGGCGGAGTGCCATGAAGCAAGCAACGAGTATAGCTTCGACCGCAGCGGACGCACTACGAGTCTGTGCATCACGCCTTCTAATATCGCGTCTATATTCAGGAATTCTGTTGGTTTCAACTGTAAACGAAATGTTTTATGTTAATTATAGTGGCTTGGATACAGTTGTGTATATTGGATGTTTTCTGTTACAACTGAAGGATTGATTCTTAGGCGAGAATAATATTTGTAAGTTTTACTTTTGATAACGACATAAAACAACTCTGTAATCTAGAAGCAGATATGTCGTAAGAAGTTACAAAAGCTATTAATGTCAAAAATTCAGCAATTTTTTTCAGGCGTAAAGCAATGACAAATAATTTATGAAAGTCTGGGAATAAAACTTGTGGGTGTAATTCTCGTCTTATAATAGCTTAAAATTGTAATACTCGGATAAACAAACAAACAAACAGCATATTGCTGGTTATTGAATTTTGGTTATTTATATTAAAATTGGGGATAATTATAGAGGAAAAAATTACAAAATAAAAGCTCACCTTGAGTCTTTCTTTTTCTACTTCCTTTTCAAATTCTCTCTCACCGTGTTTCACGAGATAGTTCTTCATTCCGGACATAAATTGTCTCATATTACGCATCATTACCTGCAATATAATAAAACGTATAAGGTATAATCACCCTTAAACAAATGTATTAATCAATCTCATATAATAAACGCGACAGTTTCTAACTGAACGTGTGTGTTTGTTATTTCTTCACTCCATAGCGGCTTAGAGATATAGTGTGAGACAATAGAGACAGCTTATTTCCCAGATTAATACACATGCCACATTTTATCACGCGGGAAAATCGCGGGAGTATCGACTCGAACAATATTTCAAAGTTCAGTTATAACTAGACTACAATACTATACAATACATTATCAGCATTTTCCTGAACATACTTATGTTATCTGTATTTGTCTCGGCTACTGCACGTGCATGCATATTTGCCCTTTGATTAGGGCTACTTAGATAAGCAATTGTAACATGAATGATCTCATTACACAGGGGCCACGTGTTAGTGACGTGCTAAGGTCGTGCAGAACGTAATTCAACGAAAACCGGTAACGTAACGATTGCAACGAACGTCTTCATTTTATTTCTCTATTACCGTTTTTTTGTTTATTTATTTATTGTATATGAAATTGTATTGTATTGTTGAAGTACAAATACTCTGTTTATTTTTAGGCAGTTTCAGTTAAATATTCATGAACATTTATTTTAACACTACTTAATGTAACTACTTTGGTAAATTTAACGCCTTTTTTTACTTGACATAATACATATTTTGAAAGTAATATAATAATTTAAAACATCCCTTTTTAAACTGGTAAAGCATTTCTGGCTTCTCTCGTACCATAGGCGGCGGAGATCACTTAACATCAGTATGTTTAATGATCTCCACCACCCTCCCGCCTGCCCGTTTGCCAGCTATTGTTATTAAAAAAACTTACCTGTGGGCAGGTCTCCTTAGAGTCCAAGGTGCAGGCAATGAAGTTGTCAACATTCTGCGCGAAGGTCGTGCTCTTGTCCTGCGCGAGGTGCAGCGCGTACGCACGCAGCGCCGCGCCCGCGCCGCGCGTCGAGCGCCCACCGCGCAACGCGCGCACACGCCCCGCCGCTGGTCCGACCAGACAATACCGTGTTATCAACGAGTGTTAACTGGGACTAACTTGATTGTCCTTGTTATGTGACATAAGAGTTTTTTTCGCAAGTAAATATAGAAGACGATTTTATTTGTCACAGAAAATTAGCGTAAAAAAGCTAACTATATTATTAAACAGCGTTTAGTGAGATAGCCTATCACCCCTATTCTCTCCCTCTTTATTGTTACCCTTGGTTTCTATGTCACTACGTCTCTTATCTCTTTAGGCCAACAGCGGATTTTGTCTATTCTACTGTCAGATGTACACAATTATATATATAAAACACATGTACGTTTCCTTACAATGTTTTCCTTTGCCTATCCACTGAGCCATCTTAGCTTACTAACTACAATACCCGAACTAAAAATTCTATTTTTATAGAATTTCATAGAATAAGCATATATGTAAATACATTCGGAATTTGAAGTATCGAGTTGTAAAGCTTCATGAAACATATCGAGGAAATGTGTAAAATGAATTTTAATATTAGGATGATTTTTTCTATTTATTGATAACAATAAGCCTCATAATTATTATCTTTACTGAAATAATGTGTTTAAACCATCCCTATACAATTAGTAGCTTTTATTAAATGTATAAAATCACTATGAAAATATGCAAGTGGTATGAAAAAACTTTTAAATAATCGTGATAAAATGGAAAAAATCATTACCTACACAGATACGAATTCGTGATATCCAAATGTTGTTCTTCAGAAACAACAGAAGATTCACGTTTTATTTTACAAAAGCATTTTTTAATTCTACTATAAATACGTTTCCATAAACCAGCAAAAGCATTTAATATTCTTCGAAAAGGATTTACATATTGATTTTTCATTTTACCATTTTCTTCAGAATTGAGATCGTCACAATGGCAAGCTGGCGGTCTAACCGTAACTAATGCCCTTTTCTTATGACCGCTTCTTTCAGCTAACTTTTTACACAAATTCGTCAACGCCTCAGTTTTAGTTAAATGCTGTTGAAATCTTGGTGCCATTAATTCTTCACGAGTCAGAAACACCCATTCGCTTTCGAAAACGTATTCATCCAAAGAATCACAATGAAAATTTCTTATCGTCGTTAATGCAAACACTTCTTCCGTAATCGGCTCCGGAGCGATCTGTACTTCAGGTAGTTTCTTCTGCTTTTCTATTAAGTTCAATTTTCTCAACGTAGGCTGAGTCTTATTTGATTTAGACTCAAACAGTTTCACGGACTTTCCTCGGAACAACTTTTTGAACCACTTCATGACCGATCACTCGGCGGTTGCGTCCCGCTTGCACGAAAGATTTAAAGCGATGATTTCTCATTCAAACAATATTAGTCGCGTTACGATCACGAGCGTCGGCTAACGACTGCGCGTTTAATAGCGTCGTAAGTAATTCACGGCACGCGCAGACCTTTACCCTTTAATCATAATTAATTATTTACTCAGCTAATATAATTATTGATAACAGATGTGCGCTACGGCCTCATTGTCTCTACGTTCTGATTGATTTTAAAATAATGATGCGGAATGAGTCATTAAAACGTTATCGTTAAGGGAACATGAGCGGACGAAACGCGGTCACACTTATCGTTACTAGTATTCAATTTAATAACGGGACATAAAATCTTTACTGCTGTGAAAACTTTCACGCCGATCAATATATCTTTGTTGCAAATCTGCTTTATACCAGATTATAAGTTATCTTTAAAGTTCGAAACAAATCGTAAAACCGTAATTAACAAGTTATCATCAATTAAAGTTTCGAATACAACGTAGTAAAATAATGTTAATGTTATTATGATTACTGTAATTATAATTTAAAGGTACAATAATATATACATATATAATGAATGCATAATTAAAGAGATTTATGCAAATCAAAGTTTTTAAATAAATAAGCACTATATCAATCACGCGATCGTAATAATAGTAGCATTCCCCATTTACTTCAACCCAGATTATTTCGAAAAAAAATTAACCAGTCCTTCTGTCACCAGGTAACAAAACGAAGACTTTAAAAATTTAGATGTTATTTTTGTTAATGTAAAACCTAAGTGGTCTGAATGGTTGAAATATATAATGTTGTATAACGGATGTATATTGGCGTTATTTAACTTATTCGGCAATTTCCGTACCGTCTTTCGTCTATCTATACTAATCTATATTAATATTATATAGAGGAAAGATTTGTTTGTTTTTTTGTAATGAAAAGGCTCCGAAACTATTGGACCGATTTCAAAAATCCTTTCACCTGTGGAAAGCTACATTATCCCCGAGTAACATAGGCTATATTATGTTTTAAAAAAATTAGGGATCCTTACTAAAAATCAAATAATGTAACCCAAGGTGTAAAAATGACCTGAAAAATTCCTTACATGATAGAACAAAATCATTTACTACGACTTTGCAGAACTCATCATTATCTACAAAAAGTGTCGCGACAGCATATGTCTAAATATTATAGTTATGTCACAGTAAACGATTTTTTGTTCTAAAAATTTAATTTATATGCCGCTGCTTGAAAAGGCTCTTTGTTTGTACCTTGGTATTAATCCTTATCAAAATAAATTAATTATAATAAGGACGGCTTCAATACCTTTTTATAACTTTTTGAATTATTCAATTCGGACATTTCATTCGGAAAATATTACGAGTTTAAAAATCCAAGTATTAGAAAAAAGTCGCGTGGTTGCCGCTCACCGCGCTTAGCTAGCCAGCATGCGATGTAGTCTCCATGTAAGCGTCATTGGGGTACGGGAGGGAGTCAATGTAATAAAATAAAGGGCCGCGAGTAATAGTATTAATAAAAACTATGAATAAAAAAAAATCATTAAAAAAAATTCAAACTTCCTTTATACTTTATATTTTACTTTTTGAAACCCGACGCAAAAAGGGTGTATGTGTGTGTGGGCGGGCCGCTAGTAAGATATAAGTCTGAGATAAACTGTGCTAATTTAGAAAATACGGAAATCATAACATAAAAAGATTAGCCCCAAGAAACTAGAAGCAACACATAAAACTTTAAGCTTTACGATGAATTTTATCTAATTCAATACGAGTAGGAACGTTAATAATATAGCGGCAATAAGTATTTTGAATGTTTCATCAAGAAAATCCTAGCTGGAAAGTCTACCTTATGTTTTATAGTATCAGTTTAAAGTATACATACATATTTATGTATTTGTTATTGCGAACAAGTCACGTTTATCTTCTCTTAATTATGAGGCAGGTATTTATATAAGATACACGAGTTTTCGTGTCATTGACTCAACTATCTAAAACGTTATTGTGTAAACATTGTAAATAACGATTCCTAATGTACTATTTTAGCTGCACTGCGCAAATAATAATAGCTTTTGTTGTTGGTAAATACTTAGGAAATTGTATAGTTATGACAGAATAGATAAATTCCTAATAATTAAAGAGTCGAAGCTTCACGTACAAGTTTTTTATACTTATGTGCTGTTTTGTAGTTAACAATTTATCAGATATTTAGATGAAGGAATAGAACACGAGATTTGCTTAATAACAAATTCGTATTTTACGGTGTTTCCGTTGTCAAAATTGTTGGTATCAGCGATCGCCAAGTAAGTAGCATAAGTAAGGTAACATCTTTTTCAACAGATTGGTCCGCTTCGGTCGGGGTCGCTTAATTTCTTTTATGAATTTACCTAAAATAACTAACCTAGTTTTTGCGAAATTGGTTTTGAATCTTGTCAATGTTTTGACTTTGTTTTGAATCAAACGGTAAATATCTCTAGTGCTTGCTTGCATTTTCAGCTTTATTTTGTTATACAAATACAATACCACTTTCATTTCATTGCCATTTTAATGTTTATTCGATGATCTAACAATAATCTACATAATAATGTAAACATTAGAATCTAAACAATCGATTTGTACCAATTAACACAATCTATCAAGTGGCCTAAGTGTTCCACTTCCATATCATCAGGGATAGTGCAAAACCACGTATCTAGCTTTTTCTATAAAGTCTAAATTTGAATAATATATTAAATTACATTATTGGTATAAATAAGCTCATAAGGGCATTTTCTGTTACACAGTGTAAGAGTACACAGAGTATTTGTAATGTCATCGACTATAAGTCAAAATTTATTTATGTTAAGTATTAATTTTACAAATATTGATTGTGTAATTTTATACTAGCTCGTTTTTTATTTATAATGACATTTGGATGCTGATAAGCAATAATGTGTCAACCCAAAAAGTCAAATTCAGAGGTATCGATGTATTTAAATACAGCGCCACCTATTTAACATTATTCAAAAAAATTTAAGTCATCTAAAGTAAACTAAATGTTTAACATGTAAAAATGTTATAATTAGGTAAAAGTTTTAATTATTTCAATTGGATTTTAATTTATTACTTTTTATCTAAACAGAAAAGACAAGATGGATATATACTTCTTCAAACAAATTTATTAAGAATTTAGACGCCATTTTATCAAAATGAAATCCTGTGTGTGGCTTGACATACTTAGTATTGCTTATCGGCGTCCATTAAAAATTTGATTTAAATATGGACGTTATTTCAAAAGTTAGTTACTCGGTTCTGCACTATCCCCGACGGTATCTTATCCCCAGCGTGTTATCGTGCTCCTCACCTAGTAGCGGGTCCAGTCTGTCGCGGAAGCTCTTGGCGCGCGCGACGGCTGCGGCCCCACGACGAGGAATAGGAGACTCCCACTCGCATGGTTCATCCTATTTCAAAAATAATTCCAAATTCAAAATTAATTTTGACGTTCATTGATGGGACGTTCTTTTTCTGTACATAACAACATTTTTGATAAAACTCGATTATATTTCTCCTTTTTTTCCCATTACTCTATCCACTAAATGAGATATTTGTACTTTATATTTTTATATGTATGTACCAGAATAAAGTTTTTCTAATGTATGAGTATTCAATTCTAAAATATATAAAATTTTAGTCAAATTATTTGTTAAAATATAGTGTATCATAAAATATATGAAGGATCAAAAATTGATTTTTAATTTTTAAAAACCACTTTGAATTTTCTGTAACCTTTGGTCGCGAGATATCGATGATCAAAGACAAATCGATCCATTTCGATTTAACGTCCTTTAGCTCAGCGAAAATTATTGCTATTCTATTATATAGCAATTTAACATATGAAATGTAATCATTATGGTAGATTAAGAAAAAAAAGCTTTGTTAATACGTAGAATAATAAGTTACTCACGTTTTCATAACATTGCTGGCCATTTGAGGGTGGAATGAGCCCGTCCCATTGCGAACTGTCCCATGGCTCGGAAAACACCGTGCCATCGTCACTTGCCTGGTTAATATTTTTGAATCTTGAATTAGTTATGAATTAATTATTCAAGTTTCAAGATCAAATGCACACTATCAGCACATTTTAAAAGGCAAATTAATATATTTATAATTTAGACTAAAAATAAATAAATAAAACAACCGATTTTAAAAGCAAAATACGCTAATTCGTTAACGTGAACGACTTACTTATTATACCGGTCATTATAAATTTAAAACGAATCTACTGAAAAGATTTCGATGATAATTTTACGGGTCAATTATAAAGATATATTTTCAAATAAAAAAATATTTTTATAATCGGTTAAGAAATGACAAAGTTCTAAGGTATCAAACATTAAAAAAAAATTAGAACTTCCTTTTGATGTCGATTAAAAGTAACATACTTGTTCAGACAGAGGCCTCAGGTCGTGAACGTTGTCGTAGCACGAGCCGCGCGGCGGAGAACGAACTTCTTCCGGCAGAGCAGCTGGTTCTGCGTTCAGACGCAGCTCCGGGAACCTAAATGGTACACGAACTTTACACTTAAAAAATACAATAATTGAAATAGTGTTTACAACCGTGATGATATAAAATACTACTAGCACTTCAACCGTTGGTAGGTATTATCTAGACAAAATTAACTTTTTGAAATGAACGAACAGCAGAAAAGCTATTAAAAATTATCTGTCCATTTCGATAACTAATGACATGTACGTAACATATTACTTTATTGTCTACGAGTTAATGGGCTATCTCATAGTTGACCTGACCATAACTTAAGTTAAACTCAATTATATTACTGTATATGATTTTTAAGGTATATAAAAAATATTATTATTATAGTCAGTTAATATTTTCACTCACCGCTGAGCAACCACTTGGTGCACCGTTAAGTGCTGCGCGCCGTCCACTCCGCTCAGGCGACACTCTTGTTCAGCGAGAGAAGGAAATGTTCCGCTCTCGCTGTTTGAGCATTCGTCGTTTTTATCTAGAAAGATTAAAGCGAAAATTAGATATTTTAATTTTAATCGGGTAATATATTTAGTATTTTATACTCAAGAAGTTGACATAACTCATTGAGATTATCCTAACCCTAATTTATCCTAACATTCTCCTTCTGGGGTAGCCAGATAAAAACACATGGTTGCTGTAATACCATAAACACTTTGCTAAGGCCTTCACAGTAACATCTCACGCACTGATGAACTGCCAGCTGGAGTCGACGGCCCGCGTGCGGTCGCGCGCCACTCGCGGAGGCTCCACCGCCTTACAGTAAACTATACAGTAACATCTCACGCACTGATGAACTGCCAGCTGGAGTCGACGGCCCGCGTGCGGTCGCGCGCCACTCGCGGAGGCTCCACCGCCTTACAGTAAACTATACAGTAACATCTCACGCACTGATGAACTGCCAGCTGGAGTCGACGGCCCGCGTGCGGTCGCGCGCCACTCGCGGAGGCTCCACCGCCTTACAGTAAACTATACAGTAACATCTCACGCACTGATGAACTGCCAGCTGGAGTCGACGGCCCACGTACGGTCGCGCGTCACTCGCGGAGGCTCCACCGCCTTTACGCGCGCTCGCCGCGCCGCCAGGTTGTCCACCGACGACGACGTGTTCGGAGACGACGCTGGAATGTAACAGAACTATGTTAAAAGCTATTAAAAAAAGAAGGATAATGTTATTAAGACAAATGTTAAGTAATGTGTAGGGAAATATTGCTATACCAAAACATTTACTTTTAGATATAAACGAAAATGATTTGTAATCGAGAGAATAAGCTCTGGCATTAGTCGTGTATAAATTTTCAACTAACTTAAAAAAAACTCCTTCTCAATTCTTAGTATATATTTTTTGATGTTTGTTATCCCGGAATATCCTAATTTCTAAGCCGATTTGGGAAATTCTGTGTAATCTATCATCAAGTAGTCGATATTGCGTATTTTGCTTTTAAAGGCAGTTCCTTTTTCAATCTTAGTTACATTAAGATTATATTTTAAAGAATTTTGAAAGTTTTTTAGACAGCTCCCCAATAATATATGGCAGATTGTGATACTCTATTAAAATATTAGCAAAAATATATTTGAGTCAAATATTTTAAAATTATTAATCTTTAACATGAAATATCAATCTTTAAGACTAGATTTGGTAATGAATTGTAATTTAAAAATAAATGAGTACTTACGTGAAAGTTCTTCAATGCTATGCATATCTCGAAGAGGATAATAAGGATGATTTTGAGTCGGTGGCTCCGAGTATCTCTGTGAAAGGTTCACACCAGACCTCAGTAGCTTCCGTCTTTGTACGGGTAGTAGAGCGGCCTGAAAACAACAGTTCATATTTATACACAACTCATATATTTTACTAAGAAACAAAGAAGATGAAAATGCTGTTAAAGTCTTCCTTACTTCTTTTATTGCATCTACAGGATCAGCATAGAAAGGACTGCCGGCGTGATCTTTTTCAGTGTCGTCACGTTTCACACAGTCATCTTCTAATTTAACAGTTTCCATGCTCTCTATGTTATGATTTTCTCTTATTTTTAAAGCAGCTTCAATCTCTTCAGTTAGCTTCTTATTCATATTCATAACAATATTAAGCTTGTCAGGTCGCTTTGGCACAACTTCACCCTTACTGTTCGTAGTTGCTATAATTTCATTAGAACCATTGAAGCTTTTCTTGAGAGAATTATCTGATAGATTTCGTTTTTCATTCAAACTTTCCATTGAATTTAGCAGTATCATATTCTCTTTTTCTAATATTGACTGAGTACTTTTCGCTGTATTAAGTTTTGCTGAAATTAAAAATGTTGCATTTCATATGAAAAAAATCTGTGTGTCTATCGAATTTTCCCATACAATTTTTCAATTTAACAATTTTAATTTTTTTGGATATAAACTGGTAATTTTTTACTTACGCAGTGTGTCTGGTAAAAGGTCTGGTCTTTTGCTTTTCATAAGTCCGCTATTTGAATTATTATTGTCATTTTCAGACTTCGGTGGTTTAAAGGTTGAGCAATTATTACTTTCTGGTCCCCAAATATCTTCATAATCGCTAACTTTATCCATCAAAGAACTTCTGTAATATACCCCCGGTGATTCAAGGATATCTGATTCCTGAAATAAAATGATTCATTCGTAGATTAGCATAAAATTAAGTTGTATTGAAATAAAATTTAAAATTATATCTTAAAATTTCTGTTTCTTTACAAATTTGTTGGTATGTACTATGTATGTATGTGCCATGCTGTTAACATGTCTTTGCAATTCGAATGTATGCGATATTATATGTATGTATATACGTAACTTAATACGCATGCTTGTGGCTTATAGAAATGCAACGATAAATGGCAATTTTACAGCAAATTGGAGCACCAATATAAAAAATGAACCAATAACCCTACCTGATAATGCCTGGACTCCTTGCGCATGGAGTGCTTACTCCTCCTCGATCGACCAGAAGGTGTAGTACTTGTTGTATTAGTATTAGGAGTTAATACTTTTTCTCTGTCTTTTCCGGTCATAGGTGACGTGATTGAATTATTGGAAGTCGGAGAAAAGACATTTTTATTAGAAACAGGTGAGCTTCGGGAAACAGGTGAAAATACCTCATTCTTGTTAGTCTGACTTATTGGCGAAAATACCCCACTTTGAGATGATATAGTATCATTAGAAACCGGTGAATTTATTTGACTTGTCGGTGAGAAAATCCCACTTGTAACGGAATTAGTCCCGTTCGGGGATACTAATTGATTAGAAGGGAGACCATTACTTGATTTGGTTAAAGTATTTGCAATGGGATCGACCGATTCAGAGGTGTTTGTTTGAGATTGGGGTTCTAACGGTGATCCGGCGTCGGTGCTATTTTGTTCAATGATCTGCCTTTTAAAGCTGCCGTGTAAACTAGCTGACATTGTACTTATACATTCTCCTTCTGGTGTCAGACGGTGCATCATATTCTATATAAGAACAGTAACAATTTAGTGAGAATTTGTACAATTTACAACATATATATTTGTTAATAACATAAAACAGAGCAATAGGCTATGATATATTTACAACAACAAAAAACATGCAAATATTTGTATGCAAGCCATGCTATTATTGGAAATCTTCTCACCTGCAATTCTCCGTTAGACTCAGTTAAGCTTTTCGCTCCGTCCATTATGCTGAACCCAGCATCGGAGCTGTTATTATTTATAGTATTAGACGCAAGCGTTAGTTGCAACCGGTCGCTTTGTATGCTCTCATTAATTTGGTGGTTGTGTATTTGTGTATTATTTACGCTAAATGTTACTGTCGTCGTGACTATTATGTTCCCATTCGTAGTTTTGTTAATTGGACTAAAAGCTTCTGATTTAGGAGATAAAGATATCTTTGGAAACGGTGGTTTGGCCCATCGGGGAGGAGGAGGCGGTGGAGTCATTTTAACGTTATTGGAATGAGTTGGGGAATGTTGAGTGTTCGTAGTTGGGAATGTGTGAGGATGTGTTATATGCGCCTGAAAACATTTATCGAATTTGTTAATATTAAATTGTATTATATAAAAAGCTGTTATAATTAGTGTATAGAAAGTATACTTACGGTGCTAGATATAAGATTTAAAGTATTTGGTGGGGTCGGTCGTGGTGCTCGAATAAATGTTCCAGTTGGTTTTGCTGGTGGAGACGGAGCAGTTCTGCCTTTAAACGTACTTAGACTCTGGCTTTGACTCGGTGGGGAGCCTGAGGTGTCTACTGGTGACATTTTTAAAACAACATTCTGATCCTTTTCTGGACTTAGAATTTGTTCTCGAGAATTTGCGACTGTATCTTAAAATATAATAACGTTTGTATAAACTTGTACTTTTTAGATTTCATTACAATAATTGTTAGATAACATTTTTCATTATACTTACTTGCATTAAAACTACTAAGACTAGAACCAGTATCTGATGGTGTAACAGCCATTGGTATTACTCCATTTGCCAGTTGACACGGTGAGAGCGCGTTATTTGGGTTATGTTTTGGGTTTGCCATGGGATAACCCCAAAACTCTTGGCCAAGTAAGGCAAGGGAACTTAACTGGTGACGACTCTTCGCTTCTCGTAGCGGCCTTGGTAATTGTAGTTGCACTGGTAACTCGTCACTGTAATATTTATAAGATAATTATTACGTTTGTGTTTATTTTCATGAAATTTGAAAAAAAAAATGTCTTAAATTGAACGGTTTTATTATTTTAAATGCCAATTCACAGTAATAACACACAAACAATTGCTACATAGACGTGTTTATGTCAAATTAGATATTTATTTCTTATCTATACAGATCTTATTATAAAAGATTATTCAAATAGCTCACCAGCACTGAGAATAGTGCGCGATCAACTCAGGTATATTGTCGAAGCGATTGTGTGAAGTCTCGAGACCGATGCGGCCGCTCGCCGCTTGAATCAGATAATGCTCTATATAGGGCCCTTTATCTGCGGGCAGCCGGACGCTGATCGCCATCGTGTCAGGCTGACTCGATTGGCGGACTACGAAGTTCTGAAAAATGAAATTAATTTTTCTTTTAATACAAGTTAAAATGTTATATTTATTACATTATTACTTTAGGTATTGATTTCAATTTTCTCCTACTTATTTATAATAATAGTCGATGTAATTATGAGCATAAAAACATACTTTAATTTAATGTTTGTTGAATAAAATTAAAATTCTGTTTCCAATTTAAATAAACAAAATAATTTTAATTCTGGCTACATAATAGGCGAAGACGCTGCCGTGTGTCTTGAAATATTTAAACAAACTATGATATGTAAAATTCATGTTATGTTAATACTGAAGTTTATGAAAATTTCATAATTATATATTTTATACTTACTCCTTCTTCTTTTCCTTGTAAAAGATGAAAGGCTCCAGCTCGCTGGATTCCAGGGAGAAACCATACGGGGTGTGTTCTGATTAGTCTCTCTAACAGACCAATGTCGCATGGCGGCTGCTCCTCTGACTCAGACCCTGAGGATCCTACTGAGGAGCAATCGCCCTTGGCCCCTTCACCGTCTGATGATAGACTCTCTCGACTCTGTAAACAAACAGTTATTTTGTAAAATTATTCATAATTTTTTCTATAATAGATGAATGTATAATAATTCTTCTTCTTCTTAGGCGTAGTAAAATGGCAAAAATTTGACTTTAGTTCGATTCATATAAAAGTATGACTTTTATTTGAATCTACCTAAAGTCAAATTTGACTACCTATGAATATCGATTGCTAGTTTACGACTAAAATTTGGATAATACGACGCCAAAAGTAGTAGGTTCCATTTTGTTCTTACTTTTATATAATAATAAAAAATGTTTTGCGTGGAGTAAATATTTTTATGCCTACATTATATTCTTTTGGTATCCCAATGGAGGTCGACAGGAAAAGTAATTTATATCCTAAAATTGGCAGCCATAGAATATTAGGGATATTTATTTGTATTAGATACGTAAGCAAACGTAGTTTTGGTTCTGATTCATCTTACTAAATTTCAGTTTTTATAGTACTTTTGTTTGAGAAGCCTTTTCTGAAGTAAGTCAGAAAGTATCGTAAAAGTTTATATTGCAAATATAAAGATAAAACAAATATTTTCAGTCTGGATACGAAGAATATTTTTGTACGACAGACAGGCTTTGTGTCTATTAAAGCAAGTCCTTGCTTCGTGACGACGCATCCAAATATGTAATAATATTTTTTCCGTACACTGCCAAAGCCTAAAGCAACACGGCAAAAGAATAATCCTTTATTCTTGTGTGCGCTTCATTAGTATCAGAGTGCAGAGCGAAACATTACGCTAATTGCTTTTGGTGCTTTTACGAAAACGACGTATAAGAGGTTCTATACGTGTCTAATACCGCCTAATGTGGTGAACCGTACAGCTGAAGTACGAGTATACGATTACGGTTCAAGTAATTTTGGAGATTCTCTCTAGTTAATAGGGCTTACAATAGCATATAGTATTATTGTTTTTAGAAGGTATGTGTGGAGATTAATGAGCAACACGATGATTTATATTTGCATTATTATATTGTTCTTGTGTATATTGATTAATTTATGTATGTAATTTGGTTGAACTAATGTGGTATAATTAAGATTTATATTACTAGATTTACACATTTGAAAGTACTAAGCTCGTTTAAGTAATATTTACTATATCACTTATGACACATATTTAAGATGAATGAAGATTTAGAAAAATATCTCCAAGAATAAACACGATAAGCTAAATTTAAAGTGCAAGGATACGTATATATTAAAACTTATACTTGAAAATATAATTAGTAATAAACAAAGAATGAGATAAGACGTCTTAAATAACAGTTTTGGCAAAATGCCCAGCTCCTGGGAACCAGATAGTGTCGTAAGCCCGGAATTAGGTTCTGCTTCGCAGACTTCCTACATTTTCTTTTGATTGCTACGGTTATATATGGGACCACAAAGAAAGATTAAAGTTACCCACTGGAATTGAATCTAACTTTATGGAACACCTATATATTTTGAAGATATTATGACAATGTTTTATCTTTATGATTCACCATAATCAATTACCTTTTAATGAAAAAGCACCGCTTCAGTTATTATTAGGTATCTTTACCAAATTTATCTTTTCAAAATAGTATGAAACACGAATGAAAGGCGAAAAGGAGAGATATCAAGACGCCGACGAATGAATAGGTAAATTAACTAATTAATTTATCTAGATCTCAAAGTTTCCATGAAACTAATTTAATTTATTATATGTACTGAGACACCTAGTGCAAAATATATTTAAAGGATTATATTCTAATCTACAATCTTTGTGGAAATGTTTTATTAATACTACGGTTTTTACGGTATTTTCGAAGCCATTTTAAAACGCTCTTTGTTATACGTTGAAATATATTATTATCGGATGCCTTAGCAAAATGTGTTGTTATTATCTTCGTACCATAAACGCTGAAGCCGATAAACGCAATTTCATATATTCTCAATCTTCTCTCATATGTTGCCCATTTTATGTCTAAGTTATTCTCCTACCCTTTCGATGGTCGTTGTTTTCGTAACCGTGAAAATAATAATGGTTATCCCTGTTACCCATACTTCCTATCTTATTTTTTTTATTGGGCGAGAATTACATTTATAAGTTTTCTTCTCAGACTTTCATAAAGATTTACATACTATATTGTTTATCGTTACTTTACACCTGAAAGAATTCAGAGTCAGTGTCACAGCTTTAGTAACTATTTACATTTCTGTTGCTAGGTTAGAGTTATTTTATACCATTTACGAGAATAAAACTTACAAATGTAATTTTCGCCTTATAACTTAAATGTTTTAGTAAAACATTTTTTCCGTCGGGACTATTTCAATAAATATTATATGAAGTCTTTTTAAAGGACTGTCCCAACGATGTGGTAAAATTTTTAGTGTACCTATGTATCTATATGCCTGTATTTATATTTTATGTCTATTTCTATATCACGATCTGTAGCATAAATTACCTAATGGTTTGTAATATATGTGATATTACTATCTTAATTTTGGTAGTGACATAGTGTATAACATTTTTAATGATTTTTTATATAAAATTATTTATTACTAAGGTTAAGAGACTTACTTTAATTAAAAAAAGAGTCACTAAAATGCATTATAATTAAAACAAACACGCGATTCATCGTTCGAGCTGTCACAGCATCTAATTGAGACAAAGTCGCCTGCAAAACATTGCATATTAAGCGTGGTGTAGTTTGAAATTTAAATCGCGGACATTTATTACAATTAGCGGTTAAGCAGAGAACGCAATGTAATGTGCCGTAATGAAATGACTTGATTAGCGTAATGAGGAATTGTTAGTGTTAGTTCACCCTAACAAATCTATATTTTCGAGCATTATATTTATAATAGCCATTAAATGTTGATATTAAATTTTAAAATTGTTTATTTGAAATTTTTGTAATTAGACTAATACTCCACACAGACAAAGACTTATATGGTCTGTAAAAGTAATGTTTACTTAATACTTAATAAAAATTGTGTTAATGCTTATTAATTGTGAAAATCTTAGAAATTAGTCCGTCCATTTAAATCCATTTAAAACGTTCTTTGTTTCAAACCATTCAACTTTATATTATAAATATTATTTTTATTTCAACAGCCATAATTATTCGCAAAACTACGTAGATTAAAACAAGCGAGAAAAAAACTATGACTTGTTTTTCTTACTTAAACCAGGCGGTCGAGATATCTTTTCTCCGCAGGGTCAATGATTTATACATAGCTCTTTTAAAGAGTAAGTTTAATTTAAACATTTTCAGGTTATTTTAGGCTCAGACGGTGATATTTAAGGTCTATAGAACGTGAAATTGAGATATTCAGATGAATACGGATTCTTATAACATAAAATATAAGGTTTATAATTGATTAAGCAGTGGTATCAGACGTCGACTCGAGCGAAAATAAAAACTGGTTGCATTTAAAATGCTAGCGGCCGTTCGCAACTTTTTCCACGAAATTGTTATAGTTTAAAAAGTTTGTTGGGAAAAAGAGTGCGACGGAGCTAAAACTAATTTAAATTAGTGCAGTGATTTCGAGAAATGTTTTTAACACAATAGCAGGTAAAAACGCTAAGCTTTTAACTTATTTTTTAAATATTTCTCATTGATTGGTTTTTGAATGAAAAAAGTAATCACAATTGAAATGATAGTTGTGTTAGTAATTTTAAATAAAGTAAAAAGTGTTCAAATTATTTTTGAAGTTTTTAGTACGGAACCGTAAAACGTTTAATATTAAAGCCAAGACCTATTATGTACGGTGTAAAGGCCTCCCGTAATGAGAGGATTTGGAGCGAAGCACAACGTTACTCCAGTAGATACATATGTATGGATATGTTGCACCGAGTTTTTAACATTTTGTAACGATGTTTACTTTACCTGGTTGCGTAAATGTACATTATTATATTGATAAATAATGCTTCAATATTATAAGCAGGTAAGCATGCAATATTATATTCTAATTTCATATTTTCCATCTTTTAATGGTGATCATTTCCTTGAATACTTAAGTTTTAATTAATGTATGTGATTAATACCATTTCGTAAAAAATAAGCCTAAACAATATCAGATGGTGCAATAATATGGAGTGTTTTTAGGGTTCCGTACCTTAAAAGGAAAAACGGAACCCTTATAGGATCACTTTGTTGTCCGTCTGTCTGTCTGTCTGTCTGTCGGGATGTCAACCCTTTTTTCTCAGAAATGCATAGACGTATCATTTTGAAATTAATATCATATACTCAAGTCTACGATGACATGCGGCCGTGAAAATATTAAAGTTCTAAGTCAACGCATTCAAAAGATAATGGAAAATATGTCGTATATTTTGACCATTTTAGCGTTTTCGCAAGGGAATCAAAACCTATAGGGTACTTCCCATTGACCTAGCACGATGAAATTTGGCAAGAAGTAAGATCTTATGGTACAAATAAAGGAAAAAATCTGAAAACTGTAAATTTTTGTATGTATGTTTGTCTGTTTGTAAGTTTGTCTTTCAACCTTTTTCTCAGAAACGCGTGAATTTAACAAATTTTTATCAACGTCAAGTACTCAGAGTTGTAATTACTAAGAGCTGTGAAAAAATCAAACTTCTAAGTTAACGCAATCAAAAGATACGGTCATTTATATCACATATTTTAAGTATGATAGCGTTTTTAACGTTTTCGCAAGGGAATCAAAACCTATAGGGTACTTCCCATTGACCAAGCATTATGAAATTTGGCCAGGAGCAAGGTCCTTTAGTATACATAAAGGAAAAAATCCGAAAACTGTAAATTTCTGTTCGTGTGTCTATCAGTCCGTACGTCTGTCTTTCAACCTTTTTCTCAGGAACGCGTAAATGTATCAAGTTGTAAATTGATCAAGCGGAAAATATATTAATCTTAGAATTAAAATTATATGTACTTGTAACAAATTAACATAGAAGTTGACCATGGTCAAAAAAATAATTTTACATACACTGAGAAGAAATTTGTATCAATACGAAAACATTAAAAAGCAGCAAACCTTTATAAACAACGCAATGCAATCTATATATCGCAGCTAACAAAATGATAGCGCGATGCAGCGTACAGCTAATGCCATCTATTACAACATTATGACATTAACTATGATATAATTCTGCTCGATTAATAAAAATTTTTATTTTAATTATTATTTAAACGCGTTAAAAATTATAAAATAAACTTTTCATTTAAAAGTTTTATCGTCGATTTATAACGTCATTACGTAATTAACATTCAATATAAGAGCTTCACGCGATTTGATTTAAGTACTCGTATTGACTTAGTACGAAAATTTTAAAATTAAATTCAAACAGATCGAGTTATTTAATTTACTTATTTATCTACACATATAAGTCTTCTGGTTATTAGTAATATAATTAGTTATTTATAAATAAACAATTAGTTTTGTTCGAATTAAGGACTAATTATTTTCGTCTTGGCAACACTAATATATATTTCTATATTTTGATTGATAATGTAAATCTAAATATTTTACGAACGTAGTGCAGGGGTAGTGGAGTGTAGTAGAATATAAATAAAAATAAAATGAGAATAAAATATAATATAATTATGTTGTTAATGTCAAAGTCAACAAGTTAGTTCATTGAAATTGTCAAGAGATAGCGCTAGGTGTATCCTGAATCGCGCTATAACTTTTTTTTTTGAAAGTATAAGGTGTATTAGTACTTAAAATAAAATTTTTGTGTTTCCATGGATTGCATCCATGATCGTGTTTTAAATTAAAGTGCTCCTAAGTAGTTTCAAAATAGTTTTTGGGACGTGATCCATATTTACATAATATTTGATTATATTTAAGCGTCTTCTAAAAAGGAGTGTTTTCAATTCGACCTTGTATTTAATTTTTTTTTTATGTTTGTTCGCCGATTACGCCGCCATTTGGGTACCGATTTTCAAAATTTTTTTTTTGTTTGAAAAGGTATACTTCCAAGGTGGTCCCATTGTCTTCAGGTCAGGATCAGATGATGGGATCCTGGAGAAATTGAGGGAACTCCTCAAATATTATAGGCAAGCGTATACCGATTTAGGTATTTTTGATAGTAACTTATGTTGGAACTGATGATGAAGACCACAAATGGCGTTTGTACGGAACCCTCGGTGCGCGAGTCCTACTCGCACTTGACCAGTTATTTATTATTTTAAATCACCATGTTCAATTTCTGGTTGGGAAAATGAATTTTTCAAAAAACTAATGATGCAGTATTAGTTTTTATCAAAATCGGCTCTCAGGGTCCTTTAGGTATTTATCGCTACTCTTTATACTTTCGGATTTGGCCTACCATGCCCAGTTAAAAAACTCACCCTGTACGTGAATAAAAAACTTTTTAACCTACCTCTTTTTACGAAACGAAAATTGCACGGACGGAGGAGTATTAAATTTCACACTGTGCATATAAATTTTTTTAATGAAATGTTTTTTTGTAATTATGCCTAAAAGTACATTAAATCAATAAAGAAACATTACACACACTACCAATTATTTGACACTCACGCGTATACATACACTCTTTTGTATATTAAATAAAATTCTGTGGTCAAATCAGAATAGATTATAGATTGATATTGCTCGTCTTTACTAAATATCAAGATTAATCATAAACCATAAACATAAATAAACTTAATAATGATCAAGCTTATAATTTAAATTAATTATAGTAGATTCGACCAACCACTAGTAATTAATTAATATGCAATTTTAAGATTCACTTTTCGTACTAATGACGAAAATCAAATAAATATCTCATATGAATATTTAACAAAAACTACTAATTTTTACAATTTTTTTTTATGTATACTTTGTTTTATTATGTAACTAATTACTAATAGTGACCATTATTCGCATAGATCGTCTAGTTTATACCTAAAAGACCTTTCAGAGAATTTAGCTAAACAAAAATTTGGGAAGCAAAATAAATATTAAATCCAATATCGACCACAGACTGCGAAATAAATAAAAATCGTATCAGCCGCTGTTATAGGTCTGTAAATTAATGGTCTGTGGCAAATAAACGATACGGTTCCGACATCTGCACACGGTTAACTGCAGGTTGCATATCAAATTTAAATAAAAATGCTGAAAAAAGTCTGAAAATAAAATACGAACAAATAATATTCAGTTAAAGAAAATTTTATACCCAAAACGTTTTGAGTAACAAAATGCTTACTTAATAGTTATAATGAAATGAAAAAAAAAAGAAAAAGGTTTAAAAATTGAAATAAAAATAACAACGTTTAGTACGTTCTATTAACAATTTATTACTAAAGGGGAAACCAAAAATTAATACGTAACAATTTGTGGTATTTAAGTACCTATGTTACAACCCGAACACGCGACAATCTGGCGGGAAAATTAATTTCGCAATCGGTAACAATAATGGTTTTCGCGATGGCGCCATGAATCATACGACAATACAACAATGGCCGCACCCGCGGAGAGGTGTTAACAAAGGCATCGCGACTCGTCCAGCCTTATATTACAGCTTCTCCGGTGCGAAAACGGATTTATTAGAAAAGTTGGATATCAATTTGTTTTCTATGGTATTAAATGACAGTAAACGAGGATATTAATTTAATAGAATCATAGGCTCGCTTTGTTATACTGATCTAAAGATAAGGAAGATAATTAAATATTTGTTATCCAGGCAAAAAAAATGTCTAGATATTTTAAGTACATTTTTCGGATTCTTTGTATATATATATATTATATAATTATTACAAGTAATAGCAAGGATATCTCACCGTAAAGTTCTGTACCAATTCAATTTGACTCAATAACATATAAGCACGTGTAAACACCCCCAATGTTTAAAAGTGTCTTTAAAAAGTAAATTCACATAAACTTCGCGGTAGTTCCCTTAAAGTTAATAGCGATACAAAACTCTCAAATCCACTTCGAAGTCCGTCCCAATCTCTTAAGATACAGCTGTGTCGCAACACGAAAAGTCATAAAAATATACATCCTAGTCGCATAACAGTTCACTTTTACTCGACTTCGGCGAGCGCGAAGTGGTCACACGTGCTCTAACATTGAAAATGGGTATGTCGCTTAAGGAGTGAACGTATAGCACCTGCTACCGAAGTTTTAGAATGGGGTACTTTTAATTAGGTTAATAGTTACCGTTTCTGTCTGCTGGAACGCTGAGAAACTTTGGCAACGACATTGAATAAAAATTTCTGTTACATCCTGTGACTTAACAAATCAGTAGTCGTTTCAATTAAAAAATTAAAAATTTTGAGTTAAGACGTAACTTGATACTTTGTTAGCCGTAATAAATGTTTTTTTTTCATCGGTAATATCGGTAAATTTGAATTGACGTGTAGAACGTCAAGAGTTAGCTGTACTTGATGAAGATGATGAGTTATATGGGAATATTCAGAGAGATAAATGAGTGCGACTTCTGTTTTAGGGTGTTTTTAAATACCACCATTAAAAAAAAAACAAAATAAATCATAATTGGACAACTATGGACTTGTTCGGAATATTATAATTTGCCAAAAAAATATTGCCAATATCGAATTATAGCTATTCTGTTTAAATATTTATTTATTAAAATTCATCGTTATATTACTTAATGTTCCGTGTATTATATTATTCTTAGTGCTACAGTGCAAAATAATTAAATAAAATGTCCTCTTAAAAATCTGTAACTTTGATATCAGACTACAAAAAAACAGTTCCGCGAGTCCTATAAAATAAATCCCGCCAGCGATATTTATTGGAACGTGCTGAGAAAATTGTCGAAGCGACCAACTTTTAACGAGCTGGAATCGAACACAGACGTCGCGAATAAAAAAATCAAACCAAACAGGATGCAAAACGCAGGGCGTCCGAATAAAAGAGTTATAACTTCACAAACAAACTTACAGCGACCCTTTAGTTTTCTTCAAGTTCAATCAAAGAGAGCAAACAGCGTTTGTGGTCCAGGCGGGGATGCAGGGGGGCTCGTGGGGGAAATGCAGCGGCAGATGACTCACACTGGGTGGTTAAAATCAATAAGTCGCTTCGCTGTGCGTATATGGAAATGTCAACTTTATGAGCGAACTTATATTAATTGGTTTATTTTTTTTTATTGCTGTCTATATTTCGTTGGCACAATTTCTTAATATGTCTACTGGAATAGAATATGAATCTAACTGAACATTATATATCTACATATATGACTATACTTTGTTGGAATTTACTTAACAAAACCTAATCTTGTGTATTTTGTGTGATTGTTCCAATTTTAAGCTTTCAAATATTAGAAAAATAAACACATTTAATCTTCAAAATGTATTTGCTTATTAATTAATAGAAAATTGAATTGTTAAAAATATCAATAGTAATGTTTGTTTATTCTTGTGGCATACCGGAAAGTGATTGTAGAGGTCTATAAGTGGATCATTAGCCGACAGTGGCCTGAATAGTAATATCATAATTAATGACTCAGCCAAAATATACTTGAATGAATAAGGTAGCGCAAAGCAATACGGTTACACTAAGTCGAACTTTAGTCATGACTCACAATTTCAGATAGAGCAGATTTCCTAAACATTTTTATTGTAAGAGTCGATCTCTAGTTGGTCACGACTTCGCTTGTGAAGAATAATCTTTTGAAAAGATGGGTATTCTGTAAAACTATCATCTCCTATTTCAATTACTTAAAGTATTGTTTTCGCGACAAATATGTCATATTGACCAGCTGTACCTCGCGGTTATCGTTAATGTTCCGTTCCTGTTAGTCATGACATGATTTATACTTACATTATTAAGAGGCAACATTTATTTGTTTGTATGTATGTTGTAATCATTGAAACTGCTGATCCAATATAATACAATAACTTTTTGACGGTTATCTGGGAAGTTATAGGCTATATTACATCACGCTACGACAAATAGGAGGGAAGCAATGACTATAAGCGTAAGTGAAACCGCGAGTTGCAACTAGTCTACAAACATTATATTTGTTTAGCTTTCTTTAATAAACCGGTTATATAACACAAAACAATTTTCAAAATTGTCTCATAAATTCTAAGATTCATCTAACTCTTCAGCTTCAAATATCAGTATGGATATATGTATATTGTGTTTAATTAAAGAAACCCTTAGCGTTCTTCATTTATCAAAATTTCTTTTTCAAGTTACAATTTCTCCCACTTAATTTTATATCATGAACCTTTTATAAAAACATGATATTTTGCCTAACGAGCAACCTAAAGTATCTTGTTTATGTCTTCCACGGAAAATTGTATGCAGCCTGCATAAACTACTAAATATGTCACATAGTATGCGCATTACGCGCTGTAATTAAGCTTCTACGGCCGATTTTATATGCACATACATGCAAACATTTTTCTCAACATTTTTAAAAGAAGTTTTTTTTATCGTAATGACCGAATTTGTCCACTGTATAGAGAAATAAAATATTGAATAATAATAATTAAATAATAGAATGTTAAACAAAATATAATACAATAATTAAAATTTATAATAAATTGAAATACAACAATAGTAAAAATTACTATCAAAACGCGACGTTTTAACACTTCATAGCGATCGTGGTTACGGGCAGACACGATAATATATGCGATTTTGATTCGTTTAATATTTGTTTTATTTCAATGTGTGTCTAAAATATCATAAAAGTATAGTTCTTTCATAAAAAGATTGCTTCATTATATTAGAATCATTAAAAGAAATATGCAAAAAATATTGGCGAATTGTTTTATTATTATTATTTTTGATAAAGTTTTTTAATTACCAAAATATTTGTTTAATAATTGACAACCAACAACTTCAGCAGTTTTTTTTTTTTTATATAAATAATATCTTAGACGATTAAGCACATAAGAATGTTATAAAACATAATAAATCCGATAGTAGAATTTGTCACAAAAAATTCAAACACGAATAGATACGGAAAGTTTTCCACGAGTCTATTCACCGCAATTAAAACTGCAGCGCCTACCGGAAGCACTGAATCGACTTCACTGCAGTGGATGCAAATTACGGTGAGTTATTTTTTTCCCCGTCAAGTCAGCCAGGGGGCGGCAGTGTACGCGGAAGTGACGGGGCAGACCGATAATCGCCCACTGTTGACAATGGTGCAAATTATACGCTTTTAACATTTCATCTGTCCCACAAGTTTTGTTTAATGTCGCTATAAAGATTTTTTTTGTTTGACTCTATATGTTATGCTTGCATTTGTCACAAAAACTTCTACAATGTACACTGCGATGGGAAAACTTCTAAGTGAGATTCAAAGTTATGCTTAACAGCGATATAATGAGGTTTTTAAGTTAGTTTGAATGCAATATAAAAGTTATCACTTCAAATTGCATCTGGGAATAGAGATATGGAAAGTTAAAATAAAATAATGGAAATTTCACATCACATGAACTAATATTCTAGTGTGGTATATTAGTTTTTTTTTTATTAATAAATAGTACAAAGGCGAAGAAATTTACGAAATATTAGTTAATACGTGTGAATAGATATCTGCAATTCTAAGCAGTTGGAGTGTCATTTATGACCCACAAAAGACGGCTAACTGGGGACAAGGGGTACTAATCTGAGGGTTAATTGTCAATCTAATGGTTCGGTAAGTGCGGCCTAATGAATATTATTTCCTGTCCATGAGGTTTTCGACGTGGAATAAGTGTTTTGGTATGAAATAAGTAGAAAGATCAAGTGGATTTTTTTGTTTAAAATAATAATAATATTATTTTTATTACTCATATTATTTTATACAAGTTTTATATTTTTAATATTTTAATAATATAAAATAAATAGCAGTTTTGTCTTCATCTCTCTTGTATTAAGTCGGGTTTATGGTTGTAGGTAAATACAATCAATAGCTTATCCATTGTATTAAATAAAAAAAAAATCTTAAAAAAATTAGAAATAAATTCAGGACAAAAATCTGATCCAATCAATCAAACTAATTTGACTATAATACCAACAAAAAATAAATGAATCTGAAATCATCAATTTAACAATTAGTAGAATTTTGAATGATTAATTTATTTCGAATTTATAAGCAAGATTAGTCGTCGCCATTCTACCAACGTATAAAACAAGACTTATTCTCATATTTCAGAGGCGGTCGGAAGGGTCTAGTGGGCTCGAGTATAAAGCTACCTACAATTGACTGGAGTAACACCTCAAGTGCTTTTGTCGCGCGCTAAGTGCGGTGCAGGCACGTTTGTGCGTAAATATTGTCACGGTGTATCTGCTCCGAAATGGTCATAATGTATGGGCTTTGGAGATGTGCTATTCAATAGTACTTTTGAGAGTTGAACCTCTTAATTAGCAAACGAAATAATTGCAACAAATGGAATTCAAAAAATAACTTTTGTATAGAACTGGTAAAAGTAGACGGAGTTCGTGTGAAATTGAATACTGAAAATTTTCAAAATCTCTTTGACTACAGTTGCGTAAAATGTTATGTGTAAATTATTTGCTTCATATGTATTTACCAAAGTACCTTTGTATTACACGAAAATTCAATTTTGTACGTTAAATTGGAGAGACGTAGCTTCTATGTAACATTACTCTCTTAACATTCAAATGGTAATGGAAGCAAAATTGGAGGAAAGCGAGTATTCTGACAACTTATTGAATACAGCGTGCATTGAACGTTATACAAATAGACGCCAAATGTATTTCTATTTTACACTCACAGCAATAGAGTCGCAGGTAATTTTGCATGTAAATACAAACCGTACGACGCAAAGTTAGATAAAAAGTTGGTGAAACTGAAACATCGCTGCACGGTTCATTAGTAGTTTGCTTGGGTTTAGATGAAGTTGGTTTTCTGTTTAAGCTTTAAACCCTAATAAAGGAATCACGTACCTGACTTAAGCTGTCTCCTAGACTGCCGTCAGCGTCCAAGGGTCGAAATAGATGATTGGATTCTTTGATATCCCTTTTCTGTTTTCTATCTTGAGCTTCTCTCATCGCTTGGCTTTGCAGTCTTTCGAAGAACTCTCGAGGTTTCATCGGCGGGGGCTCGTCGTCTGGCGGTGGGGGCGGGGGAGGAGGTAGCCTTGTTCGCGGTGAACTGCGAATGAGCGATCGTTCGTCATCTTCAGTCGATCTCTCATCGTGTTCGGAGTCAGAGCTTCGACTATCACGCCGCCTCACTCCTTGGAGATGCGGTTCGAGGAATGTCGCGTTTCTGAAAAGAAAATGTTAAAATAAATAATAATGAAAATTTACACTAAATTTATGGTACCAACCGAGCAGCAACCGATAATACATACGTTACGTTCAGACCGGAACTTGTGGCGAGATGTCAATACATTTTGTGCCATATGCCCTGAGCATTTACTGCAATTGCCGCCGGTTGGCACCATTACACAATCGATTCACGTGTCTATACCCGACCACCCACATGGGGTACCACTGACCAGACTAAAGGGACATTAAGTAAGATTTATTTCCCGAGTACGGCCGCTAGCGTATTAATTAAAAACCTCTACGGGGCGCGAGAATGTGAACCGGGCGCCGGCTGTGCTGGACGTTTTCCCGATTACTTATTAATAACATTTTTACTTGTTTGACTGCATTAAAAATGCGGTAATAAAACTTTCAATAAAGTCAACGAAATAAATTAACTACAAAATAGCGAATAAATAATTGATGGAGCATGTTATAGTTCCCTCATCAAAAAGGGAAAGGTATTACGCTTTACAACATAAAGATAATATATTAATTAAACCTTCTCGACTTCTAGCTCCGTAACAATGATGACATAGACAACAAATTAGAGAGGAGAGTTCAACGATCTTGTTAGCTTAGGATCAAAAAGTGTAATAACGTTGCCCTACGGTGACACGGTAGTGACACTCAATTTATTTTTGACGTCCGCCACACACGATAACAAGTGTATCGGGTGATCTGCAATATTAATCGCTTAAGGGTATTGTGTAATTAAATGTGAAGCCAGATGAGGATGAAATCGTATATCTTAAATAAAATTTTTAAATAAACGCATCACACTGAACGGCCCCCATTAAAACCTCGTGGTCTTGTATCGGGGGTCCGGAAACACACACAACACTAACACAACCACCCAGACCACGACAAACATCCGTATGGCTAATACAGACGTTTGCCGTGAGCGGGGATCGAACCCGCGACCGTTAGCGTTTCAGTCAAATCTTAAAAATTGAAGGAATTTACATAAATACTTTATGCATATATGGATGCTGATAAGCAATATCCACCTTCATTTTGAGAAAATGGCGTCCGAAGATGTCAAACATATTCTTAGTGAATCTGTTTGAAGATATATTGAATTAAAAGCTGATTGGGTGATAATAAGTTTTTCAAATATACGATATTATCACTGATTGCAAAATATAGAACACATTATATTATGAGACACTTTTTTCCGTACTTACTTATTTAGTTTAGATGACTTAAAAATTTAAATGATGAAAGTACGTGACGCATTATCAGAATTATCAATATCTCCTGTTGTAAAATGTGCATTTTTTTGACCAATAAATTAACTATTAAATGCTAACTTATCTGTTCCTAAGACTGAGTTTTCCGATATCCCCTATAGTAACGAATTTCCCCATATTGCCAAGTTTAAAACACACCACGTACATGTGTTTAATCTTAAAACTAAAATAATTATTATTTACCCAAGTTTTAGTCTATAACGTCTAAAATACTCGCATTTCATTATTCAAAACTGTACTCCACAACCCCCTTAGTAACGTCTACAGCACGCGTCACACTACCCCTATTAATTATTCATCACACTGAAATGACACCCGTTGATGAGCTCCATCATTAATTAGTAAAACGTCATAATTCGACGCCTAGTTTGCCCCAGGTGGGCTGACGACGGCGTAATATATTTTATAACGCTAAATGATTTGTTTACCCCATCAGTTCTGTATGCGGTTTAGACATAAACTTGACTCTAAATGATTACACCAATTAGGATTTTAATAAATTGCTATATGACTGACTGTTTATTAGGAAATTAGGATACTGTTTTAAAAGATGTTCTCGTAAGTAAATTATAAAGAATTCATATTAAATTTAGATGAATCTTAGTTTGTTTTAATTTGTTAGGACATTTAATATAAAAACTAAATATTTAAAATAATTTAATATATTTTAAATTTAGTAAAGCACTTTGGTTCATGGTTGATTCAAAGTAATCATTTGAACAAATTTTACCTGAAACATACACATATTTGAAAACGGCATTCATAAAAAAATAAGATAAAAATAAAAATTGAATTATGAAATATTTATTATTTATAACGCTTTTACATTATTATATGAAAACAATTTTACCGCGTTACAATTTAAAATAGATTTTTTTTTTTAATTTAATGACAAGTATTTATTTCCCGCAGCCATACTTAAAGTTATTAAAAAAATGTTTGTAGTTGTTGTTATTGTTACTAAAAATATAATATATTTTTCTAATGTTCGATATTATTATTAATGTTAAAATAATAATATAAAACATTGTTTTCGTTCCTTTATTATAGTAAATATAAACTTGAATAATTCAAAAATAAAAATTATTGGCCATATCCAATCCATTCTATTTTTGAAATGTATAATAAGCCATTCGCGGCATAAACGTTTTTTTTTATTATAGTAATTATTACTAATTTATAGCACAATGGTCTCTATTTATACAAGTTTTTTTTTTTTTTTAAGTTAATAAATAATTTTATAAGTATATATTTTTATCTTATTTGTATAAGATGAAAATACATAAATTTATTTGAAAATAATTATAAATATTATCATTCACTGATAACAGACCGATTTGACAGGTATTAATAGAAGTGTCAATACAAAGCCACGAGTAGGTCCCCAGGTGTTGAGCTGAAATTGATAATTAATTTGACTCTATTGATGATAAATTAGACGCCATTGTTAGCGGAAAGCGATAAACAATAGCAACTAGAACAGACATTTATAACGTTTCTTTATAGCAGATATTTTTTTATATACATTTTAATAACCTGGCAATATTATATTTGTTAAAGAAATCAATAAAATAAATTACGTATAGGTATATGTAACTAAATCTTTTAAAATTAATTCGAATTTTAAAATATTTTAGAATATATAGCTACTTATTTTATCATAAGTTAATATTTTTTTAAATAACTATTTAAATAAATGAACCATGAATAGTAATATTAAAATATCTGAGATCAATTAATCTAAATACGCATTTTATTTATTTAAGAATACGCAATAATATCCAACATTTTCCGTAAATACGAAATCTCGGGTAATAATTTAGCGTATACTTGAGAGTCACATTTATTACCCGCTTAATTAGTGCTATGTTTGTCTGTGGCATTATTTGTCATCGCATCCGTAATGTACCCGCTTTTTTTCTTCCCTAAGCCCTGCTTTGTTGCAAAGGAATTATTTTCCTTGTGTAGCTTTTGGGGGTTTGTTAATGGACTGTTGTTTCTAAATATATGAATTTAGAGATAAGAAGAAGCATTAACGATGGATTTCC
This sequence comes from Hypolimnas misippus, assembly GCA_037950945.1. Classification (NCBI taxonomy): domain Eukaryota; kingdom Metazoa; phylum Arthropoda; class Insecta; order Lepidoptera; family Nymphalidae; genus Hypolimnas; species Hypolimnas misippus. The sequence continues at coordinate 5,654,208 of JBBEEQ010000019.1, forward strand.
TTTTTAAGTTTAGGTTCTTAATTAATTACTGTTTTAGAAGTAATGTTTACAAGTGATATTTCCGACTTAATTTGCTTCGAATAATTATCTTGTAAAAAATATTTATTTGAGAAATGATAGATATTCCCTTTAAACTTTAAAGTCTTATTTCACTCTACTCAAAATTTGTGTTCGTAACAAAAAGTTATATATAGCCTTTCACAAGATTCAATCTATGTACATTTATTAAAAAATTTGTCAAAATTAGTCCTGCGGTTTAAGTATGAAAAGGTATCAAACAAAGAGACATAGAGAGAGTTACATTTACATTTATAATATTAGCATGGCTTTTTATGGTCTACATTGTCCTTAAGTGATTAAATAAAAACAAGAAATTCGAATCTACCCTTTCATATTTTATCTCATAAATTTCTCTTTTATCTTAATAGACGAGCTAGCAAACAGATGAAGTGAACAGGTGTGTTTTGAGAAGCCGTAGGGTAGTTCGTTTTATTTGCAACGCCTCGGAATCGTTCAAAACTGTCGTGCAGTGACGCGCGAACTCTATTGTATGTCACAAAGAATCAAGTCGAATGAGAATTGAATTCGTTCTCCGGAACGACATTTCACACCTATAGGATGGAGACACACAACGTGACTTTTAATTATCTTTATATAGACAAAAAATGAATTAAAATATTGATTTTTTGCAATGTTAATGTATTTTTATCAGGATATAAAAGGATCATTAAAAAAAAAATAATATAAGCTTACACTTAAGTATTTGTGCTTTCAATATATCCCATACTATACAAACATAATAAGCAATCGAAAATCGTTTTAGAAATATTATTTTGTTTTAAATACAAATTCCTAAGTTTGGTATAACAATATATAAACGTTTTTTTTATTACATTTAAGGCATCATTCTTGAAAATTGTCGCTATTATAACACGCTGAATTATATCACTAAAACGACTTCTGTTACTGTCAAGGCATGTTTTGATAGCGATAGTTGTATTCAATTAGCCCTCTTGAAGTGGAATCTAAAGAATCAGTTCGAAAGTAGTTATACGCACAGCCTTAAATCTTCAATACACTTTAGTCCTTTGTATAGCGTCCATGTATGTGTGTCTCACGCCCACTTCGCCAGCGCCAGTGAATCATACATAATGCTTTCACTTGAATTCGAGTATCTAATGCGTTTCCGATGAAAGTGCCAGGTTGGGGTGCAGTTGAAGGAGAATTATTTTCTGTTTTATAATAATTATTTTTGCATACTAAATGCTTTTTATCGAACTAAGCCAGGTGAAAGATATTTTTTTTCTCTCCTGTACACCATGTATACATTGTACATATATGTTGATATGTATGTATATTCTATTGTAGCCTTCTGTAAACGGCTTGACTGAGTAGTTACTAATTGGGATGTAACAGCGCTAATGTTTGCATATTTTTATATTAATATTATGCATCAATTACACAGGCAAGCATAATTACAATTCGATAATCACGTAATGATAAACGCTATATGCAACGCAAATGTATGTGTAAATTATTTAATCACAAGGCCTCAGGTAGACTTTCAATAATTTACCTCCTACGCCTATCGTAGTAAATTTTCATTTCCTTCATAATTTGAATATGCATAAGATTGCACTGCATTGATTTGAAACTTAAATACATTGTTATATTCGAGGGAGTATCAGATAATGTTCTTCGCAACCACTTAAAGTATTTGATGCGCTTGATTTATGTGAACAATTTACTTAATTGTAGGCGAAAATCGCGCCTATACTTTTTTCTCATAGATCTTCTACATAAATTGTTTATCATTATTTTTGAACCCGTAAGAATGTATTGTCAGTGACTAATTTTTGACACTAGGTGACTGTGGACCATTTATCATTGTACAGAATTGTTCTATATTAGTTACTAGCAGTTCCCCGCAGCTTCGCCCGGATATACTTAGGAATTTGATAAATAACAAACTTTCAATCCTCCTTAACTCTTTAGGGTATTAATTTTTTAAAATCCTTTCTTAGTGCACACTTACGATATTTAAGGAACGTTTGTGCATAATTCCATAATTCTAGAACTATCGGTTTCAGCTCTACGTTGATCAATCAGTCACTGAATATGTTAGCCTGTCAGTTTTGATTTTTATATACATATATAAATAGGAAATATCCTACGGAACATGTAAGTACCGGAAGAAAATATAAGGTACATCCGACAACTCGCAATCGATTGACGGTGAGGACTAAGCTTGGAGCTTAGATCCTTCAGAAGAGTGTAAGCCTTTACAGTGGGATATTTATAAACCGTCATAATTTATTAATGATGATATATTTTTGTGCCTTATAATTGTTTCTTTATGTATATTCGTATAGGTTTTACCTTTGTACAGATATACAGTTCATTTATTTGTTTTATGTGTGCTAATCTCAAGAAGTACGTGACCGATTAGAAAAATTCTATATACGTTTGATAGCCGGTTAAGAAAATTATAGGAGTAGTAGTTTGTTCCCGTAACTTTCGTCCTCTATTTCGCCTCGATCACCTTCACGACAAAATACGTTTTGCTATTCCAGTCTAATAATCTATCACTATAGGAAAATTCACCATAATTGATTCAGTGCCTTTGGCGTGAAAAGAACAAGACAGACTTAGTTACTTTCATATTTTTAATATTATTATGAATAAAGCATTACGCTTTGATTCATAAAAGCAGAACAAATTTCAATATATCTGTCAAGTACAGAATTCTAACGCGAGCAGAAACCAAATGAAACAACTAGTTCGGAAATAGTTTGCAAACCTGGCATACGATATTCTAATAAACTTAGCTAATACAAAATCAATGTATAATCAATTTATACGAACTGTCCCATTCTATGATAACTGTATTCGCTCAAGTAACCCACGCTTATGTAAATCGTATCTTGCATTGAATTACCATTCTGACGGGTAACGTTGTGTTATATTAATATTAGCAAATTGAGTATGGCGTCTAGTTTGAAGTAATTCTGAAACAGTTTAACTATAATAAAGCTAATAAACAAAATAGTATTTAACTTAAGATGATTGTACTTATTATAACATTTTTGTGATCTATACCTATTAGTATATTAAAACTTCGCCCACATTATTTTTTTCTCAGACATCCCGTACAACCAAAAGTGCTCTGCTAAGTACCTGAGATGAGTGATGCCTTACGTCTATAATGAAATAGTAACAGAATATCATAATTAAAAAATAGTTATGTTTTCATCAGCCTCATTGGTGGAGATTGAAAAAAAAAATTGCAAAAGGAATTTTTATTTATGCAGTAAATATACATAACAGTTTTAAAATTATTGGCTATAAATCGTTCAAAATAGTTCTTGCACAGCTAAAAAGTAAAAAATGTGTTTAAGCACAAAATACACTGCATATAATAAATATAGCTCAAAGATAAATGTTTGGTTTTATAGCCGTTGAAACTTTATTAAACTTGATATAACACGTTACGGCGATGCAAGCAAACGATTTATACAAGCAACTTAGATCCTAGCAGCAAGAACCCTTGAAATATGAACAGGGAACTCGCAACGAGATCAACGGTCCATTATCTTCAAACTAAAACTACTAAGAAAACGATATTAACTTTTCTTTTCACCCGAGGTATATTTTAATGTCCTATAAATAAATATTTTTTCTTGAATCAGTGGCTTTTATGGTAAAAATTGCTTTTGTAACGCGTGTTATTTTACGTTGTATTATGTGAATTAAAAAAAAATATATTTTATTAGAACAAAGCTACAGAAATGTAGTAATTGTTATTGTATTGTTTGAGTTTTGTTTGATACATCTTACTTAGCTACTTTTATTATAACAGAACATTTGTAGCGCCCCAGGTGACTGATTTCTCCGCACAATCGTCACGACTGTGCATCCCACTCGCTGTTCCCTTTGAATGCATTATAATAACATATATGCACGTTAACCAGATTTCACCGAGAACTTACATAACACACTTTACATAACATCTGTCAGGACGCGACGCCTCCGCTAATAGGATTATAAGTGTACCTAGTGCTTAGCTACGGTGTACACCGCTCGACACTTTTAGTCTCCGGACATTTTAACAATTTAGCTTTCTAACAAAATATCTTGGAAAATTAAATTGCGCGGAAGATGCTATTTATATTTATAGGGGACGTCTGGAGAGTGGAGACTCGATCTCAGTACTATTAACGTTGCTTTTACGTACATTTTCTTATTTTGTAACTGTAGAACTCTTAGCTTGTGTCTGTACAATTAATATTTGTTTTTGTCTAAAAGACTTTAATACGAAAATACATTTAAGATGTTCTTGTAATTACAACAGGCATTTCATCCTATTTCCTATTTATATACAGTTGTATATATTTGTATAAAAAAGTATATATTTATTAAAATCTATACAATCTTATTTGTTAAATAATAAAAATCGTTTACAATTTCGAAAATATAGGCTATATTTTGTAAATTGTAAACGAATACGAAATTGTACAAACGGAAACATACGAAGAATTTGTTTAATAAAACCTCAAAAATTTATTCGACAAACAGAAGTATCATTTGTTACGAAATTCATTTCGTAAATACGCGCTGTCTATTACGGGGTATTATTTTATCAAGAGTCAAGAATCGTTCTCTTATTTAATCTCGGCATTCTTGAGTAAATCCATTGGCTCCGACGTCGGCTAAATTAAGCTGAAGCTTCTTACGCTGTAGGGAAATTATATTACGGAGTCACTTTCCATACTATAGGTATATTCTATAAAATTGTATCGAACAGACTACGTCTATTAAGTTTTAATTGACGATAAAATGTTAATAAAGTGTAAGCAGTTTCCATAGTGCTTCCATAAAATGTTTGCGCTAAACGATTTAACTCAATTAAAAGTTATAATGACTGTAAGATAATTTTCTCGGCGGTGAAATTTTTAGTATTTATTTTATGTTATAAACTGAGAAATAAGTACTTCAATTTGCAAACATCGGTAATTAAATGTTTTCTATAGAAATTGAACTTATAAGTAGGTACTCAAATTTATTTCATGTAGCCTCTTTGATACTGATTATCTTAACGATTGACAAAATAGAAATTCTTTACAATTTTTAAAAAGACACAATCTCTTCGCGGTTTCGTCTTTCTCACTTTCTCGTTTTGTGGACGTTTATTGGTACTGCTTCAACACTATAGGGCATTATATTTGATAAGATATAACTTTCTTTGATAAAATTGAATGAAATTAAACACATTATTCTTTTAAGTTCCGCATTTAAACGAACTTATTCCATCCATGTATTAGTATAAGTTAATCTAGCAACACTTGTTCACACATTTATGCGATGAGTACATAACAGTATAAAATATAGGTACAGGCGCAGGATGTGAATCGCCAAGATAATGTTCGCAGTGACCTGCGAGAGACGATTTTAACCCTTTTAGCGCTGATGACTGTGAGCGGAAGCTTTCAGAAAGTACGAGAAGATTAGGGTGATGGGCACTGTTCTACTTAATACACGTAGATAAAATGAATGTTAAAAGGTATGTATATAGGTCAATTTACTTTTAAATAAGTGTATGTACTATCAGAATAGGAGATGGAAAACTTCTATAGGAAAAATAAAAAGAGTTTTAATTTAATTATTTTCGTTCAGGACAATTTGTATAGTCTGTAGTTTTAGCAATGTTGTATGTTGGAATGAAATAATGAAAATTGAATAAGCTTTTTTCGATCTTACAAGAAATGTAAGACTAAGTTAATAAGTACAAGGTGTAAGTCACAGATGCAAATTTAAATAAACACCTTTCAAAGTAAGTAAGTTAAAAGTACTACGATATTAATTCCGGGCTATAAGACTTACCTACCTTACTTAAAACCTACATGTTATCGTGACACTTCGGTAACCTTTTAGGGATTTTAAATATTACTCTTATCATCACGTTGCAGCAGGCAATATATCTGGTCAATAAAAAAATAGTTTAAATAAAATTTTCGATTTGTAGCCTACTTCTCGATGCTATGGTGAATTGGTGATTCGTAAGGTAAATAATTAAACATATTAATTATTATTAATTATGTTATTCTTATCTAAAAGATATATTCTTTTAAAGTTTCATCAATATCTGTTCTGTCGTTTTTGTGTTAGAGGAACAAAGATCTTAACTTCGTATTTATAATAATAATAAGATAAGACTATATCATACAGGGCATTTACTCAAATTCGAAAGGATATAGACGCTAATAAACAAGTAAAAGACATTACGATAATGCTTTTCAATAATTGTTTACGCAAAAGCCGCAGACAAAATACCTTAGTACATCAGGAATGTGGCATATCACTGTCAGACCTTCGCGGTTAATCTGTTTTAATGTGTCGCATCGAGCGTAAATAATTGCTTTCAGCGTGTCAGGTCATTGCGTAAATTAGCTACACGGGGACATGTGAATGCGTTAAGCTATACGGAAACGTGTTAATCATTCAGTATTATTAAGGCTTATTTGAATATATACATACAGTCTCGATCCAAATAAAATAACAACGATAAGTGAGGTTAACTGATGATGACAAATATTTGTACGTGTCATGCAAATGTTTATTTATTTATTTATAACTAGATGTACAAGTAATAAAGTATAAAGGCAAGCTTAATGCCTGAAAGCATTTTCTGCCATGTTTAGTCTGTGTGTGTGTAATTGTATGGTATGTTTCTTTATTCCCAGCGTGTTTGAGTGTGTCTTTGTAACGTTGAGCCAGAGGTATAATTTTTAAATACATATGTTATTTTTCGTTATTTTTTCATACCATCGCTGCCGTCATAATCCTACCCTATGATAAAAATCCGAAATTATAATAATTAAATTTTTTTGTTAATGTTGCTAAGAATATTCTGAAAAAATCGTTATGTGCCTATTAATGTATATATACCTATGTAGTATATAATTTATTATTAGTTTCAAAACATTAAAATATTAATTTAGATACATAATATCATTCTTGGTTTAGTAATTTGCCTGAGTAAATTCAATTTCTAGATGAGTGGAGTGTCAGTTACAATTTCGTCAATAATTAATTTCAGCATAACAGTTTGGTGCATAAATTATGTAGGTATCTAGACTCCAGACGAATTAATTTAATTATAATTTGATATTACATAATAGTGCAAACTAGAATGTTGTCAACATACCTAAAATGTACAATTTATTAACTACACTATGAAAGCTTCGGAGATCATATTTTGAAACACGGTGATAATTAAGCTGTATTGTTACAAAGTAGATAATATTACCGACGTGAAACCTACACAGACAATCAAAGTTAAAATATATTTAGTCTTTGCTCTTCTAATGGTAATTAGCATTGAAACTGTGACCTTAAAGTATCCAGTGAATAGCCCACGCATAGTGTACGCGTGGGCTATTCACTGGATACTTTAAGATTTAACTCTCAAAAATTGCACCTTTCCTCACTGTAACATCGATCGCTATTAACGTTGTAATACAGTTATTTTTAATTTATCTTGTTATTTTTATGTTTCTTTTTTTCTTTCGTACTATAAGCATATTTATTTAAATTTATTAAAATATTATAAAGATATAATAGACATTCGATTACTCTCCAGAGTTTATTTATTTATTTATTTTATTCTTTATTGCACACCAACACAATACAGTATAAAGTACAAAGAGTTAAACTAAACGTTGAAGGTTGCGTTAGGTGCAACAGGCGGCCTTATCGCTAAAACAGCGATCTCTTCAGAGTTATATGTCTTCAAAATATATACCAAAATAAAAGTAATAGATATACTAAAGACAAAAATATTATAATAGAATAGTGAAGTAAAAACTCAATTTTTGAAATGAATAAGATAAATCATTTTTTTTTTAAATTAAAATCTTTTAAAATCATAAGATTTAATTTACTTATCAGATTTCACCTCACGAGTCTATTTACAAAATGTATATAAAAACATGTCAGAACCTGTTCGTTTAATAGCAAAGCCAGTTAATTGCATCATAATCACCGTATAATTATTTCAACTTTTTCCTTCGAACAGAGATTATTACGCGCAAAATAAGACTTCTTATTACGTTTACATAAAATGTTTTTAAAATATTTAAACTTTGGTATGTGATGAATAAAATTTTAATCATTCAAACGCAATTAATATTTAACGATCGTTACGTGTAAATAAGTTCTTTTTCAGGTAAATTCAATTAGTTACTTTCTAATTACGCCTATTTCATCTATCCTAATATATGTATAATGCTTAGAGTTTGCTTATTTGATCGTTAAAATCTTGGAAATTATCAGACCGATTTTAAAGCGCCTTTTAATGCAGCTAGATAGTCTGTTTAGAGAAAGGTATAGGCCATAAAATATAACGCTATGATCCATAGGAGCGAAGCAGTAACTACAGGCACGGTCGAAACTGCAAAATTAGTTAGTATGTATATATTTTTTTTTTTTTTTTTTTTATTTACCAAAAAAGAAAAATAATAACTTACATATTTGATACAATCAGTGCAACAAAAATCACAGTCGGTTTTACTGTGCACTGAGGATTCTTAAACAGTAGCTAACAAAATGTGGGTATATTGATTTTTTTTTTTTATACAAATACAAGTAGTGTGATACAATAATAATTGTTTCCTATACAGGTTGATCTAAAAAATAATTTTTAAGTATGGTTTTGTAATTATTTTGTTTGATTTTTTCTTTAACATTTCCAGGAATATTGTTTATTAATGAAGGAACAATGAATTCCAGAACTCGTTTGCCGTAAAAATTTGAATATTTAGGGGTCTCTAATGTTTGATTTGAAGCGTTTCTTATTAATTTATAATAACTTTTTTTTATTTGTATTTTTAAATTAAAATATTGTTCTGATAATAATATATATTTAATTTTAATAGATATGGGCATTATTTTGCAGTATTTAAATAGCCGGCTAGGCTCGTCTCGAAATTGGTTTTTAATTTTTTTAGGTACAATAGTTTTCAATAATCTTAGTTGAAGGTTGTAAATTCGATCGAGGTTTGTTTTAAACGTGAGGCCATAACTACTCAGTCCATATGATATTATTGATTCCCCTAGAGATTTGTATAGCATTAATAAAATTGAGAAAGGAATTTTTGTTTTAACTATTGTTAATTTAGCTAATAGGGCTCGTAACTTGTCGCATACACTATTGATATGATCCTTCCAGTTCAGATTACTATCAATGATTAATCCAAGGTAGCGCTGACTCTTAACTATGTCTATGCAAAAACAGTTGCAAACAATAACGTAGGATTTGTGTAAACAACGATGACTATGTGCAATAATTTTTATATTCCCAGTGTATCTATTGTGACTTGAACTTATGTACATTGCTTTTGTTTTTTCTTGATTGATTACAAGACCAACGTCATGAGACCATTTGGCCAATTGATTAAAATCGTGTTGTATTTGTTTCATTGCTTCTTTTATATCGCGATGAGCTGACAAGAGACAGGTATCGTCGGCGAATTGGTACGTTTCGCATGTCCTGATAGCATTTCCAAGGTCGTTTGCATATGTAATATAATGAAGGGGTCCTAATACTGAGCCCTGCGCTGTTCCTTCTGTCACTTGTATCTCGTCACTCATAGTGTCAGCAATTTTAACACGGTACGTTCTATCAGTTAGATAGTTACGGCACCAGTTTAAAAGTGGACCTCTAATACCATTGTCATCTAACTTTTCAAGTAGTGTATTATGTCGCAGTGTGTCAAAGGCTTTGGTATAATCAACAAAGACAATCAAAATGTGTTTTTTATCATTTAAATGTTTATTTACTGAATTTGTGAACATTGATAGCAGTTGTGTAGTACTTTTCTTAGGTTGAAAGCCGAATTGATTATTATATAAAATATTATTTTCTTTATAAAATGTATGTATTTGTTGGCTGATAAACTTTTCCATAATTTTATCAATTGTAGGAGAATAGTTATGGGTCTATAATTTTCAAAACTATTACCATCTCCTCGTTTTAAAATAGGTCTTACAATGCCCGATTTTAGGTCTTTGGGATATAATCCTGATACGATACTATTGTTAATAAACTTTACAAGAGTAGAGGTTAGTTTATCGGATAGTTTTTTGATATCGACTGCTCTGATACTATCTATGCCTGCAGATTTTTTGCTGTTAAGGGATTTTATAATATTTGTAACATTAGTTTCGTTAGCTTTCACAAATCTACACGTAACGTTAGCAGAGTTTTTATAACTATTCTTGTTTAGTAGTGGTATATTGCATGAAGGTACAATATTTTTTACACTGTTATTAAAAGATTTTGCGAATTTATTAGTTATATCCTGAACAGAGTCTGATTTTTTATCAAAAGATTCTAATATTATTCTATCTAAACTTCTTTTTATCTTACCTGTAAGTGAATTTAATAGCTGCCATAATTGTCTATAATCTTTATTGTATTTAAATATTTGATTTTTATAGTATTTATTTTTAAAGTAATTAATTTTTTTATTTGCAAAATTTCTTGCCTTTTTATATTCAAGTTTTAGTATCATATTGTTAACATCTTTTTTCCATTTTCTGAACAAGTTATCCCTGAGTTTACATGCCTTGATTATAATTTCATTTATCCAATTATTATTAAAACGTTTTGAATTGGTTTTGATTTTAGTTTTAAATTTCGATTCATCGTAGCATTTATTTATTTTATTTTTAATGAATGTATATATTTCTAAAGGACATTTCATAGTTTCCACAGGTGTCCAGTCAATATTGCTAAAGAGATTTTTTAGATGGTTATTATTAATTGATGTTTTATATTTTATTCGATCATCCTGTATAGGCGTCGAGCCAACGCAAGCGACTACGATCATGCGATGGTCCGCTAGTACAGTGTCGAGCGCCGCGGTGTATAGATCTGGTGAACGGGATTTAACAAATATGTGGTCGATACATGATTTACAAATATTGTTATTACATCTTTCAATTCTTGTGTAATCTGAGATCCCGCACACTAGACCTAAATTAGACATCATATTGATATATTTATGTTTTACAGGATTGTCTGATTTTAAATCGATATTTATATCACCTATTAGGAGCAAGTCATTTTTACAGTGTAAGCATTTCACAAGTCGTTCAAGTTCACTAATAAATAAGTGTTTGCTGTAGTTAGGTGGACGGTAGATTGCACACAGTGTTGTATTATAATTGTTAGATGTTTTAATTTTAACTAGAATACATTCAAAATTATTCGTTTGTGATTTCATAATAGATGACTTAAGTTTTTTATTTATATAAATTATAATTCCACCGCCTTTTCGTGCTTTACGCAACGCTGTGTGCATTTCATACCCGTCCAAGTTATACATCTTACTTATTGAATCAGTAATGTTAGCTTCAGTTATAACAATGATGTCCAGAGCTTTGTCACACATATATATGCTTTGTTCTAGGACTGAAAAGTTTTTAATCATAGACCTTATATTGACATGAACACAAGATAAGTTTATATTATTATTATTAGGTATGTTCCTTATAAAATTATGCAAGTTTGAACAATTATAGATTTCAATTACCTCCTCGTTGATGACATCCATTTAGGCACAATTTAATAAATTCAAACAATGAAACGTTAAAAAAAAAGAAAAAGAATAAAAAAAAAAGAGAAGAAAAATGCTTTAACTGATTATATAAGCTTATTGATATCTTCTAGCGATCTCAGTATGATTTGTTGATATAAATATATATAATACACATATAATTCTTCTGTCGCTGTTTCTGAGACTGTACTCCTGCAAAACAGATGTACTACTTTTTTATTGAAAGTAGCCGGCAAAGGATCAGACAGGTACCTGATGTTTTGCGATAATTGCCACCCATGGCTATTTGCAGTCTAGAGGAGCCACAAATGCCTGGTCAGTTAAAACAAGAGGGTGAAAGAGAATAGGAAATAAGGATAGGAATGGGGGAGGTAGTTGAACTTCTGACTCTCTTACTCACTGTACGAAACTACATTTGCTACTTCACGCTGTATCTTCTGTAGTGAGGAGTGAGGTACGGTCCCGGTCAAGCTAGCCTGTATACGAGCTGTATACAGTCAATACGATAGTCGAAATCTCTAACAAATTTCGATAAAATATTTTTACATGATTTAGATTCAAAGTTGGATCGACAGATGCCGCTGTTAATGTGCAGGGAAACGTCTGTTGGATCCGTTAATAATATTAATGTTAAAAACTATGTTATGTTGACTAGTTGAGGTAAATGTACCTCAACTACGCAACATACGTCTTCGAAAGTTATACGTTTCAAGCAAACGTAGACACGGTAAAAGCTAGTAAAACACTCATCTCAATAACCAACGATCAGAGATTTCTAGCCGTTAATAAGAAAATTTTCACTTTCTACAGGAAACGTGTAAGTTACAATGACAGGTTTCAATACACCGCGGTCGTTCAGATGCGAATTACAAGTGAGAGTTTACTTTATAATGATAATGTTAATCTGCATTACTAGATGCGATATGCGATACAAATTAAAGGAAACGTTCTGTCATATTGCAGGCTAATATAAGTATTATAAATATTACCTAAAGCAAGGTCTCATAAGCAGTCTAAATTAAAATTTATATAATTAGTACTAGTTTGTACTATACTAATACTAACTAATATTAATATTATCTATACTAATATTATAAAGCTGATGAGTTTGTTTGTTTGTTTGCTCGAACGCGCTAATCTCAGGAACTACTGATCCAATTAAAAAAAATCTTTCAGTATTAGATAGCCCATTTATCGTGGAAGGCTATATATATTATCACGCTAAGACCAAAAGGAGCGGAGCACCAATGAAGAATGTTTCAAAATCAGGGAATACTTTCCTATTGAGAGAGCTTACGCTGCGTGCGCTGCGTGTTTCAACCATGTATGACAGAATTGTTCCCCTTTAAAAGTTTTAAAAAAATGTCCGCGACAGCATATGTCTATCTTGTAAGGTTAGCTCACTATAACTTTTTTTATGTTAACCAAATTTGTTCTAAAATAATGCTTTATTAGCCCAAAGTAAATATTCGACGCGGACGAAGTCGCGGGCGTAATCTAGTTATATTATATATTTCGTAAAATATATTTTGTGTATATTTGGATCAATCACCAGGTCCACTGTGTTCGACTTATGCGAATAGGACGCGAATTCATGGGTTCAAATGAGATAATATTACATAAAAATAGCCTAAAATAAGACAATTATTTTATTGAAATAAAATATGAAATTGTAATTATAACTGTTTGAAATAGTATTAATAATAAAAGATTTCAATTAACGATTTATTTATTTATAATTAATCTTTGAGAATTACTTGTGAGAGTTGTTAGGCGAATTAATTAAAATTATCTAAATAACAGTTTCGGGCAATAAATTTTCTTACTATAAAATTAACCTGTAATTTATACCGTCCGCGTCCCAGAGCCCAATTTGAATAATAAATATATCATCTTACAAGTACAAATTGATTTTTTATACTAATACAGAGTATAATTATGCAAAAGTGAGACTTGGTAGCTTCTTTAATCCTCGGCTTAGAGGGGTGAGGGGCGATCAAAGAGCGGTTACATCCCTCTGGTTAATACATAATAGACGTTTACTTTGAGCGGCTTGTTTACATTAATTTCGTGAATGTTTAAACCGTTTATCCTTAACTAGGGATATCATTGAACTTCATGTTTAAATTCGAGTAAGTATATTAAATATTGATATTGTATTTTTAATAAATTAGCAGAATATAATTATATTTCTCGTATTTGATTAAGCTAAATTATTTATCAGTGAGCCGAAATGGCCTAGAGATTAGATCACGTCGATTTCAATCGGTAATCGCGAGTTTAAACTCCGGCTAGCACTTTATTTGTGTTTAAATTCGTCTTGTGCTCGACAGTGAAGAAAAACATCGCAAGGAAACCTGCATGTGTCGGAAGAAATTCTGACACACATGTAACCGCCAATCCGGAGTGGAGCAGCGTGGTGGATTAAGCTCTAAAGCCTTCTCCTTAATAGGAGGGGAGACCTTTGTCCAGCATTTGGAAATTACAGGCTGCTACTTTACTTTACTTTAAATGATTTATCCAGATTATATGTATATATACATAAACAAACTTTACAATGTTTATTATTTTAACTTTAAGATAGTCATTTTAATAAATAATAGAAGAACTGGACACGCTAAATAAAACTGTTTAAAAATACAAGAACAGACCAATACAAGATTCATAATTTAATATCTGTAATAATATATTTCTAAGACTTAAATTTCTCTCAATTTTATTTGCAGTGCAAGTGCAGTGCAATAATATATTTCTAAGACTTAAATTTATCTCAATTTTATTTGTAACAGACAAGGCAAGCTTAAAGACAAGGGAGGACAAACCCCGTTAGAAATCAGTCGGATGGCTTGATTACGGCAATTCGTCTGCCGTCATGCTCAGTAACGGTTAACCACCGACTACCATGCTCTTGCACGCTGCTGTTTTACATAAACATATATACTTATATGTTTTTTTTAATCTGAAATTTATGTTGAAAATAAAACTAAAATATAATAGACATATATTTTAGTGTATAGTGTACACGATTGTGTAATAAATAAATAAATAAATAAATAACGCATCACACTCAACGGCCCCCATTAAGTTCTCATGACCTTGTGTCGGGGGTCCGGAAACACTCACAACACTAACACAAACACCCAGACCACGACAAACATCTGTATGGCCGATACACACGTTTGCCGTGAGCGGGGATCGAACCCGCGACCGTTAGCGCTTTAGTCAGTTGCAGTTACCATTGCGCCAACGCGTCTGTCAAAAATGCCATTTGATTATTTTTTTTTCAAGATTCCTCATAGCCTTGATTACTTTGGATACTATAGAATTTTATTCATAGTCGTTTTCGTTTCATAAGTGATTCATGAACACATAACATACTCTATTTATTTATTTTATGCCAACGGAATGTAAGAATTTACCTTATCTGAAATACGTCTTATCTTAAATAGGTAAGCCAGAAGGATCGCTTAATTCGAGAAATTACGACCGTTACATCTTAATATTGTTGTTCTACAAATATTTTACCTTTTCATTGTATATGGATAAACAATACTGTGTCAAGCCCCACGGACTTCATTTTGAGAAAAATCCATCTTTTCATTTCTTTTTTGATAAAAGGTATAATGAATTAAAAGTAGATTTATATGTTTAATATATTATCTAATAGACATTTTATCAAATATTTAAGATTATTGTATAAATAAACAAGTAGATACATTTTTTTTTAGTATTTATTTAGTTTATATTACTTGAAATTTTTTCAATAATGTTTAATAGGTGATGCATTATCAAACTACATCAATTTCTCCGAATTTCACTTTTTGTGGGTTAACACATTATTGCTTATCAGCATCCATATATAGTAATATTATAAATACTAAATTAACGCTGCCTGGACCTTGGATAACGGCATAGGCTACTCTGTGTCCCGAAAATAAAACATAGAAGAAGGGGTGAAATGGGGGATGAAAATTGCTTGGACATTCTTTTATAACAATAAGAAGAATTTCTTTGTTACACTCCATATTATATTTTGCTGATAATTTTAAAATACGTTGGTTTTTCGTCTTTAGAAAAATTTGCTTTATATGTAGCAATTTGACTGAATAATTAATTGTTCACTCATAACTGGTTTTTATCACGGTTTTTATTCAGTGTTATGTATTTTAGTGGCTTATTTAATGTGTTGTTTTTGTTATGTTCAGTAAGCGTGAAGAATATCTTTAACGAATTTTAATGAATGATAAAAATGGGGTAAGCTTAAAGTGATAACTAATATTATTTTTAATATAATTTTTTTGATTGAAAAGAAATTATAATTTATCCTATTTAAAGAGTAATGTATATCGATAGTCTGTGTCAATATTCAATTACTTTTCTATACCTAATATACCTAAATATGACGAGATGAGATGAGTACATAAAATCTAATGACCGTAGGTAAATCTAAGTATACCTACACCATTTTGTGCTAGAACCAGTGAGCTTACTGACAAAATTTGATGCTATTAATATGACTGACTGTCTTCGAATTCACCACATGCCTCCAGGCATGATTCACGATTCTAATGTGCAATTTTTTTCCTAAAATGATTTTATGAAATTTGTATTTGAAAGATGCGCTTAAACAATGCAAGTAATGTATGAAGATAGTCTAAACCTACAAGTATTTGTCGGTTATTATTTTATAATTCTGAAAATTGGAATTGTTGGTAGAAACTAGCGATCGAACATAATAATTCGTTTGTAGGTTTGTAAAAACTAGCCAAGACAGACCTTAGGCTACAATGTATATATCTTATGTTATAAGAATATATGACATGTTATACTGTTACTTATAAATAAATTTCAAGACTGACCATTGAACTTGGCACCCATTTAGATCTCACTTCTTAAGACTTGAATGTATATAACATTGTTCATAATTTATTTTGCGGTATTGAAAATAATATCAAAAATGCATACATATACTCATTGTAAATTATTTTTGCAAAACGATTTAAAACAACTTAATGACTAGCGAATAACTTTTTAGAATAGACGTTGTACAGAATATATTTCTAGTGGATGAAAATATTCAAGATCGGAATAAAATTTATCCACCGTACTCCTCAAACTTTTAAGGCATTAAAATCTATTCGAATCTTCCGAAGTTTTGGTTGAAATAGTTCGTCGCATGCCATATCTTCGAATTTATTAAGATATGCGGATGGTTTAAGGGATTTTCTCCCTTATTCCCTTGTAATAAGAAATATCCAGCGCTACTATAGTTTGCTTGATAGAAATTCTGAAGAGTCGGTCTGAGATAGTGCTCGAAGCATTTACGGACATTTTATTGATGCAATAAGCACTTGAGGACGATTGGGACGAGAGCATTCAGTTGCACAATCTTTTAACAAGGGGATTGAATTTAAGGACAATAATGATGTTCTTATCTCGAGTTTATTTTTAGTTTAATTTAGTTATATGTATTGCGGTTTGAAGACTATTGTTTAAACTTAAAATAGAAAATTTCAGTAAACTTAAATACTTTCATATTTATTGTGAAGATGCATTGAATACTCGTTAATAGTTAGTCTCATACAGGTGTCAACTAGGCATGTGTTGAACATTTTACCAGTGTTACCAGAATCGATATTTAAAACTAAAAAGTTAATTATTATGTTTTTATTATTGAAACGTTGATCTTGTAGGCTCGTTCAGTATAAGCATCATTTATGAAAAAGAAATTCCCCTCTTTGGATCGCAATGATTATAAACAATTATGGTGGACGTTGAAAAAAATATAGCATTTAATTGAAATTCAGTGAGTTCATTAAATAAACGTTATTATAATATCGCAGACACAACCCGGGCCAGTGGAATTAATCAAATACCGGCGTTCCATCCATTATTCATCTAGCAACACTTGTATTCGATTTGTTGTCGCTTGATTGACCTAAAAACAGTAAACATTTACATTATTCATTGTCGTCCCACGATAAGTACATACGGATCTCGGTAACGAGCTATTTTTTTTTTGACAGTTTTATTGTAACCGAGTTTTCTTTGGGGCGCTTTCAAATTGAACATTTTATGTCGGACTGCTGCAATCGGACGCATAATTTATTTGATAAATACAGGCCACCCAAGTACAATATGACACCCGCACTACGGTGGTAGCTTTTCATTAATTTAAGTAACTTTGTTTTGACGATTCAAAAGTGCTTTTAAAAGCCTACTTGAATAAAGTATTTTTTGATTTTGCACTGCCTTTGGAGTCTGTGCTCATAATAAGTCTGACAATGAATGTGTAAATATTAATAGTACATTAACAATGTCGCAATTCTCACACATCTAAACTTTATTTTAATTTTAAAGATTTTAAATTCAGAAACTAACCTCTCGAGGGTTTTGTGCAAAAGCGATTACGAAAAACATACCAATTTTTTACTTAATAAAGCACTTAAATCTAATACCGAACACTAAATCCTTGTACAAGCCGGTGGAATATCGTTAATATAATTTAAAACTAAATCCCTAGCGCACTCGACTCCCTGCTTTAACCATATTAAAATTTCCTCTAAAATCTTTTCAGTCTCAAGACGAGCTTTACTGTAGTACGTTTTGGTTAAAATTAGAGAGACCATTCACTTTTTTGGATACTATGTCATGACTCGTTGTAAAAAATTAAAACATTAACAGAAATAAAAATACATTCACATAAGTACAGAATAATAATTTTTATAAGAAAATATTTTGTAATTAAGTTTCTAATGTTTTACTCATAGTAAAGCAATTTGGACAAGATGTAAAACAATGTTTAATTTTTAAATTATTTCATCTTTTGTACTACATGTCAGTATAATTTTATATACATTACATTACATTATTATAGCATTTAAATGAGGCCTAATTATTAGTCGTTTAAGTCGATTTAATCATAATTATTATAATAAAGAAAACTCGCTAATGACATTTTATATTAGAAAGAAGATGAATCAAGGAAAGAACGCATTAATAAACTATAGCTATTAACAATTCATTATTGTAAAGTAGTGGGTAGCGGACATTATATTGTTGCAGTATTCTACGTACGTGTATGGTCAGCTTTATGCATAAAACAACATGGTTTCAACCATTATCCTTTATTAAAACGGTCCGCGGATTTTTATTCTAATTTTAGACGGTGCATGGAGTTCATTGAAATTCTTTAGGCATTGTTTCTGTAGTCCACCGCGTTTTGGTTTATGTTATTACGAGCGGGCTACGTTTAATTAAAAAACTTTCTTTCGCTCTGTTTGTTTCTTTTTTTCGTTATTTTGAAAGGAAATCCTGAACATTGTTGAAATTAGTTGATTTTCTACGATTTTTTTTAAATATAGACGTACAGTACAAAAACGTAATTAAAGACATCTGTTTATATTAAGTCTCACTCACATGTATATAAACATAAAATAAGACCATATACCACTTCTTTATTTTGCACACTCGTGTAAAATCTTCTTCTATTTTATTCAACCTCGTGTTCTATTAAAGCCAAAAATTTTCCCACATATTTTAAATAACAATGCAATATGTTTTTATCATACTAAATTCGCTAATGTAGATAACATTTGCAAGACATGTGTAGTTTTATGGAATGGCTAAGTGGGTTAGGTCAACGGTTTGTGTCTAATTTACGACCAGCTGTTCGCCAGGAAATGAGAAATCTGAACACTGAATAACTCTTTTTATACTTGTAAAATTTTATAATTTCTAAAGTATGAGTTACAATTTTAAATAATAAATCGAATCAGTTTTGCGCATAAAAAGTAATCATAAACATTAATAAAAAAATTCGGGATATAAAAAAAAATTAAGTCATAGAATAAATATTTTTCAGTGTAGACATGACGTGATATTCAAAACAACATAGCATAAAGTTTAAAAAAGTACATACCGACTACGTAATGTATTCCGTCATATACAATTTTGATTTATTAAAATCGATTGCTGAACCGAAAGTACTGAGTTTAGGCGCTACGGAGAAAAGTACGAATATAGATACATGGATTACCAAAATTATTACCCTTCTTCAAGCTTCGCCGTAATCGGCAAAAAAGCAAAACACTCAAGCAAAACTTCAAATATTAAAAGTATTATTACTATCACTCTTAATTGATACTCGTATCTTGTTAACACATCGTTAGATCAAACATCGTTCACTAGCAACCTAAACAAGCAATAAATTCTGGTATTCGCCAGGTTCATGACTCACCGCATCGATTTCATATTCAGTTGACTGATAAATGTTGCTACAATAAAATACAACTACGCCGGAATAATATTCAGCAAATCAAAATTGTTACCGATTTGTTCACAGAGAAGTTGAATAGAACACGTATTTACTAGAAAATAAATTGGTATATCAAATATGCCGAAGTAATTGGTTTTAATTCATATTTTCATATTATCGAAGTGAACTATATACAAATTTGATATTTTATTCATTATAAATGAATCACAAAACTACTTTGCTATAATTCGCGAAACAATGTACAGCTGTTTGATATCATGCAGCATGAGAACCATCAACCCTTTCACATACGCACCCTCGCATGCAGCACAAGCAGGTAAGCAACCTCCGCCCACATATGCAAACGCACGAGCAGACAAGCATCGACACTATACAGACACTCGTCACTCCGACACCGGAGATCCTCAGGATTTAGCCTCTTGTCAGTCTTGACTAAGCAAAGGACTGTCCGTGTAGAGGTTCTGCAGAGTTTGCTTGCTTGTCCTGCATGTGCTCATGCTGCATGACACCAGACAGCTGTACATTGTTTCGGGAATTCGGCAAAGTACTTTTGTGACTATTTATCGTTTAATTTCGCAAAGTATCATCTGATTCAATAAATTTATATCCGCATGATTTTATGTTTTCTCATTTAATAATCCATGTCGTGTTCACAGGAATGCTCAAGTGTAATACACTATATCACGTATATATGGTGATTATTTCACTCTAAAACACTTCAACAAATTTTGCGTGTGGTACCGCCAGAATCCCTATATCATCCTGGGTTACATAAGCTTAATAAAGTCTTATCTTATTAAAATAGTGATGTAACTATGAAGCGAGTGTATTAAAGAACTTCATATCTGCTACTGGCCCTTGCTTACTATATTAAAGATTAATAGAAGTGATTTGATAACAAAGTTCTAAACCCAGGATTACAATATAAGGAATGCCTCTTTTTGTACGTCAATTCCTTACGAGCCAACGGTACAAAATAAATAATATATCTAATGAAAAATGAAATGAATTCTAGAATAATTCTGTCTGTTTCCTTGTACGTTACATTTTTATGAGTAAATAGATAAGACGATATCTGAAAATAGTTTATAAAAAATATTTCTAAGGTTGATTGACTGCAGTTCAATGGTCTTTCAAAATTTCAAATCGAATAACATCATAGTATTAATTTTATTCAATTTATACAATATAACTTGTTCCTCGCAATTGTCTTAAAGAAATCAAATCTCTTTCGTGTAGCAGCCACGTCCTAAAATTAATATACAATATTAATATTGTATAGAGTACATTGTGTGCGTAAACATAACATATTTCGATATTTATTGCGCAAATATAAAGTTTACTTTATTATTATCGTAATACCTAATCTATTGCGATGAAATCGGTATATAATAGTCTATTAGAAAGTATGTAATTTAATGTGCTACGTCATTTTAATACTTATTTAGTTTTTACTGAAGTTTACGTTCATAATTCATGAATATAATTTCTGCGACATTTACGCAGAAATGATTGGATTTTAGTTAAATTGGGATGGTAAGTTAATAAGCTTAAGTTAATAGTATAAGCTTACTATTGGAGTATCATAATAAGTCCAATAAAGAACACCAACAATAAAACACTCTAACATTGAATCTGGTAAACCATTAGAAAATAAATATTAAAAAACTTACAAGCTCAATACACGAGGTAGCGGTAATTAAATACGATAGTACCTATTAGATTTTTAAAAGATTAACTATCGAGTTTCTTGCCGGTTCTTCTCGGTAGAATCTACATTCCGAACCGGTGGTAAATTAATTAATTAATAAGTTTTTTTGTTTTCTTTTTTGTTTCTGTATTGACCTACTTGAATAAAGCATATTTTGACCATGAGTAAAAATAACAATTTTCTTTTTCTTTTTATTTTCAAATAAAATAAAAACGCCAACTGTTAATTATACTCATTTATTATTATAATTATTTCTATTTTGATAAATATCAAATAGTGTAACGTTTCAAGTAAAATAAAATTGATACCCTTTACTAAGCTACGTGATGTCGAAACGCGGAGATCAAAAGTCTTGGCTTCCGGCGTATAAATCTAAACATCTGACATCCAGCACGAAGGAGCCGACGTCCCATATATCAAGATTAAAACAAAGGACAGTATTATTTTATACAATTTATTTACTTTAACGTTATATAATTAATTAGATTTTGAACACAGCCTTGCAACTGGTTTCGATTTGTTTGTCGTTTTTTGGCATATATTTATTAATCACAAAAGGTTTTACCAAAATCGACCACATAGTTACAATATAATACTAATTAAAATAAATAATTATAATTTAATAATTATACAGATTGATTATAAATAACTTACTATTTGTTGACTATTGCCACAAATAGGTTTAAAAACTTTGAATAAAAATTAGACTAAAGTATTGTTTTTCTTTTTTCTATTTTTTCTATAAAACTATTTCCATTACCACTGAAATAACAGAAGGAAAAATATTCACAAGTTTTCCTGAGCTAAATTTTATCGGGATTGAAGAAGCCCTACATATTTTCTAGTTAAAAAGTTATAAGGTTATATAGATAATATGAAGCTTATTATAGTTTTAATTTGCTATCAAATATTCTTAAATAAATAAATATTTTTTTACTATAATTTATATTTTTTTATAAAAATCATTAAACTAGTTAATAATTGTTTTCATTTAATTGAATATTTAAATAATACATTTTTGTGAATTGAAAATAGGGCTTCGTGTTAATATTCATAGATAATCGTACTATTCTAATACCGTTATCAAAGAATTTCCTCTAGATGTAAGCAACGAATTAACCAAAGTAGACTGAGCTGTTTTGCGCACTCGAGCAAACATCCAAAACATATTTGTGTAGCTTCGAACTATCTCGAGCAAAGAATATTGTACTTATATCTTCTTCCAGTGTTTGTAGAGCTATCACCAGAGTAAACACGTGGACAATCAGCTATTGTTTGGAAGTAGGTCAGTGATAACGCACGGATTAGCGACACTATTTCGTTAATTAAATCATGTTGCAATATTCGGGTTGCGTCCCGCCGTAATTAGGTCATAATTGTGACCACACAAATCTTAAAATTTTTAATAATATTTATTTGATAAGTGTAATAAATATTTTCTTTCTATTATTATAATGCCAAACCTTATATTTTTTGTGCCTACTATGTGTCTGTGAATTGTATTGTAACAATTGGGTATGCTAATAATTTCAATTCATATTACTTATAATAGTTACTCGTAAGTTCAATTTCCATATCCCTTAATTATATGTAGGTACCTATTTTTTTTAATAATCTGATGATTGCATATGATTATAAAATATAAGGAAATCTGAGAAATGTCTAGAATATTAATTAAATCCAACCTCAGATTGAAACAGCAAATTGACCTAATTTCTTAACTAACCCGGCAACAACTTACATAGTAATTTTCTTCAGTAAGCTATACCGTTAGAATATTCCAGTTTAATATAAAATCCATTCTATTTATATCATTTCTGCCATCCCCTTGATACTTTGAGTGATGGTTCGGATAAAATTATGTGTCATAGATATACAAAAAGTAATATCAAACGTGCTTTAGATTATTTGTGATGTCTTTAATATTTTTTTTTATATTATTAATGCTCAATTTAGAGATTATTTATTCATATTAATTTCCAAATTATAGTACATAAACGACTTATATATGGCAATTAAAAAAAATTAAAACAAGTAACTACATTATTAAAAATAAAAAGTATGAGTTCTAATTGCAGTACAACCCCACAGCTGAAAAAATCTTGATTCTGAAATAGACATAAGGGGTATCAACCCTATGACGTAGTGTCAAATCTTCACAGTACATAAATCGTCGCGCCTCATTGATTCGACAGAATGTCTTAACTTCCTGCACCTTTCTGTAGGGACGGAGAGATTTGCAACTGTCCCGATAATTTAGAAACGGTCGCTACACGACCTTCATTTGTCTACTCTGTGAATGTTGTCATTGCCTAAACAATTTAAATGTCGTTTTAAAACCGAAACGATCTCTCTTTGTATACCTGAATGTATAATAAATAAATTATTCTAAAATATTTGCTGATTCAAAAAAAGCAATTTAAAATTTACTCTTAATATTACTGTTTTTTAATATACTATTAATATATCATTACGATAAAGCCAACCGAAAATCATTTGCGGGAAAATTGTTTTCTAAACTTTTATAATAATTTAGACTGTATCCATGCGGTATTAAATAACTATAGAACTCTCCAATTTTACCTCCAAGAATGCCGACTTTGGACAATGTTGCTTAGCAACCAACAAGAGACTGAATGTGCGAGGGTTTCTTAGGGCCAACAAGACAATTTGAAAAGCTTGTCAAAGGTAAGATAATTATAGTTATTAATTTATTTATATTTGATATCCATCATATAATTATCATGCTGTTTTTTTCTACGTTTAGAAACTTTTCGTATGTAGGTATAAAATCTGGCACAAAGATAATTTGTGCGCCCTCTCAATTCTTGGGGAATAGAATAACACTTCGTACTCATTTCCTGCACAAGATGTACTGCGAGGGATTCATTATCCACCCCAACAAATCCCTGATTTCTTAAGACGCCATTGAGTTACTAAAGGAATTTAATTTTATAAACAAAAATATAATATTATTTAAGGTATGAAACGTCAATTATATAATACGATTTAAATAAGTTATAAGCGCATGAATTTTAGTATCCAAAATCTCGACCACTTTTGAAAGACTGGGCATATAGTCGTAAATCGTTGTCAAGCTACCAGTAAAGCATCCAGTAATCAAAATTGCACACAGAATTTTAACGTCACGAACTACATATGAACGTAACATCTTTCGTTATAAAATATGATTAGGTAAATGTATAAATATTAGGTACCTTATATTTTTTCGCTTTATACTACTCAATTTAACGAGTAAAACAAGTATTTTTTTAATATTTGTTATCGCTTTTATGTTATATTCAAACGTAAGATATAATGTAAGTTTGAGAAATTATAATGGTTCTTCCAGATTATGTAATGGAATTTGGTATTTAACATGTTATATTAGTGTAGGTTGTAGATGATAGGTGTTATAAAAAGAGTACATTTTTTTTATAATAGGTGGCAAAAACAAGCAAGCAAGAAATCTCATGTTATGTGATAACCGAAGCCCATGATGCCACCGTACAAATATCGATGCAATTAATAATGATGAATTTTAGGGAATGGGGTTCTTAAATTACTTTTTTAATATGTTGGTGCATAGCTGCAAAATTTAAACGATTCCTTGATGTTATAACTTTATTGATTTAAAAAAAAATCATCATCGCAATTCTTTTCATGATAAAACATCAAGAATTATGGTCTTTTGACATTCTTAGTTCTATTTGTTAGAATTTTGAATTACAACGAAATTCTTGCAAACCAGCGATATTAGCATCTTCACGCCAATCTTCTGTAAGAGTGAGGTACTGCCCCGGTACGAACTGTAGTCGATAGGCTACAGCGAGATTATATCTTAGTAAAAATTCTTGTTGTATGTTAATCTTATTAAATGATGTTAACACAAGTGGGCGCGTTTTATAATTAGGATTCTATATCATGTTCGTTTATCTGCAAGCAGAATAAATTATAAACAGTGTTTTTTTTTAATAGAAAGTTTTCACATAACCCACGACCTTTTGATCGCAGACCGGTTTTATATCGCTGATCTTTTAGCTGTATAAGCTTATTATCTACACATTACCGAACTGGTATAATGTTACCTAAGTGTTAGTGTTAATAACGGAAACGGGATCGACGGCTTAACACTCTCTAGGGCTTGAATGTCAATATTCAGAGCTAACACAGCTAGTCTATTAACCTTTGCTAACAATTTAGTCAATGTTAGATAATCACCATTATAACTGTACAAATAGTATAAGTTGAAAGTCTATCGTTATGTTATACTATGCTGTTTTACTACATTGATGTCTCATAGTTATTCCGCTGTGTTGAGTCGTAGCGTGTTCATTATAGTCCATAAGTTGCTATATAGTAATAGGTGAAATATAACTAAAAAAATCGTCCTTTATCATGAGCATTGTAAACACGTTAAGGTTCACTACTATTTGTTACAAATTAAATCAAAGTGTAGCTTGTAACGAGTTTATTTGCGAATGCTTTAAAAATATAATTATATTTTAATATATCCTTTCATATACTAATACATGCCTCTTACACACATGCAAAAATGTTAGTTGCGTTAGCAAGCATATTTACCATTTGTATGAATTTGTTCAGAGTACGAGTTGCTTGATGTCAATACTGCGTGGTCATAAAAGGCTCAAAGGGAATGTCGATACGTCAAAAGGAATTTCGAATATGAATATCGTCAGTGGGGAAAACCGGCGAGACAAACAATATGAACAAAATTCTATTAATATCAATAAATATAACGAAATGAAATTTTGCTGAAATAACCGACTTGTGAACAGTTTGATAAATAAGAGTATTTTAATCGATACAAAATTTTTAATATAACATTCATCAAGTCATTTAGTAGAAATATTATACCACCATTGAAATTTTACATATACTATTGGGTACCGTTAGTTGAATATGTCTTAATAATTATGCTCTGCGAATGAATTAATGTTAAATTATTATTTTTAATAAGTATTAATTGAAAACAAATACAATCTATAAGATTAACAATAGCTTTGGCGCGTTAATTATGAGCATGCAATTGCCATTGTAAAAAAAAATAAATAACAAAATGTAAAAATAAATAAATAATAGTTAAAAAAATGAAAAATTAATGTCATTTAGTACACAGCGAAAAAAAACCGACCAGCTCAAGAGTATTGGTCTAATGAAAAAGGCGTCCTCCAAAAGCTTCGTAGCTCGGCGTTCTTCAGTCAGAAAGTAGGGTTTTAAAGGTGTACTGCGAATAGGCTTTGAAGTCAATAGGCGGTTATTGCGGTACAAATCTGTTTTCGGGTCCGTTGACTTAATGAAATGTTCTTGATGCTCGTTTTCAAGTCGGTAGTAAAGCTTTGATGTTTTCTATTGACATTTAGACATAGAAATCGATGTTTGTGCTAATATGTTTTTATACGTAATTTTGCTTGATTTTATTTTTACCTTTTTATACATTGTTAATAGTTTCCATCAATTCGTCAGTTACACAAAGGACCCTTTTACACGATATTTTAGTCCTTCGTGTGCGTTTTGCAATACATTTCTAAACAATATATTGTTCCTCGGCTTACTCTAGTAATAAATAGAAAAAAAAACAATCGCGAAGAAGAAATATAAATAGCAATACATTCGATCTTTAATCATTTTCAAAGAAATATGTACATAGAATCACGTTTCCTTTCATGTTTTGTTATTGTTATTTTTAGAATAGTGATTGAAACTAGTTCTTCGCAAGATATCAAATATTATGAAATTCTGAAGTAGCTATTAAATCGTAAAGAAGTTATAGCATACACAAACTTTCAACGAGACGGTTTGTTTGTAAACAGACATTATGAAATAAAAAATTGCTCATAACTGAAGATATTCGAAAGATATTTAAAATGTTTTGATTGCAAAAGAACATAATTCTTCTTTTGATGAGATTAACTTTCGATAGATAAATAATATAACTATTACTTAGAAAATCGTTATAGAAATAATTTACAACGCTATAAAAGAAAGTAAATTTAATTTGCCGCAGATATAATAGTCATGTCGAGCTGTCGACGTCCAGTGGACCTAATTCTGTAGATATTATTAGCCTTCCTAGTACAAAATGTTGTTTCTCACAACTACAAGTCACGAGGTCGTTAAACTTTAATGTAATCTTAGACATCATAAGCATCATTGTAATGGTTATTCGAAAATTTATTGACCGGCGGCACGTCCGGATCTCAATCAGCTTACGTACGTACGAATATCCATTTTTATTTATTAACAAAGTTTGTTCTTCGTCTTCATCTAGGTGGAATTAAAAAAAAAAGAGTGTTATTATATATGATGTAGTTATTAAATTACTGTTGATAGCAACTATCTGTTGTGTATCTTGTCGAAATAATATTAATCAAAATATTTCCTATTTCGCTCTTTCTCTACATTTCCTAAACTAGTTAACACGAATGTGCGGTATTTCTGAAAAAGGAAAAAAAAACACAAAAAGCACAAAAATTCGCTCCGCTTACTATGAAAAGAGCCGTGTGTTGTGTACTTTTTGCGAAATTCTATAGCTTAGCGTAGTTTACAAGTTCAGCTCAGGTTTATAGCGTTCATTCCCTTCACGGTTATATCGTTTCACTCGAATATCTAGGATTTTCCCGTACCTTCTGTTAACAAAACGAAAAGTACTAGTAATAAAGGTGAGGCAAAAAATACCGTTTTCGCGAAGTAATTTTTGCTCTATTTTAAATTATTACATTAAATAAACACATTTTTTTTATTATAAACACAACCGTTAGCTAGGAAACACGAAAAATTATCTCTATTAACCAACTAACCCAATTTTATTTCCCTTAGCTAAAAATAATAAGTTTCTTTCGAAGACATTAATGTATATAATAATTAAAATATTAAAGCAGTTTTAATTTCCGCGTCAAAACATCCGTTGTAGTATTTGTGTAGCTAAATTGCTTTGTAATAAAATATCTAATATACAAAACGCACCTAAAAAATTCTGCCGTGAATAATTTCATCATTTGATGTCTGACAGTTGAAATTTAGTTAAATAATTATTTATAATATACGATATATTTTATTATAAAATCTTAATTAAATTGGTAATAATCTCACTACATTTATATCTTATCTTACTATTATTAAAAATTGGAAAGATCGTGAGAATGGATGGGTGTAATGATGTATGGATGTTTGTTGCTCTTTCACGGAAAAAACTACTGAACAGATTTTGATAAAACTTTACCGTAATATAGTTTATAGATCAGAAACATAGGCTAAATTTTATCAATATACCACGCGAATAAGTGGGCTGTGGCTAGTTTATAATAAATCTATGTATGTGCGTATATATATATGTAGTGCGTAATCTACAAAGCAGATCCGATTTATAAATTTTTTTCTTACGTCAGATAGACCATTTATTAAGGCTATAGACTATATTACTTCACGCTACGACTTATAGGAGCAGTAACCATGAACGCGAGTAAAACCGCGAGGGGTAGTTAGTATATTATAACGTTATGATATTGCTGTAGTACAATTTTCAATGTTGTTTTAAATTAATCAATATTAAAATTCCAACACCAAAATTAATATCGTTAACACGTTAAACAGTTATCAAAATATTATTGAAACATGGTATTTCCTTTCTACTCTCGCTAAATGTTATAACAAAAAATGTTATAGAAATAACTAATCATTTCAATTAATAATCAAACATTAATAAGAAAAAAGTATTTTATAGTTAAGCTTGAGTAGTAAAAAGATGAATGACGCCTAATGATAGCAAGAACTAGTCGTAACAATATAATCAAAGCAATAAACTGAAATACATGCTAAGCCTGCGCATAAATAGAAGTCAAATATATGGCGCGCATAGGCTCAAATGAATTGGCCCCAAAATATTTGTCTGTCGTGATATCCATAGTCCTGGCGGAATGCCAGTGGGATCACTTTTGCTAAACTAAATGCTGATAAAATATAATGCGGATAATAATAAAATATGCCGGGAAAAGGTACGCCGTGCCGTTTGGGAGTCATTACCGGGAGTAATGGTTTGTTTATTTGATAAACATTAAGTATACAAGCTGTTTGTTGTACATTAAATACATGGTACGATAAAAGGTAAACGAGTGCAGAATAATATAAGTTAATTAGTCCAAGTGCAACTTAGCGTATTGAATTATGCGTTTGCACAAAATGTCATGAGCAAACTTGACACTATTTTATGTGATTAATAAAAGGTTAATCATAAAATATCCCTAACTGCTGGGCAAAGGCCTCCTCTCCTATTAAGGAGAAAAACAATTAGCCGAGATGGCCTAGTCGTTCCAACCCGGCTAGCACCGCTGATTTTTAAGTGCTAAATTTGTGTTTAAATTCATCTCGAGTTCGGCGGTGAAGGAAAACATCGTGAGGAAACCTGCATGTGCCGGGAAAAATTCTGACACATTTATGTATATCCGCCAACTCGCAGTGGAGCAGCGTGGTGGATTAAGCTATAATCCTTCTCCTTAATAGGAGTGGAGGCCTTAGCCCAGAGGCTTCGATATTTACAAGGTGTTACTTTACTTTACTTTTTAATTTTAATGATAGTATTGTAGATAAAAGATAGAAAAAATTGATAAAAACAAAATGCTGCAGATGTTGTCGTTGTTATCGGCTAGGAAACATCAATCAGTCACAATACATCTGACCGCAAGTGTCATATATCGTAGCCGCAAATCGACCTTGTCACACATTCTGTGACATGTTAGTGTCTATTAAGATTGGCGAATGTAAACATTCCTTTTGATTTAGATCACTTTAAACGAGCTCAGCTTCATATAAATTCTTAAGAATACATTTATTCTTACAAATATACTTTAAAATTGTTTTGTCTTTATTATGACATTATTGTTAATTATATTTTATCAGGTATCTTTCAAATTACAACGAAACAACTTCGTCCGGATTATTTATAATAATTTATATATCATAACTATTTCCTAGTAAAAGTACGAATATACGACTATGTACATTTCGATAGAAACCCAGTGAAATCAGTCTGAATAGCGATATCTAACAAATCAGTCTATTCAGCAGAATTCCTGCAACACCCATTTGCAACTACATTCACGCTTTATGGCGCCGCCGTTACGAGCGAAATAAGCACAATAAGACCGCGCTGAATCTTCGTTTATTCTTTGAAGCGTACGTAGCAGCAATATGCATACATTATATTGGGTTTATTTTTTATTTTACACATTTTTTATACCTTCTTAGTTCAGTTTTTATTAGTTACCTAGATGGACTTTGAAATGTCTCCGTTTACAGTTATTTCGAATTTTTACCTGTGTCAGTAAAGGTTTAAAGTTAATATAAGCAATATAAATAACTGAATAAACAATTACAATTGTATTTGAGCTTATAGCAAATGTATACTAATAATGTATCTTTCCTTAATATTCAAGGACATTGCTTTGTGTTGGAGACGAGAAACATGCATGTATAAGCGGCTTGCAGTTTTTCTTTGTCAACACGCCCGAGGGCAGGCAGCTAGACAAAACGCATTCTTCTTAAGCCTGGCCGCCTGGAAAATTTCATGCATTTAGAAATTTCTTATAAACCATTATTCACATATTTTTGCATATTTATGGCATAAGCGTTTTTAAAAACTAAAATAAAAACTAAGTGATTTGGTTAAAAGGTGTTTAAATTACATTAATTCTATACAAGACTAGATGTGCTTCTCTGTTATACCCATTGGTTGACATTTATGGCTACTGGTATGCTTCTATGAATCTTAGCGTGATTTAATATGACCTATCATAGGCTAATGCATAACGATTTTCCCAAATGGGGCAGATTGTTTGAAACAAATTCGCTAGGTTTATATTGAAGAATTAATAAATAAAAACTTTTTGTACAAAAAAAGTCTCGTGAGAGATTCAGTGACGTAACGTCTTATCATTGGTCTAGTTCAATGACCTATTGATAATGAGGTAAACGATACACGGTCAGTTCGTCTTAACTTATCTTTTCATAGAATAGTTGAGTCAATGTTGACAATTTCTTAACATTTACATGTGTTTAAGATTTCTGGAAAGGAATATATATTATTAATAAATGTTCGTATAATAACATCAGGATGTTTTTTCCGAATTTCTTACTCAGAGCATCAGCATTTTTTCGTTTTCTGTATATGTTTTAGTGTATAAATATGTCATATCCATTAAATTATTAAAATGTGTATTGTTGGAAAGGTTTAAGATTTGTAGTAAAGTCGTAAAATCAATTATTTGTAAAAATTAATTTACAAATCCTCATTATTTATACTCGATAAAATAGTGTCATTAATAGTTTATAATGAAACCAAATTAATTGTAATTACGATTTCGAATCAAGAAATATTTTAAATTAATAAATATAATAAGCAAAAAATAATGTATTCCTTAAATATTATTACACAAATTGTGACTTAATAAAAAGCATTTCTCTAAATTGGGGCATGTCGAGATTCTTACGTTCCCCCTACACATAGCGAGTTGTCGGCTGTAACTGAAGTACGATCTCATGCTAAGCTTAAAACTTGTTTTACATAAACATTTCTAGTCATTAAAATATAAAACATTTATAATTAGATAATTTTTCAAGTTTTATTTAATACATTTTTTTGTGTTATAAAAAGTTTATCGCATATATTAATAAGTGAATAATCTTTTTAGCTATATACCTAATACTAAAACACTTTATTTCATTTACAACTAACTAATCAAAAAAACAACACGAACAAGAACAAAAAACAATTTAGGCGTTAATAGCACACTCGACTAAGTTTCTGAGGATAAGTTAGAACGTGTTGAAAATGTATGCTCGTGATTAGTATTACCACAGGAATTGTTCAAGTGTACCCTCTTCAAGGAGAAACTTTTGTCTTCACAAACCACGAAGTCTCGCGGCATTAGCGAGGCATCCGAGGAGATGCATCGAAGGGGTTGCACGGGATACTAAATATGGGAAATACTAAAGACGCGCTAAGGGGGTGACCGAAATCCTCGAGACGGTGACGGGGGTGAGCGAAATAGTCCTCCTGGCTACAATAAATAAGGATGCAAGGGACTACCATTGTTATTTCCTTAACGGGCCGTCTTATGGCCCTCTTAATTAATTTGGAACTTTCTGAGGTCTCCTGTGGTGTGCAATTTGAATAATAGCACGGATAGGGCGCTGAAGCTTAATTTTAATTGCAAATATTTATGTTAAACGAGCCACCCGACGGAGTCGAATGTCCTTCTACGATATTGCAAAGCATGATATATTGTTTGACATTGTTTTAGAAATGGCAGAATTTCGTAAGCCTTTTTGCCTCTTTCTTCTTAAATATTCTGAAGTAAAATTAGTGACTTACTGTTTCCCAGAACGATTAAACGTACCTGAAAATAAGAATAAGTATCGTTAATAATTTAACTTGTATATTATTTTTAACACAAGTATAATTGACTAGTCATTGAAGTGGCAAATACCGTAAAAGAAAAAAAATAAAATGCATTTTCAGCAGTAAATTTACAACATACGAGAAAATCTTAATCAAATATATTTAATAAAAAAGTATATTGATCATATATATTAATTTTGTACAAGAAATTTTATAAAATAGTGAGCACAAAAATTATGAAGGTCTAGGTGTCATTATTACTTACCCTATCAAATCACAGTTCAAATTTTCTTCAACGTAAATTGCATCAGTCGAAAACTTATAAAACTAAAAATTTTTAGACTCTAACCATTACTAAAATTTTAGCTTCAAGTTCACAACTCATCGCACGGGGCACGTCTCGTCGATCCATAACACTAGACCGCTCGTTAGGCGGCACTCGGTAACTATAGGACGTGTGCCTTCGAGAACATAAACCGAATTACTAAGGTTTCATATTATTTTCACTAATGTCTGCGGATTATATGTGCGAAATATGTAAGAAATTTCTTTAATTAAATATAACAGAAGTAATCACATTTGTTTAAAGTGAATACCTAAATATGTACATCTCAAGTAGATGTATTTAGGTATTTATCAAAAAGCAATTTCAGAGAACTATGAACCTTTTAAATGATGTTGATGTCTATATTATTATGTACTTATACAATATTTTGTGATATTGTATTTTGGTTAGTGATGAGAAAAATACAGTTTTTATTTATTATTTATATACATAAGTTTCAAATCTATATATAATACACTTATAATACTCACCAAGATATTGTTACATTTTACAAGCACCGAAAATTGGATAATTGAAAAGATATTATATATTCAAAAAATGTGTATTGACTTCACACTATTATCAATTAGTACAAATCCGTTACAGGTACAATACAATAGAATGCAAAACATAGACTATATCACTATAGTAACAATTACCGCTGACTGTAAAAGATTTCATAGGAATTTCGCAACACGCAGCTTCTATTCGTCACTGTCGAGTAATTAAGCGAGTCGCACGAATAAACATACAATTTTAGACGATTGTCGCCTTTATAATAAGCGTAAAAAGGCTCGTATTCCCTTAAATAGGAAATAGTGTTGTTTAGAATAGAAATAAAGGCGTACAAGCGACTCCCGGGACGGTCTCACGCAATGTCTGCTGTTTAATGCGGATTTGAAAACCTACACGAAAATATCTAATAGGAATGTGAGCTATCAAAAATGAAACAAATTCGTCGGAACGTGTTATAAGTTGCATTTCTACGTGTTAATATTTTATAATTATTGTGTTGATAAAAAATCTTGCCATATATTAATACGAGTAAGTGTATATAAAAATGAATGTGTTTTTTTGTGTCTTATGCCCTGCCCTGCCGTTCATCCGCGAGAACATTATAGGCATAGAATGCAATTAACTTCCAGTAGATGGCGTGCGTGTCGTTCCGACCAGAAGGATGAAGCTGCGAGCAAAAGATATTATTTTAAGACAATTATTATGTTGATAATAAATCTTGCCATATGTAGGTACTCGTATACTAAGTTAATCGATACTATTGTAATATGTGAAGCAACGGAGTATTTATTAAAAACGATAACTTTGGAATCTACTACTCCAAAAAATCTATTAGGTTGAGATAGCGTGTTCATTGAAAAATCATATAGGCCATAAAACGTCACACCACGACCAACAAAATCGGAACACTAATTATATAAAATTGAACTTATCGTACAAGTTAAGGGTCAAAATATATACTCGATGGCTAAGCCTCGTGATTTTTAATCGACTTTCGAAAAAAGAAAAAGGTTCTGGATTCCCCCTTTTTAAAAAGTCATGTTCACGATGCACGCATATTTCCATGACATGTTTGTAACGTGCCATGATACTTTAGTGTACATATTTTTGTACATCTAGTCTATATCTATATTATTCTACCCTCAAATTATAAGGAGTTAAATTTTGTTGGTAAGTTTGTATGTAGGGGGTAATATCTGAAACTACTGATCTGATTTGAAAAATTCTGTTTGCGTTGAATAGCCTGAGGATACAGGAAGGTTATAGGCTATATTACATAACACTATGACTATGCGGTAACCATAAACGCAAGTGAAACTGCAAGGAGCAGCCAGCACTGAATTATAGGTACTCAAACCTAAGACATAACCGTCGATACGGAAACAATGGAAACTATACAAGTAAAGGAAGTTATATCGATCATATCGCACATGGCGTACGAACCAGCCATGTGCAAGGCTGCGTTAACGGCAGGTGGCGGCCCCTATCGCCCGTAACCCGACCGTGACCACTGGCTTTCGAATACATTACATTCTAATATCACATTGCGCTCGATAATTGTGGTCGCACGTGGTCACTTCCGATCGGCTTCGGTGTTTACTGTGAATCGAGTTTATTTATAAACACTTTCTTCCTGAAATGAGAAGGTTTTTAATTTTTTGCCTGTTATTCTGAAATGGATATAATTTTTATAATATGAATTATGTAATAGTTTTGATAAATTATGAATAATGTGATTATTAATTTATAGGTAAACCTTAGATAAACGCATAAGGGATATATTTATTTTAATTATTTCTTTTAATTATATTTTTTGTAAATAAAAAAGTAGATATTTATATCTAAAAAATCTATTTGAAGTTTGAATGGTAGGAGTAATCACTATGGTTCAACCATTCATAGAATACCTTTAAGCTACAAGAAGTATTAATGCAACATTAATATTGCACAAAAAGTTTAATGGAAAATTTTTCGATTGTAGCCTACATTTTCTCAGTAATTTCTGCGCCTCATAAAAGATCACGGAATAATTACTACCAGACTTTGTGAGGAAAAAACTCGAGTACGAACAAAAGCTCCACGCTACTAATAACAGAAAAAACAATGGGTTACGAAACAGCTAGGTCAATGAACCAGCACCATAATACTACGTGATGAAAATGTCTGACCTGGATTACAAAAACAGTAAAATTTAATTTTTAAACGCGCATTATATTGAGAAGAACATTACAAAGTATGTACAATGGACATGCATTATTCACACTACAAATATCTTAATACTAATGCGAAAATTACACTTGTAAGTTTTACTCTTGTAATTGATATTAAAACAATTCTATACAACCTGTTAACCTTACGAAAGAGTGTCAAAAATAAGGCACTGATAATAAATTCATTCATGATAAAAGCAATGATAAACGATTTTTATAAATCTTTATGCAAAACTTACAAGTGTAATTCCCGCCTAACAGTTATTTGTACCGTACTCTTTAAGTCACTAATAAATAATCCAGTTATGGACGTCCGCAAAATGTTTTGTTTTGTACTTTAGCCTTGTATTTACCATTGCGTTGTTAGATTTAATAATATTGAAATTTTATTACACAATAGCTGTTGTGTTCATTAATACCATTCGATGTTTTACGATGTACGTGTTAATGTACACGTAGGTTTGTAGAGAGTTATAATTATCGTAAATTTCTTCCACAAAATAGTCATTAAACAAGTGTGCAGCTTCGATTGTTACAGTTAGTACCAAAATTATTATTTTATCAACATAGGGGAAAAATACAATTTACTTTATTACCTCTGTATATTATTTTTGTGTACATCAAAATAAAACATTACAAAAAACAAGGCTGAGTATAAAAAATTAATATCTGCAGGCGAAATACGACGAGATACCGCTGCATTACATTTGGCCATATGATTTCCGATTTTTGTACTGAAAAAAAAAAAAACAAATCATCTGACAAAATGTATCACGTTTCGACAGCGACAGCTCTGCACAACTCTCCTGACTGCCTAAAACTGATGTTAAAGATGTTATTCGCCTATTATGTAAGATTCGATTAATTACAAAATTTTCGAATTTGAATAAATTGTATATCGATATTTCCTGGGTAACTATCGGTTTTCGTTTCCACGAAAACTTCGGGGGACAATAAATAACGCATCACACTCATCGGCCCCCATTAAGATCTCATTACCTCGTGTCGGGGTCCGGAAACACAACACAAACACAAACACCCAGACCACGACAAACATCTGTATGGCCAATACACACGTTTGCCGTGAGCGGGGATCGAACCCGCGACCATTCGCGCTTTAGTCGGTTGGAGTGAACATTGGAACAATATACCCTATATTAGCACCCAAACCTTAAATATATTGAAACCTGTCAAACGAATTAGGCTGTAGAGCGAAAGAACGTATACATACATATATAATACATAAAAGCCTAATCCTCCGTCAAATTCACAATAAATACATAAAATTTTCATTTTTAATAAAAATATAGGAACTTTGTTTCAATCGGTAGGTAATTTCCGGAGCAATTATAGAAATTAAATATTATAAAGGATGGGTATACGAAGGAAGATGAAAAGATAATCCGTCTGATAGCAACTAATCTCAGACTGCAGACCGGTATTATAAGAGGTATTATGCACGCTTTATATCAGTACTAATGAGAACAACGTTGTTATTTTTTTATACTTGTAATGGACCACTACACACCGGAACACAATATAATGCATTGTTGCATGACGGTAGAACATATTCATATATTGTAAGTAAGGTACTCACCAACGCACCAATATTATAATACTTTTTTTTTATAAGGGTTAACTGACTTCAATAGCAAAATGCGTAATTTATTTTACTTGAATCACATACATATTACAGTTTTTTTTTTTAATTTATTTTAAAACCAAACTACTAAACTGATTTGGATGAATCTATTCCATGGACTATTAATTCTTTAATTCGGGATCAATTTTAAAAAATCGGATAAGCCATTTTTAAGTAATCGGTAAGCAAACGTAAAAAAGTCCCCGAGAAAATTAAGAGCTTCCTCCTTTTTTGAAAGTCGGTTGAAAATAGAGACATTATGTCATAATTGATATTATTCGTGGCTTCTTTCGCATTAAATTCTTTTTTTCTTCGGCATTTGCTTTGATTTTATTGGTCTTTGCGTAATGTTTTATAGCCTATAATGTTTAATGATCTTTCTCAATAAACGACCTATCAAACACATTCTTTTATCGAACTGGAAGTTTCAATATTAGCGCGTTTTAACAAAAAAACTCTTAACATTTATATATAGGTATAGATATAGATTATATTATTGAAATGTTTATGTATGTATGTCCTTATGGACTCCAAATGGCTGGAGCGGTTTTGATGGAATTATTAGACATTCTTTATATTAATCTAGAGAATAATCTTGTGAAGTTTAATGGCGATTGGATCAACAAAAGCTGTTTTCGCTTGTTCGCTTATCCTTACTAATATTATAAATGAGAAAGTAACTCTGTCTGTGTTATGCGAAAAAAATGCAATGAAGGGTTAAAATTGAAATAATATAACAATAATAATAAAAAGAGGTAAATAATCATACGCAGACTAAATCGCGGGCAATATTTAGTTAGAGTATAAAAATGTTACATGTTAATATAATTGCTTTTCATAATTGATAATTAAATATATTTCCATAGACACATTGAATTTGACAAGTGATATACAAGTTTTAATCGAGGAAATAAAGTTGACGCAGTTAGGACGGAAGTTTTATTGACTTTCCGACGAATAAATGCGCTATAAGCTATAACGGTTTTCGTGAACACGGTTTATACGAATAGGTATGTTATTTCCTTTACGAGAATATATGTTATTTCTTTCTAACGATTATGTTAATGAAGATTTATTATGTGTAATTTAAAATAGTAATTTAAATTTTATCGTTACAATTAATATTTTATTTTGGGAACTTTACCCAGATGCAGTGGCTTAGATGAGGTCTACAATGTTTTGTAAAATATAATCCTTTTTTTTGTATTAATTAAGATGTAAATAGTTTAATATATAATCTTTTCTTTTATTTATTTTTTTAATTTATGTATATAAATTACTTCAAATTTTAATTTAAAAACATGACGTAGGAATAGGTTACTTGATTTTAAAATAATTAATATTTAACGAAAAACAACATCGTTATTAAACAAACAATAATTGGTTGGAATAGAATAATTATTTTTTATATTCGTTTTCCGAACATTAGCTGCTGTGGACAATTATATATCCTCTTTTAGTCCATAATCTACTTTCACAAAATAAGAAAACGAAATGAATAAAAGTCCATGATACTAACAACGGCTTTATATAAATCTCTCTACAATATTTATGAGCTGCGGAAGATAAGAGTGCAAGCGATGAAAATGCGAAGATACAAATGAGATTTTTAAAATTCATTTTACGTCTTGTATGAACATGCAAGGAAGTACAACAGAGATGAATTATGTATTTCATTAAGATGTTCTTCCTTCACTGAAATAAGGACATGAACGAAAATGTATTTCTAACTTCAAAAAATGCGGTTTTGTATTCAACCCGTATGAATGTATTTATGTGTATAATTAATATTTAAACGCGTATCTATTTATGGGGGAAGAGTTAGTACACTATTTATGTATTAGAATCTGATAAAGATCTTTGTAGATAAGACATTAAAACTCCTCAATAATTAACAGCAAATGATCCGCAATTGCTGGGATCGTTTGTATTCAACAACAGTTCCGTTTGAAGTTGGTTATATATTTCTACATAAACAATTATTAAATAAAAATATGTTTGCAATAATGTTTAACACATTATGTTCTATTACTTGTTCAGAATTTACTTCGTATGATTAAGGTGTAACTTAATAAGTCGATAGTTTTCTGAGACCTTAGACACGGTTTCGTGACTTTTCCGTTACCAGTCAACTTTTATCGTTCAATGTTTGTAGACTATGTATCTTCTACTTTTTTGTTTAGGTGCAATAATCATGTCATCCACTAGTAAATGCATAAGATATGTAATTGTTTTATAAGGTCTTTAACTATTTCAAACTTATCCAAATTTGGCAGGCCTAGTATATATCAAGCAGAGATGGCCTAGTGGACGTCAAATTTATGATAGCGAGTTGAAACCCCGTTAAGTTTTCAAGTGTTAAAATTGTGTTTGATGTCGGACTAAGCGGTGAAGCAAAACATTGTAAAGAAACCTGCATATGGAAGAAAGATACATAAATATATCCGCTAACCCGCAATAGAGCAGCATGGTGTTTTAAAGCTTTTAACCTTCTCCTTAATGGGAGGCCTTTGGCCAGTAATGGCACATTTACAAGCTGTTACATTACAGTACAATACAGTACATATCTACAAGTTAAACTCGATATCATATTACAAATGATTCAGTGTTAACATATCACGTTTCATTAAAGCAATATTATGTGAATTAATAAATGATCTGCACATAAATACCTATAAACGTAACTCAAATAAATGATAATGACACCTATATTAAACCCTCACTTCTGCCACTAAACAAGCTTTATCAACCCACTATGAAAAATTTGTTCATAATATTATGTAAAATTCGTGTATAAAGTAAAGGCGTTTACACATTTAATATATTTTCGAAGCGTACATTTCATTTAACTGTTCATTTTACGCTTAAATGAGGGCATCTACGGTATCTTTCGATTTTCAATGGGCAGCCCCATTTTAAAACTAATCGCTATCAGAAATTGCAACAGTTGATTTAAGTCATTTGGTGCTAAAACGCAACTTAAATTGTTGTAACAAAATTTTGCATTGATAGCGGTAGTTTCAAGCAATTAAGCCTAAGGCCATGTGAGATCTAAGCATATAAAGTAACAATAATAGCAACATAAAGTACAACAATCACAACATAGTTTTGCTTTCAAATTTTCATAAAAAATTACATAAATTGTATGCTTTACACTGTATTGCTTTACACCTGAAAGAATTTACTGTCAGTTTTTGACACTCACAGCTTTCGTAACGTTACCTATCTATCTGTTACCTGGCTACAGACTTCAAAAAATCAATTATGATAATAATATTTACGGGTTGCATAAGAACGTCATAATAAGTTCTTACACGCGCCGAAAGTACGCCCAGTGTGTAAACGCACGTATGCCCATATGAATAAATTGTTGTGCAAAGTTTACGCGTCTTCTTACAAATTATGCAATGTATATAACGTTATCACTGTTTGCACATTATCGACATTCACCTTGAAGATTATTAGACCGCTTCGACCACGGGTTTGGCAATATTCGAGGTTACCGGTTATTGTAACGAACAACTACCTCTTTGTAGAATAACAAGAAGAGTAATGCATACAGCTCGTTTTTTAATGTAAATAGGCAGGTAGGTAATAAAGTATAACAAATCCATTTTATTTATTTATTTTATTTTATTTATTTAATACTTTATTGCACACAACCGAAAATGACATAAAATAAAACAAGAAATAACAATAAAAATAAAATAAAGAGCGTGCAAAGGCGATTTTATATGTATGGGTATTGTATATGGTATTTATTTGTTTGTTATTTATAAAATGTATTTATTAAATATTTCCAAATGTTTGGTCGATTGTTTTGCCAATTTTTTTCGATTAAAATCTATAATATTTTACTGTAGTAGATTTTTATATAATTATTTGTTGTTTTAACTGTTTAAAAGTGCAAAGAGCTTTTTGAGTAAAGAATATTATGATTTGACTAGTATAAATTCTTCTTAAATACTAAGTAAGTGTTTCGATAATCATAGGTTATGATTTCATACGAAATCCAATATAGTCGATAGTAACCGTCATACGAGTAGATTAATAATTTTTTGTGCATGAGATATTTTCCGCAGTGTTTTTGTTTTACTTTTAAATGATTAATATCTTAAGGTAAAACCCACAACGACTCTAAAATGTTTATCTTTTTTATTATTTAGAATAGAATTACAGGTATTCTGTTATAAAAACTACCTATATATTCAATTAAATAGTATCTACTATTTGTATTAAAAAAAAATTATAAGGTACCTTTATACATAAATTTTAGTAGCAAAAACATTGTAGAAAAAACGGAGCTTACACAAGAAATTCGTAGTAAACATTAATTTAATGTAATAAATTTTAAATAAAATGATCAATTAAAAAAGATATAGGATAAACGTATCAAAGAAAATTTTCATCAATAGCGAGTTTCATAAAAGAGTTTATTATATTTCATTTAAAATGA
Source organism: Hypolimnas misippus (assembly GCA_037950945.1). Classification (NCBI taxonomy): domain Eukaryota; kingdom Metazoa; phylum Arthropoda; class Insecta; order Lepidoptera; family Nymphalidae; genus Hypolimnas; species Hypolimnas misippus. The sequence continues at coordinate 5,696,380 of JBBEEQ010000019.1, forward strand.
TTAGTTAGTTTTATTTTTCTATTAGAAAAGTACTTTACATAGACATTTGGGAATTTTACATTTATTTATGATGCACGTCATACATTTTCACGACGCGACGTCGCATCGTTTCACGAAGATGTAACGTACCAGGACGCGATATCGCATCATGGTTGGGTTTTGGAACTAAATAAAGCCATAGATATTATTTAGTAGTAAGCAAATAAGCAATATATAAGTAAGTAAACAATGTAGTACGAGTAGGTTTATAGATGCTTATTAGTATGAGTATACATTTTAAAGAGTTTACTTAGGGTTTTTAGGACTTTTTTCTTTACTTCGTTGGTATAAAAATTGTGAAATATTTTGATCTCACGCCAAGTAGGTAATTCTGCAGCTATGCTCAGCACCTGCTATTTATTATCTAGCGTGAAAATAATGCCCTTTATTACTTCGGAAAACGTATGAAGTTATTGTTTTTTTACACGCTTGAAAATATACAAAATTAAATGAATATATATTATTCTTAATCACAAAATCTATAAGCATAGCAATGGATGTTTTTATTTACTTTAATTTTATCTGACTGCTAAATAAAAAATAAACATTATTTGCTTATTTAAAAACCACGATTAAATATTGATTATTTTATGAGTCAATCATGCAGACATCAATAACGAATGTCGATTTAAAAAATAATATGGAGCATACCACTACTGTCTATTATGGCACCAAATGTGGCTAATTTTCTAAATGACCGCACATTTAAACATTTACAAAATAAGATTATAATTAATAGGAGTAAAAAGTAATAATTACATAGGAGAGGATTGTTAAGTTAAAATCAATTTATAACCATGTTGAAAAAATTGATAGAAGCTTATAAATACTATGATTCAGTGTATTTTTTATAAATCAAAATTACGATAATCATTGTGTGTAACTCAATCAAAATAAACTAAAATAATCTCAATCTTACGAAAGGGAAAAGTTATTTCAACGCTTCCAGAATTCGTGTTACGAAAGCAAAAGTATAAAAATAATTGAAATAAATCAATCCCGTAAGTTTATTTTATGCAGACGCGTTATTAATGTTGTTTATTTTATTTAGTACGGCGCTCGTCCGCCATTAGGGAAGCATCAACAGTACTTATTGTGAAGCGTAAACTGCTAAGTAGTCACAATAACAATAAGTTACACATTTCAAATAAATGTTCAGACTGAAACAGATTAATTCATTGTGTGTCACAGCGTGTATTTGTTTAATTTTTGAATTTGTTTCTTTAATTTAGTTATAGCTTTTATCAAAACAATTCGCCAACCCTTCATTAAAGTATAAGAAAATCATTGCTATAAGTTTACATACAAAAGTCAAATTACATAAATAGCTTTTTGGGCAACTCTAATGTTTAAAAGTAGCATATGACCCACATATGCGCGTGCACATTAATGGTGAACGACCGAATACGTATACAGCAAAAAAAAGTTATATTCGTAAGCTTCTCTCATTCAATTCTATTGACACGCAGAAACAGTGGACTCGTATACGGGTTACAAAAGGTAATAAAGTTTTACATTGCGCGATCTAATCAATAGACAATCAATAAATCAAAACAGATCTATCTGATTCCGACAATAAATTTTTACAAATTAATTCGTATGGTTACAGATACTCATTATCAATTTAGCGTTGCAATCAATTATTGACGCTTTAAAACAAATTATTCACGTATAACATTAAATTTATATATTTTTTGTAAAAACATAGAATTGCTTAAATAATGTTTTATAATCGAATATATATTCCAGTTATTTATTTCATTAAATCAAAAATATCATAATTATCTAATTTCATCGCTATTTGAATCGCGGCGAGGAAAATATATGTTTGTACACATTATATTGTCCTCCAATAAAATTTAGATTGAAATCGTACATACAGGGCATAATAGTTACTGCTACCAATAATGCTTTACTATACAGTATCACACATTATAAAGAAACATTATTGAAATACTGCACGAAATGCTTTGATAAAAAACACTGTAAATATTGAAGGGGTACGATCTGCCCCCGGGAATAAAAACCGCTGCGTCGCTACCGTAGAGGAAAATTATATATTCGTCGTCTTTCAAATAGATTCTAAAAGGTATCGAAATGTGTAACTTGTCAAACATGTACGAAGGGTATAAAGACCTCCGGGCTATGTGCACAAAGAAATCTGATGCTGTCTACTACGCGGCAAAATAAATGATGATGTAAGTATGTGTGTCTAAACTTACGTATACCTTAATAAACATAAATTACGATTTTACAATGTATCTGTATAAGTTTCCCTGGTTTAAAAATGATTAATAAATAACCTTTTTTAGAAACATAATCATTAGTCACATTTAAAATTCATTTGAATTACATGTATTTTAATAATGTTATAAATAATAAGTAAGAAATTATAAATGGAAGTTAATTCTGAGGAGTTAAATTACATGAAAAATTAAGCAATATAAGTAAATTAAGGTGTGTATAGACTGTAATTATTAGTTATTACGCTGATAGAGATATTAGATCTATGAATGTTGGCTTACTACTAGTTATTATAGGCAAAAATTAATTGATTGCTTTTATGTATTTTCCGTTGCAACAAAATGTATTAACTATATTTGAATGTTTTCATTACTTTTACTTTTTGAATCACAATTGAAGCAACACTTCTTTTATATTTATATAAATATAGTACCTACTACAGACTTCATCTTTTATATTATAAATATATCCTAATATGCAAGTCACAAAACTACTGCGATATTTTCTGAAAGTTACTCAATTTATAGCGACAGCGAGACAAACAAACAATGTAAATATTGGATGAAGCCTCGAAAAGAGTTTGTCTCTCAATATGTTAACTGTCCAGTGTGGAGAGAAAATTTTTGAGCAAAGGCCCTTTGAAAGGCCGGAACGTCCCTCCGGATAGAGCACAATATGTATTATCATAATAATGAGGGAGGCCTTTTTGACCCATTCTTACGCTAACCGATGGGATTGTACGACGTAATAATGTCGTAGCAGTGACAGTGTTTTATTCTCAAATTGCGAACCTCACAATTCTGTCATATCATATAAATTCAGGATACATTTTAGTAGAAAACAACATTTATATTCAGTCATTATTACGTTCTATCCTATATAGTGGATATTTGTTAAAACTGCTTATTTAAATTTAAATTCAAAATATACTTTATACAAGTTGCCTTTTAACACGCTTTTGAATCGTCAAGTTACAAATTAGTCTTTTAAATATAAAGCTACCACCGGTTCGGAAAGTAGATTCTAACAAATAAAACTGGCAATAAACTTTATAGGTACTCTTTTAAAATAAACTTATACAAAGTTTATTCTCAATTACAGCTCATTATGATATTTTAATATCCTGCTAGAAAATGAACACATATGTGTTATGTCCACACATTTTTATCGTTCATGTAATCTTGCACAGCGTAATATGATTTAATAAATAATGATTTCTTAACATAGGCTTTAAATTTAGAAGGTGGCAAATGTAAAAAAGTTTGCGGGATCGTATTATAGATACGAAACATAAATTACATTATATACACCTAAAAAAAATTATATTTTACATTGCAAAATACAGTAATTTGTATATTTTATCATAAAAAAATCAGAACGACAGTAGCAATCCACTTTTCTTGGAGATATTCTGTGAAATTCCTTTTACCGCTGGAAGTGTATCAGAGTAATTATCTTCCGGCTAAGATTGCATTTTTATTGCGTTTTATGCTTTATGTTCTATGCAGAAAGGCCGACATAAAGATAAGGCGACAGTATTACGCATGCTCGCACTATAGTTCATGGAACTCGAAGTATTACGAGTTATTTTGTTGACATAAATTCTTTTTCTAAATATGTTGTAGAACAGTTTTCTTATATTTTACTCGGCTGTGTGTTACTACGTTCTTCATACGGTATTAGATTTGAGACTAATATGTATGTAATATTTTACGTTACTTTCATATTCATATTTACTTTTACATAATAAATATTCAGTGAATATTAAATATCATAATTATTGCACTGATTCAAAAATAAATCAACAATACGTTACAAAAGTTATTGCAACAAAAAGAGCACACAAGACTAATGAATAAGTCATAAAAGAAAATAAATCAAAGAAAGAAGTCCAACAATTCATTACGTGAAATGAATTTCGGAAAAAATAAACTGTCCTTTTGTATCCAATTAAAAATAGTCGAACATCAAAACAAGCGAATCAAGTTGCAGCCATTGTACTCATTAAGAAAATAAGAATTGGAGAATCGACCGCTTTTTGTGTTGTCGGGACATTTTTAAATTACTCGAAGCGTCCTTAATTGATTGATTAAGGAAAAAGCTTTGGTAGAAAGTACGAATGGCCCTTGCGATTGTCAAGAATATAGAAATAAATTCATTGGTTTGAGCGTAATTAATTTTTTTTTGTAGAAAATAAAGTTTTTAAATAAGATGTAAAATTTTAAATTTAGAGACTTATATTTGATTTGTTATTATGCGGGAATATTTAAAGTTTATTGATAAAATAAAGAAATATATTTTGCAATAACCATATTAAATTTGGAAATTAATATTTATTAAACACAATTGAACGATGCAATATTTATTAATTTATTTGTAGATATAATTTTTAGAGTTATATTATAGTGTTATTCTTATCTTCCCCGTTTATACGAGTAATTACTGAAATAAGATCTAGAATTCGATTTATCTATGATTTTAGATTTCACATTTAAAGTTATATATGTAATTATTTCTTAAGTCAAACATGTGTTTATATTATTTTAACATTTCGGTCAATTCAGTTTGTCAGTGTGTCACAACTAGTAATTTCTAGAATTCTAGGTTAATTTTAGGTATCGGATATAAAATTAATATAAATTTCAGATGTTTTAACTTTTGTCATAACACGTGATCTAAAAATCGAAAGAATACATCTATAACATTATTATGATCATAACATTAAAATGAAAACTCTTTTTTTAATTATGCTGAAACTGTGTACAAAATAATGCATACAACGACAATCCTCAAATACTCCGCTTGTTTGCTACATATTATTAACAAACGTTCCAAATGTATCGATCTCATAAAGTGCACTTCCTACATGACACTGGGACATCAGAGGGCTTATTTTAGGCACTTTATGTGAAGAGAGCCAGTCTGTGACATTAGATATGGCAAGTTGCGACACTTCCATCGGAGTCTACAAGCTATTTACAATATACGACCTTAAGTACATAAACTTAGAACTCATTATCATAGACATGACACATAGACTACGATAAATGTATAAAAACGTCTGTATTACGCTCGTATTACGGTTTATATTCCCATGAAAGATGTCGTTGAATTTGAAAATATTAACAGAGACATTTGCTAACATCGATTAAATTAATAACGCTTTTAAATATAAACATAATACTTTATCGCTATACAATGCAGATTTTAACTAACAATAGACTGTACGTGTTAATTAGTGCTCAGAAAACGTTATTTATTTAGAAAGAATAGTACATGATTATATTAAGTTTATCTATTGTCAAAATACGTCTAGGTTCTAGGTCTTTTGAGCGGATTTATAATTTATTTTATAAAATTTAAAAGTATTTTTTTTAATTTCCGATAATTATTGCTAAAGCAATAATTGTGAAGCGTCTCGGTAGATACAGATTAATTTAGTAAAAACAAAATTAATTTGACATTTAAAATTAATTACGATAAAAGGCCTTGCGTCTTATGATACAAGGCTCGTAAACACTTTCATTAATTTACCTTCAACATTTGTGTCAAACTGCACCGACGATAAAGATTTTAAATTTTTATCTTGATTATTACCTGTAACAAAAATATAACATAATAAATATTTCAATTTACACAATTTTGATTAGGAAACACGAGATCGTTTTTGTATACAAATATTAGCTTATTACCCACGATCTCGCATACATTGTTGATTTGTATCGTTGTCTTAGATTTTCGCGATTATTATTCATTGAAATGAAACTATTTTAAACGGATTTAAATCGCGTATATTAATTATTTTTATCATCCCGACGTTTCGAGCACTTTGCAGCGTTCGTGGTCACGGGTAGACTAAGGTGACATTTGTCTATTTGAGATTTTAGAAAATATTATTTACAACCGTTGGCGGTAGTTGTAAATAATATACGCGATTTAAATCCGTTTAAAATAGTTTCATTTCAATTGTTGATTTGGTTGGTCTTTATTGTTATACCTCTACCTTTCTTTATCGTAACTAAATAAAATACTTGGATAATTATTTTCTTGTTTAATCTGATTCTTAAAATATAATAATGACGTATTGAATAATCTGTAATTCGCAATATGCGGAATATGCGACTTAAAAGTTTAAATGTATAACGACACGTGTTCAAACTCATTCCAATTAATATTTATTGATAAAAGTAAAATTTTATTATTATGATTTCACTTACGTAAGAAGACGTGCGTGTTTTTTCTTATCCTCGAAATTTCCATTCCAACGCCATTAAAGTACATATAAAATAATCATAAAGACCATACTTTTAATACAGTAGGTGTCGTATACAAACAGTGTAGTCAAAACATTCCTTAGTAATAATTATACTCGTACAGCAGACTTAACTTTACTACCTCAACTTCGCCATCTATTATCGTTGATGTTACTTTGTTTCACTTAAACTCTGGCATATCGTCTTTAACCTAAATCCTTTTGAGTCTCAAGAGACTGACTTTCAACAGGTAACTTTCCTTAAATTATTACGGTCGAAGCAATTTGGGTAATGCAGACTTATCATACTAATATCTCGCTCGAGGGAAGCGAAAATCTAATTTCTATTGTTGAAGAAAATTTTATTCGGCTAGGCTTTTCTTAATATCTTTATCAAAGAAGCTAAATACTTCTGTAGATACTCAAGTGTAACAAGACACTTGAGTATCTACAGAAGTATTTAGTTTTGAAAATATACGATGTTCCTTTTAATACGCAAATTTAAAACTTAGTATACTTATTATATTTTATGGTACCAAACGATACTATATTATTATTATACTGAGTAATAAAATAAGAACCGAAATAGCCTAGTGGTTAGAACACGTCGATCTCAACCGGTGATCATTGGTTCAAATCTCGGCTAGAATTTCTGTTTTTCAAGTGATAAATTTGTATTTTCTTCTATGTGAAGAAAACATCGTGAGGAAACCTGCATGTGCCGGGAGGAAAATTCTGACACATGTATATCGCCAAACCTGCAGTGGAGCAGCGTGATGAATTAAGCTCTAAACTTTCTCCTTGAAAGTAGAAGATGCCTTGCTTTGAGGCCCAGCCGTGAGATATTTACTGGTTGTTCCTTTACTACTTACTATATTATTTTATTTTATTAAAAATAAATACGAAACGACTATTCCTTAGAGATAGACGTTGATAGTGTTATTATTTATGTGCAAATAAATCCAGTAATCGGTCGTAAGTAACGTAAGGATACCAATAAATAATTCAAGATAAACGTTGTTTATAAATAAAACATAGGTATTTCATAACAACATCACAAATAAAACAGATAGTCGCAGTGTAATGACTTTAATAATAAAGTTTATGTGTGAAGAAAGAAGAAAAATAAAAAGATATTACATGAACGTAATACATTTTTAACTTACGACCAAATAGAGGTGTTTATATGTTTGACGCGTGTATTTGTCTGTGACATCGTAGCTCCAAAGACTAGATCGATTTTGATGCGATTTTTTTGTTTAAAAGCTGATGTAATCGGGATGATTCTTAGTAATAATTTATAATCTGTTTAGACGTTATCTAAAGGTTATCTCCTTTATGGTTTTTAAAAGGATCTGAGCAACTTCTATTGTTCTGATCGAATTGAAAATTCAATCAATTCTTAAATAATTGTTACGTAAGTTTGACCTGAATCTGGAGCATCATCTGGAATCAGAGGGATAAACAATTCCTCATCAAATTACAGCAGACGTTGTTATATTGTGGCTCGTTGACATGATCTCAAGACTACCAGATTGTCGGGAGTTTTATTTTTTTATTTTCAATATTATATTATATTTCGCTAAAACCGCTTATCATCGAACCCATTTGCGAGTGATCAGATCTAAGACAACAGGAAGTAAAATCACACCTAATTCTTTCGTAACAATAGTGTTAATTTATTCTTTTAATATGTTTGATTTCTATTTGTTTCTTTTATAGCCCTAAATAAAATAAACAGTGCGTTTATGTGTATTTATAAAATTATTTTATTTCAAATCCACTGTCTAATAATTATAAAACGTTATAATAAAAGACCTAATTATATTAATATGTGGTAATGTGTGTGGACGGGCGCGAGGCTAAGAAGGCGTTCTTGGACAAGCCTACTGGTCGACAGCTTATAGGCCTACTCAGGTAACGTAGGGGTGACGCCGAAGAATTCGATTTTCACGAACTTAAAATTGGAGACTGGCGAAGTGTGCCACAGGATCGGATAAAATGGCGTTCTCTTGTTTCGGCGGTCAAGTTATGCTTTGGGCCACCGAGTCATCAGAGTAATTAAAAAAAAAAATTTAAAGACGCTTATCTCACATAGTTAATATTATAAAATAATTACATAATAAGATAAATAGATAATCCAATAAACGTGTTACGTAATTATTTACTAGTGAAAAGTCCATAAAATCGTGTTAAAAATAAATATATTTGTTATAAAATACAAACAAAACAAACATCAAAGTATCAAATATCACACAGCAATTTGTTAAAGCTACTTTTATTCGCTTCACCTACATTTATTTTTTGTCGAATATTACACATCAGAAAATGACGAAACAAAACTTGGTAAGGCGTAACAGCGGCGATCAACCGTGAAACGCTGTTCAGAAGATTTATCTCCGCTCACAGTAACGTATTGTCGGGACTGGATTCTCAAGAAAACACTTTATAATGTTTCGTAATGTAGGGCTGGCTATTTATTAACTGTACCGTTAGGTTTTTTTCGTATACAAGTTACAAAACTATACCTATAATTTTTTGTCATGATCGTTTTATACATCACTACGTTATTAAAAATAATGGCTGAGTAATAAGTTTATAAGCCATTAATAGCGACTCGTTTGCCAAAAAGCAAAAAAAAAATTGTTTTGATCCGATCGTTATCAAATTCCAAGCTAGCCATTTGAAAATTGCTTAATTTTTTTTAAAATCGCTGGTTTGCAATCCATAAGTAATATATATACATGCATAAACACAAAGATCTTTATATACGCATGATGTACCTATATATATAATTTGATGTGTTTTTAATTTATATTATTAAATTATTATAAGTACCTATAAGATTATATTAAATAAAAATATAAACTTAATATAAAATAAGGGTGTAATAACTATTAAAGATGGTAGCTAACAATGTATGTATTATCGACAAAACTTAAACACATGTAAACATTTCGAACGATGTTTATAAACACCGATAAATGTTTTAACCTAATATAAACATGAATTAAGTAACAAAACACGAACTTGAAAGTTATTACAATTAATCCGTTGATTCGCCACCTTTGAATACTACCTCATTAAAAGATAATTATCTACTTAAACATTAAATAATAAATTGTATTTTATTGTAATAAAATCAAAGAAACCATTGCATCAAGATTTTTATTGTATCTTATTTAATTGAAAATAGTAAAGTAATCCATATCTGTATTTTTAAATAATAACTGGTCAAGTGCGAGTAGGACTCGCGCACCGAGGGTTCCGTACAAACTTATATAAATCTATATAAGACTAACCCATCTACGCCATTTGTGGTCTTCATCATCAGTTCCAACATAAGTTACTATCAAAAATACCTAAATCGGTATACGCTTGCCTATAATATTTGAGGAGTTCCCTCAATTTCTCCAGGATCCCATCATCTGATCCTGACCTGCAGACAATGGGACCACCTTGGAAGTATACCTTTTCAAACAAAAAAAAAATTTTGAAAATCGGTACCCAAATGGCGGCGTAATCGGCGAACAAACATAAAAAATAAATAAATACAAGGTCGAATTGAAAAAACTCCTTTTTAGAAGTCGCTTAAATATAATCACATATTATGTAAATATGGATCACGTCCCAAAAACTATTTTGAAACTACTTAGGAGCACTTTAATTTAAAACACGATCATGGATGCAATCCATAGAAACACAAAATTTTATTTTAAGTACTAATACACCTTATACTTTCAACAAAAAAAAGTTATAGCGCGATTCAGGATACACCTAGCGCCATCTCTTGACAATTTCAATGAACTAACTTGTTGACTTTGACATTAACAACATAATTATAGTACATTTTATTCTCGTTTTATTTTTATTTATATTCTACTACACTCAACTACCCCTGCACTACGTTCGTAAAATATTTAGATTTACATTATCAATCAAAATATCGAAATATATATTAGTGTTGCCAAGACGAAAATAATTAGTCCTTAATTCGAACAAAACTAATTGGTTATTTATAAATAACTAATTATATTACTAATAACCAGAAGACTTATATGTGTAGATAAATAAGTAAATTAAATAACTCGATCTGTTTGAATTTAATTTTAAAATTTTCGTACTAAGTCAATACGAGTACTTAAATCAAATCGCGTGAAGCTCTTATATTGAATGTTAATTACGTAATGACGTTATAAATCGACGATAAAACTTTTAAATGAAAAGTTTATTTTATAATTTTTAGCGCGTTTAAATAATAATTAAAATAAAAATTTTTATTAATCGAGCAGAATTATATCACAGTTAATGTCATAATGTTGTCATAGATGGCATTAGCTGTACGCTGCATCGCGCTATCATTTTGTTAGCTGCGATATATAGATTGCATTGCGTTGTTTATAAAGGTTTGCTGCTTTTTAATGTTTTCGTATTGATACAAATTTCTTCTCGGTGTTTGTAAAATTGTTTTTTTGACCATGGTCAACTTCTATGTTAATTTGTTACAAGTACATATAATTTTAATTCTAAGATTAATATATTTTCCGCTTGATCAATTTACAACTTGATACATTTACGCGTTCCTGAGAAAAAGGTTGAAAGACAGACGTACAGACTGACAGACACACGAACAGAAATTTACAGTTTTCGGATTTTTTCCTTTATGTATACTAAATGACCTTGCTCCTGGCCAAATTTCATAATGCTTGGTCAATGGGAAGTACCCTATAGGTTTTGATTCCCTTGCGAAAACGTTAAAAACGCTATCATACTTAAAATATGTGATATAAATGACCGTATCTTTTGATTGCGTTAACTTAGAAGTTTGATTTTTTCACAGCTGTTAGTAATTACAACTCTGAGTACTTGACGTTGATAAAAATTTGTTACCTTCACGCGTTTCTGAGAAAAAGGTTGAAAGACAAACTTACAAACAGACAAACATACATACAAAAATTTACAGTTTTCAGATTTTTCCCTTTATTTGTACCATAAGATCTTACTTCTTGCCAAATTTCATCGTGCTAGGTCAATGGGAAGTACCCTATAGGTTTTGATTCCCTTGCGAAAACGCTAAAATGGTTAAAATATACGACATATTTTCCATTATCTTTTGATTGCGTTGACTTAGAACTTTAATATTTTCACGGCCGCATGTCATCGTAGACTTGAGTATATGATATTAATTTCAACATGATACGTCTATGCATTTCTGAGAAAAACGGGTTGACATCCCGACAGACAGACAGACAGACAGACAGACAGACAGACAGACAGACAGACAGACAGACAGACAGACAGACAGACGGACAACAAAGTGATCCTATAAGGGTTCCGTTTTTCCTTTTAAGGTACGGAACCCTAAAAATCAGCATACCATGATCTCTTTCACGGTTTATACGAATTCCAAAATCGGCACCGATCATCTGAATTTTTAACGCAGTATAGAACATCTCTTTAGTCATTATTAGCTAAAATGTAAATTTTGTTTTATACGCATATATACATAAAATATAACCTGTAACTATCTTGAATAATGTACCTTTTAAATTATAGCATACTTTTTACATATGTTTAAGTCGTTCCGATGTTTTCTTTTCACATACGAAATTCACTCTCTATATTATATCAGTTTCGATATTTACATTTGTTATAAAATGGACGAACATCTTTATCCTTATGAAACTTTATCGTACACAATACACCCTTTCAACTTTATACTCTGCAAAAGGTCACAAATAGTTCCATGTTATTTACTATAACGTGTTCCTTTACCCTTTTCGTCCCATCTTCGAAGTATCAAAGACAAGTGACGTCCGATTAATGTCCCCGACGGCTACCGAATTCGGAGCCCGCATCGCCCGGGGTCGCCGACCTTTGTATGCCGTGTGCACACGATCTTAAATATCGGCGACGATTCGATACACATCGTGGAGCTTGGATTAGGCTCGCGTGATCAATACGTAGTTTGTTCTACTAGTTAGGCTACTACAGACTATAAATATATGTATTCAACACTTTGTATGTGCACACATGCGTGATCAACTTTACAATTGATGTCATATAATGATGTGTTTATTGCATCGCAATTGTTAGCGATTAATGTTTTTGTGTACTGTAAGCTAACAATACAAATTAAATAAATTACTAACAATTATTTATAGAGTAGTTATTGTGATTGATGCTTCTATAGAAATTTGATCCTCGCATGCTTTTATACATTTTAGTAATAAAAAATAATAGGTCTACTGAATTCAATTTTTATTAAATAATAGTAATTAATTTAAGCTATATTAGCATTATTCTATTTTAATTAAGAAAGAGAAGAACAGATACATATAACTATTTATTTAGTTAACTAAAAATATGTAAAATTTAAAACCTATTCTATTAAATAACAGATTATTAATAACAGATTATTTAGATATATTAAATTACAGATTAAATAAAAAAATATATATAATTAGATAAATAAATTCTAATATATAAATTAAAAGTTTACATATAACGTATACAATATTGTAGCACGTGTATGTCCCGCCTAATACTCAACGTATCTACTATTTACGAAATAGAAATACTTATAGCGGTATGACATAAGAAGGTCGTTATTCGCATTTCCAGACGTGCTTTTTATAGAAATGGATTCCGAAACTATTATGTGACACTTGACAAAAAGTAGACACCAATTCGTTTCAAGAATGCGGCTGGTATATATATTCCGCCTTTTATGATTTTGAAACAAAGAAGCAACTATTAGATGCTTCAAAATAATGTTTCTTTAAATTCATCCGAACTTCTACCAAAATTTTTAAAATTATAGGTTAAATACCTTATTATTTTTATATACGAATCGACGGATAATATCTTCATTCACATTATGCTAATAAAGGAAACCATGTCACATAAAACTAAACAGGCAGGATGTATGCTATCGCACGACGGAGCTAATCCAAATTATACCAACGTTTATAAATAAAGCAGGCAGGCAATATAAAATCGTCAAGTGTAGCCAAATATTCTATACAACGACCGAGTATTTAAAATTCAATGAAGCACTAAATATTAACGAAAAAAACTCCGCTTAAAAGACGGGCAAAAAACGCTAAGCGCGAATTGAAATTCCCAAAACGTTTTGAGAGATTGAAGAGGCTTTTATGGAAATGGACTGCGTGCATCAAGCGATAGGCGCACGCCCTGCCGTATTACACTACCGATTTAAATATTAACGCCTCCACCCACAATTTAGATACACCTGCCGAGCGATTTATTCGTGCCGTATAGCACGTACCAGCTATTGTCGGTGGGTTATGGTAATTTTTTTTACCGGCAATGGCACTGTGCATCGCGATAAAATCTAAACGAATTGAAAAGAATTTGTAACTATGGAATTAAAAAATAAATATATCTCTAAATGGGATAACAAAGTTAAGAGAATATGAATAAATGAAATATAATATAAGGCGAGAAATATATTTGTAAATTTTAGTCTCGTTATTGGTATAAAACAACTCTGTATTCTGTTATCTAAGTAACCTTACGAAAATAGTGAGTAAATAATAAAGACCTGTATTAAGCAATGACAAATAATTTATATAGGTATTTTTGAAAGTTTGAAAAACATAATCATCAACATCACAAAACATAAATTTTAATTCCCACCTAATATTGATAGACCCTTTCCGCTTCGTCTAATTATATTCGCGTTTTAACTTTTGCGTAACTCTTCTTTTGAAAAACAGAAATTTTGAGAAACAGAAACAGCTCGCTGTGATTTTGTGTTAGCACAAAAACTGCACAAAAACCAAAATATTAGGTGTTACCAAATATAACGCGTCATGCGTCATAATTTTATTTTATCATTGTCATTTACATGTTTAACAGAATCGAATTATAAAACGATAGCATTCGATTTTGAAATGTTCGAGCTAAATTCAATTAAAATGAAAGTGGACTCATATTACATGGCGTCATTAGTATGCACAATTTTTCACCAGCCCCGTCAATGGATGCATAAATTATTCATGAAAAGCAAACTGATTTTATTGAAGCAATTGCAGCGTTACGTAAAATAATATAAACGACGTTAATTGAGAATTAAAACGTGGGATGACAAAATTCATATTGAAATAAGACGTTTAAAAAAAATTCGTGAATAAGTTTTGTACATTTTTCATGCTCATGGCTGAATTAAAATTAAAGATAGCTTTAATTTTGAATAAAAAATTGAGTTTTATTCTATAAATACTATTTCGAAACGAAGCCAGTGTTGTGATAAAAATAATACATATGGATGCTGATACGCAATAATGTGTCCACCTACAAAAACTCAAATTTAGAGATATTGATGTATTTCGATACTGCGTCACCTATTTAACATTATTAAAAATGATTTCAAGTCATCACATATTTGTATATAAATCTGCTTTTAATTCATTTTACCTTTCATCAAAATAGAAAAGATGGATATATACGTCTTCAAACAAATGGATTAAGAATAGGTTTGACATCTTTAAACACCATTTTCAAAATGAAGATCGTGTGGCTTGACACAGTATTGCTTATCAGCGTCAATATAACCTAAAAACGTGAGCTTTGACCTTCCTTTAAATGAGTTACTAATTTGGTAAATGAGATACTAATTAGGTGCATCCTTCAAGATTAAATCACAATTGCACACCGCAGTTAACTGATCACTCACCCTTTATTTTATCCATTTTATCATATCTAAGTTGCACTAATGCTCCGACAAAATAAATACAACAAATCTCCAACAAATCCGCTTAGTTTCGAACACCATTATAGATTAAAATATGCGCTTTCCCCCGTATGGAAATCATAGGGATTGGCGCCATGTTTGATTTAGAATGGTGACTTCCGAAGGGATAGGAGTATAAATTAAGGATATCTGCTGCGGAAGGCTTGCTATTGAAACTTCGATCGCCATAGCAATAAATTTAGATTATATTAGCAGTTGAAAATTATAATCTACAGCCTGATCTTGGCAAGGAATTGAGTTAGTGTTAGTGGTACAAGTTGATTTAAGTTGTGGTGTTATTGTCTGGGAAATGAATATTGGTTACTATTTCCGTGGTAGTTTTGATAGGTAAATATATTTATGTTTTCTATTTAATATTTTATAATTATACGCATTTTATGAAATCTTAATTGATATGGAGATAGAAAATAACTGACATTTTTTTTTATGTTACTTAGGCCGTTCTAGCCTTTGCAGCCAGAATAATATCAATATGAATATCTATACAAATTAAATAAAATTTAAGTGCCTTTTTGTAATATCAAATTAACAGCTTTTAACTTATTCATAGGAAAGTATACACGGTACTTACATCAATAACACAATACGATTCAAGCAGAAAAGGTAAACATTATATAAATATATTTTTTCTTCAAATTTACGCCGGTTAAACCACGGGCACAGATAATTGGATGCTGATAAGCAACAACGTGTCAACCCACAAAAAGTCAAATTCTGAAATATTGGTGTATTTTGATACTGCATCACCTATTTGACATTATTCAAAAAAATGTAAGGTCATATAAACTAAAAAAGTACGGAAAAAGTTTCCTAAGTAATTGTTTCGAATTTCAAGTGCGTTCCATATTTTGCAATTTATACAATAATCTTATATATTTGAAAAACTTTTTATTAGATAATGTATTAAATATATAAATCTGTTTTTAATTCATTATACCTTTTATCAAAAAATAAAGGAAAATATGAATATATACTTCTCCTAACATATTTAGTAAAAATAGGTCTGACATCTTTAGATGCCATTTTCTCAAAATGAAGTCCGTGTGGCTTGACACAGTATTGCATATCAGCGTCCAATTATGGATAGAGTTGCATAATTATGCTAATATTACAATTTATTTTATATTTTCATGTATTTTAGTGGCATAATATTAAATCCAATATCCACCGGCCTTACAAAATTAAAAAAAAAAAACAATGTAGATTTATACATTGCTATAAATACCAATCTCAATTTTGTAAATAAAGAACTATTTCCAATTTCTAGTAAGCTATAAATATCAACATCACGTTATCTTGTCTACGGTGAAACGTGTGTCAATTAACGTGTTGGGCTTGTAATAGATTCTGCGTCGCCGACAGTGAAGATAATCAGGATTATTCGATAGCTAATTAATAAGCTCGTAGCGGCAATACAACGGACTGACAACAATGGCATATCGCTAGAAGGGCTTGATATGAAATTGACATAAAAATAATCCTGCAAAACATTACGCAATTAAAATGAAAGTAATCGTATTTTTTACCTTTACGTATACTAAAAATAGCTGTCCCTTGCTTGATTTAACTCGCGTTTATGGTTACTGCTTCGCTCCTATTAGTCGTAGCGTGATGTAATATAGCATATAGCCTTCTCCAATAAGTAAATTATCTAACGCAAAAAGAAATTTCAATTCGAATCTGTAGTTCCTGAGATTAGGGCGTTCAAACAATCAAACATACTTTTCAGCTTTATAATATTAGTATAGATATTTAAAGATCTTGTTTGTTTTAAGGCTAAAATTTGTGAATTACCAATCCCATGCTCGTTCGAGAAAATAATGTAATATATACCATATATAATAATTAAGTTTTTTTAATTAAAACTTTGTTAAGTTATTGTTTACATTTGCGGGAAGATTATAGACATAATACAATTTACAGTAGGTGATGTGCGTATCGTACCGACCAGACGGAAAAATAAGTTTTAGAGAATCTTCGGCATAACAAATTTATATTAACGCGAGCGAAACGACGAGCAAAAGCTAGAGAAATATAAAACAACGTACTAATTCTAAGGCGAGAATTACACTTATAACTTTTCCTGTCACACTTTCATAAGGATTTACATATATTGTTTTTCACTATGTTGTATATTTTTTATCGCAACAGCTTTTGTAAGATTACCTAAGCACTAGGTTACATAACTGTTTTATGCCAATTACGAGAATAAAACTTACAAATGTAACGCTTTTCTAAGAGGACAGTAATGGCAATAAATATCAAACAATAAGTACCAAAATTAATGGAGAAACCACGAAGCATTCTTATAACATATAATTCACAGGCTGTAATAAAGATTGACGAATAACTTCAGAACAATTAGCAAACTTTTACATAGTTGATACTTATTCAATATTTAACTAATTATTAATATCAAAGTATATTTCACTAATTGGAAAAGAAACATGAAAGTTATGTGGAGTTCGTGACGCGCTCTCGATAGTAAGTTATGATGAAAGAGAGTCGCTAGTAACAGAATACACTCACGAGGGCACGTATTTAATTCTTTATCGTTGTTTAGCTTGTTATTGTTGACAGACGTCGTATAAATATTTACACAAGTCCATTACTTTGTAAGCGAGGCATTTAATGAAGAATATTCCCTATTTACGAGAGATCTCTTGCAAAACGAAATATTTTGGGAACTGTGTTAGTTTAAAAATGTTCTTAAAAATTTGTCAGCTCTGTGAAACCATTTATTTTCAAAATATTCATGTCGAGTCAAAGAAGATATGGTATTTTAATCAGTCAACATGTGACTATTTTTTATTTCATTATAAAACCAATCCCAAAAATCCTCAAATACCGCACACTAATAAATCGTAACAAAACAAGGGTACAGGAAAACGGAATGATAATATCAATTTGCAAATATGAACCCATGATTTAATAATCAAAATCACTGCAGCATTCAAACTGCAATTTCGTTACGGGGGGCAGATATTGGATTTCTCTGTGGAATGTGTTTGGGAATACTCGAGGGATATAATACGGCAAACCGAATCAACTTTCCGCCCGTATCCATTGTAAAGCGGAGCCGGCGTTGCGTTTTAGCTTTATTTCAATCATTTCCTAAGTGGATGCGTGATCATGTATTCTGCTCTAGGGCATATATGTCGATTTATTTTCTAAATAACTAAGACGTTAAAAATGTCAATAGATTTCAAAAGCAAAATATGCAATTAACTTTCGTTGAACTTATTTATTTTTGTTAAAAAATTTACGAGACCAATGTGACTGTATATCCGTTTTAAATCCAGTATATTTTTTAAAATCGGTTAATAAATGACGAAGATAATAAATTTATGATGTAACAAAAAATATTACTCCTTCTTGGAGTCGACAATTTTCTACAGTTACGGCTGAAACATTTCGATCTTAGAAAAATAGCGCAAAAAAAAACGTATGCAATAACAAAGCAATGGTAATAACAAATCTTTAATACCGAATAAGAGCAATGTGGTTAATACTTTTAAATTAATTAATTTTACTAGAATTTTCGAAAGAAATATTATCCACAATTTTTATAGTAACAAATTACAAAATTGTACTCAAACCATAATACCGCGTAATTATTATTGAACCGACTGAGATTACACATAGTTAAGCTCATAACACGGAAGCCTCGGCGGTGGAATTATACCAATGCCAGTGAGTTCACACTTAATCGGCTTAACTATTCGTATATTATTGACCATTCAGTATATAAGTGCAACAGTATATTAATACAAGCAGTCAGTAAATATTCATATAATTTCGTCTCTTTTACCCTTTAAGCTATTTCCATCAGTACTCGTTATTCATATTAAAACAATATTGTTAAAGTGTGTGTATTGCAGAGCACTGTTTATTAAATTTGGCGTAATATGAGGGTGACCAGACAATTAGGGTTGCCCAGGGAATATAGATGTCAATCAGTACTGTAGCGGTTATGTGATATGGGACAGACTTTAGGTGCGGTATCGAGTACGACAAAAATATTGTTAACTTAGATTGATGTGGGTTTAGTACAAACAGGGATTTACAAAGCCATAAAGTTACGTAGTTTTGGAGCACCTGTACGTAGTAGACTGTTATAAATAAGTTAATAAATCTCGATATCCTTACAAAAAGCTAAGTTAATTTCATGTATATCGTAAGTAACCTTAACAACGGTAAACATTAAAACCAATGATAATTCAAATAAGTAGGAACTTACCGACATTTTGTAATGACAGAAATTACTTTTGAAAACTACAACGTCTAATGGGATTTTTCCTATATTAAAGTGTACAATTAAACAATTATAATACTTTGTTTTCAATTACTAATTATATTGTTATATATTAACCGTTTTAAACCTTTAACTAAATTGCACTGGTGTCATCAATTAAATAAAAAACCGATAAAAATAAACGAAATAAAACGTCTAGCCATCGGCGTTCGGAAATCTAATACTGAAATGTAGGAACTGAATCGTTAAAGCGCTGCGATAGTGCTGCAAACTTGTTTATCGTTAGGGTCTTTGTAAAAGCGATGCTACAGCGCTACAGTTGTAGGAAACTAGTTCGACTGCAGAGGTTTCTATAATAAAGTAAACTTTAAGTTACGAACGTTTACGGTGAATGGTGAGGCAGTTCTGATCGGCTTTGCAGGCTGCGAGTAAAATGTATTGCTTTTATTGCCTGGATGTTTTTGAAACACATCTATATTATAAAATTGGTTGTCGACCAGAATGAAATACAAAGCTAAATGTTTTTGAAATCGAAAAATATTTTCGGGCAAAAATATATTCCTGTGAATTCAATAAAATTGCTTTCGTCAACATCAATGGAAGCCAATAACCATTTTCAATATTGCTCTTTTCATTAAAAAAAATATTTAAATTTTATAGTGAATTTAAACATAGCATCATCAGACTCGTAGAAAAGATCGTTTTCAACAGCAACATCTAAAAAAAATGTTTTTTTTTCCTAGGTGCATCGAATTGAAACAATGACTGTCGTATCCTTTGTAAAAATAATGTTTTTTACTCGAACTGTCTTAAAAGAGAGAAGAACGAGGAACAAAGGCTTATTTCCGCGATATAAACAAATCGGAAGCTTCGATTCTTTTAATAAATCACCCCAGTCCGTAAAAGGCTTCAAGGCAGTAATTTGATGGCCTCTTCAAATTAGCCCTTCAGGCGTTTGAACAACAAGGGATTGAATAAAAGCAAAAGCGCGTTTCAATGGTAACAAAAAACAAAACGGTAAGGAAGGCACGGATTAATTAGGCAATTTAATTACGTAGCCTTTTATAGATGTATAGCGTTAAAACACACACAATATGAGTGATCTATGTTTTGATTTTAATAGCATTATATTTTAATAAAAAAATCAAAATTAAAATATGCTTTATTCAAGTAGGCTTTTACAAGCACTTTTGAATCGTCAATACAAAAACAAAAGAACTAAACACTAATTAATTAATTAATTTACCACCGGTTCGGAATGTAGATTCTACCGAGAAGAACCGGCAAGAAACTCGATAGTTACTCTTTTTTAAAGTTTTACGATGGATACATACATTTATGAGTTACAAATATATTAAATACCCTGTGTGAATCCAGCTTATATTAAATCCAAGCATGCTTATCATCTATATAATATATACAACAAAATAATTTAAAACAATAAAATAAATTGAAAACTAAAAGGGTTTTATGCATTTTTAAATCAGGTGTATGATAAGAACACATCTATACTAATATTGAAGAGCTTTGTTTGTTTGTTTGAACGCGCTAATCTCAGGAACTACTCGTTCGAATTGAAAAATACTTTTTGTTTTAGATAGTTTATTTATTGAGGAAGGCTATAGACTATATTATATCACGCTACGACTAATAGGAGCGAAGCAAAGTATTCAGAAAAACTGAAATATTTTCGCCTATTTTTGCGTTTACTATAGAATGTATGTGTGTACTTATATTTAACAATATAGGCCTCACTAGTGACTACAGCGAGTACTTACTATTGTTAATACAGCTCTCGCAAACACCTGGGAATGTGAACTTATCGTAATATCTGTTTTCGTATCATTATGCATTCAGAACGCTTTTGGAGTATGTGCGGAATACAAGGCCAATCACCTAAAGTTAACTTAATCTTGCAAAATATAAATAAAATATAATTTCGTGACTATTTATATATCTATTTTTACAACAATAATATGTTATATATTCTTATTGGAATAGATTGTATTCTATTGAATTACTTAAGTTTAAATTTAGATAAACTAATGTACTTGATAAACCAATGTAACTTGGTAATTTTTAACCGATTATACAACGAAGGAAGCTATTAGAACCATACTTACTTTCCTTATTTCCTTTTCGATGCGTATATTTTTTTAATAGTAACAATAAAAGGTCCCAAGAACGAGTTAAAATGGTACAACAATTAACTTTATTGCTTTTTAAATTCGCCGTTTTACGATCGTCTGGCGCAGTGACATTGACACTTCTATTAGAGCGGCTGGTTGCAACTTCGATTACGACTCCGTAAAGATTTTAAATTCAACCTATGTTTAATATAAAATGTTTTCTTTAAAATAAAATAATTCTAAATTGTATTTATGTATCTGTTTTTAACCGACTACAGAATGAAAGAAGTTATCAATTCCGACGTTTATATTTTTTATGGATGTTCGGACATAACTCTGACAGATTTGCAAATTTCTTTTTTTAAATGGTACTTTTGTATAAAAGTCGTTTGGTTTTTAAATCAAAATAACTAAAATATGTCATTCGAGTAAACGAAATTAATATTTTGCTATGAAAATAATTTTACGCGAACATCATTTTTTATAGACGTACAATTTTGCGTAATTTGGTCAAGTAATCCATCGAAATCAACGTCCCCTAGTTTGAATGAAAATAATAAATATGAATAAAGGAGATAATGTAATGAACTAATTAAAATAAACTCGCTAAGAAATACTAATAATAAATTCACTTTTAATTAATCACCCCCACGTGTACGAGATGGCAACTGTATCCACATTGTAACAGAACGAGAAATTCCAGCATAACTAAGAGGCATGTTGCCAATTCTCTAACAAGATCGGCAGTAAATTGAAGTGCATGCAAACAAGGAGCTGATTCAATAACGATGACGGACAGACGGACTTAAACGGTATAATAAATTGAAACTGACGTTAATCGACGAAAAAAAACATTAGCATTGACAATTTACATTTTAAAATATGAAGCTGCTTAGGGTTACGTGTTATTTTTTAATGAAAGGGCTACAGCTAAAATTACAGTCAATGTTTACTTGGTTTAAAAGTAATATTAGTAAACTTGGTATGATTATAGTGTCCGAAATTGAAAGTATAAATAACTAACAATAAATACTACCCAAACGAAAGTTTAAGTCGGTCTAGAATAAGATATATCGTTACAGCCAACGTCTACTCGGAAAGTCCAGACTGAGTATAAAGTTCACACGTTTTCAAAATTTGAATCGTTATACAATATACATACATATATAAGAATAATATTACTAAACTTGGCGTGTTTGTAGTGTCCGAAATCGAAAGTATAAATAACGAATAGTAAACACTAATCAGTCGAAAGTTTAAGTCGGTCTAGAATAAGATATATCGCAGCGGAACCCACGGTGCGCGATTTCAAAACGCATCTTTTTTGTTTTTTCCTTATCATTTCTTGCATACGTGGTTTATTTTAAGCATTCTTGTTATCATTGTTTTGACGTCCAAAAACGTGTTATTGATTTGATAACCTGTCCTTAATTTGATATTGCGATTAGACCGATAAAACTATACACGGTTGATTTAATAATTTTATTGACAATAATGACAAGGTAAGGAATAAAGTTTAAGAGTTTTTTTTTTGTATCGGCTGTGTTAATCCTGTTTTGATGTCATAACAAAAAGGGGCTTTCTTGTTTGTCAAAGTGTTATGTCATAAAATTGATTTTTATTATGAACAGTGAGAGAATTTCCTATAAACTCTTTACAGTTTCAAGGACTTAAAGGCTTTTTTTTCTTATATATTTAATCTTCAATATAATACTTCTCTATAACTTTATAATTATAATACAAGATAACAATCTTGTACTTGGAATACAAAACCGGGTATTAATAGCTCTCCAATAGGTATAAACAAACTCAATTATGTAAAACGTCACTCAGGCGACAGTACTGAAGCAATGTTCTATTAATCTAGCATGGCGCCGATCCGCTTATATCGGTCTTAATTAATGCCTGCAGCGATTGAAGCCCCGGGCCTTTATCTTTTGATTGACCTGTCGCTCCATACATTATATCGGTGAACAACAGAGTAATGTCTATCGGAAATCGCGCATGCAATATTAGGTCTATTGTCTGCTATATAAACACTATATTCGCAAACACGCAGAGATAATGGAGTCATCTGGTGTGACCGTACAGTTTAATGCTGGAAAACGAAAAGGTATAAATCGTTGACTAGAAAACGCAATGCACACCATTTGATTGGAAATTGGCGAACATTGTTTTCGAGTTCAAAGGGTCTTTTATGAACGAACCACAATACAGTCAACAATGAATTGTAATTGACTAACTTTTTTGTTCCGAAAATTCCTATTGATACAAATGCGGCAACAAAAATATAGCAAAAAATTCAGTTGTCGAGTCATGCTTTTCGCGAACTGGTGAATCCTTATACATATATGGAGTAAAAAATGACTCATGAATGCTCAAGTTACTGGTTTTGATTTTCCTGTTTTCCTATGTTTGTAGAAGCATGCGCTTTTCTTTTAATCTATATTAGAAATACGATGATTCATAGAGTATTATTTTTGAAAACAATGTATGTTATGTAAGTGTAAGTAGGTTATTATAACATTTTTTTTTAAATTTATGATGAAGTTTACTATACGTTACAGAAATATCGATGCTGGAGAAAATTACATTTTTAAGTTTTACTCTTACTAATATATAAAGCGACTTTGTAACCTAGTAATACGTCGTAAGCAGTTACGAAAGTTCTGTAGGTATATGAAAAATAAGGCATTGACAGTAAATTCTTACATGTGTAAAGAAATGACAAACAATTTATGTGAATCTTTATGAAAGTCTGAGAGCAAAACTTATAATTGTAATTCTCGCCTAACACATGCCTATCTTAAATTATATTCTTAGAGATAAAATTACGAAAAAACAAACGAAGAAAAAACGGTGTCCATATGATTGTTTGTATGGTTATGTGAATCCTGAATTTGTGGAATAAATTAATAGGAAATTTTAATTAGTGCATTTAAAAAAGATAAGCTAATTTTTTTCAGTCAACACGAGCGTAATTGCTTTGTAACTTAAATATGTATTTATTAAGATAAAATTACATAGATATCAAAAATTAAATTGAAAGAATTAGCCCTTTAAATGTAGAAATAATAAGAAAGAAGAAAGGAAAGTCACAAATATACAGGAATATCTAACTACAAATAGATCCACTTCTTGGAAAGAGATAACAAAGCATTCTTCAACAATCAACTTCCGAAATGTTTTTAATGGCGCGTTAAACAGAGGACGATAATGGATACACCGCGTCCTAGTACTTTAAAAGTGGTAAAACAAAAATGTAGCTATTATTCTGTTCACTTGAAGCAAGCAACGTGAATGTCAATGGTATTGTAACGAGCGAAATAGGGCAGCGGCATTAAACTCGTTAAGTGGCCATTCATACGTGCATTTAGCCACTTCGAAACAATTAGTGATGGCGCCAATTGTGTAGTCAATGAACACTCACAGACTAACAACACTGCTTATATTCTGCAGACAGAAAAATAGAAAGCCGCCGACTGCGAAACCACCCACTTCGTATGTTCGTTAAAAATTTATATCGTTTCGAAACTCACGTACTTATAAAATATGTACCCATAAAATAAGTTCGTAAAACGATGAATGAATGTACGCAGTTTCAATTAATTTTATTAGTACCTAGCTTCCACTCGCGGTTTGTTCGTATCGCTCCTACAAGTCGTAGCGTGATGTAATATAGCCTGTAACCTTTCTCAATAAACAGGCTATTCGACTTTCGAATAGGGTCAGTAGTTTTAAAAATCCCCTACACACAAACTTACAAACAAATTACCTCCAAAATACCTCTATAATGTTAGTAAAGACTAGTTTAGACATAGACGCGTTGTGCCAGACTGGGTGCTGAGACTAATAATATGAGAGAAGGATATTAGTGTCAGAAGCCTGTGACCAATGCTACTGTCATCTTGAATTGACGGCATATTATACGGGTGTGTCATCATTTGATATCGTTATTAACATTGGCTTGTACGCTAGACTAGCATTTCGCCCGCGACTTCGTTCGCTTGGATATCGATTATACCGCGCTCATGTTTACATCGCATTCTCACAGGGACCGTGCCATCTTTCGGGATTAAAAGCCTAAATCCTTTCTCAGGCTCTGGAGTATCTGTGTACCAAAATTCATTTAAATATTATTAGTTATAGTAAATTATATTACAAAATATATACTACATTCAGAAATTTATTCGTTTCGAAATCTCCACGCAAGATCTGTGGAACATCTCCTGCTTCACGTAAAGGTTCAAGTATTGAACCACGGCGATGATATGTTCACATTAAAATTGTGTTTACTGTAACGAGCAATCAGACTTTATATTCCTGTCTTTATTTAAAATAATAATGAAAAATGGTTCGACATTTAGAAAAAAAAAAAAATCATTTTTTTAAACAAAACAAATATTAGTATTAAGTCCTAATAACTCACTATACTTAAAAGTAGAGCATTAACCAAAACAGTTTCCAACGATTGGAGTCGAGTTTATATTTTGTGTACGGTCATATTTAGTGTTTTTTTTTTATTACAATAAATATATAGTTCTTAACAGACTTAAACACCCAGCCTACATAGATGGGTGATAAAATTTTGCACAAGGGATCGTTTAACTCGTTTAGATTATATTTTGTGTACAGTCATATTTAGTGTTTCTTTTATTACAATAAATATATAGTTCTTAACAAACTTAAACGCCCAGCCTACATAGATGGGTGATAAAATTTTGCACAAGCGATCGTTTATAATTTAAGTTGGTAGGTACTAAGAAAAGTTTTGTGTAAATTCGTTTCCTAAGGGAATAAATCTGTTGAAGTTCGTCATTTTAGAAGTTAGAAATATGGAAAAAAGTACGGTGCTTCTTAAGATGTTGCTGGTTGGAAATCCCACCATAGGTAGTAATTATAATAAGATAATGCAAGTAGCTCAATCTATTTACGAGTAACAGCAAACTATGTGTTAATCTTGTTACGATTTATATTACTGGTCAAGGACGAATAAAATAACTGGTTTCTATAAGAGTTTCCATATACTTACATATAACACGGATAAACTCTAAGTCACTATTTTTTTTTAAATTATTATCAAAAAAATTAAAAAAATAGTGCTGTGTATTCTTCGTCTAAGGCTTTACAGTGAAAAATCATGAATTAATGTATAATTGTTATTTCTCAAACAAATCGTAAATCTGAATCACAGAATGAGTTTTTATTGGATCCTTTTTATTATGTTTACACAAAAGACTACTAGAAAAATATTTCAAAAACCATTAAGAGATGATATTAAATGAGGGTAATACGTATGCTGTATCTTTATATTAAATTATACTTTAGGCAATTGTTCAAACAGACGGCACGAGTCTTAGTTTAAGCCTGTGCCCATGCCTGAATCTGAGTTTCAGCCTGAGCCTGCGCCCAAGGCTGAACCTGAGTTTGAAGCTGAGCTTGCGCTCAAGTCTGAGTCTGAGTTTAAACCTGAGCCCGCGCCCAAGGCGATAGTTCAAAAACTTAGTGTTATGTTTTTGTAGTTCATGTGAGATTAAGTTTTTTTTTTACCATTACTTAAAATTTGTTCGGTTTTTATAATATTGTCACCTTAAAATATTGTTAATATTACCAAATCACTGTTCAAAGATTTTTGAATATTTTTACATGATATGTAATGACAGTAATGACTCGGTCACTTTTACTTGAACTTATAAAAAACTGGTTATCGTCAACGTCAGGAAACAACTCGTTATGATGTAATTACTTACTTTACATTACTAATTGGACGGTAAAAATTTTAAACGTATAATTTTTAATGACATTATATTATGAAACTAGTATTTACTGTCAATATGTCAAAGGTTTAAATTCTACGAGAAATAATTTTTAATATAATATACGATAATATATTCGACATTAAACTGACAGATACGAAAGTAAAATTGTAGCAAACAGTATAAATTATTGTTACATTAAAAAAATCTGAATTAAATTACTATTATGATGTAAAGAAATTAATAAAAGACTATAGTCTTCTGCTTACTTTGGATAAACGACAAATTTTAATATAAATGTGACGATTTTTAAGATATAAACATTGAATCTGCACACCAAAACTAAACTCGTACATATCACGAAATCAACAGGTACTCGTAGTAAAATACGAAACAAAAATTTATCGCAAGCACGTAAACTTCATACTGGGGATACATTTATCACGCGCTACTATTTTGCAAGCTACTACGCCAGCTCATATGTTGTATGACATAGTAATAAATTTGGATATGGTTGCTATACGAATAAATAATACGAACATTGTGTGGATAACAGAGATATGTATTACTAAATCTTTCTGCGCAAATATGCTTAAATACGTGTACGAATCGAGGTCTTTTTTGCTTCACCCTTGCTCGATTACGTAAGTGCTCAGACATGGTGGACCCATGGGAGAATTAGACTATTTATCTGTCTATTATAGAACTAAGATATAAGCGCTACGTATTATGTAAACACATTGGCTATAACGAAGATATAGGCTAAATTTAGTTACATTACTAATTTTTGCATAATTGGTAGTCTGACATGGTCGAAAATTATTACCATTTCTGTCATTTTAGTAGAAAGTAACGTCTTTTAATGTCATTATATTTTTATAGCAAAAATTTTAGTAATGCCGCAATCGCTCTAGCTCAAAACATCTTAAAAACGTGATCATAATAAATTTACAAAAATACAAATGTAAAAAGTTAGTTATTAGGTTACTACGATACGTTCAATAGTACGTACTATTGTATGTTTGTATGTTATTATTTCTAAACAAGCGTAATCATAATCAAAACTTCTTAAATTATACAGTAAGTATAATGTGTAAGTGTATACTTAAACCATTATGTAACAATAATTTGTGTGTTATTTTAAAATGATATAATGATTTCTGAATTATGATACGAGTATGCACATGAGTACTCTAGTAATATAAATTTTATTTTGACTTGTATACTTGTAGTACATTAATATGAATAAATTGAAAACCCTATTGTAATAAATAGAACAGTAACATAGTTTTGCTAAAAAAAATCCAATAAGATATCACTTATAAAGTTTATTCAAATCATTTCGTGAGTCTTAACATAATCCTTGAGGTGCACGTAGAAGTCTAATTCTGTTTAACAAATTCAGGATCTCGTATCTAGAGTAATACGAAACAATTTACCCAATAACGGATTAACTATCCACAGCTGTTCCAAATAGAAATTCTTCACTTCGTTGCTCCTATGACAGAAAATGAAATGAGTCACGCTCACCAATGTAATGCTGGTATTAGACGGCTTGCTTTAATATACTGTTAAGAACTATATTTATATTATACACAATAATTCCTAGTTACATGATGTCGAACAAATTTGTAAAATTATATTGCATAAAACACATTTAAACCTTGATATTGTAATGCCCGTGTAATCGGATGAAGATAATGCATAGGTATTAATAGTCTATAAATATTTCGAAATACGCTGCGCTTACGCTGCTAGGTAGTAGGTATGACATAATTATACAATTTAAATAAACCTTTTGTCCATTTATAAGTATATAAATTTCATTGGATGCATATTTTATTTAAATTATTCATAAATTAATAAAAAAATTAGGCCTTAACAAAATGATATGATAAGAAGAATTCCTTTGCAGAGAAGGTAAATGTCTTAAAATTACTCGACCATTACGTGTCTAATAGAACAGTCGCCAATCACTTTCATATAAGACATATATCATGTCCTAAGTCTTATTTGACTAGTCTGCAAACATAATTGTCTTTTATTTTATAAATTTATCTAGAACAGTGAAATATTTAACACAATTCAGTAAAATATTACGTAATTTCGCAAATTATGTTATAGCGATTAATCAGAAGCATGCCTTAAATCGCGAATTTTTCACGTAATTTTAGTGAAAGAGTTCCAAGAAAAACAATGTCATTTTCGATTGTTATATTGTTATTGCGAGGCTTGTTTGCGAAGACAGTTGTGTGTAATTGGGTACCTGTCGTTGGTTATCGGATTTAAGATAAGGAAAATTCTGGTTACTTTACGAACGTCCGATCAGACTTGACCTTTATGTGATTTTACAACTTTAAATTACGTTACAAAACTGTATTGAGGACATTAAAATATGTTAAGGTCAATACTGTAAAATATTTATTTTAAATATGGTTATACTACGTTTTTTCATATTCTTCGCTTCGACTCTATTTCCTATCGAGTTTTTATATTCCCTTTTTATTTTGTTTTTATATAATTTAACAACAAAAGACGAACATTAAGTCCAAATCACGACAATGACGGAAATAATGTTTACTGGTCGCAATATTAAAACTGTGCGCCAAGAATAAAGAACTTATGAAAAATCATTTTCTTCCCCAGACGGGACAACTCACACCATTGTGAAAGGATTTGAAAGACCCTTTTCATGAAGGCTATTAAATTCCTTCCCCGCCATAAAGGCCTTTGGAGTCTTTTATTTCTAGATGATATACTTTTTTCATTGCAGTCAACTACATATATATTATAGTAGCTGACCCTTACGGTTCCACTCGCATCTATGCTTGATGCTCTGCTCCTATGATTTAAAGCGTGATGTAATATAGCCTACAACCTAAATCTTCAGACTATTTAACGAAAAAATAATTATTCAGATTGGATCAGTAGTTTCAGAGATTAATCTCTACATATAAATTTACAAACACATTTTACGTATTTATAATATTAGTATAGGTAGGCAGAAGTGAGAACAGTTAATAGAAGCATGTTACCCCACTTTCCCTCCGTATATAAAAACACACCTACAATGACCGTATAACTGTATGTTAAATAGAGAAATTTTGAAAGAGTAAGTAAAACAAAAATACGAGTAAGTGTTGCAGATCCTTATTGAATATCCGGATATTCACCCCTTTTTATCTAAGTTTTCACACGATGCATAAAACAATATCGTTATACATTGACGAATTGAGTGAGACTACAGAGCAATGGTCTTACAAAGCGTTCGATGGTGATCTAACGAAAAATTAAATCCGTCAGTTTGTTGTTTAAGATACTGAGACCATTTATTGCGTATTCAAGACGCATGGCGAAGCATAAATATCCCTGTCGTGCTCATTACAATAACTCGGTCTCGAGAATGGACGTCCCCGGGAGACTGGAACGGATTCCTTATCCCGCGGGATTTACTTATTTAGGTAATGGATTTCGGACTATCGCTTTTATACGAAAATAAATATTATATAACCTATTTCTGTTACTAATATAAAACAATTTTTTTCGTATAAAATATTTTTGTGTTAAATAGTGCGCCTGCTCCGAAATGGCGGTAGTTACTATTTTTTTTACGTTTTGACGATTCAAAAGTGTTTTTCTACTTGAATGAAGTATTTTGATTTGGTTTTCTTTGATTCAACGTCACGCTACAACCCATAAGAGCAGAGCAATGGGTAGATAACCATAAAAACATATTATTTGAGGGAGGAAAACTAGCAATAAAAATGTCATAACTGAAATAACAATAATTCCAGTCGAAAAAGTTTAATCGCTCGAAAAGAATTTTCTTTAGAAGCCTAAAATCAAAATCGGCAAACGCATTGGAAAGTCGAGTGCATCTGAAAGGCCACGGTCTGGCGAGCACGGCGTATGGACGTGTGGCAGATACCAAGCAACCCCGGCTAGACCGGCTGGGCGTGCATGTCTGTTTGTTATGCTAATTACACGTGATACGTACTGGGTGTCCACGTTATTACTTTTTTTTAATGACGTGGAAACCGGATTGGTTCGAATAAAAAGTTCTTGACTTTTAATTTAAAAAAATCATTGTTCTAGCTATTTCATGTTTTTATAGATCTAACTCTAGGTTAATTTGTTAACATTGTAACATAAATAGTAGTTTCAGAAAGCATCTAACTACACTAAAAAAAAGATCATTTAAGTACTACTCAATATGCCTAATTCGACTATTCCATAGAATTTTTATAATAGAAATTATCCTTCATAATTAGTTTAAAAGGCAATAAAATATATTCTACTTAAACAAAAATAAAGTCCCTCTATAACCACAGATAAGTAATTTTCTACAAGTAAGACTTACAGAATCTGTAACTGCTATTACTCACTTCACGGGGTACGCAGTCACGTGTTATACGATAAAGACTTCAATTAAAATAAAATAATTGCTTCTAATATTTCAAGACAAGTTGAAAAGTGGTTAATTTAAAAGAGCATGCTCTAGCGAGTACGATAGGTAAATGTTTGATACCAAAGCGACGAGGAACGCACCGAGCGGAAATGTTCGTGTCTGACTGTTTGTTATGTTAATTTCGCGTCATCTCATTAACGTTTTTCATTGGAGACTATTCAGTGTTTA
This sequence comes from Hypolimnas misippus, assembly GCA_037950945.1. Classification (NCBI taxonomy): domain Eukaryota; kingdom Metazoa; phylum Arthropoda; class Insecta; order Lepidoptera; family Nymphalidae; genus Hypolimnas; species Hypolimnas misippus. The sequence goes on from JBBEEQ010000019.1 coordinate 5,728,470, forward strand.
GTTCGTCGAATTTCAGCTTTGCATTATTCCGTTTGATTAATTATTCAAACTCTAAATTACGCTTAACGAGAGCGTTTGTCAATTTTCTATTTCAACTAACACTTAATCAGGTTGTTTGATAAATTGATGCTGATAAGCAATAATGTGTCAACCCATAACGTCAAAGTCAAATTCGGAGATATTGATGTATTTGGATTCAGCATCACCTAATTAACATTATTAAAAATAAATAATGAAAATAAACTAAATAAATACAGATTTTTCTTAGTAAATTGTTTCGAATTTCAAGTGCGTTTTATATTTTGCAATTTGTACAATGATCTCGAATAAATGAAAAACTTTTTAAAACTATAATAAATACATCAATTTGCTTTTAATTCAGTGTAGCTTTTATCAAACAAGAAAAGAAAAGATTGCTATATACATACTTCTTCAAACAAATTTATTAAGAATAGGTTTGACATCTTTAGACACCATTTTCTTAAAATGAAGTCCGTGTTAAATTAATTAAATTAATTGACACAGTATTGCTTATCAGCGTCCAAGTAACATTTGTTATGTTTAAGGTTTTCCATTTTGCCGACATAGATATAGTGCATAGAGATTTGAATTGCAAGTTCCAACATTTTCTATGAAAGGTATTTCAAGCTTATGCATAATGTTCAGTATCTTTGAAAGAATGTTAACTAATAGTGGGGCATAGTTGTCTACTATTTAATCATATATTTATCAACATGATAATTCATTGCGTTCATTAACATTTATTAAATGGTTAACGCTTTAGTAATTAGAGCATTGTACTGTTACTACTGATAAATTGTTATTGAATTTTCTATTAGTATTTAATATTATCGGTGAAAATCATGATTATTATTTTCATGCAATATCAAAAAAACCAGCTATAAAATAATACTTTATGCTGCATATATAATGCTAACTCCTAGAAAAGTGCTTCAATCATAATATTCCAAATACGAGTATTCAAATTTCAGTGTTATTTGGCATAAAACCTTATGAAATGCACTTCACATCAGTCTCTCGAGATGAAATTGAGCACATAACGTCGTCTCGACGTATGACATCACAATTCTGTATTTTATTTTGAGACTTGAGCTTTAAGTGAAGTTTTATTTAAATTTGATGGATTTTTATATTGGTTTATGATCGATGTAATTATATTTAAGAAACTATTTCAGACATGGTTGGTTTCTGCGCATCACAAACGCAAAGCAAGTAATTACTTGTGTTCTATTATTACTTAATCGAAAATACGCGACTTACTCATTTATCTACTTATTGTATCTGTATAATATAGAACTAACTTTAGTCACTATTTACTCACATTATGTATATATATTATGTATGTATGTGTGGTGTAAAATTATCGACAGAATAATTGAATTCAATTAATTATTATTATAAAAAATAATGTTCGAAAATTCATGATTTTCGATTCGGGTATCGTTACGAAATAAGTTAAGTAAAGTAAAATAGACTAAAATTAGAGATAGAAATTAACATTAAATGTAACGAAGAAATAAGTACCGACTCCTGCTGCCCACCTATATTTATATAAATGAAAATCAAATGGCGAATTAAAGTTTCAGAATGACTACACAGTTAATTAGTTTTTTTTTTGTTGTGTTTGTAATTGTCAGGACAAGGTTTTTATAAAAGAAAATGTTTGAAAATCGTACAGAAAGGATTGCCATATAAAAGTGAGTGTCTCAGAACACCCGAGCAAAGCCGGAGTGGATAGCTACTGTTTTAATAAGTCACACTTTGATCAAACATAAAATTACATAAATTACCCGTAACATTTTTTTATTAATTTTTAAATTAAATAAAGAACAAATATTCAGATAAAAATTGAAAAATAATAACACAGATAAAATAAATCGCTGAGCGAAAGTAGCACATAATTTCACGGCGCCATGATGATGTTTTAGCAAATAGTTTTTCCTGTTCCATGCAGTGCATATATTTTTATTAGGCCTTATATTTACTGCATTAAGAACTATCTAGACGACTCAATGATTTTATAAGATTTTTTTTAGATTAATGCACTTTTTCCAAACAAAATCACCGTCTTGTTTTTTCTGCAAAAATTCACAAAATTTGCCTATTAAAGTTTAAATGTTAGAATATTTTAATCAAGGCGCCAAAGTATCTACTTATCTATCTTTTTAATCATAAACAATGGCTAGAATCTAAATTAACTAACGCTTCAAGTGCATGTTTAAGACAATGAAATTGCATAACACAATGGGATTCTTAAGGAAATATTCTATTAGATAAACTTCATTGTTATAGAAACAAATGGCTCAGTATGAAAGACTAGAAACTTATTATCTGTATCTATCTATCCAAGAATGTTAGTGGTAGCTAATCATGCATCGAAATCTTTAATATAGTTATTTTTAGTATTATCATGTTTTCCTTATTGTTCCAATCTAAACTTTAAATGTAAAATTTTCGATTTAAAATAGTTAAATAAGTTTTTTAGCACTCAAGAGTAAACTGGAATAAAACATTAATATGTACATGCTCAACATAGCGTGGAAATTACGAACGAATAACCTTGACTCGTTCATTGCTAGGTGAATAATAATTTGCTGAGAACAGCTATTGTTATAAGCACCAAACTTAAGCAAATAAAATTATCTTGGACGTTTAGCGAGATGAGACAGTCGAAGAACTAAATACTCATAAATCTGGGTATCTAAATTGGAATTTTTATCATCATTGTCAGAAGCACTTCCTAAGTATCATTATGGGAGAAATATTTATATAGTAAGAATACTACCGTCAGTGAAAGCTATAGACGCAACGTTTATTATTATAATTAAAATAAATATAAACGATAGAAAGGGAAGCCAAATAGGGGCGATAACGTCAGTGTTGGTGACGGCGAATCATGGAACGATAAAGTCAACCCCTAATAAAAGGCCAAGTATTAAGAGCCAGATCATCGGACATAGTCTTATCGAGCTACTAACTTCTCCCCAAATTAAGTGGATGAGAATTATGGACGAACTTTCTACTCGCCACTAATAAAGATAATGAGAATTCTGATTAGATAAACACGGTGCCATTCCGCTGGGCTCCAATGAACTATTGACTAATAACAAAACTTACGTAAGATAATGATTAACTACAAACTAGTTCACTGTAAAATTGACCACATTTGAAAGCGATAAGTAGATTACAGAACACGATCTAAAATGATATATTTGAAGTTGTTTAAAGAAATAATAATCTGAATCAATTTAAAACAATATTGAACAGAAAGTGGATGATTCTTGTATTTGCTAAATTATACCTCTATTGAAATAAAATTCAATCTTTATTAGATTCTCAAACCAATGTTTGTTAAGCGTTGTGAGCTAATAAAAGTAATATTACGGGAGCGGGATCCACCGAATGGGAGGAAATGAAAGCGACGAGAGAATGAAATTGGAAAACTTGTTACAAAATTACTTAAGATGAAAAAGAAAATAAATAAGGCTAGGGACGGTACGGATACAGCGAAGCTATACTAAACATCTTTTTATCTTTTTTACCTGCCCATTATATTTGTATCTTAGACAAATTTATTACTTACACGACTTACAGACTTGATTATAAAAAAATAAAATAAAAATATTGCAAGATGAAAACACTTTAAAACCATTTAAAATATACACACAAATTTTATTTAATGACTATTACAAATCGAATTCCAATAATTTAAAATATTCTTAACATACCTTTTACTCCAGTTTCCGATCTCAGCGTAGCGTCGGCCGTTAGAGCATCCGCTCCTTCTCACTTCATTTCCTTTGAGCGTTTGCACTGAGTTCCCGTTAGGTGTTAATATTCCGTTCGAGGCACTGTTATTGTTCCGTTCCCGGTTTCTCGGAAAAGTTCCTGTCCCGGAACGAAACGTCCCAAGCTTCGGCGCCGGTTCATCCAACGCATACTGTTGGAGCGGAAGAGTTACGTTTCCACTCCAACTCTTGCGATTAACTGAGAAAGTTTTAAACGTTCTGTTGCCATTCGTTGGTGATGGGGTCACCCCGCAGAAACTGCTCCTGTTGTGACTGTTCTTTATAAACGCACTGTTCTGCAATGCTATCTGCGGCTTGATGGGCACCAGTGGTGATGCCTGGTCAATAGACATCGTACTTTTTAATAAAAGTAGACGTTACCTACTTTCAACTATCTACATTTTTGTCTGTAAAGGAAGGAAATTGCTTGTATTAAAATCGGATATATCTGTGACCTTGATCTGATGTAATCACCAACAGAGTTGCTCAATTGTCTGCACAAAAAGTTTAAATATAAGACGTGTAAAAAACCCTACAGATAAAAAAAATCAATTCACAATGAACATAAAACACCGATTACGCTCAAATGCGCAACGTTCTGTCAACAAATTGTTCCTGATTGGCGGACCACAATGAACAAGGTTTAATAAATAGTACAACGTTGAGTAACCAAGTTCAATGTAGGTTAATAGAAAATATTCGGCGTGAACGTCAAATTACAACAGTGCGTAAACGGTATTGTTTTAAAAATACGGATCTACAAATTGTGTTGTAACCCATTTATACATATTTTTGCACATATTATCCAAAGCAAAAACCCCTTACAAGCGATATGTCTTGAAGGATGTTTTATAATAGCCGGACGTAGTTATTGCAACGGACTGTTGCAAATCGTCAACGAGCAGCGTCACTAACTGCTAAACATACGGTTTAACTTCCTCTTATCTTAAGAAACCTCTATTCAATAGAGTGGCGGATACTACATAATAAACTACAGTGTAAAGTGGTCGCACAGTTGAATGGCCATTACGTGCATCAAGTATTTGACCTTGGCTGTGATTGTTGGTGTTTATTTATATTGTCATCTTGCGTTTACAAGGTTTTATACCCGAATGATGCAGAAGGAGGGTAATATTTTTCGTGCACATGTATGAATGTATTACATTGTGATCTCCTGTAACTTAAATTCCTTAACCGATGTGGAAGTATAAGTGAAAGTGTAATTAGTATTAATCTCCAGAGTGTCATAACTATGCGGCGTTAGCAAAAAATCAATATGGTGGACGTAAACGTTGTGACCTCTTGTAACCTAAGCCATTTGACAGATTTTGTATTGCGAGGTGTTCATTTTAGGCAGTCGGTCGGTTTAGTTAAATTACTCAAGTGTAAAATATATAAGAGAATACAAAGTGAAATAAATCAGATTATCTATAGTTGTAATAATTAAATCGAATTTTTAAGAAGAATTCGAAATAATTAAGAAGATAATTAACAAAAATCTAGTATAAAATTAAAAATTTTTATCATTGAAGCTTTAATAATCATCAAGCTAGACGTAATTGGAACTTATCGGTTTCTACTGATGCTATAATAATTTCCTATCATTATAACATCGCGGTTAACAAAACATCTGTTATTATTACTTAGTCATCATTACAGTTCATTTGCGCCTTCTGTTCAGTTGACCTACATTATACTATGACTTTCACGTTCGGTGTATTTTCTTAGCGTTTTATTAGGGTACCGTATGAAAAGTGTATCAAGGGGACCCTATAATCTTATGTTGTCTGTCCGTCCGTTTAATCTATCTTTAAAAGGGTGTATTTTAAGAACCTAAATAAGTAGCAAATTAATTTTTTATAGAATGTATTATTATCTCGATTGTACAAGTAAAAACGAAACGACATATATATTAAATTAATAAGAGTCTATATAAGAAACGTTTTTTTATCATCATCAAATATTATACATACAAGCAACTTGATATAATGACATTTTAAACTCTAAAGCAAAATTTTTATATAATAAAAAACGGCCAAGCGTGAGTTGGAAGTTGGACGGAACCATCTGCGCGGGAGTCTGACTCGCAGTTTATTTGTGTCTTATATGGTCACGAAATATCAACAAGCTCTGCCTGACCCAGTGCTGTCCGGACATGAACGATTTGTGTACGACTGACCAGTCACTCGTAACCGTCTTCGCATTATGTAAGTATTGCGTCATTTGACTAGTTGCATAATATCTCATTTAATCACCTGTCAATTTCAAAGTTATTGCACTTTTAGGTTTGTTTGCTTAAATATCGTCCATACAGTTGACATTTAAGTTAAATAAATTGAATTCGTTATGTAAACACTGATAAACAATACTGTGTCAAGTCTCGGGGACTTCATTTTGAGAAAATGGCGTCTAAAGATGTCAAAACTGTTCTTAATAATATTTTTTAAAGATGAATTTACCCATCTTTTCTTTTCTATTTTGATAAAATGTAAAGTGAATTAAAAAAGGCTAGTATAATAAAAAGCTTTTCAAATGTATGAGATTATTGTATAAATTGAATAATATGGAACGTACTTGAAATTGTAAACATTAAATTAAGAACTTTTTTACCGAACTTATTTAGTTTAGATGACAAATTTATTTAATAATGTCAAATACACCTATTTACGATATACGCATTATCAAAATTCATGTATATCTTAAAATTAACTTGACGTGGGTTGACACATTGTTGCTTATCAGCATCCATACATGGTGTTAATATTATGTTCCGTTAAAATTTTAATCTGACTTTCAAATCTACATAGAGCATTACCAAATACTTTCGTAAGCAATATAATTTCTCCCGTCTATGTCTAAAAACCCATAGACTCCTCTCATCTGCATGAACAATTTCTTCAAGTAGCATGTTTTAAGCGGACTTGAATATTCTATGGATGGAAGGGTGCAGTATCTTAACCGCAGTCTGAAGCTGCGAATAATAACTAGATCTTTTATGTTTTTAATATTCATATTTTCATATAATATTAAGATTTAATTTTAATTTCATATAAAGTAGGTAAAAATTTGTTTCTGGTTGTTACATTTTTCTTATATGTTATAAAAAAATTAAGTTCGTCTGTTTAAATAAACATTTAACAACTCTTTAACAACAAAACTGCTTTTAAATTTAAAATTCAAAGGTGTATAAAGCCAAATGCAAAAAATGCGCTCGCAACCATCTGCCGATCGATTTATGCAAGCAGGTGCCTCGATTCCATTTTTTTTTCATCCCAATAAAAACCCCGCAGGTATCAATTAGAACATCGTATTGTTAAAAAGTTGAAAAAACTCTGTATAATATTTTTTTAGCTTATCAAATAATTTTATTATTTGTTAGTCTGTTTAAATAATTCATAAGTTCAGGTATAACAAATAATAATGACCTATTCTTTTGTAATAACTTGGTTTCTTTATGTGTTGTCGACGAGGTCAGTAGACCCATAATCTAAAATCCATATTAAAATATAAGTGTCACAAACAAATATCAAAACCTAAAGGCATACATAATTATAATTTTTGTTTGTTAATAATTTATATTAAATGTATGTATAATTTTTAAATAAAAGAACATATTTAATTTCAATATTTTGTATCATATTTTTGATCTTAACTATTTTTTACTATTGTCAATGAACGTGACTAATACAATAATAGAAAGCCGTACTAATTAACGTAACAAAAATACGCACATTTAATAAATCTACAAAATACATATATTTACGTCATTTTAAATATCGTTAAACATTAATAGGTAAATTACGTAGTATTTGGAATTGCGTTATTAATTTAGCAAATGACCTATAGATAACTATAAACAGCTCTCGCAACTAGTAAGCACTAGCAAAATTAATATAATTTAAAAAAACTTAAAATCAGCATAAATTAATAACATAAAACGTGCCAAATAAACTCACTAGTGCTGCAATAAATGTACCCAATTCTCGATAGCTTTTTTTCGACCTGAACAACGCTAACAAATCAAATTAATCGCCGGACTAATTCAATATTCAGCACAAATAATCCGCTTGTAAAACTGCACGATTCTGACAACTATATGGAACTAGAAAAAACCACTTTACCTAAGTGTAGAATATCAAATAAGGGAGCTGAAGAACCGATATGTATTCAAGACGCGGCGGAGGCAGGAAGGCAAAAGCCACAATGTGTCTCGGAACATCCGACTCCTTCAATATTTCTATTATTGATACCGGTTACATCGTAAACTAAGTTTATTGGGCCATTGACAAGAAAAATAGACCTAATAGCAGAATCTTAAATATCTCAAGACAGACCATTGATAAAGATATCTAAATCGCTTATAATTTAAACTTGTATTGCATCTTTAGATCAGTCAGTGTAAGTAAATAACTACACAGTAGCGGTAGATATGAAGTAGTAATTAACGTACGTGCATGGGAATAACGCAGATATTCATAGACGAGTAACGGAATTTAATCAATTTAACTCTTCGAGTTAGTTACGTAATTGGCAGCGGGATGCGGGCGACATGAACGATGGCTGAGATTGATGATGTTGCAAATAGATGCAGATGACTGACGGTAATGATCAATAGTTCTCATAAAGTAAATACATTTATATTGACATAACACTATTAAACAAATTAATTTAAATTTGAACTTATTTCACCAATTTAGTCACTTAAATAATCAGGTTTTATGTCTAAGTTACTCTTATACAAAATTATGCAAATGAAAGCGTTTGCATAATCAACGTAATCTCGACAACTTTCATTGATCGCAAATTGTCGATCAGTGAATTGCTAAAGATGTGTTATAAAAAGTGTAATGTAACTTTAAGATAAAGTGAAACGATGCATTCGTTTATTATGCGCTTAATCGAGTTAATATAACCGTCATTAATCATTCGTATAAAAAGGAGGTATTCGTTCAAAGAAAGATTATAGAAAATTGTACTTAGCAATTAGATGATATTGGTACTAATGTTTTTAAATTGACTTATTTAATTGCTGAACACAATTACATAAATATACATGGATAATGTAATGAATCGAAATATATTTATTATTATTAAATATTAATATTAAATTTTTTCAATCAATAATATAATGTTATGAAACATTTATAAAGAAATCAAAATTAGCCAAATTTATTTTAGATTAATTTCAATTGAAAGTGCATATTACCTTTCTGGTGATTTTATAAGTTACAAATTCATCTTTTATACCAAAAAATTCTTCTACGTAATTCATCAAACCCCCTTGTGTTGAGGGGTAATTCATTAGATTCAACTTAACCTAGTTTAGGGCTTGATCAGCGATTTAAAAAGATAAGCGGGAAAAATCTCTGATACGGGAAAGGTTTTATTTTTAAATCTTTGTTACCTTTTAACTAAAAATGTGACCTTTGTTCTTCAAGGAATAGAAATTATATGTGATCGATTAAATTGTAGTCGACAAATTTTATTATCAAAGTAGTAAAATTTACAATTAGACTTTTTTGAAAAGTAAATTTTTTTAATACAAAAATTTAAATTTTTGGGAAATCGCACTTGGGACCGTACATTTGGGACTTATTTTGATATCACAAGATATTGGTACAACAGTTACTTTTTTCAATTCATCACAGATTATTAACCACAGAATTATGAAACTAGACTAGACTCGTTTTAAAGACATTTTCATGTGATATGTCTGTAAGTCACTAGGAAGTAAAAAGAAAAAAGGCACCGCCATAATTTAAACCGTCCATTAATATAACAGAAGACCAAAGATGGATAATTAAATGCAATAGTCGTTCTCAGAATTTGGACACATCGAGTCTCGGGTGTAGGCTATGAAGTCGACCGCTATACGCAATATAAGGAGCTGGTTAGAACAATGGGCCCCGTTGTATTTTCCGGGCCGGCCGTAACAGTGCACATTAGCGAATGTTCCGCCACATACGCAAAAGCAATTAAAAAGCCATGAACACAACGCTGAGGCAGACACGAATCGCAATTAGGCAGAGTTTACAACGCTAATTGTTTGATATTTTCATTTCAAAAGACTCACTGCAGACGCTGAAAGAATAAGTGTTCGAGTAAACAATATAATTGGTATTCGAGTGGAAAGCACGACTGTCGATTACAAAGTCATGGCATTTCGTAACCACAATCAGATACATTCCATCGCGGCACGGAGCAACGCCCTTCGGGATAGACCTGTGCCGTTTAACGATTATAGTAAAGATCGAACTATAAGTAGGTGTAAATGGTTATGTTATAAAAAACTTGTATCTCCAAAAACGAGCCTATGTACATTTCGCAAAAAAGTGGAACTCGTATCAAAACCACGTCGAAAACTATTTCATGATTCATACCCAATAGCCATCGGTTAAAGTTCTATTATATGAGATAATTTATATATAGCACAGGATAACTTCGATACGATCTAAAGACAGGTTTTATAGAGTGAAGAATAATTGTAAGAGCTAAGGCATTAATATCACCGGAACCTGTTGCAAAACTAATAACACGTGCAAAAAGTAGGACGCTTGCGCAATACTAGTAACTAGCAAGGTATCGAAGATTGTTGCCCTCACTAGTTAATGCAACTCAAATAACTATCTTGTGCGCCTCTCTCTAACGGTATAAGCATTCTCAGCCCGCATTGTTTTTGCCAATATCTATTAGGAAGAATAACAATGGACTCGATTTCTTTATGACTTGAAGCTTGATACGGTCGACTACTACATACTGTAATAAAACATAGATATCCGTTGTTTACTAATACTTCTGATTAACTTAGGCTTATAGACATACTATTAGATATTTTTATAGCTTTATTAAGGATGGATGACTTAAGAATGTCCGTACTATTATTACAGATGTGGAGGATAGCTTGAGCCGCGATTGAGGACATCAGTTACCATAAAAATCAATTTCACTATTGTATATAGTCAAGTAATAATTAATATTTGAACATTTAATTTTTTAAGGACTCTGAATTTATTTTAAATTGCATGGGTAGTATCTTGGATGGTCTAAACAGTGTCACCTCTTAATGTGACGGGCAGATTATGCAAAAATCTTATTAATGTTATTTTTTCAGAATTCAAATACAAACATCAAGAAATAAAATGGTCAACGAAAACGTTGATAAGCATTTATGTAGAGGATTAAAGAGACATAGAATCCATACAAATGAAGTGGATTATAAATGACGTATTGTTAACACGATACGAGATGAAAAAGTATCGTGCAAATCCAAAACACGAAAGGGGAAGGCCAATGTCAACGACCCATACCCGTGGGTGCAACAATGGTTCAAAAAAAGGGGTCTTAGTGCCATTATGGAACCGAATTATCGCTTGAATGGTCAACTATTCTTTTTGATATGGTATTAAATAGATGTAGCGCGTGCCCCATTTGAAATATCCTAGCTAAACTAGTTTGATCAATAAAAATTTTTGGTACTACCAAAAGTTTGGTTGAAAAAAGCGAAGCCATTATATTAATTCGTTGCTATTGCTATATAAATATTCAACATCTAATGTGGAAGGCTGAATTCGTCAAATTGTTTTTTATTTGTTGTTTTTGTTGAATAAACGACCAATAATGACACTGTTTTTAGTTTTTTAATGAGTTTGTGATGTTGAATACATCATTATTGTCTGAATACAATAATCATTTCATTTTCTGCTGAAACAAAAGCAACTCATAGTTGACATCGTTATCAAGAGACAATTGAATATATTTTTACGATTTTGTATACACATAAAAACAATGAAAACTACTTGAAACGTCAACAATAAAATTGGAGCACATTTTTGTATAAGATATTGAAATGTCAAAAACATATCGGCAAAAATATAATATGGATTATATATACAAATACAATATACGGGAGATAAGTAAAAGGGACCAAAATATATGTCGTTTGCTACAAAATCAAATTTGTTACCAATTAAGCCTACCTCGATATTCTAAGGGTCGGTAAACCAGAGGCTGGGGACCAGGCGATCAATTTCAAAGCCCCTTCGCCTCATATTCAATCCCTTCTTTGTCTTTCGAATTTCATGTGAATAGTTTAAAAATAAAGTAGGCCTACCCCCGTCACTTGTTCAATGCAAAGTTATAGGGAATTTCGGAAGCCTAATTGGAATGAATTGTTTATATCCCATGTTCTATAACGACACGTGGAACTTAAATCCTATTTGATTGAATAGATAAATTATTTCAAATCACTTTAAACATGTTATGTTCTGCGTGAAACATATATTCCTGTAATTTAAGTAGATCGTTTGTAAATAGTGTAATGAAATATATCATATTGAGTAATTTGAAATACAATTAATTTCTTAATAACATAGGTGTTTTATGTGCAACATTGCAAACGCATGGCCAACTTTTTAATACTGATAAGGCTTATCGACTGATAAAGCAGCTGTGTTGATGATATCATAAAGGCCAACTCAAAAAGGTAACACACAAAACTATTTAATAATATAACATCATACAGCAAAAACATAAAAGAAAAAGAAATAATAATATAAATCTTACGTACTACTAAAACGGAGGTCGTTAAAGAAATCACTTGGCAAAACAAAAACACAATAGGGCAAAAAAAAAAACAACAAAGCACAAAAACAAAATCGAACTGTGCGGTAAAAATTTCAAATTTACCGGTGAACCCGCGAACTTTTAATCACATGCACAAATCGACGACTATATCAAATTTTCGTTGTGAAATTTGATATGTGTACTGTATCGCGTCTGCGGTATCGGTGCGGTTCACGAACGCGACGCGCGGCGCGGCGACCGGGCACCAACTGACGTTCACCCACCACTGGCCTGCTATCTCCATCCCACTCGAATACGCATGTCCGGAACTAGATCCCTTCATCGTTTCCATATTTATTTCTTTTTTATAACGCTTTTCAATCACTGTTAATAACGAGGTGAGTTACACAAGCTTGTAAAACAAATACGTGAGAATAGGGCATCCCTGCAAGGTCGAGCGTGATTACGCCATTAGCTATACCCTAACGGCCATTCTGGTTTTACACCTGTTACAGATACGATCAGAAAAAAGACTTCGACTCTTTTATAAGATTTCTTATTATTTTACGAAACGGTCATATATATAGAGACTAAGATTCTGTCTGCGTTTTTATTGGAATTTCATAACATCAAAAAATGTCTTCATAGTTGTTCATTTCATTATAAAAAAAAACATAAAATTTATAACGACTTCAACAAAGTATCGAGTTAAAAGGACACTTTTAACGTTTTTCTTCTAAATGTAATCATTTATTTTGTTTAAGAAGTGTTGTTTTGAAAAATCTTTATTTAGTAAACATTGTATGGGAATCATAATTCGTTTTTCAAGTTTTAATCATCGAAAAATTGGTGTATTAGTTGATTCATTTGGGAATAGGACACTTAATTTCTCTTTATATTTAAATATATAGTGTATTGTATAAACCTTGTACTTAAAATTTAACCCAAAGGTTATATATTTAAACGTACTAATAACATCTTTGTCTAATTTTACGGTTTTGCTCTTTTGCTGCAATAAAATTATCTACATCGATTTTAGTACCATTATGTTTACGTATGATCAACTTTGCAATGGATCTCTGACATTTAGCTATCTTAGAATAGTTTATTTTGCATATTTCTATCTCATATCTCACCTTTACTTTCGCTAGATAAGATTGAGGCATTGTCAACAGCACAATAGAGTTACGAAGACATTCGACTCACACTTTTGTATAAGCTATATTTAATGCGCTGACTTCGGACGATGTCTATTACTTACCAATGAAATCGTTAACCGGCTTAGTTAAAATATTTACTAGAAATACAATTGCGATATACATTACCTATGGTACAAATATGTAAACAATATTTTTTCCATTTATTTAGTTGTGTGCGTATAATACAAAAAATATATAATTAAAGTCACCAATATCCGATATATTACCAGGCGATATATAGCAATCAAATAGATATTTTATAATAAATAATTAATAAACTAATAATAAAACACAAGAAAACTATTAATATAATATTTCAGACCTTCTAAATGTTTCACTCTAAAGTAAAGTAAAATGGTCATTCGCATATATTTTCAACCAAACATAATTATTCATAACACAATATAACCGTTTTCCAAAAGATATGAGAGATAATTTTGAAGTCCTAACTGCGACTTGACTGTATCTTCCAGGAAATTTAAATTTCCTTATTGTAACGAGTTACTCACCGTTTACAAGTAAAAGAGTAATGTGATAACGCGTAAAACGTGTTACGAAGTTCATTTCAAATATTACGAAGAAAAAATATATAAATGTGACTGTTTTGTTACAAATACTAACTGTGCCTTACGGTTTTACTAATTTTAATTTCAGTAATTTTTCATAGTTTAAAAGATTATTAATTGGTATGGTCTGCTCCTAAAGTATAAAAAGTAAAGTAACAGCCTGTAAATGTTCCACTGCTGGGCAAAGGCCTCCTCTCCTATTAAGGAGGAGGTTCCTATAAACTCGTAGCTTAATTAATTATAGATTGTACTTTATGTAAACAGCAAACAACTGATGAACAACATAAGACCAACGAGTAAAGCGATCACCACTGCTCATTAACATTTACAGCACCAGAATAACCAGAAACGCATTGCCGGCTTTAAAGAGAAAAAAGGTTGAAGTGGATTAGGAAGTAAGGGAAGGGATGGGAAGAAGGGGGCTTCCGACTCTCTTATTCACCGTACGAAACGCCGCTATACTACTTTATGCCATATTACCCTTAATAATATAGCTGTCCAAAGCAAAAATAAGTCTTCTAATCGGACTGGTAATTCCGAGATTAGCGCGGTCACAAACAAGCTCCTTGACTATATAAAGTATAGTAAAGACGTATCAAAGCACTTACACAAAATTATAGAAGTGAAAGTGAGTTTGTTTATTTGTCGTGACTTCTAATCGCAATGTGTTAAATGATTGTTTCGTTTGGGACGCAATTAGATTTAAAACCACTTTTATATCTATAAATATATATAAAAATCCTACAATTTTTCAAGCATTTTCCTTTCTACAAAGTTGTCTTAACAATTATAAACACACAAAAAAATTATTAGCCAAATAAATGCTGCCGTTCTGAAGTGATATGATCACATTTATACAATCGATTTTTATTTATAAAAGAAGAAGATTAAAAAATAAATGGAATTATCCTGTGTGTGTGTGTGTCGTAGCTAGGGAGCTAGGTCAAATTAATTATGAAAATAATACGCCATACATAACGAAGCCTACTTTGTTATGTTCGTTTTGTTTTCAATTACGTCTATCTTTTTAAAGCAGTCTAAAATCATAGAATATTTTTCATGACTACGGAATATAGAGCCCCAGGGACAAATAAAATGTCAACGGAAACAAAGCGCATAGCGAGTTCATAATTAAAAAGATTTCGTCTACCACCAACACAGACAAACATTGAGCGTGTATTGCCATTTTGTATTATTTAATTGAAATCTGAATAAACTTGCGACGGATTTCTAATATGAAGGTATTAAATTCGACAAAATGTTTTTGTTTCGAAATAATAGCCATTTATGAACTGATTTTAAACTTTGTTTTGCTCTTTATAGATTACAACTCAAGGGTTCACACGTTCTGTTTCCAGAACCGATTGAAACCATTAGATACATTGTAATCTTATATTTAAAAAGTAATATTTGTCAGTGTGTTCGTATCTTATGCGCTGCCATACAGTTCTTTCGATTGCGAGAAAAATTTATCAACTTATTGTTTACACTTTCTCGCAAGTGTAAAGTTATATGCATAGGTGGTATGTGGCATAACGACAAATGATTTCTACATTCACGGGCGCGAAACCGCGGGGAAGAGCTTATTAGTTAATTTTGGAACATAAATTTCTTTAAAATTGAAACTATTCTATTCTGTTATTTTAGTTTAGGTAAAAAGTCTCTGTAATAAGGATATGGTGCTCAATCTTTTATTTTTCTTTATTAAACAGATATAAAAAATTTTAAACTATAAAATTATTAATGTTATAATTTAAAAAGTAAGTATGAAAATAAAAGCATAATTTAGTAATTACTTTTAACGACACCTAAATGTTCTTGAATCGTAATAATTAGTACACAGCAGAATATTCTACAGTACTAAGTAGGTTAAAAGCACCTATGTTATTATAATCGATGAAGGAAATTTTTTTGATCGTTATGTCATAATTTCTTTTTATCATCAATATGTATAAAACATCACAAGAGATAACTTTCTCATAATATACATTTCAAGTTAATTCATCCTTATATAGTTATAATCTGTCATTCACATTGTGTAAACAATGTATTCTTAGATTTTTAATTAAAATACCGACACATCACTCTGCGGCATAGATATTAAACAAAGGAGACTTTGAAGTTTGATCACGATTAAGCTGACATTGAAGGTATTATCTAAATATACCATTGGCATTGTTCATGCGTTTTTGTTAAGAATTCTTATGCATAAAAAAAATTATATAGCATGCTAAAATGCCATGGGCTTTATGTGGAACTAAATAGAATTATTTAATAAATATTTAAATATTTTATACGGAGTTTATTGTTTAAATAAATATGAAGTTAAACACTTAAGTAAAGGAAAATAATTTTAAACCGTATAACTTGTAGCTGGGAAACATTATACTATTTTTTTATGAACGGAGAAACGTATTGCAGAATGATTTATTAAGTTATTTACATTGTTATTGGAAATTACGAACATTCTAAGTTACACAATGATCCATCCACACGTCAAACTCATAACTAACTCTTTAAAAGGGGTTAAGAATATAAAATTTCGATTTTATTTGTATGAAACTTTAGAAAATCGTAATCATACTTTAATATTCAAATACAAATACGTATATAATCATAAAGGCTTCCCGCGTAGTAAAATTGCTCGTGTTTGCATTGGCTCGATAAACAGCGGGGTAAAGAGTGGAAACGTTATTACAACTCAGACCTCTCTACCAAATATTACAAATACATATCATATTTCCAATACAATGACTCTTTATATCCATAACAAAAAATGCGAGTCTTGTAAAAGAAGCAATACACAGCAATATAATGAAATGATACAATTAATTGGAAATTGTTTACATATTGGTAACAAATTAGGAGTTTCGATTAAGCTGGTTAAAACCATAATAATTTGGATATAACAGTATATCCCAAAATCAACAGGATAAAAATTTTTATAAGATTTTAGTTAATATAACATTGTACACGCATGTTAACATAAAGACAGTAGAGTATGTACATAAATATTCCACTGTTGGGCAAAAGACTACTGACGCATACGAGAAGGAGTTGAGAGCTTAATCTACAATACTCTACAGCGAATTAACGAAAGAACTACGCCTAAATATCTATATAAATGAGCTTAATATTTACAATCACCGTTATATACTAATTAGAAAATAAAATTGTAAAATTTTTAACCAGAACGCTCGTTTCCGCGTTTTATACTTTTGTTTTACGACCACCAATTTTTTTTTATCTTTGAATTGCTACGGCAATTTCCTTAGTTGTATGTCGCTGGGAAATTATCATAAACTGCCCCCATTACGCCATAAAGCGATAAATATGTTGTAAAATCATAAACGGGGGCAGCGAGCCATCTCATAAATTGTACAGAATTGGCCCACTTTGCAACAACTATCATTCCACTGTTATAAAAAGAGCAGTTTATTTTATTTAACGGAAAAAATGCTTTTCGTAATTTCATGGCCATAAATGTCTTAGGCCGGCCTTTTCACATTGCACGGCTCAACATAGCGTAGCAAAATTTTATTGTATCGCCTTGAGTAAGTGCAAATAGCAACGACTGTAACTTTTACATTTAGGGGTGACAAAATAAATGGTTAAGCGTTTGAAATAAATATTAGTTTAATCATTTATATTGTTACGAAAATTATAATAACATTTAACTTTTTCGACCTATTAAAACTTTCTATCGTTTAAATTATAACACAACGTAAATCAAAATTAGCATTCATGATCTTTTAGAAACAGGATCTTAATTGAATCGTTGATAAAGCTAAGACCTGAAGCCGTAAAGTAATATAATATAATATTCACATGTACTTTTACTGATTCATAATGATTTTAATTAAAATTATGCGGTTTTTCACAGTCTTATAAAGTAACTAATAAAATAAATAGAGCCTTTACCCGTATCAAAATTGAAAGACAATTACTGTCATACTACAAAAGACAAAACCATGTTGAACGCGTGTCTAGCTAAACAGTTTTTAAAAATTATACATTGCTTAAAATATTATCTACATTGCCTAACGGCGAATAAACTCATAAAAAAACTTATTGATAAAATGTTATATGTTACATTTGACAGTAAACGTATGTATGTAAATCGATATAGATTAAGCATGTTTAACTCAAAACTGAGCTTAGACGCGGATTTGTAGTACGGATTTTTTAAAACACGCGTTTAACATCTGTTTTAATATTTTGTCGTAAGGCAGTTAGTTGTTTGTTTGAACGCGCTAGTTTTAAAAATAACATCTCAAATTGTATGTTTTTGTGTCGGATGGTTTATTGAATAGTATTGTAAATTACATAACATCAAATTACGACCTACCGATAAAGAGCAGGAACGTGAAGTTAACAAAACGGATACCTACCAGGTTTAACACAGGTAAAATAACGAGGCACAGCTAATATACCTACTTGTAATGAATTAAGTGTATTTCATTTTTAATTACCTTAAGTATAATTCGTTTTTAATCCACCGAAAATCAACATTAAAATGTTAGCAAATATGAAAACATCCCAAATGAATCTTAGTGGGTGTCCCACCGCGCTGAACTTTTTGGTGCCTACGTCTAATATTTGACTGAGTCGGGTGCTTTATTTGATAAACGCAAGGGTCCGGTTCATTCGAGGCTGTTTGTACGGTCAAGAATTTGTTCCGGTCAAAGGGTACGTTTGCTTGTGAATAAACAAGTAGCAACTAAGCTTATGTTAATTTTACCAATGTTAACAGAGAAGATATCATTTATTTAAGAGTATAGATGTCAATTAAAGAAAGGAAAAATGAAACTTGTATGATATATAATCAAGCAATATAATAATTTAATGATGAACTGTTTTACAAATTATAACGTAATTACAAGCACAGATAATATTTATTTTCATCGAAAAAAAAAAACAAAACTATTAAGTTTATTTTTGTACTTTATTGACTGATAAAATCAAAGAAAGAAAATAATTAATTTTCCAGCAATTAACATTTAATAACGATATTGATTAATGATTACAATTAAGCAAAGGGGAGAAAATTATTTTTAATTGCGGATTCCGCCCTCGTCTTCACGGTTGATAGGTCTTAAATGATAATAATTATATTAAAAGGTTTTGAGGGTACTGTAGAAAAATACATCAATATTATTATATTTGTATATATATTTCAAATTGATATTGCAATAATTATAAAGAATGGCATATACAAAATTTATCGATATAGAACATAATTGTAATAATGTATTAGTCTACTAGCTGGTTACTGCCTCGCTTCTATGAGTCGTAGCGTGATGTAATATAGCCTATAGCCCCCCTCCATAAATAAACTATCTAATACAAAAAAGTTTTTTCAATTCGAAAAAGTATTTCCTGAGATTAGCCCGTTCAAACAAACAAACAAGCTCTTTAGCTTTATAATATTAGTATAGATTTGTGTATTTAAAATATATAACGGTTTTAGTCTAGACTTGGGACATCGTGAATTTAATAGGAAACTTCATATTAAGTAAAAAGTACGTTCGAAGGAAATAATTCTTTTTATTCTTCAACTCATCGTTTAGTCTGTTTCTCGGAGTTTGTTTAGTTTTAACTAACAAGATAAAGCAGCCAGCCGAAAGAAAGTGACAATTAGCTATGCGCAGAGCTTGATTGTGCTAACGGCACCCGCGATAAATTGTGTTAGGACAACCGCAGACATAATACGGTCTCAGCTCTTCAACCACTCGCAACTTGTTGTGTATATCCTTTATTGCTAGAAATAATAATCCCTTGACGATAACACTGGTCATACAAAAATAATTTGGCAAAAAAAAACATTTATATTATTATAAATTAAGTCGTAACTAATGTAGTTATGAATGATCTTTTTTGGATAAAATTGCTAATAGTGCTAGTGTAAAATGATTTACTGTTTGAAATGATTGTATTACTTCTGAATAGTACATAAAAATAAGTGGCTAGTTTGAGCAGGCGGGACACCTGACGTCAATTAATCACCGATCTTGGACATTTTTACCACCAGAGAAGCCACAAATGCGTTGCCAGTTTAAAAAGAGATAAGATATAGGAGCATAGAATTTGCAGAGAGCCGGAAGCCAGACCATATAGAGTGAGGCTTCCAGCTCTCGCATTTACCTTAAACGAAGCTATATTAACTATTTCACGAAGATGCTCGACTGGGGCAGTACCTTACTTCCATAGAAATGTGAGAATTACTATCCCAGTCGATCGTATATGAGCTGTAGTCAGTAGACTACATCTAGGCTATATCTTTGACCTTTGTCCTTTCCTGTGGATTAACCGATTATGATAAATGTTAAGTCAAAAAATCGAAGTCAATTTTATTGACCAAGTGCATGAAATTCTAAAAGTCAGGTTTTTAATTTTTTAAAAACACTTATTTCGTGTGATATAATGGGTGTTATAATAAATACAAATTATAATTTTCATTAATAGAAGTCTTGAATGAAATTCTGTCTCGTCTACAGTCTGCTGCATTTAAAATACTCTGTCATTGTTAGAATAAAATACAATGACTGGAAGCTCCCACATTGTGTTGCGGTCTTTTCTCTAGACAGTTTTCCCTTTAATAGGTACACGGTTCGTGTCTCACTATGAAGTTTCTTTGTAAGCAAACAGGTACTTAAATGTAACAATAGACATAGCTATGTTTATAGTAGTCATTTGTAAGTACTTCGGACTTAAAACTGTTTATATTGATTTGATACATTTCATCACGTCTTACGTCACAAATGTTCGTATTTAACATTTATTAATTAACTTTATTTTTTTTAATTTCCTATCACTGAGATTATATTTTCGTTTCAAGTGATCGCTGCGACTGTCATTTAGCCGCTTTGCAGTGATCAATTACGGACCTCAAATGTTTAGTACAAACAATTTAGATTGCCTGAAACATACTTTTTAATAACAAACAAAAAATTATACGTTGTATTGTTGTATATGACAGCCTGCTGTCCTAGAAAAACAAAGCTCCAGTGACCGTTTACCTTAATTAATTTTAAAATTGCATAATTTTCTTATCTAGATTCTATCTATTACGAAGACATTTTTTACGCCGTTGTTTATTCCAGTACATTGAATACGGACAAAGCTTCAATGAAAACTTATGGTAGGGTTCATCTAAATTATTCACTGAGGCAATGGAACCTCCGAAATAGGGCTTTTGTTACCTGAGAGAAGAGAATTCATTATCAAAGCACTAGTTTCCATACACAGTTGAACTCCTTATAAATACACTGTAATAATTGCCTTAATACTATAAGTTTAAGAACTAAATTTGTATGATAGTATTAAAATATGGAACAACGTACGTTTCAAATATGGCAATCTTAAATAGACGTCTCATTTGCTTTTGTGCGTCTCTAGCGCTTCGTAATTATTATCATTAGGAACATTTAGAGAAATTATACAATTGAGATAAAAGATAGTATTGAATAAGATAATTCTAGTATTAACGTTTATATATATTAATATTAATAAACTAACTTATAGATTTCTAATTGTTCTATAGCTTATTTTTCAATATAATGCCACTGTACAAGAATCCATTCGAAGAGATTTCATACTTACAAAACGTGGATTATATCAACTTTTCGAAATTACCTGAAATATAAAAAACATCTTTTATTATTTTTTTATATTTTTAAATTTTCATAAATATAACATTATGAAACACTAACAGGCACCAAAAAACTTAATATTCTATAAAGATAATAGCCGCGCCTGATCATTGTTTATAGCAAGCAGTCGCAAAGCGAATATATTAGAAAACTATGGCTAGGCGTCTTTTGGGAACATAAACACTTCTAAACGTAATCAAATATTTTAACATAAGGAAACAGACGTACCAAATAGAAATAGTCTGTATTAAAATAATGTAAGACAAGAAATTGCCTGGCAAGCTAAATCCATTGCGACGTCCAACTATACGGGGATTTGTCGACTAGCACAACATGGTATTTTGTTAAAGTTTAACTTTTTTTAAGTACACTGCAGTCTTTTGGGAACTATACCCAGGCGCGAATCCAGAGGGAGTGATCCCAACAACTTCGTCTTCAGAAATTTTCAAATTATTTGAAATATAGTATTAAATATCTATAATATTTTACATTTTCTTGTTAGATTATGTTACGTAGAAAATAAAGAAAATAAATTTATATATATAATTTATAACAATTCATTAAGAACTTATTGTCTATAAGTCAGACATTTCTTTAAAAACTTTGTTGAGATTTAATTTTTTACTATAATAACAAAAACTTGTATTAAAAGAATTCCAAACCACCAAATTTTATACTAAAGAAAAATAGGTCTTGTTATAATTATGTTATAAAATTAACTTGTACGACCGGTTAAGATAAAGAAACCTCATCATAGAGAACTTTCCAGACATTTCTTAATCCATTTATCCGGCTAAAAACGTAGGCGTTTGAGAATAATCTTCGCGAAGTCATTAAAGTGTTTAATTAAAGCCGTCGTAGGCTGGTCACGGGTCAAGAGAATTTTGCAGACGGAAAAAATAATAATAGCAGCAGAGGGACTTTGGGGGAATTTTTATTTTCATTTCCTTGTCTTCCTTGCATCTTACGTTAGCAATTAACTATTGTAGATTCACTAAAGCTAGATTTAGCGGGAACAGTTGTTTAAACAAACAATTGAAAAACTGTTTAAATTTCAAAAAAATTAATATATATAACATAATAATTGAGGATGATTATTTAATATTCATGCGATTCTGATTTCGTTCATCCGATTACAATAAAACTTTTTCTAGTTATTGCTTGCAATTGTGCGATGATTATAAAGCAGCTTCCAGTAGACATGTATCGTATCGGCTTATCGGTAAATTAAGTTTTCGACGGTCTTTCGGCATAATAAAATCAACATTAACGCAACCTAAACCGCTAGCAAAAGTTAGTAGGCTATAAAACATCGAGCTATAAGCTATAATAACCCATGCGAGTGGAGCCGTAACCATAAACGTTACGGCACGGATGCGCACAACGCGAGTGAAACCACGGAATATGTACATGTATAGTTAATAAAGTCATTGGAATCGTTTCGTAAAACTTAATATTTTTGGCTTCTGATTAATTAATTCTGAAAAATCTTGTTAATTTAAATTCTTTGAAATATGTTATTATCGTTGTCTACATGTTTTAATAGTCACAAATATTTAAAATCTTCTCTTCCGCTTATCTATAATAATATAATAAAGCTAAAGGGTTTGTTTGTTTGAACGCGCTAATCTCAGGGACTACTGGTTCGAATTGAAAAATTATTTTTGCGTTAGATAGTTTAGTAATGGAGAATGGCTAAAAGCTATATTACATCACAGCTAGTTACAAAATAAATATGATAACTACTACCTTACGGTTAGGGTTCATTAAAACGATGTTATATAGCTTACCTATTGGAAATCTTATTATACCCAATTTTTTCATTTTTTCTCATAATTTTTCAAACATTTTCTTTGATATAAAAGTTGTCCTGACCCAATTGTCATTGTCTCTTATATACATTGGTCAATCAATTTATATTTTCATAATCAACCGTTAAAAATCGTACAAAGTATATATTTTAAAAAAGGTTTTTTAATCTCTCATATTGATGCCGAGACAAGTACACTCAATCAAACAAAGAAATTTTGGTTTTATAAAATTAATTGTAAATATAGAATTATTATTTAGTGGAAAAAGTATTGGTAAAATAGAATACATAAAAACGTAAAAGCGATTATTCTTCGGTCTTCTTCTTATCTACAAAGTATAAGTAAATGTCACTCCTGATAAAACGATCAGTATTTGTTTGACAGGGAGAGAGGGGTCTTTGAGGATCCTAATTGAAACAAATATTTGTGGAAGAGTGCATCGCCGCAGCGTCTTGGGGTTGAATGATAATCATTTCAATAGAATACTATAGGTATAAATAAGAAAGTATTGGGAATACACAATATGAGTTGACTATTTATTTGTATTAATAAGTTGTGTGAAATCTTTAAAAGGGTCGTCCTTTATTATGTTTACGTAATGGATTTCTCTTGATATTTTGCTATCTAATAGTTTTGTTATATTAATGTTAGTTTCTAGTAGTAGTATTATATCAAAAAGTTACAAACTTCTCGTGTTGTATTTTCATTCATTAATACCTTAAAACAAAATATTTTTAACTAAAAATGTGTGTACCGTATTTATTATAATTTTGAGCAACAAATTATTAAAATAAAAATAAATGATTTTAACCATAATTAAAATAAAAAAAAAATTAACGGCTTCTTATAAAAAAATTTAAATGACTTTTTGAAGAAGGTTCATAAAACAAGATTATTTAACATATTTTAATACGAGACTGAAAAATAAACGGTTGTTTTTTATTGTCCATCTTTTTTATCGCTGGGAAATGAATCCCGCCCGGTATAGGTCAGGTGAGTATATGCCTTTCCTGACTACTGACGTAGGTCTAAGACTACCCACAGCAACCCAGCTATGCCCGCATCACCCCAGGTTGGACGTCACGAGATCGTTTACGCATCCTACCCTGGCACCCTAGCGTTTGCTGAGAGAATGCTCTGGAGCATCAAGAGCGCTCTCCTGTCTGTCCATACACTACCGATGGAAGAATTGATCCCCACTCTATTTTCTTTATGCCGAAAAGAGAAGGCACGCAGAGCGCCGCCCCATTGCCTCGTTTGTGTCCTGTGGATCGGGTCAGTGAGGGCTTCCGCTTCTCGTTCCCTTTCCGCAGTCATCTTCAGCGACATAACAGAGCATCACTCACTACCGTGCTATTATAGTTATTAGTAGGTATAGATATTAATTTTTGTTTTTATTTATAGAAAAAAAATTCAAACCCATTTTTTAGCTATATCTAAATAGATATACATACACTTAATCACAAAGGCGCCTTCATTTCCAATCAACATTATGGCCATACTTAGCGACTCTCTGAGATAAATCACGACCCAGATTTAACCCAAATTGGTTTTGATTGAGTACAATCACCCGCTATTGAGGGAATGGATAAAAATCATCTCTAGATATTTCAGCCCGCTGATGCTTAAAATGAGATTAAAATTTCAAAAGTGCGCTTAGAATTTGCCTTTCATATTTTATACCAAAACCAATTGTATAAAATGTAGTCTTCAAATAAAGTCTTATACTACATACACATTTTACATCTACGTTACATTTAAAGACCGTTACTTGTTTGTGTATATAATTTCATAAGTAACATAGTTCACCACTCTTTACAGTAACAGTCTTTAAATATTTCATTCCTAGACAACTATATCTTCTTCTCTTAAAATAATGATATGACGTTAGGTGTACAATAATAAACATTTAGTTATATTATAATCATTGCAATAAATTTCGCAATAACATCCAACTTTACAATACAATATAAGAATTGAAATAGATGCCGTATTTTCCGAGTAAAGTAATAAGAGCGAACATGCAAAACGCTCCATAAATTTCTTGTTTATAATTGGCCAAACTTGGCCGTCTGAGAACACCTGACTTAACGAGCATGCGAAGTTTCTTTTACGTAGCCCGGAGCCTGATTCTGAGATTTCTATTTGATTTATTTTATTTGTTTTTTAAGATCTCGTCGTCTTTTCGAATATCTTATTATTGTTAAGTTTGGTTAGCTTGTTTATTATTACCTTTAAAAAAAACCGAATTCAAAAGCAAAATACTCGATTTCTTTTGTTTGGATATAAAAAGGAATTTTCAAAATCGGTTAAGAAATTACGGAGTTCTGAGGTAACAAACGTTTTGTGTATGTATGTATATGTATATATGGATATAGATGTGTTTATATATAATATATTAACTTTATGCGTTATGCATCTACTTAACGTTCTTTCTTGCACGTTTCAAGGTTGGCTGGAAAATAAAGCTGTATAGCGTTAAACTCGCCTTTTGCTCAATTATTTTTAATACTTTAGTAATAAAGTAAATAAATAAATAAACATTTATCACCGATCTTTTTGTGTTGGAGATTAAAATAGCTTAATCCCATCGAATATGTAATCTGTCATGTGTTGTTTTATAAATGTATGTATAGCTTTATTTTATACGTACCCCTAGAACGAGTTATGACAATTATCGATATCGTAATTTTCGATCGGTACTTTTTGACTAATTTTGCATACATCATTGTTGTAAAGCCTAGATGTAGTCCACTGACTACAGCTCATATACAGGCTAGGTCGGCCGAGACAATACCAAAACACAAAAAAGATCAGTGTGAAGTAGCTAATTTAGATGCGTTTTGTACGACGAGAGAGATCCACCATTCCTTTCGTTACTTTCTGTTCCCCTTTATACCTTTTTAAGTTATTAAGGCATTTGTGGCTCATTTGGTTCCGCAAAAGTTCATTAGCAGTGGTCATCACTTAAATCAGCTGTTCCGCCTACTCGTTTGCCAGCTATTTTTATATAAAAAATACATAGTTAATCTATGTATATATTGTATCGAAAATTCTACTACTGCTGGTTATAATGATCATCTAAACGATATCGAAATAACTTCACAAAAATGTACAGAATAGTCATATGAGTACTTACCGGACTTGGGCCTAATTGACGAGGCGTTCGTTATGAGCACGAGATGACAAGTGGCCGCTAATGAGTATTTAAGAATAAACGACACGCGTACAAATGTTAACTTGAGACGAGTCGAAAATATGGCTTTGAGACGTTGATTTCTTCCTTTCGTTAAGTTAATGACAAACGACAGAAAAATGTAATATTTACTGGTTTTGATTATGTGCTGATTTGTGTTGAAATTATTAAAGTTTAAAACTATTATAAAATTAAACAAAAATAAAACGTTTTGTTATGGCAAAAAATAATAAAAAAAATAGCAACCGACAATTTTAACCGATTTCAAAAAAGGAGACATGGAGTGTGTTCGAATTTTGTGTACGTATGCATATAAGTTTGTATGGTCGCGATTTTTTAAATAACTATTCATCAGATTTGGATGAAGTCTTCGCTATTTAAATGCATATTTATCAAAGACGATATTAGTATATTATATATATTTAGATCTGATGAATACCTTCAGAGATAGACAATGATATTCTACAATAATTAACAGTAAATCAATCCCCGTTTGGGATCGTATGTCTCTTATACAACAACAGTTATGTTTGAAATCGATTAAATGTTTTTAAAAAACAATTATTATTATAATAATCTATATATTATTTATATCTACAAAATAGCTGTAAAAGATTTTTAAGATAAGTTTTCTTTTTTTTTGGTTAAAACATTATTAATATAAATAAATATGTGTAAATCGTATACAAATATTACACACGCAACTTAAAATAACATTTACAATACGTCATAAACTTCATTCGTTATATCAGGAAATTGCTTGTAGAAGTCGAACTTAAGGCAAGACTGGTTCATTATTTATATTGTATTCATATCATTGCGTAACGTTTTGTGAAGTATTATAATGTAGTATATTAATAGTCATCGAATTAACATGTGTCATTGAAGGTCTCTCTAGACGAGGAATAATGCTCGGGGTAATTTTTTCTCCGTCAAAGTAAAGTTTAGTCATATAACGCACGAGAGGAATCAAAAGCGCCGCGTACCAAGTTTCCCCAACAAGGGTTTTATTTTGTGACGGTTCAGCGATTTAAGTCCTCTGTGGGCAAAAATGTTTTGTCTGCACAGGCCTTAAAAGGTACTCATTATAAGCATTGATTACTAACTAATGGCTTATCAATAAAAACAACAAACTCGGTTTGATAGAATATTAATCTGAAATTAGCATATTCAATTCAATATCGATAATAAATTAGGTTTAATTTGAGATCCGACCATCCGAGTAGGGTCTTGATGGTCCAGTGAATAAAACAGGTAGATTTCGACAAATATTTCTAAATTGTATTCAGATTTAACCAACTTCAATAAAGAAGGATGTTCTCAATTCGTCGGTTACATTTTTATGTATGTTCACTTCGTACTCGAAAAAGGGGTAACCGATTTTATCAATTCTTTATTTGTTTGAAGAAGAATATTCATCAAAATCAGTTCAGTAGTTAGGTTTTAAAATCAAAATAACTGGAATAAGTGTGTCATTTAAGTAAACTAAATTACGTATCTTGTTTTTGAAGTAGAACTGACATTTTTTATAAGCCTTGTAGGCATACTAAGACAAAGGATACAATAAAAAATAATAATAATGTACATAGGCGTATATCATTTAACCAGTAGCATGGCATTGCTATCTAGACCAGACCTACAGTTTATGTTTTTACTATGTAGGTAAGCTCGATTATGTTAGGTTTGCGTTCATAACATTTTCATTTTCCAGTCATACATAATTTTTTAAATTAATTTATGCACTAAACTATTGAAACGTATTACGCACACAAGTTCACATTCGTGTCCTAAGATCTTAGTGGAACAATTGTTAGTTTTACATTTCAACTCCCTCGTGTGTATACGCTAAAGTTAATTGTGATAGAGCTGTAGTGAAATTACAAGTATTCGAAACAATCCAATTATTCAAGCAATTAACTCCGAAGCCATCTCCGACAGGTGCCGGCCGTTCAGTGAGTTCCAACGCGCCGACTAACTGCGGATTCTAGCTAAACTATTTACAACCTGCCCTTAGATACTAGTTTGGTCAAATGCCAATTGTTCATACTTAGTAGACAACTGCATATTTTGTCTAAATATATCAATACCTCCCACGTAAGTTGTTGTAACCCCAAAATTACAATTTTACAGTAGAGCACTTTTAATCCGTTTTAATTTGAAAGTAACAACACTTGTAACTTGTAACTTTCCTTGAAAAAAAAAAGATTTTTGGTATTTTTTCACTTTGAATGCATTAAACAATGCAAATTCGTGTAGTATTCAGTAAAAACGCTATCGGCAATTTTGTGGCTTACAATTCCTTACGTGGGAGGTATCGATATGTATTATTAACTGCGTATTTGCTAAACGTGTTCGCTTTGCGTTTAAATTGTTTTCTCTTAAATTTCTAACAATAAGATAAATAATAGTAACTTCTCTAATTAAACTCAAGCATACATTTAAAACTGACGGTTGTTATGTACTTCATTACTTACACATACCTTAATCATTACGTCTAATTTTGTTTTACAAAATTAAAGTTTATAACATAAAGACAATGACTAACAGACATAAATAATTTTAATGTAGGTACATATATAGACTCGCACTGAACATATTATTTTAAATTACATTATGTTTTCCAAGGGAATAATTCAGACAATTAATTTAGAACATCTAAGTTCGGAAAGGCCCATGTCCAGCCGGTCCCTAAGCACTAACTTCTCGACACTCCATTAAACTATTTACGGCCTACTCGCTCGTGTTAGTTTTAGCAATATATACTAGCGTATAGACATAGGCGTGTTAGTACATAACATATTGTTTCGAAGGGCAAGCTAAAAGCTTACATTTCATCGTTCGAAATATTCAATCTATTAAAAGCATTACAAAAATTGAAATATCAAACTTACAAACCTAATACAAGTAGATGTATTCAGATGGGTCAGTTAAGAAAACTTTAAAATCATTATCATGATTGACGTTACAGAAATTAGTTAAAATAAACCATGTCACCGATTTTGAAAAGAAAAATTACATTCAAATATTTACAGTAAAAACTACACAGTTTCAGAATTTATCATATAACTATAGAAGTTTGTTGAAATATATACATACGCTACCATACCATTCATCCAAGAACGATAAAACTTATTCAACTTATTGTTTATACTTGAGAACAGGTTATAAGCAAAATACAATAAACTTTCAGTAGACAGGCTGCATGTATTAGAAAAATAAGTTTCAGACGGTCGCCCGAATAATAATATCTACATTAACGCGAGCGAAGCCGATCAAAACCTAGTAATTTATAAAATAAATTATATTTCATTATAGGTACATAAATTTATCTTAAACGTTTCGGATCTTTGATTTATATATCCATATATTATATCTTAATTTAGTTCATAATTATATCGAATAATGTTAATCGTTAGCTTTAATTACAAATGAGTAAGTGCAGATTAGTTGCTTTGTTTTTGTATACATAAATAATTGAATAAGTAAACTACATTAAGTACATAAAGGCGTTCCACAAACACGTAATATCTTATATTTTTATTACACAATAAATATTAATGAGAATAAAATGAAGATAAGGAAAGATAAAATTACAATTTCTAATATACTTGAATAATTTATTTTAGTCTGGCAAGAATAAATTATGCTCCATTAGTGAGGTAAGTGCTAATATTTCTATAAACTAGCGTATTTTAGTTTAATATGCATAGAGTATTTTAATTTAGACTGCATAATTAACTGCAGTCGAATGAACGGCTGAGTGGTGAATGCAGAGTGAAGCTAATATAGCACATAACACAACTGCATACTAAATCAGTTAAATTTATTTCATTTATTTAAAAAAATTCTGATAACTCGAAAACTTTTCATAGCGTTCATCAACTGAATATAATAACGGGTTTTGTATGTAATATAGTTGAAATAGCAGGGTTATTAAGTTAATCTATCCCTATCACAATGTACTGTAACACAGTTTTGACACTTGATTTCTGATTTCTGTACTAAGTCACTTCACTATCAAAATGTTGCACGATTTTATAGCGATAGTTTATAATAATTAGCGCCCAGTTCAATTCATTTGTTTATTTTAATGGTTTCTAAACAATTACAACAATATTTTATTTTAATTATTAACAATAAAAAAAACAAACCGACTTTGATACCGAAACAAGTAAACTAAAACGTAATAAAAAATAAATATTTTCTACTACATTTTGAAGTCGGTGCCAAGTAAAACATTCGAAGTCGGCGTCAAGTAAAACCTTTTAAATGTTATTTTCTGGTACCGACTTTAAAACATGGTAGAAAATATTTATTTTTTCAGCTCCACCTCATCAAATGTAGCTTTTCGTGAGCAATAGCACAAGTTACTGTCAAAAATGCCTTAATCGGTAAAGGTGTGCCTATAATATTTGAAGAGGTCTCTCGATTTCTCCAGGATCTCATCATCAGATCCTGACTATTAAACCATTAAAAAAAAATTGAAAATCGGTCCACAAGCGGCGGAACAATAGCACCTCGTCCTTTTTCGAAGTCGGTTAAAACTATGCAGAAATGTGAACATAATGCAATACAACCTTATTTTTATCGTTTAACATACCTATCTATCTTATTAGAAAACTTTAAAAACCTTCATATAAGAAGGATGATGAATATTGCTTAATTTTATTAATGGGCTCGTTTCAAAAAAACCAGTGCGATTATGTTGGTGCATGGCGGATGTAACTGCGAGTTCGTCTCCATAACGAATCGAAGTCTTTGCCCAAGGGACAATACCGGCTGTTAGGTTATACGAGTGCATTGAAACCTCAACGTCTTTACAACACGTCACATTCTTTTTTTCGATACGTATGTATATTTAAAAACATACTGCCCGACACTCCGTTCGCTTGGATTTTATATATATATATATTCTATTTCCTAACAAAAAACGTGTAAAAAAAATGACCTTTAAGTTGATCCGAAGGATTTTAACCGACTTCAAAATAAGAAAAGATTCTATTCCAGGAGTTTCACCTGTATCTATTTCTTCATGTTTGATTAATTTTTCTTTATACACGATTAATCGTTTTAACAATAAGCGTCAATTAATTTTCTAATAAATATGTTACAAAAGTTACTAATCTACAACAAGGATATAATTAGTTATTCAAGCTTCATCGATTGTCATATATTTCATCACGGTTTATTCCAGCGATCAGACCGCGTGGGTGCACTCACTTGCGCCATGTCCTGCCAGCTGTGCGTCTGAGCTACTGTTTATACCATTTACTGTATAAGCCGAGTTGGAAACAATACTAAGATATACACAATTAAAGTCTGTTTAAAGTTCACTAGTTACTTAAATTTTGTTAAGTCGAGTCAAATTTTAGGAGTCGTGTAGGTAACAAAATTATGACTTACGTTATAGGTGCTAAATATAAAGTTTAATTTAAAAATTAATAATACAAGTAACAATTTTTTAGGCAATAGAATTTTAAACGATACACTGAATAGGATTTACCTTTTACAATCAAGTAAAGAGTCCTTTAGGATTATCTAGAAAATAACAACGAGACTTGAAGGACAATAACTAGAAGTTACATAATATACGAAATCGCTACATTACGTAGTTAAATCGTTCTTTAAATTTTTAGCGAAACTATTCAAAATGGTTTCAGGGGCGATCAATCAGCAATCAATCGAATCAACCGGATATCAGTTATTTTTATTACATACGTACCTACCTCTTAAAATAATAAAAAAAAAACAAAACTGTTTAAAAAACACCCGACTTCAAAAGCAAAATATGTAATTTCATTTACTTGAATTAAATATGTACTTATTCAACTTACTTTGATTTTAAAACTAAACTACTAAATCGATTTCGATGAAAACTCTATGGTGTTCCCATCTAAAGGCAACCCTTTCAAACAAACAAGAATTAACTTAAGCAGTCAAGCCGTTTTTAAGTAATCGATGAACATACATAAAAAACAACAAATTGAGAACGTCCTTTTGGAACTCGGTTAAACGAAAACAAATATCTAATAAACTTAATTTACAATATCAATATGTATAGGGGTCACAAATTCGTATAAAGGGCAGAATGCACGTGCAACAACAGCATTGCCAGCCGCGTAAACGTACGGAATTCTTCTCTTTAATATAAATTCCTATCATTCGCCACATACTACGGTGCATATACAGTGAATTTGGTTACATTGTACGCGAGATGAAAACCGTAATGTATATAAATAATGCATCCTGCATAGTTTCAGTTCAGGTTCATGATAAATATTTGTCACTGGTGTACCGTAACTATCTCATGGATGCTGGAGTGGAATATTAAGTGCAGTTTTGTATGTAATAAAATATATAGACTTAGAAACAAGGAATCTTACTTATTTTACGAAAATATTTATAAACATGAAATTTGTTTTAACGGTTCTGTGAGTGTTAACGGATGAATACAATTTTATAATTTAGATACCTATTTATAATGTATGCATTGATCCTATTTATACATTAATTAATTCTTTAATCTAGAATATAAACCCGTTTAATATACTAAAACAAGATTAATAACGCAATTTCTTACAAAATATATACAATAAAACTTTATATTCTTAAATATCCATTAAATATAAATAAGTATGAAAATATGTCAGTATAAAGATAATTAAATAAAATTTCCCTAAATGTTAAGCGTGGCAACATTTTTATTTTAGCTGATAACTGTAATCGAGATCGGCTAAATGATTATAAAGTTCATGAAACAAACCATTTAAGGATATTTATTGGCATTAAATAACGACTGACCTAAAATTCGTGTATATTTAACACGAAATTTAATCCGCATAAATATCCACAGTTTCGTCAGATTTTTATAAATCTTACAAATTGTAAATTTAAAAATAATTCTTGCTTCATGAATGTGTCTTAATATTTGTAAGACTAGCTTCTACCACCGGCTTCGCCCAATGCTGTTTGTCCGTTGTAAAAAGATCTCTCAAATTACAAAATAAATAAAAAATATAATCTTTTGAGTTTATGAAAGTTTAAAACCGCTGTGTCACCTTAGTGGTAGATTTTGTTTGAGAAAGTATGCTTTGCCACTAATTAATTAATTTAAAACATTCAAGAATATTATTATACAACATACAAGCAGACCGTCATATGAACTTTCAATTTCCGTTTTATCCCCTTAGGGGTCGAATTTTACAAAATCCCGTATTAATCAGCACCTACGTCCTAAAAAAAACAAAATTTTAAACTAACTTGAGTGAGTAACCTTTCGCGTTTAACTTACACATATATATTGATACAGGTATCAATGATATAAAATATTAAAATATCTTATTAATACGACATTACTCCAGGATCAATCTAAATCTTTTTATTTAATTAAGTATCAAACAAAAGTTTCTTTAATATGTGTTATAATAAACTTTGCTCATATTATCAAAGTTGCGTGACTCGGTGGAATACACGTTTGTTGATGGTTCTTATTGGCATACACATAAGGATTATTATACATTACGTTGTTTAATATATGTGGAAACTTAGGCAGTTTAGCTGGATTAATATTTGTTGTAAGTTACTGTTTACACTTTCCTACAAATAGCATTTCGTTTTGGTGCCTGAATAGATTGTATAGGATCAGTTTCGCAATTTATTTGTTTAAAGACATGCTTTATTTATATCCCCTAATTATTTTAACTCTACCATCTAGTATTCTAAGTGAGAAAATATAATAATGTATATAAAACAAAATATTACAATATTGATAAAAAGAAAACATTTTTTTTTTATGTAATACAAACAACTGAAAAAGTTCATCTAAACGCATTTCATTTTGTTATTACAACTGGTGGCTATGAAAGGTTCATCACCACACATTGGGTTTGAAAAGTAATAATTATGTAATTAGCCGTGGACTGTATTTTTTGTTGGGCGAAAGAACAATAATTTTTAAATATGGTAGACCCCTGCAATAACTTAAAAAGGAATATTTTTGGAATTGCCAGCTAAACATAAAAAAACTCTAAAAAGCATCATCTAAAACGCTGTCTAGAAATAAATATACCAACAATTTTGAAACTTTTCATCATTGAAAAATGTTTTTAATTTCATTAATTTATTGTCATCTGCAACTTTCTTGATAACTAGCTTGAATTATAATTTCGATCTGAGTTTTGAAACAAAGCGGTCCTTACCCCGTAAAAACGGTTTAAACGTATAGTTTCAGAAAGTTTTAATGGAGTGCGGACAGAACTTGCGCTATATAAACACCGCACTGACCGAGGGTGCTTCACGAAATGGATGTTAAAGTAATAATCATTAAATAATGGGAATACTTATATGTATCATTAAGAAAAATGGTCATATCTGTTGCGTCTAAACAGCAAAAGTTAAATGTGTACGCCATTTTTACGACGCATATTTTAATAAGAGATATGTAGGTATAATTTGGAGTAAGGTAATGTAATCATGCTGCTTACACTGGTTGCACTATTTTAACGAACTAGGCAACTGCCTGCAGCGTTATTTCGGCATTTCAAAAAGGCAAACTAGATAAGCTGTTACAATTAAAATTAAAAAAAATATTCAACAATTTAGTACTCAGGATGTCAACTTAACTTGGGCTGGATATTTTTGGTGTAACTCTCACGAATTTAGTATTAGGAGTTATTCTGTAAATCCCTTGTTTCTAAATTACTTCTGCTTATTCCTTGGTATAGAGGGCTCTTTACTACAACACAGTTTTACTTATTTTTACGATTTGCGCTTATAATGACTAATGAGTTAATGTAGAATTCTAGATTACTCTACCCTAAATTCTATATTTAATGAAATCACTTTTAAACTCATTCTTTTATCTTGTAACCCATATAAAAAATAAAGCTTAATATGAAAATAAAATACACATATAAAGACGAAAAATTTATGTCGCATTTCGATTGTGTTGACAAGATAAAAAAGGTATCAATATGTTAACATATTATTTAAGGACATATTAAGTAATAATAAAGACATACCGCTGCTTTTCAAGAATATCGATGCAACTAAAAGTAATGAATTTTAGGGAATGGGGTTTTAAACTTCTTCATTAATGTGTAGCTGCAAAATTTAAACGATGCCTTGATGTTATAAATTTATTGATTTAAAGAAAATTCATCATCACAACTCTTCTCATGACAATACAACAAAGATTTATGGTCATTGACTTACTTAGTACTATTTGTTAGAATTTTGAGTTACTACGATATCCTTGTAAACCAGCGATATGCTGTTGCGTATGTCATTGCAGTAAGATTTTAAAATAACATTTATCGAAAACGAAGTCTTTACTAGTGTTTCAGCGTTCAAAATTCAAACGGACTTATCGCGCAGTTTCTCATACAATGCCTACTTAATAATGCTTATCTAAAAACTTCCTTGTTAACCTTATAGGATAGTTAACACAAGAGGTTAGCTGTATAGGAAGTCAAGTTGTAAATGGAACGTGTATGAAAGCTTCCAATTCAATCGAACATTAACCATAAGCAACCATGTTAAAAATGTCAAAAATAAATCGTATAAAATCTAACTAACTATTTTAAAGTACACACTATATATACTATTTATCGGCGAATGATAATAATCAAAATTAATCGTAATATCTCATGTATTTTGCTATTATGCAATGATGTAGAAGAATTTCGAGATTTTTTAATATTAATATTAGTGTGATTAACTTTCATTCATTCTTTTTTATTACAATTAGCTTATCCTTGCGTCAAGAGTATCTCCATACGAAAACAATTAAAAATCCCGTTTCATACCCTTATGTAGTGAATTTTGATAAATCTTTTCTTAGCGTATGGATACGTCATAATATCTGTGTTGATACACAGATATTATGACGCAATGTGCTTGACTTGAAATGTTGCTTGAGTGATTTTAACGAGGTGTTGATATATTATTATTACATTTATCTTTTTGTTACAATTGTTATATATATACACCCATTACCCCTTAATCATTGTTCATGATATCCTTCGCAAAATGGTTCCCTGGTAGAGAACGCTGTTAAGCAATAAGGTCGCCAATTGTAGATGCAAAACTATATTATATTATTGTTTGTATTCTTGCTGTACAATAAAGTATTCTTTCTTTCTTCTCTTTCTATATCAGTCACTCAGTAACATTGCCCTTTATATACAAAAGATAATAAAAATATAGGTAGCCGTGTAAAAGAAAAATAAATAATATAGAACAAGTAATAGAAAATAATAATATCAAAGCTTATCAGTACAAGGTCGTCGTAGATTGCTGTTGTCCCTATCATAGCACTATCAATTACAATAGTGTGGTACAGTACAAAGTTTATTGACCGACAACAGTACGAATTAAGTAATATAACTAAATGACGGAATTAAAACAATTTCTGCTTGCAATTTCTCACAAAAGATGGAATAGGATCACTTTTAGTTTGTTTAAAAACATGATATATACAAGTTACGGTATCAAAAACACAGAATTAAGATGTTACAAAAATCAACAAAAGCGTTACTGACAGAATGAAAGACAGACAAGAGCATACAAAAATTTTAAAAACTAACTTAACTCATATTAACACTCTCTGGTCGATTTTTTTTTTATATTTCTCTTGTATAGACAACTCTTTTGTCGTTTTATTATTTACATCTATAGATTTTATGCTTTATAATAAATATATGTATAATAAGACTAGCTTCCGCTCCCGAATTCGCCCGCGTGGTAAGTTGATAAAATGTGTATTACTCGTTCTATAATATTTATTAGTTTTTCTTTACACGCATACATTTTTATTATCTGTTGTATACACGTATAAAAGGCAAATGTCACTGTCTGTATATGTCCACACCCAATTAAAATCACTGAACAGATTGTACTGAAATTTGTTCTGACATATTCAACAAAATAACACTGATATATTGTTATGTTAATGGGAAGTTTCATCAAAATCTGTTCAATTTTTCATCATCCGTCCATCTATCCAAACATCAACAGCACATCCATTCTCACAAACTTTCGCAATTTTAATAGTAAGTACATTTATTTATTTAACGAGAAAGTAGAACTGCTTATTTCTCGTAAAACAAATAAATACAATTAAAAACGCGAATGGTAGAAGCCGTGACTTATGATGATATTAGTAACATTTCGAAATAAGCTAAGACCTGATCAATTTATGAGTATTTCCTACAAGATACGAAACCAAGTACTGACATATTAACAATTGTACGCATACCACCAACATTTTTATAATACTAAATTTATTCATTTTTTTATGATTTTCAAATGTAGTTCAATATATAAAACTGATCTGTGCTTAAATTCATCTCGAGCTCAGCGATGAAGGAAAATATCGTGAGGAAACCTGCATGAGCCGGGAGAAATTCTGACAAATGTATATCCGCTAACCCAAAGTGGAGCAGTGTGGTGGATTAAGTTCTAAACCTTCTCCTTAATAGGAGAGGAGGCCTTTGCCCAGCAGTGAGACATTTATAGGCTGTTACTTTACTTTTATATAAAACATGTTTGTCTGTTTGTTTTTTCGTATTCTATGTAATACCATACCATTAATTCTAATGCGATAAAACAATGTTATTTTATTAATTACATTTAGGAGAAGGTTATATAGGTAGTACAATTGAGTTCCAGTAGACGAAGTACGTGTCATACATATCTACCAGACAGAAAAATTAGTTTCAGACGGTCACTCGGCTTAAAAAAATATACATTAACAGAAACAAAGACACGAGCAGAAATGAGTAATATACTAATTTGAATGTTAAATATACTAATCTCAGAATTATCTTTTTACGTTACATATATATTACCGATAAATATAGGCTATAAAACATCATGCTACGATGTACAGCAGCGAAGCGTTAACCACAAACGCGACCGAAACCGAGAGGTATAACTAGTGTAAATTGAAATGCACATTGCATTAATACATAATTCTTTAACTCTGCCAAGTTACAGAGTTGGCAAAAAGCGCAGTCCGTGACCGGTTTGCTAGTAAGTGATAGGAGCTGACCCTCTTTTGTTACGGCCTGCTGCGTTCGTCTGATCGCTGGACTGCAGCTGCAGAGTTTATAATAAATTTGAGATTTTTTTTACGTGTTTTTTTTTTATTAGGTACCGAATTTACAAAAAAGAGCAAACGACTTTAAAAGCAAAATACGCAATTTCGTTTAGGTGGATATCACGCTTGTACTAGTTTTTTCGGTTTTAAAACTAAATTACAAAGATTTTAATAAAAAATATTATAGAACCAATAAAAAATTGGATTTATTAAAATGGATTACGAAATGGCGAGGTTCTGGGTTATCATACGTTTAATAAAACATACACAACGTATTCAGAACCTCCGCCTTTTTAAAGTCGGTTCAAAATTATCGTCTTTTGCTAAGACTTAAATAAAATAAATACACGACTAAATGTCGTACTATAAACATCTGAATTAATTACATAATTTAATTACTGAGTAAATGGTTTTCTTAATTATACATGTTTAATGTAATATTAGAAACAACATATTATACAATTACTAAAGCTTGTATAATAATTTAAATAAATTAGGTAAGTTAAAAAATAATAATGCGCGTGAATATACATGTAAAGGAATCCAATGACTAACTGTATTAAACAGGAAATCGATGAATAATAAAAGATAAACGCAACTGACAGGCAATGCAATGCTACGAGATGATAGGTCTTGTGTCATTGAATTAAGTAACATGTACAAACAACTGTACATAATGTTATATCTTATTTATTTTATCTATTACATTTTAGAACTGAAAGTCATCTCGCTGCTTGCATTTAACTACAAAGAAAGAGCTCCTTAAATTAAAAAATAATAATAATTACAAAGTAATAATATTTTGAATGACTTAAATGTAATATGCCACTTTGGCTTTTTAAAATAGATGACGTGGAATATTAAGCTAAATTATAAATGTATAATATTGTATAGGTCATAGCGTTTGGCAATAATTAGAATACGCTTCGTTTTCAAGATCTATTCTGTTGGTCTGTTACACTAATTACACTAATTTACTCTTTACACTGGAACACAAGAAAGCAAAAAAAAAAAGTATTAATCATCATGGCATGCACACATGCAAAGGGCTTTATCACACGCACCTACTGCACGTAAGTACAAATTAAATGGAACTCGAAGTCTCCTTCTCAATATTTTCTTCGTGTTTACCGAGAATAGATTATCATTTCAGATGTAACGTACCTACTTTTTTATATTATATTCCTCTCTCATATATACGTAAAGACAGATTCTCTAAAATAATCGAAGAGAAAAATGTTTCGTCTTTATAGCTTCTAATATCTTTAAATGAATAGGTAGAAACAAATTGGAATGACTTCTATATATTATATTTCAATTTGATGACACATCTATTATTTATCAAGTCTGAAATATAATTATTCTTATTGCAAAATTTTATTTACGAGTGGCATGAGTTGGACATAATTGATAGAACTAGCTGTCAAAGTAATTTTAAAATACATTCAGACGAATGAATGTATGAATGTACGTAAATGATTGAGGATGTGACCAATTTATCCTGCAGGCGAGACTGAGGTGAACGATCCTTATTATCTTTCTCAAGATTTTGTCCATATTTCATTAGAAAAACAAAATATTACAAAATCCAATTATTTTCTTAAAAATATAATAGAAAAGTCGAATGTAACATAATACGTTCAGACATTGCTTTGTTTAACATAATATACATCATATAATTGTTATAAAGACAATGAGAGACAATAAGGTAAGTTGAATCTTTCGCTTAATATCGTGTCTTCTAAATAACCTAAGTAATAAGTTGGTGCTGTATAAATGAAAAGACATACATACAGACTAAATTCATTTCAATTTATTTGCATGTGGATATAAAGGTAAACTTACGCGAACATTTAAAAAGCAAATTTTAAAACACATTATCATTGAAATAAATTTTGCTCAACTGCGATTGACATTAAACAATATTTATTCTTTAACTTAAAAAAAAAATAAAACCGAATGGTGCGCAACGTATAAAGTAGGTTAATCTTGTGTTGCAAAATCAATTTTTAATGCGCGTGTAATTTACTTACACGAATACAAATATCTTTTTACCGACCAATACGGGCCACCACGATTGTTACTAATAAAAATGCGGTCCTCGTCCACGTCTCGACTCTATTTACAACTCTTTAGAGTTGCATCGATGCATTGAATGAATGTCTAATGTATGTCGTTCTTGTTTATACAAGCGTTTGAAACGAACGCGGAAGACAATGGGGAAAATGTGGATTTGTTGGTAATGTGTGTCATGAATTACATTTTTGTTTATTGAAGCGATTTCAGTATGTCATAACAGTCATCTTAAAAGTTTTTGCATTGCATTAAACAAGGCAAACAAGTGAAATGAGGAGAGGCAAAAATAAATAGAGTATTAGAAATAGGCCTTTTAAAAAAATGGAAACTGACTTCAAAAGAAAAATACGTAATTTCGTTTACTTGTATAACGTACTAATTCTAATTATTTTGATTTAAAACTATAATACGAAACCGATTTTGATGATGAAAATTGTATGGGAACAATCTGGAAGTACACTATAGCAATGAACATACATAAATTCAGCAAAAAAACAAGGATGAAGGAATTTAAGCGTGCGTCAAGAAAAGAATTTACAAACGAATTTTAAATATTTTTTTGTGTGTATATAATTTACGCGTATAAAAATTAGAATAATTACTTCACAGTACTACACAGTCAAATAACAACATTGAATTACAACATTTTGAAGTGTTTCATTTTTGAAAAAGTCCCCGATGAATTGAGAACCACTTTTTTCGGAAGTAGAATAACAAAAGTATAAAGAAGAAAAAAAATGTTTAAATACGGTGTTTTTTACGTAATTTTGCACACGACATGAAAGTAAATACGTAATTACTTACAACGTATCTGTACACACACACTAGGTACACACTAGGTTACAGAGTTGGTCTATATCGCTCGCGTGTGTAAAACTTACAAATTTATTTCTCGCCTAAGAGTTGATGTTTACACAATTATTAAATACTACGCCTGTAATTCGAAATATCGCGTTTCTGTTTATATCGCATTCCTTCAGGGACCATGTACTATTTCGAGATTATAAGTAATCTATGTCTTTTCAAAGGATCTAAACTATATCCTTGTAAAATTATATCGCAATCGGTCCAGTTGTTTTTGAGTTTATTCGTTACAAACAATCAATATTTTTCTGTTTATAATATTAAGTATAGATAATAATAATGTCAATTGGGCTTTAATTACAATTGATTTTTTAAATAAAAATGAACCGACTTCAAAAACGAATTCAACAAGTACAAATAAACTAGAAGGCAAAAAATAAATATTTTGTACAAAAATTTTAAAGTTTCTATTTTTTTTTTATCGTGAACATACATATAAAAAAGTCTGCGACGAATTGAAAACCTCCTTTTTGGGGCGGTTAATTAACCCGCGGTACTAAAACATAAAATACCAAGATATTCTAATAACAAGTACGGTAGGAACACTGATATTGATTTACAAGGTATTTCGACAGTCGCACCTGCTGCGGTCACGATCTCAGCGAGTTTAGCAAATTACGAGTATTGCATTAGCAGTACTAACTGATTATGCCCATCGTGTGGTAACAGTTCGGCCTTCACGATATGTTACTTTACTTAAAGCTTTATATGTATATATACAAATCGACGGTTATATGTGGACGCTGATAAGCAAAACTAGGTTAAGCCATTGACTTAATTTTGAGAAAAAGGCGTCTAAAAATGTCATATCCATATCCTTTCTTTTCTATCTTGAAAAAAAAAGTTTATTGAATTAAAATAGTTTGTTGTGTTTAAAAGTTTTTTTATCTAATAATGTGTTTTTCAATAAAGAAATAAGTGAGATTACAGTATAAATTGGAAATATGGGAGGCACTTGAAATTTGAAATATTAAATTAAGAAACTTTTTTCCGTAGTTATTTCGTTTAGATGACTTGAAAAATGTTTTAATAATGTTAAGTACATGACGCGTTATCAGAATACGTAAATATCTCCAAAGTTGATTTTTGTGGGATGACACATTGTTGCTTATCAGTCATATATGTATGTAATGTTTCTAATGAACTCAAAACGGGTGGAACGATTTTAATGATAATGATAAAACGATTTAAAATAAATGGCATTTAATATTTAGATTTTGTTTAAATTTCCACGTTTATCTAAATATTTGTCAAAGAAAATGTATGCTATCGAAACAAAAAGTCTCAAAACAAAAAAAAACGTAGACATTGACAGACGCGTTGGCGCAATGGTCACTGCAACTGACTTAAGCGCTAACGGTCGCAGGTTCGATCCCCGCTCACGGCAAACGTGTGTATTGGCCATACGGATGTTTGTCGTGGTCTGGGTGTTTGTGTTAGTGTTGTGAGTGTTTCCGGACCCCCGACACAAGATCATGAGATCTTAATAGGGGCCGTTGAGTGTGATGCGTTATTTATTTATGAAAAGAGTAATGAATAATATGAACGAGCATTATATCAAGCAAAAAAATAAATAAAAACCCGACTATACGAATGCGGAATTCAAATTATGTGGGTCAT
This sequence comes from Hypolimnas misippus, assembly GCA_037950945.1. NCBI lineage: Eukaryota > Metazoa > Arthropoda > Insecta > Lepidoptera > Nymphalidae > Hypolimnas > Hypolimnas misippus. Next base: position 5,771,925 of record JBBEEQ010000019.1, read on the forward strand.
GAATATCTTACAGGAAATGCTTAAAACATCCGCTTCTGTGAATAGGAACATTGAAAAGTGGTATTAAATTCAAATGCAAAGTATTATAGTCGCAATAAATAAAATATTAGTAAAGAATCGACACTAAGCCCAGATGGCGCAGTAGAGCCCGTCGATCTCAACGGATGATCGTGAATTCAAATCCGAGCTACCACTATAGTTTTCGAGTGCAAATTTGTTTAAATTCATCTCATACTCGAGAAACATGATGTGTATTTCCGATAATAGGCAATCGACCAGCGTGGTTCATAAAGCAGCTTTCGCCTCTATAGATTTTTTTTAGCAGTAAGATATTTAGAATAGTTGTTTATAGTCAAACTATACCTGTTCTAAAGAAGAAAGATTTTTTGTTTACATTGAATAGACTCCAAAACTACAGGACTGATTTGAAAAATTATTTCATCATTAGAATCTTACAGAAACCCTGATGAACATAGGCTATAGAAATGTACATTTTTTAATCTTTTTTTGCTCAATCGAAAGCAAAGCGAAGCAGAGGCGATTCGCTAGTACTCTGTATAAAACAATGTTTTAGATTCTATTAAATTTTGTTAAACAACAAGAAAATGCAAACCTGTGTGCGGCATGCCGTCGCCTCCATTGCCTCCTGCGATTAGGAACACTGTCCAACGAAGAGGACCAATCAGCATCAGCGACACCTCGGCTAGGTCTCGACACAGCATTCCTAGCCTCAGCATTCCTAGCACTCTCCAAGAGTATCGCCGTGTACTTCGTTATTAACATTGTTTCACTATCACAAAACTGTATATTTGTCACATAACAAATATTCACTTTCGTTACACTGACACTACCAATTAATTTTTAACACGTGTTGATCTTTTTGAAGATATTTAATAGTGATGAATCATAGAAAACTGTTGGAGTATAATGTTGGAAAATCGTTAAGGCTATTATACAAATTGTCAAAAACTAATAAATTTCATGTAAGATAAATTTTATGGATCTCTTTCGGTCGCCTTATATTCAAGAGTGACAGCAAAACCGATTAACGTTTCAGAATCACACACACTTTCTGAACCTATCTATTTTCCCTATAATACGAAAATATAAGTAAACAACCACTTTTTATCAGTAATTAATAAATGCAACTAAACGTCAGTGAAGCTAGAACAGCACAAAACACTTCATAATTTTTCATAAACACCATTTTCAATCAATAATATATAAATAAATATCGTCTTTACTTCGTGTACTCGAAATATGATTTATTATTGATTCAAAATTGTGTTTGTGTAAAATACAATATTTTTGCTCTTTTTTTGACTTACGCACTTTTAGAACTTCACAAACTATAAGTTCTTTTTTTAAATACAATTTTCTATAGGCATTTGTTTTACCTCGGACAGTAATACATAAACTGAATGCAAGAACGTCACGGCAGAATGACCACCACCATGCTATCCCTTCTAACAACGGGATATAGTGAATTATGCTACACTCCCATACGTAACGATGTAATGCATCGAAATAATAAGCTGCCCAATACACTATTTCCTGTGTCATTAATTTCCATCAAATAAATAAAATAGAGTATACAAATATGTAATTTTGACAATTATTTATATAAAATCTTTCTTAAAAACTTTTTAAAAATTAAATTTTATTACGTAATCTATATTAAACGTTGAAGTGGCTTTTTAATGAATTGAGCGTTTTTTTTAAATCTCAAATTTAATTTCAAAATATACTTTATTCAAGTAAGGTTAAAAAATCATTTTTGAATCGTCAAAACAAACAAAAAGTGCTTAAATTAAGGAAAAGCTACCACCTAATCTGTTATTAAACTAAAATATGCCAATTAGTTAAAATAAATTATTTTGCCAATTTAAGACGTTATTTTTTATTAAAACGACAAAAAATATATAACAATTACGACATAAGAGTCTAAAGATTTTGCACAATTTTTATCAGTGAAATAAAAATTTCAAATTTAATTACCGCAGTAATGCTACTGATTTATTATCACGCGGAAAGTAATAAATCAATCGGTAAGAATATTATTATTATTTAATATACACTTAAAGTGAAAGCCAGTGGAAACGCAGCGGGGAACGTTATGCGACCAGTGCTACCAAGCGTACATCCTCTTGCAGAATATACTATTAAAACTAAAAAAATATAGACAATGTAAGGACGCTTACACACCCGAAGTATTCTCAACGCTCTCCAATCATCGTACACTCAAACGTTCACTTTACGCAAGTGTTACTCGATTTACGTGTCGTCGTATTACGTGTACAAACGCCCTTAACTGCAAAGATTAGATAGGTAATGCTCGATTACTTACATTCAATTATGTTAAAATAACAAAAACCTTATTTTAAATAAACCGACTTCAAAAGTAAAATATTAAATTTTGTTTACTTCTATGTCAAACCACTTTTGATTTTAAAACCAAGTCATAGAACCGATTTCGATGAAAATGCTATGGGAACAATTCAAAGGTATAGTCTTTAAAATTAAAAGAATTTAAAATATCGGTAATAAATGAGGTGAAAACACAAAAAAAATATACCGTACGGATTGAGAATCATCTCCTTTCGTGAAATCATATGAAATAATTATGTTCTTTTCAGAGGCTTGGTGTCAATGACCAGATTCCAGAACGAAATAATTATATGAAAATAAACTGTATACATAGAAATACCAGCGCAATAGACTTCATATAGCCCAAGGCTGGCATAAACTTTATTGCAATTTGGTCATTACTTCCAATAAAAATAGCCTCAAGTGTTTATTCAGCGAACCACTTACAAACTAATCTCAGTCGAAATTTCTGCGAGATGCCCGATTGATATTATCTTTCGAAATATAATAACACGTTACAATTTTATTACATTTTTTTAATTTGAAATGAACACATAACTATCAAAAGTTAATCACAAGAATTAATATTTTATAAAAAAAAATTTAATAACACGACAAAATAAAGCCCGTTATAAAATACGTATTTAAAAGGTTCATATCATTTATTTTAGTATTTAGGATTCCGTACCAGTATTTAATAGAAACCCATATAATTATTATGCTTTAACACTTCACTTTACATTGACCCTTACGCTTGGGAACATTAATTAATACAATTCCTATCGATTAAATTTATTTAGCGTGGTAGAAAGTCATGAATCAATGGTCTATTTTGTGTAAAAACAAATAATTCTAATTGTACTTAAAAATTAGTATACCACCATTGTAAAAATATAGTTTCTCATAAAGATGTAAAATATGATCCAACCTTATGAAACGTGACGGATTTTTTTTTTAAAACAAACATAAAATATTTTTTATTACAATTAATATTAACAATCAAAAGTTGTAAATAACTGTATTCGTACCCGCTTGCTAAATTGTTGTTTGTACATAAATAATTATAATTACTGTAATAAATTATAATCTGAGCAAAGTAAACAATTTTGACGACATAACGTAATCTCTTAAAACAATCCCCGGGGCTTAAAAAAGTAAAAGATAAATCAATTCTTAAAATGTGCCATAAAATCGGCCGAGCGTGATTATAGCACGGGTCGTTTACTGCTAACGGATAAGTTTATCTCGGATCTGGTGGAGATAATTGCGAAACAACGTCTACTCCGCCGATTATAATTTATAAACGACAATATCTAGAGATCATCGTGTTCTATCTGAGGTAGATTACCGTTAATGTCATTTCCTTCGATCCGTTGACATGTAAAAGGTAGAAGAATACAAAAAGAAAATATTAATAGAATCGCGACTTCGATGTTCGATGATGCGTTTAATTTATTAAAAGCCAGTACACGTAGAAAATTAAAAAAAAAGCTACGTTATCTACATTTAACTTAATACATATAGTATTATATTACGGAGCATAAACAAGCAGATACAGTCGGTTAGTGTAATATACAGAATTGAAATAATTAGGCCAATGTTGACTTAGCCAATAATTATTTTCTGAATATTTAATCAATATAATAATCTATTTCAAGTGCAGACAGGGTCATTTGACCATAGATAAATGTTTTCGTTAAAAAAACAATAAAGTTATACGGCGTTCGAAAATATATATTTTATTTTATTGCCTACAGTTGTAGGCCTCAAGTTCGAGGACGAATACATTTATATAAATATATATATAGGAACTCATTCTCTCATACGGCTTAGTCATTTACTCATTGGTATTTGTTGGTTTCCCTAAAAGGCGAACGTCGATTAGATACTATGACATTTACATCTTAGGTCATAGCTCATCCGCGCGATGTTTATTAGAATTCAGTTTGATATTTAAAATTTATTTTTATCACTATAACTTCAAATTGAGAGTAGAGGTAATTTCCTTTTTCAAAAATCACACACTTTCTGCATAGAAACTTTGATTCCCTATTTCACCGTAATCTTTTATTTATCACATACAAAGTAACCGAAGTTATTGTAAAACGTCGAATCTCTTTCTATACCAAACTTCATCAAAATTAATTCAGCGGTATAGGCGTGAAAACGTACCAAATAAATACTATTGTTACTTTCACATTTATAATATTTGTTTGAATGTAGATGATGAGATTATTTGAAGGCATTAAACTTAAGAAATACTAGGTAGTCATATTTGATTTTTCACCTTTTTATGCCAGGCTATATTATAACATTACTCTACTACCTGTAAGACCAAAGCTATAACCATAAATATCTCAAGCGTAATTTTGGGGCATAGCTAGTAAAATACTTCAGTATGTTTACAAATAGTACGAAAGTTCGTATTCGAATGTTTTCATTCAACTGCTACAGGTAGGTACAGTTTTATCTGGTACACGAATAGCTTCATAGGTACGGACTGCTGACACTAAATAAATACAGCTTAGTCAACATCGTATCAGCTTTGTTTGTAACAATAGATTTTGCTGTCAATACAAAACGTTCAATATTTGCTTAGCGATGTCAAAGAACTCTATCATAAAAATATACATATCAAACTGGCGAGGAATATTTTTTTTTGGTTTTATCTCAAAAGTATTTTTATACGAGGTAAGAATTTTTTTTTGCAGAAATATTCATTAGACATAATTAAAGATGCGTTACACAATAATTATAAATATTTTTTAGTTTAATAATTTGTTTTTTTTTTTTTTTTTTACAAATATATTTATTTGTTTTTTAGTGTTTATTGTTTAGAAAAGTGAAAAACTTGTTATACAGTTAAGTGTAAAAAAATTTAAGACTTTCATTTAATTGATTAGAAATTTTTTGTATAGTAGGTAAGTAAAGAGATGTACCTAATTCATAATAACTTTATAGTAAAAGTGTCTCTACACTACACTATACAGAAAAACTAACTGTTATTGTCATATAAAACTATTATGTACCACATACAAGTACTTGTTTACTTAATTATGTATAAGAAAAATTAAAACATTTGTTTTTAAATAGTCATATTCAGCTGTTCATGTTTGTTTAATAAAAACGAAAAAAACTGTTGGCAAGTTTATAAAATATCTTATTGTTGTATTCTATAGGTACCTATATAGCATTATGTAAAAGATCGCCAACATTGAACATCATGGCAAGTAGCCAAGGAATGCCATGCTCATAAACTGAGGACTTGTCAAGAAGAAGTATCATCGCGAAATAATTGCACACCTGAACTTTGTGACCCATTGTTATAGGAAACAACAATCCAACAATATTTTGAATATACAAAAAGAAAATGAGAAATATGCGTTTCGTATTACCGTTTACAAACAGTTTTATGTTCATATTTAGTAACATGTGATGTATATTCTAATAATAAAATATATAATTGTTTTCATGAATAGTTATTAGAAAATGACGAAATTACAATAATTTGTAGTGGGTGTTGATTAGGTCATCCGTTGTTTGACAAGTTAAATAGAAGTTAATGTGATTCATAACGATTTCATTGTTACCGAACTGATAATAATTGTATTGGACAAATTCCATGTAAATAGAAAAAAAAATCATCGGTCAATGAACTCCAATTAAGCAAACCAGAAGTACGTTGCGAGTTTAATTCTAAACGTCGCCGTAATAGCATAACAAAAGCCAACTCCATCGGTTACCTACTTCACATTTCACTTGATAAAAATTCCTTCGATTTTATGTGGGTTAAGAAAGGTGCACTTGTAAGGTTGGTCACTCGAGCGGTACTAAGGTTTAATACGTATTAAGTTTGCGGTATTTTCGCAGTCCACAATCGCGCTATCCAATCGTCCGATCGGAAACGTCGGCGCCGGCGCACTGACTCAAGGAACGTGCGTACGCGCCCTGCAGGACGAGTTCAATTTGAACTTGCACGGGCGAATGCATTTTGGATTTCTTATTGAGGACGCCTTAATGAATTATTTGGAATAGAGTCAAAGAAATCTTTCTTACATACATATGATCTTTATGATCCCTTCTAAGATACGGATATCGTTGAAGTTAAAATGTATTTGAGTTTCGAACTCCTTCTAATTTGCATTGATTACGAAATTACTGATCATATATAATAATATTACATTAGTGTGGATAGCTCTTCAGAGAAAGGTTTCGGAAATAGATCTAGCTAAGTTTAATTTTTCGACATCGTTTCGTTATTGCTTTTAGGCAATGAAAAATTGCTACTAAATTTTGTTTTACCTACTTTTAAATCTATATATAATTTCCAAATAATACGATTAACCAAAAAAAAAATACCGAGTACAGATCAATTCAAGTCCTATTATTTAAGAATTGAGGTTACAATACGCGTACTTCTTCTTACGATAACGATACAGTACCATAACCTTATTTGTAAGAAATACCGTTTGTATTGTACAAACGTTTACAAAAAATATATAAAGCTTTTATACTATAACCGCACCAAACGATTGTATGTAAATTTAGTTCTTTGTCGTGTTTTCCTTATATAACAACAGTAAAAAGGTATATAGCATGTGTCGGAAGAAATTTTGACACAGGTACGTGTATGTCTACCAATCTTCATTGGAGCAGGGTGGTAGACTGAGCTTCTTTTTATATTAATGGTAGAGTTTCGCCCAGCAAAGGGAATTACAGGGCGTTACAGTACAGTTACAAAAATGAATTACTCAAGATATATTCGCTTGAAAATCAAAGCGGGGTGGGGGGGAGGTTGTCTAGGTACATTCAAAATAGTCCCAATAGCACACTAATAAAATTTCAAATTAATCAGATCAATGGTTTCGGAACGCATAGACGATAAACATATATTGACTTTTAATTATATAGATTAATTATTCCCTGAATTTTTTATAATCGTTTTTCACATAAAAATATTCAGAAAGTCAGCGCTCGTGAGTGACTTTAACAACATTGTATAGGAGGCAATGCGAAACATAAAAGCACACACGAAGTCGGTCCAACCCTTTGATATCACTGTCGATGTTCTCTCCCTCGGAGTTCGCAATAAAACTCACCATCCTTAAAAGGGAAACGATCACAAAAAAACGTTATACAACTTTCCTTTTCAAAGGGATGAGGATGCATTATATGGAATAATGTTATCTGGACGTAACCTTTTATAGGCATCCGCGAGTCGCAGCGCAAAAAGGTCGAACGAAACGAGCTGGGCATTACAACGAATAGCTTGCTAAACGTCACGATGAAAGTAAAATTTATCTACCGCAGTAAAGGCGTTTTATTATTATGAAAATTATACATTTGGCTAGGATAATATTTAAAGTTAAAGGGATCGTTTGTTTTAGCGCTGTTGAAACCGCGAGGTACTTCCTTCCGAGTATTATATTTATAGACAAAATTAGATTTTTCTTAAGTTCTGCGAGAACATGTTTTCATGTGTAGGAGGACATTTTCCTGCAGGGTTAGCTGTCAAAAGTATGACCTTATCATTAAAAAAATAAATATCACATGAGTGCAGTTTACTCTGGGATCTTAGACTAATATTTATTGAGGTTGAGCCTGGTTGCCTACTGAGTACAGCTTATATACAAGCTGGCTCAACCGGGCCATCACCTCACTCTCACAACAGAAGATCGGTGTAAAAAAGCTAATGTAGATGCGTTTCTACGGTGAGTGAGAGAGCCGAATGCTTAACCTCCACTCCATTACTTTCCTTACTTCCTATTTCCTTTCATCCCTTAGGCTTTTACTTTTTAAGCAGGCAACGCATTTCTGGCTTCCTCCTTACTGCAAATATCCATGGGTGGCGGTGATCACTTGACATCAAGTGTCCCGCCTGCTCTTTTGCCATCTATTGTCTATAAAAAAAATATTTGTGCAGAACTGAGTCCGAATGAATACAATCTCAATTCCGATTTTTTTGCTGCAAAACAGTTTATTTTTAGTGAATGCGGTATTTACGTACTTTTTTCAACTTTCACCAATGAACAAATTTTACATGTAAGTATATTTTGCACGAAAGTTGTTAACCGTTGACAGTATGAACTGACTGACAAATGAACACACTTTATTATTTTGACTTTTACGGTTTGGATTAAAAGAGAAACAACTTTATAAGGATAAAATAAATTTACATTTTATTTAGAATCTTTTTATGAGTAATAAACTGTTATACGCGTAGGGGACTGCTCGTTAAAATATTAAGGGGACATTATGCGTGCAATTGATTTAGACAAGTTATCTAAACGTTATAATTTATTATTTAATTCAAAATTAAAACATACATATATATATCTTCATTAAAACAAAAACAAATTATATTTTTTAAAGTGACTACTGATTACAATTCCAAAAGATTTATTTCACTTCAGTATATAATTATTATTTTTCAAATGAATAAATATTGCCTACGCTATTTTGAATATCGTTTTTCTCTCTAATTTTTTCATTAAAAATACAGTTTAAAATTGTGAAGTAAGTAATTAGTAACGGTGTGAAGTAGTCACTTGGGTCACCTAGTTTAATTAAATAGTTGAACGAAGAGAAAACATTTCAAGGCTACTTTCTTACCTCCTGATTAAATTTGTATCAGTTCACTACCACCTTTGGGACCCTGACTGACTAATGAAGGCAGGCTATGAATACATATTGCAGCATTAGAGTTCCAATGATACTGCATAATTAATAACAACACCGCTCTTCACTCTATCGGCGAGACATTTTATAAAGACTTAAAAACCTACACACAGGTACACGATTTTCCTCAAAGACTTAGAAGAGTAATATGAATTGTATTAGGGATAGGGGCAACCACGACTAGCATGTACCGATAATAGTATTTTTATTACATTTAATACTTATTTAGATAAATAATCTGTAAGAATACAAATAATCTATACGCTGTATGGAAGAGATTGCTATTAAGAAATAAGACGAGCCTTTGCGTTTTTTATAATCAGTGTTATACGATAGACTTATTTTATATATTTATTTTGTTACTAGTGTTATAATAATGGCTTTAAATATAGAATTCATAACTTTACGTCTAATATATATTATCTGCTTGACTGTCTAGAAAATCCTTAGCTCTGCATCAAGTTCTTAATTAATTTAGCATCGGTTGAGGCGTGAAATCGCTAAAACCTTGTAATTGGTCGAGATGCCTCTAACCGATTACAAACACCCGGGTTACCGAACACAATTTTGACCGTATAATTTTAATTTTACTTCAACAATTATAAAATGTTCTGCAGTTTGTAATGTTGTTATTATTTGAAAATTGTTACAAATATTAAATGTTATTTTTATTAAAAGTTAATTCTTTTATTTAATGTTGATAGTATTATAATATAAATTTACATTACATCCGTTATGGTAAATACATTTAGGATTACACTTTAAGTTACATGGCTCATTTTAGAACTAAGTTCTAGGACTCGTTTTAGGCAGGTGCTATTTTACCAGATTGAAAATGAGACTGATTTTATCTTAATAATATTATATAAAACATTTTTTTTAAATAGATTCCTCAACTATTTCTATAATACAAACCAAAATTTACATAGGCCGAGAGCAAGACTACAGGGTCTCTAAAGTGAATACTAACTTTTAAAATTTATCTGCCCCACCGACACAGCAGAATTCTCCTGTTGAGGAGTCATAGAACTCTCAAAAGTGCTTCAGGATTGGTCTTCATATTCTTCCTTCCTTCTTCAAAAAATATTAACAACATTGCAATGAAGATGTATGTATATATCAATCGACATACCCTTTCATCAAATCTACTTATTTGACCATTTCAAATGAAACAATCTATTAGTACATAAAATAACGCTGGTATAAATCTTTTGTCAGTTAATATACAAAATAATACAACATGTGTTACAAAACTCAAAGGAGCACGTGGGCTGAAGTCAATAGGACTACAATATGAAATTGAATGCACCGTATTACATACAAAATAGAGACTATATTATAAATGATTTCTAACCATGTTCCCAGGTCGGGCGCAATTAATAGCTTTATAAATAAATCTAACATGATTTCTCCGCAAGCGGTATTTCTATTCTCGACCTAAATTAGACACAATTGCCAATCACACTATTATAAAATCTTTCCTAACTATTACGTTATTAAAACAGGCTTATTGAAACATAAAAATAACAACTATCGTTTTGATCCGTCTTCCATTAATCATATCACTATTCTTAACCGACTTCAAAAAAGGAGGGGTTTCATAATTCGTCGGGGACTTTTTTTTAAATATGAAACTTAATTCACTAAGCCTATAGCGCCCACAGTTCTGGTGAATTTAGCTCTAGACCCCAAGTCTGTCTAAAATTTATAGTGGAATAAAATTTATAACAACAACTTATAACTTTATTATTCAGGTATATGTACATAACTGTATTTTGCTTTAAAAATAAATTCATTTTAAAATCAAAGTATGCAATTTCGTTTGCTTGGTTGACATATTAATCCCAGTTATTTTAATTAAAGACCTAAGTACTGAACTTATCAAATATAAAAAAAAATAAAATCGATCAAGTAATAATAGAATCCTGAAATAACACCCATTAAAAAACCACGAATTGACAACTTTTTTTAAGTCGTTTAAAAATACTAAACACTAAATTTTAACTAAAATTCTATTGTACTACAGTTTGCAATACACAATGCTAACCAAATTGCAAATGCCATCTATCTTTTCAGTGATAAACGAACACAAGCGTTTAATATTAACCAAGCAAAATGTACTGTAGTATTAAAAGGTGTTACTTGATATGACAGATAAATTACACGTTAACCTTTTCAATTCAAACGGAACTATACATTCTTCAACTGTGAAGGCCCGTTCAGAACATTCCTAAGTTATTCCATCAGTTTCGTACTTAACCAAGGAAATTGACCGCTAAGGTATTCCAATGATATAAATAACTACTATGAATCAACCGATCGCCGTATATGTTTATTTTTTATCTTAAACGATGACTGATGGTCGTGTGACGGACGATTTCAATATATTACGCAACTCCGACACGTTAAGGCTCTACGCAGACGAGGGACAAAATAATCGCGATATTTTAGGGTTTTGTTTAATTTGTACACTTAGCATGCAAATGGAAACCTCCTACTATAACTTCGCCTGTCCCTATATGTCCTACTTTAATTGTACTGAATGTTTAATACCGTAATAGTTAGATTTAAAGAGTCCAGAATAGTAACAAAACATTATATGCATTGTTCGCGTCTTTATATCCCTAAACTCTTGTAAAAATATATTCTCATACCCATACTCTTGCCAGCAACGGGTTGTTGATGGAACTATCTAGATGTTTAATTCGATTTTTACAGAATATATTTTATTGTGACGGATATCGTAACAAGTAATAACATACACACATGCATACATACATACATACACACATAATACATACATAAACTGATAATCACATTATTCTCACTTGCGTCACGCAGTCGGATAAAAACTAGTTAAGCGTTAGTTGAGTTGATACGGAACCTTCATGCGCGAGTCTAATTCGTTTTATCGGTTCTCATTAAATCCTTCAAAATAGATTACTCACATTTTAACCCCATGATCATTTGGTCCCTCGTGAGCGATACTCTACAGTGTGAGTAATAAATTTGGCACTTCACAACTTTAAAGTTTACATAAATAAATCATTAAAAGAAAAAGCATACTATTCAGTATATCACTATATTAATGATAAAGCCGCGTATAATAATAGTGCGTTGACATTCTCGCTGAATAACTGTAGCTAATTGTATTAAACAATATTGTACAAAAATATTTTTAGAAGAGTAACGTTTCTCTCAGTAGAGTCCACATTCCGAGCCGGTGGTAGTTTCACGTGGAACTGACATCACAAATTTGTAAATTGACGATTCGAAAGAGCTTGTAAAGGCCTATTTCAAACTCAAAATATACTGAATATATTCATTTAGTATATTTTGAGTTTGAGTTTAAGTTTGAAAATATATTCTCAGGGATAAAAAAATTCGACGTCTGCGCTGGGCCTAAGAAGAGAAAATACGTTATACTCAATTAAAGTTGGTATTTGTGACCTTTCAAAATGCAACTTGAGACACTATATTTTTTATTTATTTAATTGTATTACAACGGTAGTCAATATGTATTGTAGGTTGAACTTTATACCAATAAGAAAGTTTTATTTGTAAACAATCGTCATATTAACCTTTACAAGAGCGTTTAAAGTAATAAGGAGTTTATCATTCAATGTAAATTGGTCATTATATACAAACTAGCTGTTCCTTGCGGTTTCGCTCGCGTTTATGGTTACTACTTCGCTTCTATCTGCCTTACTACAAAAGATTTAAACAGACGTTAAACGCGTGTTTAAAAAAATCCGTACTACAAATCCGCGTCTAAGCAGTTTTGAGTTAAACATGCTTTAGAAATAGATTAACATACGTTTAAGTGAGTTTAATAGATGTCTAAAACCTATTTCAGCTGTCAAATGTAACGTATAACATTTTATCAATAAGTTTTTTTATGAGTTCATTTGTTGTTAAGCAATTTAGATCATATTTTAAGCAGTGTTTAATTTTTAAACACTGTTTAGCTAGACAAGTGTTGAACATGGTTTTAATGCGTCTTTTGTAGTGTGACAGTATGTGTCGTAGCGTGATGTTATATAGCCTGTAGCCATCCTAAATAAATAAACTATCTAACACAAAAATAATTTCTCAGAAGTTCCTGAGATTAGCGCGTTCAAACAAACAAACAAACTCTTCAGCTTTATAATATTAGCATACCAATATATTACATCATATAGCTGGTGCTAGCGACTTCGTCTGCGATGTATAAGATGCTTACGTCATAGTAGCTTTATGCACGCTGATACTCAGCCCGATCAGTTTAAAAATGATAAAGTTTCATACAAACATTCATCCCCTATTTTATCTCCTTGAGGGTAGAATTAATCAAAATCCTTTCTTAGCGGATGCCTACGTCATAATATCTACCCTGCATGCCAATTTTCAGCCCAATCCGTCCATTGGTTTGGGCTATGCGTTGATAGATCACTATGTCAGTCAGTCAGTCAGTCACCTTTGAGTTATATATGTTGAAATTTATAATTTATACAAGACTTTTTTTAAATAAAACCGACTTCAAAGCAAAATACGAATTTTGATAACTTGGATGATATAATATATTTTAAACTTTCGCGATTTATATATCATCCAATTCATATTTAGTAGTTCAGCTCTTTCAGCTTTGTAGTCAGCTCGTGACCGCGACGAATGTAACTTCGTCGAAACGTCGGGCAATAAAAAGGTATTACTACCATTAGTTATCGCTATAAGACCCGTTATATTAAATATGAATTGCATGATATAATTTGATTTACCAAACTATCCAACCGATTTTTATAAAAACAGAATAGGACTAATGGAAGAGTATATTATTTTATTGAGTAAACGCAATTTTATCTGCGTTACATTCTTTATCCCATCTTACAACCCTCTTCACGTTTTGTTTTCGTCACACAAAGTAGTATTATCAAAATTGTTTTAACGGCTTAGGCACGAAAAGTAAAAAGACAGATAGAGTTATTTTGGCATTAAAAATATTAGTATCAAAGTATGGACTGGTACAATCTTTTTATTGTTATTATATAAAAATGCATAACTGGTTTTCTGTAATGAATTTTGTTATTTACATATCACATTAATTTTTTAACGAATCACATCAGTAAACGCAGACAATCACTTTAATAACATATCAAAATAAAGTCACAACACAATAAAATGAAATCGATACTTTGAAACGGTAACGAATTTTCACATTCACGAGTTCATTACGCGAGAAATTTTATCACTTATTAACATATCAATAATTACTCGTCCCCTTTCGTGTTATATTCTGTTTTCAATACAATTTCAATAGGCATTGTTTCGTCGCGAATGTAAAATGATAGATATGGGGGAAGCACACATGAGCAGTTAAGTGATTAATTGCTTACAATGATCTATTATTCAAAGCTTACGGCTTAATATTCTTCGTATCGTTTTGGTGATTAAATTATTAACATTATACTCAAGGGATTAAAGATTACGATATATTTAGATATTATTTAGTTTTAAAAGTATTAAATTTTATAATATAACGAATTTTATTGATTGATTTATAGTCAGTATTTTTGAAAATATCTATTAGTTAAGTTAACTAAAACATTTAAAGATTTCATTTTGACACATAAACAAATATCTTCCATCTGATTTTTTTTTATTTTAGTGGGAAAACAAATTTTTAAATACAGGAACCAAAAATATCTCTTTTTCTTAATATTGTAATTTTTAATAAAATAATAATTAATTAGGATAGTAATTTTATGAACATAAAAAGTAATGTTTTTTCTACAGATAAGAGTAATAAAACCGATTACTTTATAAATAGCTACCATTTGTGCAAAAAAATTAATAATTAATGGAACACGTAACTAATACCGTGTTATGGTTGCCAGCAAATAACCCAAGTTTACTCCATAAATAATCCCCTTCATCATTATTCAGGCTCGATACACAAGTTTCCCTTGAGTAATGACGAAAACACATGTGAAAATTATAAATTAACTAGTTGTTCTTATTAAAACACACATTATATAAGCTATTAAGAACGTACAAAAATATAAATAACTACAGGAAAAAGATTAAAAAAAGAAGATATTCTCAATTCATAGTGAATGGTTTGGACACACAAGATGGTCCGTCATATCGAAACCAATTTTGAATTTTTTATTTAATTTAAAAGGGTATACTTTTATATTAGTATTATAGATATTTATCATATTATCAAAATCAATTTAGTAGTTTTTTTTATCTAAGTAAGTTTGTCATGGAATAAGTCCATCCAAGTAAACGAAATTAGGTATTTTACTTTTGTAGTTAGTTTGCTTTTTGTTTTAAAAACATTATACATACATATGTAGTAACAATTTTCGTAACAAACACTTAACATATAAATAAAAATTAAAATTATTTTGCTTACATAAAATAGAACACATAATACGGCCAGTTTTACATTCACGACATTAGTGTCGTGAATAATAAATTTAATTTGATTAAATGAAATGTATGAGTAATACGAAATTAATAGTGTCGCTGTCATTAAAGCGCCGTTAAGATTGAAGTTTTACTATCTTACAATGTAAAAATGCTTTCGAAAGACGGCAGATGGCAGTGGAGATAGTTTCGCGTTGCGGTCACGCGCTGAAATAACTTGCATGACACGAGTGGAAGTTTGAACAAAATATTCCGCTTTACGTGAATGTAATGTCATGAATTTAATACATGCATTGTAAAAGTTGCTGAAATCGTTGGTTGAATTAATACCCTAAATTAATTTATATACGACTAATTTCGTTATGTAACTTCGGCTTAACAATCTGTAAATGTCCTGCAGCTGGACAGAAGCCTCGGTTCCTATTAAAGGAGAAAAAAAATCACAGTATCTTTTATACCATTACAATTATAACGATCAATATATTAATACGTTAAGGAAAAACTTCTTACGAAAATTGGACAGAGGAGTATGAAAACACGCACATTTATAGTTTATACAGAGGAGTCCAGAATGCTAACATTTTTTTTTTAATTATGTATGGAAAATACATTAAACCACTAAAAAAAACAATATTCACACTATCTACACTAACACTAACTACAGTCATTTTCCGACTTTTTCTAAAAACAATTGAAAAACAGAACCGAAAAAAATATATAAATTTAAGAATCACCTGTGTAGGTACTCCTAACGTAAGAGTAAATAACATAAACTGTCTGTGTATAAAGTTAGCGCAAGTTAATGTTAGCTCAGGAGTAATAAAATCTGAACATCGTACAATCCTGATGTGATTAATTTCCTCGACGATCCGCTTGGACACTTGATGGACGTTGCTTTGCTTCCCGTAATAGGGCTAGCAGTTTTTCAATGCAACAAAAACGTATGTAATTAAAAATATATACTCAAAGTACTAGTAATGAAATGTTTTAATTAAATTGTTATTTAAAAATATTGTTGGGAAATTCACACGAGAGAAAAAATGTTTAGACACTAAATAAGGTTTTATAATTTAATAGGACAATAATTAAAGAATAAAATAAAACTATATCGTTTTTTTCAGTAATTATTTCGCCGGTAATCTTACTTTAAATTTACGTTATTTTTCCAACTAGACAACCCTAACTTCGAGTACACGTAACGTATGAATAAGGCATAAAGTTTGGATTTCAGAACACAATAAAAGCACTGTAGCCTGTAAACATGTAATCGCTTTGAGAAGAAATTGTTTTTCATTTATTTAGATTAGGACAAAGCTGAAGCTTTAAACAAATGACTTTTTATACACACAATATATTCAAAAATTACAATTTGTTTTTTTTTTAATATTATTTAAAATATGAATGGTTATTTTTTAATGTTTCAGACAGCAACGGTACACTAAGATCTGGTATGTCCATCCCAAATCGTGTTAGTAATTAGAATTGGATATAATGTACTGTATGATAATAATATTACATAATAAGTATTAGACGTCTAAGAATTTATTTATCAACCCACAAGCTTAAATGCATTTGGAGTTAGTCACTGCATAATATAATACTAGCATTCATAATCGCACTTTAAATTTAGCTTAACAATCAAGAGCAGTATTTTCAATAAAAACAAAGTAAGAATATCGTTGTCTTAGATTTTCGCGATTATTATTCATTGAAATAAAACTATTTTAAACGGATTTAAATCGCGTATATTAATTTTAATTTTTTTTTATCATCCCGACGTTTCGAGCACTTTGCAGCGTTCGTGATCACGGGTATACTAAGAATATTATTTACAAGGAGAAACCGTTGGCGGTAGTTGTAAATAATATTTTCTAAAAAAAATAAAAATTAAATAAATTTCAAAGTAAGAAGTAAAAACGAATATAGAATCTTAATAAAAAAATCCTAAAGGCCAAATACTACTCGTATTTTTACATTACTATACATTTTCGTAACATCAATTCAATAGAAAGATTTTGAAAGATTCTTATTAAACATCACAATGGCAAGCGAGTACCTTCACAGTAACAATGCACGTTATTTTTACAGAACGTTCGCTGAGTCAGACATATTCAGCCGTTCCCGCCCTTTCCTGGTACGTGTATGTGATTGAAAAGGTTGGGGTCACATAATTACAAGATTTTACCTAATTATATAGAATGAACCTTTGTTAAGAACCACCGGCCCTCTAGAAGTAATCTTGTGTATATTTCATCTGATGATGAAACTCACTGAATAGATTTTCATTCAGGCTTTGCTATAAAATAGGCAATTTTCTTAGATTTTTTTTGTACATATGTACGATTACCAAAGAAATATAACGCGTAGAGTCTAAAATTATCTAATAAATAATATTTTTATACGTTTTAGTATAAAAATATTTTTTATTGAAAAAATTAAGATAAACATCCAACAAACAAACTAGGATAAAAAAACTAAGATAACAAACGGATAAGTAAATACATTATTTTATATATATATGAAAAAAAGAAAATATATGTGGATGCAAAAAAATATCCTATGTGTATATACTAAATTATTTATGTATGTGTATATACTAAATTACCTGCGAACATTAAGCTTAGATGGATAAACCTATTTAGACGATGGCAAAAAAGCACTACATTTTATCTCAAAGTTAGAGAATTAAAAGACGCAGACAAAATACGTCCAAAAAGAGCTCTAGGAAACATTTATCACCAACGAGGCGATTCCTACGAACAAAAACTAAAACTTAAAACATATGTAGGTGTGTTAAGACTTAAGAGTACTTACATACAAAACAATAGGGATTTAAATAAGAATTGAACGTTAGTTGTACAGCTATTAGTTCTTCTTAAGTAGAAAGAAAGTTCATCGTATTAATTTTTTTTTCGTTACAAATGGGTTCAAAGTTTATAATAATCTTAATAAACATGAAAATCCACCGTTACAATGTTTGTTTCCGATAACGGTTAATGTAATTTGATCCTACTTAAATGATGTTATAGTTTCTATAAGAATTAATGACCTCCATATTTTTAATTGAAATTAAATGTTTCATATAACAAAAGATTGTAATTATTTATAAGTTTCATAAGTATATAATAGTTGGCGTAAAGTTAATTTATAAGACAGCATTTCTACATTAACATGAGCGAAGCCGCGGGCAAAAGCTACTATAATCATGAGATATTCGTAATCAATAATGGTACATTGATCATCTACTTATTCAAAATTAGCTGCTCCTCACGATTTCACTCGCGTTTATGGTCACTGCCTCGCTTCTGTGAATTGTAGCGAAAGGAAATATTACCTATAGTCTTCCTCAATAAACGGGCTATATACCCAAAAAATATTTTTTCAAATCGAATCAGAAGTTTCAGAAATGACCCCGTACATAGAAACTTAGGCACGTACAAATTTTACGTATTTATAATATTAGTATAGATTTTGCAAGCGCTTCGCGTTATTAATTTTGTTTTGAATATTTTTAACGAATATGTATCAATAAGCAAACCATAATTTCAACCCAATTCTATTGTTGTCTGTTTATATTTCCAAGGGATCATCTTAGTTCTTGAAATCATTTCAAAGGCAGGTTTATGGTTTTCCATCACGTATGAGATGAGAATGAGAGGATTTCAGTAATATCGTAAACATATGACTACTGAAATTGAATTGAAGTATTTTGGTGTGTTTATTATTTTCCTACAAGATAACATTTAAAAAGGAAAACACCAATAAAAGCTATAGGCAGTTATTTATTAGTACTTATTAAAATAAAAGCAATTAAAATTGTGTATTTTTGTTTGCCTCAGAAAAATAATAATGAAATAAACAATATTACCAATTTAATAAATTATTGAAATAGTTATCTTTACTCTTTTATTTAATAATATGAGTTGAAAATCATAATGAATTTTACAATCACGCGTAACTCTAAATCTGATATTTTTGTGTTCACAAAAAACATAGTCAACTTTATCCGTGAAACTCATCCTCTATTAAATAATCCACTATTAATTCTCTCTTCAAATTAATCCTCACAATAGTTCCCAGAACGTAGAGGCGGCTGTGCGTTGAGCCCGTGTTGTGGGGAATCAGGTTTTCCAACTATTTAAGTTATTTAGGGTTTGCTCCGTTGTAAATCTTAATCGTCGGAAAGTTGGAGCAATGACTCGTGAAGAGGATTCAGGGACCGCTCATAAATCTTGGTTACTAGAACTTGAAACATACTTTTTAAAACTGCTACTCGCAATTAAAAATCACGAGCGCTTTCTATTTAATTGCTTTTAAACGAATCGTTTTTTTTTTAATTTCTTATTTTTATTAAAAGTAGTGACGAAGCGTTAAATTATTAAAGGATTAAATTAATAACGCAGAAGTTACTAAGTAGATGCTTTATTTATTACTAGATCAAACTTTCATTCTCAATATCACTTCATCTACTATCCTTCTCTGTCTTAAAATCTAATCTATATTTATTATAAACGTAGATATTATTGAATTTATCAAAATTCGAAACGTTCAAGGCAAACTTCCGTCAATAAACGATACCTATAAGTTCCTAGTTCCTATAATACGTATCTAACCGCTGGGAATAGTGAGGCCTTCTATTATATTTTAATAGCAATTTTTAGAGTTACAAAGATTATTTATACGTGTGAAACAACAAAATAAATTTTACGTCTAAGTTATGCTGTGAATTAAATAATGTGTATTAATAAGTACACATAAGTTAAGAAGTAGTATAATATATACTCATACATATTCGTTTAAGCGTGTAAAAGTATAATTTTTTTATATAAAAACATTCAACTTATCAAGTATACCAAAAACTAAAGATTTAAATTTAATTTAATCGCGTTATAAGTTCGAAATTTCGACCTTAAATTGTTTACTTTTAGCCGTATTATATAAACCGTTGAAGTTGACGAATCTAATTACAGCCATCGCAGTAACGGAGAAGTCACTCGAAAGTTTGCTGTTTTAATTAATTAAGCCTACAAATACTAGGATGACACACCTAGTTTCCCTCTGCGGCGGTGCGGAGTCAACGAAGTCGCTAATTAAATTTAGTACCCTTACAGAGGAATTCGAAAATTCAACGCCCTAGATTTATGTTAGAAAATTAGATATATACACTATTTTAACACGTAACTATATCGAACGCAACTAATGGGACAATTTGAGTTCAAATTATAAACAATCTTCTCTTTACTAAGAACTAGCTACTTTTGATCTCTTTAATATGACACAGACTCTACATATATTTTGCTCTCAGACTTTCATAAATATTAACATAAGTTGTTTATATTGCTTTACACTTGAAAGAATTTACTGTGTCTTATTTTTGACAGTCTTAGCTTTCGGAAGGCTATGAACCCAACTATTACCAGATCACAGAATTGTTTTGTATTAATTACGTGAGCAAATTTCACCTTATAATTAACAAATAACAGAACACTGAGACTGAAACTGTATCTGAACTTGTGAACTTCTCCTGAAATCACAATATTTTGTCTACTGATTCAACTCTGCTATTTACTTTACAGTATTTCCAATCAAATAGTAACTTCAAAGGACGTTACAGGCAAACCTAATGCACTTACAATCAGACATAGCTCCCTCATATATTCTAGCTACGTCCCAGCACATTGTATACTTGTACAAAAAATGTCGAAACAGCATTGTCGGGAACTAAGTTAAGCAGTTCACGTGCTGCAAACAAATAGAACGGTAGCGGCAGATCAAATAAACGCTGGCCGCACGAATCCACGAACGTGTAGAATAGTAATGAATTAACATGGTCTATTTGGATACAGCTGTGTAAACAATACAACCGCTACAAATCTGTTAATCAAGAGTTTTTTTTTCTCTTTTATATAATATTTAAGACAAACAAAATTGAAATTATTGTCGAGGGAACTGTAGTGGCTCAATCACCGCATAGAAAATAGACGATTAATTTTGTCAATCTTCTTATGCTAACACTCGCTCATCCAATTCAGTTTTCGCACCAATTACAATTTCCTCGCTAAAATATTTGTTAAGGAAGAGCTTAGCTGGAGCCTAATGACTACAGCTCGACTACATTCTCACAGAAAATCGGCGTGAAATAGCACATGTAGCTGCTGTTTCGTACGGTGAGTGAGAGACCCGGAAGCCTAACCTCCTCCTCCCATTACTTTACCTACTTCCTAGTCTCTTTTATCCCTTAATCCCTTTTTAGCATTTGTAGCTCATCTAGACTATGAATGTCAATGGGTGACGGTAAACACATCAGGAGTCCCGCCTGCTTGTTTGCACGTTGTCTATAAAAAAAAATATTAATTGGCATGTACTAACTTTCTACAAGACACACAATATGCCTACCCTTGTGACCACATTTGCTTAGAAACACTGACTTTGTATAAGGCCTTTGCCTTGCTCGTGCGCTGCCATCCGTTAAACAAAGTTGCTATCCCTTGTGTGGTTGTGGCTATAAATAATAATTAGTAATTAACTCTATCAATTACCCTTCACACTGAATCATAACTAGATAAGGCATTACTGTTTGACAGTAGAATAAATAGTAATTGCTACGAAGACCTTGTACTAGTTCCTACCATTAATAAAATTAAAACCTTCACTGTATTAGTAAATTTACCTGATGTTGCATAAAAAAGATTTATAACAAATTAAATTAAACTCACAAATTTTAAGCAATATTAAAATCAGAATAAAATGTTCGCATCTACTGTTTTAAGATTTTCTCTATCAAAACAACCCACGTTTTGACGGTTAAGGAAATCGTTTTAGAACACAAATCAGAAATCAAAAGTCAGAATATGGCATGTCTTGATGGTGATAGTATTACATAATTAGTCCCCTGATTGGATATGGTTCATACAATTCGAAATCTAAAAGTAATTCTATGTATCCAACAGCCAACAATAAGACGAGAAACATTCCAACATACCAGACTATATACAGACTACGAAACAAGCAACAAATCATAAGATAGGTTGCGTGCCAGCTCTATTAACAATGAATCAATAGCGCGATAAAAGAAGCCTGTGCAGGTGCCAAGGGTCGCGCGATATTGAGACATAACTCACGCGTGCCGCAAGATCAGCTACACGTATAATAACGAAGATGGGTTTGTCCGTACAATGTACGTGGATTAATATTTATAATTTATGTGGCAGATACTGTTGTTTATTAGTGTAAGGTAATGTGAATTGTTTATTTGCGATCACCGAATTTGTAGCTAACCAGCCTTAACCTAATTTATTTATTTACCTAAAATTATTAATTGGTGTAAATAAATTAACAAAATATAATTTAAATTAGTAATAATAAAATGTAATTAATGTAATAATAATTTAGTAATAATTTAAAATGTAAATAGATGGTTAATGAAAAATTTATTATTAATTTATCGTTTTGTTATGAAATTTTATTAAAATGACTTAAAATTAAAATTATATTTAATTTGCTTACCTAATTTTATAAGGCGAAATATCGTCAATGTTTTTATTAAATAAATAAATCTAAAATGAACAATTCGGCGCAGCATTTGCCTTGAATGTCAAATATCAAAGGCATATAAGACAAATAATTTTACAATATCTATATTCACCAGCAGTGACGTTTTTACTTTAACATTTGTACAGAGTATCGCTGAATACATAGGAATTATACATTGATAGCCATTTTAATTATTACTATTATTTTCGAATACAAACCACAGCAGTGAGAAAAAACTGTTTTTGTCTATTCATCATTAAAACATCGTAAAGTAATCGATGCATACATGGAATCATAACGTACGCGAAAATATATACTATATTAAAGACAATTATTCGATGTGAAACAAACAGGCCCGCGCCAGGCGTAATCGGCGCCGTCGTGCGACTGTCTTATATGCGCTTTTTTTACCCGACTGCGCGACGCATATGAGGGTAATGTGGTTATCATTCTATGTATCTATGTTATGTATCAAGTGAAATATCGTTGAATAGGTATTCGTACCGTTTTACAACCATAAGGAAGAGTTACATTGGTTTTTCTTAAAGTATTTTTTTTTTCATATGGATTTTTTTTTAAGGATCGGTTAAGCCGGGCGCCTTACGGACTCGGCGCCGTCGTGCGCTGCACGACTTTGCGCGTATGGACGGCGCGGGCCTGGAAACAAAGTTTTAGCTGTTTTAAATAAACAGAATTTTGTTTGTATAATATTAACTAAATTAAAATTCTTACGTGCATTGCTATTTGCTTTCAACATCATTAGACCATCGTAAAGTAATCAATGCATATATGGAATCATAACATACGTGAAAATATATATATTAAAGACAATTATTCGATGTGGAAGGAAGGTTTTGCTGTTTTAAATAAACAGAATTTTGTTGTATTAACTAAATTAAAATTCTTACGAGCTTTCCTATTTGCATTCAGCCTGATCCTATCAAAGATGTACATGCAGATTCATATCAATGTTTACATAGAAACTTAGTGTTTGTTTGTCATTCACAACGTGCTCAAGATTAAGGTTAACATTTACCGTGATTAAATTTTTAAATTGAATATCTAAGAAATTATTTTCTATTGTTAATTATATATAAATTAAAATTGTACGCCGTCTAACGGAATCATGCTTAAGCTGAATTATATAATTATCTCATTTCGCTATTCAATTTTGTTTCAAACTTAAGCGTTTTTATATGCTTCTTTAAAATGTAATTTGTAAGATTCATTACAAACAATAAAATAAGAGTACTTATTAGTGTACTATTCATTTATTTTTACTGTAAAAGTAGTGTTTACAGTAAAGAACTTCTTCAAAAAATTTATTACATTCATACATTTCTATAACTCGCGAACGTGCGGCAATTCAAATATTTCTTTTCATATATGACCTCATAACACGTTTTTCATATGGACCATACTATTTTACGTAGGCACTATTCACTATTATGGCAGCTTTGAACCACATCTTATTTCGATGGTTTTATGATTTATGGACTCAATTACTGAGGACCCCGCTGAGAGTCTCTTAGTTCGGCCGCACATTGTATAAAAAATCTTTTGAATAATTCTTACCATCGAAAAGCACAAATTACTTCCTAACAGTGTGCGGACTGTAGTTCCCAGCCTAACTTTCTGCACCGTAAAAATTTTACAACAAAAAACTTTTCAGTGTGTGGACAGGCTTATTCGGCTTCAAGGAATTTCCTGATAAGGCGCCGAGAATTTTCAAATGGAATCTTAATATCCACCGGATGAGCAAAAAAAACACAAGGCTTAGGCTATGACAGGTTATTCATTTTTCCATGCAATCCGTTTTAAATAAATTATTTTTATCGTATTTCATTCTTTAATGTGTTTACGATATTGTCACCAATCCAATTTTAATATGTATGTTTTATTGAATAGTGTGGTTATATTTCGGCAAGGAACAAATTTAACAAAATCGATTTTTTATTTTTCATCTAATGGAGTCTTGTAAAATATGTTTTATTGATTTTTTGAAACATTTTTATACCTTACTGTGTTTTGAAATTGGGCAGCCGATTTAGTGTGGCACCGTATAAATTTGTTTAACATCGAAGCTGTTTGAGCTGGCCGGTCGAGCTGAAGAGCAGAATTATAAAATGACAGCATACTGCAGATGTTTGCAACTACTAAGCAAGTTAATCAAAACCATAGTACACAAAAGTACAGTTATCGACAGGAACTCGGATGTAATCGATTACATTTTTAAGTAAAAAAATATTTATCTTTAATACAAAGTATTTTATTTAAAAAAAGGTCCTTTTCTAAGCATTTGCTAGTAAATAAATATTTAAAGTTAAAGTAAATCTCGAACAGCAAGCAGTCCTTTGAGAATCTAAACTTTGTAAAGCGTTTCCCTTAGTTCACTAAGTCGACTCAATAAAAGTTAGACCTTTTGAAGAAAATCTAGGATTTGTAAATATACTGTTTATTTTTATTGAAGATCTACAAAATACGTATAAACATTTTAAATTTTTAATATTTTTTATCATTTGTTCCAAATTTCGTCATGATGGTGAACGTGTATAAAACCAATAGCGAATCCAGGATCTCGGTGTATTCCTTGACAAACTCTATTCGCAACTAAAATTTTTCCAGTGTCAATATTAAAGCTAAGAACCATCTCAGTCACATTATATAGAAGTTTTCAAACAGAGAAAAAAAAGGGTAAATTCGTTTAGGAGCTCTGATGCCACAGACAATCGAATACACACGTTAAACTACATCATCCATCTTTTATACATCGTAATTAAAAGGTTACATTTAGCGATACTTTAAATAAAAAATTAACTATAAATGTAGGTAGGTGGATACTGATGACAAAACCATGCTTCGCTTGTAAAGTTTACTAAGAGCAAGTCATCGTTTACTCGGAACGACTCAAAGTTATTAACACAGCTAGTCGAGACTCCATTAAAACGATTTAGAGTCTATAAATCAGCAACTTCATTTTCAGTGAAAACAAGACACCATTACACGGGGTGTCATACTCGACGTCTAACTTCGAATATCTTTTAAGTAATATTAAAGTCCATATTTCAATGCTTTCACAACTTACGTGAACGAGACCAAAGTTAAATTGCTTCATTATGCACGACGTAATGTATGCTTGAGTTAACCCTTATAAATGTGCATATAATAAAAGAGATTGTCAATGTAAACAAAACGTAGAAAACGACAAAACAAAATATCCGAAAAGTCTTTGAAGCGGAAATAAAAATAAACATCGGTCGGTGAAATTTTCGTTTAAGCCTTTTTCATAAAGGAAAATGTTATAAAAGCAGTTTGCATAACTTTTTTAATCGCGCTTCCACTGAAGTATCGCAGACTCACCGCGCCATCAAAAGTACCTATAACTCGAGCGGGGGAATGCTTCTATTCATCACTCGGTGTTTTAGGTGCCAAGAGGCAAAGCGAAAAGTTTCTATTGTTAGGCTAAAGACCTCTTATTGTGTCGTAGTATTTTACGCTCGGTAAGAAAGCGAAAATTCGTATATATTTACCGATTTCTCACCCCTTTGAAGGCGTATTTTCTGTTCGATTGAAATTTAGTCGCCGTAATGAAAAGGTAAAGGACCAATAAGTAGCTCAATCAAATTGCATTATCGCTTAGAAGCACTCCCGGAGAGAGGGTAGACGCAATAAATTGAATTACGGGTCCCACAACCTCCGACGGTCTATAAAAAATCGCCTTTGAGTCATCCCGCGGACGTTACGTTTGAGAGATAATCGAAATTCCTCTCCTTCGAATTTTCACTAGAATGGGATTTCTACTTTTCTAAAATGCCTTCTCTTTTATAATAAACGATTTTCACCTTTTTCTGTTCGGTATAGTTATTTTACGCAAATAGCATTGATTTCAGAGGATTCATAGTATTATAGAGTATCATAGAAATTACTTGAATCGAATAGATACTCAAATCATGTCGATAGTTAATTTTAACGTTTAATTAATTCTTTGATATGTTTTTCGGTAAAACTCGGCAAAGGGACTTAAAACCCTAAACTACTTTATCATTTACGAATTTCAAAACGTATGCAATAAATCTGATATAAATACTTACTTTTAAATTATTTATTTATTTAATTTAATATTTAATGTTTTAATAAATTAAACAACTGAGTTTAATCTAACAGAATAACATTTAATTAAAATAAAACTATTTTAAACGGATTTAAATCGCGTATATTAATTATTTGTAGACTCAGACTACCCGTGACCACGAACGCTGCAAAGTGCTCGAAACGTCGGGATGATAAAAATAATTAATATACGCGATTTAAATCAGTTTAAAATAGTTTTATTTTAATGAATAATAATCGCGAAAATCTAAGACAACGATATAACATTTAATATTTACATAATACACAAGACAAACTTATCTTACACACGTAATAAGCGGTAAATTGATTTAAATGAGTGAACATTAATTAGATAATTACCTCATAGACAAAACAGAATATGTTTAATTGTTAATCAATTACTGCAATATGCTGATAGGGAGCCGTCTGCTGCGGTTGAGGGAGAACCGCAGCGCCCGTTCACCGACTATTGTTACTACCTACTATACTATCTATCCGTATTCATTAGTGCTATATATAAAGTATAAATGGATGCTGATAAGCAATAATGTGTCAACCCACAAAAAGCCAAATTTGGAGATATTGATGTATTTTGATACTGCATCACCTATTCAACATTATTCAAAAAAAAATCAAGTAATATAAACTAAATAAGTACGGAAATAAGTGTCTTAATAATTGTTTCGTATTTCAAGTGCGTTCCATAATTTCCAATTTATAAAATAATCTGAAATATTTAAAAACCTTTTTATCCGATAATATCTTAAATATATCAATCTATTTTCAATTCGTTATACTTTTTAAACAAAAAGAAAAGCAAAGATGGATATAAACTTCTTTAAACAAATTAAGTAAGAATAGGTTTGACATCTTTAGACGCCATTTTCTCAAAATGAAGTCCGTGTGGGTTGACACATTATTGCTTATCAGCGTCCAAATAATGTAGGTAATAAGTATATCAAGTGATATTTATTTCGAAAAACTATAAACTACGCTACCCCCGTACAGCTTGATGGCACCAAGTGACAGTACTGTGTTATACCGATATTATTAGATTTCTTTTTTTTAATCCCCGATCCGAAAAGAGGATGTTATATGTTTGACTATATATCTGTGTGTTGGTCTGTGGCATCGTAGTTTTTAACGAATCACACAATTTTGATGCGTTTTTTTTTTCATTAAAAAGCTGATGTGACTGGGATGATTTTTAGTTAAAATTTATATCTGTTCAGACATTTCAGGTTATCAAGGTTATCAGTTTTTTTCTAGTTATTGAAAGGATCTCACCAACTTTAAATTGTCTAATCGACTTAAAATTTACTGAAAATAACATAGATACGTAACCTTGATCTTATTCTGCAGTATTATCTGGAATTAGCTTAACGTGTATCGTGTTTGGGCTCGTTACAATCTCAATGAGCAGATTGTCGGGGGGATTTTAAAATTTTTATTTATATGTTATATATAAATATCGGGTCAACAAGCAGACGAGACATATGATTTTAAGTGATCACCGCTGCTTATGGACACCACCAGATATGACACTTATGCGTTGCCAGCTTAAAAGGAATTAAAGGGAAAAATAAATAAATTGATTGTCATGTAAAGTGACAACGAATGAAAATACATACAAAAAAATAGTAGTTCTCTATTCGACCAGTATGTATGTATGTAAGTCAGTATGGCTGCGAATATCTCAAATACTATCCGATTTAATCCGATTTGGCCATCCAAATCACTATTTAAATGTCATAATTTCCCAAGAAGGTTTTAGTATATAATATATTAGGATCTGATGAATATTTTTGGGAATAATCAATGGGACCTTTTAATAACTTTCTGCAAGTGACCCGTGATTGCTGTGATCTTATGTCTACATATTTACGGTGTGCCTGAAGTCGGTTATATTTTTCAACGATAACGATTATTTAAAATATGTGATGTTTTTTTTATTAAAATAAAAAACACCTTACTAACGTAATTTATTAACGTACAAAAACTTCAGTTTTCATATAAACTACACTTATAAGATTATAAAAATAATCTCTTTCTAATGTTTAAAAGTATCAAAACTATTTTTGTCTACGAAAAATTTCATTACATGCAAAAGAGGAGCCTCGTTTTCTTACACAAAGTAGCATGGAAATTGTCCACATATAGCAATACTTTAGGTATACATTCTCAAACTACTTGATTATATGGAAATGAAAGCAAAAATGAAATTTCCAGTTTTTTTTTTGTAAATTGTGCTAAGAATCGCTAGACCTAAATGTCAATTTGGTGCCAAAGAATATACACATCAACAAGTAAATATTATACTAAATATCTGATAATGATGATTGATAAATTAAATACTGAATAAAATTATATATTTATTCCGTTTCATTCTAAAACAATAAAACTGTTTGGATTAAGTATAAATAATGCTGTGGAACTAAGCATTATTTTAAAGGACGTACAAAATATATACTAAAACTATCTATATGGAACAAACTTATAATTTATATGTTGTTATTTTTCATTATTAAAATATTAGGCAATTTAAATTATATTTTTAATCTATTTTGCCAATGCAGAGAAAAATATTTCAGACACCAGCGAAACATTATCAAGAAAAAGTTAAAATAATTAAAATTTTTGACGCCGTCGGAATAAAATATGTGTTCAAAGGTTCTTTTCAGTTCCATGAATCATTTAAAATCTCCCTTAGTCTTTATCTTCACGCCCCATTAAACTATGGTTGAGCTGTCTAATTAAATCCCCTCAGGGCTTAGCGACGCGTTGTCGACGATTTTTGTACGAAAATATTATTAACGAAAACGCACAGTGGACTTTTTCAAATATTTAATATTCGTTATATATGTAGAAACCGCGAGAGTTCGCTAGTATTTTATAAATAGAACTCTACAGAATGATTCATGAAGATGGATCAGTGTAGAATAATCCGAAAACTATGGGCAGCTAGTGTTTAATTAAAAAAAAGTTCAAACAATTGTATCTACATACACTCATTAAGATTTTCTTATACGCAACGATTTTATGAAAGACTAGCATCCGCACGCGGCTGTGTCCGTTTTATTTTGATAAAAAGTAGCCCATTAGTTCTCCTGTACAATACCATTTTTCACCAACCCCTTAGGCATTGATTACGGATTGCTTTTAGTTTAAACATGATTGCTTCGCCTGTGGGCCCATTATTGAAAACACACTGAAAATTTTACCGAACGAGTGCGCACTTTGTTAATGTTTGCTTTTATCTGTGTGCAACGGCAAAAAAGGTCTAAGAAATATATATTAAGAATTAGTGGCTCTATCACCCAAATATCGCCATTTATTTTTTTTATCTAAGGTAAGGAAGCATATTTGCTATGAAAATAAACTTAATAACTAATTTTAGTAGATAATTTTACTTAGGCCATTCCTGCAAGCGCGGCCTAATTTTTTTTTATTCTATGAACGGCTAACCTTATCTAAGGCATACGCTAAGACAATAAAAAAAAATTTCACTGGAGTGGGAGCGCGCAGATGCATCTGAACGCCTTCTGAATAATTACCGCGCCTCGAGGCGGCCTCTCGGCGAATAAAGCGTGGTGCACGAGATTTTCATGCTTAATAGAAATATACGAATCACCCTTTAGAGAAAGGAAAATAAATGAAATCAGTTTAATAAATCCATAAGAAATGTGTGGGAGTATTTCTGAAGGGTATTAAAAGAATTTGTAAAATCCATTTTAAGTGGATATTTTAATCTTCAATTAATGATTTTCATGTAGGTATAAAATAATTAAAGCCTTCTTTGCTGATTTAAGTACTTAAAATAAATAAACAATGTTTATCATTCATCATTTTAATTTTACAATTTGTAATTAATTAGTTTTTCTTTATATTTCTTTTTTTATTTTATACACAGTAAATATGTACTTAAATTATTAAGTTTCAAGCAAATTTTCGTATTCCTTTCTGTGCTGATTTACTGTTAGATTAAGTACCATAGGGCCAATGCTAAGCATGCAATTCGCTAAAGCATATTATTCGATTCAAGATAACGTTGACGATAAAGATGCATGGTTTTAATATACGCTGATTTTCATACCGAATGTTAAATGACTTAGTAATTTATAAAAATTTGTATTGATTTAATTTTAAAAGAGTAACTATCGAGTTTCTTGCCGGTTCTTCTCGTTAGAATCTACATTCCGAACCGGTGGTAGCTTCCTTATTAGCGTAATAGTAATCACATTATCATTATTTTTTATGTATTGACGATTCATAAGTGCTCGTGAGAGCCTACTTGAATAAAGTATATTTTGATTTGATTTAAATAATATTTTATAGCTATATTATAATTACATAAACTATAGATACGTTAAAATTCTGTACCCTTGACAATTTCGTCAAGAGTGTTCTTGGTTCTCAACCGCTAGCTGATTGGTGAGCAACGATGTTCAAAGTGATCGGCATTCTGAATGACCTAAAATGCTAATTTCATATTTTTAACTTTTTTCATATCATTGTATATGATATAACTGGTAAAGTATTTTATCGTGATTACCTTTATTTGATCATTTGTTCAGGTCTCAATGAATTAAATATTAAAATTATTTTATAAATTCACAGTCTTGTAAAAACAGCTTTACAGTGTGCGAAGCATACATGAAATACTTTTAACAATGGCGAACATTTTTTACATTTCCATTAAAAGCATATACAGTTTTTGAATTCTTTCTTTAATATTTACACAAGGTCTTTTATTACGTAGAAATAATATTTTTATTTAAAAAAAATCTTCATTGTTATAATACGTATTAGTATTATACAATATATGAGAAATAAAATAGTAGCCAATTAAAAATTTATTAACAAATATTTAGCTAATCTGTTGAATATAAAATGACTATCTAATACTAAATCAAGAATCAAATGATCACAAGAAGGATTAGTCATCCGTAATTTTCGTTGTTAGAGTTTGGCGAAGTTAATATTGCACCATATAGCAGTTACCAAACTGTTCCGCCGAATGCATTCCGTTGGACTTTGAGTTTTACAACTATCCTGTGGAAACACTTTCGTTTTCATTTATGAAATATTTTATACGTCGTTTACATGTATGTATGTTCTATAAAAAATAGTCAATACTCCAACTTTACAAGCCAACCAGTAGTACATTTTCAAATATTTATTTTTCATATATTGTTACTTTTTACTGCGTATATAAATAAGTCGTCAGAAATATATATTATTATGGAACTCCATATATAAAGTTCTTAGGAGACGTTAAATTTTTATTTTCTCTTAACCGACTGACTTTGCCAGTTAAAACTACTTTTGACCGAATAAATGTTTTGACTGTAACATATATATCAACATAAAGCGATATTTGAATTTATCAACTGTGGTACCATTCAACATCCTTAACCGAAATTAATTAACCAACTTCTAAAAGTCTGGAAGGGTGGATCCGAACTCACGACTACAAGTCCAAGTTAGGGAATAGTAAAATAAGTTAGGCTCATGTCAAACAAGGATATGCACTTAGCCGGGGGACTCGCTCGACTGCAACTAATCTAATGCAAAATCTGTCTGTATTGACTTTACAATAGTTCGGGCTTGTAGAAACTTTATTCGATCACGCTTGCATATTAATACACAATGCGAAACAATACTAGTCACTACATCAACTAAACGAATTTTTAAACGTTATATGGAACGTTTTAATTGGAAAAAAGCTGTGTTCCACATAATTTTTTTTTAAGTTTTTGCGATTACTACACGTTGATGTAAAACTATTTTTAAACGGATTTTAATCGCGTATTAATTTAGTCTCAAAAATATGCAGAATGTGTTGTGATATATTTATAGAACCCCCCTTTAAAAGACCTTCAATAAAAGTTAAACGGCCTGAATAACACATTTTTTGCGATTTTCAACAAAAACAAAAATTCATATAACACATGTAACGATTAGTATTAAAGAGATCTAGGAACGAAATGAATACATTAACTACGAAAGCTACGTATATAATCATATAGCCTGTAAACATTAAACAAAGCCGAACAAAACAAACAAATACAAGGATACATAATATCCATTAGTACATGTCGCAGCCGAAGGCGTTGCGGTCAGCGACAAGCTTCACGCATCAAGCTTTAAACGCGATTAACGACCACCTACTGTAGCCATCCGTCTATATTTCACTGCTAATGTTTTTACGAGTATCCCTTTTACTTTTAAATGTTATGAAACGAGGAAATCGTGATTCCTATTTAAATTCATGTGTTAAGATCACTTATGACGTTATATTGAAAATACAAGTTAAAACCTAGATAGTATTTTCCCTGTTATACCAGGGTCTAGGTCATATCTTATTACTCAAGTCCAAGCAAGTTTTTGGCATATTACTGATTTTTACACAGAACGATTGCCGTCTACCTCCACAACCCTTAAGGGCAAGCCAGTAACCATTTAGATCTGAATCTTTAGAAAATATAAATCTTTCTACTAAGAGTAACAATCATTATCATGCTCTCCGAGGCAAGATGGGGAGACTCACAAGGACAAACTCCAAGACCTAGGAACAAATATTTATACAAACACAAATATCTGTCGAATCCAAAACCGTCAGCGTTAGTGGTACATTCAGTACTACTACACCAAAGCTGTAGTCAAAATCTAGTACGTGAGACACGTGTAGGTATTTTATCTTTTATAAAATTACAAGATTGTCTAAATTAAGGAGTCTATTTTTTTCGCGATATTAATATAACTAATTATGCATTAATTTCACGTCATATGTATATTCGTATATTTATATTCATATATTCATATGATTAATGTGGTAAAGTCAAGAAAAGGCAATAATAAAACTATAAATATGTCTATGTCAGTATGCGAAGTAATTATAATTATACTTTTTACATAAATAAAAAGTTTTACAAACTTAAAACTAAAACATTTTAAGTAAAAAGTCATAAAAACTGAAATAATATACATTTGGATATGGCATAATAACACTCATAATGCCTAGAATATCAAAACATTTCATATTTTGCCCAACAAAATAAATTACGCGAATAACAGCTCTGCTCTTACGTAAAAGGCATTAACAATAAGATCTAGGTTGTTGTATCCTTACATTTTTCTGTACATACAACCTTTGCTTTGGCTGGATGAGGGTTGCGGAGGATCGGGATGTTTGGCGCAAATTTGGGGAGGCCTATGTCCACTAGTAGATTGCGATTGGCTGACGACGACGACGACAACTTTTGTATTTTGTTTAAAACAAATACTATATTCATATCAAGAGAAAGAATATTTTCTTTCCTTTATTATCACTTTTAAATATACTCGTATTATTTATTACACTAAGGGCCTAATTCATCATTCCGGTTTCTGTTAAATTTTTAAATATTTAACCGATATTTAACGATGACCAACAATTAATACATGTTTATTTATTTTTTCCTATTTAACCACGTTTCTGCCAAATTAACTTAAATAAATTAATTTGGCATTTACAATTTGATGGAACGTCGACGTCGCCTTTAAACGTTTCAACACAAGAATCTAATTTATGTTTGTTTAAAATTGTATCCATGTTATATTTTTAATCGAGACCTTTGAAGCCCAAAAATGCAATTTATTGGGTGGATAAGTTCCGGTTAAGCTACCGTGAACTTTGTCGTAACCGGTGAAACAGGCCATAAATAAATTACATGTTACGATATTAACATAGTAAGTTTCCTAGGCATTAATATACACACACAGAATACATATAAATAATTATATATATTCTGTAGTAAAACATTAATTAAGACATCCAATACGATATCGACGTAAAACAAAACAAAACAACACTCCTAGAGCGGTTTTTAAGACTTTTTTGGTCACCCCGAGACCACTAAAACAAGGTATCCTGGGAAAAAGAGACGGCTGACCAACACAAAGTTATGCTAAAGGTCTTAAGATTCCAATATTTTATTACATCATAAAACATTAGCATAAAATATCCAAGTGTATGCTGCACTCAGTATATTGAAACCGAAGTTTCGTCGGTCATAAGATCTTGTAAGTTATGGGAGTTAGTGCTTCATATAGAACTGAATTATTGATAAGTATTGATCGAAAAGTATGGTTTGAGACCTATTTATATGCTGCTATAGAGAATAATTAGAGGAGAAAGCACACTTGGTACGATTTCATAGTAATAATTAAAAAATATATTGAACTAGCTGCCTCTCGTGGTTTCACTTGCGTTTATGGTTATTACATCACTCTTGTGAGGTCTAGCGTGATGTAAAATACTCTATTACCTGCCTCAATGAAAGGACACATTTTTTTCAAATCGGATCAGTAATTTCAGAGATTATATCTTACATACACACTTACATATTTTCCTTCTTTTTATCGAATAATTAACGATTATTTTTTAGTAACTAGTTCCTTCGGAGGTAATTTTAATAAATTACTTTTAATAAGGAGCAAAAAATCTACTTATATAAATATCACTATCAAAAGATAATCTTGTATTGTTACGACATTTTAGTTACATGCTTAGTCTATATAACCCTAATTTTCTCAAACCCTACTCAACTGGTTTTGATGAAACTTTAATATTTTTTACGATTAATTTTAAACGAACGAACCCGTTAAAAAGATACTAACTTAAAACAAAGCACTTACTTAAAATAACTTTTATAAAACCTCATAAACAATTTTTAGACGCATCTGTTCTTACAAAATGAAGGGAAACAAACACCATACTTCATAAAGAGGGTTCCTTTTGAGTGCGGATTACGTTGGAATTTACTTTAAGTATAACATACCCCTGAATTTTCCGCATAGAAACGGATCCTCCAAGTTTACAAAAAAGCAATAAGAATGAACGTGTTTTATTTATTACCGTTTTAGGATTTTGGTATTTAGAACTTGTCAAAAACTTTCTTTTTTTATATACAATTTGGGCTAAAAACAATATTATTTACAAAGCGCACATGATCTATTTATGAAATGGACAATTAATATCGAAAACAAATATACGAGATAATTATCCTTACTAATACATATTATACATAAATGCGAAAGTAACTCTGTCTGTGTACTGCGATTTCACGATCGAACTACTTAACCGTTTTAAATGAATTTTAGTAAAGAGATAATCTAGACTCTGAGAAAGGACAAACGCTACTTTTAATCCCAAAAAGAAGTACGGTCCAGAATGCAATGTAAACGGGAGCACGATATAACCGAATTCCATGCAGACGAAGTCACGAACGAAATGCTAGTAAACGATAGGTTAATATCCCTTTAAAAACATAAAGTAAATTCCAGTAACAGCTAGTTTAACCTAAAAGGCTGAATGAAAATTAGTAAGAAATAATATTGAAACAATTTTAATTAGTTCATATAAAAATATTCCACTGAGGAATTTCAGAATCTTTACCCAACTAAAATATTAACAAAATCATAGAATATCAAACATGTATTCTAACACAAGGTAATAAGGTGTATTGTTGATTAATACAAACGGAAATAACAAATTGGTATAATATTCAAGATCGAGCAAAAAGGCAGTTAACCAATGGAGTCGAAGACGCAGACGAAACGTTATTGTTATAGTTATTACTCTGTTGTCTTCGTTTCATGTAATAGCAACACTTTAGTCGGCGGTTTGGCGGGGACAGATAACATAAAGTGTTTTATTGATACCGTGATTTATATTCTTACACGTAGTGTTGTGGAACATATATAACTGTATTGTCTTCTTCTGCTTTGCATTTGCACTGATTGTCCATATTTGACAGGTTACAATTTTTTACAAAACGACTGCTAACTGAACTCTGCGACCTTTGAAAACGAGCTATTAAACCCTAAGTTTATAATAATTTCATCACTAAAAGTAATAATCATTATTAATTATGTGTGACTATAATTGGGAACAGCTACCTACTTTTACTTAAAAGACTGTTGAGAAAATCACAAGAAGGAAAATGATCCTTGTAATAATAAGTGTAAAACCTAGAAATAAATATATGTACAATTTAAGTGAGAAGCAAACTTGCAACTGTAGACGTTAAAGGCATATCCGGTACCATACTGGTCCAAATAATTTAAAAACTTTCATAAATATATCATTTTAATAAGCACCATCATCACGAAATATATCAACATTAAGTGAAATAACGGCCCTTAGGCTGCCATTCGCAACACATTTTTGTCGTAGATTTTGATGACGCCATTACGTAGGGTAAACGGTCCGGTCGTTGTCCATCCTATGCTGTCGTTCGATTTAATTTAGCGCAGCCGGCGGTTACCCTAGCCCGGTTAATTTGGAAATAATTATTGCCTACTCTCCTCCCCTAGCTAGCAAAAAATCCGCCGAACGCTACAGCGGCTCTTAATGCTTTCTTGATGGACGGTTTTATATCTGTATCCTTTAATTTGTAGCACAACGAATACATATTTCTGATAAATTGATAAAGATTAATTCGATTACAGAAATATAAGCCATTTCTGTTACTTCCCTTTTGCTAAATAGAAGTGGATTTTTTCCCAAATTTGGAAAACAAAACAGAAATCGTCACAACAACAATGCATCACAATATCCTAGTTCTTTTTTATTCACTGAATTTAGTCACTTTTTTAAATGCCGACATGCGTAACTCTTGCTTTTATTATGAAACTCGAAAACATGGACGTGTCGGCTTTAACCAGAACCGTTTTCATCGATTTGTTTGAAAGCCTATTCGGTATAAACATTGTAAGCAAAGCCAAACAATATTCCGATATACCTACGCAGTGCAGAGATTGACTCTGCAGGCATTGTTTGTGGAGTTCACTCGCAATCACTCAAAAGTACTGTCAACTAGTGATGTTTCTGTAATGCTAATTTTCTGTATCGATTAAAAATGTAATTTAAACAATTTTCAATCTTATACAATATTATATTTATATATTTTTTCAAGTATAATTATGTACCAAATACCTTTGGTGGTATGTCGCTACTTTTTATATGGGTAATTAATCTACCGAAAACTAAAACCTATTCAATTTTTTTCTTAACTCTAAAGCTAGTTTAATTAGACGAAATTGATTGCGTTAACAGAAGATTGATTTCTTATAACAAAAGTGCCTTACAATTACACTTCACGGTACTAAAATGTAACAATTTCTTAATCAATAAATTTATTTTTATAGTATATTCTGAGTAAAATCGAAATCGTGTCACATATACTAAACAAAACTAGTTTGACTGACTTTTATTACAATGGCAGCATCAGCGTATTCGCCTATTATTTTTATAGACATTGTTCCGGTTTACCGCATAACAATAAACGGATTTATATCGATAATGTGAACGTTATCGATAAAACTGTCACATCACATTTCCAACTACTGAGTACTGACGGTAGGTGGGGGTGGTTTTAAGAACTAAAAGCACAGCGTACCTAGATAGACGAGGCACAAAACCACAAAAGGCCTCGGCTACAATGTACCAGTACAATAGAATACGAGCATTGTTGCTTCGCTTTTAATAACGAAAGAATATCATAACATAGATTCAGATTCTTCTATTGAAAATATGTAGTCATTTCAGTATTAAAATAATAGCGAGTTCCGATGTTGCTATTTCAATGTTTTAATCATTATAATAGGAAATACGTAACAAAAGCGGAATATTGCTGATTCATTGTTCAACTATTCAAACTTTTTATAATCATTTTTTTTCTTTATTAAAATATAGGTTTTGTACGAAAACTCTCATTAAATCCTATTTCATTTTGCATTTACATGTAATGTAAGCAAGCCTTTTGTTGTGTACGTATATTTTGTATAAGTATATAGGATACATTAATATACATGTAACGAAAACAAAATCCACAATTTCACTTTTAAAAGCATTAAACTAAAAAAAACTAAAAATCAGTCAGGCTGGACAAATAAATAAAATTTTAAAGCATTCCTCGAGGACTAAGGAAAGAATCTCGTTAAAGCAACTCTTGCTGACGATGGTTATTCAGCACTTTTAATTTATCATTTCCTCACGAAATAGCTAAAACTTCCATATCAGAGGGACGGAAGACCTTTCCGAGTGTCTTTTGGGAAATTCTCGCTAAAGTTACGCATTAAATATTTTAATAAACTCGTATTAAAGCCGTAAAAAACACTTTGCGCTACCGTTTTTTACTCGCGACACCCTACTGAGGATTTTACCGCAAATTTTGAGTACACGCCTTGGTAGTACGCGTGGGGTGCGACGATGGTTTATAGGGCGTATTTCATTATTCATAATGCTTTGTTCCGAACTTTTAGCTTCTGTTTTGGACGTGTTGTGTTGTTCTGACGGGACAGGTTCATAACTACACTTATGTGTAGAAGAGTTGAAAATTAGTTTTAATGGCGAAATTTAATGGGTTTTAATTTTATACAGATTAGGACCATTAAGAATGATTAATATAATTTTAAATAAAACGACATACATTGTTGATTACTAGAAAATAAAAGAAAAAAACTTATTTTGTATAAACCGACAACGTATTCAACTGTATTGGCATTATATTTCTTGAAGGAATCACGCTTAAGACTCCCACAACCCTAATTTAAATACGTAAATCTGTGCTAAAAAAATGTACACGCTTCAATACAAGGGTTTGTTTTACCTCCGTGTGATATTATTCGTTTATGATAATTCACATCGGTCGCATAATGTGATGGCGTGTCGAGACGATTTTCGTAGATTTTTATTTGAAAAATCTGCGTTTTCGACGGATTTTATGCGAGACATATGTATAAAGTCGGTTTTACGGTAATGCATGATATTGTTTTTGGCGGGCATCTGAATTCAGATCACATCCTCCGTTGAGACTTTAGAATGTTGTTCCGACTAACCTGTGGCGATTTTGCAAATATTTGTTTGTGAAGCCTTGGATTTTCTACCGTTATTCAGTAAACTTGAACTGTTTATTTAATGTACGAGAACGAATCAAGAAAATCTTGAATGTACTTTTAAAACTGATATTTATCATTTAGGTATTAGTATTTGTTTTAATAAATTCACAAACGAAAATAATATGTAAGAAATGAAAACGTTTTTAATCGATTTAGTCTTCACGAAACTGTGACATCCGAGACATTTTAATTTTATTATTTTTTATCGTATTTAAATCAATAGTAGTTATCAATTCATAGTTTATAATTAACAAATCTTATAAAAAGCGCACTCGAGATAATCTTCATAAAAAACAAAACAACTGCCGAATATATTATATTTAACGAGACGAATAGAAAATCCATCACCACATTAAAGTATTCCATCTCGTTTCTCTTACCAATTAAATTATAGCAGGAAACTAGGCTTTGTTGTCCGCAATGGCGTCGGACAGCGCCTGTCGGCTGTGTAATAGGAACTATGATTTGTGAAACCGACGCCTTTCATACTATTGATTCATGCCGGCTATTGACAAATTGTTGTTTAAATCCTGTATTGATGGACGGAACGGTGTGCTCACAATAACGTATCTATTAATAATTCTTGTTGTGATGTTTATATTTGTGTAGTTTGTGGTTTGATTTCGAAATTATGTTTTTTTTTTTTTTTTTATTATAGGTACTTATTGTTTTTTTTTTGTATTAAATGTGTGATAAATAAATCGAAATATAAAATTTGTATCTAGTACATCTATCTATTTATCTATTATACCAATAAACTACTTAAACCAACACAAATAACACAACAAAATAAAATATTTAATACTAACAATTTTTATGAATAATTATTTTAAGTCATTTAAATTATGAGTAACCACTCGTAACGAACCGTAGCTATGTTAAGTGTAGACAACAT
Organism: Hypolimnas misippus; assembly: GCA_037950945.1. Classification (NCBI taxonomy): domain Eukaryota; kingdom Metazoa; phylum Arthropoda; class Insecta; order Lepidoptera; family Nymphalidae; genus Hypolimnas; species Hypolimnas misippus. Next base: position 5,812,864 of record JBBEEQ010000019.1, read on the forward strand.
GACGAAAGCTCTTTGAAATCAAGAATCGTACAGAATCGCGTATAATTCAATTTATTAGTCAACGATGCGTGTCACCGTTCTAATAATGTGATTTTCCACCTATTTACTAGCTTTTAATTAATTTTAACGAAAAATTGTACATTTATACTAGTTATTGGTATTAGTAAAATAATTTCAAAACGATCGGTAATTTTTATTAAAATTTTTAACGTTATCTGTAAATCAAAATCGTTCAAATTTGTTACAAACGAAGATTTATTAATAATTTGTTTTCGTCAATATAATAAAAAACATTTATAATTCATTTTCTTTTCATTATTACTTACTTTATCAATAAGTTAAAACTGATAAATAGAGCGATTTGTTGTGTTCTCTGAAAACAAAATTTAATAAATAATTTTAAAAAAAAGTATTTTTAGTTTTAACAATATTAGATACACTGTTTATAAGTAGAAGTAAAATACAAAATAAATTACACATAATAAAATTGTTTCAATGATAAGCAAAATCTTTTATAACATCCGGCAATTACAGATTTCCTATTTTAATATTTCCGAAAACGATTTACATTTCACAGCAGCTGATATTACTTATCTTTATGAGAAAGTATTTACTCACCTAGCAATATTCTCGTCGTCATAAATCTCGCAGAGCATTTCCTCTAAATCCGTTGAAAGTGTGTTCAGCAACTGAAAATAAGAAAAATATTGAAAACTCCCAACTTCGATTTATTGAAACAACGTTGGTGTATTAAATTTTATGATAATAACCTATGACATTGTGAAGAGAACACACTTATGGGTTTGTATAATAAACGTTAATATAAGAGCATCATACTAAGACATATATTTAAAACTGCGTCCACTGTTAGGACTCAAAATGTGTCTTTGATTAAAGTATACTTATAAAAAATAATATCCGTATTTAATTTACCCATTGATAACAAATCGAAACATTTATTCTATTAAATACTAATCTGTTCTCTTATAGCAGGCAGTAATCATTACATTTGCATGTAAATGTATTTATATTTATTGAATTTAAAAAGTAATTAATCGTGATAAGAGAGTGTGAATTGAAAATTTCACGGTAATTGTGCATAATCCCCGTTATTCAAACGGCCAAGTTCGATTTTCTATTCACCCCCGAGCACATATTGGAATCGTGCGGGAAATGAGTTAAACCTTGTTCACCACAGTCGCAGATTTAGCTATTTGCACTTGACACACGGCTGCGGTGAACGACAAACATATAACAATTTACTTTACCATAAGCCCATAAACTGTTACTAACATTTTCTTATTCATTACGATTAGTTATCGCGATAATACCCGTTATTTTACATATGAATACTATAAATCGTGAAAGTTTAAAATAAATAACTTTTTCTTAGACTACCTACTATCGATTATAAATATGGATGCTAATAAGCAATAATGTGTCAACCCGCAAAAAGTCAAATTTGGAGATATTGGTGTATTTTGATACTGCGTCACCTATTTAACATTAATAAAAAGAAATTGAAGTCATATAAACTAAATAAGTACGGAAAAAAGTTTCTTTAATAATTGGTTCGAATTTCATATTTTGCAATTTATACAATAATCTCAAACATTTGGAAAACTTTTTATTAGATAAAATATATTAGTCATTATTATTATTCAATATATTAGTCTGATTTTAATTTATTTTACCTTTTATCAAAAAATAAAAAAAAAATGGATATTACTTCTTCAAACATATTTGTTAAAAATAGGTTTGACATCTTTAGACGCCATTTTCTCAAAATAAATTCCGTGTGGCTTGATACAGTATTGCTTATCAGCGTCCATATATATAAAGGTAAAAGATCAACAATTTTGCTACATATAAATACTACTACTTAAGAACATAATCTTTGTTAGATTTGATAGTCACACTCGTTTAATTTTAATAACAAATGCACAATTTCATATAAGTATAGACCGTATATATAAAAAAAAAAATGTTAGCAGTCGTACCCACACGTGAGTATTAAAGTTAGTTATTTGCTTAGTTTGCAGACGAAGCCGGGGTGGCGGTTGTAAAAAGTTTTTCAAATAAAAATCTCCAAGCGGCCCATCAGCACCCCACGTGTTGTACCAACTTCGGCCTTTATTAGCACACCCCTTGTACAGGACAAATTACCATAATTTTTCGGCTCACGTTGATACGTGTAGCCAAATGAATAACGAGATGTTGAAATCTACGCTTCCTCTTTTAACAGATAAATATTCATGGAAAGATTTCAATTTTTGGTATGGAAATCATAATTCATTGGCCTTAGAAATTCAATCTGAAATTTGAAACCACATTTTTATAGTGTGAGATTCACAAAGAATGAACGTAGATATTTTACTATTAGCTACTATTAAAATTGTTACAATACAATGAATAATAAAAATACAATAAGTTGTTATAAAGCAATGTTTTGGGAAATCAAAAAAATTGTGAGCTGTGGGTTTAATTCGTACGCCATTATTATCTTTAGTAGGTCAACGACCACCCTGTTTGTATACATTGTCGTTGCTAAGAAACTAACAATACTCATAGCAACTCATTCCCATTAACGTTCTACTATTACGGTTACGAAGCTGTTTTAACACCAATCGTGTGTATTTTATTTAATGAATAAAGATTTAATTGCGAAAGTCGTGACTCGTTTGTACAATACTTACAATTCCAATGCGCTAAAGTGCTCACAGATTAGATAATTTTCTGTTTGTAAATTTTGCTACAAAAGATCAATATAAATAATTTCTCAGTAGACATTATCAACATTATATTTTCGCATATTTCTAATGTGGATTTATTTCTTCATACACAAACAGTTCGCGAAGATATTTAAATTCCAAATTGGACAATTATCACCCTTAGGACGCAGTTTCTTCAGTAAAAATGCGACATAATCCACTCTTTAGAGCTCATAAAGTGCATAGAAGTTGAAAGAGTGCTTCAAAAATCGCATAAAGCTAACGAGGTTCCTCTAATTGTTTGGAAGTGTCTCGTAATGTCTGCAGGGACCGTTGCTCAACTTATTATTTCTTTTCATCGTTTAATGTTATGACGATATTTTATTTAATACAGTATATGTAAAATATAAAGAGTAAAAATGACTGCTTTAGGATAACCACACTATTACACATCTAGACGACACGCGTCTAGTTTTGTGCACTTATTTGAATGAAGAAGTCTAGATAGCAACAGGGGTAATCTATAAATAGTATATGTATAAGTATTCACAAAAAATGCAATTACCTATGAAACAATTAACCAGGTTGACTCTATATAAATTAAGATTTTTGCAAATTTTCGTACCGTTCATATCGTATTCAATGCCTCTGAATTGTGTAACTCAAAGACGATATTTTGAAAAAACCTGTTCTTCATACCACGAAAAAAATTCAAAGATTTGTACGAGAAATTTCGAACACGTGATGGAAAAGTATGTTTTTAATTCCTATCAAAAGCTTTTGCACCACACACAAGTTCATATAAAAATTGAAAATAAAAACAAAAATACAATATAATACTATATAAATAATATATATATATATATATATATATATATATATATATATATATATATATATATATATATATATATATATATATATATATATATATATATATATATATATAATATATATATATAATATATATATAAATAATATATATATATAATATAATACAAAAAACAGAAACTTAAATATTTACAATTTACTAGTTACTATAGAAATCATTACCGGGAAGAATAGTGATCAGCCTTACCCTAAATTATACCAATTATGTCGAATATTATGTTCAAAATTATATAAAAAATTTCCAGTTTTTTTATCGATTTTCCAAAAGTGTAATCTTAAAATTAGAATATACTACGATATGCAAATTCTGACATTAAACTGCACGTCCCCCGAGGCTCAACCGACACCCGCGCGTTTATGAATAATGCCTTTCCTTACGCCACGACAAAGTGTCATTTTTCCACATCCATTTAACTATACCTTTATATATTCCATCCTAATCTGTTAAAGTGATTCGATGTACAAGTACACAATGTAGACCTTTTAAAGTTATTGGTCTGTCGAATTGGAAACTACTGTTATTGAATTAAGAAAATAAAACGAGTACGAACAGTATGGTCGCTATTATTGAATTAAGAAATTAAGCTATTGTTCTTTTATACATAAGATAGAGGAAATTTACAAGCAACTGCACGCAATGATGATTTAATTAGGTATTAAGGTATGAAATAGGCGATATAATAAACAGTCTGCGTGCCAATTGTCGAACGCAGGACCTACCGTTAATTGTAATATCATTTCGTTATTTAATAAAAAATGTATGTAACAATTTGCTTGCTCCGACATTTAAACCTCAGCTATTACATCCACCCTCATTTAGCGCTGAAACGTCATATTTTGATTTCATATTTTCCACTTTTGAGTGTTGATCATTTTCTTAAAGAATAAGTCATACTTGAGGTTTAATTAATGTACGAGATTAATATTTATATATAACTAATACATTTTAGCATTTTGTAAAAAATAAGCCTTTTCCTTTAGTTTACCGTATACTATTACTTTCCAGAAGTTGATACTTATAAGTAACATTAACAGATGGTCCAATAATATAGCTGTTTCTTTATTTTTCAAAAAAACTACTGATACAATTTTAGTCAATATTTTTCGATATTTCTTATAACCTCGGGTTTAGCCTATGACATCCAGTTAAAAAAGTCACTTTGTATATATGTAGGTATATGGTCGATAAAAATCTATTCAGCGGTTTATGTTTCTTTGTGATCGATACAATAAATGAATCTGTATTATATTTTTAAACTCCAAATTTATATTAAAATATTTAAATATGACACATTTATATAAATATCTCTATTACAATTAGTAACAATATAAAATTTATCGTACTCAATGTAAACAATTGCAAAAATATAATTAATTTTATATCAATTAGTGTTCAATACAACAGTACTCCGATAAGAAATATCCTGTGCAAACGATAATATTAATAAATAATAATTATACTTTGTAAAACCTTTATTGTAACATTTAAAAATAATACAACGTTCCATTCCATTAGCTCAATTTTTTTACGTACAAAGTAATCTAAAAATTTTCCTAAAACTTTTCCGTAGACAACATCTAAAGATTCGCAAACAAGGTCGACATCAATATGGTGGGACGAATGGACGTCGTTGTCGCCTTGTCATTTGCGCTGGTAACAAATTGTACCCTTTACTTAATGTTATTAGAGCGCAAAAGTTATTACCGCTGTTTGTCGAAATATATCGCATGGGACGCAATATTGCGATCGAGTTTGATTAGTGTTATTAATTTTCGTAACCGTGCAAAGAAAACTATGTGATACAGATAGATTGTTGATCTTTTATTACATATACATGAGATGCTATAGAAAAGGAAAAGATTGATTTTTAAAGATAGGTATAAGTTACGAAACAATACAAAACCGTTTTATTAACCCTTGGTACAAGCATATATACAAACTAGCAGTTCCTCACGGCGTTGCCCGCGTATATGTTAATATCTCTAGCAAAACTATAAGGGATGATTTTTGAATACGGGGATATAGATATTTATTCTAAGTTTAAGGATAATCGGCCAAAAAAATAAATTTTGTCCTGTATATAAACTTTACCACCCCCTTGTAGTTCAATCCAAAAAAATTAAGGTCATATAAACTTAAAAAGTACAGAAAAAAGTTTCCTAATTAATTGTTTCGAATTTCAAGTGCGTTCCATAGTTTGAAATTTATACAATAATCTCAAATATTTGAAAAACTTCTTATTAAATATTAAATGAAATATATCAATCTGCTTTTAATTAATTATACCTTTTATCAAAAAATAAAAGCAAAGGTGACATCTTTAGACGCCATTTTCTCAAAATGAAGTCCGTGTAGCTTGACACAATATTGCATATCAGCGTCCAGTTATATTTTTATATACGAAACGTTTGTAGAATAAAAACGTAAGTGACAAATGTGCGAGAACTTATAGTTGAGTAAAATGTTTTATATAAAGCATTATGTACGAAAGGCCTTCGTCGAAAATTTCTCTTACATTTATTATAATTTGAAGTGAAAATATATAGTTCTTTTATATTTTAAGCTAGCTGGCCTTTGTGGTTTCACTCTCGTTTATGGTTATTTCTTTGCTCCTATGAGTCGTAGCGTGATGTAATATAGCCTATAGCCTTCCTTAATAAATAAACTATCTAATACAAAAATAAGTTTTCCATTCGAACCAGTAGTTCCTGAGATTAGCACGTTGAAACAAACCCTCCAGCTAACATTTTGTTCCGAGATATTGTATATGTTATCGTTATTACGTCATTATTAATCGATCAAAGGGACTTTAAAGTTGCTATTAGATGAGAATTATACATAAACTTTGCTCTGAGACTTTCATAAAGATTTACAAAAATTGTTTGTCAGTGCCTTAGGTATTTATAACAACTACAGTTTTCGTAATGTTATGCAGTAACTGTTACCAGGTTAAACTTACAAATGTAATTCTCGGCTTACAATTAGATGCACTGCTTACTGCTTTATTATTATACTTTATAACCTATTAACTGCACCTCAACACATTGATCTATTGACAATATTACTAGTATCTAATGTTTCTTTCATAAATAAAGATACCTTAAATTTCACAATTCAATATTTTAAGAGATTTTTACATGTACATAAAAAAATAATTTAAAAAAAACTGTACATATAAATACAACATATGCATCAAAAGAACTTATAACATGATTTAAATTTAAAACTTTTTTTAAGAAGTCCGCGTTAAAACTCTAATAAATCATAGATCTAAGTTACAACCCTCATTTCCGATATTAAAGTACTAAAGAAGCTATCATCACATTCGAAATCTTATTAAAACTTGTTCAAAGTTGATTATTTCAGTCTCGACTCCCGCGTTACGCAACAAAATGAGTTAAACCTCTAGACTGGCAGGTTTACAGGTAGGGAAGGAATAATTACATTCTGTCGAAGCACGATTTTGGTTCACTTCAGTATACTAGTCACTGAAAACATACCCAAACATATACCTACATAATAATGATAACGTTTCTATGATTATGCTGTATATTATATCCTTTCAAATAAAAAAGAAATCAATAAATCGATTAATAAGTGAATTTTAAGGTTATTTCTATAGAAGTTTTTTTTTGGTCTCTACTATTCTTAAAATACACCATTGTATTCGTTCATTTTTGCTCATAATTTATACTTTTAAATTCAGTACACTGAAAACTGTTCAAACTTTGTAAAAAACAACGTTTTGTACTATTTGCGTAAATGAAGAAAGTTTTGTATTGATCGGTACCTAACGTAGAAAATTTAATCGGAAAATTACTCTATACAAAATGTGATTGTAACAATTGAATTTTTTTATTTGTAATTTTTTTTATTGAAATATGTAGATATATTTTTACCTAATGTGAGATAATTAATAAATAAATAACGCATCACACTCAACGGCCCCCATTAAGATCTCATGACCTTGTGTCGGGGGTCCGGAAACACTCACAACACTAACACAAACACCCAGACCACGACAAATATTCGTATGGTCACACGTTTGCCGTGAGCGGGGATCGAACCCGCGACCGCTAACGCTTTAGTCAGTTGCAGTGACCATTGCGCCAACGCGTCTGTCTGAATTAAAGGTTACTTTATTTTATTCAGATTTCGAATACGTTTAATATGTATTTATTTTTACTAGTGATCGCTTAGCGGTCAGATTTTGTCCGTAGTTCATTAAACATTCAGCCGATTTCACGATTGACCACAGATAATCTATTCTAAATTTGACCACAGACTTCAACAAAAAAGAAAAAATATATTATATGCGTGTATTGTGTAAAATACAAAATAGTATATGTATTTTTAATTATTAATTAAATGTATTTTTATAATTAAAAAAAAATTAGGACGCCTTTCTCCTTCTCTATAAGAACTATAAATGTGCGGAATTTCTTACTTCTCCCTTCGAAATTTTCGTAAAAGGTACAAAGATTTAGCTTCATGTATTACTATGTATATAAATTTGAAAGCTTTATACTTACATATACGCTATCAAAACCACATTTTGACAGTTAATCAAGGCAATTTAGTACCAAAATCAAAAATTACTGTCAGAATGTAGATTTATGTGATTACGATAGTTTAACGTAATTATTATGCAAATGTCACTTAAAAACTTTATTTTTCAACGTACATGTAGAAAGATATTAATCCTTATTACAATAATACAAAAACAAACAATTATATGCATAGTTATTTTTAATTACAGCTCTGAACTTGCGAGTGCCTAAAGATAAAAGCTCCTTTAGGTCTCTCTACAGAGCTACACAATAGTACTAACACATAATGTAACTGAAACTACACATTAGTAACAGAAACAATACATCGAAAAGCAACTTCTAGCAGACACATAGGTACGTGTTCGTTTATCGGCCGGACGCCCGGCGCCGCTGGACGGCCGCGGAAATTGAACCGCACCGCAACAGCGCTCTCCAATCCACGAGGATGTTTGTGACTAACTAATTATTAACTCAACCTTAAATTCTATTGTGAAATATCAATTATTTTCATTGAAATCCATTATTTTAATTTTTATTTTATTATTTCTTATGTAACATTTAAAATTAATATAATTAAGTTAACATTAGATATAAATAATATTATGAATTTAAATTCAATACATGCATTTTTTAAATATTATTTAAAGGACCCAAGTATTTGTATAGAATATCATCATGATTTGTTTTTATTATATTAAAATTTTCATACCAGAAAGTATTTTTGTTTTGTTAGTCGGATCCGCATAATCTTAATCCTACAATAATACTATTACTATTGTAAACAAGTAACATGAATAGGCATAGCATTATTAATATATTCCGCTTTAAATGTTCTAAATCACATAATTATAATTAAAAAAAAAAAACAACTCTTTTCTAAATATTTCAAAAATTCAAAGTTATTTTTAAACGGTTTTAATTGAACCTATATTTTTTAATCAAAAGCCAAACGATTTACGAAAATAAATTAAAAAACATTCAGCTGAATTGTGGGTAATAAAACCATAGAGAAACACAACAAAAGGGTTGAATTCGAAACAACTCGTCCACTAAGTGACGTGACTTCATATCACGACGCTCGACTGATACAATAACACTAATTAAAACCTTGGCCCTTGGGCTGTTTGTTCAGAAAATTGCTCTCGTCGCTAATGGACAATTTTCATGATTGTAAGTCAAAGTTTTAATGATCATTTTACAACTTCTCCGAAACGCCTTTAAAGTTTGATGTGATTGGATTTATGAGTATCTTAGGAGGTTGGAATTTTGAGTTTGTTTAATGGTGTTTTATTTATGTTTCGAGATAAAATATACGCAATAAATTAAATGTTATTTTACTTGCTCTTTCTTAAGACGCTATTTAAACGAGTTTATTGGAATATTAATATTACAAAGATTATAAAAACATTTTACGCAAAAAATTTAAACAAAAGAATTGAGGACTTCAAAACATTAAAAAATATATTCTATCCTTGCAAGCAATTGATAAAATAGCACAAGCCTCACAGTGTAATTCTGCTCTGCACTAATCTTGAGGCGCTTCACTAGTGCATTTTTATAACAGACAATGCAATCAAGAAATGAATTTGCGGATATTGTAACGTAAATAGTGCCAAAAACAATGACATTTTCATCGCTTTTACTACACCTTATACCATTTAAGATAAACGTTCGTTTTTTTACTGCGGATAAATATTTAAATGCAACTATTCTATTTTTCTTTACTCGTCTTATTTGGTAATAATACCCGGAATGAAAATCACGAATTTTCGAACATTAATTGATAATTTCTCATCTCTAACTCTTACGTGTAGTTCTAACCACGTACGTCACATTTGTCTGCTAAATAAGACAAGTGAAGAAAAATAGACTATAGTTTTTAAGATTGAGAATAGCTAAATAGCTATGGAGGGACAAGGGAATTTCGTAACGCCACCAAAAGTCTGTTTCGGCTTTTAGGACATTTGTTGTATCACAGCGTTATACCGCATTCAATGTTTAAAACGTCGTAAAATGCTTTAACAGCGAAAAACTGTGACTAAATTCTATACTGTAATAAATACATAGCCACGTACAGATTGTTATCAAACTGTAGGTTAAAACTATTTAAAGTAGTAAAAGTAAAATAACAGCCTGTAAATGTCCCACTGCTGGGCAAAAGCCTTCTCTCCTATTAAAGAGAAGGTTTAGAGCTTAATCCACTACGCTGCTCCACTGCGGGTTGGCGGATTTACAGAATTTCTCCCGGCATATCCAGGTTTCCTCACGATATTTTTCCTATACCACCGAGCTCGAGATGAATTTAAACACTTGAAAAATCAGCGATGCCAGCCCGAGTTTAAACCCGTGATCATCGGTTGAGAACGTGTTCTAAACACTAGGCCGTCTCGATTCTCATTAATAAACTGTTTAAAACTCTTTTAAATCTATTAAAGTGATTAACGGGATTAAATGTGTGCCTTCAAATTTTCAACAAAATCAATTTGACCACACGACATGTCTGTTAACAGCGTAGGAAATGAAACTGTCAAAGCCACTGATTGACCCTTTAATTATTAATTAATTACAATGTGCATACAATATACATATTTGTATAAAGCGGCGGTTCGATATTTTAAAAAAATTGTGTGTAATTCGTTATTTTTAGAAAAAATATAGGATACTTTCTTTCCGTGGTAAAATAATCTGAGCGTTACACCCACAGATAATAGGTTCAAATCATACTTAGCCATAAATATATGTACTCATTTTAAATTTAGAAGTTTTTAATTGATGATTTTCTAGTAAATTTTCGATGTGAGTGGTAAACTTCGGAACTGTTAAACCTATTTAAAAATTATGATAGCATTTGAAAGGCTAATTATCCTAGATGATATATATGTGTACTATGTTAAAAGAAAATATATATTATCGCAAGCAAACTTACACGCAAAAGCTAGTTGCTTATACCTATACTTCCATTAAGAGAATTATATATCATTTTAAGTAATACTATTAATTTTTATAAGATCAGTTTTTTAACTTCATAACTTACCTTCATATATGAACCGCCACTTTTCTCCTCGCAATGTCGCCGGATGAATCTCTCGCAAATATTAGACATTTTCCACACTGAAACAACAATATAGACATATAATAACAATAGGTAAGCTATATATTTCGAATGTATATATGGATGCTGATAAGCAATAATGTGTCAACCCACAAAATGTCCAATTCGGAGATATTGATGTATTCCGATAATATACTTAACATTATTCAAGAAAATTTAATGTCATCTAAACTAAATAACTATAGAAAAAATTTCTTAATTTTATGTTTCGAATATTTGTATGTGCTCAATATTTTACAATATGCAATAATCTAATATATTTGAATAACTTATTATCAAAAATTTTTTTATTATGCCAATCTACTTTAAAATTATTATACATTTTATTGAAATAGAAAAGAAAAAATGGATATAAACGTATTCAAACAAATTTGTTAAGAATAGATTTGACATCTTTAGACGCCATTTTCTAAAAATTAACTCCGTGTGACTTGACACAGTATTGCTTATCAGCGTCCATTTAATATTATGTTTAAGTAGCACTATCGGTCTGTCTCTTTGTTACGTTTTCACGCCTAAACCACTGATTTTTTTTTATTTTGGCACAAACATAGATTAGAGCTTCGAGAAGGACAAAAACTTTTGTCGCAAAAAAACTTGAAAAGGGTGAAATAGGGATGAAAATTTTTACGGAGAAGGAGTGGCGTGGACCACCCTGTTCGATTACAGTATACTCGTACATTGATCTTCGTGTTCTCAGCGATTCTCTTATTTCTTTAATCTATTCTTACATTTCAATTCTCGTGAGCAACAACTGAATTCCACGCGGTTCAAATAAAACAAACATTTGCTCCGACCGTTGTGTATTTAAAAACCTATAGGTACATTCTTTGAAATATAAAAAGATACTAGAAGTGTCTTAACAGAAATTTTTCTTTACCTACATAGTTATAGTTATTTTTAAAGCTCTTTATCTTATTCTTAGGAACAACTTATCATCGGGCAGATAATTTAACCATGTTTGTATTGTATTACGCTTTTATTGGTGAAAATTATTATCTTCAAACATAAAAAGAACGAAGGAGTACACCTCACAAAATCTAGCAAGTAACGAACGCTAGGCACAGCTAATCGGTATTCAAATATATAAAAGGAAACTGACTGATTATTCTAACAACACACAGCTCGAGGCATTAACCGAGGCAGACGTAGGCATCTTCTATGAACAGATTTTTGAATATTCAATCACTAAAAGAATGAAATGTGGTTTTCAAGCCTGTATTGACAGCTTAGCGCGAGCGGAGCGGTTGTTAAAAGTAAGTAATAAAGTTTAAATGGAACTAATAAATATTTTATACAGGATAAATTAAACCTATATTTCAGTACTAAAAACACAAGATTCTTTATCTAAAATTGTTTAACACGAAAAACAAGATCTAACATTGGAATCCACCCGTTATAAGCCTTTAAAAGTATTATTTTATGCAGCACCATCCAGTAATCGATATTGTTTATTTCTGTGAGTAAACAGTGGTCCGGCGTCGACAAATTTAATTCTCGCGCATCCGGAATGTGTAATCCAAGAAGAGGAAACGGAGCATGTTGAGACGATAAATTATTACTTTATTTGTAATATATTACAGAAACATTACAATAGCTGTAACGGCTTTAGTGGTAGACAATGAAGTGAATTATTTTAATAATTCATTTAGAAAAACTACCTACTGGTATAATTTCTAATTGATACATTTGAATATGCAATTTAATAGATGATTTGATTTAATTAGGAACATTTACTAGACGCATTATTTTTTTCCTGAATATTTTGATTCCGTACCTGAAGAGTGCCTGCAGAACCCTACTAACTAACTTAGCCTTCCCCGTTCGTCTGTCTGTCTGTCCGTCCGTTTGTCAGATGAAATTTAATAGATAGAAAGTTGAAATGTTTACAGAATATGTATTTCTATTATCGCCATAAGATCAAATAATAAAAGAAACGATGGTTTTTTTTCACAAAACTTCATATATTAAAAGTTCATAGTATTATATCGTGTACAATGCTACGGAACTCTTTGTGTGCAAATCCGAATCGTACTTAAACGGTTTTTTCTTTATCTTCGTTAATTAACGTTCCGGTGAACCACGCAGGTGAAAGCCGGAGACAATCGGACGAGGAAAATATTATAAAATATCACATGGAAAATTGTTCATGATATTTTCTTGCTAATAAATTATTTTATAAGGTTATTTATATCTATACTAAAAACATGAAACATATCCATTAAACTTGCGCGTCCCCAACTCGAAGCGTTTCAACAAATTGCGTTTGAGCGCCGTCGTCTAAGCGTCCTAGTTAGAAATGCGCAATTTCCTGGTTACCAAAAATAAGTGTCATTTCACAAAAAGGGTGGTCTGTCGCCAGCCGTGCGTGAATTATGTAGTCCTGGTAACATCGCCTATTTGCATAGGGCTTTCAGATCGTCCTGCTATTATTTAGTTTTGTTTTGGTATACTTTTTGTTAGCGACCGCGAGCAATTTCGTTTAACCACATAATGTCTATATTTCACAACCCTTTAGCGATGAGTATTTTAGAATAACTGTTTAATTTTGTCTATCTATTAGATTATTATCTTGTATATTTATCTAAACATTTTTATACTGATAATTCCGAAAAAGTTTACCGAAACTATAAAATTCGACCAAGTGTGCAATTTTTACGTATTCCTTTGCACTTCATTCCAAGCCTTTGAGAGTTGAATTTAAAATAATGCTTTCTTAATGCTCTATCGACAACGTGCCTACTGTAAAATAAGCCTATATGCATATGCGCATAATACAAGGTTTCTGAACTCTTTTGTTCGTGTCAACTTCATGTTTCCTCTTATATATTGTTAAATAATTTACGAAGTTTGGAATTTTTAAGATTATTAACTCTAATGTGACCCATATAAAATTGTTTTCACACATAAGAGAACTTATGCGTTATTCTAGAATTCAAGCAATTTCCATATTGCATTTATTATGCATACTTAGGTATACTATTTTCGTTAATCTATACAAAGATAATAAAAAGAAAGCGAATTTTGTGTGTAAGAAGTAAACTCTGGAACCATTGAACCTATTTAAAAAATTATGGTACCATTTGGAAGGTAGGTATACCTATTCCAGATGGTCTGGGGCAAAATATACTACCACTAGAACCCGCGAGCAAACGCTGTTTTATTACTAATATGTTGACTATTTATAACATCACAATAATTTTATTTCATTTCGGATTTAACGGGAAAATTCTCTGAACAAAAAACAACGAAGTCGGCTTCGTTCGTAGATCACATAGGTGTGCGGAACGTGCCGATTCGGATATAATAGACACAATGATCCCTTTCGGTTTGCAAATTAAACAACCTGTGTTTTCGGGTGTATTAAAATGACGCTATTTCTGTTTCGTGTATATTTTTTTATAAAGAATTTGTATTGGAAGAATTAACTAATTTTAAAGAGTCCAAATATGAATATTAATAAGATATTACATACATATACTACGTCTTTATTTTCCAATTATTTTAACAACATTTTCTCCCTCTCAACATCAACAATCCGTTGCTAGGCAACTCTCCAAACGTATACATCAGTCGCAGTAACAGTAACTTATAGTATTTTTTTTAATCTGTCGCGGACAATAATTAAAAGACGAACACGCAACGATAGTATTGTATAGCGTTGCTAGGCAATCGAATGTCGCGTGGACAGCGCGCCTCGTTGTGGTATACATAGATATTTTAAATTTATAATTATGATGATTTTGATTTTTAACTTTACTTTAATTCCTTCCGTGTAAATAACTAATTGATTCATTTCAATATTTTTAAATATATCTTGTACACAACTAAAAGATATTCTCATTGATCTACAATATAAATGATTACAAATAATTTATTAAATATTGTTATCATGCCGACACTTACGCAATGATTAGATATTTTGAACCCCTTTTTGACTTAGTAGACATAGGCTGTCTAGCAAACGAACCTGGTCTGTTTGTTGTAACAGACCAGGATTCACGAAAAAAGGTTTTAAGTTTGATCGCTATATGAGTCTGTCTGTGGCAACGTAACTCTGAAGAAAGTTTTCAGGCGATAGTTATTAGACATGTTCTACTAAATAAGGGATTTTGTGTCGGAGGTTTTTTAAATTTTATGTGACTAATTAAAGTTTGGTTAATAGCTTTTCTTTATTCATTACTTTAGAAAAATGTCTTTACCCTACTTTCATGAATAATTCACAGCATAGTACCATTTTATCGGCCACGACAAACTCATGCGAATATTCCGATGAGCGGATTATAGGATTGTTGGGGTATCGTTTTGTGTCCGCAATTTATTTGATTCTGTTCACCGTCAACATAGCCATGTAATATGTACTGCGCGTTTTATTAATACGATAATTACATTCATATTTACATAGCGAGTTTAAATTATCTATACAAATCATTAAATTGAAGTGTCTGTTTGTAATTTCAAATTAACAACTTTTAACTAAATGCATATGAAAGCATACACTGTTCTTAAATAAAAAAAAAATATATTTTTATTTTTTTTTTCATAATCATACTACTTGTACAGATGTAATTCATAATTTGAGTCAACAGCATTTTTTAAATAACTAAGGGCACAAAATCATCATAAACACAAAATAAACCTATAAATTATTGTATTTAAAGTGCCCTTCTTTTTGTTTTCAAAGGAAATGAAGGGTGAAGTTCATCTGACAATCATTAATTTACTTCCGTTGAGTCGTTAACAAAACAATTCGTTTTAGATACCTACGCATGTACATGTATATAGAGATCTTTCTTTTTAATTGTTTTTGATACACAATGTACTTTGTAGGGCCATCTTCACAAGGCCAAAATGTTTTAAATCTGAATTTCAATATTTTAAAAGTGTAAAAGTCTAATATGTAAAACCAACCGCAATGAAATCCTTTTGGTTTTATTTAAAAGCATCTTTTCAATCGCTTTTTTTAACGTGTATCTTTTACGGTCAAAACTTAACTAGTCAAAAGTACGTTTATTTAAAAAAAACAGGCAAATGTAGTTTAACTGCATAGTTTGGTCACGGGCAGTTTTGCCTGAAAATTACTTCTAGTCAAAACTACTTTTGACTACAAATAATCATATCCCTATTTATTACCTACCATCATACAAAGATTCAATTCAACAAATCGTCAGTTTCGTATGTCGAATTATTTTTACTCGGTCGACAAATAATTGATTGTTTTTACATGTAACTAAAATTAACTTTGTTTTTTTCTTATACGCTATATTGTGTATTCCTGTTGTCGTTGTTGTTGTTGTTGTTCACGATTGAAAAAGAAGTTATTCTGTGTGTTGTTTACAGTTAATAATTATGTACGTCTTTATTTTCCAACTCTTGTAAATAATCGCAATGGAGAGCTCTTGAGATCAACAGCCATTCTTCGCGTCAATATCGGTACCATTAACAATACATTTACATCTACATACCAATAAATTAAGAACTGTGTAAACTAATAGACAGTGTGCAGAGTAACTTGACACAAGATTTATTTAAGAGAACCTACTTCATAAGCATATACATAATATCGTTTAATAAGATGACATACTTATTCCAGCAATTTTAATTTTAAAATAAAACTACTAAACCGATTTTGATGAAATCAACCAAATCGGTCAATCCGCTTTAAGTTACCCGGGAACATACATGAAAACCTTTTTTGAAGTTGGTTAAAAACGCCAGTACAATACGTAAATGGTTCTTTGATTTTTAGATTCCCAATATACCATTTTTAGTTATCAAAAACAAATTGCATTGGAGCAGATATGCATTTTATTTGGGCAGGTGATATCTCATTAGGCAGCACCAGCGCGCTCGTTTGTCAGCGTCCTCGTTTCCGAATTACGCGGGGTTTTTTTATTAACGCCAATTCTTCGCGCTCTAACGAGTGTAATTTTTTTACTCCGCCTTTTCCTTTTGGGCTGTGCAGCGTGTGTTTTCGTTTGTGGCTTTTAGATTTATTGCGGAAATGTATCAAGAGGATAGAACGTTTATGGCTAATCGTTTGTATTCATCAAAACTTTGTAACTGTAAATTTTTAAACAACTTTTTTTAATACAATTATGCAGATTCGATCGTTGTAGAGTTAAAATTATGATCAATTAGCGATGTATCAAATAAAACTATAACTGCCTGCAGGTGATTAATTTCTTCAATTGATTTCAATTTATCTTTTTAGATCATCATATATTATATGTACGTTTTTCGTTTTTATAATACTAATAAATACCTAGATGGATTTTAATTTTTGATATACATAAGTACATAAGTAGATTCTGTGACTTATCTTCTTTGTAAGTTTTGCTCCTGTAACTTTGTAAGTGATATAAACACCTCTGTAACCTTGTAACAGATATTTAGTAAGTAATTACGATAGCTTTGACTGTCAAAATTAAGGCACTGATAGTAAATACTTCCAGGTGAAAAGCAATTACAAACGACTTATGTAAAATGTTTATAAAAGTCTAAAAGTTATATTTAAAAGCATAATTATGACTCAAAAAAACTCAAGATAACAAAATACAAACCCCGAAGAAAACATTTTACAACTAATTTTAAACGTGTACGTTTTTCAAAAATGAAATGCAAAAGTTTTCCATTAATAAAAATCTTTTATGCTTCCATCTCAACAATTCATAAACGATGTCACCTCAAAGTCACCCCATTTCTATTTCAGATCCCCATACGTCTGCACATTTGCACCCTCGCATATTCAGCTGCATTAACGTCTCACAAGCATCAACGCATTTTTCGAACCACGTCACTCACAAGACTCGTCGGAAACCTCACAAACATCGCTCCCATGTCATCGGTAGATGCACTTACGAGTACCCTCGAGCACGAGTGGATGTCATAAATTGAAAAAAAAATTAAGGCAAATTTAAAATTTTAATATTAAGTAACTGTTTCGAAGATGTCAGATTTCTGTTATTTCTCGCTAGATGTGAATCGCGATTTAATTACCGTTTACATACACATTCGTAAAAAAAAAATCTTTTTCAAATCAATCATTCATTTTCGACTTTTTTGCGAGACTAACGAACGGCTATTTATTTCAAAACAATCAAAATTAAAATATACTTTATTTAAATAGGTTCTCACGAGCAATTTGAAACGTCAATACAAGAAAAAAGTTAAAGTAGAAACTACAATGGGTTTGGATTTTTGAAATGTACATAGATTCTACCGAAAAGAACAGACAAAAAACTCGAAAGTTACTCTTTAAAAATTTATATATTTATATAGAGTGATTTATAGATATACACACTGTATATAACGCATTCATACATTACATAGACCTACATTTAGTTTCTAATAAATTCTAAATTCTTAACTACTTATGAAACATGTCTTAGGATTTTTTTTAACAAGTGTAAAAAGTATAACATCACAGAGAGTTCACATATTCAGAAATATAATCGAAATCATTTAGTTCAGTAACAAAACGCTTTGTGTCACGAATAATCAAATCCGAAGCCATCACTCACATAGAGGCATAGTCACAAATCGCATTTCTATTGATACTCGATTACGACTCGATCGCTCTGCCGTGACACCTCCTGCTTTACCTTACAAACGTTCTTTGATGCTTCAAGACGTTGATGGATGTTTGCTTTCTAAAGCTTAAAAATTAGATTCAAGGAAACAGCGTTTTCATTTTATGCTACGGAGAGTGTACCTACAAATCATTGAGAGTTTACATTTAAAAGTTTATTTCGACCCAAAAATGAGGTTACCAATTTGGGTGGATATTTTTGAGATAATTTTTAAATTATGTATTTAGATCATATCTAAAATTGGTCAAAAATAACGTTGTCTCAGTCTACCCGTGACCACGAACGCTGTAAAATTCCCGAAACGTCGGGATGATAAATAAAGTTAATATACGCGATTTAAATCCGTTTAAAATAGTTTTATTTCAATTGCTCAAAAAATTTTAGTCAAAATTTGATCTGACAAACAACATTCCTCAACGGCCAGTCGAAATCAAAATAACTTTCAAATAGTATTTCACAATAACTTTTTAAATGTCAAATATTTATAAACATGAAAAGCACTTAGAATCGTAAATTGCAATCACATTAGGTAAAAAGTCTAACAGAACTCAATTATTATCAAATAAGATCAAAATAAAGAAAATATTATTCTTCTCGAAGTGTATGTCCCAAATACCTTGCAAAATAATTTGAAAGGAACCTCTTTCTAATACCAAATGTTTTTCAAAGGTATCCGATACTTTTTCCACCTATGGATCTCCTAAAGAATTTAAGGTCGTAAAATAAAGGGGATCGGATACCGTCTAGAAAACGCAAAGATATCAAAAAATATACAGCTGGAAAAGGCTGGAAAATTAATTTATGATATTAATATTATGATCTTAGGACACGTACATTATATGATGAATTGAAGCGTTATATGTAAATAGTATATTCGAAGACAATTATTGATCTTAATAATTTAATCTTAATAATAAAATAATATCAAATAAACATTATTCACTATTTTAGTTACTTTGTGTTTAATCGCGGGTGAGCTAACTTTAATTTAGATTTTGTTTTAAAATTAACTTTATTGTAAATAAGAATACAGCCGATCACAATCTTTTCAAATGGTACCAACGCCTGATTCAATTAAATGGTATCATTATTTTTAAAACAGGCCGAGTACAATATTAAAAACAATACTAATCTGCAGTTTGTTTGAACATCTCTATCCGTTTTATATCTGTGTAAAGAGAATTTTATTAGCGGGTTCCTGATATATTGCAATGCCAATCGTAAATCTGCTTGCCGCGAAATAAATAATTTAAACTAATAAAACGGAAACCTGTACCTTGGTGTCGATCAGAGGATATTCATTTTATTTGTAAACCGGTATGTATCTGGGTCAAATATAATGCAATAGGACGGATATATCAATGACAAGATTTAATAATTTCGAATAATATTTATTTATTTATTGCAACACCGTTACTGTGGTCGGAGTAATGTTTATTAATAGTTTCGCTTTTGCGTTTTTTTGTGTAATCATTGTGGCCACACTCTTAGCGTAAAGCATAGAAAAAAGTGTTTGCTTTTTGTATTTGAAGTTAGATACTAACTTAACGAAAAAAAATTGTTAAGAGTAAGTTTTTAACTTCCTACAAAACGTTAAATTGTTCTAAATCTAAAATGTTTATCACATACTATAATTGAGATGCAACTCTTTCACATCTTTTAAACAAAAGCTTGACATTATTTTTTTTCATTGTAACATGAATGTTTGTTTTATACAACACGGTGGAATTAAACAATAAAGTACCTTGCATAATGCACCGCTATTAGAATCCAACGATGTAAGTAGTATTTAAGGTAATAGAAATAATTCTTCGCTAACTCCTTTTTAAGGAAAAGTGAACCCTAACTATAAAGGCATATAAAACATTGTGGTAGAATGCAATGTTGGCCATAATATACATGCAGAAAACGCATTATACAGTGCGGAAACTCTTGACTTTCTTTGCTTTCGCGCTACTTGTGTAGAACGCTCTTCCATTCCTGGTACTTCTATGAATATGGATACGTGTTCCCCATTTTCTCTAGCTCATCTTTTCGTAATCAATTTGCTTTCATGCTCTAAGTAGGTCTGCCAGTTTAACTAATATCTGAGACAATGCGCATGCACCATGTAACAATCTGCAATAACATGACCATCATTATGATTAGGAACAATGAAATGACTTCGCAACGTACTCAACAGGGCGTAACTATATCTCGGACTCCATTGTTCTTCGGTCTGTCAAATTGTCATCTAAACCGCCCCTCTTCTAGCGCATTTTTTTATAAAGTATACCATTTCAGACTTTACTCTTTTAATGTAACATGAGCTCCATACAATATTTCATGTGTTTGAGTGGTTTTATTTAAAAGTGTTTACATTATGCAGTTACATTCTATTAGATCTTCATATAACGTCTTTGTTTTATTCGGAATTTTTATATTAACGAGAAAGAACGTTGGAAGATGTAATCCTATTACGAATTCCAATTTCAACGAGCACATCAGGGAATTTTCTTTGAAGGAAGATAATACTGTAAGTAATATACGAAATTGTTTGAATGCCATCCTGTCGTGCATTCAATTGTGTGTATCGAATGTTAAATTTTTGTATCCATATTGCAGAATACTACTAATGTAAAAACTTTACATAAAGAAGATCCGAAACGATATGCTGAGTTATCACATTTCCGGCCTGTTCATTTGCAGGTATGTGTGGGGTAGAACTAAATAACGATAACAAAAATAAATAGAAAATAAATAATAAGAAAATACGATAAAATATAAGTAAAGCATCTTAATATCAATATAAATACGCAGTAAAGAATATCGGATTTATCGTTATAGTTAGACAAGCCACAAGGTACTTTAAATGCAATTCCAATGAGATATAACGTCACAAAGTATATAAATAAAACGTCGAACCGCGTAAGAAACGTTGTAATTGAAATGTAGAAATACAGGCTCAGGCTATTGGTGAGAATATCACTAGTATGGCCCACATTCTTGATAACTCGTCGGAACGGAAACGTGAGTCAGTGTAGCCGATATAATTTACATTTAATTTTTATTACAAATACCATTAAATGATAAATATTGTTCCCGTCGGAATTAACGTATTGTTTTACCATTGTGATGGTACCTAGTCGATTTTACATCGAAACTGGGACGGCGTAGCTCGGAACTCTTTCCCGTGACGGTTAACATGTTACCTTTCTTAAGGAGCCTTCTCACTCACTTATAATACGCATATTAAATTATAATGAAGTTAGCAAAGGAAAAAAAGAATAATACAATCTTAGACATCGAGGATAGTATTTTTTTTACGTTTTTTGTATTTTAATTTTTTTTCTTAAAAAAAATTTTTTTTATTACTTAATAATTCTATTAAACTATTTTTTTTGTTTCATTCCACACAATTGCAATTTATACCAATTTTAAAATAATAGTAATTATGTTGCATTTTTCGTAATATAATAAAATACATTATTCAAGATATACATAACAAGGATTAATGAATCTTATACAAAAAAAACTTAAAACACTAAGAATAGAAAAGAAGCAGCTAATAGTAATAATTTTTCCCATAAAAAATTTATTTCCTATCCAAACTCGAGACTGTGTAAAGGCTCCTTTCTCTTAGTCAGACGTGAGATCAATTCTCGGTATATCTTTTGAATAATACATTCGAGGAAAAAGTCCAACGCACTTGACTCAATTTTTAAATTAAGAAAAAAAAATGTTTAAAGACTACTTTGTTGTCTATGAATCAATGTTTTACCTTTTTGGTAATTATTATTTTTCATTATCAACAAAATATTTATAAATTCATCGTACACTTGAAAAGAAACCTTAGACGACGAACTTTATAAATATAAAACATTATTAAATTTCAAGTGAAACAATAGATGCATGTTGTTTCATCAGAACTATTCAAATTACAAACAGTTAACCGACTTCAAAACGAAATAAATACCACAGACGTTATATGTAAAACGTTGAAACAAATTCAATGTTTGTTTATGTTTACGATTAAATCGTTTTGATTGAGAAATTTCAATCGGAAAAAGAACAAGTCTTTGATTCGATTGAGAAGTTCCAACATTAAGAGCCGTGTGAAAAGAGGGCAGCGACCAGACGACCCATCGGACCGTGCCTGAGGACGACGGTTTAATTGGATTTAATTATTTTTGCTAGGGAAAAAATCAAGGGCCCGATAAACTCTAAACTCTTTGGAAGAAAATTTAACCCAAGTTATTGTTGTGGTTATGTTGTTCATGTTTTTATTTTTAACTGATTAAAAAAATAGAGATACTTAGTTTATCGGGGAAGACAGATTGAATGATTTTTGTTTGAAAGTGTACTTTCCTATTGGTCCCAAAGAATTTTTCATCAAACTACTGAATAGTCTTGTTTCAAAATCAAAATATTGAATAAATTTACTATCCAAATAAATTAAATTAGGTATTTTGTTTTTGAAGTTGCTTTTTCTTTGAAGTCTTATATTTTTTTGTTTTAGGATATACCAGATAGTAAATTGTCTAGCTCGAGTCACAGTCGCGGTCTAGTTAGTCGGGATCATCCAGGTAAAAGTTATTTTATTACTTACGTATAATTTAAGAAGTTAATAACATTTCAACTTGTTTTACGAAAACGACTGGAAAAAACAAAATTGGTTTAGTAGATTGATTTTAAAATGACTAAAATATCTAAAATAAGTCATCCAAGTAAACGAAATAATTGAGATATTCATTATCTTTATATTTCAGGTTATTCCCTACATGATTACGATGAGTATTCGCATATTGGGTATGGCTACGATTACCATGTTCCCGACCACAACGAATACGATCACCACAACTTCGATCCATATCACTATGGCTACCATGGAGTAGGACATCACTACCCGAGCCATTACAAGCACTATAACCATGTTAGATAATGTATTAATATTCAGTTGTTTTACTTTCGTCTCTCTCTTTAGTCGCCGTAAAAGCGTTAACCACAGGAATTGCATGTCCAATTTGGCAATTCTTATTGCATCAAATTCAGTAGCCCTAGCAAGAGCTACGATTTTTTTTATTAAAATTAGAAAACGAACAGGCGGCCCCCTGATGTTAAGTGGTCACCGCCACCCATGGACATCTGTATCATCGGAAAATCATACCATACCATCACAAATGCGTTACCATTAAAAGAAATACAGGGGTGAAAGGAAACAGAAACTAAGAAAAGGAATGGAGGGTGGGGCTTAGGCTTCTGGTAACGTATTTTCGATTTGAATATATATTTTTTTCGAATTTTGCATAAATACACTGCCAGCGATTAGCGAGAATTATTTTAAAGATGCGACTAAGCGAAACTATCAAAATTCATATTAGGGCACCAATTGGCCAGTTTATGGATCAATGTTTAAGCTATAAACGTCTAGCTGGGACTCATTGAAGTGGAGCAGTGGAGACTACAACCAGTCTGGCAAGTATGGAGTTTTAGGTGGAACCGCGGGGAAAAACTAACTTCGCAGATAGCAGAAGATCAGATGTTATGCTGGTTTGATTGATGCTAACTCATCCACTAGAGATATTTTATATAAAGTCGAAGTTCTTTTTATATTGTTAAAAAAGAAAAAATAAACTATAAGTTGTGTTATGATTATTATGAGATATACGCTTAAGACATCCTAATATCAAAAATCCTTAACCTACCCTACACTTAGGTAGGTAATGTAGGTATACTTTAATCACAGGGAATAAATTAAATCCGCCCACTAAGTCAGCCTAATAGGTACCTAAATTACCAAGTGAATGTCCAATAAACATAAACAGTTGCCTGTTTAATAAGGAAACGAGATTGCTTGATTCGGTCAGTAATTTATTTTACATAAATTAATAATATCAATAAAGTTGTACGTTTTTCTTTAAAGTTTTTATACAAAAAATAAGAGGAACTTACGACAAGTTTATAATATTATATGTATAATTTTGGTTATAATAACGACGTTGATATAAAAATATGAAAACATTTTTACATTTGTTTTATTAAAAAATGAGGTTTAATAGATACAATTACATATGTACATATTAACAATACAAAAAAGGAATCTGAACAGATATGTACAAATAATTATCACATTTTTATGACTTTCATCACCATATTTACATAATTGCGTATGAAGTTGTGAATATTCAATACACGCAACATTTTTTTTTTTCAGGCATTGGCGGCAAAAGCGGTGTTGTGGCCAATTGCAGGAATCGCACTTCTTGGAGCCGCGGCCGCTTTAGTCAGCAATCCCATTCTTTTGCAATTAGGCGTTGCTTCCGGAAAGCGAAAAAGAAGAGACACAGAAGAAGTCACAGGGCCCGATTTAGACATAGACTTTAGAAAGTGGAACTCAACAAGCGAAGAGGATCAAAACTTTCTTAGGAAAACAAATCATCATGCTTCTAATAGAATTCATTTTCAAAGAAAAGCCTTAAGAACTAAGAAACTAAATACCAAACAATTGTCTAAGTCTCCTCAATCTTCTATAGATTTCGAATTTGATGCTCCAATAAGCAATGAATCGGGCGATTTTGTACCAGTGCCGATAAAAATAAAGAATTTTCGATAAACTTTGTGAAATATAATAAAGCGAATATTTAGTACGAATAATTTGTGTTGTTTTGCATTGTATACATTAATACTTATTATTAAATTCCATTGTTATTATATTCTTACTAGTAACTTATCAATAAGTTCCAAAAGTAAAGGTAAACGTTTTCTTACCAGCAGTTCAAGATCACGGTATCTAATCACAAATAAACAATATAATTCACAATAACATAACCAATAAACCACACAAACACTGCACTAACATTTTAACACTAAAAGAACTAATCAATATACATCACGTATACGCACTACACATGTTCGAATGCAACAGAAACAGTTATTCACGAGATATTGACAAAACAAAACTGTATACAGTCAATTGTTTGCACGAAACGTCATCAATGATCCGAGGACTTGGTTGAGTGAAGTTAGAACACGAACCGGCGGATCAACAGGCACTACTTTGAATGAAGTTGGTTGCCTATTGACCTTTCTCTGTGTGTGTAACTGTACATGCTCTCGCGCAGGGGTGTAGAAAAACCTGGTTCCGTGAATGTGTGAATCATTGAAGCATGCGTTAAGATTATAGATTTATGTCTTTGTGAAGGTCATAATATTATGGACTCGTATGAGTTAATTAAAATTTTTGAGCTTATATTATTTTCAAAGGGTTAATAAATTAACTCGTCATTTAAACGTAGTTCAAGAATCAGGCTAAAAAATTAAAGACACTATTTTGTGACTAATTTTTAGTCTTGTTTTATTAGTATTATCGAGTGAATTTTTACTCTTGTTTTATTAGTATTTGCCAGGGCGCTTATAACAATATTGCAATTTTTTTATATACAGAAATTGAAATGTATTTCTGGTACAACTAACGTCATCTATCAATTATTGTACTAACTACAACACAATGCTACATTACGATTCCAGTAGGCCTTCGTTATTCAGTGGCTTACTACTAGATGTCGCTATATCTACACGTACTTTTTTAATTGATTTCTACAAAAGAAACTTCTGTATTCAATCCATGTGTATGTAAGTTTGTATAAGTGCGATTTTATCTAAAGCTATTAATCTGATTTGAATAGTTTTACTATTTAAATAGATAATTTGTTATGTATACCAACGGTTGAGTTTGAAGTCGATTATATTTTTCTACGAAAACAATTATGTTAATGTTAAGTTTTACATATAATAAAATATTGGCTGAATATAATACCTATCATATTTTTATTTTCTAAAAATTTGACTTGATTAAAACCGCAAGGTACACTTAGTGTTAAATAAAAATAACAAATAATAACACACATCATCCTCAATAATAAATATATGATGAACCATTACGGATTTTTGAATAATTAAAACACGATATATTTCTGAAACATTTATTATTTTTTATTATAGAACACAAGTGCTTGAAATCCATTATTTAAAAATTTAGTGTGCGTCTCAAGAAGGCTGCTGATTGCTAATAACTTAGATAACTTTGAACCCCAACTGAAACGAAATGAAAAAAATATTATACATAAATAATAATTCTGTAAATTCATCATACTTATATCTAGGATAAAAGTACACAAAAACACTCAACCAGTACGAAATGCATTGTAATACTTTTTGATGTGTAATTACAAATTACTCTATCGATCTCAAAAATCTATATTGTCATTTAACATACTTATTACTTATTTAGTAGGTATTAAGATTTGCTTTTGGCTTTTTTTTATTCATTAAATCGTTTCGTTTCTTAAATCGTTTTATTATTTTAGACAAATTATCTAAAGGTCCAGAAGGTGGTAAAAAAATTAAACTCGCAGATACCACTACAGTTAGGTCGTAAATTAAAGGTTGTTTAAATAGAAGAAAATTAGATTGGGTTTAATACCTTAGGTGCATTTTCTGAAACACATTTAAACAAAAGAGCAGCTCGATCACATCCCTTTTCTCCGTCACCAACTGGTTCATCGTTAACTGAAAAAAAATATTATCTATATATAATATACATTATATATAATTTGGAAATTAAAAATTGCACTAAAATCCTGGATAATACAGGTATTATATTCGATCCTAAGCGACCATGATGCCATCTACAGTGTATTTTTAACACTCGTTATTACTTAAAGAATCATTTCGATGAGTTCTTCAACGAATATTATATTTAATTTAATTTAATATTATCTTAAATTTATACTTTAGTACAGATTTTACGGTAAATATACACAGCAAACTTCTTCACAGATAAAAAAAAATAGGAGCTATCGCGGTGGATCCCCGATGCTTTATTGTAAAAATACTAAAATTGAAACACTAAAATTCGGGAAGTATACACTTCACAGAATTTCTTTCCACTTGGAACACTTTATTTAATATGTTTTCCTTCGTGTTCAATGAGGAAATTTTGAACACGCAAGTACTTAAAAATTCAGGAGTATTTGAGTCTTTGGCGGGAATGACATTTGTAAGTTTTATTCTTGTTACTGATATAGGTAAGTAAATTTTGTAACCTGGTAACAGTTACCTAGGTAACACGTAAGCTGTGGGTGTCAATAAATGTGTCACTGACAGTAAATTCATTCAGGAGTAAAAGAAAAGACAAACGGAAAATTATGTAAAATCTATGAATTTATGTACGCAAAACCTTAACCTTAAAATACAAATATCGGCTTGTCAATACATTATTGTAATTTTTTATATTATTTACCTTTTCTGCATATATCGACTAGTTTCTTTCCGTTACTAAATCTTTCCTCGTCCGCTGGCGTTGCTCCGTTTTTCACTAATTCAGCAAGTTTATAGCCTACTTCGACATCATATAAACCTTTGCTATTCAGCTTCACGAAACAAGAAAAAATAAAATAAGAATTAATTATGGAAATAATAATCGGTAATAAAGTAAATTTTCTACAAAAAAATCTAGTATTAAGGATCTATTATAGAAAGGTTTTTGATATACCGAAGTCGAATTATTAAACTCACCTTTAGTGTATAATTTTTTGTATTATGGAATAAATTATTTAAATAAATGAAACAAGACCGTAATGTTTCTATTATTTAATAAGTTGAAGTTAAGTGAAGTTAAGTTTTAAAGATAATTTTTGTTTAAGTTGAACTGTTTCAAATTACGATTATTTAACACTTTTCATTTACTAGTAGAGTTAAATGCAATATCAAACTCTGTTGACCAAAGCCTAATTGAACGCCCCGCTTATTAGATAATAAACTAGTTATATTAAACAATTCATTTCAAAAACAAATTTATTAACTCTTATGTATTTTTTTTTATGTATAAAATTACACACATTAGGTCCTTCATGAATCCGCGCCTAAATTTAAGGATAGAACTTCTTATCGCGAAATAATTATTCTAACTAGCCTTTATGAATAATGCTGTCATTTTAAAACGATGTAATAAAGAGCACGAGATTATATAGTCATGTAAATCATTAAGTAACATTCGTAATATTTTTATATGTATATGTATATACATAATTTGAATCTCGAAAACGACTTCAACGATTTTCATAAAGTTTATTATGCATGAGATTTTAGGGGCGAAATATCGATCTATGTTTTATTTTTGGAAAATGTCGTGTTTTCCGTGTTTTCAGGGAATTAAAAAATACCAAGCAAAGCTATGTTACTTAACATCAGTCTATTCTCTTCTTTAGCTTCTTCATTTACAAAAAAGATTATATACCTAGATATATAAATGTCGAGACTTACAGATCCGTATTTCCTGTAGGTACAAGCCAGGAGACACTTGACTTCGGTTTTAGTTGGTACCACTAACTGCTGAAGTTGAAGCAAGTCCGTCATCTCTATTGAATAATCTTTTGAGCAAATCATTATCGTTTTAGCAAAATCCTCCCTTATTTCTTTGTCAGTCATCGCCTATATACGAAAAATGAGTTGTATGCAAATTTTGACTTCATGTATTTAAACAGTGTTAAATGTATACAAGTAATTATATATTTACAAATAAGCTGTCTGCTCCAGGTTCGTACATAGGTTCTAATTAAAATTTACACGCAATTTTTCTCCATTTTTTTTTATTTCTTCAGTTTTCCGTACGATTTTTCAATTACATTTTTTATACAATTATTACCCTAACAATTATGGACACAACAAAAAAAGAATTATATCAGCCAAATTGCAGCCTGAAATGATGCCATATTTTGCAATTTATTTTTATTTATATACTTTTATAGATATGAAGTGATAAATTTACTCACGTAGCAATTTCCAGAAAACATGAACACAAACAAAAAACTCCACTTCAAGTAATGCATTGTTGTTCGCACTTTGTCTAGTTGCCTTTATTATAATCAATAACTAAGTGACAATAAATAAAACCCTAAATGAATATATACCGTATATTTTAAACCGGTCTAGATTATTTTAATATAATCCGCACAATCTAAATTACATTATGTCCAGCTTCCGATGTTTATAATAATTACGACAATTTATTAAACTGATTTCGAATATGATAAGCATAAATTATAAAATGAATAAAAGTTATTGACAAAATTATAGTGGATATTATATTGTTAGAATTTAAAATTATCAAATTGTACGATTAGTAGAATTAAATTTAATTTAATTTAATGTAATAATGATAATCATTTAAGATAACTCAGTGAATCGAACACGTGGATCCTAAGCTTTAGGGTCGTGTTTTAATCTGCGCAAGCACTTCTGACTTTTCAAGTAAGTACTAAACTTTACTAAATTTTTGTTTGTGGATTTTTCCTTAAGTTTCTTGAATTTGTCCCTATTAATTGATATCTTCTGCCAATCATTTCCTACTATATCCATTAAGTCGTCAGTGCATCTTCTTTTCGGTCTGCCTTCTTTTCTTTTGCTGTCATCCTTATATCGTGCTATGTAAGGATGGCCGGTGGATAGATAGACCTGTATATATTGGACAAATATTAAGATGTTTATGTTTATGTACGAATTCGCAGTGAAACTATGCGGTGAATTAGCTCTTATTGTTCTCCTTAATAGGAGACCTTTACTGCCATTAGGACATATACAGGCTGTTATCGTAAAGCAAATAATGGTAACAAAATGTTTTTATTGCATAGTTATAAGAGACTTACTTAAACTTTCCGGTTATTCTTATAAATCTTCTTTAAATTTAGGAAGTGTGAAGTGTAAATAAAACGAATACATAAATATTGTGTTAATATATTTTATTATGTATATATGATTATCTTTCTCTAGTGATTAATTTAAATGGCTACTGTATTACTACTAAAAGTCGTTACATGTATTCAGTTTTTACTTGTAATATTAAATCATCATAATGGTTTTTCTACTTGGAATGTCTTTAGATGCCGAAGTCAAACTAAAACAAAAAAAATTACATCAAATAACATGTTTGTTATCTTGATTTATAAAAAAAATAAAGAATTTACATACCAGAGGTCCTTTTTCAATACTGCACTTAAAAATTAAGGCTGCCCTTTCACAACCTTTGTTACCATCAGATACGTTTACGTCATTGACTGAAAAAATAAATAAAAAAGGTTTGAGAAAGTAAGTATAGGATAATCTCTTTATAAGATTCGATATGTAATATTTTTGTCGGGTAAATTATAAACATGTATTTTTTTGTCGTGACGCTACAAAAAGTCATTAAAATCTGAAAGAAACTATTCATATTTAATATAACGGGTCTTATCGTGATAACTAATGGTAGTAATACATTTTTTTGCCCGACGTTTCGACGAAGTTGCATTCGCACTGGTGTATTACCAGCGAGCTGACTACTGCGCGCCCACCGGCGGCAAGTGAACGAGTTTTCTTCGCCTACCCTCACAATATTAATAGTCTTTACTGTTATTATAATGCTGTTAGCACACTACACTAACACAATCACACCACCACCCACACACACCAGTCAGCTCGTGACCACGACGAATGTAACTTTGTCGAATTGTCGGACAATAAAAAGGTATTACTACCGACCCGTTATTTTAAATACAAAGAGATATACCTATGTATTTAGATTCGAACGTCATTTATAACATCAATGTCTTTTATAAAACACTATTTATGTTAAGAATATATCCTAAAAGTAAATATATACTGTATTTTGTCTATGGTACCTCGTTGATTAGTTAATCAAAAGTAGACTAGAACCCCCAGTGATAACATAACAGATAACTTATTCAGCTAAGATAACTCTTGGATTAAAAAATTAAATTTTATACCAAATCTAAAATCGGAGGGCGAAAGTAGTTTAAATATTTAACAAAAATCAAGATATTTTCATTCAACTAAAAAATTAATATTATCTTTTTTAACGTCAAACAAATTAATCTATCACGATTCCAATAAAACTTCTGACCTGCAGGATATTTACAGTTACCGCTATCGAATAATTTTTGTACTAAATCGTTGCGATAACAATAGCTCCGCGTAAAAACCGTCCTGAAAAGGAAACGCGAATGAAACTTAACGGAACTTTCCAACAACGTCAAGATTGGTTACAAATAATTGAGATAGCCTTGACTGTCTTATTGTCAGTTTGTCATCTTCTACAAAATCTTTATTATTTTCACATTAATGAAATAATGAATTTCAATGAAACAATGTCAAAGTTTCTCATACAGTAAGTAATTAAAAATCAACTTGAAGTTATTTTTGCTTTGTTTGCTGCCCTTTTACCATATTGCATTATTTACATATTCACATGTAATAAAAAAACAAGGGTAAAATTTTTTATAAAGTAATTAATACATTAAACCAACCATCCTTGCACGCATCTGTAAACATCTTGGCCTTTTCAAGTCGATCGGGATCATCAGCTAAAAACGTCTGGGCAATTTTGTTTACGCCTTCAACTGATAGATTGCCTTGATCATCCATCTGAAATATAATATTTATTAAATTTTTATTAACTAAACTCAAAACGAACGAGGAGGCTCTCAATTTGTAGCGTCTGTTTTTTACTCCAGATTTAAGTCATTTCTTACCTGATTTTGAAATTTTTTTTTGTTCATCAGGTTTTTCCAATAGATTTTTGTTATAAAAATCGGTTCAATACTTGATTTTTACTTGAAGTTTGTCAAACCAATCAAACGCAAGTGCGCGTTTTGATTTTAAATCGGTATATATTTTTCGTTATTATTATTTCTTACTCTGTCTAAAGAAGTTAATTTAATACTAATTATTTTTTTATAAAAATATATTGTGCAAAAGAGCAGGCGAGCCACGTGATGTTCAGTGATCACCGCCGATCTTTAACATTTGCAGCGTTGCCCGTTTAAAAAATAATGCAGGATAGAGGCTGGAAGGATAAAGGACGTAGAAAATAAGGAAAGGAAAAAAAATTCGCTTACCGCACGAAACTACTACTTTCACACCAAAACAGAAAGTTAAAATTATGTAAATACAATAAATGTATTATTGTATACATATATAGTACTTACGAGTGAAAAATTAAAATAAAATAAAATGTCAATTTTAAGGTGAAAAATAAAAATATAGGGTGAACCCAAAAATGTGTTTTCCGGTAAACATAGAATCTACGTATATAGAATGGACAGTCAAATACAATTGTTCGGAGACCGGCGGACCATGTAATTGTAGTCATTTAGATTGACCTTGCAAAGGTACGTGGGACACATCAGTGAATAATGCTTACTATGCTTATTTAGACATACGATGCAATTTTATCATTTTCATTTATAATAAACACGATTTAACGATTTTTTCCCTTAGGTTAATAATTCAATTATTATAATATATCATATAGATAATAATTATCAGATGACAAACATTAAAATTGACTGATCTGAATACTATTTATGCATAAACGTGAGAAATTTAAAATGCGCTCTTGATTAAGAAGCGTAATATTAAAAAGCAGTACTTAATTGATTACTAGTAATTGAATACTAAATGGTTATTTATTTAATTTTTAATTAATTTAGAAAATGTCGTAAGTGGTCGATAATTTTTTTCGTGGAAAAAATATTTAATAAGATGACGTCAGGGAAAATGACGGCTTAAATTAAAGTGACATTCTAATGAAATTAAAAATAATCTACGTACCATTCCTGAAGTTTTATAAGCACAAGCAAACAGACATTTAACATTCTCATTATCCGGCATCTGTTTGTTCTTCAATTGTTCTGTATCAGCTGCGGTGATGGGAAAATCCTTAGCACATTCCATTAACATCTCAACGTACTTTTGTTTTAAATCCTCGATGTTTTCTGCCTTTAATTAAACGTAATTTGAACTGATATTTACGTTCTTTCTATCCTACGTATTTAAATTATCGCAATAGCACGCCCTCGCAATTTTATAGCTAAATTATTAAAAGTAACAAAATTACAGCAAACAGGTATGATTATTGTAGTATTTCCCCTACAGTGTCTCATTAAGCTTTAAATTTTATCTTTCTAAGAAAAAGATTAACGAAGTAATTGCTTTTGTGCAGCAACAAATTATCAAAAAATTCTAATTAATCTTATATATATTCTTACCAGAGAGTAAATATTGAACAATATTACAGCATAAAACAAAAACTTTACGGACGTTGACAACATTTTCATGGATAGTTTTTAACACTAGGAAGTGTGAAGTGAAAATGTGCTTAATGGAGTTCATAATAATTTATATATACAAAGTAATAGCTGTGACCACATACATATTATTGTTGGAATCACAATAGATATAATGGTATTCCAATCTTCGGGAACAGCCGTGGAAAAATGGTACTTACCGTTTAGAACTTAAAGGATAAAATATCCCAGCAAGACTTTACTGACCATTTTACTGCCATATACTTCTTTACACAGAATTAACGAGTGGATTTAAATTTAGGAAATTTTCGTACAATAGTTTAACCTACTTTTATGTTCGTTTCATTCGAGTAAATACAGAATTGCCCGTCACGCACAAAATGCACGCAATGCACAAAGGCTTAGTAAATTAAATGGAAATTATATATATATATATATATATATATATATATATATATATTATATTTATATTATTTATTTATATTATTATTAATACGATTATTTTTATTATAAGTTTTAAAATTTGATTTTCATTTATTGCAAATAAAAGGCCGATTTCAAAAACAGTTTGAGTCCTTTTATTAGATGTTTGGAAAAAAATGAGAATAATCTCTCATCATTGGAAGTATCTTCCTTTGTTATGTTAGGTGTTTAGCTTCGTTATCTTAACAATAATTCATTTTATAATCACGATTTATATGTTTAGCAACGATAATTTTGTCCAACGCTTTAATTGAATTGCGTCATTATAAAAAAAAATAATCACGACGATTATTTATATTGTGAATTTTAAAATTTGTTTTTTTATTTATTGTAAATAAAAGGCCGGTTTCAAAAATCATTTTGAGTCATATTATATATATAACGCATCTAGCGTTGACAAAAAAATTAGATTAATTTCTCATCATTGCATGTATCATCTTTTGTTATGTTACGTGTTTAGCTTCTTTATTTTAACAATAATTCATTTTATAATCACGATTTATATATTTTGCAACGGTAATTTTGTCCAACGTTATAGTAGAATTGCTTCAAATAGTCTTCTTACTGCATTCCAATTATGACATTCGTTCTATTCTAAAAAAAAGTAATCCAAAAATGAGGATGATTTTAATTTAGTAAATATCTGTGTGTATGTGGGTATATATCCGTTTAATTATAACCTCTTGAAGACTAAGCGACTTGAATGATTTGTAACCGACTTTCAAAAAGCCATTAACCAAAGAATTGAATTGAATTGACTTTCAAAAAATGAAAAGGTTCTCAATTTGTCGACGACTATTTTTTTCTTTATGTATATTCACCAATGATTCGAAATCAGCTAGACGAATTTTGTTAATTCTTTTGTATGAGAAGATATACTCTCCCATTGGTCCTTGAAGAATCTTCATCAAAATCGGTTCAGTAGTTTGGTTTTAAATTCAAAATAACTGAAATAAGTATGTCTGAATATGTATGTATTCAAGTAAACGAAATTACTTAGGTTCCTCTTATTGGAGTGTAAAATGTCTTTCGATACGTATTTTTCCCCAGAGTGTGCTATGTGATGACGTCACAACAAAAGTAAAAAATCAACATGGCTGACGTAAATTTTCAAAACAATATTAGCCTTTCATCGGGGTTATAATAAATGTTTGCATTGATAACCTCAAGAAAAGTAATACATATACTACAGTTTAAGCCTAGATAGTCTATTTCAAATCTGCCAGTTGCAATAACTCGCATTCGGAATTCTATATTTTTGCCTGGCAACATATAGGCCTTAAGAGTTGTCATTAATTAAGAAAATTATACAGTAGACTATATGACTATGTGTATTGCGCATTGTCATTTCCGAATTTCACGAATCCCCAAATTGAATTTGATAATAAGGCTTCCATGTATATCATTAGACTGATTACTAGGTTCTCATGTATATAAATTTGTAACGAGAAGTCAAATTATCACATTACAAAGTGCTTTTACGTCCAAACGGTTGTGAAATATATGAAAATGTATAAACCTGTGTTTTTATTTTGCTTGTTCGTAATGAACTTAATGCTTTCCGAAATTGCTGTAAGTTCTTTTTTAATTTTATCTTATGTATTTCGTGATAATCGTTATTATATTAAAATGCTAGAATATAAAGTGTCATATCAATAATTATATGTAATACTAGCTGTGCCCGCGACTTCGTTCGCGTGGATAACAGAATGCTTGGCATGTCTCCTGCAAAGCAAAGTTATAATCGTCTGCGGTCAAGAAAAGAGCCTTTTACTTCGGATTTGGGAATTTTCTGGTTGTATTTATAAGCAGAAACTAACTCAGATACGGTATTCCTCCACGGTTTTTACAATAAATGTTGAAGAAAAGTGTTTTGTGCTAATCTTTAAAATTTCAACTTTAAAACAGTATGTTCCCGCCAAAGTTCTTCTTATAAATATAGAATATATATTCTCCTTATATATCGGGTGACTTTTTTAACTGAGCTTTATAGGCCAAATCCAGAACTATAAGGAATTGCGAAAAATACGTAAAGGAGTCTCGTGTCCGATTTTGAGAAATCTAAAACTGCATCATAAGTTTTTTTTGATTTCATGATTCTCTTGGTCAGGAATAGAACCCACTAATTTTGAAAAAAAAAAACATTATTACCACCTTTTTTTTTGTTTACGCAGGGGAAATCTTCGAAAAGATACCCGATTCCTGGGGGGAGGTTATGTAAAGATTTATACCCACTAAAACCCCTGCGATGGTCTTTCTCAGCACGGAAATGGAGAGGCCTCGGGATCGCTTGCGCATGCGCATCCGCTGCCCCTCCCGTGCGACGCTCCGCTCGTGGCTGGCGGAGCTCGTCTCAGGAGGGCAAAGTCTAATATTGCCCTCCCCGCACCCCTCGCTGGTGCTTACGGCAGTTCGAGGCCATCCCGACTGCCGTCCTCCTCGTGGCCGTATGAAAACGGATGCGCGGGACCCCCATCTCACGCACCCACGGCCCGAGGGCGCGCCGTATTTATTCTGCCCCGGGCACTGGGGCTAGGAGGCCGGAAGGCGACGCCTCGGTCGTCCTCGTCGGGCGGGATCGACCCTCTCCCGGGCCCGCCCTGCTATCTCCTTCTGGACCATGACGGTCTCACAGAAGGAGACTACGGCCTCCCACGCCGATTCCCTGCGGAACATCGCCGACACGACTGCTCGCAGGGAGAGATCTCGATCTCATGGACCAAGACCTGCCTTTCGGCGGCCCACGCGGGACACGCCGCCAGCGTATGCTGGGCAGTGTCTCGGTCCGCACCGATTATTACCACCTAATAGTGTGATAGAATGTGCCATTTGTTTTGATCCCCGTCACCTACTCCGTTACCTAGGTAGGTTTAGATAGTTCTTAATAAGATGAATCAATTTATTGAAAATCTACATTTCACTGGACTCGGCTATTGTACTCGCTATTAGCGTTACAACATCCCGTTATGATTTTAAAATTTTACTTTTAGGTATGATCGTTTTTTTGATGAGCTACTAAAGATTTAATTAATGCATGAATTTGATAGAATTTTGTAAAAAATTAGCCTTTTCTTTTTTTGGAGGTTAACTTTATACCATTACCTCCCCAAAGTTGATCCTTCAAATATGTCACTGTATTAGATAATGCAATAATACAGAATGCTAATTTTTGCAAAATCACCGTGTTCGTTTCTGGCTAGGAAAACTTATTTTTCAAAAAACTAATGATATAGTTTTAGTTTTTATCTAAATCGGCTCTGTGACTCCTTTAATTATTATTTTTCGCTATTGCTTATATAGTTTCGGATTTGATGTATCATATCCAGTATAAAAAATACCAGTAAATATATTATTTTTTTTAATTATTATATTTATATAATATATATTTTCCCTATTTGAATCAGATGTTGTTCACTATTTCATTGGTTTCAATTTTGGTCCTTATTACATTGGCTTTCTGCTAGTGAAAGTTTCGTCAAAATCGGTCCAGCAGTTTCAGATATTAGCCGAAACAAACTGAGTGACAAATAGACAAAAATTTTAAAATTGGTAATTTTGTTGTCAGTACCGTGTATACTTTCATATGCATTTATTTAAAAACTCAAACAGACACATTAATTTTATTCATTTGTATAGATGTATAAGGACATCTATACAAATCCTTCTTAAATCGGAAATTGTTCACTATTTTATTGGTTTCTACAATATTTTGTTATCGCGTAATTCTCTGTTTTACTTATTCATTAAAATAAATACATATTTTTCAATAAAAGTAGCCCAAGTTAATACTTATAATATTAGCTGTCCATTAATAACGTAACGTTTTAAAGAACTTTTTAGACTTTGTGACATTTCGTAATTTTTTTCTTCCATCCCCTCTTCCTCCTCTGGGCCTCATTATATATAGGTTTAAAATATGGGATTAATAGACATTCCCTAACTGCGAGTGAAAGTCCCATCAAATTTGATTCAGCTGTTTCAGAGATTAGTCGTAAGAAACAGACTGATAGACAAAAATTTTAAAAATTATTTTTTTATTATGTAAATAGTGTATATACTTTCATTCATTTCGTGAAAAGTCCAAAATAATGTTCGACGTAATTTATTTATGAACCGATTGAAATGAAACAAACACAAAATGTTAACTGAAGCTTACTTCTATATATTAATGACCATACATTAAATCGGATAAGCCGTTTCTGAGATAACGCACAGATAAACAAACTGACAAAAATTGTAACAATTATTGTTTTGGGTTCTATTGCGTAGGTAAAGGCTCCCAATAATATATTTTTTTACATATATCTTTCATGTACAGACAGCGACCCGTTAGAATTTTTTTATATTTATAGATTAAAAAATATCTAAAATAAAAGTAAGCCTAAGTCACTCCTTATAATATTTGCTAACTGCAAGTAAAAGTACCATCAAAATCGGTTCAGACGTTTCAGAGATTACTCGGAACAAACAGATAGACAGACAGACTGACAGACAAAAAATTTAAAAAAATGTATTTTTTTATGTAAGTACTGTATATACTTTCATGCATTTAGTGAAAAGCACAAAATAATGTTCGACGTGAACCCTTCAATTGACATAACTTTTTTATTTATGAACCGATTGACATGAAACAAACCCTAAATGTTAAGTGAAGCTTACCACAACATATTAGTGAAAACCGCATCTAAATCGGATAAGCCGTTTCTGAGATTAGCGTGCACAAACGCACAGATAAACAGACAAACAGACAAACAGACAAACAGACAAACAGACAAACAGATAAGAATTCTAAAAATCTTTGTTTTGGGTTCTATTGCGTTGGTAAAGGCCCCCAGTAAGATTTTTTTTCATATATCTTCCATGTACAGACACCGACCCGCTAGAATTTTATTATTAGTATAGATTCACCATTCATTATTATTAAAAAAAAGCTTAATTAAGCATAATTAAGCTTGATCTATCTTTCCACTTCGCATGAGTGGCTTGCAAAAACTGACTAACGTAATTTTTTTCCATTTCTATTATTATTATATCGGATAACATAAAACATGGTTAATAATTATAATTTTTTAAAATTATCTCTTTCTTTATGTAAAAAGCAAAAAATGAAAGCACCTCATAATATAAAGTAGTATATTAAATGTTAATTTAAAATTACAGTAAAATTAAAAATTTAATTATAGTACATTAGTCTGAAATACACTAAGTAAACATTTTCAAATAATAAAGATTTAATATTTATTTTGATAAGTGAATTAGCCGCGCTAAGTAGTTCGCATTTAAATATCGATTCCGGTAACGCAAGTAAAAATATCCAACACAATATGCCTTATTGACTCCTTGTATACGTTATCATAGACTAGCTATTGCTAGAAGCTGCTTAATGTAGGTTTACTTTAAAATAATACACATAGAACAAAAAAATATAGCCTATGAAGATCGAGAGTAAAGTACCTTTCAAATGGTACCGTAATTATTAAATACGATCAGTGGTTTCAGGGCTTACTTCGCACTTACAAAATTCGCTCTCTTTTATTACGTTAGTGTAAATCTATAGTAATATTATAAAGAGGCAATTTTTTTTCGTACGTTTGTATGTAGCGAATATCTCTTCTCTTAAACTATTAATCCGATTTAAAAATTATTTTTGCTTAGGATAGCCCGTTTATTGATAAAACTTATCGACTACATTACATCGCTACGACTTATATCAGCGAAGCAGCAACCGAACACGAATGAAACATTACATATATATACTTTTTAAAAATTCGTCAATTTTAGGCTATGACAGCCGATCAGAAAGCAATGGTTCACAAACATTTTGAGGACTTGGGTATAGAGTGCATACAGGACAACGTTATAACAAAGGAGGATATTAACAATCTGAGATCAAAAAAAATTCCTACTGGCGATAATGCACCTTGCTTCCTAGCTTGTATGTTCAAAAAACTAGGCATCGTAAGTGTTAAATTACTAAGCTTACCTATCTTTTTTCCAATACTATTATTTTTATTATTTCAAATCCCCTTTCATATCTTATAACCTTTTAACTAAGAATGTTCTGGACATTGTAGCATTGGTACTTTCACTGGTCCTACATATATTCACAGGCCCGGTGACCCGCATGCTCATTTGTTGGCTTTTAAAAATATTATATATTTTTAAATAATTAAAAAAAAGAAAGTCATTTAAAAATTCCCGAAGAGA
Organism: Hypolimnas misippus; assembly: GCA_037950945.1. NCBI lineage: Eukaryota > Metazoa > Arthropoda > Insecta > Lepidoptera > Nymphalidae > Hypolimnas > Hypolimnas misippus. Next base: position 5,853,533 of record JBBEEQ010000019.1, read on the forward strand.
AACACAATTTAAAAAATCTATATATATAACAAATTAAAAATATTTTCTTGATATACTGCACAATAATACAAAATCTATTATTTTATTTAAAATATTTTAAAATAAATTTGATGTTGACAGGTGGATGAGGCTGGTTTACTTCAGAAAGAAACTGTGTTGGATCTAGCTAAGAATATATTTAATGATAACGAAGAACTAAAACTGATTGAAGATTATCTTCATTCTTGTTCGCACAGTAAGTTTAAATTGCAATAAAAAATGAAAATTATATAATTTAATGATTCATCAATTATGTATAAGGGAATTATATATACGGCTAAATTAGCTATATTTTACGTTATAATAGTTACTATATTCAATTAAAATTTCAAATTTTTATTACGACTACGTTTTACGGAATTTAACGTTTATTTAAGTTAAGTAGAAACTCAAAATTATTGTTGTAGTAAAAAAAATCATAGATGAACACTTTGTATTCAAATGTTTTTGTGCTATTTTTAGTCAATTCTGAAGCAGTCGGGGATGGCAGTAAAGGCTGCGAACGCTCCATGTTGGCTTACAAATGTATGGTGGAAAACGCAGCACAGGTAATTTTATTTTCTATATGACAATCAAACGAGATGATCGTTCATTCGATGTAAAGTGGTCACCGTCGTCGGCCATAACCATTTGCAGATCTAAAGGCGCCATTAATACGAAACGCATAGTATAGGTACTAACTACTTTAGCTACCTCGTAAACGATACTAAGATTACGATGTAATGCGGTTAAATACATACATATATAAAATTATACTAATAACACAACGAATTAATAATAACTAATCTCAGAAATTAATAGGCCGATTAGAAAAAAAAATGTTTAGGATATGCTTTATATTAAGAAAATTTGTAGACTGCTTGTGATCCAATTCACACAAAAATTAACGCCTTTGAAACTTCGAGTTACAGTTTAAATCTTTTTTTAATTGGGTACTATGCATAATTATGTATAGTACCCAGTTAAAACTATTTTACATCGAACTTCAGAAAGAGTTAGTTGGGTAGCTTCTACGAAGCTCCTTCGTCTATTGTCATCCCTGTCCCACGAAACGCTAATAATAATAGGTACATATATCAATACTTGTTAAAATAACTACGTTTTTAATAATTGAATTGACTTGTCTTTGAAATGTTTAATCATAAAAACTGACTATATTAGATGATATAGTATAATTTAATGGGTTATTATTGGTGTTTTAACAACTTCGTGTAAATATATTTAAAGAGGACACGACTACACCCCAGCGAACTTGTATATAGTCTATTTTCCTTAACTTGTCTTATTTGGCAGACAAATATGGAGTACTTCTCACCACACAACAAGAGTTAGAGATAAGAAATTATCGATCGAATGATTTAATTTGATCCAAATTTAATGAAAAATTATAAAGAAGATTTATGTTCGAAAATTTGTAATTATCATTCCGAATACTGTCACCAAATAAGGCAAGTAAAGGAAAATAGATTATATATGTACAATGGACTGACAAAAATAACAATATGTCACATAGGTGTGTGTGACGGAGAAGACGCCTTACGAAGCCGAAACTAACCGATTATCTTTTTCTAATGCTCGATGTATAATATTATATTATTCTTCTAAATAAGTAAGAATATTAATTTTAATCACATCGCCTTCTTTTCAGTTCGGATTTGATCTTTAAGAAACGAGTCGGACATATACTGCTTACAAAATAATATGAACCAAAACTTAAGGTAAATGGAAAAATAGTAGATAGAAGGTAAACGATTGTTTTTTTTTTTACAATAGCACATTTAATGTATTTTCTTTTTTGTAATACAGGTATCCTTTTTTAAATAAATAAAGTGTTAAATGAAATTGAAATTTGTTTATTATTTTTTTATTGGTTTGATTTGAATTATACACACAACAAGTGTGTACATAATTATAACAGTCTTTTAACGTCCCTCCGATGAGTAAGGCCTTCTTGCGTAAACTCGTGTAAACAATTTGTTTAATAAGACACTGAAGCTGTCCTGATCTGAGCTGATGCTATGCTTTGGACGGAACAATGCAGTAGTATAAGAGATTTGACCTTTCGCAGCCCTTCTCTCCATCACTTACGTATTGGCCATTAACTGAAATCAACAACATACCTTGTACATTTTAGATGAATCAAACAAAATTATAAACATTTAACATTTTATACATTAATAAAACACCACACTATTTGCACCAAAATCGCATAAAGTAAGTGATAAATAATTTTAAAAATCTAACATTTGTCACATTTCTCACTGAAGTTGTTTCGAGTGCATCTGCAAAATGATTTTTCAATAACTTACCATTGAAGTTACAAAGTAGTTCTTTATGTTACGCATATTAATCATATCAAAAATTTAAATATTTGAGATCATTGTAAAAATTGCAAAAAATGGAACGCACTTGAAATTCGAAGCAATTAATTAAGAAACTTTTTTCCGTACTTATTTTAATTTATATGACTACAATTTTTTGGATAATGTTAAATAGGTGATGCAATATCAAACTACATCAATATCTCCGAATTTGACTTTTTGTGGGTTGACACATTATTGCTTATCAGCATCCAATTAATACACACTAATATTGTAAATGCAAAAGTAACTATGTTTCCTATTGTTTTCACTACAATTTCACACCTATACCATATATCCAATTGTGATGATTTTTTTTGTATAGGGATAGATTGGTTCTTGGAGAAAAACATATGATAGTTTAGTATAAAATGTGTATAAAAAAATTTGAATAGCATAAACAACATGTCCTTTTTCAAGGTAATCAATAAATAGAGTAACACTAGTAATAGAGTAAGACACTGATGTACACGTGATTTGGAGAGTTGCTTAACATCAGGCTTTTGATGTCAAGAGAGAGAATATGGGGATATATTGTTATAATAAAGACGTGGACTATGAATTTAATGTCTTATTATAATTCACTTAAGGAGTCTACTTATTATGTGTTACAGCATTTGATGTGTTTTACATTGTAAAATAATTAAAAATAATTTGAATTATATTTACGTCTTAAAACTCTGTGCTTTTTAGGTTAATTTCAAGAGTGTAATCAGCTCTCGCTATATTTTAGTGTCTACATAAAAATCAGTAAACCATTAAAAAAATTAATAATAAAATTTTTAAAACGATTTATAATATAAACACTTTTTTGATTAACACTTGAAATACACATAATAGTAATAAATGAAAAAAAAATTAATATTGTTTTTACTCACTCGATAGTTTCCTAAATAAATAGCTAATCCAACGACAAAAAACATAATTAACAACGACATAATTTTTACTACTCCGTACATCGAAAAAGGTAACATTTTTTAACGAGCAATAACTAACTTTATATGTAAACCAATTATGGGCGTATTTAACCGACTTTTAATTTAAATATAATTTATTAAAAAGAAGACGACAGTACCGTCTACCTTCTTATAGTGTTGTAACTGTATTAGCTTAAGCATTTTTTCTCAAACTACACATAATGGAACTTCGTGAAATAATGGAAGTTAATTAATAATTTAAAGGTCAATCAAGTCAATTTTTTTTTAATAACAATGAACTTATATAATTTTTAAATCGTCGTTAGAAAACCGCATCGATTTCAAAATTATATGTTATTTAAACGATAAATATTACCATCGGATTGTAACAAGATTAAAAAAAGGAACCTACTTCAAAAGTAAAATACGCAATTTTTTTTTACTTTTATGACATACTTAGTAGTCTCCGAGTAATTTTATATTTGATTTTTAAAATTTAACCCCTAAACCAATTTCGTTGACAATTCAATGAGATCACTCGAAAAGATTGCAAACAAAAAAAGAATTACCTAAATCGATCCAGCAGTGCTCGAGGAAACAGTGAACATAGGTACATAGGTAAATTTAAAAAAATGTCCCCGATTAATTCAAAACCCCCGGTTTTTGTGGAAAATAGCTAAAAATAAAATCTACCGACACCCTTTACTGCTTGTTAAGTATAAAACGAGAATAATTGTAAACGTGTTTAAAGTATAGAACATTTCCATATAGCTCAGTAATTGGCCCCGTGGAATAGATTTTGAATGCAGCTTTTGCCGTGATTTAGAATATTTTACATCTATAATGTATAGCCACTTTTTTTAATACCATTTCATTATATTTTACTCGATGTCAATTCAGTAGTCTGTAAGTTTCACGTGTATATCTGTGTATCGTTGTAATGGTCTTAATACATATATAAACTGTCAGAGTTTTTTTTTTAATTTTCAATTTTATGTTTTTTCGTATATATATGAACATTAGTATGGTTTAAAAATAAATAAAAGATGACCAATAAATTAGAATTGCTTTAATTAAAATTAAACATAACAACGTCAAGGAACATGTGTAAATAAAGTGTATTTAAGTAAAGACGGTTGCTTTCAATTCCTCGAGTTAACGGGCTTCGATGAACTGAAACAAATAATTAGTTATTTATATTATTATACTCAAAACTTTTATCAACACTAACATATTTTCTTGCTAAAACTTTATTGATTACATTAATATATAACAATCAATAAAAGTTGAACAAAATATTTAAAACTTATGGTATTACAGAAAATTTTTGTAAATAACATTTGGTATCTACAGAAAGACGACTAAGAGAAATAGATTCAATACAATTTATAACTTATTGCAATTGACTGTGTTTGTGACTTGACTCTAAGAAAAGCTTGAAATATTAATATCTGCTGCTAAAACTAAAATAAGTTACAATTCCCTAAATACAACATTTTTTAAAAAGTTGCATCAATGTTAAATTACATAAACATTTGTTAAATAAAGAAGGACATTTAATTAAGGTAGAAGCTACCCTCAGACTACAGCTCTTGTATGGGCTGGCTCAACCGGGGCAGCACATAAAGAGCACAGAAGATCAGCGTGAACGAGTTTATATATGTTAGCTGCGTTTCGGTGAATGAGAAAGCCTAACCGTTCCCTAATTCCTTTCATCACTTCCTATTCCCTATCATTCTTTATTCCTTGAAAAGCTGGCATCGCATCTTAACATCAGGTATTCTGCCTGCTTGTTTGCCAGCTATTTTTATAAAACATATAGTATGTAATAAATAAACTATGTTGCAAATATTCTAAATTAAAAATAAAACGGTCAACAACAACGAACAATTCCGTACCTTCGTACTAAATATAAAACCATGTAAAAAACTTTGTTGGAGTAAAACAAGTGAGTAAATATATGTAAAAATCTCAACGGCACTCAACTGAAATTATTTGCCGTTACGGCAGCAATAGAAACACATAATCTATGAAAATATAAGCTCTACCCATTACGGTTTATGAAATACAGCCCACAGACAGACGGCTGGACTCACAGACGAACGGTCAGCGGCTTAGTAGAAGGGACCTTTTAAAGTTCATGTTTGTCTTTAAATATAATTTAGATTTTATATTACCTCTCCTTTGAATGGAATGAAGCACTCGTACAGGAGCTTGGCCCTGTCGCAGCCGTTCTCTCCGTCACTTACATCTTTTTCGTTTACTGAAATAACGAAATATTGCACGCTTAGTATTAAAGTGACCAAAATAAAAAAATCTCTGAAATTAGTTAACTAAACTGCTAGGGAACTTGTCTAGTTTCACATTAATCTGTGGTTCACAAACGATGATTTAAAAAAACTGTTCTATTAACATATTGTGACATTTAAAAAACGTTTAAACCCTGATGCAAAAAAGTTTTTGAATTCAGTCACTTTAATAAAAGCTTTTATTAATTGCTCGCTTTTGCTTGCAGTTCTCGGTAACGCGCTTTGTTATGCCAGAACCCATATTTATTTTTCTGTCTGACAGGTACGATTTGCACGCGTACTGGAAGGTAATTGATTATACCTTTAATCTTATTGTAAGTGTATACAATAAGTACACTAAGTTTCATCGTAATCAAACGAAGGGTGTGGCAACACATCATACAAACAAACAAACAATTGTTAATCTTCTTTGCAAAATATTTATAATCTTACATTAGTTAGGGCTTATTTATGATTTCGTGTTAATCCACACCTGGGGAATCAATATTAAACTTAAACGTCAAATCACAAATAGCGACTCAGCGGGGTTAAAATCCGTGCCGTTGCTGTTCGTTGATGTTCGTATCTCACTGTAATTAGTCTGCTAAACGTTGTTTAGCAGACTAATTACAGTGAGATACTGCTATCGCTATTAGATATATTTTGACAGTTCATATCTGATTTTTGTAATAAGACGAAACATACAAATTGTCAAAACGTATCGCGTTTTTATAGCAACAGCACTCTATAATAACCCTCTAGGTTAAAAGCACGGTGGGTTGAATTTTTTATTTGATATTTTAAGTTTAAGAGTAAAAGGACGTTTACATATATGGTGTATTTTATGTGCGTGTAAACGTTTTGGTGTATACTAATATGCTCGTTTCCATTTGCTTAAATACGAGCTTGTATTTATTTACCAATCTACCTATATGTCAAATGAGAAGTGAGTAAATACGAGCATCATAATACGCGCTTATTTGCACCGAACAAACGCAATTGCTCAATAAAAATTAAAAAAATAAACAGACCTGATGTGCAAGTTTTGATGGCGTTCAAAGCTTTTTCCTGATCGTCTTCATTGGACAAGAACTTCTTAGTCATCTCTTCAGCTTTGTCAGGATTGAATAATCCTTTGTCATCGATCTGAAAAAAAATATAAAAAAGAATATAACTAAAAAAGTAAAAGGAGTCAAAAAAAATTATGAATTTTTATAAAAATGTATGACAAGCCTCGTCTGAAAGACCATTTTTACAGTTTCCACGTGCCTATGTAATGTAGTTTACTTATATTTACTTAGATATTTGACTACAAGTTGGCGCAGTGGTCACCGTAACTGACTGAAGCGATAACGAACGGAACTTCGATCCCCGCTCATGATAAATATTTTTGTATGCGTGTTTCCGGACTCTCGACCCAAGATCAAACGATCTTAATCGCGGCCTTTGAGTATGCACTTAATTAAGTTGCGTCTTTGAATTGACATAAAAATCCCAAATTTTTCCAATTACTATTAAAAATTGTTACACTTACCAATTCAATTTTCTTGAATATACATCCCATTAAGCAAGGGTTGATGGAGCTAAGCTGACCAGACTCTTTGGCTTCTTTAATCTGCTCCTCTGTCACGCCATACTCCTTACTACATTCAGCTATGAAGGGCAGTAGCTCTGCATGAATATTACTTTTGTCATCCTCCGATATAGCCTGTAAAAGCCAAATTAATGTCATTAAAAAATTGAACAATTAAAATATTTTCTTAATATCTACAATTAGTTTGTAGTAATAAGTAGTAATGAGCCGAGACGGCCTAGTGGTTAGAACACGTTGATCTCAACCGATGATAGTGGGTTCAAACCACGGCCAGCACCACTGATTTTTTAAGTGCTAAATTTGTCTTGTAGTGTGTTGTCGGCGGTGAAGGACAACATCGTGAGGAAACCTGCATGTGCCGAGAGAAATTCTGACATGTGTATATCCGTCAACCCACAGTAGAGCAGCATGGTGTATTAAACTCTAAACCTTAATAAGAGAGGAGGCCTTTGCTTAGCAGAGGGAAATTTACAGGCTGTTACTTTACTTTACTTTTAAGTAATTGCTGGTAAGTCAGTGGTTTAATTAGTAACGTTGGAGCAGATCACATATTGCCTTCCTAACCAACTAAGATACGTCGAGCTAATTTGCCAGTAAAAAATGGGCTGTAATATACGGCTTGGTAATCTTGGTTCAATCGTTATAAACAACACCTGTGAACTAATTGCGGAAAACTATAGTAATCTAAGCTCACAAAGTTCTGTCAGTTTAAACCGTTTTTGTATTAAAACGTCTCGTTTCACCTTCAAAATGTAACTTCTTAGATAGCACAATCAACTCGCTGTTTTAGAAATATTGCTGTAGAGATCTTAGTAATCTGATGATAAAGTTTCAATTTTAGTAATGTGTGATTATAAAATACTTTTTAAGAAAATAGAAAACTAAAACTTTCTTTACACGAGAATTGAACTTTTAAGTTTTGCTGTGACTTTCATTAAGTATAGATAAGTTGTTAATGTCTTACGCCTGAAATAATTTACTTTTACTTAATATCGACACTCACAACTTACGTAAAGTTATGTAGACAACTGTTTCCACGTTACAGAGTCGTTTTATACGAATTAGGAGAGTAAGACTTACACGTGTAATTTACCCCTTAAAAACTTAAAAAAAATTAAATAAAGAAAAATATATTTGTGTATTTATTATGTAAATACAAATTTCAAACGACTTCAAAAAAGAATGAGGTTCTCAATTCATTACGTATTTTTTAGGGTTCCGTAGTAAAAACGGAACCCTTATAGTTTCGCCATGTCCGTCCGTCTGTCTGTCTGTCTGTCTGTCTGTCCGTCTGTCTGTCTGTCTGTCTGTCCGCGGCTTTGCTCCGAAACCCTTAATACCAGAAAGCTGTAATGTATGAGTATACATATGAATTACGCCGAGAAAGTCGTACAATAAAATCTTAAAAATATTTTTTTTTTCAGAGTGTCTTCCCTATGTGTTAAGAGAGACCAAACATTTTTTTTTTCTCATTTATACCATGTTGTGGGGTATCGTTAGATAGGTCTTTTAAAAATGTTATAGGTGTGGGAAAACCATTTTTCCGAACGACGAACTGTTTCCGAAATATTAAGCTTTGAAGTGTCAATTTTTCTTAGAGTCAAGTGTCCCCCCCCCTCTACCCACTAAACTGCTGCGTCTAAAAATATGAAAAAATTCTCGATAGTGGTACATATAATGAATTTAAAAGGAAAATTATCACGGCTATGTGGGTTCTTATGGTTATCGAGTTATAGATGATCTAAGTAAAAATAAATATTTCACTTTTTAAAGCATCACACTATGTAAATATTAATAATTTTAAATTAATATATGAATTTAAATGAATAAATAAATAAATATTTAATAAGTTTTAATTAAAATAAAATATAAAATAAGATATAAAACAATGTCTCAATAAAACATGTCGCGAATGATTCTGAATCGCGCTTATGAAGTTTTCAACCAAATCTCCATAGATTTCATAGGCGCTAATCAGGAAGGAAAATTATCGGCGCTAAGTATATTTTACAAGTGTTAGAATAATAAATAATCGACGAGAGCGAGTTAACAATCAAACAAACGAATTCACTTTGGCATTTATGGTATAACATAAAAGATACGGATTACGTACATACCTATCTCTTATTCTCTTCTTAAAGAGAAATTAAAAATAATTTTATAATAATAAAAGGTTTAAAATTGTAAGTACGTATATTGTATAAACTGACTTAAAAAAGGAAATTCCCAGTTCGTCGTAAACTTTTTTACGAAAATAGGTACTCGAAGATTGCTTGACCGATCTTGACAATTAACCCTACATTGTGCGTGGCCCGACACGCACTTGGCTGATTTTTTATTAAATGATTATTACTAATAATTTGAACTTGAAGTCTTACTCATATTTATTAACATCATGTTAAAAAGTATTAAATATTTACACAATAATCAAATAAGTATTCCTTAGAATGTATGTAATAGTATTAATCAAAGGTTGTATAATTTACTAAACATGTACTTATAAAAAAGCCCAACAATCTATTCATTGAGGCTGGAACGATTTTGGTAAAACATATCTAAGAACCATTGCTAGAAAACCCTTTTTCAAATAAACAAAACCGCATTCAAATCGGTTCACCTGTTTAGGAGCTACGATGCCTCAAACAGACACACATAGCGGTCAATCTTATGACATCCCTCTTTTTGCGTCGGGGGTTAATTATTTGCAACCAGTGGCGTTACTGCTAAAATAGAACCACAAAACTATTTGAAATGTTTAAGGGCTTCAGGAAAGGGCACATTTAAGAACGCATTTGTGTTCATAAATCTCATTAGAAAAAATATATTTTACTCACTCGAACATTTCCCAAATTAATAGCCAATCCAACGACGAAAAACACGAGTGACAACGACGTCATCTTTTATATAATATATTAAAAGGAATGCGACTGTACAGTTCCCTTGCTCACTGTTTACTTGTACTGAGTGAACAGATCTTTATATATATACAACAGGCATGGTCAAGCAATCTTTTTTCTAAGATGATTATCTGAACCTAGCTTCTTACGTGCGATTACTATCTACGTAAAAAACGGGTTATTACTTAGTGTTATTTTGAGCATTTTTTAAATATATCTATTTAATGTGCTTGTAATACGTCATGGAAGATTACTCGCTGTCAATTCATTTGTCATAGTTAATGACAACACTATGTAAACCTCTCATTATTCTAAGTTTAAATTTAGAACATAAACTTCTATAATAATGTTTGAGTGTTGTTAATTTCCTTGAAGAATTGACTACTTAATGTTTAATTAATGTATGAGATTAATACCATTTTGTTAAACAAAATTACCTTTAGTCTGCCGTATAATATTATCTTACAAAAGTCGATCCTTATAAGTAACACTATCAGATAATGCAATAATACAGGATGTGTTTTTTTTTTTAAATCAGCGGGTTCGATTTCTGGCTAGGAAAATAAAATTAAAAAAAAAACTAATGCTGCATTTAGGTTTATCAAAATCTCCCAGGACCCTTTAAGTAGTTTTCACTAATCGTTATAGTTTCGGATTTGGGCCACCACACTCAGTAAAAACTAACCTGTGTATACAGGTTCGGCACAGGCACAAGCCGCGCCCCGCGACTCCGCCCGCATGGTATGTTAATAAAAAATAACCTATGTTATTTTGATGTATAAGCTGTATTACTGTAAGGTTTCTTCGAAATATGTTTAATAGCGTTTTGCGTGAAAAAGCAACATTAATAAATCTACATATTCATCTATTCTCACAAACTTTGTATTTATAATAGAAGTACAATATTCACTAATCCTCAGTAGAGCAGCGTGGTAGATCAAGTTCCTATACTTATTTTAAATGCTTTTGCTCAGCAGTGATATTTAAAGACTGATATTGTTATAATTGAAGTAGAGATTCATAGTTGATTTCTTATATATTTTCGTAGGATACATTTTCATATTACTTACTCTTGTCTTCTTAAATTTCTTTTTAGAATATTATAAATTTGAATTATTTAATATAATTATTTATAAATATTTTCATTGAACATTTTTGCATGTTATTTATAACTAAAGGAAAAGATTTATGTTATCTTTTATTCAGAGTAAACATAAATGTTCTTGAAAGTAATACAAGTAACTAAGAAGCAAAAAATTTTATTTTCTATGACAATTTGAAGTCGGTGCCAAGTAAAACTTTTTACGGTTTATTTATTAGCACCGACTTCAAAATATAATATATTAAAAATTAATTTTGATTAAGTAATTACTAAAACTAATTGAGTACTTAGGAGAATTGACTCTTCTAGTGTTCCTACACGTTTTCATTTTCTATATTTCTTTGATACAGCCAAAGTGTTAACATTTATTTACTTTGCTTAACGATATTAAAATTTAATAATTATTATTTAAGCTTTGACATTTCAACCCGATTTGTAATGATTTTTCGTACAAAAACAATTGAAAGGATTTTGATAACATTTTACAATATACTAATATTCACATAATCAAATTTAAAAAACTTTCCATTATAGTTAATGCATGACAATAACACATTCTACAATTTATTATAATTATTTATAAATATATTTAGACGTGTACGCTCATGCAGATGTATAATATAAAAATTGTATTTTGTATATAATTAGATTAAAATAATGTATAGTTTTAAGATAAATCAAGGTGACTTGTAATATTATCACAGATTTTTAATCTGCATATTTTTTTCCTCAATAACATAAAAAAAATATTGTACCTTACCGTCCCGTGAATGGAGATCATAAAGTGAGCCATAAAGCACATAAAATCCGCAATTTTGATTTTTTAAAAGAATTTTAGGAATGTACTTACCCTGTAATTCCATGCCATCAAGACGAATCTAATAACATGATCTTGTTCCCGCTTTCCCGCAAGATTAGTACTTTGAGTAGCTTATTTTCTTCTCCAAGGTCCTATCTATTTTTATACCAAAATTCATCAAAATTGGTTCTGCAGTTTAGGCGTGAAGGCGTAACAGACAGAATTTATCGAATATCGTATCGAAAAGTGTTATTAATAGTGTATTAATAACACTTTTCGATATATATACAATTCACACAATATACTTATAAAATATAGCCTATGTATTATTTTAATGTAAAGCTTTTTTATTGTAGTTTCATTAAAATCCATTTAGTAGTTTTGCGTGAAAGAGTAACTTAGGCGTTTATTAATGGAAGAAAGAATTTACTGAATATTATCAATGCGCAAGCTATCCACGATTTTGTACCGGACTTAATAACACAGCGTAAATAATTTTATGAATGTTGATAGCATAGGATTTTTTCATATCTATTTATGTATCTATCTGCAATTGTACAATATTATTCAGAGAAGATATAAGCATAAAAATAAAACAGCTGTATAAAACTACACGAATTCTTTAAAAAAAAATTTCCTTAATTCCAAAGTGTCCAATTATATTTTATTGTTGTATGTACGGTTAATTGTATTATTACTTTAACTATGTGTTAATAGGTCTTATACTAAATGTGTTTTGAATCATCGTACCTAAATTATAAGTCCCAAAACACTAGGTAATATAAAACATTTTCAAATGTTTTATTTCCTTTATTACATTGTTTTTACATATAATCTACGAGTATATACGTGCGTTATTCTCGCAAAAACTTCAAAATAGCTCGATCAATTATATTAGGAAAAAATAAAATCAGAAAAACCCCAACAGAACAGACAAAAATAGAAAAAGTCTAAATTGCTAATTTGAAACGAAGTTTACTGTACCATATATCTATCTCCTTTACGTCGCAGTCGGGTAATAAGCAAAGAACTGTAATATCAAATTGTAAACATTTCAAAAGACTGACAGGTAAATAGTTGTATAAGTCAATATTTTTCTTCGAAAATCTTTTGCAGGACTACAACTAGTAAATACTGGAACTTGAATAAATGAATGAGATTAAATTTAAAATTGATTTGAAACAATTATTTCTCGATTATCAGTAACCTAACCTACATTATAAAAATATGTAACCAATTAATATGATAAATTACTATAATATGTAATTTATATTGGCTGATGATTAATTAGGTTATATGTACAACATTAACAATGAATTGACCCAGACATAGTGACATTTTGCCATTTACCATGATACTTATTGAAAATTCGTTGTTTAGACCTTAATTATAGATAAGGAAAAAATAATCTATTCTTCTATTACCTTGCCTTACCCTATAATGTTCCGAAATTAAAATTAACCTATATTGTAACTCTTTAAAAGTAATAATGTCTATACACCTTTAAATACTTGTAATAAAGATTATCTTTATTATTCCAAATTTGCGTTTACGTAAATTTAATCATTCATTTCCGATACAAAATGTTTATTTGAATTGATAATCTCAGGAAAGAGCAAATTGATTGGAAACATTTTTGTTGTCGTTAAAGTAAAATGCATTACTTGTGATCATATTGATACTACATATCCCTCATGGTTATATCTGCCTTGTATTGCCATATTATTTATCATATTTCTAGTTACTACTTTACTCTTGTATGACGCCGCATGATTTATAATATCTTATTCTTATAAAAATAGCTGGTAAAGGAGCAGACGTGACATCTGAATTTAAGTGATCACCGACACCCTTGGGCATTTGAAACACCATATAAACTACCAGCCAATATAAATAGTTTACCAGATTAAAAAAAGTGATGAAAGGTAATAGAAAATAACGAAAGAGGAGCTCCCGGCTCCCTCACTGCAGCTATATTAGCTATTTCACGGTGATCTTCTGTAAAAGTGAGATATGGTCCCGGTGAGCCAGCCGGTATACGCGCCAATGGACAACAGCTAATCTCTACCTTAGTAAACTAAAACCTTAAAAAAGAACCGATTTCAAAAGCAAAATATGCAATTTTCTTTACTTGGATGACTCATTTAATAGGATTCATTAGGAATAATCAACTGGAAAGTTGTTATAATTTAAAAACCAAACTATTGATTTACTTAAAAATAAATAATATGGGCCCAGTCTAAAAGTAGGTAGGGTATCGTTTCAAACAAAAATAATCTAAAGATTGGTTAATAAAAGACGGAGATTTGAGATAACAAACACTAAAAAAAGTCCTCCTTAACTCCTTTTTAAGTCAATTGATACTTAAAGTAAAATCTATTTGGACGTGCAAATTAATTGGTAACATTAAAAAAACAGCTAAGTTTCTTGTCGATTTTTCTGAGAAGCTTATATGTTATAAATAAAACATATTTTAGATAACCTAGACCTTGATATAATTATAAGTCACGAGAAGCGTACAATTACACACTAGACGAAGGAAACATGACTCTGCACTTGGCACTTTTTGCCAATATTTATGTAACCTTCAAAGTTAATGTCACAACTACCACTTAATACCTTGGAGATTCGTTATATAAAGTCAATCGATTAAACAACAAAAAAGTTAACAAAGGTGTTTATTTCTAGCAACAACAATGAAATTAAACGGAATTAATTATCTTTGGATATTTGGTTATTTTTAACTTTGTTTAATTAAATTTGCAAATCACATTGAGTCACACTTACATTCATAAAATAACTTCTATAAGAATTATATAAATTCAATAGTAAATCTATAGCTACATATATTCCATAAACTAACCTATTCATTCTACCTCTACCACACTGTGTAAGAAAATCTATATAAAGTATCCAGTCAGTGTTTGGTACGGTAAGTAAGAGAACCAGATTCTATACGTTACTTCCTAATTCTTATTCTCCTTCTTCATCATTCTAATTCCGACACATGTATATCCGCCAAACCGCTGTGGAGCAGCGTGGATTAAGCTCTAAGCGTTCTCCTTAATAGGAGTGGGGGCCTTTGCCCAGCAGTAGGACATTTACAGGCTGTTACTTTACTTACTTTCTTATTCTTCATGGTACAAGACATTCTCAACAGACCCATATACTTAAACATCTTACGTTTTGAGGTACGCGAGTTATATACAAGTCTCTATATAAATGTACTTGTATAATATACATATATCAAAACAAAATAATTCAGTTGCAATTTAACTTCCTCCATGAATTTATAAAGTAGATAATGTTATACCTATATGTCTATGTATCAACCTCAAAATCCCTCCCCCATTCCTTTCCTTGCTTTCTTTTCAACCCTATTAAGCTGGTAACGCACCTAGTGTTTCAAATAATTATAGGCGAAGACATACGCCTGCTTATTTCATTTTATAATAATAATAATACATAAATAAATAAAAGATGGGACAAAAGTAACACTAAAATCAAAATAATTGTTTATTTAATTCAAATGTTTCATGCAAATATAAAGTTTTTTGGATTATCTTCATAAATACATTTCGCTGTCCAGTACGATGCTTCACATATATCTTTGTACTTTTTAGCTGCAAATAAAAGAAATAATCAAACACATGAAATATATTAAGTTTACCCGGCGCATCTGGATATCAGTTAAACTTATTTATAGGATAAATTGTGCATAAGGTATACTTATTAAGAATAAATTATCCACTTCAAAATGTGGATTAAATATTATCTGATGTAAAAATAAAAGAATTCTTTGTCAAGATTACGAAAGATTCCCAACGAGTGACATGAGTGCACTATGAGTGCATGAATATGCCCCATTAATTATACATGTTTGAACCCTTTTAATAGGAGGATTTAAATATATCCTGGCATCCATTAATGAAAGAGTAAAACTTATATGGCGCGAGGTAAACCCGGAGCTATGCAGTAACTTACAGATATCTTTACACTTCTCGATGGAGGATTTCATAGCGTCCTTCATTTCAGCGGGAAACATCATATCCACTTGTTTAATCGAAGCTTCATAATTCAACTTATTGTTTTTTACCTTAAACAAGACAAATTAAAATGTATCGGTTATTAATACCTAAATTAACAATAAGTAAATTATTTTACATTTTATTCACGGCAATAAAATCTAATTCTTTACGAGTTTTACCTCCAATAGTCTGCCAAAAGTAAAATTTTTCGGCATTAAAAGAGGAGACATTTCAATATTCTTTTATTTCATATATATAATACAATCTACATACATTTGAGCAAATCGTGACCTACGTATTCAGAAAATCGTGGAAATCTTGTTATATAAATTAATATTCTATATTTTTAATCGCTGCGATGCTTATCAATAGACACTTATAATTTAAGAGTAAATCACACAGTGGATTATAATCATAATACATACAATTTGCGACATTTGATAAATACATGCAATATAGCACATGACATTTTTATCTTCGATAAATTTTCCTTTTTCAATGTCTCCCACCATATCTGTAAAATATGTTACAAAATTATAAACGCTAATAGGAGACAAAATAGGAGACCAAAGTTGCTCAGTACTGTTAGTAACCTATTCTCCTCTCCGCCTATTTATTTAGAAGAAAATATAACCTATTGAAAAATATTTTACAATTATCATTATCTATGATTTTAAAGAATTTAATTCATGTTTATATTATATAACTTGGATTAGCGTTTGCGGCTTTGCAAGCATTCATTTTGATATTGTTTTAAAATAATACGCATAAATACATAAAGCATACTCTATAAAAATACCTTTTTTAATGATAACATTTTTTTTAAATAGATTCAGTAGTTTCGGAGATTACTTCGTACATACAAAATTCTATTTTTCTTTACTATATTGGTCTAGATTTTTATTAACTCGACGCGATCTTTATTACGGGCATACAACCAAATAAAGATAATTAACACCAGATATTAAATTCATTTCAAATAATTACCTATATTTAAATGGATAGCAAGTACGAAAAGTTTTAGAAATGCTTCTCTTCAATCACTAGTCAAATCAAAAAATAAACCCAATTTTAATTTTAATTTGTCTTTTTATTTAGTATTTGAAATCTGAGAGAAACTAAATCATAGGTATTTAAATTGGTAACACTTAATTATTAAATGCGTGTATGCGTGTGTAATCCCACTTGACTACCTCAGTTCACAATATTTATGTTTTTTAAAATAAAACGTAATTAGAAATAATTTCATGAACGTACCTTCCGTGACGTCATTCTTACCCATGCAATTCTTTTTCAACATTTTCGATGAATTTTTTAATTGTTGTCGCGTCATCTAGAAATATCAACATTTTGTAATAATAAGTTGTATAGAATTATAGAACATTACGATAAAATTTTTCAGAGATTAGAGATCAAATTAGGTTTAAATACTACCACATAGGTATATAATAATAGCTATTTACTGGCGCATGAAGAACGTGGCAAATTGGGTGTAATCAAGATAATGACTATAATGGTAGTTACTTGGATTTTAAAGAAGTTCAGCAACAATATATAAACTCAAACATGGTTAGTTTTGGTTATGATGTTATGCTGAAAAAAGAATAAACGTTAGACGCGAACTGAACGTACATAATAATTTATTTTGGAAATCATAAATATTTGAAAAATATGTAGGTATGTATAATTTAACACAAACTAATATTTTTGTTTAATATATAATATATTGGTATTAATTTAATATTAAATATATATTACACATGTTTACACATGATCTCATAAAGAAATTCGATATAACAAACATTTGAAAAGAAAAATTACATTTTACATACTTTCATAAACTTGACATAATATGACATTACACCGCCGACTAAAGTATATAAAAAAACATCACCCACAATGCTTATAATTACAAAAACGATTGCCTTATTGCTTATAGAAGATTTAGATTAAGATATATCTACACTAGCCGCCCCTCGCGGTTTAACTCGCGTTTATGATTGTTACTCCACTTCTAACCTTTTATTTTTGTTTTGTATGCAATTGCAAGAACAAAGTTTGTAAGAAAAAAAATGTTTGAAAAGTCTAATGAAAACGCGGACAATTTGGGTTAAAAAAATCTTCATAAAAAGTAAGACTTCATCAAAACACCCTTACGAAGCGAGATCTGTCCGCCCCGACTTCAGCTAGTAAGAATATAATAATATTAAATACGAAATCAAATACTTACTCCATCCGTGCCGCTGGCCAAAACTGTAACAATAATTAACAAAGAAAAATCCTTTCGATCCATTGCGTTTAATTTGTTTAGATTCTAGTAAACACATGATTGTGTTACAACGATTCCTCATTTATAAAGACAAGTTGATTACACCATGCCTTTAGTAAGGTATCATTTGCAAAACAAATGTATGTATTTGTTTTCTCGGATTAGTGCTTTGGTCACTATTTATTCAGTGATAATTTTTTTAAGAAATCTTTGAAACGGATGTCGTTTAAGACTTAAATCTATGACGTAATGAATTGCTAGTATATTTTATTCTAGTAAGTTAGTAATTATATAAATATTCATTCGCTTTTTGTTCTATGCATAGGTGTACGGTTAAATCGATCTGTTGAATAATTAGGACTGTTAGAATTTTTTTAACACTAAAACAAGTTTGACTATGAACGATGTTATATTATATGGTGTTGGGTTTGGGTATGGGTTATAACGATGGCATTTTTAAATGATAAATATATAAATATTTAAACTCATCATCTTAGAATTTAAATATATATTAATAAGTATTCGAAAAATAAAGCAATCAAGGAAATATAAAATTGGATGGATTATCTTCGTACAGACATTTCGTTGAATAAAATATTCCTTCACATGCATCTTCATAGTTATTCTCTGAAAAAAATTACAATTTATAAATTTAATTGGCAAGTTTCGTCCTGGTTAAAAAATAATTTATCGTAAAAATAAAACACGAAAACTTTTTCAATTATTGCAGCAATTTCGAATAAAAATATACTTACGAACTGAAATACATTTTGCAACGGCTTTTTTTACTGGTTCCCTTATTTCTGCAGGGTAAAGAGCATCGACTTGCTTAGAAATCAAGTCCTTATCTAATCTATTATTTTTCACCTAAAATGATAACATACTATATAGTACTAGCAGTTCCTCGCGGAGTTGCCCGCTTATACTTTACCCCCTAGCACAATTATAAAGGATAATTTTTGAATTCGGGGATAAAGATATTTGTTAATTCACTCTAAGGAAAAGTTATGCTAAGCTTAAGGATAATCGGCCAAAAAATTAAATTTTGTCCATACAAACTTCACCGCCCCCTTGCAGTTCTATAGGGGATGATATTCGTGCGTTTTATAGTTCATATTTCATTACTATAATCCAGAAGTATGTGTATTAAATTGTAAGTTAATATGACCACGAAATAAGATTTTTCATAAAAACATTTTTACCCATTTTAACGCTCTTAGGGGTAAAAATCGAAAAACCCTTACTTAGTGAATGCTTACACCCTAAAAGGCACCTACTGCCAAAACTTTAAGTTAGTAGCCCCAGCGTTTAGGCTCTGCATTGATGAATCAGTCAGGACAAGTAATTTTATATGTATAGATTAATTGATTATTAATATGTTAATAAACACATGTTTTTTCTATTTAAAGAAATATTATACTTACAACTTGTATAGTTTTATACACACATGCGATGTAACACATAACATCATGATCCTCTATAAAGACTCCTTGCTCAATTTTACCAACTTTATCTGTAACAAATTGTTTTTTTAGTAACAAAAACAAAACAAAAAGTTCTCTACTAAATTTTTTTTTGTAATTTTTTAAATTAGCAGCTTTGAAGGAGAGCAAAAAACTGCCAGATTTAACATATCTACTAGAGTTTAAACGAAAACATGTATAATCTATACTAATAATAAAATTCTAGCGGGTCGATGTCTGTACATGGAAGATATATGAAAAATAATATTACTGGGGGCCTTTACCAACGCAATAGAACCCAAAACAATGATTTTTAGAATTCTTATCTGTTTGTCTGTTTGTCTGTTTATCTGTGCGTTTGTGCACGCTAATCTCGGAAACGGCTTATCCGATTTAGATGCGGTTTTCACTAATATATTGTAGTTAGCTTCACTTAACATTTAGTGTTTGTTTCATGTCAATCGGTTCATAAATAAAAAAGTTATGTCAATTTAAGGAATCACGTCGAACATTTTTTTGCGCTTTTCACTAAATGCATGAAAGTATATACAGTACTTACATCAAAAAATACATTTTTTAATTTTTTGTTCGTCGGTCTGTCCGCCTATCTGTTTGTTCCGACCAATCTCTGAAACGGCTGAACCGATTTTGATGGTACTTTTACTTTAACTGTGAGCAGTTATCAAATGTTACAAGGAGTGACTTAGGCAGTTAGGCTTACTTCTATCTATATCTATTCTATACTAATAATAAAATTCTAACGGGTCGCTATCTGTACATGGAAGATATATGAAAAAAAATCTTCTTGGGAGCCTTTACTAACGCAATAGAACCCAAAACAATGATTTTTAGAATTCTTATCTGTTTGTCTGTTTATCTGTGCGTTTGTGCACGCTAATCTCAGAAACGGCTTATCCGATTTAGATGCGGTTTTCACTAATATATTGTAGTAAGCTTCACTTAACATTTAGGGTTTATGTCATGTCAATCGGTCCATAAATAAAAAAGTTATGTCAATTTAAATAATTACGTTGAACATTTTTTTGTGCCTATCATTAAATACATTAAAGTATATACAGTACTTACATCAAAAAATACATTTTATAATTTTTTATCTGTCAGTCTGTCTGTCTATCTGTTTGTTCCGATTAATCTCTGAAACGGCTGAATCGATTTTGATGGTACTTTTACTTGCAGTTAGCAAATGCTATAAGGAGTGACTTAGGCTTACTTCTATTCAAGGCTTTTTTAAATCTATCTATACATATATAAAATTCTAACGGGTCGCTGGCTGTACATGGAAGATATATGTAAGAAAAAAAATATTATTGAGGGCCTTTACCTACGCAATAGAACCCAAAACAGTAATTGTTAGAATCTTTGTCTGTTTGTCTGTTTATCTGTGCGTTTGTGGCCGCTAATCTCAGAACGGCTTAATCGATTTAGATGTGATTTTCATTAACCCTTTATAGCCTGATTTACGAAAGTGTTTTATTTTTAAATATTAGCTGTTAGTGTTTGCTGGAAGGTCTAGATGAAGGAAATAGTAAAAAAATCACAATATTAATTTTACATATTTAGTTAGAAAATAAAACAGGTATGAATTTTGATACTTCAAGCATAAGGCCATACAGAAATCAGATATAGCTAGGCTAAAACTAATAGTAATGTAAACATTTGGTTTAAAAGATCGGTATCAAAATTGATACTCTAGGCTATTAAGGGTTAATAGATTGCAGTTAGTTTCACTAAACATTTAGTGTTTGTTTCATTTCAATCGGTTCATAAATAAAAAAGTTATGTCAATTTAAGGGTTCACGTCGAATATTATTTTGTGTTTTTCACTAAATGAATGAAAGTATATACAGTACTTACATCAAAAAATCTATTTTTTAATTTTTTGTCTGTCAGTCTGTTTCTTACGGGAAGGGAGAGGAGATGGAAGAAGAAATTCACGAAATATTACAAAGTCTAAAAAGTTCTTCAAAACATGACGTAATTAATGGACAGCCCCTATAGCGAAAATTATAAGGATTAACTTTAGCTACTTTTTTTTAATATATTTATTTTAATGAATAAGTAAAAAAGAGAATTACGCGATAACAAAATATTGTAAAAACCAATAAAATAGTGAACAATTTCCGATTTAAGAAAGGAGGGTATAAAAATAAATAAAATTGATGTGTCTGTTTGTAATTTTAAATAAATGCATATTAAAGTATACACGATACTTACAACAAAATTAACAATATTAAAATTTTTGTCTGTCTTTCTGTCACTCAATTTTTTTCGGCTAATATCTGAAACAGCTGGACCGATTTTGACGAAACTTTCACTGGCAGGAAGCTAATGTAATAAGGATCAAAATTGAAACCAATGAAATAGTGAACAATATTTGATTGAAATAGGGAAGATATATATTATAAAAATATAATAATTTTAAGTAATAATATATTTAATGGGTAATTTTTTTACTGGATATGATAGACCAAAACCGAAACTATAAGCGAAAAATAATTAAAGGAGTCACGGAGCTGATTTGGATAAAAACTAAAACTGTATCATTAGTTTTTTGAAAAAAAGGTTTTTCTAGCCAGAAACAAACACGTTGTTTTTGCAGAAAATTAACATTCTGTATTATTGCACCATTTGATACTGTCACATTATAAGGATCATCAACTTCAGGAGTATACAGTTAACTCCAACAAAAACAATAGGCTTATTTTTCAAAATTCTATCAAATTCATACATTAATTAAATCTTTAGTAATTCTTCAAAAAATGATTATACCTAAAAGTGAAATTTTAAAATTAAAACGGGATCCTATAACGCTAATAGCGGGTGAGTACAATAGCCGAGTCCAGTGAAATGTAATTTTTTTAATAAATTGATCCATCTTCTTAAGAATTATCTAAACCTACCTAGGTAACGGAGTAGGTGAAGGGGACCAAAACAAACGTCACATTCTATCAACGTTGTATAGCTCACATAGAACAAATAGACAAACATAAAATAAGTTACTCTGAGTTATTCACTTTGTATATTTTCGATTGTATTGTTCACACTCTTCCTTACTTTAGTAGGTTAGCATTTCGATGCAACCTATAAACAAATCGTTCGAAGTAATGCAGACTATTTTTCTAAACTTACCGGTCCCGACCCATGACTTACCCTCATATTTGATTATGTCTGTCTAGAATCGATTACTTAACTTCTAATTAATGTATAGATTTAATGTTATTTTGTAAAAAAATAAATCTTTTCCTTTAATTTGTCGCTTACTATTAATTTCCAAAAGCTGATCCTTACAAGTGACACTATTAGGTGGTGCAAGAATACCGAATGTATTAATGTTTCAAAATTAGTGGGTTCTATTCCTGGCCAGGAGAATCATGAAATCAAAAAAACTTATGATGCAGGTTTAGGTTTCTCAAAATCGGACATAAGACTCTTTTAAGTATTTTTCGCGATTCCTTATAGTTCCGGATTTGGCCTATCAGGCCCAGTTAAAAAAGTCACCCGATATATAACACGAGGAGAACCTCGGCGGGAACATACTGTTTTACAGTCGAAATTTTAAAGACTAGCACAAAACACTTTTCTTCAACATTTATTGTCAAAACCGGGAAGGAATACCGTATCTGAGTTAGTGTCTGCTTATAAATACAACCAGAAAGTTCCCAAATCCAATGTAAAAATCTCCTTTCTTGAGCAGCACCGCAGACCATTATAAGCTTGCTTATAATGGTCTGCGGTGTAATGCGGTAAAGTAATCCACGCGAACGAAGTCGCGGGCACAGCTATTGTTAATAAGTTTTTATAACGAATAAGAGAATAATACTTTGTTTGATCTTCAATATTATTTCTCTATCTACTAATCATACTCATAAATAATGCAAAGATAAGTTTGTAGTAGGATTTTTTATAGAAAATATTTTTTACCTCCACTTAAAGGAGAGAATGAAATACTGCAATTTTGTACTCACATAATAAGTTAAGTATTTATTTAGGTCTTAAACAATTTATAAAAAATATTCTTACCATTATTAACACCATGTTTTGGCATACATTGATTCTTCATAATCGTCATAGTTTTCTTAAGTTGAGCTCTCGTCATCTACATACAAGTATAAGTATGTCAATAAATTTTACTCTATATAATTAATTTAAAAGAAATTCTAAAAGGATCTTTTACTCTTCATCTGAAAACGACTGTTATGAACACCTGTGTCTTGTCGACTCTAACATACGGCTGCCAAACATGGACATAAAACACCAAAATAAAAACTAAATTAGCAACGTAATAATTCCAGGCGATGGAAAGAAGTATAATGAAAATAAGAAAAATTGAAAGGACAAAGAGCGAACTTATGAGCAAAAAGACAAAGTTAATAGATGATCTCAAATACTATGATAATAAAAGTGGCGTTGGACATGACATCTAGTGCAATACACTGATAAAAAATGAACAATGCAAACAACAACATGGGAAGGACCAAGCCAAAAGAAGAAGAGGCCACCCAAAGAACAGTTTTATCGAGGAAAAAGAGACAAATGGCGAAGAGCAAAGAATAGAGAAACACTAGAGTAGGAGGAGTAGGTTTCAATAACAGAATAAAATTTATATATGTAGTTTAAAAAATCATGTTTAGTAAGGTTGGAATAAATAAGGCTTATTATTATATTATAATTATTCAACTTAATATAAGATTCATTAAAAAAACTTTCCAAATATAGAATACTTACCCCAGCAACAAAATTTAAAACCGTTATCGAAAACAATAACAATACTATGATTTTATAACTCATTTTACATCAATTTAATCTCACTTCAACAGCTCTATAAACTGAATCGTCAAAATAAAAAACAAGAACTGAAATCGGATTTCTTTTAAAGTCATTTTTTAAGCGAAACGGTAATTTTTGGAAAATTATTAAGCAATTATGTAGACCCTGTGATTATCAAACAAAATTATATACTAACTAAACGTTTTCCATCGTTTAAACGCTTAATAGCATTTGTGCTATTAATTTCGAAGCTGAATTCATGTTATTAACCTTTGAAATCATTTTTTAATAGAAACCATTTGAATGACAATAAGATTCCACTACGCAAAGCTGTTCCAGCTTACCGAGAACAGAATTCATAACGGACTAGGATTTTTACAAGCGATTTAACCTGTTAATGATAAGTACTTTTTTTAAATAAAGGGATCGACTTAAACAAAAAGGTTATTACTTAAAAAAAACTAAAATAAAAAAAGTCGCAGAAAGTCAAAATACGCTATTATGTTTATTTAAATGACATATTTATCCTTGTTATTTTGCTTTAAAAACCAAATTTCATAACAGATTTTGATGAAAACTCTTGGGGAGCAATAGATAAAAAACACCCAAAATTAATAAAAAACGGAGTTCTTACGTAACAAATATTAAAATTATACACTTCTAATTGAGAACTTCTCCTTTATAAGATAGTCAATAAAAGCCCTTGTATATTAATATCGATAACGCCAATTATACCAGTATTAATTATTATGCATTTATAGTGGGGCTTATAACTATATGTTGAAGTCGCCGGCATCGTAGCGTTTCATGACGTCACGCGGCGTAATGTTTGATTTCCTAGGATTACGGCCCCGTATTATTATGAACAAATATAGTCTAGGAGATTACATTGTATTTTTTTATTGAAATCAAAGTGCTTAATTTTCATTCCAATAGAAATATTTATTTGCACGCTTATTGAAAAAATAAAACATTTTATGATTATTTAGTCCCCTCATCCTCGTAATGTTTTCTACTTGTTTTAAATAGCTGTCTCAACTTCGATAACATTTATGATGATATAAATGGTTTTCACCTATACAAAGCGACTTATTTATAAATTAAGTGCTTTAAAATCACTAATCAAATTATGACGTTACCTCTTGTATTATAATGGGATGATACGTCAAAAATTCGAGTGTCGAGATGTGTGAGTGAGTGAGATAGTTAGCGAAGATTGCGAATTTTCCAAATCTATTTGTATTTCAACCGCACTGAACAACCTCCTTCGTGTCTTCTCCATTCTACGTGACATTGGCGAAATAGTCCGTGCTCATATGGCAGAACGAACAACCATTAAACCTAAGAATTCAATGAGTAGCTAAATGAAAACGGGCATAATAATACCGTAATCGTATAACGTGCCAAGACGTAACGTCGTAACGTATGTATAATTATATCGCTGCTTTTCAAGAATATCGATGCAATTAAAAATGATGAATTTTAGGGAAAGGGGTTTTTAAATTTCTTTATTAATGTGTTGGAGCAAAGCTGCAAAATTTAAACGATCCCTTGATGTTATTGTTAGGAATATATCATTAATAAATATAGACCTTATTTTGTCTACGAAAACTCTTTGATTAGTTAGTAACTACATATTGTCAGTATGCACACTCCCTCTCTAGGATAGATCGCTTGTCTTCACTCTCATAAATATACACATAATTACAAGTAAAGTAGTGACATGAACCCCAGAGATAACAGTTATAACTTTATTGATTTAAAGAAAATTTATCATCGCACCTCATTTCATGATAAAACCTCAAAGATTTATGGTAATTTGACATACTTAGTTCTATTTATAGAATTTTTAATTACTACGATATTCTTGCAAACCAGCGATATATGCTTGTGTCCTTACACATGCAGAGTTGCCACTTATTTAGTCAGCGTATTATAGCAGTATTTTCTTTCCGACGACTTTTTTATTTAATAATATTATAATAATATTAAAATGCGGTGTATTAGACGCCACAAATGGGAAAGTGTAATAAATAAAAAAAATATATATTAATATTTATTTAATTTAAATTCAAGGAAAAACAAAATTTTGTGGGTCGTGGTCATACATACACTTTGCTGTCCAGTAAGAAGCTTCACATATGTCTTTATATTTCTTACCTGAAAAAAATATTACGCTTTCATGAATCTCATTAGACTTTATTTTAATGATATTTTAAGTAACTTTTATTTTTAAGCTTAGGTGATATTGCAAATGCGAAAGTAAGTTTGTTCGTTACACTTTTACGTCTCAATCGATTATCATGAAATATACGTTATCAGGGATACAGACAAGGACGTAAACAATACTTTTTTTTGAGGGATAGAAGAAAATACTTAAAACGGTCGAACGCATAACAAAATTAATACGAGGGAAGCCCCTGATAAAAGCTATATTTATGTGTCTGTGTGTGTGTGTGTTTGTGCATGTGTGAGTGTTTATTTAAAAATAGATACATACCTATATCCTTACATTTTTCCGCGGCAGCCTTCACCGCGTCTTTCATATCGGGCGGAAACATCAGATCTACTTGTTTTATTACTGCCTCATAGCTTAGTTTATTGTTTTTTACCTACAAAACGCAAACATTATCCTCAGAAATGCAACAACTTAATTTGAAACTAAGATCTATGATTTGTTTAAATTCAGCGATAGAATCTGTACAAGAAATATCATTTACATGATCATAATCTTAATTTGTGTTGTTAATTAAAAATACCCCACAAAAAATTCTATAAATCATTTTTATATTTTTTTAAAACTGACTTTTTTATTTTTTTAACTATTTTTAGTTCCTACGGTTATAAAATACAATTATATATTGGGTAATAAATATAAGTACATAATTATATACTTTTATTTTTTTACGGTGTGATTATAAGTTAATTTTATTGGACAATGTTTTGACTTGTTTAAATTAATGAAGATATGTTTAAAATTGTTTTTGTTAAAATATTAAACCACTAAACTTCAAAAGCCAGCCAAGACCCTCGTGAACTACATAAGTATATATTTTTTAATTTAATTTATAGTTTATGAAAAAAAAAACAAAAGAGACAAACTTACAATTTGAGTCATAGAATAAATGCAAGCGATGTAACACATTACGTTCCTGTCTTCTCGGAACTGCCCTTGTTCTATTTTTCCAACTTGTTCTAAACAAAAAATAATTTTAGTTTTCTTTTCCTAATGAAAAAAATAGTAATATATTAAATACAAATACGAATATTAACTCTATTAACGTGTCTATATAATTTTCTTAAACCTTATAGTTAGAATAACCTTATAGTCTGAGCTGCATGGGAATTCTGCGATATAATTGACATAGACAATTATAATTAAAGTTACACACATTTCTATCATTTTAGTAACTCATAGTAAGTGCGTAATACATCATTATTCCATGACATTTTCTAACTATACATATGTTATAAGCTCATGGATTTTAGCATCCAGAATGCCCACCACTTTGAACGATGTTGCATGGCCTAGAAACTAACTACCGAATAAGATAGGCGGGTGTATCTTGTAGCCCGTATATCAAATGACGAACTTGTCAAATTTGAAAATGGATACAGATTTTTTATGTCAAATAAAATGAATTTAACCGAAATATCTATAGTTATAAAGAATAATTAGTTATTATATCAATGAATTGAAAATGAGTTACGAAAACATCAACGTATTATTTTTTAGGTTTGTAACATTGTTGAAATTGACACATCTTTCGTGAAAACGCAATTGCAATTATTTGCGATTTTCTGTGAATGTGAAAAATATTTGTGTCTTTGTCTATGTTATTATCCTTAAAATAATATATAACATATTTTATGTGTATAATTATAATCACCTTCCGTAACATCGTTCTTCGGCATGCAAGATTTCTTCATAAGTTTTCCGGAATTCTTGAGTTGTTGCCTCGTCATCTTAAGTTGCAAAATTAAAAAAAATAAATGACACATTTTTTGAGTAGAATGGATCATATGAACCAAAAAAATATTAAAATTATTCGAAATATTTATAGTACCTGACTTTACATAATTATATGTATTATTAAGTATTATTTGTCAATTTAGAAATAATTCTTTGGGTCAATTATAAAGAAAAATAATAAAATCATCGACTCCAACCAAGTGATGGATCAGAAAAATGGCTGGAAAAAAAACTAAAAGTGAGGTAACGGAAAAAACCAATAAAAACCTTTTACTTTTTATTTACTGGCACCTACTTCAAAATGTTGTAGAAAACTTTATTTGTTTCTTTTTCGAAGTTGGTTTTTTTTTTTTCAAAAAGTTTATAAGTTGCATTTTAAGTTACGGTTTTAAAAATGCACTTAAAGGATAGTTTGTGATTTACCTAAGTTACAATAATGTAATGTCAACTGTTTATCACCATTTACAAAATATAACTTATCCCGATTCAAGGCTATTAATTATTGAGGAGTTCTCCTGGTGTTGCACCATCAGCTCCAATTTACCATATGAATTGTGACGATCATAAATTGCTTAGCAATCATATTGAAGTAATCGAATCACAACCCGTGAAATACTTGTTATTTAGTAGGTCCGATCACCATCTGTAGTCTTCATCATTAATTCCACTTCACCAAATGTGGCTTTTCCAGCGCAAACGCACGAGTTACTATGAAAAATCCCCAAATCAGTATAATTGTGCTTATAATATTTAACGAGTTCAAACCCATTTTTTTTTCAAATCGGTCCATTAACGGCGGAAAAATTTGGAACAGTCGTTAAGGAATTGGTATTCAAATTTCAACAGAAGAATTTATTTCAATAATCACTGAATCAAGTTACAGTATGATCACGATATTTTATCACAATTAGCCCCCAAATTTGCATTTAAATTTAACTCACTATGTCAAAATATAAGTAAGATCAATTAGATGTTTGTGTATTTGTATGATGCATTGGTAATATTTAGATATGCCCTTCCTGATATACTAGGAACTTAGGAAGTCGTTTTCCAACATATATTTTATATATATAGCAATGCCTTTTATATAGCTGCTATGATGTTATGATTTACAATGCAATGTGTATGTTACTATTAAAATTTAAGTAAGGTTAAAGTGCTAATCGTTCATATTATTATATGTAAAGTATATATTAACACCACTTATTTCAAATACATACACCAAGTGTTATATAAAATGCACTTAAAGCTAGGGGTCATAGATTAACGTGACTAATTTTGTATGAATAAATAATACAAATAAGTAAATGGCTGACCAATGACAAATTAATTTTGAATGATAAATAATAATAATCAGTGTTCCGTACTGGTAGTTAAATTATGAGTGATTTATCTTATGCTTTTTAATAAGATAATGAAAGCAAATCAGGTACTTTCCACACTGACTAAAAGTGTATCTTATTAAAATGTACTTAATCATATTTTTTTCGTTGGAATAATTTTAAACATATACCTAACTAATTACTAGATGACATCAGATTTTTACATTGTTTTCGGAAAAACAATTCTCACTTGCCTAATTTACTAAAGCTGTTAGAAATTGATTACTTAGTAATAATCATAATTATTATTTTTTTATAATTATGACATCTTATTTAAATTAATTTTTCATTTTAACAATTTAATACGTTTTATGTCAAAAGTTCGTCTTTCTTAAATGAAACATGATGAATTGATATAAAAATGAAAAAGATTCAATGTCAGGTTAAATTTAAATAACGGGTGCAATAATATTATTTAACTATAGATATGTTTTAAGCAGTTCTCCTGGTGTTGCACCATCAGTTTTAAGTTCAAGGATTAGCACCCAAAACGAATACTCAGTACGACGTTACTTAGAGGCTAATAACAGAGTATAACAAGCGAGTTTCTTTGGGCCAAAAAGACAATTGACGAGCTTGTGAAACGTAGAAATAGGAATGCGCACGTTTTATGGAAATACAATTTAACATACTAGCAATAATATGGATTGTATTTTATTTCAATTATTAAACAATCAATGTTTTTCGGAATATTCGTATTTAGCCGTTCGCTTTATAAGTACGAAACACAAACTAACTTACCGCAAAGATTTCTTGATAATAAAATAAAGCAAACACAAACACCAAAGTAACAAAACAGTATTTCATATTGAAGAACTATAACGTAGTAAAAATACATATATTGTCAACCATCATACATTCTGTTTTATATATGAGCCGAGTAACGTTTGATTGATTGATAAGACATATAACCCTTATATTACTGTCACCTTATTTACATACTACACTACAATCAAATCTATTGTGTTATCATTACACCTTCTACGTAAATTGATAGACTTACTTACAACCTTACTATGCAACCATGAACAGATAGACCCCACGATAGACATTTCAAAGAAAAAAATCTAAATTTGATGACGCATCAGATGGAAATCGTCTTTTTTCAGTTTCTTTTGTTTATTTTTATTTTCTATATTTCTACTTATTACATATTTATACTTGTAACATTATTATAAATACGTTGGAAATAGGGAATATATCGGATCTGGATCCAGCGGGGTTTTTATTAAACAAAAGACCCTCAGTAACTTTAATCGACAATTCCTTACACTACTCAAAGAATATCTCGATAATTTCGGTACACTACCGTACCGATATATTTTTATTGAATATAGCTTATATTATATAAAAAAAAGGAGACAGGACAGCAGGCGGAACACCTGATATTTAATGATCATCACTGTCCTAAGACATTTGCAGCAATAGAAAAGCCACAAATGCCAGCTTGAAAACGAATGTTTGCTGAAAGGGAATAGAACGTAAGGAAAGGGTTTGGAGAGACGATTAGTGTTCCAGCTCTCCCACTCACCGTACAAAACGCAGCTATTTTAGCGACTTTACGCCGATCTTTTGTAAGAGTGAGGTACTGCCCCGGTCGAGCCAGCCTGTATACGAGCTGTAGTCAGTAGGCTACAGCTGAGCTCTACCTCAATTTATTATATGTATGTCATTGTAAAGGACAATGTCAAAAGCCACAAAGCCTCCGGGTCTAACCAAGATGTCATTTTATAGTGAATCGAGTAGATATAAACAGATGGGTGTAGATTTAAAACTAGTATTATATCTAGAGGCATCGAGTCCTTTGTTGAACCAGGGCTTTCAGACCTCTACTCCCGTCCTGACCAAGACGACGATGTTGGAGTATTATTAACTAATATACCCATAACATCAATAGCTGCAGGATCAATTGCGTTTTCAGAAAAGACATTTATATTAGTTGCATCTAGTTCTAAAGTTAATCTTTTGTAAGTTCTCACCAAGCCTCGGAGACTGTGCTGACCAGTGGCATGGTTGTTATCTCAAAACGAGGTTTTAAACTGGGTGTGGTAGTCCAAATCCGAAACTATAAGGAATAGCGAAAACTACTTTAAAGACCCTAGGGTCCGATTTTGATGAAAACTAAAACTGCATAATTAGTTTTTTGAAAAATACATTATCCTATTCAGAAATCGAACCCGTTGTTTTTGAAAAAATATCAGAGCCTAAATTATTACACTGTCTAATAGTGTTATGCATGAAGCTCAAATATTTAGAAGTAATAGTATACGACAAAGTATAGACAAAGCTTTATATTTTACATAATACTAAATTACGACTCCATTGATACAACCTAGGAGTATACATTATACTCGACAAATTTACAGGAGAGTCGTAATTAGAAAAATTAAGGCGGCTATTGTTATTTTGAATATAAAAATTAAAACCTGTAATGATTACACTGTAAAATAGTTTCTAATATAAAATATTCATAAATGCTTGAAGATAACATCGGAAATTACTAATTACTAAGCGTTCTCGAAACGTTACCTACATATTCATTATGTAGTTTGTAGGCTGACCAAGCTGCAGCATTAAATAGGAAAATTAAGTCTTCAGACATTTTTTTTGCTTAGTACATATAAAAACATTAAATGTCGAAAAAATAATTTCTATTGTTAGTAAAATTATAACTTATATTTGATAGAGGTTTATTAAGAATATAATATAAAGCTATATTTATCCTACCATTTATATAAATGTTTGATATTGTAAGCTTGAAAACAAAATAATATTACAAAATAATTGTGCCTACATCTTTTTACAACAAAACTTTCATTTCTTCATGGTGTCAATATTAACACCGTGTACGTGTTAAATATGACACTATTATTAATCAATTATCTAACGTCATATAAGCGAGCAGACAAAATCAAGGTCTACAGAAAAGCATAGGCCATGATCGTTTTCATTGCGATCGTCAAAATCCTGGCTGTCCTTAACCTCTGTGACGCGGTAAGTATATGATGAAATAGTTGGTATACGTATTAAAATATCGTATCTTTAAAGCCTAAAACTAAGTTTATTTGTGGTTTTTCAATGGTTAAAATAGTTAACTGTCTCTTTTCAAAAAAAGAAATTAAATAAATAAATTAGCGGACAAAAAATTTTGAACCCATCTTTTGCCTAGTAAAATATATTCATAATTTATACTTATGTGATGGTGATGTGATTTGAGAAGATTTAGAAGTTAAACAAATAACTTCGACGTCAAGATTTAAACATGACATAAATCATTTTCTTATATGCCGAGCAGTTTCGATTTCCTCTCGAGGCAGATTTTTTTTTAATTAGCTGGCAAACGCGCAAATGGGACACCTGATGTTTAGTGATCACCGCCGCCCATTAACATTTGCAGCACCAGAAGAGCGTAAGTAAATATGTTACTGGCTTAAAAATGAAAAATCCAATTAGAGATGAAAGTGTATAGGAAATAAGAAAAGGAAAGCGGAAAGGGATAGACTCCCGGCTCTTTCACTCACCGGAGTAGCTAATTTAGCGTATATTAGCTACTTCACACCATTCTTTGAGAATGAGGTACTGCTCCGGTCGACTTAGCCTGTGCTGTAGTCAGTGGGCTACAGCTAGAGTCTACCCTAGTGAAGTATTCTAATATTAAAATAAGAGACAAAATGCTTTTAAACTATCTAGGTAACAATTAAGAGACTCTACATCATATATACACAATCATATCCGAGTACAAATAATTATAAAATAAAACTTATTTTACCTCAATTATTTTCAGATGACAATGAAACAGATAAAATCTACAGGAAAGATGATGCGAAAAACATGTCAACCGAAGAACAATGTCGCTGATGGTTAGGTTATTTTTAAAAACTTATTTGGAAAATTTTGCAGCGAATACGTAGCAGTAAATAGTGTAATATATAATATATTGTAGGTTAAATTAAGTGGCGATTAAAATGACGTAAGAATTAATATTACACTAGCTGACCCTTGCGATTTCACTCGCTTTTATGGTTACCGCTTCGTTTCTATAAGTAGTAGCGTGATGTAATATAGCCTATAACATTCCTCAATAAATAAACTATTTAACACAAAAATATTTTTTAAGTCGATCCAGTAGTTCCTGAAATTAGCGCGCTCAAACAAACAAACAAACAAACTCTTCAACTTTATAATATTAGTATAAATAAAATTTTCTATAACGTCCGTGGGTAGTTTAGGCAAATTCTGAGATATTATTAGAACATCTGTCTTGTAGTTACAAGGAAACAGGTTATTTTCAAGAAAAAAGAAGGACAAAGTCAACATCCATACTGATAGATTAGGATCTACAGTTTGATTCGAGGCAGGTGTGCTTTACTTATTAAGTGCCTCTGATTTTTAAATACTACATGATCAAATTTTTTTCAGAGAAAATCGATCCAATGATCAAAGGCGTTTTTATAGAAGAAAAGGAAGTAATGTGTTACGTGGCGTGCATTATGAAAATGGCTAATGCGGTAACAAACAAATTTGACCAATACGATTTTTACTATATAAAATAGGCTTAAAATAAATTACAAAAATCGATAAAAGAATGGAAATACACGAGAATTCCTTGCCGTTTAAATTTTAAAATAAACTGTCTTATGTATGTATAAAGATTGAACTTCTTAACAATGGGATACATAGTTTAGAAGTGTTTCTTTAATTTAATTCGCACTAAAAATTTATCTTACTGTAAATTTTTTATGCAATTTTTTTATGTTTTCCTCTAAGATAAAAAATGGTAAATTAAATTACGAGGCAGCGATGAAACAAGCGGATCTGCTCTTGCCAGACGAAATAAAGGAACCAGCTAAAGAAGCAATAACAGCGTGTAAGAAAGTAGGTACGTACCTATATATTTTATTGCTACATATGATGCAAACAATCAAACTATTATCTACCTTAAGGATTTAATTGTTAAATATTGGTCTAAAGCCAAGGTATAACTTATTTAGGAAGCCGAAAGTCATATTAGTTACAAATGTAGAGCCTAAGTGTAGCCCACAGACTACAGCTCGGATACGGGCTGGGTAGACCGGGGCAGTACCTCATTCTCGGAGAAGATCGGCGTAAGTAACTTATAGAGCTGAGTTTCATTACGCACAGTGAGTGAGAGCGCCGGTAGCCTAATCCAAATATACTTTGTACTTTTGTGAACTTAACTTGCTTAAATTGAAATTCATATATACCTACGTTTAATTTAAATATTGTATTATGGTTTTAGTGACAACGTGTATAAAGTTTTTTTTATTTTATGTAAACCTATACACAAGTTAATACTATATGAATCTAAAATTTGCTTTTTATGTGGTTCTCTCAAAAACTTTAATGGAATACACATATAAGGAGACAAGTTATCTACGTGATAATCACTTTTTAAACATCACTTATTATATCTTATTATATATTTGTTTTGCAGCGGACTCTTACAAGGATGTATGCGAGTCGTCGTTCTACGTGACAAAATGCATTTACAACCATAATCCGTCAATTTTTTACTTTCCCTAATTAATAAATCATGAGTGTTTTTCCTCGCTGTTTTGTTAATAATTTACAACAAAAAGATAACATTTTAGTTGCAACGCTTATTAATTTAAACTGTATAAAATTTGAGAGAAAAAATCGTAGTAAAAATAAAAAATAACAAACCAAACTTTAAGGAATAGATGGAAACCCCACTCAACACATAAATCTTACTGTGTACTTTTCATTTTTCACATTTGACAAAATAAAAATATTTATGACATTGTGTTTTTAATTTTTTGGATATTGTTATTCAAATTTTATAAAGACGATTAAAATTATAGTTTACTTGATGTTTTATTACAAAATAATATTTTTTTTAATAAAATAAATTTACTGTATCAATGATTCTTAACATATGTATTAGTAAAATAATTGGTTAGTGCCATGAGTAGTAAATCATTATTAAGAAACTATTTCTTTTATTTATCTATTTTAATTAAGATTTTGTCTATTTGACCGCACTCGTCTTTGCAACTACCCATTCAATCTGAAAAAAAAAATCGTTTTTATTGACTTTGGCGGGTATCAAAAAACTATAAGGAACATCTAAATCATCTTTAAAACATATCTTAGAACAGACTCTTAGATATTTTACAAATTCAAAGAAATACAAGATTCTAGAAATGTAAGATAACAATCAATTGGCAGATTTTTTCCGCCAGTGCATCTAATTCATAACTATTTAGACATCTTCCTTATAACGTGGCAGCAATTACATACAATTGCATTGTTAGAAAAAAATATACATTCTAACATTGCGGAGCAGTTTAAGTGCCAGTTTCATTCCTCATGAGTGAATTTTTTAAAGAAAAAATAACTCAATTATACTTTATAACGATTTAATCATATCAATGATTTCATTATCAAAATAAATTTTGGCTGGAGCCAAATTTATGATATTACTGGATAAAGATTAGGAAAATTATTATATTCGAATATGGACTAGCTCTAAATTAATTTTATTTGCATGATACTATTTTTCAGTAAGTTTAAGTAATCACCACTGCCTATGGACATTTCCACCTCCACCAGGACCCACTTTTGTGGCTCCTCTGGTAATTAAGGGATGAAAGGGAATAAGAAGTAAGAAAAGGAATGGGGGAGAGAGTGGGAGTTCTGTCTCTCGAGTCTTCGTTGCTTCTCGTCTCCTTCTTTCACGTGCGCGAAAGATTTTTTTACTACACGACCCTGTTTTTGAGATCTGAAAGAGATGATCATTATGAAATGACGCGGAGAGGAAATCATAATCAATCCAGCCGGATGGTTCGAACATCAAAATTTATTTCAAATCCTAAATTTTAAACCAAGTTCCCCCAAATCATTTTGCTACGGGGTTCGCGCGGCTTTTATCGGGCACTATGGATGCCTATCATCAGAAGAAATGAATTAATATTTTTAACGGGCTAAGGATAAAAGAAACACAGTAATTTGTTTTTTTTTTGTGTTTGGGTACACGGTAAGTACATTTTTAACAAGCCGAACTGAAGAACGTAAATTCGAACTTATCTAATGTAGTATATACAGATAAAAAATAAATAGTAACTTACTTATTTTTGGCTATATACACATAAAGACAAACAGATCAAGATTGTAGCGGTTCCTAGTCTTAATATAGAAGTTGTACAGAACCTTTAAAAAACACGAAAAAATAAATCCAAATACACATTAAGCGCACAGTTTACTGTCCACGTTATGCCCATTATAATATACCTACCATATTATATCTAACCTTCTATAATTGCGGGGATTCGTTAACAAACAATAACAATGAAAAAAAATTACCTAGTTAGGTAACATTGACAAAATGATGATTTATTTATAATAGCCCTGTATTTTTATGCAATTTTCTTTTAAACATTACTCAAAAACTTAAAAAAAATTATGATTAAGACTTCCTGTTCATCTCAATTCACAGGACCTTGTAGACGTTTCTCTAGCTCATAGGTCTGCTATTATATGTGGTTTTACAAAGTTTCTATTCATAAAACCAGGCAATCCAATTCAATTATATATCTTAGCCAAAGCGCCCAAACTAGATTAAAAAGTACTTAATATTTATTACATAAACGCACACCCTGTGACCGAATAGATTTAATCATTAATCATCTAAGTATTAAAACGACATTATCTGCAAAACTTTTGTGGATAACAATTCATGGATAAAAATTTAACATATAAAAAGATTTTTGGATGAAATTCTAGTTAGTAAGCGGTCAACAGTAAACAAAATGACTACTATGACAGTTTTGTTCGTCATTTGTTTCATCGAGATTGTGTTTGTAAGTAGAAAACTTTATTGTACTCTCAATAATAATGCTTTTTATAAAATAATTATTATTTTGCTTTACATAAGTATAAAAATAAACGATGATATATATTTTAAGGGAAGAAATGAGTGGTTTATACTGTAGTAAAGCCTAGTTATAGCCCAATACAGCTCGAATACAAGCTGACTCGTCAGGGGAAGCATCATCAGGAGTGAAAGACTTTCGACTCTTTCACTCACCGTACGAAACGCTGCTTCTGTAAGAGTGAGGTACTGCCCTTGTCGTGCCAGTCCGTACGAGTTGTGGTCAGTGAGCTACAGCTAGGCTCATCCTCAGAAAATAGATATCGACTGGATTTTTAAAATTCCCAAACATCTCAAAGAATAATAATATCGAAATGGTTGCAAAACTAATGTTTCCTGAATTACATAAAACGTAGGGCATTCAATAATAATTTGCGAAATCTTCCAGGCCCGGTCGGACGGAGACGTGCAGAAATGGTTCGTTCAACAAGCATTGGATTGCAACAAGGACCACCCAGTGTCGGCGGAAGAGATACAAATGATAAAGAATTACAAAATTCCTACCAGCAAGAACGCAAAGTGCCTCTTAGCTTGCATGTTCAGGAGACTTGATTGGGTAAGCCTGACATGTGATTAACTGGATCCATACCGGACGATTCACCCCGCTCCAATCGGGCGCAGGAACGTGATCCCAAGGCGCAAATGGTGTAGACGAGCCGCACGCGATCCCAGCTAAAACATTGGAGCTCATATTCCTTGCTACGGTCGATCGTCGAGATTTGCCGATCGTTGTAAATGGATCATAAAGTGTCGATCCAGCATAGGAATTACAAAAGTGACGAGGCATTTGAATCATTTCTAACTTATTATTATAATACTCAAAAGTTTATTCAGTATTATAAAAAAGTAAAAATATTTTCCTATCTGAATACTTACACGAAAAAAAAACAGCGTAAAAAAAATCAGTAATAAAATTTCCATAAAACAAAATTGTAACGCTAAATATAATACGAGTATGCTTGTTGTTTTGTTACCACGCTTTCAGTCAGATTTAAAAAAATGTGTTTATTATATTATATAAAACTAAGGAACCAAAACACAAATTAATCTGGCGGCTAAAGAAATGCAATTACCGTGTTAAGTGTTATCTTGTAATAGACAAAACTAAATGTTTAAACAAATCCACTTTTCAATGTTTTTTTTATTTCCAACCGGTATTAAAATAGGTATATGTTTATTATAGACAGACGAAAATGGTATGTTTTTGGAGAAAAATGCCTTAAAGTTGTCTGAAAAAGAATATCCAGGAGATGAAACAAAATTGGACAACGCCAAGAAACTATACGCAATTTGCACGAAAGGTAAGTTTTTCTTGTTTTAAAAAATAGATAGTAACAAAGATTATCTACATATGTATAATATATTATATTTTATAAAGATGTTATTGTTGATTACGTATAATATAAATCGTGCCTGGGCTAGTTTATTAAAACACAGTTCTAACCTCCTGGACAGATTGGATTTAATTTGGCACAAAGAAAATAGTTATACGTGGGCATCTACTAAGAAAAGGTTTTTAAAAATGCTACCCCTAAAGGAGTAAAACTGGGATTCAAAGTTTTTACTGAAAACTAATTTAGGCGCAAGCGAAACTGCGAGCAAAAGCTCTTATGTAAATTATAAAAGTGACTACTTGACAAGCCTATGTTACCTTAATCTAAGTTTCTAAAAATAAAAATAATAAGATCAAAAAATGTATTTACTACTACTAACTGCTATAACCGGCAAATAGTATATAGATTTTTTGGCCAGAAACTCTCGTAGGCGTGCCCAGAACATCCTACCCAACTTTCATCACAATCCGGTCAATGGTTTCAGGTAGCATAGAGGACAAACATTCAAAAATTTTTATTTGCTTAGATAGATTTACACGCAACATTTTCAAATAAAAACTTTATATATGTTTACCTATGTATGTTTGATACTTATTTACACTGTAACGGCTAAACGGAATATAGTGAAAATCGCAATTGTCTGTAACAAATAATGGCAAACGGAATAATGGCGTCTTGGGGTAATTGATTTACTTTTTATTTAAATAATTCTTTTATTTTATAACCAGTCAACGAGGAAAAGCTGGATGACGATAAAGGTGGCTGCGAGAGGTCACTTTTACTGGCTACGTGTTTGCTTGAAAACTCCGCTAAAGTAAGTTATCTAATTTTTAACTTAATTACGCAGGATCGAAATTAGAGAAGTCTCTAACATTTTACCTAAAATACACACATAGTAGGCATGGGTAGGGCAACTAGTACGGCGGCCCAGGACACCGAGGCTGATGGGGCGCCGGACGGGCCGACTCCAGTTCACTTTATTTAAATTTAATATCTATCTGTTTCAATCTAATAAATAAAAATCATATATTCATAAACATATTACAACTTAAAAACAAACACATAAAGCACTAAATAATTACTTCGTTTTCGAGCAATCGATGAATATACATAGGAAAGTACCTTACTGAGAAAAGGGAGGAACCCTTTTGGAAGTTGGTTAAAAGAGCGCCGAGACAATCACTTGCCCAGGGCGCCGAAAAATTCACCACATCATCATTTGACCAGGGCCGATTGTTAAGGCTGGCCCTACTTGCACAAACATTATTACATAGAATAGAAAAAAATAAAAAAAGCGACAATCAAAAAAAACGAAAATTCATTGAGACCATTTTAACGAGTCTCAAGACGATAATTTCGCAGTAAGCGTGTATCCTGCCGATTCGAGATAATGGTGTATCAAGTCAAGTTTATTTCAATACTATTGAATGTGATGAAAATTATATGGGAATCTGAAAGTATAACCTTTCGAGCAAAATAAAAATTACCAAATCTTTGAAGTGGTATTCTAATCATATTCTAACCTAAGTGTCAGGTGAATTGAGAACTTCCTCCTTTCTCTGAAGTCACTTAAAAATAAAATTGTGGAATATTTTTATATTATACTTTTTTCACACATTAGCACTTCATATCTACCGAAGGTTTTCAAATTGCAAATGCAATATTTCTCCGGTGGTTATATATTAGGTAACCATTAAAATCGAAAAATTGTATATACATATGTATAAACAAAAACCTTTTGTACGTATATATCACATATTCAATAACATATGTTTTTTATATAAAATCTGTTTAACATGACGCAAGCCGAGACGTACCTAATTAAATATATGTAAATTTCATTTTTAAGGAACTCAAGTATATGTGACATATTTTCATTTCAGATGGGATTCATCAAGTAATAGCTGCAACAAACAAACAGTGAATAAATATTATTATGATTTTTCTTATGCAGTACAAATAAATGTAGAAATACAAAAGTAGTCATTTACCCGTCATCCTTAAACTCCTTACTTAGAATGAATTATACATTAATTATTAAAAAATAATTTTAATATACATAATTATATATAACTTTAATACATATTAAAACAAAAAGTGAATCTCAAAATTGTTAAAATATTAAAACTAGACGAAAAGTAAACCATGTTATTGCAGTACAAATTCGACCTACTTTCAGCTTAATTACAGGGTAGTTATTTGATTTAACTGATTACTATTTCACCTACAATTTGACAAAATACAATTATTTACATACCATTGATACAAAGACAAAATGAATTTAATAAATATTAATATGTTTAATGGCTGTACGTAAATAAAATGCATAAAAACTGTATGTACATATGTGTAAAAACATTGTGAATAATATTATATATGTATAACTTACCTCGATACAATACGGCACTTGAATAAATAGTTACAGAAATTAAAAAAAAAAGAAAAATATATTTGATTATTTATTGAAAGATATTCAACACAGATCATATTGTTTTTTTTTTTTTGTGCAAAGCAAAATTATAAAGTCGGTGTGAATATAAAACAATTTGTATAATCCCTAATATATCTACTAAAAAACACTTCGAAATATATTATAGATCAAACAGTATAGCAAAAAACATTCTTCAAAGATATGTAAGACGAGAGATTATAAAACATGTTATACTGAGCCACTCAAAAAAGGTCATTTTCTTAAAAAAAAAATCTACTGATTACAAACTAATGAAATCATCCAAGCCTGTAGAAAGAAACCAGTACAAGCAGGATCCGGTTATTATTGTAATTTTTAAATACACATTATAATCACTTATTTGCATTACTAACCCAACTTAACTTGCTATAAGTAGCGAAGATACTCAATGAAACAAAATAAAAAAAAATGTATAGAACATAAAACTATTTATCCTAAACGAGAATCGAACCCGCAAATAAGTTTTGATTACAAGTTTACACGAAAATAGTGGTCACTATAATTTTATAACTGAAAATAATAATTGACGATAAAAACGACCTTTTTATTGTGACGGCAGTACAATATAATGTTACGAATTTTAAAGATTAAAAGTAGACGAAAAATTAATAGGTACAGATAAAAAAAAATTTACAGTTACATTTCAAATATTCGCAAAAAAAATACGCACAATACTAATTATTTGTAAATATATTTCAAATAATTCCTTGGCACTTAAATTTAAAATATACAACAGATTCGACAAATAATTTATTTTAACTAAAAAATATTCAACAACAACGAAAGATCTTCTTATTTTTTAAGTTTAAGGAAATTGGGATACTGATAAGCAATAATGTGTCAACCCACAAAAAGTGAAATTCGGAGTTATTAATGGATTTTGATACTGCATCACCTATTTAACATTATTCAAAAAAAACTTTAAGTCATATAAACTAAATAAGGTCGGCAAAAAGTATCTTAATTGAATGTTTCAAAATTCAAGTTTTGCAATTTATACAATAACCTCAAATATTTGATAAACTTTTTGTAAGATAACAGATTAAATATATCAATCTGCTTTTAATTCAGTTTGCCTTTTATCGAAATAGAAAAGAAAAGATGGATATATACTACTTCAAACAAATTGATTAAGAATAGGTCTGACATATTTAGACGCTATTTTCTCAAAATGAAGTCCGTGTGGCTTGACACAGTATTGCTTATCAGCGTCCAATTATTGGAAGTCATATTTATATTACTGGAGACAATAAAAAAATACAATTCGAAACTTTGAAATTGCTCAGTTTGGTCATTACAACATTATTATACGTAATTTAGATATTTATATGCCATAGATGTTCCTCAAGTTAAAGTAATATTATTTAATAATTATGAAAAATACCCACAGCGTAGCCGATACGACAGCGACATAACATGTTATTAAACACTATTTTATTGCAAGATTACGAAAATTTTATACCATATCTTCACGTTAAATAAAACAATATTAAAAAAAACGAATAGTGGGGAATGTTACTATATAAATATTCAATATTCGGTATGTCTATTTGTTTGTATGTCTGTCTGAAAGACTCTGATTCAACGAATTTTTTTAGGCTCTATAACATATTGTTTTGGTCCAGAAAGTAAAAAAAAAATATTAATAAATTAGAAAAACGGATCCAACAAAGCGAGCAATGTAACCAAGTTATATTTAGGTATACCTTAATTAGCATACATTTTTTTTAGATTTTACATTTTTCCTCAACATTACATCTGGCATATTACAAGCCATAATACTACGTATAACATTCACAGCTAATGTATTATGCTCCATGTACACGTGATTTATCAAATATAACCTCTGCATAATATACATAGAAAATACACATTAA
This sequence comes from Hypolimnas misippus, assembly GCA_037950945.1. Lineage (NCBI taxonomy): Eukaryota > Metazoa > Arthropoda > Insecta > Lepidoptera > Nymphalidae > Hypolimnas > Hypolimnas misippus. The sequence continues at coordinate 5,897,025 of JBBEEQ010000019.1, forward strand.
TTATACAATTTCATTAAACAGACTTCGTATTTCTTTTATTATTGATAATGGTACTAATCGATAGTGAATTAGGCTGGTATCGCATTTACAATGCATATTAATATATAGTTAAATTAATGAAGTTTTAAACGATAACTACATGTTAATTTCGTCATTTACTTTCATATACAAAATTATGTTGAACAACAGAATAATAGTAATCGAGGTCATACTGACTCGATCGAGGATTAAGTGTAAATTCAACAGTTTGGTCTAAAGAGCTGCTAGCGGGAATCCCTTCTTATATTATAAACTTTGCCTGTATATCTGTCCGTTTTAGTTTTTTCGACGGTTTGGATCATATATAATAAATTACTTTATGATACAAGAAAAATTAAAGGGGGCAAAGTTGATGATAAAAATTTATAAATGGAAAACCTATACCTTCTCAAATAAATAAGCTATTAAAAATAATTATTCATCGCAGACGCAGTCGCGGATACAACCTAAGCAATAACTGTTTATCCGTGCTTCATCTAACGTTTAATAATATTCATATGTTGAATACTTTAATGTTATTTTTGTTTAAACTTACATTCGGCCCTTATACGTGCTTTTTTTTTGGTGACAAATAGGTAACATCTTTCAGTAAAAAAAATAAAAAAAACTAGTTATTATACGAAATTAGAGCATGCCTGTATATTTCAAGTACACTAACAATTAATATAAATATTTCTTTAATTTTATTAAGCATTTTACACATGCTTAAAATAAAATGTTATGATATTAAAATTACAATGAAAAATATCAATAACTCTACGCTTTGATCCATCTAACGTTACAAGTATATAGAATACATTTTAATTGTTTTTTAGAGCTTATTCGTCTAGAGATTCTTTAAATTTAGACACCAAATAGGTTTGTATATGTAAAAATATTGTTTTTTAGGGTAGCTTAAAATAAATCCAAATTTTAAAAATAAAAACTTTGAACGACCGATAGACGCGGTACCTTAAAAGAACATCAACTATTAAATTTTTAATCAGTTCAATATTCGAACATATTTACTACATTATAAATACATTATAGCACAATGCTATTGCTCAATTTATTGTTAATTGCTATTACAAGCAATACTTAATACAAATTCTATAATTATATACATGGTTAAAATCGACAATAATATCAGTTAAATATTTACTTTTAAATCGCTGCATACATTACGAACATATATGATTATATAAAGTATAAAAATTAGTCTACTTTCACTTTACATATTCAAGTTTCTTTAACCGTATTACATAACGCCACATTTTATTGATCCCCACGTGTAGCAGCGTCAGATATATGACATTCGAATTTTAACATTGGCAAGATTGATTAATATTCGAATTTCGAAGTCCATGTTACACTACATTCACACAGCGGTTCGTTTTACAGGTCCGTTTTATCGGATACGTTTTTTTTACAGGGTTTGATTATACAGGTGTCAACTGTGTATGTGTTGGACATTTTACTAGCGTTAACAATCGATATTTAAAAGTAAAAAACTGAATTATTTCTTAGATTGAAACATTGGATCTTATTGCCTCGTAAATTTGTGAAAAAGAATAAAAATTGGCTACTAATCCGTTAAAAATGATCCTTTACATACGGAACCATTGTGTGAATGCGCCTACTCAATCAACACTAGCTGACCTTCGTTGAGGGGGTCTTCGCTCTGATGTTATATACTGTCGTAGCTGTTAGGGTCTGGTGACGTCACGGGTCCAGCACGAACAGGTAATTTGAACCCATTGATCGCGAAAGCCCAACCATCCTGTAACAGACATTTAAAAAATAATTGGATGCTGATAAGCAATAATGCCTTAACCCTCAAAAAGTCTAATTCGGAGATATTGATGTATTCTGATAATGCGTCGCCTATTTAACATTATGAAAAAAAAGTCATCTACTAAATTGGTGAGGAAAAGGGTTTCTTAATTTAATGTTACGAATATTTTAAGTGTTTCATATTTTGCAATATGCAACAATCTCATGTATTTGAAAAACTTATTTATTCCAATGAACAAAATTGAAGTGTCTGTTTATAATTTTGTTAAATAAACAGCTTTTCACTAAATGCATATGAAATTATATATAATACTTATGATAAAAACACAATTTTTAAATTTTTTCTCTGTCTGTCCTTCTGGTTGTACGAGCTAATTAAAAATGTTTCTAAACTGCCATGTCTAGTTTAGTTTTATTTAATTCTGTGGTTCACAATTTTGAAGAAGAAAAATAGCTGTTCTATGTTATAAAAGTAAAAAACAGTTGAGATTCTAATTGCCAAACATTAATGCGATTTACAAAATTTCATTCATCATTAAATCAAAAATTTGATTTTTATTTTTCAGTCTTCCATTTGTAAAAATGCTATCTACAGGCTATTTATTTGACATCTGTTTAACAATTTAATCACAAATAGATGTTCAGCTATCTTAAAAACTCTTAGTACTTAGTAATAATAATCCAATGAATAATGATACCCATTGAAATAAAATATATTGCATACTGAGAAACACAAAAAGAATGACGATAAAGTCAGTTGACTTACTACTATTTGTATATGTACTCAAATTAAAATTTATTTATTCAAGATAGTGTGATATATCAAATATGCATGACATTAAAATGATCAAACCTCTGTAACTGTCAGATTTTTTTACATGATTTTGATCCAGTTTTAATTTTTTTTTGGACCATTAAATGCCGCCTTTTTGATAGTAAATTTAAGTCCCTTTTTGACTTGGGATTAATGCAATTATAATAGTGACTAGTGAAATAAGTTATTTAAAAAATATTTTTGATAAATGTAGATCACTATCCTTATCTCCACATCCTTATCTCCTTAATGATACATACCTTGACTAGATTTGGTAAATCTGACCAGAAACTTAAATTCGGTACAACTTCGACACCCGTTGCACCCATCAGGAATTTCTTAGTACAAATTCCGAGAACAAGGTATAATATGACAAATGAGAAAAATATTATAAGCAAAGTTGAACCAAATGAACGTCCCTCTTCTTCGAGAAGTTTTAGACATGCTTGTCTTGAATAAAATGATAGCACCTGTAACAATATTACATAAGTTTAAATCTATAGAAATATTTTTAGCTGAGAATTACACTTATGAGTTTTGCTCTCAGACTTTTATAAAGATTTTCCTAATCATTTGACATTGCTTGACACCTGAAAGTATTTACTGTCAGTGCCTTATTTTTGAAATTTACAGTTTCCATAACTACTTACAACATATCTGTTACTAGGTTAGAGTAGTTTTTTATCAGTTATAATAGTAAATCTTACAAATGTTATTCTCGTCTTAGACTATACCTTAATTCGCTATGTAGGTAACTTCATATATAATTAATGAAATTATTTTTGGCGATACTAAAAACGACACTTCTTAAAAATCTTTAAATGAAATATTTATAAACAACGACTTATCTTTATATTTAAAACTTATTTATAACTATTAATGATATTGTTTACTGTGACTGTTGTGAACTTATTAAAATTGAGCTTGTAGCTAGCTAGTTTGCAATATGATGTATTTGTTGGTATTAGATCACATTTATTTAAGATTGGTCTTTTTACCCTTGTACATATTTAATGGCAAAGCAACTACTAATTTCAATAAAAATCATTATCATTCTATATAGATATACTTACTATTACAAATTTTCAAATATACTCACTATGTTTTCTGGATCATCAAGTGATAAAAGATGTAGTTCTTCTTTTGTTTGAGCACATACTAACATAACAATGGTCGACCTGCATAGAAAATAATTTTAAATTATTTTACTAATAATTTATTTATTTAAACCAATTGAGACGAATTTTAATACTTAAAATATTTAAAAAAAAAACACTGTGATAATTATTGAGACCATTTCTGGTGAAAGATCTAAATAATAAGTTAAAACATGAAAATAGAATAAGTTACAACATAACTGGCTGCATACAAATTTAAAAATGTAAATGCAAATACTTTGTCACTTTATTGTATTAATAAACAAACTAAGAGGAAAACACAAGATTAGAATATGAATGTCCTTCACAACAATAGGTCTATTCTATAGAATATATAATATTAAAATGAATCCCTGAATGTGTTGCTATGTGTAAAATCTTGAGAGCAGCTAAACCAATTTCGCTAATACTTTTTTTATAATACCTGAAGTACAAGGTTAGTTCTTACAAGCACTAGTCTCTATAAGTTTTAAAAATTACGCGAAAAAGTCTTCAAAATAAACTTTTCTATATTCCCATACAGAAGACTCACCATATGAATTAAGTCAATTTGGACTTTAATACCATACCATAAATTTTAAGTGTTAGTAGAGGGGTTTTAATGAATGCAAAATAATTGATTGAGGTTAGTATTATGTAAATATTATTAATTCCACCATTAGGCGGTACGAAGTTCGCAGGGTCAGCTAGTATAATATAAAAAAATCATCTAATGTTGTGTTGAATTAAAAAAATATTTGAAGTAAAAAATATATTGATCAATAGGAATACAGAACCCTTCAGTAATTATTACTACACTGTTAAGTCGATTTGAAATGTGAAAAATGTAATCACAACATTCCTCTGTGGATTCATAAAAGCCTCTCAAGAACCATGAGAGTCAAAACTAGTTTTGTAATTATTCCAAATTATTCAAGATGACATTGGGCCAGATATCTCTTTAGAAAACTAGTTTATGTATCTTTATTGTACTTTTTTAATGTTATCATGTTATGAAACTACATTCTGATGTAGTTTACAATCTGTTGTACACTATATTTAAAACTAACTTAAGTATCAACTATGAAGGATATTATATATAATTTTGTTTTATATCTATGCAATACTTTAGCAAATGACATCCCCTTTGAAACTTATTATTTAAGTAGAAAATTACAAAAGATGTACATATATTATACTTATAGCTAATATAGGTTTGTTTACAAATTACTTAAATAATTAAGAATCACTGATAGGTTTTTAATAACTTTAAAAATTTGAAATTGTTAAAATAACAATAACATGATCTAATTTATATCAGACAATGTACTGTTATATTCACTTTTATATATTAAAAAAAAGTTTTATCTGAAAAAAACTTTTATTCTAAATGTTACATATTTTAATAAAAATTATTTACAATATTTAATGCGTAAATTTATATACTTACGATGGACCATTGAAGTATGTAATTGATCTGCCATCAGAACTGAACTTGGAAACATTAGTCCTTCCCAAAAACTCATAATTACCACCATCTATTTTAAATGTACCCGTTTTATTGTCTAATAAATCAAACTCATTTTTATGTCGACATATCTAAAATATTAAAGTTTTATGATTAACTTATACTTAATTTTATAACTATTTCGAGTACTGACATATTAATTTTTAAATGTAAATTAAAAATTAAATTCTTTTATTTGTTTATATTTTAATACAGTGCAAAATAACCTTCACATGCAATTGAGTGCGAGTAACTATACTGTATAATAAAAATAATTATGTTGTGTTAATTAATGTTAATACATTAATTGATACATTGTATAATTATTTTTAAGTCTAAGTATTCCAATAAAAACATACAATTTTTTTTTAAATAATTTAACAATGGTAACAGATAATAAATAATATTTGCTTATTTATTCTGATTGTGTACTAAAGTAACATTCCCATGGTCGATAAAAGAAATATTACTTAAATATAAATAACAAGAACTTTTATGTACAAAATTTAAATAATAATCTAATCTAAAACTTGTAATGTTTATTTAAGCTTAATGATGTAACTGTCACAGAAAGTATAAGTCCAAGAAAAACAAAAAAAATATGAACTCCTTACCGACAGCGGTTTATCGCATGAATTATTTGATGCGCTTCCGTTTACTGTGAGCAGCACATCAAAACATGGATGATAGTAATAAGTGCTCAGTTCATATTGAGTTCCATTGTTCTTTATTTTGTATGACTGCGTAGTATAAAATGTTGCTTTTACAGAAGGCGTTAAGTCAATACCGGTGCCATTAGGGTATTCACAAGAACAAGGCCCTTTTGGTAAACACACATCTTCAGTGTGTACTGTTTTTAACAAAAACACAAAAAACACAATCGTGAAATAATATATATTATTTAAACAGATCATTTTCGTTAAAAATAACTAATTCTACATTTACAGTGACAATCACAATTCGGTACTCACAATGTAGCAAAACCTTGGGGTTGCCAAGCACTAAAATATTTTACCCTAATGTCATTTAAATATTATAGATTAAAAATAAAATAACATTTAAGCAGTATATAGAAATACAGCTCCATTAATACAGGAAAAAAGGACTTCACCTTTAAATACAGTTAAAAGTACTAATGTAGATCCTAAAAAGCATAGCAAAAAATTCATATGGTAATACTTACCACATCACCACCGTAGAGGCTCAAAAGGGCTTGAACCCAGGGCCGTAAAACAAGTTAAATAAAAAAAAAAAATACACCACCGTAGTGATATAATCTTTGGTAGGGACTAGACCAGTATTTAGCAACATCGGTGTTCATGTCAATGGTCAATAAACTTGAATCCAGAAACAACTTGTAAAAAAACACGTCAAAACGCAGATCTCTCAACTTAGGAGCTTTACCACAATTGGCACAACTAAAAGCCACAAAACAAAATACAGAAAGAAAGAAATAGGAGCTTTACCTAAAAACACGGTAACTAAGTGGAATAGGATTTAGAAATGGCTTTAGACTTTAAGGGTATGTTCAGGGACTTTTTGGATTGCTACAAAATATTGTTCGGACCATATATTATGTACTTTGTAACGAATATAATAAAAATCTTGCAAAACATTTAATCTATACATGTATATAACAATTTTTTTTTAATATTAACTATAATTGTAAAGTCTTGTGTTATACGCAGCGTCATGCACATAGTTCCGACCAACATGCTTACGTGAATCAAGGTATAACTGTAATGATTTTAGAGGTAAATATTATTGAAAGTTGGTCACATTCTTGAAAAGTGAAAAGTTTGAGTTTTTATTATTTGATCGAGGCCGCGGGTTATTGTACCCTGACGAATGTGAAATCATAACAGACTAAAACACAACAAAATCACAGAGTGGAAGCACCATAAAGACTACTTTGCGGTGGCAAAAATAATAGTTTTTTAGTTTATTATTAGCCTTTTCTTAGAACAGTAAAATTTTGATATGTATGTTACGAAATTAAGTAATTATGTTCTACAAATACTAAAAATTACCTAATGAAATTTTTTAAAAGTATATTTTTATACCTTGTAATATCTACATAAATGTTAAAAAATATTTTTTTAAATGTTTTATACATAAAAGTTCAATTCAATTCTTTGCCTACCACATATGAAGTTACCTAATATGAAGTTGTCATTTAATTATTTATGTGTGACATCATATTTTTACTTTATTTTATTACAATTTTGTCACAGCAACAGACGTAATTATCAAACCTGAAAAATTTAAATTTCATTCCTATAAAATTTTTATATGCAATGCGATTTCATGAGAAAGAACATTATTTAGCAAAATTTATGTCTACTACAAATACCTATACCTTAAAAATACTATTTCAAGTACATAATTTGCAAAATCGCCTATAGAAAATGCAGAAAAAAAATGATGAAACGTTATAGTCACAGTTCACCATTCAGCCAGTTGTGCTATTTCCAGCAAAACAATGTTAATTATTAGAATTATAACGTTATGCTTAAAAGATATAAAAAATAAGTCAGGTATCAATAATCCTTTAAATAAGAAAACTACTATAAAAACAAATCACTATCACAGACGTGACATTGCAGATGGTGTTAATTGGGCATGCGTTGGACATTTTACCAGAGTTAGCAGAATCGATTTTTTAAAAGTAAAAAACTAAATAATCAAAAATAAAAAATCATAGTGACCCCAAAAAGGTATTTGATCATTTATTCGAAAGAGTATTACGCAGAATTTGAAAAAGGTACATCAACGCGCGGCCTCTCTCATTTCATATTTGACTTGGAAAATAAGATTCAAGCTTGAACATTTTGTATTTATTTTAAATTAAAATTATGAAATAGAATAATAATGCGTATCTTTTAATGTTTTTTACATCTCAAATATACAGAGAATCGTAAACTGATCGTTTTTAGTATGGCAGATAAAAAGAAGAAAATTATAACTACAAAGGTTCGTGTCTCGTCAAATAAAAATATTTATTACCATTTGTCTAGTAACTAAATTAAAATTTTAATCCTTTTGTATAAATATAACTTACAGGAATCTATAACTACTCCAAGAAGGCCAGTCATTTTAAAATCCGATCGTGAAATTCCAAAAGATCAAAGCAAAGAGAAAAATGAAAAAGAAAAACAGCCCACTATTATATTAAAAACTCGTGAACAAAGTACTCCAAAAGAAGAGAGACCTGTAAGTCCAAAGACACAAACAGATACTGAAAGTCAACATCCATCTAAAATAGCTCAAAATGACAAGGAAAAAAAAGGTTTGTTTCAATACTTTCTCTGTATGATAAAAAACTGCAAACTGTCAACAATTATTAGAATTTTTTTATGTTATTAAGGGTTTGTTAAATATCTGTCACTAGCAGCCCCTTTATGTTTCACATACAGTTATAGTTATTCACTCCTAAGAGTTACAGTGTGAAGTAATATACCTTTATCATTGAGCAGGCTATCTAACACAATTTTTTTTAATTTCAATTTTTCAAAAGTATTTATAAATAATGTTTCTGACATTTTTCATTTGTTGCATTTTATAGTTTTATCTCATTAATTTATATTAATGTTATATTAGCAAATTTAATTCATAATGTATAGATAAAAAAAATGTCAACACATTAATGAAATAAAAACAAAACTCGTTATTTCCTATAAGAATTAAACAACATATTTTTTTTAATAAAAATAAACTTATCAATAGCAATAATTGAATAATGACATAATTTACTTACAATTTTTGACTACTGTATTCCAAAATTGTAATGATTCTTAGATTTGCTCATATTTTATAAAGTTTAAAAATTGTTAGAATAAAAAATAATGACAGAACATATGCAAAACATTTTTTTTTCACATTTATGTTTATTTTCATTTAAAAAGAAAATTTTCTTGGAACAGTTTCAGGCATCTATATTAAAAGCTAAACATATGTACCATAAATAATTCCAACCGATTGTAAATTAATAATTTTTCTTTTTTTTTCAGACCAGAAATCAAGTCCATTATTTAAATTAATGACGGAGCCTGTGAAGTTGTTAGATGAGAATTTAGAATTTAACAGTGCAGCTCTTGAATTTCTTAATGATTCCAACACAAATTATTTAGTAGTTGGTGTACTGGGTATTTATTTATATTTTACTTAACATTTTTAAAGACATAAAAAAATACATACAGCCCAATATAGAATCTCCTCCTTTTTTGAATTTGGTTAAAATAACGATAAATATAATTTCAGTTATATTTTACTAAAGAGAAATATATTTCAAAAAAGTCAATTGTAAGTCATAGTTTGAAATGACAATATTAAATTGCAGTATTGTTTTGTTCTCAACATGAAGCATCTATACCTTTAGCCTAAACATATATATAAAATTAATTTTAATAGCAATATTTTATGCAAAATTGTTACTGTTTATTCTCTTCTATTGGTTCAAATGAATTTTCATCAAAATGGCTTCTGTAATTTGGTTTTAAAATTAATATAACTAAAATAAGTATTTCATCCAAATTAAGAAAATTTTGTATTTTGCTTTTGGAGTTGGGTCCCTTTTTTTTAGTCTTGTTTAATTCCATTTACAGGCACTCAAGGTGTTGGAAAATCTATGATTTTAAATCTTATTGCCCAAAATGTACCAATAAATGATTTATGCACTCAAATACTTAATTCCCATGAAGTTCCTACAGACATGGTATTTGAATCAAGTGAAATGGGTCTAGTAGTTAAACAAGTAGAAAATCTAGAGTTATCTGATGAGGAGAAATCTCAAGAAACTCAAAATATATTTAAGTTCAAGATGCAAGACATTGAATACATTGAACGAGGAGTTCATTGTACGAAAGGTACTTCTTATAGTCTTTATATAATTACTTTATAAAGTTAAAGTTGTGCGACATATTGTGCTATATAACTAAATAACCGTTTCAATATATGTGTTAAAATAAGAGTGGCCATTTATTTTTGATGTTACTAACTAATTTTTTCATGCCATGCTATTTCTATATTATATATTAAAATATTTATTATTAAACTATTTAGCTTAGAGACAGATACTTAAAACAAATTTATTGAAGTCTAGAATAGTAGTAGTAAAGAGAAAATTAAAAAAGAATATATAATTTTTATGGAAATGTGCTATAATATTTATACAATAAGGAACTTCAATACCTTTCCTTCTTTTAGTTAATCTTTGAATAGGCATATATTATTTTCATGAGAAATTACTTAAAGGGAAAAGTTTAAGAACCAAAATTAATTTTTATCAACTATGATTTTAAATCAAAGCTAAAGCTGTTAGCACAAATTTTTAATATTCTGTTAGTATTAAATCTCCTAAATATTTCAGGTGTTGACATGTATATCACAAATGATCGTATAATACTACTCGACTGTCAAGCTCTGTGGTCACCATCGTTAATAGAAGAAACCAGCACGAATCCAGTAACAGCAAGAAGTGCTAATATCATGACGATAGACTGCCTCCAAATGGCTTCATATTTAATGGCGATATGCCATGTTTTAATTACTGTCCAAGATTGGTTCACTGATTATAATTTTATACGGTTAGTATAAGTAGTTACTAACTTTTGCGTACTACTTCAACTGAACTAAGTTTGATTTCAAGAAATGAAAATATGTGTTATTTTTGTATTAATACAGATTAAGTATATAGGATGGCTATAAATTAGCAAGTCTATGCTCACGGATTTATGCCAAGTTTGAATTTTCCAAACACTTTGAAACACCATTTCATTCCTTTGAATATAGAATTTTCAAAAATCCTTTAGTGGAAACCTATGTCAGAATACCTCTGTGTGTCAAGTTTCATATATCAATCAGGCAGTCATGGTTACGTTTTCTATATATAAATGAGTTAGTTTTGTATTTATAGCTACATTCAAACAGCAGAAATGTTGAAACCATCACTATCAGCGTCAAACACAGTGAACACCAATCAAGAAAGTTCTGAGTCTACAACTAGTGGAGAAAATCATCCACATTTACTCATTCTACATAACAGATGTCAATTAGAAGATTACACTCCGGAGGCTGTTCAAACTATGCAAGATCTTTATAGGTAAATATTTAGAACTGACAAGATATGTGTAGCAAAGTACAGCTTGTTTATGAAATGACTTAAATGAGGTTGTATCACACTCTTGCACGAGATTTGTAAAGTAGCTAAGAGAATTGTGTTCTTGCAGGAAGTTAGCATTTACCATTTATCCCTTTTTCTTTCCCTTTTAATTTTATTTGTGAATTCTCTAGTGAACAGCTGTTAAAGGGTAGTATTTACAATTTATTTTTGTCTCAAATTAAATAAAATTCTATCATGTACAATATTTTACATTTATTATTATTTTAGGATACTTATTTATTTTATATTCAATATACAAATTCAAATTTCGTTTATAGGGCTTTAGACTTTGTTGACTTTTGAATTTATATTAATAGCATCTTTTTTAACACTTCCAGGAAAGCATTCCAGCGATCTAATCTACAGCTAAACTCCGGCATGTACTTGTACAGTGATACAAACAAAAATGGTCTCAATATAGATAATGTGTGTAAATCATACAATGTACAAACATGTGGTACTCCGATCAATTTGTTTTTACTGCCCGAGATTTACAGTGATTTTGGTAAGTTCCTTTTCATTAAAAGTTATGATTACAAAATTTTTTTTTTATGTTTAAAAAAAGTAAGAATAACCGCATTTTCCTCTGTATATGTCATTAAATTAAAGTCTAAGTTTATTCTGATGTATAGATCAATATTTCATATTTTTCAATAAATATGGTTAATATTTTTCAGTGAAGTACTAATAAATATTATTACATTCTCACAAACTTTCACATTTATAATATTAGTAGGACTTGTTTATTCTTTAATACAAACCAATATATTTTGTAACTATAAATATGTTATATTCAAATTATGTGACGTTAAAAATTTGTACCCTTTTCTAACTTTGTCAAGCCTGTTAACTGAATTTTTAAAGCCTAAAGATACTCTCGTCTGTCATACTTAGGCGCTAGTTAGTTGCTAGGCAACGTCGTCCAATATGTCGCTATTCTGGATACCAAAATCCATGAGCTATTCAATTTACTTTATAAATTATCTATAATTATATAATATCATTGTTACAAATATAATTATTAATATTTTAAAAAATTAATAAATTTCAAAGACATTTTTTTTAAATTTTAAAACTAAATTATTCCGGAAATAAAATGTAAGTAAGTAAATCATTTATATAATATGTTTTGTAGAAAACCGTGACATATACCGTGGTCACCCTCCATTTGAAGAATTAGCAAAGCGTCTTCGTTGGATGATACTCGGTGTGAACAGGCATCAAATAACAAATGTACCCAATTTATCGGAAAAAGGATGGTTTCAATACTGCAGTAAAGCATGGGAAACGATACGAAAATGTACGTTTTTCATGGAATACGAGAGGTTTTTACCTTGACAGTTTTCTTATAAATTTAAACAGCTCTTGTATACAGGTCTGCGATGAAAAAGTTTTTTTTTTTAATAATTTTGCAGTAAACATATAAACCGAAATTAGTGGTATGAAGTATGTACATTAATTCATGACTATAATTTCATAAGCAATTTCATATGTAAACATCAAGGTTTAGAGTGCATTAATGTTATGAATTCATGTTACTGGATAGTTATTGAGGTAGAGTTTATTTGGACTTCAAGAAGCAATACTATGTCAAGCCACACCGACTTAATTTTTAGAAAATGGCGTCTAAAGATGTCAAACCTATTCTTAATAAATTTGTATGAAGACATATATATCTATCATTTGTTTTATATCCATAATAAATTAAAAGCAGATTGGTGTATTGAAAAGTTTTATTTAATTTTTCTTTTCAAAAATATTAGATTACTGCATATTGCAAAATATTGAACAAACTTGAATATTCGAAACATTAAATTAAGAAACTTTTTTCTGTACTTAATTAGTTATACGTATATAATATTCCCGAATTCGACTTTTTGCGGTTTGACACATTATAGCATATCAACATCCATATATTATTGAGCTAGAATAGTGAGTGAGAGAACCGGAATCCTAATCCTTTATTGTCGTACGTTTACAGAGATAAAATTATGAACTAATAATAAATCTCATAAGTACTTGATGTTGGTGATAATAATTTCAACATCACAGACATCATCATCAGACAGACGACAAAGTGATCCTATAGGGATTCCGTTTTTTTTTGGGTACGGAACCTTAAAAACAAACTTAGTTGTTATTATTAAACATTGTAAAGAAATGTCATTTAATTATTAAAAAACGTAGTTGTCTTATTAATTATATTGGTTTTAGTACAGGCACAGAAGCTAGTCGACTATCTCTTTGTGAAGCTCGATGTGTACTATTGCCGTTTATATAATACAGTCATTTGGTTCACAAACTAGTTACCTGAAAGGTTTTACTGGAGTTTTAAAAATTGGTGATCTTGTAGATGTTTCTCGATGCGCCGCCATATTGGAAAAATGGCGCCAAATAACAGTTTTTTGACAATATCTCCTTTTCTTCTCATTTTTTCGATGAAAATAATTTTGTAATAAATTAAAATAGTGAAAATTTCCTGTAATTTATGTTGAAACCATTTTTTGTAAATTAGCGCCGCAAAGTCGACTTAAAACGCGTTTCATTTATTATCCGTTTTCATTTTCTTTTAATATAACTCAGTACCGATTCCCAAAAAAATCACTAAATCAAATTAATTAAAACTGGATATTTGATTGAATTTTTAGTTTACACCTATTTACGTATGTAACATATAGATATGTAGAAGGCGAGATTTACACTTGTAAGTTTTAGATACAGATTTTAAAAATATTAACATAAATCATTCATTATTGTTCATAATAGTGATATATTTTAGAGACACGCATAGTTTGCTTGAAGTTACAGAGATGTATTTTAGTAATTACAATATACTTACAAGTGTAGATCCTGCCGAACAGCGTTTTAAAATTGGTGTTTTTATAAACACCATGACTATAAAATGTAACGTGGTGTATATCATATGACTATCATCTTATATTAAGAAAATATTTAATAATAATATGAACATTTCATTAACAAAATGTTCAAAAAAAAATATTTCGCAGACCTTTGATACTTATTTAATAAATAAAAACATTCTACATAAAACTTCTGTTTTATTTACATTGCCCTTGATATACCTTTTGGATCTAAAAAATTAAATACATAATTTGAAATTTCGAGTTTTTTCATGTCATTCAAGAAAGTAAAAAAATTGTCAGTCTATTCATTTAGGATCTAAAATGACATAGGTATATATGACATGAAACAGTTTATAGTTCTAAATTGAATATTAAAACGTAATTTAAAATATACAATATATTTAAACCAAATAAACATATTTGATTAAAACAGTATTGTGTAGCTCATTGGTTTAATGTTTACGATAATTAATAAATTGTAATATTCGAGCCGTTAGGTTTGGTTAGCATTAATATAAAAATACTAGCATATCTCAAAGCAAAATTGAAAATTTTTCGTAAAAGATTTTTTTACGTAACATTTACTAACTCATGCTACTAGACTTACTCCGACCCTGGATCAGTTAGTATAGCTGTTTTTCACGGTAAGTACACCACCCGTCTCTTACCCTATTTCCTGCCTCCTGCCCATATTACCATCATAAAAAACATAAACTATGTACCTACTTATATATTTCTTTTGTAAAATATAAGAGGGACACCCATAATACTCGTGTTGTACAAGTCCGACTTGCACTTGATTATTTTTCGTATTGTTACAGAGAAAATTGAAATGAACACTTTAAAAAAAATTTAACTCTGCATGTTACAGTTTTTGACATACGGCTTTCTAATAAACGGATGGACGGACAGATGGACAGGAGAGGCTTAGTATTAGGGTCCAGTTAGGGTACGAAATCCGAAAAATGCATCTTAACATAAAAATTTAAATAAATTATTTAAAAAAAGTGATTTAGGTAAGCTGCCTTGATGTTTCTGATATGAAATAATTATTGATAACAGTGATTACGCTGACAATAACTTTATAAAACGTGAATCACCGTACTTAGACTCCACAGCTGTTTAATGCTTAGAATGATAAAAATGATTAGTCACTGCAATTTTTATTAATATATTGTACGAAATAATATGGCTGATATTGGACATTATTCAACATAATGAAAAAAATCTATTCAAATGTAATAGATTCAAATAAATATTTTTAACTTTATTGGTAAACACTTTCAATAAGTGGCTTTCGTCGTTGGTCGGGAGGTTTGTAAGCATGCTGGTACACGCTAGCCAATCTCCAATGTTCTGGATAACCTGTGGCATTTGCGTCTCGCCAAATACTGAAGGGAGGAGCTAATGTAGGAATAGTATAAGACTTTTTGGTGTACGGATGACGCATCTTTGGTATCTTCAACTCCTTGGAGTCGTTAGAACTGTTGCTCTGAACGGAATTTGGGTTACCTGCTTTAAAAGCGAATTTATAATCATCTTTTTGTTTCTTTTCTTGAGATACTTTTACTCCATTACACGAGTAACAGTGCTTATGCTTGGCATTTGAGTTATATTCACTATTTTTAGAAGACTCTTTAGAAGAATGTTTTGAAATCTGGGATTCATTTGGCGAACTTTGTTGTAACTTACCCTGCGCCAAAGGTGTTTTTTCATACGACTCCAAGCTATGGCGATTGCGATTAATATCATACTTAGAATTTTCCCTCTTCTCGCCACTCCACGCTTCCTTGGTATGATTTATTTTCGGTATTGAATTAACACGATTTAAATTTTGACTTATGTCGGAAAGAGTACCACAACCATTAATTCCATCACATGGACTCTTATTTCTGGCTTGAATGGAACTTTTTCCACTTGACGATCGAGATTTTACAGCTGTTTCGGTTTGATTATGCTGAGGACAATACTGCACATCGCAGGACTCCTTCCTTTTGTCTTTAGTCATGTCTTTTTCAAAATGTGGAACACTATGACGCCCTACATCATCCAGGGTTTGATTTTTATTAAAAATAGGGTATGCATGCGTCAATATAGTCTCGCTTACTTCTTCTTTAGGTGTATTTACCATGGTAAAAACGGCCGGTGCTTGCGACCCATTAGAGCCGTCGATGTGTTTTGGTGGCCGTGGTTCTCGCTTTGGATCATCTGCTTTAAAATCCCAACAGATCGCCAAATCCATTAAAGACATCGGCTTTTTATTTTGACCTAAATCTAAAGCAGATGTAGCTGGACGCTGTTTACGTTCATCTGATCCATTGTCCGTTTTTTTCGGATCACAGGTTTTAGGTCGATGCACACGCATTTTAGTGCAGCATGTTGGCCCCGATGCACCATAACCTTTCCACCCAATAGCGTAGGGCTTCACAACAATGTCCGAATCTCTGTGCTCTCCCACTTTAGTCATGTTACGGTAACCCAAAGTATCAGGCAGAGGTTCGTGTTCTAAGTTACCTGCGTGCATTTTCCTAGCAAATTGAAAGTTTTGTGTCACGTTCACGTACGGTAATTTTAGAGTATCACTTTTTTTAGTGTATTTCATATTATCACAATTTCTATCATCTTTACTTGCCTTCTCTGCTACTTTACGCCAAAACTGGTCAGCTGGCTCTTCTTGTGGCCCATGCAATTGTTCAACAGCATTTTTTACTAAAAGATCATAACTTTCGTTTCTTTTGTCTGGGTCGGTTTTTGATCCTGGTATATAAGGTCCATGACCATCATCATCGACTGGTTCTTTCTTAGTATTTAAGTCTAAAGGATTATAATCATCCTCAGCATTATCTTGGTTCAAGTCGTTACGTAATTGTTTTTCCGTTTCCTCTTGATCCTGATCCTTTTAAATTGTACAGACATGCAAAAATTTAGAAAAAAAAATTAACCTCAATAATTAAAAAAAATATGTGCAACGTGTTCATTTATTCTTCTTTTCCTTAATTATCGTATTCTTATGAGAGTGAAATGGACACTGATTTGGCTGAAATAAAAAAAAAAGAAATTAAAATATATATATATGTATATATATATAAAAACAAATTAATAATTGTTCAACAGCTTCACTGCAAGAACAAGGTTAAGACACAGGTCTCCTCTTTCTATTTACAGACTATTACAGTGTAACAGTAAAATTTGCATAAATATTTCATAAATTATTCTCAAGTTCATTCATATAGTTCTCAAGATTTATGAGTCTTATAAATCATGAAACTTAGATTATTATTACTCTTAATATCGAATTTAATTTACGTAAATTTTTATTCATCTAAGAAAATGCTGACTAGCATTGTATTAAGAAAACTAATTGTATTATCTGCATTTCTGGTTGCGAACCTAATATAAACGAAATATTATAATAATAAAAAATAATTTAATCATATCGTTAAATCATGTATTAATGACCTCTGTAACTGATGTTATCTTTACAATTATCGTTTAAATACGCAGGTGTTTGAAATTTAAATAAATTATCTAAATACACCTGCTTAAGATAGTTTACATTGTTAGCATGCCAACTACTTTGTTATAAAACTATTAGTTATCTGTAGGCAACTTATTAATTTATTTTACTTCATTTTTTTATGAAAAGCAATCAGTTTTAAGAATTTTTTAACAAAAATTCGTGGGAGTTACAGAAAATATATAATCTATATTAAGTCCTATACCTACTTTCATTGAAATATCTATTTGATAAAATTTAAACATTGGATGGCAGACAACGAAAACAAAACAGAATGAGTTAAAAAAATATTAATGAAACTTTTATAGAAAACTAAATTAAGAAAATTTTAGTAATACAATGTATCAGGAAAATCGTAAATTCTAAAAACAAATTTAGTCAATTTTAGCTCAGAATATTTTTCTTTTGTATAAATCAGATAACAACTACATCAATAATAATCAGATAACTCAACTATTAATGGATTTAAGTGGAATTCAGGACTAGAGATTGTATAATATTTTAAATACTTAATTTTAAACGTAACTATGATATTAAATTATGAAAACATTCTCCATTATAAAATAATTTTACATCATATCACGAGTACCTATCTGACTTCCCAACTTGTAATCCACAAATTCAAAGAAAGTAAGTAGTATAGAAGGTAATTTTAAATCACTAAACTTTTATCTTTATAAGCACAGAAATGTATGAAAATTTCAAACCACGTTCGCAAGTGAAGCGTTAATAACTTCGCAATGTCACGTGTAACTCGGTTGACTTACTATAAATGTCTGTTCATCTGGCGATTGTTTTTCCTCCTCCTTTGCTTTGCCGCGTTTTCCTCCGCGCAGGCGTGTTGCCGCCGAAGACGTTGCCTTTTGTCTTTGAACGCGAAGATTCAGCCAATCTGAAAATCTTCCATCCGGTGGTTCCTTCGTTAAATCTTCAGCTGAAAACAAAAAAAAACTTCTTTCACGCAATATCTACGCTCTTTAACGCACGACTAGCTCGTTTACGATTTGCGTGCAAAATAGGTATCAGCAAAACAACCGACTTGTCTACTCATGGTATATATTTCTGGTCGGCAAAACATCTACAAAAAGTAAACTACTCCGTAGCACGTAATGTAAAATCGAACGAGGAAGTATTCATGCTCGTGTTAACGTATAAAATGTCGAAGTATTACTGTAACAAGATTTGTTTCCCTTAGTTATAGCTATATATTAAAAATTGAAATTACATAGACATAGACAAGAGTTTTTTTTTTGAGTTTGGTAGAGTTTTAATTTATATACATCAATACAAATACAAAATATGGTCCAAATAAGAATTTGTTGTAACTACAAGTTTAAATAAAAAAAAATAAATGCCGTTTTCTTCTATATTACTGTAGACAGTATTTTAATTACCGACTTTCCTTGTAATCTTTCTAGGTAAGTCCCAAGTCCCAGTGTAGTGTCCAAAGCACTTTGACGTCCCACGAGGTGCGCCTGGTAAAAACCGGCCATTAATGTCACATATTGGCTTCGGGTTCGGTCGCATTTCAACAGGACGGGCTCGTGTTGGCGCCCAGCGTGGTACTTGCCAGTTGCCGAGCCGCTTTGGAGTTGTTTCTTTGTTAAACTAAAACATATATTAAGCTAAGTAAACAATTGAAACAGTTCACAACTTTATACGGCAGTATGTATACAATTTTAGAAAAAAACATGAGTACAAAAATTAAAAGAGTTTTTTTATTGTATCTTTATTTATAAATATAGAAGGGAACCAATTTGACGACGAACATTTTTATTTTTATAAAATTTTTATTTCTAAATTTTAACCAACGTGGAAAAATAATAAAATGTCACATTACTTGCATTTTAATGTCAGGGACATGTTATACCCACAAAAAATTGGTATATAAACATTTCTGCAGGCCATAAATAAGTTGGAACAACTTTTGACTACGCGTTGAAGGGAGGCACGCGACCGCGTCGTGACGCACGTGCCCAACCATTCATATTAAATTTTAATCAACAAAATTGCAGAATGCCTTACATTTGAAGAATAACTTGTTTTAAAAAATATAATAGCTTGCCATATTATAGTAACAATTCCGAAAGCGAGGATTACACTTATAAATTTTGCTCTTAGGCTTTCATAAAGATTTACATAAGTTGTTTGTCATTGCTTTACGCCTTTTAGAAGGAATTCTTAGGTCTTAGCCCTATATTTTTGACAGCGACAGCTTTCGTAAGGTAGCTGTTACCAGGTTGAAAAATTGTTTTATGTCAATTCTACATAAAGATGAAGTTATATAATAATTATAGTAGATTAAAAAAAATTACGTCACGCATCACAACGAGCAGGTGTCACTACTCGCTCCACTGTGCTAGGCGTTATAATGACTATCCCTTTTCTCAACAAAGGGTTGCAAATTATTATTTACCCCGTGAACGTCACTCGGTGATTTACCTCGATTTAAACACCCGCAATAATTTAGAATTATCTTGTAGCACCCTCGTATATTATGAATAACTTATTACGTGTACCGAGTATTATATGTATGTAACTAAATAAATTTATCAGTATCAAAATAATGTAAATAGTACGAATTAATATTTTTAAATTTATTACAGTATTCACTTGATATAGAACGGCTTTATACTTGCACACGTCAACTCTTTTATAAAATAATATTAGCGCGCAAAGCACCACTTGAGAGAAAGAAATGATATTTTAAGAGAAAATAACTGGTTAAAGATGACACTAATAGCTTCTCTTTCCACTGGGCACTTTAAGCAAGTGCCCAGGACCCTACGATCAGTGGGGGCCCCATAGTTCCTGCTATATTATGGAAAAGTGATTGATGATTTTGCCTCTTTTAAAATTATAGATTTTCTGTGAATATTATGTACGTAATGTTCTTTATGTCTATTTTAACAAAATAGTCCTCTGTCAAATTCATAGGACCCCCTTAATATTAAAGTTCCCAGGGCCTCCAATAGGCTAAAGACATGAATACTTTCAATTATTTAAATATTACTAACAATTTACACACTTAGTCCTAAATACGTACCCACTGTATTTTAAACTACGATTAAATTCTTCTATTAGCGAAGATGGTCACGTTAAGGTCACGGTCTCGTCCCTGAACCTAAATAGACTTAATCAACTAAAAGGCTAAAATTACTTGCTATATTTATACGAATGAATTTCTATACAAGCTTCTTCGACATTTGACTGCGTCACAATTTGTCAAGCTGAAAGTAACGTAACTTTGACAAAGAAAACCTTTGATTAGAAGAAAGTTTTTAATTAAAACGTTACAATTACATGGACATAATCCATTTTAATAACATGGAATAGTAAAAGTAATATTGGGATTGGTTTCGGGGACACTACCGCTATCGTTAATTTCAAACTATTGAGATAGAATTTATAGCGATACGTATAAATTATAGATGCATTAACTTTCGATCGTTATCGTTTTTGAAGGGTAAGTTTTGTTATTGCAAATCTACGTAAATAAATAAATATGTCATTAAGAGGTATTATTTATCTTGTTTTAAAATTATATTTTTCGGAATTAAATATGATATACTATGGAGATTGACAATTAAACGTCCAGGTACTAGAAGGCAACACTTTGGAATGTGGATCCCCAGTCCCAATAAGACTTTTTTTTTGTTTTTTATATAAGTAGTTAAAGTATGCAATAACCTTTCATGTTATGCAATTCTTTATGGTAAGTTGTCACCATCGCCCACAGACACGAGCAACATAAAATGTATTGTGAATGCTTTGCTAGATTATGAAAAACCTTCCACTAGAGACACTCCTATATTATAACTAGCTGTACCTGCGACTTCATTCTCGTGGATTACAAAATGCGTGGCAAGTCTCCTTCAAAGCAAGGTGGTATAGTCAGCGGTGCTTCTCAAGAAAGGAGCTTTTTACTTTTCGATTTGGGAATTATCGGGTTGTAATTATGAGCAGACACTAACTATAGTAGAGAATTCTTCCGCGGTTTTCGAATTAAATGTTAAAGAAAAGTATTTTGTACTCGTCTTTAATGATTTGAATGTGAAACTGTGTTTTTTTTCCGCTGAGGTTCTCTTTTACCTAGGCTTGGTAGGCCAAAATCGAAACTATAAGAAATCGCAAAAAATAATTAAGAAGTCTCGGTGCCGATTTTGATGAAAACTAAAACTCAATCATTACTTAAAAAAAATATATATATTTTCCTAGCCAGGAATAGAACCCATTGATTTACTAACAATTATTGTTTAGGGTACTATTGCGTTGGTAAAGGTCCCTATTAATATTTTTTTTTGTATATCATCCATGTATAGACAGCGACCCGTTAGAATTTTATTATATATATAGATTTTGTTTAAATAAGAAGAACTGAGTTTCCTAATTATTTGAAACCTTATTTTCGTATCTTTCAAAACTTCTAGGTCTAGTTGAACATTCTGAAAATTGAAGTCGTAAGAAAATCTTTAATCATAGTAAACCAAAAAACCCATGTAATTCGGTACGTAATTTTAAGTACCTAATCAATATACATGATCACTTAGTATCGATTGCATAAAAGCACGTGAATAATCGTGCGTAATGATTTTTTTTCTAATCGGTACAAAATAAATAAAATATTTCAGTCTGTCCGTATAAATAATTCGTAAATTTTACATTTTTCAAAAGAGATAACATTTCTAAATCGCCATATTGACTTACGCTCGTGTTTCCTAGTGTCAATTAACGGCCGGTTCAGTCCGGACGCACATTGTAAATATATGATATAAAATTATTACACGTGCCAGACAACTATTCAGAAGCAGACGAAAAATCTGGCACAGAAAATATGTCTAACTCTAAATTTATGAACAGCGTCTTTTAGCGCGTATAAGAATATTTCCAACAGAAATCTCTTAGTTTGCGGCACATATTATAACTTCGAATGACTTAATAAACTATCTTCCGTATTGCATTTGCTATGTAATGACATAGTTATCCTGAGAAACTGGAGCTTTTGTACTTGAAACTGCCCATTTGCTATTTACATAAGTTCCACATATCTACATTTATATATTACTAAAGACGCATATTATAGTATGATTTAAAATAAAATTAAAAGACTAAATAAATATTAAGTAACTATCTAATCATTTTTTTTTAATATTGATAAGTTTGTAATTAAGATATAATTAATTGTTAAAGTCGTATTTGACCGCTTATCTCGAAAGTAATGGACTGATTTTTATTTTAAAAAGGTTTAATATTTATTTATAATCTTTTTTTTTGTATTTTACAAGCTAAGCGTATAATATTAGGCATTGTAAACTGATAAGCAATTAAGAAAAAAATAAATGAATAACGAGTTTTAATGTCTTTTTTTTCGTTAGTTATTCATATCCAAACATTATATTATTTATTATCTATGCAATTTACTAAACGTATATATTCAAAACAAGCTATGCATCGCGGTTACACTCTCTTTCTATCTGAATACTTGTTTGATTAGTTAACGTTTATAACTACTAGTCCTAGAGTTTGTAGCGTGATGTTTTTTATAATATAAAATATAATAATAATGAGAGCTTGAGAGAAATGCGCGTAACGGTCGGACACTTCAAACTATTTATTTGGATAGATTGAAATAAACACACATAGAACGCTGCAAATAATAGTGAAATATTAAATGCCGGGCTCGTACGGCATATTAATTTATGACAGACTATATATCCAACTATTTTCATCGTTTGGAGGTCGTCTAAAAAAATATTTGCACTCGAGTTCCGAGGGAGGTCATGTCACGGAATCATTTCCGGACATAAACCACGCGATCTTTTGTAAACGACTCCAAGCAAGTAATGTTATGACGTCTTGACTACGCAAGATATATGTATATTATGTAGTCTTCTCTAGTTATTTTATTTTGTTTAAAAAGACAGCTTTGATAGAAGGGAAAAAAGAAAACTTTTAAAAAATAAAATGTACTTATTATTTTCGTTTCATTGAAAGAAAAGAGAAATTTTATAACGTAAATGATGTTATGAATTAAAATAGTATCAAAAATTATATTATTATAATAAGTTTTCTTTCCTTAGCAACTGTTTAGGAAAGTTTGAATTATATTTTACAGATATCTAATCTGTATAATATAATAAAAATATGACATGATAAATAATTGAAGAAATAAGAAATTGTATAGATATCTCACACAATCGACTAGAAGGAACATTTTTAAATACATAATTGTATTTTTGACGTTATTAATTTTATCTCTACTATTACTACCAAAGTGTTGTATACCAGGATAAAAAAAAACAATTCATCTGAGATAAATGATAACTATTAACTAAAGACCACCGACAGACGTCAAACATGGATTAACACTGTACACAAAAAAGTGAAAAATAGTCATTCTCTTTGGAATAGAAGCAGCCCCTTTCAATATTCCATTGTCACTGACTAAAATACGTACCAAGCAATTTTACACTTTAAATGTTTAGTAATAAAAACATTTTTCAATTAACATGCCGAGCTAAATCATGTTTACTATGTAATTGGATGTATCTAAGTTGGATTAAAGGAATTACAATTTGTTCGCAAATAAAAAAATGTTCTTCGTAAAAATAGGATGGGGGAGGTTAATGGGCGTTGCAGGTGCAGTGGTGTTAAAAAATATATGGGATTAGTAATGAGCCAGATAGATTTGGATGAACAATTGAATAGGCTTAATATAGGTAATATTTTTTTATATAAAAATAGATGGACAAAGGAGCAGGCTTGCAACCTCGTGTTAAGTAATTACCGCCGCTCTTGAATATTTGCAGCACAAGAGGAGCCACAATTGCACTGCAAGCATATAAAGGAATAAGATATTAAAGAAAAAAGGAAATAGGGAAAAGAATAGGGAATGAGTTTAGGTTTCTGGCTCTCCCACTCATTGTAAGAATCGCTGCTATATTAACATCTTCACGCCTATCTTTTGTGAGAGTTAGGTACTGCCCCGATCGAGCCAGCCCGTTTACGAGCCGTACTCAGTGGACTACAGCTAGGTCTTACTTCGATTGCAGTAATAGATAGGTATAGTATAATTAAGACTTTTTCCAAAAATAGGAATCGACTGCAAAAGTATAACACGTTTCGTCTTGCTGACATACTTATTACAGTTATTTTGAATTCAACACCAAACCACTGTGAACCAAACTGAAAATATCTATAACCATTCAAATAAAAATAATTTACATAATCGGATAAAAAAGGCGGAGTTCTGATGTAAGAAACATTACAAAGAAAACATTCACTACAAATTGAGAAACTCCTCCTTTTTGAAATCGGCGGAGAAGATTTACAACAATTCTATATAAATTAGAGCTACGGATTAGATATTTGTACTAATATTTATTTTTAGGTCTGTCTCGGAAGTTTTTATTGTAAGTCATTCTATCGATAAGTTTTCGGTCCTTGATGTTATCACAGACATAGGATATTGATCGTTACACCTGGTAGGACTACTGACTTTATACCCTCCAAGATTACAGAGTTGTCTATTAGTAAAGTGAGTAGGTACAAATATCTGTTACATATTAAATGCACCCGTATTTCACACTTGCCGGAGATTTTACTTCCGTGTAGAAAATAAGAGGAAGATTTAGACAGCTTAAAAATGGTAGGTACTCTTATCTTAATGACGTATGAGGTCAAATTATCTGCGTATCTATATAGTTACAAGCATAATATTACATATTTAATTACACATTATATAAGTAAGTTTAATAAGAAGAATAACTTTGGTTTTCTCGTACAAATATGTTTTAATAAATTTTATATATAATAATTATAAGATTTATTATCATATATAAAATACCGTAAAAAACCTTTCGGCAGATCTATTCTTTACGACTTTTTCAAAAATACAGGACTAATTTCAATAATATTAGTGCAAAACAACCAAAATCGTTGTAACAAATAGTACTTTCTGGTTACATACGATAAGACAATATCTACCTCTTATACATAACATTTAAAACTTAGTTATTTATTAGGTATATAGTAAATATTTACCTGCCCACTGTCGAAATTAAAAGCCATTCTTGAAGAGACACTTTTAAAAACTTAAAAACGGTAAAACTAGTTTGTAAATATCACAGGTTTTATGAATATCTTGAAAAACTGTCAAAAATGTTGTAAATTTGTCTAAAAAGGTTGAAAAACTACGGATTAGTCACATGTTTGTCTATGGCAGGCTTTCATCATCGGGAAAATCGGAAAACATTATTGGCTCAACTGTTTGGTAGCTATAGCAACTAGCCTTTCCTTAATTTCCCTAAAAGCATTCCCCTCTGATACTTCCCTCTATTGTTTATGTAGTTGTTAAGTTATCCTGTAAAATATGAAAGGTAGGAACTTGTACGAAAAACTTTTGTGCCAGTTTCAAAAATTATTAATATTGTTATACCTAAATAAATTAAAATTGAAATTTAATTAAAAAATATATATCTTATAAAAACATTTCTAAATATTTGTAGTCGTATAATCGTCTAAAAATATTACAAATTAGAAATATATAAATAAAAAGCATAAAATAATTACTTTTTATAAAATAGAAATAATAAAGTAATTTACGAGTGCAAAAATATCTAACCATTATTAGGTTTTTTGTATTTTCATATTGTCATCCAGACAGCCTTGATAACGCCATACTGACTTCCGCTGGTAAATTCACTTCATATTACTTATCTGACTTTATTTATATGAATTTTACAGGCTGAGACTGAAGGTTTTACGCTACTTTACTATCAAATAACGTAAATGTACAAGGCACGTATTTGTACCGAAAGCTCTATTTCGCTTCAAGAGGTGCCTTGTTAAGTTGTCGATTTTAAATCATGTTTGACATAATTCAAGAACGACTGACGAAGTTATCGTATTCTCGTCATTTGTAGTTAAATAAATTCATCACTCGCAAAAAGAATTTTCAACTTTAATGTCGCGTGTTTTGAAGCGATGTCACTATACGATAGGAAAATTAGCGTATACCGCAAACTTTTCTATCATACGATATCTTTATCAAACGACACGACTCACAATTTTCTTAATTATTTGTATCTGATAATTTTGGTATATGGTATAAGTCGAACCCAAGACAAACTAGTTTAGTGATCTGTGTATCCATCATCTGAATTTGAATCTGGTTGATTTTTTAATAAGTATTCAATCCAAAATCGTATCCAGGGTAGGATCTTTATATGGTCGATTGGGAATGCAGTCCAGGGCCTCGTGAATATAACCCCTAACCCTGACCTGCCCCGAGAAAATTTCAAATAAAAAAAAACTTAGTGACCACGTTAGTCTACAATGAAATCTGCGACCTCATGAACGATCTATTTGATTTATGCACTAAGTCATCTCGAGGCACACAGACACAGAGGTAGAGCCTAGCTGTAGCCTATTGACTACACCTTGTATGCATGATGGCTTGACCGGAGCAATATCTCACTCTCACTGAAAATACGGCGAGAAGTAGCTAAAATAACTACGTTTCGTAGGGTGAGTGAGAGAACTAGAAGCCTTACCCTCGCCCACTTCTTTCCTTACGTCCTATTCCCTTCGTCACAGTGGCTTTGTGTCTAAAAATGTCTATGTGCGACGGTGATCAGTTAACATTAGATGTGTCGTCTGATCGTTTACCAGCTACCATTTTTTTTATAAAAAACAATTATATTAGGAAGAAGTAAATCTGAAAAACAAATATGTCGTGACTAATTTCAATTTCGAGCAAAAAAAATATTAGATATGCCGTGACGAGGTCGTAAAGTAAAAAATTGTCCCTAACCGTGACCTTCAAGGTTGTGCAGTATTTGTGTATAGCTGATTATTATAGCATTAATACTGAAATACCAACTACCATTAGCGGATGTCACCGCCCGGTACATGATTCTTTGCATAAATTATAATACAAATTCTCGGAGTAAACTTTAACGTCGCATTATCATTTGGGTCATTTAAATTCGTATCGAAGTTTATTGACTAATGTTTATTCAGTCAGAAACGACAATAAAAGAAAATTCGCTCACATAAAGATTTACGGGTTAATAAGTTTTTATTTAAAAATAATAAAATGTAACTAATGTTTAAAAGGTCTGTTCGAAATTATTTTGTTTCATAAAACTACACATCAATTTTAGTGATTTGTACAGTGATATTATAAAACTGTAATATATTATAAGCTTAAGGATTACCCAGAATGACGTCTAAAGTGGCTTTTATTTTTTTAAATAAAATTTTAAAAATAAGGATTGGCGATTTTTTTCCCAAAAACTTTGAGTAAAAATCATGAAAAAATATATTCTTGATTTCCAAACATACAGCCAATTCTTTTTTTTTCAAACGCCTTTTTTAAAATTCCACTCACCTTTTTTATACGTCTTTAATACTCCAGTATATTCGATTTTTTTTTTTAATTTTTTCGAAGTGATGGAACAAACAATATGAAAAAATATCAAAAGTATTTTTGGCTTCATTACTAACTTCCTTTGCCGTTTATGTCATCATTAGCAAAGAAAGCTAATGACTAAATTATCAATAAACTTTGCTTTAAAAAAATATATTTTTATTTGATTGTAAAAATTCTATAATATTTTTTAAATTAAAATATTTTTTTATGAAAGATTCGAAAACTGATTGACATCATAATTAAGTACCATAGTAATCCCCCAAGTTCCAATATAAAAGGCCGTTGGGGCAGATTTCCCTTATATATCCACCAAATACCTTCCTTTTGCAACTTAACTTACCTAAAAGAGCCTCTGAGCCTACGCGATTTTGCTAATCATATACAGGTAGACGCCACCATAATATGGGAGACCTATTCGGAAAGAAAGAAAGAGATTCGTAATTTGGCAAATTCTTTGATTTGGTTAAATTAGCCACTCATTTGGATTATGTTATTCATGTTGTCGATATTTATTACACATACTGTCATTCTACAAAAGACGCATTAAAACCATGTTTAACGCGTGTCTAGCTAAACAGTGTTTAAAAATTAAACATTGCTTAAAATACTATATAAATTGCTTAACAGCGAATAAACTCATAAAAAAACTTATTGATAAAATGTTATACGTTAAATTTGACAGCAAAAATAGGTTCTAAACATGTATTAAACTCACTTAAACGTATGTTAATCTATATCTAAATCTTTAGACGCGGATTTGTAGTATGAATTTTTTTAAACACGCGTTTCACGTCTGTTTAAATCTTTTGTAGTAAGGCAGATAGTGTTTATTGGGTTAAATAACTCAAAAACGCTAATGATTTATTATTATTTATAGAAATGTAAGATCTAACAAAACTTTTAATATTCGGTATACTAACGTGTAGTAGGTAATAAATTTAGCATTAAAATGGCTATATAACAATCTATCAATAAAAAATATGTGAATTACATATATAGTTTCACGAAAATATTTTATCTTTAATAATTATGATAATATTCTTTAAGATATAATTTGCTAACATTGCAATTCGATATCAATATAATATTTTTAATAAGAGTTTTAAAATGCGTCTTTCTTTTATGTCAAAGCACGATGTGCCTCGCAGTTATATCTGTGATGAATTTAAGTCCTTGCTCAGTAGTTGGGCTATATTGACTATGCCCGGCTTCTATGATTAATAGAATCATATATATTTATAGGTGTTAAGAATATGCGATGAAAGTATAATTTTGTCCATAAACTCTTGTCTTTTATTAATTACTATTTAATATTAGCACACACCCTCCCTCTTTTAAAGGTACTTTTCATCTGTGCTCTTAAATACATAGGTTATATTATATCTATTATTTATTGACTAGAAATTAAGTGATGTGGTGAACTTAACAATGGGAACAAACTAATAATAGAATCAGACGTTTCAAAGCAAACGATACGGATTATATTCAGATATATTATTTGGAATAATATTTATGACAAACATAAAAACCAAATGTGGGTAAAATGGAATGTTCCGAAAATGTATCGATTTTGTATCCGGGCAAGTTTATACGAGTATCAATTATCCGGGTGCACCTGTGTCCCGGGATAGGCGGAGTTTGCGTGGGATTGGCGGAGCGTGGAAGGCGGAGCTAAGATGCTGCAGGGATGCTGCGGGTCACCATTGCATAAAATATTATTATATTTTTTTTATTATTGAATAAAATACACAGTTATTAGTATATTATTAAAAGTTATATTTACCTCCGTCGTTGAATTACGAAATGTTCCTTTTTAATCCCATCGAATTCAGCTAGTTCCTTTTAAGACAAAATAATATTTTATAGTGTATGTTGTGTTCATTTGGTTATGTAGGTTTACCAGGCTATTGTTCAATTGACTTCTATGACTCAAAGCATCCATCATGACTCAAAAAGAATTTCAAGTACCTAATATAGAACTCGTATATTATATACTTGAAATTCTTTTTAATTCTTTGTCACCAAAATAATTAAATTAGACGGTAAACTAGTTATTATACAGTAGATATTAATGCAAACAAATTTTCGACACGAAATATATAATTAAAAAAAATACAAAGTAAAATATATTTAAGTCTGGTTTTATTCACGATATAAAGGATCTCTAAATGAAAAGCTTCACTAGGCGCCGCCCTCTCAGAGGGTTAACCATCCCCTCGGAGGGCATAAATACTCAGGGATGCTGACATCTGGACCAGTATACTCATTTCTTAGTAACAGACGTGAACTAGGATAGTTAAAGTGAATGCAGTTAAATGATAAACTAATTTAGTATATAAACATATATGATTCGGATTGAAATAATTTCACAAAGTAAGTATCATTTTTTTTTAATTTATAATATTATTAATTGCAATGAGTAAAGTCATTATGTCAATCATGACCAGTCGATTTATAGTAATTATGTAATTTATTTTCTTTATATCTACAAATGTTTCTATAGTACTTGCATTTCGTTATACATGTACACACCTTACATATTCGTATTGTTTAATTATTTTTAATTTACTAAAAAGTTTCAACGCAGGTAACAAAAAGTACAACTTTAATTTTGTCATAAACTACTGAGTAAATATATCTTTGCTTTCGCATCTTTTACTAAAAAAGAGTGACCAAGAATACTTGTATAATATTATTTTTTATTTAGATAGATAACAAAAACCTATTAAAAGAACAATACGGATTACACACATTGGTTTTAATTCTTACTAATATCAACAATTTTTAAAACTAAATTAAAACCAGGGATATGTGTGATTAAATTTGAAAAGTATTTTCTTTTTCCTAATTCTGCCTTTCATATGGAAAAATTTTGTTCAAAAACGTGTTTTTTTTTGTTGTAAAAGTGACAAAGCTATTATTATAATATCTTGAGTGCGATGCGTGATAGAGCCTGCATGTAGCTCACTAATTACAGCTCGTATACGGGCTGGCTCGATCAAGGCTGTATTTCATCATGGAGTAGCTAATATATCCGCATTTTATATGGTTCTTCTGCAGCGGTGAACACTTAACATCACGTGGCCCGCCTGCTCATTCGCCAACTTTTCATATAAAAAAATAGAAAAGACCTGAGACTTAATAATACAATTTTATCTATGCCCAAGATGAAAAGTACCTTCATACAATCAAAACCTTCTGAAATAAATGATTTATTATATTATTCATTAATAAAAAAACGTCAGTGAAAATATTTTTTTCGATTCGTATACTAGACTAATATTATAAAGCTGAAGAGTTTGTTTGTTTGCACGCGCTAATCTCAGGAAGTGCTGGTTCGAATTGAAAAATTGTTTTTGTGTTAGATAGTTTGTTTATTGCGGAAGGTTATAGACTATATTACATCACGCTTCGACTCATAGGAGCGAAGCAGTAACCCTAAACGCGAGTGAAACCGCAAGAGACAGCTAGTATTAAATAATATAATACAATCTATTTATATTAAATAATATAATGAAATAGATTTTTTAACCTTTTGTTTTTTATATTTTCGTCATAACGATACTAATATATGGGAAGTTTTCAATTTGCAGCTTCTAAGGTCTGGAACGACTTACCACCACCGCTGCGTCATGGACGGAGCTCGTTTTCGACTTTTAAAGCTAAATTGAAAGCATATCTAATTAGAATACATAGCTAAAATCAGGTTTTAAGCACGTTGCACGTTTAATAAATTATCTTTTAATGAATTATTATTATTTTATGTTGAGAATATTAGATTATAGACTTTTTAATTTTTTTTTAAATTGCCGGGTCTGGTCTATTTTTAATTTTTTTTAATTTATTTCAAATTTATTTTTAGATAAACTTTAGCGATAAGCGTTACCCAGACAACGAAAGATATAAGATAGGTTGTAGATTTTTTTTAATTCAATTTATTTATTTTTATAATTTAATTATTTATTTATTTTTGTGTTAATGTAATTTTATCGTTCTAGATGTTAGATTGTATTTTTTTTACCATTTGGGTTCTAGATTACCATTTATTACAATTTTTTGCCTTAAAATTTGTCATGTTACTTTATTTTTACTGCTTTTAATAACTGTTAATAACATTTCTTTTTTGTACTCTTTCATTTACTTCTTGTTTGATTGTAATGTGAAAGGGGGAGACTGAAAATCAGCGCTGGAGACTTCTATTAGTTTTCCAGCACAAGCTGAGTCTCATCCTTTTACCATTTTTTTGTAATATTTATAAGATTTAGGTT
The DNA here is from genome assembly GCA_037950945.1 of Hypolimnas misippus. Taxonomy (NCBI): domain Eukaryota; kingdom Metazoa; phylum Arthropoda; class Insecta; order Lepidoptera; family Nymphalidae; genus Hypolimnas; species Hypolimnas misippus. Next base: position 5,929,538 of record JBBEEQ010000019.1, read on the forward strand.
AATTTTTACAACTAATGGTAATAAATATATTTGAATTTGAATTAATACACATTTTAAAATTCAATCATCAATATCAAAATTAAATAGTAAATAATAAAATTAATCATATATGAGCCGGATGGTATAATCATATCAGGACACGTAGACAAAGTTCTGAAGTGTTTGATAAATTAGGCTTGTAAACCAATCAAAATGGTTGGGAGTGATTTAAAATTATTGCGTATGATTAATATTTAGCGGCGAAAATTACATTTGTAAGTTTATTCTCGTATATGATATGAAACATATCTGATGCCTAGTAGGTAAATAAGTAGGTTAATCGCTATAAAACTTTGTCTTGAACTTATTAATATAACAAATCAATTTCAGTTTTGACTCTAATATTATGACTCTAGCATTAAATTATAATTTAATCGACGATAGCGTTTAATTCATAATAATTACGAGAGGAGATGGACACAATTTGAATTTAATAATGGCACAATATCACCCTCAATTGAAGCTCTAAAGAAATTACACCAGTAGAATCCAATTGTATAAGCCTCTACAATTACGAGGACGTTCGATAGAGATTATAGATAGTATTAAAGGGATGAAAGTTATCTATAGAAAAATTTAAGAATAATTCGTACTTAAAAAAGATCATATGTTTTGGTAGCTAACAATAGATAATTTATAAAATAATATTTTTAAAGGTAAATACATAATATAAATACATAAATGTAGACAATATCTTTTAAAGTATTATTTTATATATGATATTATATTATAAAAACAGAGGCACGCATCTTCATACTGATAAAGTTTAATTATAGTTTAATAATAAATAAATGTAGTAATATAAATACTTAATTATATAATTAATTCATAAGCCAAATTATTGTTATTATTGTTCAAGGAAAAGAATTTACATAAAATAATATAAAATTAATAACACATTAATTTTATTTGAATGAATTTCTTAATCCAAATTATAGTTAAATTCCTCGACTCTAAGTTAAGGGTCGGTTGGTGAAATTCGCAATCGATTCGATACGGCGACCGAACATGATTCGATTACCCGAGGGTTACTAGGGTCGATATAAAAAGAATAAATACGGATTTATTATCCCCTAAAGAGCTCGCTTAGTGTAAGGTGTGAACGCGTGATGTATTATTTATATGAAACACACTTGCCTGCGGCCGGCAAATTTTATTTGGCAGGAATCAAAACAAACGTGCCTAGGGCGGTGTAGGGTTAATCTTGGTTACACGAAAAGGCGCAATGCAGATATTTTCTTTTTCTTATTTTATAAATATTGCTCCGTCCTGACTTTTAACTAACCGATAGGATTTTTTAATTAAATAAGAATATTTTGTAGCATTGAAAATATCAAGAGTTTCGATTTATAACTAACGTAACAAATGTTTATTAGGTGTTGAATAATTATAGAAAAACTTTATATAGACTTAATTGAGTGTGTAACATTAATTAAAATGGAGACAAAAAAGAAAACTTTAGAGTTTATATTAATACCAACTATGAATATTTAAATTATTATATTTTCGACTTTATCTTCGACATTAATTAGGTATAGATCTGGTAAATCATAACATCACTGTATTTACAATGTTCAAATTTAACGAATGCATTTTCGACGTAATGATTAAATATAAACTTTTCTCGTAGATTAATTATGAAGAGTTGGTTAGAGACCGCCAGCAGCATGGAGGATGGATCATTACCTTGTTTGCTGGCAGAGCCGAGAGAGGCCTTACTACCAATCACGGGCAGAGAAAACTTGGCACCAAGGAAGAGGTACGCTTCCCTATATGTTATTTCTAATCGAAAATTTACAGTGTCTTCATATTGCAAATGGTCAACATTTGAGCAAAAATCAAACACGTAATATGCTACAATTATCATTATTAATATAAATTATAAGTATATCTAATCTATATACAGATTCAACCCTTAAGGGAGTGAAACGGAGGTTGGAAGAGTGTATGAAAGGGCTATGTTAAGCGCGAGTGAACGAAAAGGAAACATTTGTATTTTTTGTATGTTTGTAATGAATAAACTGAAAAACAACTGGACCGATTTTAAAAATTCTTTCACCATTGAAAAGCTACTCACGCTGAATTATATAAATAATACATTTAATGCTAAAAAAAAATAGGGATCCTTACTAAAATATAAAAATAATACTACAAAAATACATTAATGAAATTTCAAGAACTCTGTCCTCATGTTCGAAGCCGGAACGGGTCGCTAGTATCTTATAATTATCTCATAATAATTTATAAAGCTAAAGAATTTGGTTGTTTCATTGAATATGCTATTCTCACTATTGGTCCGATGGAACAAAAAATCTAAATAGTCCGTTTATAGAGGAATGTTTAAATCTATAAACATTAAACTCTTGACGACTCTTAGTAAGTAATTATAAAAATCTATAAAATATGACAAGTTACACCGTTGACATTTGTGTTACTCGTCGAACAAATAGAAATTTTATAACATTTGTATATTTTCTTTCACATTCAGAGACAGACCATTAGAGCCATGTTCACTATCGGAAGACGCATACCTGTCGAGTGGTGCGGGGTCACCGTGCGCTGGTCTATCTCGCGAAGAACGCAGACGAAGGCGGCGAGCCACCTTGAAGTACCGAACCGCCCACGCTACAAGAGAGAGAATCAGAGTAGAAGCATTCAACGCGGCTTTTGCATCGCTTAGAAGATTACTCCCAACTTTACCGCCAGACAAAAAACTCTCCAAAATAGAAATACTTCGATTAGCCATTTGTTACATCGCTTATCTCAATCACGTGTTAGATGCATAGTGATTTTAGATATGACGTAATTCATTTTAATCAAGCAGCCTGGCAAATTGATAATAATTGCTACCAAAGTTAACAAATGGACACTGATAAGCAGTACTGTGTCAAGCTACACGGACTTCATTTTGAGAAAATGGCGTTTAAAGATATCAAACATATTCTTAACAAATTAATTTGAAGAAGTATAGGTATATCCATCTTTTCTTTTCTATTTTTATAAAAGTATAATGAATTAAAATTCATATATTTAATGTCTTAGCTAATAATAAGTTTTTCAAATATTTGAGATTATTTTGTACGTTGCAAAATAAGGAACGCACTTGAAATTCGAAACATTAAATTAAGAGACTTCTTTCCGTTATTATTTAATTTTATCTTATTAATTTTTAATTGATTACTTGAAAATATTTTGAGTATAGTTTAAATAGGTGACGCAGTATCAAATTAAATCAATATCTCCGAATTTGACTTTTTGTTGGTTGACACATTATTGCTTATCAGCGTCCATAATAATCTTGAGAAATAATTTTTAACAGGCGCTAAATGAAATGAAAATATAACATTAGTTCGTATAACATGGTCGCAGGTCAGTGTGTAGCTGTAGGCAATATGTTATCGTATTTATTCGTTAATTAAGAAGCTGTGAACGTAATCTGTAATGATCTCAACGTTAAAATACCAAATCTAGTCAAAATATATTATAAATTATCAGTTTATATTTAAAGTTGATAATATTAGGCGAGATTTAGGTTAACTATAATATATATATAAAATAAGCCTTTGCAAGCCAATCAAATAATTCTCGCCCATGGTGTTTATTACTTGTTAAGTACTTTAGTGACTATTGTAATCGTGTTGTAAATAAATTGTAAAGAAATTTATGTTTTGTCTTCCCATAACTATTAAACTATTATTAGAAATAAAATAAAACATCAATTAAAATTATTGAAATGTATTATTATAAAAATATTTACAATACTCGTACAATACCTTTTTCACTTTGTGAAAATAAATATTTTGTTGAACAAAAACCATTTAAACCCTTAATTGTTTTCCTATTCAGGTATGCATTTCAATACTTAAGTGTAATGAAAACCAACACATTATTTCTTGTTTTTGTTTACATAATGCAATGCATTGCATTAATCTATACAAAGAGATCTCATTTCATAAAACTACAAGATTTACATATTTTATATAATTATCTATATTTGAGGTTATTCAAATAGCTTAATAGTACGGGGAAAAATATCATTCCATGAATAAATCCTAAAATTACTAAACTAAAGAGCATTCTAAAGAAGAAAACTTCAATTATTTCTGTGTACGAAAACGCTAAAACAATTATGGGTATATTTGTAAAAGTGATTCCAGTGATGATAGTTCCACCAACACTTTTTATAGCGTCACTAACTTTCTCACTGGGTGGGCTCTTGCTATTTGCGTAAGCATAAGCAATGTGACTACAGAATTCTACAGCTATACCTATAGAGACGATTAAGTTAACACAAGATACTGCGTTAAGAGGTATATTCCAAATATACATTATACCCATCATTTCAAGCGTAATCATTATTACAGTAAATGTTAATGCAAAGGTAATTAAAAAGTTAAATCCAGTCACAATTAAGTTGATGACTAAAACTCCTAAAAGACAAAAACCAACCGATTTAAAGGTGTCTCCCCAAATGGTCAAATATTGTTCATAAAATATGTAAAAGACGGAATATGGAAAAACTTCAACGTCTAAACCAGTATTTCTTTTTATCGCCGCTGTGATATTATCACTAATTTCATAAGCATATTTTATAGCATTTATATAATCCGCTGATACTCTTAAGTTAGTGTGATAAGTCATAAAATTTGTGTCATGAACAGTAGCTTGACCATTTGAGTCGAGTATATAGTTAACATTGCTAGAATAACTTGCTAAGCCACCTTTATTGCATGAGTCAGTTGGGGTGTCTTGTAAAAAGAATGGAATATAATTGCCGAAAGCGTCGCCTGCTGGCCTTAGTCCGTTCCCAAGAGAAGATCTAGAAATATTACAGTTTACACATTGTGGTGAGTTATCTGAACTCTGACAAAAATCACCGGTCGTTGCGTTATATTTGCAACAGACTCCAGGTAAACTTGCCCAATCAAAAAAATCGTCAATCCACGAATTCGAAGTTCTTGCAATATAAGTGACTTCACTAAATCGAGCTGCTAAAAATAGTTGTGTTGTTAAAGAATCATTGTTACATAGCCGACTTCCACACACCACATTTTGATGGTCAGGATTTGTAAAATTCAAACCACTTTTTAGTACAAAATAAACTGGCGGTCCGAGTTTTAAAAGTTGATTTACAGCTTGTAAATACTTGTAAACATAAGAATCAGGGGGAAGAGACAATTCTTGATCCAAACCAACCTCAATCTGTGGTATCAGAATAACGCTTATCGAAACTAAAGCCATGAATATAATTGCAACAATTATTTTTACGCGCCAGTTTAGGATTAGTTTTGCATAAGGTTCCATTAATCTTCGAGTAATACTTTGATAAGGTTTGTTACCATGGAGTGGATCCTCATCGTTTAATATTTTTTTCTGAACACAACATAGTATATCAAATCTATTATTACTGGCGCGTTGGTAATCTATTGATAATATACCTATTACTGTTGTTATTTGGAATATGAATAGAAATACTAAAGAAAAAGTAGCAAAAATAGCAAAAGATTGAATGGCCGGTTGATTTGAAATAGTACCAATAGCAAAACATGTGATTTGCGTGATGGAGGATACTAACATCGACGGTCCTACATTATGCATCATTTTGCCGAAAACAAAACTCCTCTTATTCTCAAAACTAAGATCTTCTTTAAAGTCGTCAAATTTTAATAAATTATTTTCAATATCTTGCAATTCCTTAATCATCAAGAAAACGTTATCAATACCGACAGATAAAATGAAGAATGGAATTACGTTTATGGCTAATAGAGTCACTGTAATATTAAGATATCCTAATAATCCCATAGAACAGAAAATAGAAATTAGCACTACGATTATGCAACATATTGCTACTAAGACTTTACTATCAATGAAACAAGTTTTCAAACTTCTTATGTTTCCTAGTGCAATTATAACATATATAAACATAATGATATAACTTATAGTAATCGGTACTGCTTCGGCTTCAGAAATTCGTTTGATTTCATCTTCTATAGATCTTTCAGACCCAAATGCAACTTCAACAAAATCAGATTTCCAATTCTTTTCATAATCATGCATCAAATCTATAAATTTTTGTTCCCATTCTAGAACAGGTATTAATAGGTCGTCATATAAAAAGCTGGATATGGGGAAATTAATTACCAATGTATCAGCCAGCAGCATATTATCACCTTCGTAACCACCAAGCGATATTTCTGGATCAGCTCCGCCACCCCAAGATGCGATACAGCTAAGAGAAAGGTAATTGTTAAGACAACTTTGTATATTATTAAGGTAAGTATTGTTGTTGATATGAGTTCTGTTTGGGAGATAAGTCGACACTGACATTGATACACAGTCTTCAAATTTTGGTTCGCTTCCTGGACGTCGTAAAGGAGCATAGCACACTTCTTCCAATGTCACACTACCATCGTCCTTGCCTAAGTTTATTATTGCATCTTCTAGGGTCACTAATTCTCGTATCGCTTCTATTCGTAATGCAGGCCCAAAGGTTTCATTATTAAAAACAAATGGTTCCAATCCCTTTATTGTTAAAAAAACTTGCGCCGCTCGATGGAATGGGCCAAATCTAGAATTAAAATAATTTAATTCCTGACGACTACGAGATTCAGGAGCAGACCACAGTTCTCGTGGATTTGCTGTTAGATTAAGATTAAAAATTCCAAATAACATTGCAAAAGCGACCCATGTTGTTATCATAATAACTAAGACAGGGTTATTTGCAGAAAATTTACCGATGTTTTCAAAAATTATTTGAAAAATTTTAATTAAGCAATTAACATTATGCTTATACTTTTCATCTATTTTTCTGATTGTATCGTTTCTTATTTTTCTATATTCTACTAATGTAAGAATTGTAAATATGATAAATGTTATTACAAAAAATACTATTCCCGCTGAAAAACTGCTACAATGAACAGAGAGCACAGAACATATCTCTGGTACTTGCGGTGCATCGGCCATTGGACAGTTAGCAAAACAGTCAATACAACTGCAAGGTAAATCGTTTTCTAGGGTTTCATTGCATAACGGAGCATAGGCACTCATCGAATCATTTGGTGTAGGCCATCTATAGAAGTTAACTTGAACTGGAGCCATATGATTTTTAACTGTATCGCCAGTAAAACCAAACCAAGCCTCAGGGTCACAAACAGGGGCATTTCCACACATGAGATTTATAGCAGGCATTCCACTCTGTGGCACAAGAATGCCAGAGCATGAAGCATGTGTATTTACCATATATTCCTCATAAAGTCTATAATTCACATTATCAACATAGCCAATTCCATCAGGAGTAAATGTTTCGTTAACGGTGACGAATCGGGACTGATCAGGAGAACAATTCATTTCACAAACTTGTCTCGCAAAATTTCGCACACATACTGGACATCTTCCGAGGACACTCTCAGCTAACATCAACTTTTCATGCATGTCTACAAGCTGAACGTAGTTGCAACAAGCAACAACGTCATCCTCATCTTTTTCGTTGCCTTCTTCATCGTATAACAAATGAGGACATCTGGTTCGAACAATTCTCGATAGTTCTGCCTTGTCTTCTGCAGTCAGATTTTTGAATAAGGGTACCGGGTCATGATCAACGACACATGGTTTATCGAATCCGCCTACTTGAGCACATATACCATACATAACACATTTCGCTGATACACCGCACCATAGAGTTAATAGCACACACACTACAGCCGTCACGTTCATTTTGACCAGGCCCAAATTTTTTTTTTTACAAGAACTTATAACGGTATCATTATATTTTGGGCAATCCTATCAAGCCAGTTGATTGTATTTAAATTACCCGTAAAATCAAGTCACCTAAAATATAGATAAAAATTGTCATACATCATTTCGATATGTTATCAACATATTAACGCAGGTGTTATGTGATAAGGATCCATCGATAGGATTGTGAAATTACAACCTTAAAGTAAAATACCAAAATCATGAGTTGGTTGAAAAAGATAAATACAAAGTAGCGATAGTAAGTAGGTACTCAGGTGCAGCATTGCGATGAGTCGCCAGGCGCGTCACTCTCTAGGGATAAGCCCGACTTCACCATACAGTTCTATTTTCTTCCTGACACTTTTCGATTCAGGCATGCATTTTTTATATTGACAATAATGTACCAAAATTTGTTTCATTTACGATGTTATAAAATCTGATGCTATAATATATTATTCGTTTTTATATAAATAAATATTTACGCCTATAGTCTAAAATATAAATAAGTAAGTGCTTTACATTTTTTTGTCTTTATTAACAAATGGAATTACAAAATATTAAACCTGATTGTAGTACTTACGAAAGACAAAATACTTCAATTTATTAAAGCGAGTTTTTTTATAGCTATAACTGGCCTCGACTATTTTGACCATCTTTTACTGACTTATTTTTTTTTTTTTTTTAATGGAAAATATTACACATATTTTATTTAATTACGTTTATAGTTGATATTCTATTACAAGTTGAGGTTAAATTATGAAAATAGGAGAAGCGTTGACAAGTCACGTGTTCGCATTAGATCGATGGTGTAGGAATTGTTACCAAGGGAAATCTACAGACGGACAGCGTGAGGCGTGTAATTGATATAGTTAGCGTTAGAGGGTCCTACACATTCCCACAGATCAGATCGATTGTAGCTAGGGTAATGGGGGCTGATTAACAAAATTAACATTTTATTTGTTTATATTAGAAATCTTTAAATATACAAGTATAACATGTGTGCTATGTGTATATATATGCAGGTTTGTTGCCTATGGAGTATGGACTCCAAAATGGTTGAAACGATTGTTAAGAAAATTTTAAGCAATCTTCCGGTTTAGCCTAGCATGTGATTCTATTAAGTTAAGTAGCGATCATATCAACATATTCTAGCGGTTTGACAGGCAAGTTGCTAGTATATTCTCAAATTGAAAAAAAAAGTAGCATTTGAAAAAATAAAATGCAAAATAATATATAATCTTATGTTTAAATAAAAATAGTTTTTAGACAACTTTTTACTATTCCTTTTAACCCTTATTCCTTTTTAAGCTGGGAATGCATTTGCACACGCTTCTCTGGTGCTGCATATGCCTATGAGCGGCGGCTGCCCGTTTACTAGCTATCTTGGGCAGGGTGAGTGGGGGGAAGATAAAAACGGGGTAAGACAAAAAGTTGTCCAAAACGACTGATTTAGACTATTACTTCCAAAGTTAGCTACATTGTCATGACCGCAATTTTTTGCGTCCAATACCTCAGCCACCACTAGCCGCTTCGAGTACGTAGTTGTAAAGAATATGCAAATGTTTGCTGGTGTGACGTTTCCGCAAGTTACTCATGTCCTTTTATCTTACCCTTTTGATTAAATAGTAGATACAATAACGCCTTTTGAATACTTTATCATTTCTTTTAATTCTTAACTCTGTTAATACATCCAAATATATACTTTTTGCGTATTTAAAGTTTTATTGGAACTTTGCATCGTCGCCCAAATATGATGGGGTAAAATAAACATATGAAAGTTTCGGTCGTAATCCCTTTTTAAAATTCGTACTAAAATTCAGATGATCACAAACCTTTAAGACTTAGACCCTTTTGATCTTTCCTTATGACTAAGTTTTATTGTTTGTTGTTGTTTGAAGAAACTCTCCTTTCCATCTTTCTACCGATGGGGGGAAATAGAAATACTAAAAATAAATAATTTGTAATATCTTTATTTTCTGGATGTATTTAGACACTAAGTTACACGGGTAGTATAAGCTATAGCTTGACCTTAACTACCTACTTAAAATTACTAATTTCAAATTATTGTTTCTTATAACGTTGTCTTAGATTTTCGCGATTATTACTCATTGAAATAAAACCATTTAAAACGGATTTAAATCGCGTATATTAACTATTTTTATCATCCCGACGTAGTCTACCCGTGACCACGAACTATTATATTATATTGTTTCTTGTCTGTCCCTTCCAATTTTTCTTATTTTTTTTAACCAGAATTTAATAAAAAATACAAATAGAAAGTCTGTAGTCCTTACCGCATGAAGACGATCACAAATCTTATAAAACATTTAGTACAGTAGCGACATCTGTTTTGTTGTAATAACCCCACAACGTAATGTACATTTTACACGCCATCTATGTCAATTGATCGAAAACACAATGAGGTAACTTTTATTTCTTTAAACGTCAAGGTAATTGTTTTGCTATTCGTCGATAGGTGGCACTTGTAGTTATAGATTAAATAAATAGACTGCTTTATTCATGAAAGAAGGAATCATTTTATGTATAAATATGTAACCATATAAAATGTACACTCTGATGGAAAACTCCTTAGATAGAATTACTTAGCATCAATAAATATCCCAAATCGCGATAAAACAATATAATACTGTTATTAAACAATCTTAACATTATACTAAATAAATAAATATGACTGTGAACTCTTCGACACGAATTCACGGCCAAGAATCGGGATAAACAAAATTAGTGCCAAGTGCCAAGTTTCACGTTCGCAATTACCGCACACGCTAACGTCACAAGTTATAATATTAGTTTCCCCTCCATTGATAGATTTGAAAAATTGTTAAACATAAATGTAAAATAAGGGCTAAACCCTAGTCTAAACTAGATCTTGTTAAATTTAATTTTAAAGTTAAGCTTGAATTCCTTAGTGGAAGTAGTAGAAAGGCGTTGTACGAATGCGTTAACCAAATCTGTCTGTTCACATACTACATCTGCTCTGGACTATAACAAACCGCCACAAATAGCTATAAATAATAATAAACATGTAATCATATTTTCTTATTTTGTTTCTATAAATAGATGTGGAGTATTAACATGTCTATTAGATTATAATGCCTTTCCTGCTAAGAATTAATATGTTATTTATAAATCCACCTTTAGTAATACACGACAACAACTAACTTACACTTTTGATAGAGCCAATGAAAAAGTTAATACAAGCCATTTTTGGGATTTATTATAAATAGCCGGATAACATCCAAATGACTGAATATACTATGCATCTTCATTATAATAATTTGCTCTTCGTATTACCCAATGATTAAATTCATGTGTCGTTTTTATCAATTTTCAATTGACTTTAAAAAGGAGGAGGCTCTCAACTGATAGTCTTGTTTGTATTGTTTTGTCTTTGTTATTTCAGAATTCAGTCATTTCTTAATCGATTTTGAAAGTTAATTTTTTTGCACTCCTGCTCTACCATATCTGTCATGAATGAACTATATTAAAATATATTAATCACTTCATATTAGGTAAGATATTTATTCATCAGTTTTCCTAACATTAATAAAGTTTAAAACGTATATATTTTTATACATAGAGTCGCAAATAATATGTATTTAATTGAGCTACTGCTATTGCAACTTGGTACATTTTGAATGTTGATTTCGGATTCCCATTGTACCAAAAGGAAAGAATCAATTGTCAAAATGTATCGCGATGCGATAGCGATAGCTCCAGATTATAGCCCGTGGAGGGATGGAGTGGACTGGGTTGAGGATTTTACGTTATTTTATTTATAACATTTAAAACTTACTATTCAATGTTTAGTCCGCAATTATGTTAAATAGTTTTGTGTGACGTGGACGTTAGGAAGAAGACCGCAAAGCTATTTTAAACCAGCGACGTCAGTGACGTACGCTGTCAACATTCTTCGCTTCCAAATTCCAAACAAAGCAATTTCTAAAATTGATTCATTCAGTCAGCAGTTTTCAAAGATATAAATGGCTTTACATTTGAATGTGACTCGATAACTCCATTATTAAATCTTGTGCATAAGAGACACTTCTGAAGATCTTTTTAAGATAATATGAAATCACTTGTAGTACGTTTTATTTCGTGCATGATTAAAATATATTTTTAAGAAAAGGTTTAGCAAGTACATCAAAAATAAAATAATAATAATAACTATGCAAGAGACTTCTTTTTATTTATTGAACAAAAATTCATTTAGTAACTACATAATCCATTTTTTTATTATTTTTCTATTAAATAAAATAATATGATTTTATACAATTACACAATTTACGTTAAAAATAAATAAAATTAGTATAATTTATTGCTCAAATAAAACAAAGGTTTCTTTAAAGGTCTACTATTTTTTTGTGGGAAATACTTATTTATCAACATAGCCAACTCCATCAGGAGTAAATGTTTCGTTAACGGTGACGAATCTATATTAAAATCATATAGGTAAGGTTTTTTTCCTACTAACAAAGTTCGATATAACTTATTTTGATGAACTATTATGGATTAGTAGTAGACACGTCATATATCGCAGAATAAAACAATTTTAGCCAACACTGAAATGCTCACGTAGTATATTATAGGAAAAAACCCACCGCTAGATATTCAATAAGGCATTTCCTAACCGATCTCGAACGCCATATACGTAAGATACTTAAAGAAAAATTTCTATTTGTTTTTCTTTAATATAATAATCATCCTGAAAAATGTGATGTACTTTTTATTTGAATACTTTGTTTTATTAAATTTTTCCTGTGGTAATAAAAATGAACAATAAAGATAGATTTATAAAGACAAAATGTTTGTATACTCGTTTGATAACATTGATTATTCCTTTGAATATTTGCCAAAGCCATACGTGAGCCACATGACCATTATTACTTTAAGAATAAGATTTAAATTGTAAAAAATGTACATTTTGAATTTCGTATAAGAAATTGGTCTCATCTTCGTTTTATTGAAGAATTCATGTCACTTCGAGTTAATTGTTCCGAATTGAACGAGATAGCCAGTTCAAACGAATCGCAGCCGTAACTTCTGGAAATTTCTAAAAATAAATATCAATAAGGTTTGAATAAAACTTAAAGATAATTACTTGTTACAACATTATAAATTAACCGAAATCAATAATATCGAAATTATATAAAACACTATTGCAAAGATTATTCAGAGTTCGTTCTCTTTAAAGATAAGACGACATTAAAATCTGCTACGTACTTCAAGAATTACTTCTCTGTGCCTCCTCATAGCAAAATTATTACAACTTATATGAAAAAATACCAAAAAAAAAACGCATAAATCGCACATGGCCAACATGTGCCCATTGTTTATTTATATTCAATGTTATCTCTTTTATCAGTCGTTAACCTTTAAAGCACGTGGTCGTAGTATCGTATTTAGTTGGATTTGAAGCTGTAGCTCTGCACAAGAACAGAAATTTTGCCCCATTCAAGCTCTAGAGAAAGACAGCTAACAAAAATCATTTGGCCGACGACCGAGAAGTATACATAGCACAAAGCTATTCGTAAAATAGAACGTTTAGCGACAAAGACAGATATATATCGGAGCGCATAAGTGTGAACGATACGAACCGGTTAGGTCAGAGCGTCTGCGTTAATTCCAAAGAAAAGAGATAGAACTATACACTGGAATATTAGCGAGAAGGGTATAGACGATGGTTACATACTTGTGCGTGGAAATTTCCACTGTCGACAATGAAACATGAACGAAAGGTACGTGCAAGTTACCAGGTACTCGATGCTATCGATAAACTAAGTGTCAGTTTGAAACTTAAAAGGAAATAACAATTGATATTACATTACGAAAAAATTAATTTTAAAAATATTTGTTTCTGTATATTTTTCAAGTAATTTTTGATATAATTCGATGAATAAAATAATATTATATGATTATAGATATGTTATACGCTGAACCAAAACCGTTTAAGTATCTGCGTGTCTGTTTGTGGCATCGACTCTCTAACAAATAGACCAATTTTGATGGTTCTTTATTATATTATTTCACAATTTATGAAGATCTATTTAGACGTTTGAAGGTCATCAGCTCTTTACTAGTTGTTAAAAGAATCTGAGAAAATTCCTCTTGTCTGCGATTTGAAATTTACTATAATGTTACTTTGTGACTAGAGTAAAATAGTTACGTACTAAACCTATTTTTTCAGACATTAGTACTAACAACATAAATGAATTGCCTAAAGATCCCAATTAATGTGAAAATTTTTCCAGATATAAATAATTTTAACAGGGTAATTCTGATAAATGCCAGTCCTTACATCGGAACCTAAACAAACTCAAATAATTTGTGATATGTCTTCTAAATTATGATTAGACCTTGTCATGTTGAATGCAAACATCTATTTATTCTTGTTATATGAGTGATGGGTGACAATTACGCTACTTAAAGATATAAACAATATTGATCTTTTAACCTTGAGAAAAAAATACGTCTTGGTAATTTTTTCTCAAGGTTGTATTGTAGAGATATTCTAAAGAGCGCTGTAAAATTTTATAACTGAAATCCGTTTTAGTATTTATTTATAAATTGAAATTTTAAATTTTTTATTATTGGTAATCGCACAATTATTTGCTTGCTTTAACAAAAATCAAGCTTAGCAAAAATTGGTCAGAAGTAAGAAAAGGTTTCTATTAATTTAAAAATGGCATAGTATTTTTAATTAATCTTAAGGTAAAAATGCAATATTATGCATAGACGTAGTTGAAATAACAAGTTTTCGTTACATTATATCGGTAAATAAAAGTAAAATATTCTTTTTGCTCTGTTGCCTAAAATTAGAATTACTTAAAAATTAAAAATTTAGTAAAAAAATCGATATCGACATACCAATGACCTCGACGAAACATCACTAAGGACGGAGCCCCTGATAGTCGCGGTCTGGTCGTCGTCGGCTCGCAACCGTGAGGCTTGCATAATTACTCTTAACGGTCACAGCTCACAGGGGCTTATGTCGATTCACCGATATTTATAAATAGAGAAAGGAAAACATCGATTCATACAATTCCTGTTCCATGTTTAAAAATAGAATGCTTTTTAAATAATAGGATTTAGATTTTCTGCCTCGCTATTTATAGACGTTTTAAAATTTAAAAAATTGATATATTTCGCAATAAATATTTATTACATTTTTAAGATGTTTTAATGTTAATAATATTGAACATTTTAAAATATTTTTTAATAAGTACTTCTAAAAATATATTGCATTAAGTAATAATTAAGTAAGTCTTTAATAACAATCTGACATATTTAACTCTTAGCTCTTGGCTCTACTTATTGTTTGTATGATGTAGTACTAAATTAAAAATCAAGTAGAATAAATTTAACGCGTGGAACAATATAAATATGCAATAAATATATAAATTATATTATTTTATCATACAATTTTTACAATCTAATTTTAATGTTTGTTTACATTATTTGTTAAGGATATTACACACAATTGAAAATTTAAAAAAGTGAGTTATTGCTCGAAACATGATAACACTTTCATTGCACCTTTTACTTTACGCACACACGAGCGTATCTACATACATACATACATACATACATGATATAAATATAATTTGTGAATTTATACTTTTAAAACGAAATAACAATGTTTACTGATTGTCTTGTGTAAAACAATTATGACATAGCAAAAAAGGTTACCACATGTATGTACCTTGTGTGTATGTTATTACTAGAGTATAAATACATTTCGTCTATTTCGATTTATACGTGTCGATAGGCTTTCATAAATATGTACATAAGTCGTTTATCATTGAAACTATTTACTGTCAGTACTTTCATCTTTGACGCAGCTTTCGTAAGGGTACATAGGTAACTGTAGCTAGGTTACAGAGTTGTTGTCAATTACGATAGTAAAACTTACAAATGTAATTCTCGCCTTAGAATCATTGAAATGTACGTAATAAATGTAATAATAAAACTCTATAAAAAATTACTTCTAACTTATACATACATAGCATAAACTGGTGGTCTAGCTTTTATTCAAGTAGATAAGTTACTTAGGAAAGATTTTCGAAAATTCGTACTTAAAGGTATACCTTTGAAGGAATTAAAATAATGTTGACTTGTTATGTCTGTCTCTACCGGTCCAATATATGTTATGACGTCATAAAAATAGTAATATAACCAAAAGAAAA
Source organism: Hypolimnas misippus (assembly GCA_037950945.1). NCBI lineage: Eukaryota > Metazoa > Arthropoda > Insecta > Lepidoptera > Nymphalidae > Hypolimnas > Hypolimnas misippus. The sequence goes on from JBBEEQ010000019.1 coordinate 5,945,518, forward strand.
TATTAAGATAGACATGTTGCTGTGAAACCATCTTACGTATTTAAACGATTGTCATTATCATTAATGCGCATAAAAATTATCCTGTAGTAGATAATTTTAATTTAAAATTTAAATGAAAAACAGACTCTAATCAATAAATAGTTGTTTTGTAAGGATAGGTCAGTTACGCAGCATAGAACAATCCGGTAGCATATTTACATAGAACGTATGTATGTACTACATTACTCTATATTTGTCATATGTGGGCGCTGGTATGCAATACTGTGTCAAGCCACACGGCCTTCATTTTGAGAAAATGGCGTTTAAAATTGTCAAACCTATTCTTAACGAATGTGTTTGACGAAGTATATATCCACCTTTTTTTATTTTTCGATAAAATGTATAATGAATTAAAAGCAAATTGATATATTTAATATATTATCTAATAAAAAGTTTTTCAAATATTTGTGATTATTGTATTAATTGCAAAATATGAAACGCACTTGAAATTCGAAACAATTAGGAAATTTTTTTCCATACTTTTTTAGTTTACAAGACCTTAAATTTTTTTGAATAAGTTTAAATAGGTGATGCAGTATCAAAATACATCAATATCTCTATATATATATATAATTTGACTTTTTGTGGATTGGCACATTATTGCTTATCAGCATCCATATACATATATGAATTGCATTGTGACGAGATATAACGTGGCGCTGTCGTCACACGAGTTAACTCACAACCATACTTAACAAGCTTTGTAAGTGAGAACAAAACAATACACGTCACTCACAATTATTAATCGATTTTGAAAATTCATTTTTTTAATGTACATGCTTTCTGATTATAGTTTTATCAAAATCAGTTCAGTAATTTGCCTTTTTTTAATCCTAACTATTTTGAGAGAATAGTTCCTATCGCACGCTCTATGTATGTAGTTATACATAGAGCGAGTTTTTAATTGCTTGTTATGAGAAATTTTATAGGAAAAATATTCAATTTACGTCATTTTTGTGTGATGAATGAATTGTTATTACATTATGTTATTACAATTTTACAGAAAGGTGAATAACTTCATAATACCGACGGAATCAACAGGTTTTTCTGTCATTCATCAAAATCGCCTGTCATTTTTATATGGAAATCTGTCATAAGTAATTATATTTATGTATGTATAGTTTAATGTAATATATGTATTATATCTTTTTATTTATTTTAAAACAATTTACGTATCTGTTGTTATTTATTTATAATATATTTTACATATATCACTAAATGTGCACGCCTACTAAAAATTTCTCTTGTACATTTCTGGGTTGGCTGGCAGAAAATGCTGTAGAAGCGTTAAGTCCGCCCTTTGTACACTGTTATCTTTGTGCAATAAAGAATAATAATAATAATAATAATAAGTCATATAAAAATTTTGAACTTGCAGAAAATATCTCAACTTGTTACTTGGTTTATAATTCAAAATTAACATAATTTTATATGAATTCAGATTCATAAAATATAAAACTAAATTACGTAAAGTCTGGGCAAAATATCAGTAAAGATTTGTTTAAAGGATTTTCATTTAACAGCTGACTGACAGAGAACACACAGTTCTATGTCGATGGGTCTAGAAACATGAAATTTTGTACGAAAATTCTATATATATAACGTATGAATATTTTAAAAGGGTTTTCGAAAACGAAGCTCTTTATACGAATATAAGGGAAGTGGAAATGTGTAATTAAAATAGAAGCAAAGGTTTTGTTAATTTTTGCCAATAGGAAATCCATTGGTATAAAGCTATTAATTAAAAAATTATAATTAATGTCATTTGTACGTTGGAAGAAAAAGTTATTTGGTAATATTTTTAGCCGCCGCTCCGAGTACTGGGAAACCTTTAGAGATTAAAGGTCAACAGTCAGTCGAAAATGTCAGATAAAATCTCGTTTAACATCCATTTTATTTGAACTTTAGCTGTGATGTTTACTTTTAATAATTGATTGTTTCTCGTGATTATTCTATCCATAACTTGATTAAAGAAACAGTTTTAACCAACTTTCAAAAAAGGAGAAGGTTTTCATTTCGTCTTTTTTTTTATGTATGTTCACTGATTACTCGAAAACCCTTGAACAAATATGGTTAGTCCTTTTTATGTTTGAAAAGGTATACTTTCAGATTGGTCCCATATCATTTTCAAAATCGGTTCAGTAGTTTAGTTTTAAATCAAAATAATCAGAATAAGTTTGTCATTTTTATAAACAAAATTATGTATTTTGTTGCATTTGAAGTCTATTTTCTTTTTTAAAGTCTTGTTATCAAAGATTGACGAGCTAACTCATCTACTACTACAAAAATAAAAAATACAACTCGTTAGCTCGTGACCACGACGAATGCAACTTCGTCGAAACGTCGGGCAATAAAAAGGTATAACTACCATTAGTTATCGCGATAAGACCCGTTATATTAAATATGAATAGTATAAATCGCGAAAGCTTAAAATATATAATGAATGGAAACTGTCAACATATGAGAGGATCCTGAAAATCGATATTTACTTGTGACTCTTTTTCCTTTTGATGACAAACGACGCCATACAGTGGAGGCTCTATTAATCAGAATAAATAATTTTATTGTTATCGTAAGACATTCGGATAATCGAAAATCTGGTTAATTGAAAAACTAGAAAGAAAATCTTTATCAATTATGTTATAGCTACGTTATCATATCAAGATTATCTTTCAAGTATTAATATATAATGGTAAGTGTTTATTATGGTAAGAAATACATTCAGTACATGTATATAAAGATATTTTCTTGCAATTACCAATTCGGATCGGAAATTTGAGGTAACTAGATTCAGATAATCGAGTCTTGACTTTCAATTAGATTATGTGAAATTAGTATAAGTATTAGTTCTTTTTATTACTCTCATAGTCACAAGTTCGATCTTCACCTGTGACAAATATTTATAAAAACCTTACGAATGTGTATCTTGAATGTTTATGTTGTTACGGAACCCTTTGTACGTGCTAATGAGCCTGAGCTGAGTTGAGGCCATTACAGCTAAAGCGTTTGGAAAGCTTTTATAAACATAAACACCTCCCTTAAATTACGTTAATTAAATGGAATTATTTTAGAAGTCTAAAATTTTCAAATTGTTAGTTTAATGGCCTGTTTTATCTAAAAAGTTCTAAATGTTAAAGTTTAATCATAAATCTAGTTCAGTGCTCGCTCTGAGTCTGTTGAAGAAGTTCTTTCAAGTTCAAATGACACGGCTCGGCCTTGTACTTTCTATTTTCTATGATTACATTTATTTTAGGATTTTAAGAGTTTTTCACATTCATCGTTAATTTAGTAGGTGGTTAACATGAATTGACTTTTAATATTAATGTTATTCAGATAATAATTTAATCGTTTTATCACCCCACACTCTGTGTGATATGTTTGGATGGTTTTTACAAATTACTTTGTAAATATGCTTGACTTTCAAGTAATTGAATTTGATAGATCGAATACTTGATAGTAAAGCATACAAACTATGATAAATTTTAGATTCACACCTAGATTTGCCTAATTCTAAGTGAGGTATATGGCTATGCAAGCTTCAGTCATTATTTGCTCTAAAATTCTAGCCTCCTATGTCGAAATCTCGTGAACCTTGGCCTTAATCCGACATTATTGTTATACAGGTAATGATGTAATCTCTATTTTTTATTTCACATCCAAAATATTTTATGCAACTTCATTACACCTACCCACTTGATAATTGTTAGAGCAATTAACGATAATTACAATTAAGACAACAAATGATGTGTTATCAATATTATCAATTATATATAATTATACTAAAGTAATTCACCTAAATTTTAACATAGAGTCGAATTTGAAGGTTTTTTTTTCAGTCAAATATTTTTTTAATAATTAAAGGTAGGATAGGTACATTTTATATCTGAATCAGAGTGAAATCTTATATACAATATGTATAGTAAATCCGTTTGATAATGGATCAACGGTCGGTTGAAAGTTCATTGACCTACTAGACGCTTTCTATTTCGTACCTACGGTGTGCGAGCGCAACAAGTGATCAAGTGTTTGCGAAAAACGAAAATAAAATTTTTAGAGTTCCTTAATGACAAAAATAAACCCACTACTATAAAACAAGTCAATTTGTAAATATTTTAACCCGTATGATTGCTTCGTTTCGTAGTTTTAACTGAGATTTTTTAAAATAGATATCGATATCATGAAAGTAAGTTTTCAATTACAAATACAGTATAACTTTTGTTTTAAAAACCTTTTAATTTTTAGATTTTATTTATTTTATATTTCTTAAATATAAATCTTGTATAGGCTGTCGGTATACATGTTTAAATAATTATTGTTATCATTATTAAATATTGTACGGAACCTTTGGTATCCAAATACAATTAGATATAGAACAAGAATAGGATTTAAATAAAAATATATTTAAGACACAAAAATAGATTTACATTATACAAAAAAAACAAAAATCATCGGAAGAAATATAAATTTAGTTTTACAAGTAGGTTTTAGCCCAGCTGTAGCCCACTGACTAGCCTGCATACGGACCGATTCGGCCGCGGCAGTACTTCAATCTCACGGAAGATCAGTTTGAAGAAACTAATATACCTGCGTTTCGTATGATGCGTACCTACTTGACATTTCCTGTCCCTTATTCTTTTACAAGGTAACATCGGATTTGTGATCCCTCTGTTGCTGCAAACATCCATTGCAGGCAATCAACTTCAGGTAAAAGTAACGTCAGGTGTTCTCCCTACTTGTTTACCAGCTATATTTATATACTATCCCTGCTATATTAATATTCTAAACTATATTTATATATTGCCCCTCCCCGTCTTTGCATGGGTATTTTTTTTTAATAAACGCATCACACTCAAGGGTCCCCATTAAGGTCTTCTGACCTTGTGTCGGGGGTCCGGAAACATGAATAAAACTAACACAAACACCCAGACCACGACAAACATCCGTATGGCCAATACAGACATTTGCCGTGAGCGGGGATTGAACCCGCGACCGTTACAGTCAGTTGCAGTGACCACGGCACCAACTTGTCTGTCAATTAAGACTGACCAACGACCATCTGTCATACTACAAAAGACGCATTAAAACCATGTTGAACGCATATCTAGCTAAACAGTGTTTAAAAATTAAACATTGCTTAAAATATTATATAAATTGCTGAACAGCGAAAAAACTCATAATAAAACTTATTAATAAAATGTTATACGTTACATTTGACAGCTAAAATACACTTACACGTATATTAATCTATATCTAAAGCATGTTTAAATGAAAACTGTGCTTAGACGCGGGTTTGTAGCACGGATTTTTTTAAACACGCGTTTAACGTCTGTTTAAAACTTTTGTAGTAAGGCAGTATATATTTTACTTTTTCATACGATTTTTCAAACATTTGTTTTTCATAGAATAACAACACAAACACAACCAAAAATAAATACTGAAATAGTTGCAACCGTTCTGAATTGATCTTTATTTATATTTACTGTAACAATGAAATACGTAGTGTTCGTGAATTTATATACAAATATTCTAGTTTAACTTAAATTTTCATTGATTATTATTATGTTCTAATTTCAAAATTAGAGCACAATGTTTATATCTCAAAACTAGGTCTGATTAATGTAAATAAACAATCCGGCTAACCTTACCTACAGTTCAATAATCTGAAGATTGCGCTAAACGGTTAACCTTACGTCCGCAATGTAGGACAAGTCAGTGGTAAACGAGAGCACGTGGCGAACAAGGCCGAACGGAGACATCGCGAATGTATAATAGTAGATTATATCTACCAATTAAATTGGACACTAATTTAAACTATATGTTTATGTATGTAAGGCTCTAAATTCCCTGGCATGTAAAAGTTGCACACACCTATGCAGTGATAGTGTTCACGATCGGTTATGTAAATTGTCTGGTTTTTGTCTGACGGTAACATTGCATTTTATGTGGCATTATAGACCTTATACTTTATAAGTAAGAGTGAGTTTTATCTATGTGTGAGATACGTGTAGTGAGTTAACCACATAATACATTGGATGTCTTTTAGAATTCCTTTTCATCTCAAATATTTTTGTTTGTTCATAAATCTTAATTATTGGATATGTTTAAGTTAAAACAGTTATTACATATAATTGATATGGCCTTCGCATTTTTTCCCTGTTGCAATGCTGATGCGTAGTTAAGTTTTAAATCTATAATAATAAATCTATACTTGTATAATAAAATAGAAGTTGTTTGTTTGTTGCACTGATCTTAGGAAGTAAGAGGACGATTTTCAAAATTCGTTCTAATTTTAGTTTAAACGATTTTTTTTATACATAATCGTATGAAACTATTTTGTTTTTTTTATTCGGCTAGGAATGCCAGCATAATGTACATATATAGAGTTTTAGGCATAGGTTTAGGTATCGCAAAATTTTGACATTATTCCAAGTAATTCATTTATTACATTGGCAATACTGAAGGTCATAGAACAGAATCATGGAATCGGCACATGTTATGCTTATCGTTCTTCGATTGTTATTGCCAATGGCGATGCATTACATACTGCGTTGCAAAGAACAATTACTGGTTTAAAAATACCAAACCAATTTATAGAGTTCTATCGTTACCTTAAATATGTATTTAAAAAACGGTTCATATAATGTTAGGTACCATTTTTGATAGATTCTTGTCACCTACTCGTATTAACTTCCACGCCTACCTACTCGTATTCCACCTCTAAACAACAATGCCTTATATTGTTATATTCTGATTTTTAGGTTAAGGTATTGTTGTTACGTATACAAGTAAAATAAAAGCTTACGAGTATGTCCTATGGTTGGCAGCGTTCGGATAATGTAAGGCATACCTTATATTTGACAATACAACCATACTTGAACAGAAGCGAACATTCGCTATTCTCCCATGACCTTGGCATGTTTTTATTTACATAGATTATAATTTGTATAAGTTCCTTTGATGTCATCGTTAACGTTAATCAAGTTAAACAGAAGTTATGAATTTGTGTATTTGGTATCAAGAAGTTCAAGCAGTCCACGATAAAATTATACTACTAAATTTAATAAATTTTAAAAACTTCCTATAATTAGAGAACGGGGCTAAAAATAGAAAAGGTCAATGAAATATCAACTCGATTTTACGCGACCTTTCCAACGATGCTCAACTCGATTGAGCAAATAGAAATATTAGAAAATAGAGACCTTTTAGAGTTCCGACTTCGATTGTTATTCTATATTATTTTAAAAATAACACGTAAAAAATGTACTTCGCGCCGATTTAAAATGTTATAAAAAATAAATATTTATTTGCTTTTTAGTTTACTGGTACCTATTAAATTCGTGTTTGAAATCAGTTCAATTTTATTCAAGTTTATTCTTGGAAATAAAACATTTAATATTAAATTAATTAATTATATTTAATCATAATAATCAAATAGTTCACTTTAAAAAAAACAGTAACTTATCAATATCTGGACTAGGATAATAAACATAGCCTGGTATATTTGTAAGAAATGCTAAGAACAACAAGAGATAAATACTTTAATTTTTTTTCTGAATAATTATCGATATTCGTGTTGGCACTTCTCAAAGAAAGCCCTTTTTTACAAAGATTACATTAATCGCGGCTGTCAAGAGATTTCACTTCAGGTGACTTCCATCAGCTTCGACCAGCATCGACCCATTTTAACAAAAAAATAACCAATAAAACTGATTTTCAATTGCTAGATATACAAAGAATAAATCAGCCAAGTGCGTGTCGGGCCACGCACAATGTAGGGTTCCGTAGTTGTCAGAATTGTCAAGATCGGTCAAGCAATCTTCGAGTACCTATTTTCGTAAAAAAGTTTACGACGACCTGGGAATTTCCTTTTTTAAGTCAGTTTATACAATATACGTACTTACAATTTTAAACCTTTTATTATTATAAAATTATTTTTAATATCTCTTTAAGAAGAGAATAAGAGATAGGTACGTAATCCGTATCTATTAGCGCCTATGAAATCTATGGAGATTTGGTTGAAAACTTCATAAGCGCGATTCAGAATCACTCGCGACATGTTTTATTGAGACATTGTTTTATACCTTATTTATATTTTATTTTAATTTAAACTTATTAAATATTTATTTATTTATTCATTTAAATTCATATATTAATTTAAAATTATTAATATTTACATAATGTGATGCTTTAAAAAGTGAAATATTTATTTTTACTTAGATCATCTATAACTCGATAACCATAAGAACCCACATAGCCGTGATAATTTTCCTTTTAAATTCATTATATGTACCACTATGGTAAATTTTTTCATATTTTTAGACGCAGCAGTTTAGTGGGTAGAGGGGGGGGACACTTGACTCTAAGAAAAATTGACACTTCAAAGCTTAATATTTCGGAAACAGTTCGTCGTTCGGAAAAATGGTTTTCCCACGCCTATAACATTTTTAAAAGACCTATCTAACGATACCCCACAACATGGGATAAATGAGAAAAAAAATTTTTGGTCTCTCTTAACACATAGGGAAGACACCCTGAAAAAAAAATATTTTTAAGATTTTATTGTACGACTTTCTCGGCGTAATTCATATGTATACTCATACCGAATTACAGCTTTCTGGTATTAAGGGTTTCGGAGCAAAGCCGCGGACAGACAGACAGACAGACAGACGGACAGACAGACAGACAGACAGACAGACAGACGGACATGGCGAAACTATAAGGGTTCCGATTTTTACTACGGAACCCTAAAAATTAAGCTGAATTGAGCAGGTAAGTATATCTTTCATCTTTGAAGTCGGCCAATTAAAAATGTTTAACCTTACGTTACGTTATTATGTAGAAGACGAGTTAAGTAGATACCTACACAATAATAAGATAATGATCAACGGATGCTTAATATTTTTTTGTGTCTTAATTTGTATGTTTTATTTCTTTATTATAAATTTAAACATATTCCCACATTTCCATCATGAAGGTATTAAAATAATTTCCTGATATAACGTGAGAAAATAAAATGTGATTCACTTCGGAACCTCGTCAAAGAGCGTGCTTAAATCTAATTTTGAGTAGCGCATAAATTCAAATGTTTATTTTCTGCGGAATCTTTATAGTTTGTACATAAAAATAATAATACGTATATTACGCGTGGGTTTACTTATCCGATGTTTAAAAAACACGAACTATAATTTATTTTGAAAGACAAACACAACCAAATGACATATCGATATAAATTGTATGTGGAAATATGTAGGTCAATGTTCTTTATTGCTTTGCTGAAAATCTGAATTGAATATTCGGTTATCTAAAAATAGAGTAAGATTTTTCATTGAAAATTTGGCAGTAATAAAGTATAAATAAGGCAAAAATTACGTTTGTGACTTTTACACTCGTAATTGACTTAAAACAACTATGTAACCTGATAACAGTTAACTAGGAAACAATATGGAAGCTGTGGCTGGCTAAAATAAGGTAAGTTCTTTTAGGTGTAAAGCAATGACAAACACATTATGTAATTAAGTATAATAAACTTTCGATTAATACTTGTCTAGGTAAGCGAATTAAAAATAACTATTACTTTTTATTTTAATCATTACTTTTGTAAATCAGTCAGTGCAATTTGGCACTCACTATTTTATAAAATATAGTAAAGAATAAACACTACTGTGTTCTAAGTTAAGATATTCATCACCTAGAACATGGATTTCCAGCCAGTAAGTCCCATACGGAAGGCGTTGTTTGATCTAAGGGAGAGCGCGACGTCGAATGTAAAGAAGTATTTTTAAATTTTCGCACGGCGCTGACACGGTTAACGATGTCAATGAAAAAAATTACGTGTCGTAACAGGAATTTACCAACTAGTTAATCAGGTGCAGCCATGCTACTCTCACTAATTATATCTTTACTTTATTTATTTATGTGATTTGATTACCTACTTGTCGTCTAAATAAACATAAACACGTTCATTAATATTTTCATCATTTCTTTCATTTTCTTACTTGGAAGCCGAAATAGAGCGTAAGAGCGTAGTGTTTTAGCTTACAGTCGCGTAAGACGAATGATATAGAGGGATAGAAAAGAAAACCTTGTCTCGTGGTAAAAAAAAAGAATAATTTGTAACTTCTTCGTGGAAATAATCCAATTTTTACATGTATTACAATTGGAATTATTTATTTAAAAAAAACTACGGAAATAAAAAAATATAAAAACATTGCACTCCCACGCGTTTCTTAGTAATATTAGGTTCAACTTAACCTTCATCTTGTCCTCCGACATTGCCTAGAAAGCCGTGATTATATTACCACGCATTTGTTATAAATTGTAAAAAGAAAACTAATGTTTTATTTATTCAAATAAAGAGTTTGTAGAGCAAACTGGGAAGTCATAATATTTACTGTACATTATCTAGCGTTCCGCGTTTACTGTAGGTTTTTATTTATACTAATAAACTAAAGTAAATATTTAATTTACCTTTAGTAAACATCATTAAAATTATAATAATATTATAATACAATAACGGGCTTAAGGCAGTTATGTGAATAGAGCAAATCATATGTACAAGACAAAATGTCAAATCACAATAGTGGGCAAACGTGCTGGCGGTTCACCTGGTGTAAAGTGGTCACCACTGCCCATGAACATTTGCAAAACCAGCGGAGACCCGAATGTTGTTGAAAAAAGATTGTACATACGTTTGTATTTGTCTTATCTGTTACATAGCTTTGAGATATGTGTGATCCGTAAATATATAATATATAAAATTGTCTTTATATCGGAACTGTTTACAGTTTCAGCGGTTGCAAGGCAACCCCAAGTATCTTTTATATACACTTCCTCCTCACTCAACCTACTTTTGATTCTTCTTTGAATATCAGCTCGGCTTTATAGTCTACGTGACCAGGTCATACTTCGAAATCTTATAATTTTTCAACCTTTTTTACGAAAAAGGGGTTAATGAATTGATAGCCTTCATCTACATGTATTTGTAACGAGCAACGGCCACAGTGATTTGAGTGAATTGATCATTTTCAATGAATTTAAGTTTATTTTAAGAGAGATTAATTGGGGCGATTAGTTATGCTTGATAAGTCACTTCAACTATTTATAGGCTATGAGGTATTTTCTTTTCATCACACAATCAGTCAATGTATTCACGTCTACATCTGTTTTTGGGCGTGTGCTACGGGTGTCTATTTGTATTTATCTTTACGAGCGTCATAGTATCTATTACTTTGTCCACAGAAATAAACAAATCAATAAACGTCTAAATTAAAATGAGACTTTGTTGTTCGTACGTTCGTACGTCGCTTATTAATTTGTTAAAGTGGTTCTCATCAGATTCCGCGGGTGTGAGCCAGTGCCGTGTCCTCTACGTAATTGGTATTTCTGGATCACTATTTATGTTTTCTCTCGTACGAAAATGTACGAAATCTGAAAATGTTAAATACCTTTACTTTGATGGTATTATTGTATTCATTTATAATTAATTATAAAAATGAATGTAAATTTTATTACATAGAATAGAAGTACGTTAATAAACATCAAATATTAATAGATAATAAAGCATATGCACAACATCTTATGTCAACATTATAATTATGTGGTTGCTTTAAATTTTTTTCAATTCCTTCAGAGAAATCTACAGTTTGTTACATAGTTACGAAAATACGAATGGATACGTAACAAAATCAACAACATTATATACATTATATAACATGTGGCAAAATATATAATATAATTAGATTGATAATTACGAGAGACATTACTTAGATCGCATGTTGGCAGCGCGTTAGTAATGTTTGAGGAATGGCAAACTATATTGGCAATCTTGTTAGGTTGAGGAGTGATCGCACCATCTGGTGGACTGATGGTCTATTTACAAGTTTGCCTACCCACAATCATTATAAAAGAAACAGCTTATAATATGTTGGTAAAAATTCAACAGTCACATTTGCAAAATACGTTTTGCGTTAAATATTTATTGAGGACTGTTAAAGACTATATGATATCACGCTAAGATCCGTAGTAACCATAAAACTTACGACACGGATGCCAAAACATTTTAGCTGGAAGAAAACGGGAAGCTCAGCTAGTTTAAAAAAATCCAAAGATAAGCGAACAAACTAACAATAACTATCAAGATATTTTTTATTATTTCTTGTGGTTGTCTCGTGTTAGAAACATAATACAATTATTTTTCTAGTGATGATTTCTCTAGAAACGTGGTTTTTTATTGTGTAACAAAATATCTCATTACGCGTTAAGTATCTACATTTATTTTATATGGATTTAGATTTTATGTAAATTTTTATGGCTGCTTTCCGTGTGCTCATTGTCTATGAGACTATGATATCGTAGTAAAAAACATATTTTTATTATTACTATATTGTATTTAACTTTATATTTTTTAGTTTATATAATTTATTTACATCTATTAAATTCTGTACTAATTTAATAAAGAGAGACTGAATTTTGCATGCGTGAAGTAAACTCCAGAACCATTTAACCTATTTTAAATAATGATTATGAATCCATTTAAAAGATACAATTGTTCTAGGCTCTTTTATTAAAACAAAATCCGCATACTCGCGAACGAAGCCGCGAGTAAAAGCTAGTATATAATAAATTAAAATTGTATCTGCATCCAATCTTATTCTGTCTTTTAACATTTCCCTAGACCTTTAGCTATAGTCTGCTTCGTATTCTGGTGAAGTTTTGAATCATTTTAACACAGACCGATTACCATTTGTCCTTTGAGTTTATCGTTTCTATTTTTACCGCAAAATTAGAACGCTTTTTGCATTAAGATTACAGTTATAAGTTTTGCTCTCAAAATTTCATAAAGATTAGATATAAGTTGTTTAGTAACGCTTTACATCTGACCGAATGCACTGTCAGCGCCTTAATTTTGACAGCTACAGTTTTCGTAAGGCTACGTACAAATGTAATTGTTACCGGGTCACAGAGTTGTTTTATATCAATTACCTAAGTGAAACTTACAAATTGACGCTGATAAGCAATACTATGTCAAGCCACACGGAAAATAAAGTTTTGAGAAAATGGCGTCTGAAGATGTCAAACCTAATGTTAAAAAAATTGTTTGAAGATATACATGTTGAAGGTATCCATGTATTTTTTCAATTTTGATAAATGGTATAATTATTTTAAACCAGTTTGGTATGATAAAAAGTTTTATCTAATAAAAAGTGTTTCAAATATATTAGATTAATGCATATTGCAAAATATAGCACTTTATATTAATATATTAAATATATACTTTATTTTGTATGCATTATCAGAATACATCAATATCTCCAAATTTGATTTTTTGTGGGTTGACACAATATTATTTATTAGCATCCAAATGTAATTATTGCCTAATAGACACATACAACATAATAAAATACAGGAAGGATTATTATATAAAAACTTTTATTAATTACAATATTATATTGCAACGCAATTTTTGCTGGTTGGCGTCAGTTGGCGCCAGGTCATATCTTTGGCATCGTGTTAGCTTCAAAATAAGATACAAAGCATATATTGGCATTATTTTTTCTTTGTTTTAGTCTGTTTTGAAATATTAACAACTGCATTAATTCTATTAAAGGTTTTATCATTTCTGGACTCCTATACACAATTTGAAAAGAAAAAAATAGCTTATATAAATTTGTACGTAAATTACTTTCCACACGTATAAAGCTTCCAATTCAACTAAGATTTTCTAATTTACTAATATTGCTGAGAAAAAAACATGAAAATAAAAAATATAATAGAGTAGGTCAGCTTCAAGGATTAGATAGAGACCGCCAATATTAATTTCACATTTCAACTGAACAATTTCAATTTATCAAGAGCTAATTATTTTTATCTTTTTTGTGTAAATGTATTACAACTATTAATACTTGAACGTCAAATAATAGGCATCAACTTTTTTTCTCTCACGTCGTAATTGAAAAGACAAAATTAGCATTAGCGAATTCTTTGGGCGGCGTTAATATTACTTTCCATGTCAGTGCCAACGCTACGTAGATAAAATGTAAAAATAAAAGAAAACATTCATACCATAACAATTTACACCTTAGAGTATTTAAAATAAAGGACAGAGTTGTTTGCACGTTTCTGTCGGGCTTGCAGAATTACTCCAAACACGGGTTTGGATGAAGTGCTATTTTTCAAACATTTTTGAATTATTTCATCGTTTGAATGTCAACTGCGTGACGCTGAAAGTGTTTTTATTTACTCGTGACAATTCACGTTTACACCCATGTGACTATTCTATTTTTATTGCCAAACACGAAATTCCTATAATGAGGAACCCAGGAAAAGATATACCATGCCAAGAACCTGTCTAGTCGAGCTAGGGTTGCTATACGAAATTATCCATTAAATTAATTTCGTCAGACTTATTATTTAAAAGCATTGCTGTGTTTAAAATAAAATCAGTTTTTCAGTATTTTCATTTTATTAATTACAAGGTATTGAAAAACAAACAAACCCGAGTTAACAGGTAAAATATGTGAAGGTATGTATATTCTCACACCGAATTGTTTATTTACATACATTAACGTAAACGAACAATAACCCTTTTCTGGTGTGTTTTAAACTAAAAATGCTTGTGTAAAGATTTTTAGGTACCGATCTTTTGTGTGGCACTGTCGTGGTCCAATCAGCTTGTATACTAAACTGTTGTCAGTGTGCTACAGCTTGGCTCTACCTCAGTGCGTAAGTATTATAATTATAATCATTAAAGTTTTTGTAATTAAACAACTATGGATATAAAGAAAATATATAAATCAAAGTGATAGCACTAGTAACATTTTCTCTTATGTTGTTGGCAAAATAATATTGTAGATAACAGTGGCAACCCTAAACAATTATTACACACCCACGTGACGTAAATAATCTCTACTCTAGAGCTCATTTAATCAACTACTCTCCTAGATTTATACCAACATAACGTTCTGTTCCGATTTATAGTTATATTTTTAACGAGTAAGATAAATTGCTAAGTAATGTTTACAGAGGAGTATTATCAATTATATCTTGGCAAATCTCCAATGTTTATTTATAGAAAGAACGCAAACAAACTTTATCTTAACCATTAACGAGTTTACGTATATACAAGACGATCACGGAGCATACCTTACTATGACTCAAAGTAATTTTAATATATTGAAATAAATGATAATAATATTTTAATGTATTGTATTAAGTATAAAAATAAATAAGACATTTGTACTGTACAGACGCGTTATTTAAATGGATTCAATAAAAGTATATAACTATCACTGATTTGTGAACAATAGCTAAGATAATTATGTTAATAAATTTAACATAAAAATTTAATAACAACTGCATAATTTTCAGCTTTTGAACTCTTAGGTACACTATTATAATACGATTAAAATAATTACAATTCAATTTCTCCAGTATCGCCTCACATTGAAAGACTTACTGCTAGCAGCAAAACCAACCAACACTTTTGGTCTCTAAACCTGTTTTTTTAATCGTGATACCATTTGAAAGGTAATAATAATATATAATTTATTGTACATTACAAAGACACAATATAAAACAAAAGTGATAATGACATACACAATGTAAAAAAAAATGAAATGTACAATAAGGCGGTCTTGTCGCTTAATTGAAGATACACTTCTAGATAGTCATAGGCGATATTTTATATATTATATATGTAAATATTGTTTTAAAACAAAATTAACATAACACGAGTAATGCCTCAAGTAAAAGCTCGTAATATTTTACATAGGTGGTGCTTGAATATGAAAACACCCTGCTCCCATCGACACATTAGTCGCTAAACAAGCATAAATAAATTAATATTATATGAAGCTTACACCCTCAGTCTGTCTATGCATCTGTTCAATTTCACGTATAAATCGCTGAATCGATTTAAATACACTTTAGTAGGAAAATAGCTTTACTCCTGGAATTTCTTATAAACCAACCACTAATAGAACAAGCTTACTATAATTTCTTTAAAATACAAATCGAATACACAGGTCTGCAAAGACGAGGAAAATGCTACATACCGATTCCAGGTCCTCTTCTCAGGCTTTCTGAAATTGAAACGTTTGTTGTTGAACATCGTATGTACGCGTCCTTGACTGTATGACCCAAATACAGCCTGCCTTGACATTGCAAGGACAATAGTTCAGCCCCAAACTGGCAAACGGCCAGGGAGAGCCACGTTTATTTATCAAATACATACGTATTAGTATAATTTTATTGAAACGTACGTTTGAATTGAATAGTATCATTTGCAGTATTTAGACATTTAAGCAATATTTATGTTTCCTAAAAGTGTTTTAAAGAGGGATATTATTAATTGCTTAATAAATAATATTTTTTTGTCATTAAAAATGATTAATATTTATTTTGAAACGATTTACTTATTTTATTTTCTAAATGATTTGTTAATTAATTATAAAATAAACAATATTCGAGAAACAAGTAAAATAAATAAACAACAATTAATTAATGTAAATACAGAGGTTATACTAAAATTTGCCTATTCATGATAAATTGCAAAATTTTATTCAAGGTCTGAACTCATTGATCCAAAGACGAGCAAATTGCTTGCATGTAGAAAATATTAGTTTAAATATCATTCTTCACTTATCCAAAAATATATAACATAAGGACAAAATTACACAAAAGTTCAATTCAAATCAATTATTTTATTAATGGCCTTTTGTTGTGCCAATTAGATTTCGCCAATATCACGTGGAATAGAGAAACGATAGAGATACAAAAAAAAATTCCTAACATTATCAGTACCGTCATGTAGTTAACGCATTATGAGCGTTGTTATAATTGATTGGCAAAAGAGGCTTTCTAGAAATTCACACCATATTGTTTCCATGTACAAGATTTGATTATACATATATATACAATCAAACTACAGGACGGTTGTTTAACTTGAGACTTAATGATGTTCACCGTTATACTAAAACCAAAACCAAATTTATTAAAATAAATTCGTTCACTTTTAATAATATTTGACTTATTAGCAATCGTAATCGGTCAGTAGGTTAAATTGAAAACTCGGAAAAAAAATGCTTCCTTTATAATAGAAATCATTATAATTAATCACTTTTTAAAAAATCTTTATCAATTTTGTAAAAATGGGGTTAATCATAAATTGTTATTATCTGAAGTGATAACGATAATACTAATAACGATAATTAACTTTGGGACCTTCGAGAAAATTCTAACGTTCGGTAACATCACACACAGGTTATCAAGATAATAATTTTAGGACTTTGATTATAACCTATTATATTATTTATAACCCCTAACTGTACAGCACAAGGAAAGCATAATTTAAAAAAATAGAATAAAAATATAATAGGAATAAAATCTAAAAGCAAGAAAATAAAATTTCTTACTTTTAGTTTGCTAATCCGCACTAATGTAGTAAATAAAAAAGTACTCCTCTGCCTATTTTTAAGTGAACTGATTTTAAGTGTAATCCTCGCCTTTGTTAGATATACCTTAAATAGATTCAAGAAACTGAAAAAAAAAAACTTATTGTTATCTTAACAGAACAATAGCTAATAGCCTTTAATGTTTTTAAAAGCACAGATTATATTACATTTTTTTAAAGAAAATAACATTCTTCAATAAATCTTATCGTTACGAGCATTTGAAAATGGGATACTAGGTAACAGCAACAATGGAATGCGCCGCGACAATCGATTTCAGTGCTTGAGTTTACGTAACGGTATTGAAATTATTGTTTATGCTTCAAAATAGAAGTTTGCTTTATACCAACAGTTAGATCTAGTATAATAATCTGTATCTATATCTGTGTCTATATATCTAACTATCTACATAATATAAATACGTAGATACTGTGAGATAAAAATTTCGTGATTGATTGAAATGCAATCTGCATGCACCTCTGGAACCTGTCGAAATGTACATAATAACTTATTTATTGAGCAAGGTTTTATTACATAACGTTACGGCCTAAAGAACCGGATCATTAGCTATAAACAATACGGCAAGTTCGCAAAAAACAATGACGAAATCGCGACGCGTCACTACTATAAAGCGACTTTTATTTTTAATCTTATATTGCCATAAACGAGAGTTTTGAGTAGGACTCACTCCTTCCTTTCCCTTAGTTCCTATTTCTCTTCTTGCCTAATTCCTTTTTAAGAAACGCACTTGTGTTTCCACTGATACTGCAGATGTTCATAGGCTTGTACAAAAAAAAGTATAAGTCATGAATATCAAAAGGCATAGAATATGAGTGGGATTCGCTTGAAGGTCGGTATTATAAATATCTCGCCATACATACAACACTGATATGGTATCTAATATGTCCAACGGATTTCACTTAATTGCATTCCAATGCAAAGGCCAACAATGAAGGGATTCTTACAAAGATGCGATGAAAGAATTTTGCATTAAAGCAAATCAATTTGGACTTTTCAAACTTGGTGTTAAATTAAACATTCACTGGGATAGTGTTCAAACTACGTGTACTATTCTAACAATTAAAAAAAGGGTTAAAATTGATAACTTTAGACTTTATATTAGTGAGAAAAATTCTGTTTACCTTACATAGCCTGTTTATAAAGAAAAGCTATAAGCTATGCGATGTAACGACCCTTAAGAACGAAGCCGTAACCATATTTTAACTAAGATAATGTATAGTGTAAACACTGTTTTCACTTACAAATGCTCAGCTATAAATAATGCACATTGCATTCAAATCAACTTTAGTACCAACTCGCACACAAACGTGACAAGCGATCATAAAAAATACATGGTAATCTGTCATGAGGCTAAATATAGCCCGCACAAGTAATCACCGTATATTATCTTTGTTCAGCTTCTCATATTTTCCGTACGACCACGTGCGAATATGAAATAGTAGTGATTGCAATTAAATTATCTAGTGGAGTTTTACATTTATTCAAGATTTTTCGAAAGTAATGAAGTTCTTTCAAAAAGTCGTGAAAAAGTTTTTAGTAAAAGCAGGGACGTTGTAAAAAATGCGAATCGAGAAAAGGGACAAAACAATATTTTATCACTTTTTGGATGCTAATTAAATAATAAACTACGTTTGGCGGTCTGTACTTTGACATTTTTTTTGAGTAGAAATAATTAATAATAAAAAGTTTATTTAAAATCGCACATTTTAGTAACATGTAGATCAAAAATACACATAAAATATTATTTTGTGTTTTTTTTTGCCGATTCATATTATTACAAAACTGGTATTTGATTTACAGTAACGATATTTGTTTATATTTCTAACAGCTTATACAAAACATTTCAATAAAACAGAACTAAACTAAATGTAATTAATATTGAACTAAATGAAACCGGCTAGGAAGAGGATACATAATTGCTTTTATTGATAACTTGATAAGCAATTGATTAGCTTATTTTATCATATGTGTTATTGTTTTTATATAATAAATGATAAATGCCTAAGAAATTATTATTAATAACAATTAGATTGTGTGTATGTGTTTATTAAGGCTAACGCTTTCGTAGAAAAACTTTATCGGAATTGATACTCATATACGTAACTATCGCTGTAAATGTCGAACACTACCGCTGTTACTTGTGACTTGTGAACCAAAATGGCCTAGTGGTTAGAACACGTCGATCTCAACCGATTTTCACGGGTTTAAACCCCAGCTAGCACCACTGATTTTTCAAGTACTAAATTAATGTTTAAATTCATCTCGAGCTCGGCGGAGAAGGAAAACATCGTGAGGAAACGTGCATGTGCCAGGAGAAATTCTGACACATGTAAATTCGCCAACCCGCATTGGAGCAGCGTGATGGATTAAGCTCTAA
Organism: Hypolimnas misippus; assembly: GCA_037950945.1. Classification (NCBI taxonomy): domain Eukaryota; kingdom Metazoa; phylum Arthropoda; class Insecta; order Lepidoptera; family Nymphalidae; genus Hypolimnas; species Hypolimnas misippus. Next base: position 5,965,402 of record JBBEEQ010000019.1, read on the forward strand.
ACCTTCTCCTTTATAGGAGAGGAGGCCTTTGCGCAGCTGTGGGATATTAACACGCTGTTACTTTACTTTACTTTTACCGCTGTTAAAGTATAAGACACTAGCGACCCGCTCTTGCCACAAACCTCAATAAAATATCTTGATCCGATCGCTACCAAACTTCACACGATCCCGCTGGTCTTTGAAAATTACCTAAAAATTCCATTTAAATTACTCTAGCTGTGTTGGAGGCCACAGCGAACATACATAGTTATAATTTTTATTAATTAATGAAAAAAATAAAACAGTAAAAATGGTATTCAAATATTAAAATTAAAATACGTTAAAGTAAATTTTACAGTAATAATTTCGTTTAACGTGAGTTTTCGTAAGGATTTACGCAAAAACTTTTGATCCGATTAATACGAAACTCTCGTAATAGCTTATAGTTTCCAAATGGATTAGATATTAATAGTGTTCTTTCAGATTCAAATCGATTGGTTGCATTAAATTTTTGCATCAATCCGAAATGAAATGAAACGAAATAAAATTCCTCTTTTTATAAGCGTTGTGGTGACATTCGTTTCGCGCTCAACTTCGTTATGATATCTCTATTACTTATAGACTTATTTCAAAAATCATTTTGCTGATACATTATATTTAACACTGTTTAATACAATATTATTTAACTAATATTTTAGCTAAATATTATAATACTGTAGTATAATATTGTATTCTTAAAATAGCGAGCAAACTATCGGGTACGTGTTTCGGCACTGCTATCAGCTGCTTTAATAAACATGATGAGCAAGATTTAAGGCATTTTGAAACGACACGTTGGACTTTGTAGAAAATCGTGGCTACGCAACATTCGAGATTGGAACGGAGTCAAAGAGCAGGGGAACTCTTCTTTTTGACTCAAAATAGAACCAGACTCACAGGCCTGACGGCTAATCTCTAGCAATAAAGAGGCACCCATAATACCCTAAGAAGAAGAAACAATATGAAACTTCTTCATTAACCTTTACGTAAAATATGTAAATAAATCATTATCTAGTGTAATAAATTTTATTGTAGGAAGTAAATTCCAGAACCACTAAACCTATTTTAAAATTATGGTACCAATTAAAATGTACATTATTCTGGTTGGTCCTAGGCTATATTTTTTATGTATATACATACATATATGTAATATTTGAAAACAAAATATACAACAACGCTAGCGACACCGCGAACAAAACTAATTAAAGATAAAAAGAAGGTATATTTAATAATTATTGTAATAGAATTTTGTAGAAATATTAAGAATACTCCATTTTGATACAAACAAATAGATATGCATACGGGATTGAGAGTTTGACGAGTAAATTGAACACAAAATCCTGCTGAGCCCATAGATTTAAATTCTAAACGAAACAATCTCGCTCGTACTAATGTACTCATTCGCTGATATTATAAAGAAGAAATTATTTTTTGTTTTTAAATATGTATGTAGGGTTATCTCTAAAAATTCTAAACCGATTTGTCAAAATCTTTTTGCGTTAGACGGCGTTATTTTACAGTTTATTGATTAAGGCTCTTTTACATCATAATAGGAGCGAAGCAGTAACTATAAACGCGAGTGAAAGAGAAAGGCGCAGCTAGTACAATATATGACTTTGATTAATTTTTGATCCATATAAAACAAATATAACTAAAGACCTACAAAAACAATGTTCTGGATACTTTTTGTTCGTCATAATAGAACGTTTATAACTGTACCGCGTGACTCACAGGAGGGATTAAATGTACCTCGTAAAATCATCCCAAACATTTTTAATTCTGAGACGGACAAAAGTCTCATAGACTAAATAAATCGTCATTGCAGACCATAATAGGTAAATATATTTCCTTAAAAACAAGCGAAGATTATAATCGACACATATCTATTCTAACGCTAACGTAATAATGCTAAACAATTTGTCCTAATATCTCATCGGTGTTTTTCCGCGAGAGAAAGGTTGCGTAAGGTTATTGAACTTTATCGATCCGAAGTTGGTGCTCCTTTGACTTATTGTCAAACAAAAAGACAGACAAATTCAATTAAATTATTTATAAATAGGTACGCTATTAGCGCATGAATTTTGGCACCAAAATTAATAATAGTTGGTCTTTTAAACACGTTTATTAATTTATTTCCTTAAATACTCTGTAATAAATTGTTACAGAAAAGTAGTAGTACACTATAGTATTTTTTTAGCAATAAGTAAGTTTTAACTCTTTATACATTAAATAAATTATCCACATTTTTTTTCGTAATTAGTACAAACATAAGTCATTTTTAACCACATCTATCAATTGATTTTTTTTTGGCTTTGTATCTGAAAAGTATTATTGAACATAATATAAACAAAATCAAATTCCACCCTTTGTCTAGATAATGCATTTAATTTTAAAAAAGATAAAAAATAAACATTTCAATCTAACATTTAATTCAGTACATACATTACAGACGCAGTACGTGTATATTATTGAAACCAATTTCGATCGTAAAAGCAACATTAAACTGGCGTACAGTCTTCGGTATGAATCAAATTTTAAAATATTTTACGCTAATATAGACTTTAAGACAAAGTGATTATAACTTGAAATATCATACATATTATAGAATTTTAATGGATTGGATATTCGGTACAATTGCTATACGTCATTGGATGTGCGTCTGCGCAATAAACTTTAGCTATTATTTTTGGTTTCAGCAATAATGCACGTAATACATACATACCCAACATATTGCAGTGTTTTAAAACAATAGCTGGCAAACGAGAAGGTTATTACCGCCGCCCATGGACATTTGCAGAACCAGAGGAGTCACAAACGAATTGCCAGCTAAAAACGCATACGGGATGAAAAGGAAATAAAGATAGGAATTTGGAAGGAGGTTAGATTTCCAGTTCTCTCACTCACGGTACAAAGCACAGCTCTATTAGCTGCTTCAGTCTGCCCCGGTCGAGACAGCCCTTATGTAGTAGACAGAACGGCATGTAAACAGAGCTACTTGCTAGGCTCTACTTTACTAATTGCATGTTTTGATTTTTATCTTTTAATATATATATATCTACATGTGTATAGAAATCTTATTTAGTTGATTTTAATAATGTAATTTCAACCCTTATGATTATTTTCTATTTATTATTAAAAGAAAAATTATGAAATTAATCTTAATTTATGAACATACTTTTTGTAAAATGTGATCACTTGTGCACATTATTATGTGTATAATTAATGATAACATCTTTTCTAATATTTTTCTTACGTAAAAATATTTAAATAAAATTAAATTATCTTTAAGATTTCATAATTTTAAGCGTTAGGTATATTTATTTACATATATGAAATATTGTTGAAACATTTTTGCTCTGTCATTAATGATGTCACTTAAATTATCATTAAAGTACATATAATGAATAATCAACGTGATGAAGGTTAATCCCTAAAGAACACAGAGTGACTAAATTTGTCAATATTGTTACTCCCTACGTAGAATCTAATACTTAAATGACATTGTTATGGAAAAAATCAGTATCTTCTTCAACATTATTCCACGTGTATAAAAATTTTAAGGATTTATCCAGACTGTTTGAATCCCCGCAGAGTACTAGGTTTCTATCTTATTGCTTAGTAGCCTATCCGCTGAGTCGGCCAACTAAGTAATTGATAGTGTGTGCAAGGCAGTATTGTGGCCCACCAAACGTATTTATCAGCTGCTATACCTCGATACACGTGTATTGGTCTGAACTATGCGTATTACGCTGCGCAGAACACAAAATAAAGCACCAGGACAGTCGTTTCAACATTTCTTTCATTTTAATCATTAAATACTTCCTATATAAGTATATATGTTAATGTAATATGATTAAATCATTATTTAATTGTTTTTAGTAGGTTTTAGTTCAATTAATACCAAATTTTTTTCAAACAGTTAATTCGGTATGTGTTTATCTACCAAATAAGTCAATTAAAGAAAAATAGAAAATAAATCCCATATAATGGCTAAAAATATTCAATAAGATTATAACAATATGCATTCAATGTTTTAAGTCTTGTTTTATTGACTGTATCATGCTCAAGTTTGGACTCGCCTCGTGTTCAGGCCAACACGCTTACGTGAAACGAGGTATAGTTGCACAACGCCAAAGAGGAATAATTTACATACATCCGTACATTATCAAGCTAATTAAAAACTAGACCAAACTTAGACGAATCCGATAGATTAGATTATCTAAGTCTGCAAAATTGTTATTATAAGAAATGCGAATAAATATCAACATATATCTATAATTCAATCAATAATAATAATCTTCTTTCTTATATCGAAATTATATCGCAATATAATTTATCAATAACAAAAAAAAACCATACACGTAGATAATATGTAGATTTTAATCTTTTCATATCTGTATTATCTTTATTAAAGCTTATAAAACCTTTACTAAGCCGTTTATAGCTGTATACTACTACTTTTTACTACTAGAATATGTTTATTCTGATGTCATAAATTTTGCTCTAACTATATGAATAAGACACTAGAATGACTAGCCTTTTATTATATGAGTAAAATATTTCATAAATATTTAAATATAATGAACTCAATAAACATCCATATTATATCATCTCTCGCAAAAAGTCCTAAATGAAAAGTACTAAATTTTTGATTACAGGAAAAATTAGGTAATTTATACGTTTTAAAGTAACAATTTAATCAACCATTTAATTTTACCAGTCGGCATAGAATTACTATAGATAAACTCTATTATAGTCGTTACTCATTTCCTTTTATTAACGAGATCGCACGTTATCACATAATTCTTATGGCAATACATTAAACTTTATCTTTTTAAAACATAAAACATATTACCTGTTTTTTTTTCAAGCACTAAATCAATCTTATCGTTTTCACTTGATTGACGTAATAATAAAAAAAACATAATATTTACATCTACGTCGTATTAATTAAAAAATAATCTTTTATACATCAGCTGTTTTTTTTTTTAATCAAGTAAAAACAACTTTGCTTTGCTATTTTAAATTCGAAATTTTATGTAAAATCTATAAATACCTACATCATAATTTAGGTATTCGTCTAAATTTTACTAGCTAAAGTTTCCGTCTTTCAAATAAGGCTCATGTAAACACACCTCCACAATTTTTCCACCATAAACATGACAAGAATAATGATATATCGTCGTAGGACGTACAAAAATTTTGATGGGTTTCTTCTGATAAAGTTTCCATGGTTCACAATGCTGTAAATGTACACAATGGTGTAAATTGAGACATATTTTATAACATATTTGCTTTTGCTCTCGGCTTTGCGCGCGTTAATAAATTACAACTACTCAATTAATTTAACAAATTTATAATTTGGTTTTTAAAAATATGCATATCTGTAAAGGTACAAAAAATGTTTCTAAAATAGGTTTAGTGGTACTGGAGTTTTGTTTAAACATACAAAGTTTAATTTAATAATAAATAACAAAACGTAATGAAATACAAAACTCTCTCTTTATGATATTAGTATAGATACGATTAAATAACTAATTTAAAAATTTTGCACGAGATCATTACAAAACTAAGAGTAAAATCTTAGAATAGAACTCCGAGTATCAGATAAGACGAGATAAGAGTTTTAGATTTCTTCTAATTTTGTTACCCAGTTACAAATTAAAAAAGGTTTACTAATTGCAAATAAATATTTAAATTGTATTTAGATTTTCACATATGTACTTCTTAGCTGTTAAAAGTATACTAATTTAATTCACGTAGACCATCGTCATACTTTCGTGACGTGACGTGAAAAATTAACAAAGCGATAACAGATGCTAAATTACGAATTAAATTTGCAATATAATAATACATTAAGCTGACTTTATTTAAGATGTTAAACTAACTGTAAACCTAAGGAAATAAGTGGATGTGAAAGAACGCGTGATGTGATAACACAATAGCGAAGTCTATGTTTGTAACAATTACCATGCAAAACTGGTAGACATTCAATAGATGTGAGTTTTTTTTACTATTTTGTAGGAGTCTAATGATCATTTTATCTAATATATGAAAATTATTATAATCTTTGATTTTTCATCTTATGCACTGATACCGTTTATCAAGTACGCACTTTTTTTACAAAAACAGCTACCAAATGAGCAAGCGGGACAGCTAATATTAAGTGATCACCTCCGCCCATGGACATTTGCAGCTCTATAAGAGACAGAAATGCGTTGCGAACGTAAAATTAAATAAAGAATGAAGGTGACTAGGAATCGAAAAAAGGAATTATGGAGGGGTATAGACTTCTGGCTCTCTCACTCACCGTACCAAATGCAGCTATATCAGCTTCGATCGCGCCGATCTTCCGCACGCCCATGTATGGTGCTACCCCGAGCCGGTCTGTGCACGAGCTGTGGGCTAGGCTCTACTTCAATATTAATAATAATAATAGTTTTATTTCAGATCATCATTTCATACAAAATATATCGATACCTCCCACGTAAGTTATTGTAAGCCACAAAATTGTCGTTAACGTTTTTACTGAATACTAAAAAAAGGCGTATTTTGTTGTAACTTTCAAACTAAAACGGATTAAAAGTGCTCTACTGTAAAATTGTAATTTTGGGGTTACAACAACTTACGTGGGAGGTATCGATATATAGAAACAGATCCATAGCTATTATTTTTTTTTAGTTGGGTTGGTGTATTCCTTTATTATAAGAATAGCTGCCCAGTGTATAATAAAAAGATTATTAATTTTATTAGCTAATATTTTCAGAATGCTATTAAAACTACTTCGAAACCGCAGCATAATAGAGGCAGCTCGCTTTCGCCTAAAAGTCAAAATTGGCATAAAAGTCATCAGTTCTAGCTTCGGAGAACATCCTGATGCGCTGCAGTGCCGAGGCAATCCCAACAGCATTCTGAAACCATTGTTGTATTGGATGCGTAGAGCTGTGATGGATGTGATAAAAGTCATCAGTTCTAGCTTCAGAGAACATCCTGATGCGCTGCAGTGCCGAGGCAATCCCAACAGCATTCTGAAACCATTGTTGTATTGGATGCGTAGAGCTGTGATGGATGTGATAAAAGTCATCAGTTCTAGCTTCAGAGAACATCCTGATGCGCTGCAGTGCCGAGGCAATCCCAACAGCATTCTGAAACCATTGTTGTATTGGATGCGTAGAGCTGTGATGGATGTGATAAAAGTCATCAGTTCTAGCTTCGGAGAACATCCTGATGCGCTGCAGTGCCGAGGCAATCCCAACAGCATTCTGAAACCATTGTTGTATTGGATGCGTAGAGCTGTGATGGATGTGATAAAAGTCATCAGTTCTAGCTTCGGAGAACATCCTGATGCGCTGCAGTGCCGAGGCAATCCCAACAGCATTCTGAAACCATTGTTGTATTGGATGCGTAGAGCGTTGTAAGTTTTCTTTGTATATGTTACCCACAGACTAGATATTAATATTAAATTTGCGAAATATATTAAAGTAGTACCCGTAGTAAAGTAGTAGTCCAGTAGTGACAATTTTTTTGTCCTACCGGCCAGAAGGAAAAATAAGTTTTAGACGATCGTCCACAAATTAGCATGAATAAAATTTAACATTAACATGTACATAATTTTGCAATCTGAAAGAGTCAAATTTGTAACTGTTGTTAATACTAAAACATGAAAATAAAAATCAGGATATTATATTCAAGTAAGAGTAAATGTAATTAAACAAATATTAACAATAATATTATTATAAAAATCATGTAAGCGTGATTTCGTGTCAAATATATAGAGCAGCCCATTCCTGTAAGTTTAATTTTGTAGGTGAAAAATGCACCTCATATTACCAATAGAGAAAGTATGAAGTAAATATCACTGAGACAAAATAACAACAATAGAATTTTTTATTATTATAATTTATTTTTCGACTTTTAAACTCACATTCCTTCAAATACAGCACTTAAGTCAATATATCTCCGAGATAACATCAGACATCAGAATCTAGACCTAGTTTCTTGACCAGAATGATAGTAACATATCAATTGTTAATACATATTATCATGGTTTTATCAACGTGGGCTGTTATCTGATACGTCCTTCGAGGATGAGTGCGTATAAAAACTTGTGTATTGGCGTCGGCGTGGCGGCGCTATTGTTTATCATATGAGAGAAATGTCATAAGAAGTACTAAGTATGATAAATATAATTAATTACACAATAAAAAATCTATAAATGTCATATATTTGAAATGAAAACCTGCATGTGCTGGAAGACATTCTGACGCATATATATCCGCGAAACCGCAGTGGAGCAACGTGGTGGATTAAGCTCTAAACCTTCTCCTTAATAGGAGAGGAGGCCTTTGCCCAGCTGTTAGATATTTACAAGGTACTATTTTATTTTACGGTATCAAAAATGACAAACTTTACACACCAACCGTTAATGCTTATTTTTAATAGGGAATATAAGGTTTTTAAAAACCTTTCTAAGCGTAGGTAGGAACACGGTAAGAATTCCATTTCCAGGCATATTTATTTATATGAAACTCCTGTACAAATTTTTCTGCTTCTAAATATACCGACTTTAGGCCATGTTTTATATATACAATTTAAATAAATACATTTCAAATTATAGTAAGTTACGTTACTACTCTTCAAGGATGAATACTTAAGCATACCGGCTGCGTCGATAAGGCGGTCCTTGTCTCACTGGTACTCAATCAATTTTCAGTGTAAAAAATGTGTCACAATATTCGATTATTTGAATAAAATAATATATTTCAAAACATCTCATATAATTATCAAAACTAGGAATAAAATGATGAATAATGTTGATTACCTGCGGTACGTAATTTTAAGGATCGACGAACGTGCTTCATCTCTGGTACATCCTACAGTTCGTCGGTGTGAGCTCACACGTGTATATGTAAAGTCTCGGATCATTGGAAATGACCACAAACCCTTTGTTCGTCCCATTAACATGCTAAAAAAACAGAAGGTGGATAGTAATCTTTTTATAAGCAGACAAGCAGAAATTCATTCCGATTAATAATTATAATCTCGTAAAAATTATTATTTGTGCCAGTTTAAAATGGATCGGCGGATAAGACACGTGCGTGTAAATAATACGGCGTTGACATTCACGTGGCAAATGACAATGTACTAGGTACTGATTTACTTATATACAAGATAAATTTGAAAATTAAAAAAAAAACGGTGTATTCATTGCGAGTTGTGATCAATCCAACTAGTCGCAACATATTGTGTTGCGACTAGTTGGATTGGTCACTTTTGCTGTAACTTAGTGAGTTACTTTGCTGATTCCAGATATTGCTGCATCATCCAGTCAATGGTAATCGCAACTTACAACTATGCTACAGTCAATTTTTCTTTACTTGTGTTAATCAGCAGAAATATTTGGCGTATTTCTAGCCACACATAAGAGTAAAATCGGAAATTATTTGATCGAACTGAATTAAAAATTATAATGAAAAAAATTGTTCGAAAATTCGTGGTTTTCGTTCCGGGTTATTATTAATAAAGACATGTAAAGAAAGTCAGACTATATATATGCTATTAAGTTGTGTAGTAAATTTATTAGACCAGAAGTTGTTCATATCCTTTCACTAAAGAGAAAAATGCTGATGACCATCTCGATCACTTCGGAACTGGTTCATTTCTTAAAAAACTATGGTGCAGCAAACAGATTATGTCATTTTTCTTTTGAGAAAAAGTTTAATTTTTTTTTTCGTTACATAATTACGTACGTTGATGATGTTTACTCTTTTTCTTTTAATTTTGAAATATTTTAAAAAACTTAAGAAGTTTTAAAAAATCCACATACATATTTATTAGTATGTTCTTCTATATATAAGAAAGGAGATTAAAATGTTTAGTGACCTTTAATAATAGGAATGTGTTACTGATTTAATTAAACAATTTCAAGGGAACTAACTCATGAATATTGATTAAATCATACTTACACCTTATTAAATACAGACTCTTAAAATTTCTGTATGATGAAAAATTGTCACCGAGTATATAATAAATAGTAGTCATCTTTGATTATATATTGTCAAAGAGTAGTCATATGTAAAAGCGGACCTTTAATGCGAGACTCGTTAAAGCTAAATACTCGTACGAATTAGTTACCACTAAATGGTCTTTTTTCGTAGATTTGAATATAATATTTAAGCATAAAAGTATATGGATTGATAAATTTGTTTCGATTGAACTACAAAAAAAACTGTTGTTTAATAATTAGAGAAACTAAGAATTAAATCTTAAAACGAACCTAACATATGTATATGTACTATATATTTTTTTTTTAATATTATACTGGTTGAATGTATAATATCATATCTGTTCATGAAATAAGATATAATTTCAAAATAAAAAGGCTAAAAGTTTGGTAGACTACTTATAACTATAGACTAGTGATAAAATTGACAGAATCACGTACGTTGTCTTACAATTCAGTAAAAACTAGTTGTTATCAGTAAATTCGATTTATATCTTTATCAAAATTTTCATATAAAAGGATGATTTATATTTTAATATCAATTTTTATTCTTACATTCTTTTCTGCATACTTAAATTATCTTTTGCTTTATCATTTAAGGATTAACAATAAATTTCAAGAAATTTACACAAACTCTGATCCTATAAAATGCTGTACAAATTTACCCACGAATAAATAAAATATATTTTTTAAAAACAGAAAAAAAAGTTTTGCGTGTCCTTGTGTGAGCTCATTAGGAATTACTTCTTTGATGTTACAACTACAACATTTCTTTGATGTTGGAGAAATAAGTAATTAATTAACTCACAGTCGCAGTCTGTCTCGTCTGGTGGTCTGGTCTTGGTAATATGGTAATATGGTCATATTTTTATAAAAATCGATATATTTTTAAAGTGTAGGATGTTTATTCAAATATAAACATTGGAAGGCAATTGTATTTTTTAAAGAGTCTTCCTGCCTCGTCGACACTACAGGTGACCGAAGGGCTGATGTCTACCTTGGCCAGCATATCAGTCTGGCCATACAAAGAGGTAATGCTACCAATGTTTTGGGCACCTTGCCTCAATGTGACATCGATAGTTACTTAGGCCTAATATAGTTCTCTTCTTTTTATTTTAAATAGAATTATTTGTTTATGTTAAAATTGTATTTTATTTAAGTTATATTTTATTATTCATTAGTATTTAATTTTATTTTATTATTTACAAATTAAAGGAACTAAGTCTATTGTAAGAACAACTTTATTAACCATTATCTGCTTTACTACAAAAGTTTAAATAAAACCATGTTCAACACGTGTCTAGCTAAACAGTGTTTAAAAATTAGACATTGTTTAAAATGTTGTCAAAATTGCTATACTGCGTGTAAAAATTACAAAGAAACTTATTAATAAAATGTCACACGTTATATTTAATAGCTTAAATAGATTTTAAGCATATATTAATAACATCTAAGCGTAAATTTTGATACATAATTAATCTATGTCTAAACCACGTTTAACTCAAAACTTTTCTGGACGCAGATTTTATAGACACGCGTTCAACGTATGTTTCAATTTTTTGTAGTAAGGCGGTATATATTTAATAACATCTACAGGTAGTTTTTATGTAAGTATTACAGACAGTATATCAGATAGATACTGGATCTGTTAGTCAATTAAGTAAATATTCGCTTTTAATTGTCTTTGACGGCCAATTTCATCATGTCATTTTAGTAAATGTCTGTAGCTTCAAATGTTCTCACAAGTCTTAACTAAATACACCACAGGAAGGTTGACTTCATATTGAATATAAAGATTAATATTAGTAAAGTTCGATTACGTGCCACCATAATAAAATATTTCGATAAAGGTCTCTAGATATTTCGATTATAGTTATTGATAATTATTACTTATAGTTTTTAAGAATGTGTTTTAAATAAATAAAATTGAACTGTCTGGTTATGATTTCAAATTAACAGCTTTTAACTAAATGCTAATGAATATAGAGTATACATGGGACTTACATTAACAAACATAAGTTTTAAAATTTTTGTCTGTCTCTCTTTCTGATAGTTCCGGCTAATCTCTGAAACAGCTATCCCGTTTTTGACGGGACTTTCACTCACAGATAGCTAATGTTATAAAAAGCGACTTAGTCTTTTAAACATTTTTCTTTTTTTTTCAAAAAAAATATATGTATTTAAATTGATAGGGAAAAGGTTTATAAGTAGAAAAAGAAGTGTTACACGAAAACAAAATTGAAACGAGTCGTGAAAAATATCGATTCAAGTCGGGAAGATAAACAGTATCTTAATATAATTATACTTTAAAACAACGCGGGTGAAACCCTAGGGCACAGCTAGTAATTATTAAATTATTGACGTTATTCGATTATCAAAACAAATTAGTTAATAATTTTATAATCGATTAGTAAATATTAATTTCTAAAGAGCATTCATATTTTATTAATCCTAATCGTCCACTTGTATCTTAATATGATTTCATTTGAATATAACTAAGAATAAATTAAACACAATCTTCAGTATTCATACTTCATGGTTTATCTATATGGTTCCATTATCCACTTACAGCACGCTCGTCAATTCGAAGCGGAATCGATACGGGCCGGCGATCCGGTGCTATCTGGTTAATGCTGTTTATTTTGTACAGTGAAGTAAGCATAAACGTACATTATATTTATACTTATACTTAAAGAAAATACTTTGTAGACTTTTAGGCAATATATATAAATTTGGAATACATCTTTACTTGATTTTATTGAAGGTAATTTTATTCACTTTGTCGTGTATAATATTTAATTATATAATCCTAATTAATATATTAGCCAAGACCCTAGTAGTTAGAACACGACCAACTGATGATCGCGAGTTGAAATCTCGGTTAGCACCACTGAGTTTTCAGGTGCTAAATTTGTGCTTAAATTTATCTCGTGCTCGGCAGTAAAGTAAAACATCGTGAGGAAACCTGCATGTGCCGGGAGAAATTCTGACATATGTATATCCGCCTGCACCGGATCGGTGATGGATTAAGCTCCTAATCTTCTCCTTAATAGCAAGGACCCTTTCCTAATACGACATTTACAGGCTGTTATTTTCTTGCTGAATATTGAATTTTAATTAAATTGTCAATAAAAATGATCAGGCAAATCAAAAACTATATATGTAGAGAGTTATGTATGAAGTTAAATTTAAACATAAAATTAGATTCGTTTCCATTCATAATTGCAAATAAGAATAAAACGGCAATCATTTAATTTATTTTGTATGTTTAATAGTATTTCAATTATAATTTTATTAAGGAAAAATTACAGGTAATGTAGATCGAGATATTAAAATATTTTATAATTTTTTATCGTTTAAAAAAAACTGCTTTTTCTTGACCGTATTTAATTTTATGATTGTAAAAATACATCAAAATTTAAATTGTCACAAAAAAAAAATTGCAATAAAAATTTAACAGATAATATTTCCATAAATTAAAACAAAAGACTAGACAATGATTAATGGAAAAAACTAGAACATTCATCATGTCATCACAACTACCAAGTCATGTCATAGAATTGATTAATGAAATAAGAATTTCATTCATTTAGGTGCTAATGTTAGTCACCTGTCACATACACACGTAACCGCGCATACCCGCGTGAAGTACGCACTTCAATCTACGTGACGTTATTACCTGGGTTCTGACATTATGTGATGCAATATTAACTTGTAATTACGATTTAATTTTTGAGACCAAATCAACTATATTTGTTTAATATAGTTGATTTGGTGTTTAATCTGTTTATAGTGCATATTTTTTATATATTTGACAGACGCGTTGGCGCAGTGGTGACTGCAACTGACTAAAGCGCTAACGGTCGCGGGTTCGATCCCCGCTCACGGCAAACGTGTGTATTGGCCATACAGATGTTTGTCGTGGTCTGGGTGTTTGTGTGAGTGTTGTGAGTGTTTCCGGACCCCCGACACAAGGTCATGAGATCTTAATGGGGGCCGTTGAGTGTGATGCGTTATTTATTTATTTATTTATATTAATAATTATAACAATCCACATTATAACGACGATATAAAAAATTTAAAACATCGAATCTTACCACTGACATGTATTTTTCTGATAACCAGGTCCTCTTTTATTAAAAATTTCCAAATTCAAAGGCTTCTGTAGCAATAGTAATCTAAAATATCATCCAACAAATTTAATAATCCAACATCGTTTTTTAATACGTTTGTCGAATTACCGCGGGTCAACTATAATAATTATTAAAAATGTAATATTAAATTATATATTACATTTTTAATATCGTCACAAAAGTTTTCATTTATTCAACTCTTTTTGTTTAATCGTCAAAATAATAAAAACAAATCATACTGCCAAAAGTCTTAATCATATTGCGCTATAGTGTGATCCTTAGCAATTTCTATTATAAACGTATTACTTACTCTGTGATGATACACTATTTAATTTGAAAGTTTACGTTGAACTTGAAAATACATCAGACCATTAAAAAACAATAATATGATATGAATGTTCCCGTGAAGGTGAAAATGTTATGCAATCATTTTAATTGTCAATAAATCAAAAACACTCCACCCGGGTCTAATTTTAGTCAAATTTCTCATTCGCAATAAGATTTTTCAAAATTCACGTCAGCTTAATTTCAAATGAGAAGTCAAAGAATTTACCAAATTGCCGCATTCATGCCGCGTTCATAAATCATGTGATAAATTAATTTATAGTTCTTATAAATTTTAATAAATTAAGTTTAAATTTTATTACGGCTCAATTATCTTAAAATATGACTATTTGGTTTTATTGTCTTGTGTATAAAATTGTTCTTTCTATTTTGTAGTGTTTTAATTTGTAGAGTTTATTTTTAAAAGGAATAATATTGTACAGAAAAATCATATCTAATATTTTAAAGCATTACTATGAAAAAAGAAGTAACAAACAATAAAATACTTCAATGCAATATGCAGTTTTCATATTTTTACACCTCCCTTTCTACAACTTTAACCCATTTAAACTGGAAATATCTTACGGCTAACAAGATCAAATTCAATTTGATTATAGCTTGGTACGGATACCTCGCTATGGCTTCTTTATTCTGCCCACTTTATTGTGCATTTTGTCTAAAAGAATATGAATATGACGAAGTTTTCATTGTAGGGCTCTCTCTACGTATCAAAGATTTCGTTGTGTTGTAATATTGTATTGTATTTCGAAAGAACTCCGCAAAGATCTGATCGAGACGAATAATAAGACTATTTACTATGTACCTACAAGAATAATAATTGTATAAGAGAAAATCATTCATACAAACAAACTAAAGACAAACACCACAAATAACAACCAACTTTGAGAGAAAATTTTAAAGGAAAATATTTTATTCGCAAAAAGAAATAACAGATTTTATAATAATGTCATTTCAGGTTGCTTTTTTCACAAAACTCAAAAGATTATTTTCTTAATATAAGTTATATATTTTATAGTGTCATACATTTAACAATGTCAAAAAAAAATCAAGTCATCTAAACTACATAAGTACGAAAAAAGTGTCTTAATGTAATGTTTCGAATACCGAGGTGTGTTTTATATTTTGCACTTAAAAACTTATTATTAGATAAAACTAATTAGTATACCAATCTGCTTTTAATACATTAACCTCACCTTTTAACAAAATAGAAAAGAAAAGATGGATAAATTATATACTTCCTTAAACAAATTTATTAAGAATAAGTTTGACATCTTTAGATGCCATTTTATCAAAATGAAATCCGTGTGGCTTGACATAGTATAGATTATCAGCGTCCACATATGTTAATAAGATATGTTATTGTATGTATGCAAATTATTTTACATGTATGTACTTGCTAATATGTTCCATTTAACAATGACGTACAAGTGTAAATCAGCCAGATTGCTATGACGTCCATTTATCTTATATCAATTACCCATTAAGATCCAATTGATAACTATGTTTTCGGGTTTGCGATATTGTTATTTTTTATTGTAAACGGTAAAATTCTGCAATATAAATCATAGTCTACAGTCTTTCTAGAACAGTTAAACTATTTTTATCATACTGGACATATAATAAACAGAATACACAGAAATATGTTAATGTATTCTCACTAAGAATGAACAGTATGAACTTAATAAATAATAATAGTTTAAAAACTAAAAACTGCAAATAGAAAACCAAAAAAACTAAATTAATTTTCAGAAATTTTAAAATAAAAAAGGGGGTAAGGAAAGAAAAATCATTTGTATTTGCGGTGCTTGATGTTAATTATTTTAATATTGTATATTTTTGCCAGTTATTGGTAAAAGGAGTCATTATAAAAAACATAAAAAAAAACAATATGGTAAAATTTAGCATGAGGGAAACCGCAAGGTACAGCCAGTTTAATAAATTTATATCACAATTGATATCCCTTCTAAGGATGCGGGTTTAAACCCCACTCGTTATGATATTATCAAGTTTAATATTTTGCATTCATTTGTACGCTAAAATTTAATGTTAATCATTTCAATACATATATTTCCTCGAGTTGGAAATCGATATTATAATGGAAAATTTTCTTATCGACACATCCAGGTAACGTTTCTACGTACGCTGAAAAATTGAGTCACACATTTTAATTACTCAGATACATTATGTGGACAAATTTTTACCCGACTGTAGCACTAAAGGCTAACAAATTTGTATGTTTATTACCGTTTTTAGTCTAAAGGAATTCATTACATTATTAGAAATATTTTTTACGTTATGTGGTAGAGTCAATTGTTATACATTCAAATAAAAATATATACATTATTTCGATTTTTTAAAAATTCAAAGTTATTTAACTCGTTAAAAATCTTAGTTAAATTAAATGGTAAAAATGGTTAAAAGGTAGTTAAATTAATTTTTTGAGTATTTTTGTAAAGTATAAATAAACTTTTATTAAAGATAAGGTAAATGCGGTCCTAAAAATTCTTTCATAAACATCCCTTAGTCATTTTGTCAATAAAATTAGAATTATGTCTGATTCACAGATAACAATAAAAATTCAGAGAATACTTTTACCTAAAACAACCTATCATGTTTTGATAGCTCTTATCAAAATAATGCGATTTATTTTATTTCCATACCTTATGACTATGTTATTGTTTTTTGCATCAATAACATTAAATATTTGTAATGTTATTATATAAATTATTTCTTTTCAAAAAATACCTATACAACTACATATAAAACAAAAATATGTACTTGACCTCAAAAAAACCTAAGTCGACTATATAAAAGAAAAGTTATTATTTATTGCAACAGTAACGTCATAAATCCATTTATTGCATGGGTATTTTTACTTAGTAAGTACACGTGCGCTTTAGAAACCCTTTGAATTAAGCCTACCCCGGACCTCTCCCTCGGTTAAGCGGATTGTGCCTAGAACATTCTCGAATGTTCCGCGCGCTGCGCTGGGGCGACGCAGTGCACAGACCTCTAGTATCGGTTACTATATTAAGACAAAATTTGACCGACCTTGGCAGATTTTTTAAGTATGCAATTTAAATCTTAATACCAATTTTGGTAATATGAATTAGTTTTTGTAAAAATCTCAAAATATATATTTTTCATTATGTTACACTTCATTTTATAATCTTTGAATGAATTTTATTGCCAATAAAAGATATATGAATATATAAAATGTTTTTATTATTTAATAGTAACAAAATCAAACCTTTTGTTTTATTCCATGAGCAAAAGTAGAGCGCGATTGTTCTGTAATTATTACTCAATTTAAAATAAAACAAGTTAATTGTTACGGCACCATTACTTAAAATGATGTTAAATATTGATAACGAATAAAAAATCAATTATTACAGTTAGATATTATATTACAGTCAATGAATGAAAATATTTTTTAGTGCAATCATTACTCGTGTTTTTTTGTTAAAGGAAAATTTGTATGAGGAAAATGATAACCAAACATATTAGGATAAGCAATATATTTTTAAAAAAATCATCAGATCAGACAATGCAGATTACATGCAAATATATTTAAACACCACTGTATCGAAATTATTACATTTGATGAAAACGCTGAAACGTTTATAAATACGGCAGTTCTTTATTTGACAAAGGAACTTAATTTATATGCAAAGAAATCTAACTATGAATACTATTCGCTTATCATTATAGCTAAACATTTAAAATACAATCACTATACGTCATTTGCGTTCAGTTTCACTGAAATAATACCTAAAATTTTAAAAATCTGGTCCATTTACACAGTCATTTTAACATCACATAAAATCATGCACTATGTAACAAAAAATACTTTACCACATACGTAATAATATAGTAATCGGGACGAGCCCACTTACATAGATAGCTAAATATATTATACCTAAAATATAATACTTAAATCAGTATATTGTATAAGTTTCATGTACATATATTTCATTTAAAATATAGAGTAGAAGTTACTGAACTGAATTTTAAGCCAATTTCTATATTTACTAGTTAAGCTAAACAAAATTACAAATCATGAAACATTTTCACCAGATTTTAACGTAATAATTATCAGGTAATAATTTATTATTACGGCGTTTACACTTAAAGAAATAAATAATAAGGTACTTCTTTTCATTTAAAATAAATAACACCGTAACTTATAGTTAACAAATCACAGATACCAATCGCGAACTGCCATAACTACTGGGCGAACATCATTAGGAGCTTCTCGCAGTAGACTAATAAACGTTCCCGATATTCCAACTTAAACTAAACGCA
The DNA here is from genome assembly GCA_037950945.1 of Hypolimnas misippus. Lineage (NCBI taxonomy): Eukaryota > Metazoa > Arthropoda > Insecta > Lepidoptera > Nymphalidae > Hypolimnas > Hypolimnas misippus. Next base: position 5,984,206 of record JBBEEQ010000019.1, read on the forward strand.
GTCTTAAACATTCAACATACAGCCCTGTTACAACCTCGCTTCCAACCCTATAATACTCGAAGGTGAACATAATACTAAACAAACATGCAACCGCCAAAGCGAACCAAATGGATGACTATTAATTACTATTGCATTGGGATGTTCAAACGTTAAGGTTCCAGCGTCCATCGTCGGTTAACACATTCAAACTCTACTCAACTGGTGTGCTCTACCGCGTACATATCACAGATGGTGTGTCGCCGAGGGCGGGCGCGTGAGCCCTCGGCTCCGGCCGCGTCACAGGTAGGGCATGCAGGCGCCGCAGCGCGAGTGTCGCTCGGGGGAGCCGGCGTACGCCCTGCACACAAGCACGCCCGGTTAACTCACGAGCTCCTCTCGTCGTTACGGGTTTCGGAGCGACCGAACGCACGCCGTAACTTCTCCACCAACCTGCTGTGAAACTTGTCCGAATCTCGCGCGCCGCTAGGCGGGCTACCCGAGCCCTTTCGGCTTTCGTGCACTCGCAATGATGCTCGGGAAGGTGGTACCCGGCAGTAGGACAGGGAACGCATAGCAGGAGCACTTCGGTGTGGGCTTAGAGCGGCGGCGGTTCGCGGGGACAACACGGGCCCCTCTGATCTCGACTCTGACACTTTCCGAACCCGGCCGCCGATCCCCGCCTTGTCCGCTGATTCCGAGGTCCGCCGCGATCGCTGTGAGTTGTAAATGTCCCAATCGTTCTTCACTACAGGCATCATGAACGCCATCTCGGCGACGGTAACGGTGACTCTTAACTTTTAACGTTTTTGTTGAAATATAGCCGGCGCCGCTGTAAACTATAGCTGGTTCACGGAAAACTGTTTGCCGATCGATACTGATAAATAGCAGCTAAATACTTTTCACTGTAATAGCCGTTCTTGCAATTGTAAAGTTTGTTAATATTTTTCTGTTTTTATTCTTATTTTGATTCTTAGCGATGTTTAAAATATTAAAAGGTGTTTAGGAAGGAAACACTAGCTTTCACTTCAATGTCACACACGCTGAAACTATTAAGCTCGGATGTTCACCTTAGGACGAATTGCAGTAGAATGAAGTATTTGTGAAAACACACCCTGAATATAAGGAAAATATTGGCGCCACTGTCGCAGCGGCCACTATTGTAAACATCATACTTCAGTTTCTCTTTTAAACTACAAATCAACTATAATATATTTATCAACTTGTAGTATTATATTTGACAATATAATTGTACCAAGTAAGTTATTTAGTGTATTTTGAATGCACTAATACTAACAAGTATAAAAGCATTAAAATAGTGTTAATATATATTCATGCTACTCGATAACAGATGGCGTTACTATTTAATAAAAATACATATAAGTTATTATTTATCTATATATTGAAAGATACATTTTAATTTTTCTGTCTGTAATAAAAATAAATAAATGATCAAATTTAGGAAAAACCGCTACATATTTCAAATTTATTACTGAAAGCTACAAAAATTGAAATGGAGGTAGTACATAATACTAAACAGTCGAAACAATTTTAAGTATCTAGTTTAAGCTTCTTCCGTTAGATGGCACTAGTAATAAATATACTTAATTTATTTAAAATTTTAAATATTTATATCATATATATCAGAAAATAAGGTATTGATTTCAGTGAACAGTAAAACCTATATATACCTAAACTCAGCCATAGCTTATCTTCAACTACTTATATATTTCAGTTATAATCTGTTTTTGCAAAAAAGGGGGTTTTAACTTTATAATTAAAACACATTTTGAGGTAAAATTTTATTTACTAGAATTAAAATTACAGATTGTGATTAATCATAAATAAAAAGTTACATAGGTACTCAAGATTGGAACAAATTAGATCCTTATTTAATTAAAACTAAATAAACATACATAATAATAATAAATAATTGTTAAAAACATTTTCAGAGGATTTTAATTAATTACAATATTAAATTTCAGTTCGTACTACAAAAAATATTATTCTACCATATAACTATAACACATTATTATATTCAACAAAATTATTATCTACATAAACTAACAAAAAATTACAAAAGCATGTTTAATTGGTGGGAAATTTATCACATGAGTAAAAACAACATTTATATCGGCTATCGTATTTATCATTTTATACCCTCTCGCTCAGAAAAAATATTGCTTAACGATCATAATTATATCATTAAAAGCACCGTTTGAAAATACGCGTAACAATAAACCAATAAACAGTTGCCTCGTTAGAACTCTTATGATATGATCATAGCAACTTTATCGCCAAATACTCCAATGAACAATAAATATACGCCGATTATTTTTTATATATAAAATCTTACTATTAAAAAACGCTTCTTAAAACGGTTTCAGTAAGATTGACTAATATTTTATTATTTCATAATTAAAAACAAATTGACTATAACAAATGTCGAATCTATCTTTATAATAACTAATCCGACATTAACAAAAACGTAATGAGTATTAATCGTGTCATAATCAAAAAAGTTTATTAAAACAAATGCAAATTTCTATAAGATCATTATTATTTATTATTATTTTCTAAATTGAGAATGTCATTTGTAAGTTTTACTTTAGTAATTGACATGAAACAAATCTGTACCCTGGTAACAGCTACCTAAATAACTTTGAGAAAGCTGTGAGTGTCATAAGTAAAGGAAAGTTTCAGTGGAAAGTAAATTCTTTTTAGGCAAAAAACTTATGTAAATCTTTATAAAAGTCTGAAGCTTAAAAATGAATTCTCGCGTAATATTCGAAAACTATTATATATTAAACTTTCTATTTAACGAACACAAATTAAATACGATTAAATATTTACATAAAAATCGTAAAAAATCTTTTAAACGAAATATAGAGAATGCCAATTTCTGAAGTAAACTACAGACAACGCTAAACAACATTCAGATCCAAATATCTTTAATCGATATGTTACGTTGCTAGAAACGCTCGAAAATTGAGAAAAATACGGACATAAAAGAAATAACGTAGGCTACACAGCCCATATATGAAATTTTCAAGTACAAGTATTATCTATATAAAACATAATATCATTATTTTAATCATACATATCGTCGGGGATAATACAAACCGCGTAACTAGCTTTTGTTAAAGGCAAGGAAACAAGCAAATGTTAAATTTTATGATTACTAAGAAAATAAACTAGCTAAAAATTAAATAATCGATATTTTTAAACGAATTATTAACATAAATAAATTTTGACATATCGTCGGTGACACTACACATACAATTGCGTTACGGAAAATGCCATAAGGCTTTACTTTTATGAATCATGTAATTTAATATTTGATTTAAATTTAGACTTTATAGTAAAAGCTAGATACGCGGTTTTGCAGTGTCCCCGACGTCTAGTAACATTCAAGTTGAATGTAAACTAATATTGGTATCTTCTTTCGACCTATCAGGGTCGTAATAGCCGTTTAAATTGACCATAGTCAGTAGTTCAACCAAATGTCTTTGATAACCGCATTCCATTAATTTAGTTATGACTTTGTGTAAATATTTAGCGAGTTTTTCGAAGAGATGGAACAGTTCTTCTAACTGATTGTAACTCGAGTGCGTGAAACAGCTATTCGGTTCGTTTTGGCGCCATTCTCTGTAATCATTGCAATATGAAGGATTAAAATATTATTTTACATTTTGTACTAATATTATTATAATATTGAACTCGAAAAAAAGCGATAGGCAGATCTGTTTAGTAATCATTCTTATAGATATATTTTAAAATAATTGAAAAAATTATATTTAACATTTTTAAAGATTACTTTTCTACCTTGTAACAATTTCTAAATTTTCATTTAGTAGGTGCTACATAACACAAAAACAATAGAAAATAAATGTTAACAATTTTCAAAAATATGTTTAGAACAGTAAAAAAAAATACAAACTTTTTTGATACAACTATGTTAACTAGTTATTGGAAAATATTTTTTACAAGAAAACTCACCCAGCCTTTAAAACCCGGTTAAACTTCAATATAACAGTGAAGATATCGTTCAAAAGCTTCATCACAGGCGTCGATCTGTTATTCAAAAGGCATCTAAAGAGTACCTTCTTTATATAAACAACATGGCATTCATACAAATCGTCCAATGTCCTAGCTTTCTTCAGATCTTTCTCGAATTCCGTCCACGATGAGAGAATGCATGTCGTTACGATGTAATTGTCCAACGCCCTTATTAGAGACGCCATGTTGTGTCTGTATATCTGTATTGATATATATTGTGGTGATTTTAGGAGTTTTCTTGAATGTTGCTTTGATAATTTTGCTGTGAGTTTCAGGGCCTGGAAATAGTAGTGAAAATTTTAACATATGTTATAAATATAGTGAAAAATTTTAACATACATAATAAAATAAGAAGTTGTAATGTTTACAGTCACTACAACACTCTTAAATAATTGTATTGTTAAATTGTATAGGCTATAAATTCATCGAAAAAAAGTAATTAAATAGAAAACAAACCTAAACCTAGTAGTGCATGAGCTTGCAAACGCTCTATCTAGCTCTCTATATTAACACAAATTTAATAAACAATATAAAAAAGTACATTTACACTCACCTCAAAATCCTCGCTCAAAACCCAAAATATCCTCCTCATTTTGATCAAAAATTGAAAAACTTTTGCGTATCGTAGTAATGCTTCTTGCGACAGTATAATATTCAACGGCCAACTCACGGAATACGTCAGAGAGAGACATTGCAAGACATCCGGCGAACTATGTTGAAAACTTAATGGCGTATCCGAGATTGTGAAGGATAAATTTTCGGAAAATTTATGAATATCTGTAAAATAGATTAATTTATTATTTATAGAAAAATCGAAATAGTGAATATGTCTATCATGTAACATAATTATTATACAAAACATTATTTAAAACGAAATTCAAAAAATAGAAAAAAGATGATGTGGAGATTTTTCATAAATATATACCCTTTCGAACCGTTTGCAAAGTAAATGCATTTATAATTTGCATGTAAAATAAAAAAAAGCAAAAAAAGCCAACGTCACGCGGTGTTCCCAGGCGGTCACCCATCCAAGTACTGACCGCGCCCGACGTTGCTTAACTTCGGTGATCGGACGAGAACCGGTGTGTTCAACGTGGTATGGACGTTGGCGACAGAGAAGTCGAATATATCTATCAGTAAGAAATTCTCGCGATTCAAAAATAAACACCCATTCGCAACATCGCAATTTACATTTTATAAGCAAAAACGGAACTTACGTGAAATCGACGATCCTAGAGCCTTGTCCAAAATATTGTGTAAAGTAGCGAAATTCAACAACTCTTGCGGATTCAGCGTTTTAGTTAATTTCGTGAATAAATTGTGACAAATGCTTCTAGAAAACTCTCCGTCCATTAAGAAAAAGTAATCTTTCAGGCTTCTTAAATGTTCATACATGTCCAAATTAACGAGGAAATGTGTTAGAATCGAATTATTAACGACTTCCAATTGATATGTCAATGGCAACATTACTGATCTCTGTAAACAGGCTGTCAGTGTTGCTATATTATCGCAGGAAATTTTCTGATCCTCCTCATCAGAGCAGTGTGACATAAAAATATTATTATAAGGCCTTTTCTTAACTTCCTCCATTAATATCGCTGGATGGGTGTAAATCGAATTGGCGTCTTCATTAATTTTATTGTTGAAGTAATCCTTTGAATATTTTTGTAGTTGTTTTACACCGAATGGATCAAATGCTTCCAAACTGTATGTACCATCTATTATATTGAATAATGACTGCTTATTAGATATAGAAATATCACAGAAATCTACGCTTTTTGAAGGTGAATTCTCAGGGCTCTCTTCTGTTTGTACGTCGCTTATAACTTCTGATGCTCCGGTTTCATCGTCTACTATTAGTGAAAAGTTAAATCCTTCCGATGTTAAGAATTCTTTGTCAGGTTTAACTTTAGCTGATTCCAGGTCTTTGCCTTCACTGCGTGGGGTAAAAACGTCACTTGTAATACCTCCGTCCACAGGCATTTCTGCAGTTGTGGGTGTTTCTAAATCAAGCTGAAAATAAAGGAAAACAATTATAATGTAACAATTTGTAATGATGAATATTGATGTTTAAAGATTTGCTTTTTATATATAATTTTAGTTTGACAAAAGTAGGTACATGGTCGAAATATACATTACAATATTACTGGTATGAAATAATTTCATGACATTAATTTTACCGGCCATTTACGTATAAACATCAAGTTTTATTTTTTTAGTGTCATGGAATGAATGAATGTATGTGATATCAAATTCATAATAGAAATTCAGTTTAAGACAAATACAAGATAAATTATAAATATGAAAAAAATTAACTTTCACTTGAACTCAATTTAATTATGTAATATCTATAACATTCACAGAATAACAACAAATTGATCGATATTTTACACTAAAGTTTTACGAAACCAATCAATCAAACGAAAAAACTTTTGATGAACTAGAAAATTATGATATTTACGGTTTAGTTTTCTATTCTAAGTGAGGTATACACTTACCCTCGGAAATAATTCACCCGGTGTTATCGCCCCAGTAGTAGGTACAACACTAGCAGTCTTTGCAACAGAAGTGTCACTATAGGGTTTCAAATTTAACCTCAAACCCGACTTTTTAGCAGAATCAAACTTTGCTACACTTTTAATACTGATATCGTATTCTGAACCTAAAACTTTATTCTTATTACGTATCGCTTCTTCCTGGGCTATGTTTGCTGGTTCCTTTTTAGAGTAACTTTGAAATGGAAGATTATATTCAACACCTAATACTTTTTGTTTGTTTTTAATAGCTTCTTTTTGTGCTTCAGTTCGGGGCTCGGATACAATTTCCTTGGATTCTTGTTTAACCATTGCAAATTCAGCGCCTAAAACTTTTAACTTATTTCTTTTCGCTTCAGTAAAAGGTGTCCATTGTTGTTCGTTATTTTCATCATCAAGTGCCGGAATGTTTATATTCGGCGAAATGTCTTTCATTTGATTGTTTTCTGTATCCGTTTGCCCAAATTCATGCGCCATCACTTTCTGCTTATTTTTCAATGCCTCCTGTTTGCTTTCAAGAAATCTTAGATTATCGATAGCGGTATCTAAATTAGCGCCAATGATATCATTAGATGTTTTGTCTTTTTTTACGTCATGTTTATCCTCTTTTTTGGCAGTTACAACGTTTCCTTGATTGTCTACTTCTACTTCATTATCGCAGGGTGAACCTTCTTTTGACTTTGAGACACCAAAGATACTTTTGGCTACATTGCAAATAGCGCTAAATACGTCTGCGGAATTTTGGGTTTTAGCTTTATTTCTACTGAATTCTGAAACTGAACATTCTCCTTCTTCAACTATATCAGCGGAAGGTGTTGAATCAGCAGTCGAAGAATCCATATCACCATTATTATTATCAACGTTATCGAGATCGTCATCCGATTTAAAATCGCTTTGTATCGACATCGCCATAATTTCGTTACGTTGATGTTCTAGTTCTAACTTTTCCCTCTTTAAATTCCTCTCCTCTGTAGATAGGAGTTGTATTCTACTTTGATCTAATTGCAACCGTTTTATCTTCCATTCTGTGTGTATTTTACTTTTTTCTACTTCCATATTTAATTTTGAATAGTATTCCATGATCTTAGTTCTGAAATCATAGAGATGTGTGGTTTTGTAAAATGATTACACTGTGCTAAAAACATTTAAGCTATATTGTTAAATAAAATTAGAATAATTGATTTAAAATGGATATTTAACATAATACCTATTAAGTTAGTATAGTTAATAGTTTAAAATGACTATTAATTTATGCAATTCACAAGATATTAAGCAACAAATTTATCATTAATTTAATTTAATTAATATTAATGCCCTAACTGCCGGTGGCCTGGCTCACACTCTGCTACCTATGGACCAATATGTTTTATATTTTAAAATATTTTTTATTTCATTTAAGTTTAATTTTTTAAATATTTAATCAATTTAAAAATGTATAAAATACGAAAAAAGAGACAATAAAAGATAATTACAATTTTATTTTTAAAGCTGCATAATAATTTGAATGTAAATCATTGATATGCAATTTAAAATAATTATACATACTTTTCGTCGTCTTTTAATTTCGAATCAACTTCTTCGGTAGCCTTCTCAGCAGCTTCTTCTAACTCATGAAGTTTTCTCTCTCGCTTTTTAGCCTTATTTTTAGTAGCTTTCGCTTCGGCCATCGCCGCTTCCAATATTCTTAAAGAGTGTTGTTTTTCTGCTATTATCAATTGGGCTAATCTCTTTCTTTCAGCTACAAAATACGTAAAATAATTAATTTAAACTATATAGAATGTTCGAGATTTGATTTGATGTATAAAAAAAATATTTGATTTTATTTTTATGCAGAATGTGATGAGTTACAAAATAAGAAAGAAACTCACCAACAATCTTCTCCATAGTTTCAGCCTGTTTCAATGACGCCATTTCAGTGAACGCCTTCCTCTCGGCTTCCCGTTTAAGCAATATCTGTTCAAATGTCACTGGTTCTCCGCTAACGAATAAGCATCTTGTTCTATATACATCTAGGATTTCTTGCTGACGTTCCAGCTCTTCAAAACTAGCACAACAACGAACAGATGGATGGTCTGATGATATTAGTAACACTAGAGGATCCTGGAAAAATTAAACAAATATTATAATTACGAAAATATTTCTGTTTGTTTTAAACATTTACACCTATAAATCAATTTGGCTTTTATATACCTATTTTTGTTTTAAATTGTTTATTTAGATTCGTATTATTTCATGATTAACAAGTGGAGAAGTAATATTAAACTTTAAATAATATTTAAGTTTCCCGTTGTGTTGCAATTCTTTATGATGTTTAATATTTAATTTGATTAAATTTATTTATTTTTTAGGCAAAAGCGCAGGTAAAAGCTAATATCAAGTCAAAATGAATACAACTTTCATTATAATACCTTTTACACATGTACCTTAAAACACATTTTTAATACAACGATTTGCTAATATTTTACCCACTTTGAATTTGAATAAACAACTAATTGTTATATTTAAATAAAAAAAAAACATAGAATTAGAATTTCTACTTACACTAGGATTACAAAGTTTTAACAATCGCAGGGACTTTCCACAAAGCAATATGAATGATGCTAACGGTCTCAAAAAATCTGGCACTGCCACACTAAGCGTGATGTGAAAACCTTTATCCCAATAGCGTTTAGACCGAGAATTCACATACGTATTGTCCTTCCTTATAAAAAACTCATTATAAATATCATCCAGCTCTCCTTCGAATATAAATCTTTCAATGAATCTGTAAGAATTTCATTATTTCAAGCAATATATTATGTATCTACTATCAATTTTACAAATATCAAATTATGTTAAGTTAAAACTAAAAATTTAAAATCTTAAAAATATTTTTTATGAAAGATATTTAAACATAATTTGTGACAATAAATAATTATAAAGTTTTATTTTTATTATATATTTTACTAGAATTAAAATTAACTTTTTATCAACTAAAGCTAAAAATAATAAAAAGTCTACAATACTAACTTGAAATAAACTTTGCAAATACAGAATAATGAATTAAAAAGAGTAAGAGCTGTCTTCCTGTGCGTCACGAGAGATATCTCATTGAACAAATATGACATCAACTCAGCGCCATGTGGTATTGATGTTAAATCTTTAAAAAAAAGGGATCATAAAACAAAACAAAATTTTCATCTGGCTAAAAAGCATAAGCCAAACTCTTCTGATCAAACTCTTTGGCATATACTATACATATAAAAATAAATATTATATATTTTAAACTTTCGCGATTTATACTATTCTTATTTAATATAACGGGTCTTATCGCGATAACTAATGGTAGTAATACCTTTTTATTGACCAACGTTTCGACGAAGTTACATTCGTCGTGGTCAGCTCGTGACCACATTGTAACTTCGTCGAAACGTCGGGCAATACTACTACCATTAGCTATCGCGATAAGACCCGTTATATTAAATATGAATAGTATAAATCGCGAAAGTTTAAAATATATAAAAATAAATATGTCATAAAAGAAACAATTATGTCACAGATCACACCCTAATGTTCTAATTTCATGACATGTCATGAAATTAGATCAATCTATAGAGATGCAATATTCATAAAAATTGATTCTCCAGTTCGGTGTAAAAACGTAACAAACAAACAGACAGTTACTTTCGTAATTATGATCATAAAAATGTTAACTGCCACACAAACAAATTTTTCTCTTTAAAATGTTTTTTATTAATTAAAACATTTACCTGCATCAACCATTTTATATATTGAAGCGATAGTTTCGATCTCATAATTTAATGGTTCAATATGGTGTAAGATCTGCAATAACGTTGGCATACAGTTCAGCTCTTCTGATTTATTTTTACAATGTTCTTCATATATTTGTGTTGCGATTAGACGAAATTCCAGTAGGTACCTTCTTATTACTTCTCTTGCTGCCTGAGTATTTTGAAACACTTTTTAATTTATTTATTATATGCATTTATGTAATTAACAGAAGCCGAATCCCCTTCCCTATTCCTTTCGTTGTTTCATATTTCCTTTCATCCCTTAATTCTTTTTACACTAGTAACATGTTTAAGTCCTCTGATTCTGTAAGTGTCTATGGGTGGCGGTGATCACTTAACAATAGGATCCCGCTTGTTTTCCATTAAAAAAAAAAGTGTTTTCCATATTAATAAATGAGTGCACTATTTTTTCCATTTAATAGGTTTATCAAGTTATATATATTTATATAAATATATCTGTATGTAGGATTTTCTGTTGTAACTAACATACTGTTGTAATTAAGATACTTTATAATATATCAGCATCAATAATAGTGACAAGGCTATCTGGAGGGTGATAAGCTTTAATGTGTCAACCCACAAAAAGTTAAATACGGAGATATTGATGTATTTTGATACTGCATTAGGTACCTATTGAAAAAAAGTTCAAGTCATATAAACTAAATAAGTACGGAAAAAAGTCTCTTAATTATTTTTTTTGATTTCCAAGTGCGTTCAATATTTTGCAATTTTTACAATAATATTAAATATATGAAAAACTTTTTAGTAGATAATATATTAAATATATCAATCTGCTTTTAATTAATTGTACCCTTTATTCAAAAAGAAAAGAAAAGATGGATATATACTACTTCAAACATATTTGTTAAGAATGGGTTTGACATATTTAGACGGCATTTACTCAAAATGAATTCCGTGTAGCTTGACACAGTATTGCTTATCACCGTCCATCTATTAATATATACATTACTTCACAATAAATTATATATGTACTTCTTTGCATATATTGAGTAAATAATAACTTATTCACTCATCATGGAAATTTTCTTTAAAATATTTGAGGATGTCATAAAAAAATAATATTAAAACAAATAAATACCAATTTAACATCATTTTACACAAAATACTACTATTAAATAAAATAGCGTAAAACTCACTTCAAAAACAAGTCCTTTGCTGTGAAAATGATCTTCAACGGTGAGATTAAAAGCGAAATTATAAAGTCGCCTATAATATGTGCCTACAAGCAGTAACGGCGAAACATACCCTCTTAAATGTTCCTTTGATATGGCCTCCAGAATTAAATTGTCTTTCATGTAAAAACAATTTGATTCTTCACTAAATGGAAATGAATTAGTCTCTACACCAACTGAAATACAAATTATAATTACACTTTACAATTTGTTTTATTTAAAATCTACTCTAATCTTAAAAGATAAGTAACAAAAAAATATTATCAAAACTACCCTCAGTAAAAAAGAGAATCGCTACCAAAGAAAATAAAAATAAATTAAAAAATACTTACTTATTAAATACATGATATGTCTTATAAATTGCTTTTCAGAAATAATTTTTAGATCTGATAACTCCCCATCATATACCCTTCTCCATAAACACATTTCTCTTGGAGAAGAGGCTATTAGCTGCCTTTCTTTTACAAGAGGGATTTTAGCTGAAAAATATTAGATATTTTGGTAATTAATTCAAATAGGTAAAAATAACTTTTCTAGTTTAAGTACATAAACAAATTTTGATTCAACAGGATTCTACTTTCATTTTAGTATTTTTTTAATAGTTTTTGGAACTAACAAAAATGTTACAGTATTAGTTACTAGGAGCAACTCATCATCATGTATCTTTTATAAATGATATGCATATGTAATAAGTTACAAATCTGTCAAGTTTCATCAAAGTACATACAATTTTATGTAAAGGAGATAATTTTCGACATTTTATAATGATTGATTAATGCCATAATAATTTAAGCTAGCTATATATATTACGATTAATTATTATTTATTGAAAAAAGTCGACAACATACTGTAAAACTACTTTTTGAAATCTAATAAAAATAAGTTGAAGGCATAATAGTATACTCACAGACAGTGTCCCAAATATCATCTGGTATATCTTTATCTATTTGTGTAGCAATCTCCCATACATCCAATGACTCTTCTGTCTTTGCTTTGAACATTTCATGCATGCCTGATTTTATACTTGTACTTGCCAAGGAAACCTATAAAAATATAATTTCTAGAGACATTTTTTACACAAAGTCAAATATTGTGTACTATTCTTAAATGAAAAAATGTATTTTATGATATTTACTTACCTTGTTTTAACATACAGTACATCGCCCTTGTTATTAGGAAGACTACAAAGGCATGATTACTTTTAATCAGGATATTTAATGCTATAACCCTATTTAAATTGAATTTTATATGTCATTTTTTAATTCTATATTTTCATTATTATTGTTTGTTCAATCACAAATTTCAAATTATTACATTATTTTTGAAAAAAACCTTTAAAAAACAAATAACATACCTTGACATTAACATCCATATAATCAGATGTAGGTATTTGTAGGTCTCTCGGAGCCAGCAATCTTGGACAGTTGAATATTCCACTATCTGTATATGCGGACAGTGATGTGGATGTCATGGAGGCTAGTGACATTGGACTGAGAAATGTTTTCATATCGAATTTTCCATGTTGTGATTGATTATCAGGAAGAACTGCAACAATTTTAATTTATAAACATAGCTGCAAATAAGCAGGTAGGTCTACCTGACCTACCTGCTTATTTGCAGTCAGCTTGTCAGTTGGCTACAGCTGGCCTCTATAATGAGAATTTTACTCATCAATTTTATTTGAATTGCTAGCCACATCTTCAGGTAAAGAAGCAGAATGTTAGGAAGCAAAAGAAATGGCACTACTTGTAATCTTGATTCCTTCTTGTTTGTTTTATTCTTTTTCCCTGCAATCTACATTATAATACAGTAATTTAAATATTTTTTTTTAAGTACATATTTCTCTTTAGAAATTGTATTAGAAATGTTATGTCATTTTTGCAAAAAAAAAATGAAACAAAATTCTTAAAAATGTTAAATAACTTACATGATCTTGAATCAAAACTTTCAACTGTATATTCAGTGTAATGTTGAGAATTTTGTCTGTTTAACACATTTTCTTGACATTTTAAAGAATATGGCAGTTCAAAAACATGTGCTGGATAGTATGCATATGGCTGAGGTGATCCAAAAATCTCTCTCTTCGGTTTAGGAAGCATTTCATCAAATAGACCAAATGAAAAAGGATTCTGAAATGTAAAATTAACTAAACATTTTTGATAACATTTTTACCTTAATCAAATGTGAACAAATAATTTATAATAGACAACAAAAAAAAGTACCAAAGTTATATTTATTATAAAGAAAATACCTGAAATATTTCAGTTGATAAGTCTTCCTTTATGGAATTTCGGAGTCCGATCAATAATCTAAGAACATTGTTAACTAGATCCTGTTTTTCTCCAAAATCGCTGTTGCGAATTTCAGTAATAACTTTCTTCAGTTCAATAGACCGCTTATATTCTGCTACATTTCTTACAATTAGTTGTGACACAAAATGATGAGATAATAAGTCTTTAATAGGGTCAGATTTTAATGTTGGAATTCCTGTAGGAGATTTCTTAAGGATAACTTCATACGAATGCGCCCGCAATTTTGATACTAAAAGCTTGTGAGATAATCTGTTTTGATCACAATATTTTTCGGCACTTTTTTCACACAATTTCGTTATAAGTTCGTATACACCGGCATATTCTTTACTTGAAGTTGAAGTATTCATATTTAATACACTTTTCTCAGATATACATTTAAATGATTAGAGGTATTATCTTTTTAAACAGGACCTTTACTAATTAATACAAATGTATTATTAACAAAAACTCAACCCAAATCAATACTCCAGATGCTCATGCCCAAGAATAACAATTTTCAAGCAATAAGTCAATTCAATTCTTTGGATTTTGAATTAAATTCTTTGGCTCTTTGTTACAAATAAATCATCAATCATAACAGGTTTACATTTTATGATTTAACACCAATAATGTCAAATGATAAATTGACACCAAATTGTCAATTTATTTTATTTTTTTCGCTTTTTTCTTTCCTTAGAAGGAAAAGGCAAAAGTATTCCACCGTACAGCCAAGTCTTTTGTAATTATTGTCAATTTAATCGAATATTCAGACCATAGATATACGAAAGAGACTACCAAGAATACGATTCATTCATCATCATGCTTAATGGTCTAAGACGTTAGGTAACGAATGATACAGGCCGTAATCAGATGTAAATTTTTAAATTTTGCGTGGTACTATTTTTAACTAAAGATTAAAGTAATAGCTTTAATTGTAACGTTTTGATTACTTTGGTAAAAATATGTACATAAAATAATTATTTTAACTAAAAAAAGCATTCAATAATCATTACATTTACATTATATTAATTTAAACAAATGACACCATTTAATATCACGTCTAAAATGGTGATTTGTTTTTATAGTCGTTTTTTTATTTAAATGATTAAGAATACCTGATGTATTTTAGCTATTAGGGAAACTTATCTATCTCTAAATAATAAATGTTATAATTCTGACAATGAACATAGTTTTGGAGCAAAAACTTTTCTGCATATTCCAAAGGAGATTTTGCAATATAAGTAATGAAATTAGTGTCACAGCTCTTCTATGTATATTAATATTATAATGCTGAAGAGTGTTTTTGTTTGTTTGAACGCGCTAATCTAAGGAACTATTGGTTCGAATTGAAAAAATATTTTTGGGATAGATAGTTTATTTATTGAGAAAGGCTATTTTACATTACACTACGACTTATAGGAGCGAAGCGGTAACCATAAACGCGAGTGAAACCACAAAGGGACAGCTAACTAAAAATATAACAACAATATTTTTACCCCTGGTAAAGTAGCCACTTACACCATTAAGCATTGAGACGCGCCTACACGACACTTCCCCATATAATAAAATGATCTAACACGTTTATAAAAACTACTCAGGAATGGATTTTCAACAATATCAAAATCGTTTTTAATGTGTGCAGAGCTTGATAAAAAAATCCAATCTGTGCAATTGGCCATTACAAGGAGAGGCAAAGTGCATTTCTTCAAAAAGAGGGAGATACATTTCATATTTAATTGTTTTTGAGATAAATAATTCACTATTTATATATTATATATTTTGAAAAATATAAATAGTCTTGTCCCTATTAAAACAAAAGCTGTTGTTTTTATGTTTGTAGTATACAATGCATAACGTATTTGGCATATTAGTGTGCATTTTATTTACTAGTGTTTTTCGTTTGGCTTGTGTTCTTAATGATGAAAACGATTTTTAGTATGAATTCACATTCATCAGGGTATAATTTTTGGTGGCCTGGATTGGTCGAATAAATAAAAATAAACGCGCTGTAGTCACGTCAATTTCGCCAAAAGAATAAGAGAATTTACTCAGAAAAAAGTGACACAGTGACACTTCAATTCAATTCTTTGGTTAATGGCTTTTAGTTGTGCCAATTAGACACATGTTATTTCGCCAATGTCACGTGGGATGGAGAAGACACGATGGAGATAGATCGGTGGGGTCAAAAATCCAACCTTGACTAAATTTTGAAAACACCCTAAAATAGTGTACAGTGACACTTTCTGTAAAACGAGAAACGTCGTCGTATATAGTTATAAATTTTGAATGGCTTATTGTCAATAAATATCTTTTGTCTATGGTTTAGACCAAAAACTGCCAGAGTAACAGAACTGCTTTATAGCCTGTGATACAAATCCTTAATTTCTTATAAAAATATTGCTATTAGTCGGAGTGTTATTTAGTATTTGCTGAATTTCTATCACCTTTTTTAATTTACTTAATTGCATTCTAGATAAAATTTGAAAGTAAGAAATTAAAGATACAATCATGAATCAAGCTGATATTTCTAAAATAGTCTCAAAATTGCGTATTAAAGTTCCACCACAACATCGCCGACTGCGTAATGTTCAAGGCCCAGAAGGCAGGCTAAATAAGTTACGAAAAACAGTTACAGGCTTAATTAAATATGAAAGAATTGAACTAAATTATAATAGAGCGGACGAAGCGCGTCAATATGCGGAAAGGGTAGGTAACCTAATAGCAAGATAACCTAAATTAAAATTAACAATTTACAGTATATTTAAATATTTTTCAGTTAATATCCGAAGCTATTAGTCATGGAGATTGCCATAAACCAACGATGGAAATAGCAGATTATTGGTTACTTGAAAAACAACTAGTTCATAAATTATTCAAAGTATTAGTACCAAGATATGAGAATTGTAATACAGCTTTTACTAAAATGTATAAAGCACCACAGGCGTACTATGGAATGAATATTGATAAGGCTGTTCTTGAATTGAGAGGAAATCCATATCCCTCATTAACTACCAAACAATCAAATAATAGACTATTACTACAAAATGTTTTATTAGATGCAGCAAAATATGACTACAGACAATCAAAATATGCAGAAATGGCTGATAAACTGAGTAAAACTGAGGAATCACAGTCTCAAATAAACAGTGACATTGAAAGTAAACCTATCCCTTAAACATCTTATTCTAAAATATAAAATTGGTGGATATTATAGAACTGTAGTAGCATAAAAAATAATGTTTGTAGTGCATCATTTAAAGTAATATTAAAAAAGTAAAAGTTTAATTATAGATTATACTCTAAATAATTATTTGAATACCTCTCTGCAATTTAAGAAATATACTTCAATTATATTTACTGAGGAAGCAGTTTTTGCTTCTGCGCTGGATAACACTGAATGAATAACCCTATGGGCTTACAAAACCTTGATACAGTAAACATATAAACTATTTCGATACCTCCCACGTAAGTTATTGTAAGCCACAAAATTTCCGTTAGCGTTTTTACTGAATACTACACGAATTTGCATTGCTTAATGCATTCAAAGTGAAAAAATACCAAAAATCTTTTTTTTTTTCAAGGAAAGTTACAACAAAATACGCCTGAAAAAAGGCGTATTTTGTTGTAACTTTCAAACTAAAATGGATTGAAAGTGCTCTACTGTAAAATTGTAATTTTGGGGTTACAACAACTTCCGTGGGAGGTATCGATTTATTAACTATTCAGTTACCTAATACTATCTATTAAACCATAATGATTAAGTGTTAATACACTTATAACATTGAGTTTACTTAATGACTATTTCATTATAGACATGAATCGGAGACATTAAAAGAAAGCAAAATCTTATATATAAGATTATGAATATTAATTTTAAAAGAATAATCTTTTATGTGTTACACTCAGGTGCTAGCTGGTTTCTATGCAATACTGTGAAAACTGGGTAGAATTTACTTAAAATTTGATCAATTTTAAAATAAATATTGTAAAGCATGGCAAGTATACCAATAGCAGTTGGCTGTTGAGTTGCTGAATGTAGATTTCATGTTTGCACTTGCAGTATGTAATTAAATTTTTAACTATCATTAAATTGTAAGAAATTAATAATCTGAAATTATAAATGAATACTAAAATCAGGGTCCGAAATATAATAGTAGTAATGTTATCTTATCTGAAAAAGTATTGGCAACTTTGTCCATTCATTCATCATCCAATATATATTTGAGTTAGGGTTGTCACATCAACAATTTAAAATTATCCTATAGGTATTGATTTAAGTATGGTGTATCTGTTATGTATATCATAATTATAAAATGTTGCTTTCACAAGTGCTTGTAAATATGTATAAGTGCAAATAAAAAAACACAGTTTTTTGAATAAATAATAATTACAATATTAAACAGTTTGTAATAAAAATGAGTGTTATGTTGAAGTAAAAATTAACAAATTGCAGAATATTTTTTAATTTATTTGGCGACCTCATTATTGTAAATATTGGCTATAATGTCAAGAATGATTAAAATGTCACACTGCCTCAATGGCTCGCATGTTTTGTGAGAATAAAATAAAATGAATATTACTGTAAAATGAATAATAAAAAATGAATAATACACTTCCTTTATCGTATCTAAAATACGTGAAAACTATTAAGTAAAATAATCAATTTAATGAAAGATCAATTATTAAGGTATAGAATATCGTCAAAATGATATATATTATTATTAATCAGTTTCTTAAAAAATATAAATAAACGAAAAAGTTTATAATATCTTCAAACGGTGAAGATGAGGTTTTGCCTCATATAACTTCATAAAAAATGTAAATTGCTATACTTCAAAATAATTGTTAGATAACTGATATTAACATGTCTGTATTTATAAAATATCATTGTTATTATCTGTAAATTTAAGGTTATTATTTCAAGTTGGCAACCCCTTTAGTGAAAAAACATATTTTTAGTATTAATTAATAAAAGACCGGATCAGCCCTGTTATATTTAAAAAAAGACAAAACCTTTTTTTTGGAAATATAATATAAGTTAAATATTTAAAATAGAATATTTTTATCATAAATATAATACTTAATTTATTTTTCGAAGTTAGTATTTAGATGTTATCAATAACTTTGACATCGCAGCCTGCTTAATATTAGATATCATGAGCTTATTGAGGTTGAATTGCTGATAACAATATTACACCTTTAAAGATTTAGATAACAGATTATATAAGACAAAAGCATACATTTGTCCATTGTTAGCCTTTGAGATTATTAAAAAAAATAAATAGGCACTTAACCAAATATTGTCAGTGTAGTTGAAAAAATAAAATGGAGCCAGAATTAAAAAAACAGCCCAAAATAGTAGTACTTGGATCTTGCAGTGTTGATTTTACAACGTATGTATTGAAATATGTTAATATTATGACTTGTTATTAAATCTTATAATGTAGCAAGAAAAATTGCAATAAGAATGTTCGAAGGTTAATTTTGATTTGATAGAAAAATTCTTATTGTTCTGAATTTTTTATTTGTAACTGTTTTTTTTGTACGTAATCAGTTCATACGATTCCTAAAATATATCCTTTTAAAAATTTTAATCTTTTTTCCATGTAACGTCTTTATTGTAGTAGTAATTTCCAGGTATTGCCCAAGACTTCCTTTGCCCGGCGAAACACTTCATGGGACTAAGTTTATGACAAGCTATGGGGGAAAGGGAGCTAATCAATGTGTTGCTGCAGCTAAACTAGGCGGAAATACATTTATGATATGTAGAGTGGGTTTCATCATATGATTTACGGATCATTGAAATAAAACTTTTATTAAGATTTATTGTAGAACCCTCAACATAACCTCACTTTAACAATTTTAATCCCCCACATTTCTACAACTAAACACCATTGAAATAAAAATAATTGTTATTTTTTAAATAAGAAATTAAAACTAATATTATTTTAGCGTGAAACTATAGACTAAATTTTATTTTGTTTTCTTTCTTAAATTTCATGGTGTTATTTGTATGAACTTATTCAGTAGGTAAATATCAATAATAGTCACAGATTATGAATATAAGAGGTAAGGTAAATGAAGTAAACCTTTATAAAAACTGATAAAATATATAAATTTTACTAGCGCACGTCATTCATCTGTCATTTATTTATTTTTAAATATTCTGATATCGAATAATATTCTCTTAGGTAGGTGATGATCAATGGGGTAAGCAGTATAAAGAACATCTGAGAACTTTAGGTGTAGATGTTTCGCATACTCATATAACTCCAGACGTTACGACTGGAATTGCCCAAATTTCAGTCGCGGAAAATGGCGAAAATCAAATAGTAATTGTCGCAGGTGCGAATAACTTTTTAAATAAATCTGATGTAGGTCTTGCTAAAGATTTAATAAAAAATGCAGATGTAATTATTGGACAACTAGAAACACCATTTGAAACTACGCTAGAAGCGTTTAAACTTAACAATGGTGTAAGTTACATTCTTATAAGTTGAATGTTAAATATACAATTATTAATTGATAAATTTATTATAATGTGTATTTTAAAATTCCAGATTAAATTATTAAACGCAGCTCCTGCTAGAACCGATATCGGGGCAATCTTGCCATATTGTACCATATTGTGTGTTAACGAACCGGAAGCTTCTCTAATAGTAAATTTCGAAGTCGACATGTCGTAAGAAATATTGAACAAACAAATATGTTTTAATTACTTGGATATAAGATGTGTTGTCGAAAGTAATTAAAATTTTTATTTCAGTAACGTGAAAGTAGCACTCACAAAGATTTTAGAAACTGGTTGTAACACAGTCATAATTACAATGGGAGAAAAAGGAGCAGTTTATAGTTCAAAAAATACCCCCGATTGTGTTCATGTTTTTTGTGACAAAGTAACACCTAAAGATACGACCGTAAGTTTATAAATTTATGACAAAAATACAGGTAGTATTTTTGTGGTCCATTTTTCTTAACTTGTCTTATTTAGCTGACAAATATGGCGTACTTCTACCCATATATAAGAGTTAGAAATGAGAAATGATCGATGGATTGATTGAACTGAATAATTTTTTATAATGAAAAATGTAATGTTCAAAAATTTTTGTTTTTCGTTCTAGGTATTATTACAAAATTAGACAAAGATATATAGAAAAATAGACCATATATTTTCATTGAAATATACCAATATAGTAATTTCAGGGCGCTGGTGACGCTTTTGTCGGAGCTTTAGCGAAATTTCTTACTGATGATAAAAATCAACAGTTACATCAAATAGTAGGCGCAGCTTGTGAAGTAGCTACTTTATCTGTGACGAAGGAAGGCACCCAAACAAGTTACCCTGAAGTTTTTAATTCTTTTGCCAGAAAATATAATTTTGTAATTCTTTAATTTTAATCTAATAAATAAAATTTTAATAATATTTAAATTCCCAAATGTGTCATAAAAAAATTACATATACATAGGTATAGCGTTTTATTTATTTGTAAATATTAACAATTATCATTTTTACATAACACTACAGAAACACTAATAGTATGATTTATATTAATTCACAGGGCTAGGCAAAATACAAATCATTGTGAGAAAAAACAAGAAAAAATTAAACAACTTAAAGTTGCCTAATATTTACTATAGCAATATTTTAAAAAGGTATCTTTGAAAATTAAACAGCTGAATGCGTCATTCAAATAAACAATAAAAATACTAATTTAAATACAAATTATACGTAAATATCTAACCTATTACATATAATAATTATTATAGCATAATATATAGTCTGTTGAAAGTACTGTTTATATACTTAAATTTAAATTAACCTAGGAGCGTATCATCTAGGATGTAAAACAGCGTAAATTCTCATCCTAACTTATAATATGAATCAAATATTCTAATGTACATTACAAGTTAGATTCCTTAAATTAAAAATGAATATGAGTAAAAATATCAACCGTTTATTTAATGTTTTATATCGTACAATAGAAATCACGTATAATTCAACATTGATCAACGTAAATATGTTGTGGGCAAAGTAATTAATCCGAGCATTATTCATTATACCCGGGCATTATGTTAAATCGGGCAATGTGATTAATAATGTATTAAACTGCATTATTTATCATAGTGCTCGGGCATTATGAATAATGCTACTTTTTTTGATATTTTTTTCGTAACGTTATGTTCGTTAATTGTTAGGTTGAAAAAACGATTTATCAACCTCGATTAAGATAAATTAGGATCATAAGCAGACTAAATCTGAACGAGTTAATTCCTACTCCACCTGATAATTATCTGTCCTGCTCCTAGATTGTTCTAGTAAAACCGAAGGTGCGGAGAGGGAGCAGCCTTCGCTTGCCGTTACAAAGCGCCGACACTGTGAGCCGAAGGCAAGAATGGATTCATGCGCTTTGTTTTCTATTCACGTTTAACAAAATAGGACATGAATTTTAACCGTAACTTGTTTTTAACAATTTTATATGATAAGGTGACCATTATGTATAATGCCTAATTATTCAGTTTGCCATAATAGATATAATCACTTCATTATATTCACCTACGCTGAAGTCAAGTATTTGTTTCCTTTTGCGACGGACGACGCATATTACCTGATTGGATCACCGCCCGACACGTCACTACTGTTGGTTGTTAGTTTCTTGTTGCAATAGGGAATATGATTTTTTTTTAATATTTTTATTCGATACTTAATATCGCTATATAATAGTAAAAAAAATTCACGCCAAAAAATTATCTAAAAGTATTTTTAAATAAAAGATAAAAACAGGCAACCAACGCGGGCATTTCAAACGCCCACAATTTTAGCGCGCTTGGTGTGACGTCAAAGTCTATGACAACAAACAATTATGGTTAGAGTTTAGGTTAAAGAAGTATTGTTTTTTTTTAACGATTTTCCGTGTTATTTCTTACAAAACATTTTGATTTGTGGCATAAACTAACTAAATCACAAACACTCCACCTGTCAAGTATGCGTCTTATGAGATTGATGTGAATTCAAAGTCTACGACAGCCGCTCTGACCAATAGCGTCACGTTTCAAGTATTTAAATTTCCCACAAGTTTTTTTGCAGTTTTTAAAATTATTTTTCTTCCTCAGAAAGAAATTATAATCAAAAATATTGATTTAGGTAGGATTCTAAAAAAAAAAAAGTTTATTAAACAAAATATTTGACCCTTATTTGAATCACATGCATGTATCCTATTTAAATACTTCTGTCGCTACTGTGAAATATAAAAGAAACAAAAAATGATTTTGTATTTAAATGACCGTGTTGTTATAATGTTAATTTCAGTTCTAATATTATATACTTATCCATTCTATGATTTTTTTCATGTAAGTATAATTTTAGATACTGATTGATTGCTGATAAACAATAATGTGTCAACCCGCAAAAACTCAAATTCGGAGATATTGATGTATTTTGATAATGCGTCACCTATTTAACAGTATTAAAAAAAAAATGAAGTCATATAAACTAAATAAATACGGAAAAAAATTCTTAATTGTTTCGAATTTTAAGTGCGTTCCATATTTTTCAATGTATACATTAATTTTAAATATTTTAAAAACTTTTTATGAGATAATATATTCAATATATCAATCTGCTTTTAATTAATTATAACTTTTATTAAAAAATAACAGAAAATGTGAATATATACTTCTTCAAGCATATTTATTAGGAATAGGTTTGACATTTTTAGACGCCATTTTCTTAAAATGAAGTCCGTGTGTCTTGACACAGTATTGCTTATCAGCGTCTAATTATGATAGAGCAGAATAATTGCCTATCCTAGAAATTAATTGTTATATATTTGGGAGCGAGTATTTCTACGGAAGTTCAATTGAATACGTAATTTCTATTACATTGTTGACCATTAATCTAGTGAATAGGTTGTTTATTTTTTAAAGTCTAAAGTGAAAATATAAACGAAAAAGTATGAAACAAATAAGTTATTCATTATATTTCTTTTAAGTATATTTTAATTGTAATGCCAGTACAGTCGTTATTTTAAATAGAAATAAGTACCACTGAAGAATACCGATCATTAATCTATAATATAAATAATTATTATATAATTTAAGTATTTAAAATATTGGACTTGTACTATATTTTTAAACCATTAACATGTTATTATTTAAAAGATAATTTTTCATGATCATTAGTCGACAAAAATTTATTCAATATTGCTATTATAAAATAGCTACAGACATAAAATTTGCCATTATATTTTTAATAAATGAAAAATCTTGTCATGTATAATCGGTCTTCATTAATAACTAGATGTCCTGCGAACTACATACCGCCTAAGAATAAGGGATACACATCGTTCATAGAAAACATCAATGTTTCGAAATATTCAAAGTCGATGTTTAAATCATCGACGTTTATGAGGGATATATCGATGGTTTGAAACACGGAAAAGGTGTTTTCTTAATATATCAATATTTATACATCGATATAAAGCGGATATAAATTATATTTTAGCCATGAATTAGGAATAGAAAACATTAATTACAAATTATTCATATTATTAGTCACAAACGACCCGCCCCAGATTTGCAAAGGTGCAATGTAGATTTTACGACATCACATTACAAATTTTTCGTTTATGTACAAAACAATACATGTAACAAAGATGACGAAAACATCGTTCTTGAAAAACTATCTATCATCGATGTTAACAGTTTCGATGTATCGATCATAAACATCAATGTTTTAAAAATCGATAGGCGTTTAAAACAAGATATTAGAAAATATTTTTCCGATGTTTTTATGGTTATTCTGCTATTCACAACGGAGCCAAATCCAACAATCCAAGATCACAAAAATCGGTCAGTTCATATAATTGACACAATATTATATAAACAGTTGTTTTTAATTTATCTTTATATATAATTTTAAATCCAATACTTTCAACAATGATATTTTATAACATTAGATATGTTACATACCTACTATTTCTAACATGTCAATGAGCTTGTCAATTGTCTTGCTGGACTCTCATTATTCTCGCCTGTCTTACTCTGTCGCTAGCTAGTTGCTAGACAACGTCACAAAATGTAATAAGCAATGATGATTCAATGTAGCCACTCTAAAGGGGATAATAGGAATCGCGAATTCGTGTATACATTTTCTTACGATTAATCAATGAATAACGTCACTAATTTAATTTTTCAATTTTAGTAATATGAATTTTGTTTAAGCTCGTTACTAAAAATAATTTGGTTTATATGTTTAACGAAATAAAAAAAATGTATTTAAAACCTCAGTTTACCTTGGAATAGATAATCGGAAAAAAATGTATACATTAATTCCCCGGCCAGGTGGCCGAACGGAATCATCCATAAGCGTTATATCTCTCATATCTATAATGTCAAATTTGACAATCAAAAAATATTATCAAGTTTCCTATATGTCAAATGGAATTAAAGAATAGTTGCCTGTTGTAAAATTTAATAGTGTCTAGTTTTTTGAATTATTATGAAAAAAATTGGATCCAATCATTCATGTGCCTATATAAAATATTGTATTACATATACCATGACTTTAAAAAAGTTTCAATATTACTAATGAATAAGTACGTTATATAATTAAGTATAATTACAGCAACCATTTTTTTTATTTGCACATGCACATTTAATTTTTTAGCATTTTTAACTGTTCCACTCACCAAGTAGTCACAGTAGAGTCGGAGTAGATCAAATGTTTAAATAGCAAATTTTTTATGTTTTTTAAACAGTATATTATAATAAACAATAGATGTTATTTCAATTGTATTTATATAATTTTTTGTAACATATAACAAAATTGTGATTATAAATTTATATTGGTATTGGGAGTTTAAAATATTTTGTATTTTTATGTTAGGATGAGATTTGTATCACATTGTATTAACTGCTGATTGCACTGCCTTAGTTTTATATAGTTATTTGTATTTATTATAGATTATACAGAGTGAATTTTTAACTATGTGCAGTAAGCCAAATCTGGACTATAAGGAATGGCAAAAAATACTTAAAGGATCATTGGAATTTTGCTGAAAAAAAAACCCGAATCAATAATAGTTTTTTTTTTCAAAATCAGTGGGTTTGATTCTTTGCTAGAGAGATAATTTAAAAAAAAAAACTAATTATGCAGTTTTAGTTTTCATCAAAATCAGCCCTGAAGGTGCTTTATGTATTTTTCACTAATCCTTAGTTTTGGAATTGCCTACCATGTCCAGTAAAAAAACCTGTACTTTTACCACAAGCACAATTAATTTTTATAATAACAAAGTTTATGATAATTATGGTAATTATACCATATACATACCATACCTTTAACTTTAATGGTAGATCAAAAAAATTCTATTAACAAAAATTCTAATAATGTAATTTTAGAAATTATTTTCAATGTAATTTGAAGAAAGTATTTCAATGAGATTTAGACGATGATGTGCAATACTGTGTCAAGCCACATTGAATTTATTTTGCGAAATTGGTGTCTAAAGATGCCAAATCTATTCTTAATCAATTTGTTTGAAGACATATATATCCATCTTTAATTTTCAATTTTAATAAAAGGTGTAATGAATTAAAAGTAGATTGATATATTTAACGTGTTATCTAATATTAAGTTTTTTAAATATTTGAGATTATTGTATAGATTGCAAAATATGGAACGCACTTAAAACTCGAGACATTAACTTAAGACGCTTTTTCTGTACTTATTTAGTTAATATAACTTAAAATTATTTTTAATATTGTTAAATAGGTAACATATTATCAAAATATTTAAATATCTCCGAATTTGATTTTTTGTGGGTTGACACATTATTGCTTATCAGCATCCATTTATGAAATGCAGTAATAATTATAACCAATTGTTTTCTTTGTAGTTTATTATATTTTGACTTTTAACCTATTGGAACTTACAATAAAACATATATTTAAAATTATCAATTTTTAAACAAATATGTATTGTTATATCTATAACAAATATTTTTATGAAATATATTAATATTTCATTGACATAAAGGCCAAAATGTTATTGTTTTCTATATAATTAATGTTTTTTATGTCAACTTACATATTTAGTCATGACAAAATTACATTAGGTCATTTTTTCATAAATAGTAAAAGATTTGTCCAGGTTTATATTAAGCAACAGAAAAACTTCAATAAAGTACATATAAACTTCTTAAGTCTGTCTCATTTACAATTTGTAATAGTACCTGTATGTCTTCTAAACTTGATATATATTTGGGAGCACCTAAAAACTCCACAGATTTCCCTTCTAATTCTATGCTATATTTTAAATTTTTTGGGCATGTTACTGATTTTTGACATACACCATCAACGACTTTTTTGAATATTACATGTGTAACGTCTTCTAGCTTGGTTGTTGGAGGTATGTTTAAAACATTTTCTGAACTCTCTTTTGCTGTACTTTCACTAGGGCTTTGGTCATTAATTATAACATTTTCACTAAGAGTATCACTTTTAGCTTCTTCCTTTGATGTAATAGCTTGGTTAGTGATGTCGATATCTTCTAGAGTTTTAGAAATATCTGTTTCAGTTTTTAGAGTCTGATCACATGGTAAGTGTTCCTCGATACCTTTTTGTAGGGCTTCATCCAATATTGAAGGACTATGTGGATTTTCAATTTCATTTGTTTCATTACCATCTGCCTTAACAACCTCAGCATTTGAGCTAAATTGTACGACATCCTCTATTAATTTATTAACATCAGCATTATCAACGTCCATGGGTGATGGATCTATTATTTTATTATCATTTGGTTCTTTATCATTGTTAACTGGCTGGCTACCAAGAAGCATAGCTTCAACGTCATTTGATTCCAAGTTATCTTTAAATTCTATATTATTACTTTGGTCTTTTGTTTCAGTATTATTTACAGGGGTATTGTTATCATTAAGAATATCCATTATGGATGGAAACTCATCTACTTTATGTTCTGTAGATTCCTGTTTATTCAATTTGACATCAGGTTTTTCATTATACATTAGGTCTTCTAGTTCAGCGGCTATTCGATCATACACTTTATCATCAGTAGGCTCTTCATTTTTAGGAAAATAATCTATACACCACTCTTCTGAAGGAAATATATTTTTGTCTATTTTTGGTAACAATTCCGTTAAGGAAAAATCAGACTTCACATCATTGTTGTTATTACAAGATGGATTGTTAAATATAATGGCATATTGTTTATTGCGATTCTGATTAGTAATGATTTGTTTTTCTTTACTGGCTAAGATTTTCTTTTTTACAATTTCTGGTTTATTAGGACCATTATTTTCTTTTAGTACATTACTTACTTGACGTGGTGTAACTGATGATATATCACTGTTTTTCAGTTTCTTAGACTGAGAATTAACTAGATCCTTAACGGGATGTTGGTTATAAGCAGTTCTGTGAAGAAGTACCATGCCATTTTCATTATTTTTTAACCTCGCATTTGAGTTAGGCACTGCGGCTTCTGACGTCTTTTGATTTTTAGGTGTAGAACTGCTTTCATATTGAATTTTTACTTTAGTAAACTTTCCCAATATTTTAGCAAAATCCATTCGCGTCACCACCACTGAACAATCACGGCATTTGCCTTCTTTATATAAGCGTTCTATACTTCGAGGCATTTTTATAGCCCTTCCTCTTTTGTTTTCTCGCCCTTTATATGCGATCATTTTGGTTTTAACACACTATACCTTATTTTATTAATATGTGTTTTAGTTTGCGGGAATACAAAACGTAGCTATCCACATTTCCCGCGCAGATGATATCACCTATAGTATACAGTAATTCTTTCTTTTGATACTCCCACTACTAAAGCAAGAACATTACACATTTGAAAAAGGGAATAAATATATATATTAATATGTCTTTTAATATTAAAATTAACGTAAATAGACAGATCGACACAACAGTCACTACTACAACACGCAAAAATGGCGTCTTACTAGTGTTGTACTGTGAATGTTGGACAGTATCGATAATATTTTCGAAACCACAATGGAGCTCTATTATTATTTTTTTCACAGATATAAAAAGTAATAAAGAATAAGTTTTATGATTTCCTAAGTAAAATAATAACCTTTTAAAAGTAAAAGGTTTAGTTTTTTAGTTATCATTATCAAATGTAACATTGAACATATTTATTTATATGTGTATAGGTAGTTTCACGTAAATGGGTCGGTCTGAACTATGCGCATGAAGCTGCGCAGAACACTAAATTAGCCACCAGGACAGTTGTTTAGACATTTCATTAATTTTAATTATTAAATGCTTCTAATACAATGATATTTGTAAAATTAATGTGTTTAGATAATTAATTATTAACATTTTTAATTTATATCGGATGTAATTTTCAAATGGTTGAAAACATTAATACTGAACGAGAGTAATTATTCGAAAATTCGTGATTTTCATTTCGGGTTGTGTTTATTTACTAAATAAGTCAAGTAAAGATATAATAAATTATAAATGTCTTTTAACGGCTTGGAGTATTCAAAAGGTTTATAACAATATCGTATACATTCAATGTATATATATATAAATTTAAACTTCTTGTTCACTCGGCTGTACCACCACGAGTTCGACTTGCCTCGTATTCAGACCAACACAGTTACGTGAAACAAGCGTGTTATGATAGTTTAGCACCGGCAAAGAACAAAACTTACTATAATAAAGCAAAACAAAGTTCATAGATTGTACAATTCAATGAGATTTTCATAAAAAAGACAATACTAATTTATTATCATGTAGTTTAACCGAACTGAATGAAAATGTTAATAAAATTGAAAAATCTAGAAAAAAAAGTGTTTGTTCGTATCTTGTAGATTGACATAGCATTCATTTAATAACAAACTACTGGAGGCCTAGGGCTCATTTGAATAGGCCCCTATGACTTTGACAGATAACTATTTTGATAGATAATATATAAAGGTATAAATCCGGGTCATCTTTAAAATCTGACAACCAGGACAAGAAGCGTGAAAACCTCGGATTGGAGCAAAAGTTTTTCTGAAGTTATTTAGTGAAGTATGAAATAGTTTTAATATAACTCTAATTTTTTTTTATACAATTTCAAATTTACTCTACCTACTTAAGAAACAAAACAGATTATTCTGGAGGTTTTAAGAAAAAGTAAAGAGTTTTACATTTTTTTATTTATTTAAATGAAACGTTTTAAGCCTAGACTACAAATGAAACCCCGCCCAGTCTCTTCCTAGACGCTATCTAAAGTAGGACAAGGCCAGGTAAATCCAGTGATGATAATCCTAGACATAATATTCTATACATAGTGAGGCTGAGAGCAAAATCGATTATTTTATAATTTTATAAATTGACACTAAGAGTACGCGCAGATAAAGAAAAATATTATAAATGACGGCGCTTGTATTCACTTCTTGTTTACCTATGCCGCCAATTTTCACCCGCCGGTATAGACTGCAAGAAAAAAGTGATATTTAAGTATCTGACTGATATTATGCTTGTGTCTCCTTTAATTTATCTGATTTCGCGATGAAAAAATGTTTTGTTTTTACATAAAATGTTATTAATTATATTATTTTATTTTTATTTCACGACTTTTGAAATAATAAAAGTTATAAAACGAACGTATCACTTTTATAATACTTATTTTTTCAATCTTATATCGATCAGAAATGCTACCATGTCATGTTTAAAGCAATTATATTAATCATTTTAGTAAAATAGCGTTTGGAACTTTAACAATAAATTTAAATTTTTGTTTATTTAGTTACTTAGAAATATATATATTTAGAACATAGAAATATATATAAAAGAATTACAAAGTTCACAAATCATAATTAAATAAAACACAATATTTTCTGTTCACGAGATGTAATTTATATCTCTTTGATTTGTCAATCGGTGATTTTAAATAATAGTAATAAAAAAAAATCAAAATTTCAATATCACAGTATTGGCTTTTTTATCCTTAAAATGCTTTAAATTTGAGTAGTTGTGTTAGGTAAATGCAGAGGACGGCCACTTTTTGGCAGACAAGTGATAGTGTGTTTGAGTGGCTATTTGTTGTAAGTTAGCTTTCATATTATTTATACCAGACTTTTATTATTTATAAAATGACCACGGGCCGTTGGTTGCTAACTTGGTCTAATGTATATTGCTGGTATTTTAATATAGCTTATCAAAAATCCGTCTGTATTTTTGCGTGAAAGAATAACAAATAACTATCCATTCTCACAAGCTTTCGCGTTTAAATAATTTCAATTTCTCTTACTTATCTAACATACTTTGGAAAAATAGCCTATAAAATTAATAAAAACTGTACATTATATATATTTAATACAAAATATACAAATAAAAGTAAATATTGCGCATTTACCATTAATTATAAAATATCAGCAAATATGTATATTCCTAACGCATCCGACATTGGTGTTTTATTGACTGCCGGACTTAAGTCCAGTTTTGTTTAGTTTTGTCCAATTTCTGATTCTACCTTAAATATTAATCCAAAATCGTCTTTTATGTCACATGTTATAACTCTGGAGCTATATTCTATTAATTAGCGATATAAAGGATTATCTTATAAGAAAAGCCTTTATATTTCTAAATTACGCAGCATATTGTATTTGATGTTAAAAATATGATTGCAATTAATAGATCGGGTAAACTGCATATGTGGAAAAATTTCATTAATATTCATGATGTTGGGTTGTACAAGTTCTTTTTAAGAAAAATAGACGGTTATTTAAAAAAAACTACGATTGGCTGTTGGGGCAAGTATTTTGATTCTATTAAGCAGATGGAACTAGAATGTATAACTACTAAGAATAATATGAAGAAGAAATAAAACATGATATAAAAGTAAATTGTATAAGAATATAAGATTATACGTTAAATGAAATGTTCACTGCAATGCCTGCAATGTTCACATCTATATTTATTATCCGTACCTGGATTATATAATTTCAGTATAAATGTAATATACTAAAAATCCGATTTCGTTAGTTTCCTTACGTGCGATAGCATATACCTTGCTTTTAATTTTATTACCCTCAGCTCTGTAGTACCTCGTAGATATCCCACAGCAAGAAAAAGGACTTTTCTTCTATTTAAGATATCTTTTTTTTTGTGATGCTCTTTGTACCAATGAATCTAAAAAAACATTTAAAAAGGGGTTTTTTTATTCTTATAAACCATTTTTTTTTTTCAATAGATATATATTTTTAATATAAGATTATGCATGTGATTGTCATAAGCTTATACATTTTGACTCTAAGACAACGTTGCCTAGTAACCTGATAGTGGCTGAGTATAACAGACGTGATAATCATTGAACTAAAAAATCAATTGACAAGTTTG
This sequence comes from Hypolimnas misippus, assembly GCA_037950945.1. Classification (NCBI taxonomy): domain Eukaryota; kingdom Metazoa; phylum Arthropoda; class Insecta; order Lepidoptera; family Nymphalidae; genus Hypolimnas; species Hypolimnas misippus. Next base: position 6,016,416 of record JBBEEQ010000019.1, read on the forward strand.
TCAAAGTGGGAAATGGGTACAGATTTTTAATGTAAAATAGTATGAATGTAACATATCTATATTTATAAGTATATATAAGTATATATAGTTTCAACGTAGGTAATTTTTTTGGAATGAACTTTCAACATGGCGTTATTTCATCTATATATCTTCTTATAATAGAAATTCTTGATCAAGTCGATTACGATGTAATATGCGTAGTGAATACTAAAACTTTCTATAAACTTACATAAGCATTAATTTATGTTATAAAATTTTTGATTGAGCAATATAAATAATTATAATTCAATTAGGCTAATAATCTCCATCACCATCAGTGCTATTACAAAAAAAATGATTAAAGAAAGTTATGCCTTAAAAACATAAATAGTTAGTATATTATCTAACTAATTATTTCAAAATACTAAAATCTGTCACTTTTTTAGACTTTTTTTTATTTACTCAGCATTAATTTTTATTATAATAAATCAGGAAAAATATTTCTATTTTTAGTAATTGGATCTTCTGCTCCTATCGATATTTTTGAAATTTTGAACATCACTATACCACCAGCCGCATTGTCGATAATTGTAATCTTTGCGCAGCATTCACGTTTATCAAAATGGCGGACAAGTGTTGTTAAAAAATCTATATTTTTAAGTTCTTATGATTTGACAACTATTGAAGCGTCGTTGAAAATTTCACTTATTACAGATAAATGCATATCCAAAATTGATATTGTTACGTATCCAAAATTTATTTTAAAAAATGGCGTGGTCGATGCCGACTGCTGGTCAATGGAATCCTGGTATTTCTATGACACCAGACATGAATATGGGAGCCTATACACCGGAGCAATGGGCTCTCATGCAACAACAAAATTGGCAACAATGGGCACAATGGCAACAACAATACGCTCAGTGGCAGAGCCAATATGGTGATAAGGTAAATGAATATAACCAGATAAAATTCAGTAAATAGAACCGTAATTGTTAATTAAAGCAAAAAAAATTCAACTTTGTTAAATGTTATACATTTTAGTTATTAAATATATACATAATTTTACTTAATAAAAAAATGAAATGTTTGTTTATTATAAGAGTTAACATTAAATTTTTTCATTATAGTATGCTCAACAAATGCAAACATTTCAAGTTTTGGCTGGTGCTCCACCTATGCCGCCACCGTCCAGTGCTGTACCGCCACCAGCTCCGCCGCCACCAGAGAAGCCACCACCACCTCCACATGAGAATGATCAACCATTATATGGAAATAACCAAAAACAGAATACATCTGTTCCACCTCCAGTGCCATCACAAAACAATGTACAAGCTGGCTACAATGCGCACATCGCAACAGGTAACAATCAAAATTGGTCCTATACAGCAAATGTAAAATCTGATATCCAACAATCAACACAGTCTCAGTCAGTTAATACTGAGGCTCTCAAAAAACTCGCAGAGGAGGAGAGATCGTTTGACATTCAGTTTAAAAAATGGGAAGAGGAAATTGATAAGTGGCGAAAGGAAAATGTGAGTCATCCTGATAAACAGGCTTATAAGCAATATGAACAGAAATTTGAAGCTTGTCGTATACAACTTTTAGAGCGCCGTCAACAAATGAATCTAAAAAGGGCTCGCTTAATGGCCAACACAACCCAAGTGACAAACACTACTATCACAGGTAATATATCTACAGCTATTTCTCCACAATTGCAGAATACAAATACAACAATCTATCCCCAAACTGTGCCTCATAATAAACAAACTCAAAAAAACATTCCTGTGCATAGTCACACATTGCAGAATGTCCCTCAATACCAGCAGTTTAATAATAGTACTGAGCAGGGTTATATTAGGAACAACAATAAAACTTTAGATCCACAAGATAGGTATGATTCTTATCAACCTAATGAGGAGTACAATACATCTCCTCAATCCACTGGAAACTTTTTACCAACAAGTCAATCCAAGGGCATACCTGGACTAGATTTAGTACCAGAAATTGAAAGATCATCTTCTAGTAAGCAGCAAGATGTTATTGATATAACGGATGAGAAGTTTGAGACAAGTTTACAACAACAGAAGCCCAGAGAGCCTGATTATTCAAAAATTTCCAAAGGCATTAATAATATTCTTGGTGATGAGAAAATTATGAACATCTTATCCATGGTTACTAATCAAAGATCTTCTGGGAACAATGATGCTAAACAAAGTGTACCTGGACATTATAGGCAAGATGATAATAGTCAGTACAACATTAATTATCAAAGTGATGATTATAATGCTAGACAAGAAATGTCATACAATCATAATGTAAGTAATTATTCAAACATCCAAGAACAAGCAAACACTGATTATACTGAATCTCCATATCAGAAATATGAAGATAGTTATGCTAGAGAAGATTTTAGGCTAGATGAAATGGCACAAGACCAATACTATGATGGATATAATAGAAATATGCCTCCGAGGAATGGTCCACCTCTAGTAAGACCGAATATGGCTCCATCTAGGTCATTGATACCAAACTTGCCAAATCAGCAAAATTCTAATGAAAATTTTCAAGGTGGATTTGAAAGAAGGCAGATACAAGATAGTATTAAACCTCTGATTAAACCAACAGTACCAAAATGGGTTGATGAACCCCTATTCACTCCATCTATCATTGTTGACTATGAACACAAATCTCTAAGATTGAAAGGTAAATAAAAACAGCGATAATGATTATTAAGATTGACCAGTTTTCCAACTATAATGTAGTATCCATATCATTTTGCATACTTGTGTTTTAAAATCATCAATGCTAAAATTGTGTATTTTGGTCATTTGCTTTTTACATTTAATACTATCCTATAGCCAGCCTTTGTCTGTATTTGGGCAGATAGACATCCCATTTAACTATATAAATGACACACAGTTCTAGAAAATCACAACATTATTATAATGTTAATTTAATTAAAATAAAATGATACTACTAGTATCGGTGAATCATTTACAAAAAGTATATAAAATTCATTTTTGAATTTGGACTATTATATTCTTATAGCCTAAAAAAAGACTTTTTTATACATATGAATATACTTAAGAAAACAATATAGCAAGTAGTAAATAGATTACTGTTTATTAGTTATCTTTTGAATACAGTTTATATTTTATGGCTGAATGCCATATTACCAAGATGATGCTAATTGGGATCCAAGAGGAACCAGTATTAAAAAATGGGTTAATATTGCATTACTCCTTACATTACATAAGTGCTGTAAGGTAATTTAATCTGTGTATTTTAAGATGGTGATGAGAACACACAGGTCAAAATTGTGATTGTGAATGGTGTTTTATAATTTTTGGAACTAAAAGTTAAAATTATAATTCGTAAATAGAAATATTTTTAGCATATTTGTTTATATGTCTAATTAAGATTTTTTCTCTTATCAATTAAGTTCAAAACAATAAACATGTATACAATTTTGTTGTGTTGATTAAATATAATATTAGGCTTACCATAACTGTACCATGTAGTGTAGTAAAAATTTTTGCATATAGATAATTTTGGTGAAAGATGTATGTACTTTGAACAGAATTAATTCTTAACATGCACATTAAAGTTTGGTATTGCTAGGCCTATTTTGTTGAAATAAAAAAATCTGTTCAAAACTGTACATCTATAAAAAGATAAAATGTATGTGTGTAATAAATTTACTATAAAAATATTTTTTATTTTTAGCTCGAGGGTTTATTGAACCTGTCCATATGTTTGATTATAATCATAAGTCTAAAGATGGTGAAGGTAGCCATAAAAAAGATTTTGAAAGAGAAATTGACGATTTATTTACAAGAAAACCTCGCAGATCAGACATCAATGATGATTGGAATAATTCCACAAAATATAACGAAAGAAGACCTTTTAGAGATGACCAAAGGGATCGTTCAAAGCTTACAAATAGAGATGATCGCGATATTTATAACAGAAGAATGGATTATCCTTATGAAGAGCGAAGACGTGATGATCGTGACCGATTTTCGCGTGATGATTATGAGCGAAGAGACCGAGCACCTGATTATGAACGCTCTAGAGATTCTGGAAGAGAAAGAGAATTTGGACGAGATAGAGATATGGGAAGAGATAGAGATTTCGGTAGGGAGAGGGATTTAGGTAGAGATCAAATAAGAGAAAGGGACAGAGAACAACATAGGGAAAGAGATTTAGGTAGAGATAGAGACTTTGCCAGAGATCGAGATTTAGGGAGAGATAGAGATTTTGCCAGAGATCGAGATTTAGGTAGAGATAGAAATATTGGCAAAGAAAGAGATCCAGGGCGAGATAGGGACACCGGTAGATATAGAGATTTCAGAAAAGACGACTCTCGAAATCGCAGTAGAAGTCGTGACCGAGATAGTCGAAAAAGAGAACATAGTAAAGACGATGATTCAGTCGATAGTTTAGGATCTAAAAAAACAAGAGAGTCAAAAGATATTTTTACAACTAGTCAGGATGGTAAACCTCATATAGTAATGATTGATGATCTCTTAGAACCACCTGGTCGTGATATGAGACCAGAAAAGATAGTCATTATTCTTAGAGGTAAGCAATTATAATGGTTTTTGAAAAAGACTGATATATGAATACATAATTTATTTAATTATGTTGTTGATTTTAATTTAGGTCCTCCTGGAAGTGGTAAATCTTACCTAGCTAAATTAATAAGAGATAAAGAAGCAGAGCATGGCGGTACTGTTAGGATAATGTCCATAGATGACTATTTTATGCAGGAAGGTGAAATAGAAGAAAAAGATCCTGCTACTGGAAAAGTAGTAAGTTTTATATCTATTAGTAACAGTTAATTAACTTCTATTTGAGACGGAAAACGCAAACAAAAATAATATTATTTTTTTCTAATAAGGTTAAAAAACCATCCCTAAAGTATGAATATGATGAGAAATCTGAAGAAGCTTATTTGACTTCATTAAAGAGAGCGTTTAAGAGGAGTATAACAGATGGCTATTTCACTTTTTTAATATACGATTCTGTAAACGAACAACTAAAGAGCTACGCGGATATATGGAACTTTTCAAGACAGAATGGTTTCCAGGTACTATATTAAAAAATTATTAATATTAAAATAACTTTAATATCATTTTTTTTTTTGCTTTTTCTGAAATAAAACTAAACTATTCTCTGTTCAGGTCTACATTTGTACAATGGAACTCGACTCGCAGCTTTGCTTCAAACGAAACATTCATAATAGATGTTTAGAGGATATTGAAGTGATTGTTTCTAGATTTTTTCCTACTCCTGCGCATCACATACAATTAGATGCGACGACTTTGCTGCAGAACGCCTCTATAACCGATGTTCAGATGGAAGATGCAGATGACGTCACTATGGAAGACATTCAAAACACTGAGGTGAGACTTCGTTAATAAGGTTGCAGCTCTTCTTGATGGAAAATATGTACCGGAAGCATTATATTGAAATGTTTGAATAATATCTACATAATTATTTCGTTTGAATTCTCTGATTCTGTCTTATTATTTTAAATCTCCTTTACTTTATTATTTTTATTTTCCCAAAATTTAAGTTTTTTTTTGTTAGATTAGGGTTAATACCTTTTATTTCAGCATAGTAACTAAAGATATAAGTGCTGTCCGTCACAGGTCGAAAGTAGCTTTACATCGAAGTGGGAGAAAATGGACGACGCCGCGCAACTAGGTAGGTTTATCGGTTGTTACCTTTTTTTTTTAAATGTTGTATGTTTTATGATAAGTTTTCTGGTTCCCAATAAAACGGATCTGGTAAAGAATAATATTATCTCGTATTGATAATATCGACACGTTGTTCCAGCTCGCCTCGACGGTACCAGTAAGCCGCTGCGGCCTTCCAGACTCTCAATGGAAGACTACCTCCAGTTAGACGAATGGACACCTAACACCGCTAAACCTGGGAAGAAATCTGTAAGTATATCATTCAATTTAAAAAAATCTACTATTAGAATATTTTTCGTATTTCTTTATGCGGTTAATTCATTTTATGAAATTAGTCCTCAATATTTCCATTTGGAAATATTCGAGCAAAATATTTCGTCTAAGAACTTTCCGTGTGCTTACATGGTTTATTTATTACACGACGAATTTTTGACGACTTATTTTTGTTTTATTACAATATTTAGTACCAAGTGTATTCTTAGCCACAAGGCTAAATTAAAAAAAAAAAAAACATTTTTTACAAACAATATTCATTATACTGATTTGGTTGTGAGTATAATCCGAATTTCTTGTAAAAAAAGATAACTATCTTACACATTGTTTTCTTTTCGATAAAAGATAAGGTTTATTCAAGTATTTGCTTTTTGACGGTAAGTTACAAATTTCGCCTATTGTGGGGTTTCATCAGTTTGTAATTGAAACAGGTACGGTGGGCTGATATTGAAGAAAGAAGGCAGCAAGAGAAGATGCGAGCTATCGGATTTGTAGTAGGACAGACCGACTGGAATAGAATGACTGACCCAACTATGGGATCTAGTGCTCTCACTCAAACAAAATATATAGAGCGAGTTAGAAAGTTTTAGCAACACGTTTTCTCTCGATGAAGGAAAACGTCGCCATATTTCTAACAAATATATATATATATATATAAACCATTATGAATTTTGGTATTACCAATTCACATTTCGAGGGGACTAAGTGTCTAGAATTATATAGCTAATAATTTATATGTTATTTTTTGTTTCGTGTGTGTTCTATATATGCGAACAAAAAAAATACATCAGCTTACTGAAATATACTTGATAAAATATATATTTTAACAAGCTGGTTAAAGTTTTTATTAACGCAACTCACTACTCGCCACATAATAGTAATAAATTAATTATAAGGTAATAAATGATACTGGAAAGACAGCAATTGATATTACGAATCTTAATAATTTGTTCACGATGTGCCTATTACAATCGTCTTATATGATAATAGGTACTAAATACAGTTTTGTTAATTTTCTTCGTAGATTTTATTGAGATGTATTTAGTGAATAACTTAAGCGGCTAAAATAAACCCCTTAAGTAAACAACAATAAACTAGTGTATTTCGTTGGAATTCTAACCGAATTTGAAGTTTCTTTAAGTATTTTATATTCGTGCAACTTAAAAACTGAAGGCTCCATCAATTCAGAAGTTTGTTGACGCACAAAGCTGCTCGATTTCTAACGAAGATCCGAATTTTTTTAGACGAAAAAGCGCTATTTGCTATTTGAGTGCTATTGCCAACAAAAAATCTATGCAATTCAAATTTAAAATATTAAGACCATTTTTCGATGTGATGGTAAAAATTTTGACTTATTTTTTTTTATACCTAAGAATATCTAAGGAAGGTTTTATATAATAGATGATTAAATTTAAAATGTTATTGAACGTCATGAAATTACGTTAAAAATATAAAAAAGAACTCGGTCGTTGCCGGTCGTTTTTTACCGCAGAAGTTTTATTGCGGTAGAGCCTAGCTGTAGCCTAATGACTACAGCTCGTATACGACCTGGCTCGACCGGGGCAGTACCTCATTCTTATAGAAGATTAGCGTGAAATAGTTAACATAGTTGCGTTTCGTACGATGCGTGAGAGAGCCGGAAGCCCAGCCCCCACTCCATTCCATTCCTTAGTTTCATCTCCCTTTCATCCCTTATTTATTTTTTAGCTGGCAATGCATGTGTGTTTCTTCTGGGTTGCAAATGTCAATGGGTGGCGGTAAACACTAGTAATGTGCCGAATTGTTAAATATGTATATCCACGGATACGGATCCGAACACGGATATTTGGTATCAAGATCCACAGATACGGATACGGATCTTAAGTTTCTCACTTAAAAACCTACTCATTTAACTTTGTTTGAAACTTCAGTTGACGCGTGATAGGCATGACATGTTACCGCTTGCATTGTGGGGATCTTGGGCATAGGTGTCTGGGGCATAGGTATATATAAAACTTTATATATTTACTGAAACTTAATCAGGTAAAAAATCTGTAAAAGATTCGCAAAAAGCAACGGATATAAATACTGATAGGGATCTATCCTCTTAATCGAATATCTGCGGATATGGATACGGATATCCGGCACATTACTAGTAAACACTAACCACCAGGTGTCCCGCCTGCCTTTTGCCAACTATTTTCTATATAAAAAATCAATGTCTAAATTGGTAGAATCCTGATATTTTCCATCACATATAATTTAGGTACTCTACAACAATTATAGTTTTAGATAGTTTTGTATTAAAATATTGAACAAGCAATATTCATCCAAAAACCTAAAACATCTTTTATTTATCAAAATTATAAAAGTTCCATCCTTTTTTTTGTGTTGCATGAAATATCTCACTAACTTAATAAACTTTGCTACTAATTTGATTAAACTTGCATTTGTAAATAGAAGAACTATATCGTGAGATATCCTTTTAAAAATTAAAAGTTCTCAAAAATAAGCGAATTTTAAATGAATCGTGGAATAATTGGGTCAAGTTATAAAATAAATGATTTCATTTTTTTTCCTTATGTACCTATTTACATATTAATTTTTATAAAATAATATTAGAAATCAGTAGAAATTATTTTATAAGATTTCATATAAGTTGCGAAGGGTGAGTTGCAAGACAGTCGAAATCCTAGAATATAAGTTTTTTTTTAAGGATTGCTTTGGGAGATTGTAAATAATACTTGATAATAAAGAACTTCAAAAGTAAACATTTTAGTTTTATTAAATGCTTTATTTTCAATTAATTCATTATTCAGTGAAAAAAGTTTTTGAATTCGAATGTCGAACGTTTAGTTATCCGCGGCGCTGGCGTACTGTGAAGATCTTGACGGTTGATTATTATCAAATCTGCTGAAAATATTATAAACGTTTTGGAATTTTTCACGTGTTTCGTGTTTTTTCCACGCTCCACGTTCGGATGTGGTAATTTTCATTAAATACTTTTCATTATCGTCGTTTGTTGCGTCGGATGCGTGTTTTATATTTCCTTTAATGTTTTGTTCTGTTTCAACTTCGCCGGTTTTATCGATTTTATTGTGGGAAAATTTGGCGATGTTTTCTTCGCCTTCTCTTCCTCCGGTCATTATCATAACTTGCGGTGTGCTCATAGCGGTCATGTGATCTTTCAAACATTGCTGAAGAATGTGCAGAAAGAATAGAAAAGCCAACAGCGTCAGAGCTGACATAGCTGCGTTATTTTTATGACCACCGCCTATAAATTGACTAAAACAATTTTAAAAAATTAATAAAATTCTTCTGCCTTAAATGAAAATGACTTTTATAATATGGAAATTACGAATATTGCTATTATGCCATTGAAAACAGAATGAAATAATAATAAATATACAGGGTTAATTTTTTAACTGGATGTGGTAGGTTGAATTCGAAACTATAAGGAATAGGGAAAAATGCTCGGGGCCGATTTTGATGCAAATTTAAATTGCGAGAAATCGAACTCGCTAACTTTGAAAGAAAAAGGATCCCTATCCTATCTTTGCACCATCTCGTAGTATTACTTATAATGATAAACTTCTAACAATAGTAGTACTAATTTAATTGAATTTTGTAAAAAATATGCTTTTTTCTTTAGTTTGCCGTGTACATTATTGCAACATCTAACAAATGTTCGATTCTTCCTAGGAAAATTAATTCATCAAAAAACTAATGAAGCAGAAATAATTATCATTGAAATTGGCCTTGGGGTCCTATAAGTTTTTGTTTGAAATTCATTATAGTAACGGATTTGGCTTACCAAGCTCGGTTAAAAAATCACCTATATACTAAAAACATAAAATTTTAAAAAAAAAACGACAGTCATTGAGCCCTTTTCAACGAGCCATCTGCTGTCATTTATTGTGAAGTTCTGTATGATTCCAGATGATGCTGTAGCATCAGGTCAAGGTTGCGTAACCATGATATGTTAATATCATTCATAGTATTTTAAATTTCGAGTTGATTAGACCACTAGAAGTTATTTAGATCATTTCAACAACTAGAAAAGAGATGATAACCTTCAAATGTCTTAAAAAACGTTCAAAGATTATACCTAAAACCTATCTCATCGAAACCATCAGCTTTAAAACAAAAAAAAAAACGCATCACAATCAGTCTATTCTTTAGGGAGTTAGGACACCACAGACGTCAAACTTGAAACTCCCCTCTCTTTAAAAACCTTTTTAGTAGTCTTTGCGATATGTATTAAATTACAGGAATAGTTTTGCTATAGTACTTCGGTTAATTTTTTTTATCCATTACTGATAAATTTTCCAGTCGGTTTATAAAAAATATTATTGTGTATAACACAAAGTATTAAAAGTGTAAGAGCCCAGAGACGCTAAACTCTTGATTTTATTAATAGGGTAATGTGCTGTAATGGGACACCTACCAAATATTCCACATTTGTCATGCAACACGCTGGTTAATTTTAGCGACATTTAAATAATATGGCTAAAATCTAAGAATCTACGGAAAGCGTGTTGCGATTGTAAATAATGGTATTTAAGAGTCTTATAAAAATTATACGAAATCAACATTGTGTTTATGTAGAAAAGGAACGTTTCTATACATGTATTTTTCTTTAGCTCCTAGTCACTTTTTTAAGCAAGCTAGTTTTATGGTTAAATAAAATTACATTGGTTTGATGGCTTTGGAATCTTAAACCATTATTAATATGTAGCTATAGGCTATGTGTAAAATACGTCACTTAGCGTTTTGACACTTATAATATTACAAATAGTTTTTAGGTTGTTTTGTTGTTGTTCCTGATGTTTAAAATATGAACATATTCTATACTTATATCATAGTGTTGGATGATTCTGTTTATCCACTCCATAGTACAGAAAAATCATATTACACAAATTGAAATAAAATTAATCATGTTAAATGTATAAAATAGTAATTAATACATTCTGTAATACATCCAGAAAATTTCTAATACATCGATAAACAGAATCATCCATAGCATTCGTTGTGGTTGCTTAACGACAGTCCCCGGATTTCATCACCTACTTTGAAAATAAACAGTAATTAATGTAAATATTTATTATCTTAAACCACTTTTACTCACTGTTTAAATGAAGTCACATGCCCTTGCGAGGGCAACGCAGGTTCATAAGGGTAATACAAAGGTTGGTCTTGGGCTGGCCCGGAATATTCCGCATACCTATCGAAAGTCAATTTTATGTATTTTAAATATTTAAGGAAATTGCTTAGGAATATACCAAAGTAAAGAGCTTATCCTCAGAGATATACCATATTAAAGGCTCGAATACCTGAACCTCAGTTATACGAATTCGCGATTATTCCGCACATCGGTCTACCATTACCATTATCAGCGGATGTTAGTCCACTGTTGGACATTGGCCTCGTGCACTTGGCACGCTATTGAGCACGATCCTCAGCCGCTCTTTAACCACGTTCTTGCCATCCACGCTGCTCAAATCGTCATTCCACCTACCCTGAGGGCGTCCTACACTACGTTTGCCAAATCGCAATTTTTAGTCCGTGTGGTGGGAGTACGGACAAGTCGCACGGACGCTACCCGGTCCCTTACTTTGCAACCTTTACCAAAGAAAATGTCTTTATTCTCAATAAACACTTAACATTATGTATTAACCGCAGAAAGTTGAATACCTAATCATAATATTATGATAACTTAGTTATAACAGCCGTGCCTAAGTGAAGTGGTTTATTTTTGTAGGGTTTTTTTTAAATAATTATTCAGTTTTTTTAGCCGGGTCCGTTTTGGGTTAGGCCTAACATGCCCAGGTAAAAAAACTCACTCTAACATACGTTTAATATCAATTGATGACTAACAAAAAGTCATCGTCGGAGTAAAAAATTTTCACATAGGTATAGTCTATTTTTTTAGAAATGGTCAAGAATAAAAGTATCCGGTGTATATGAATTTATTGATATGTTATTTGTTCGTTGCCCATTTCTACAAAAACAGACTAATTATACCTAAAATTTTATATTGGTGGCCGACGTTTAACACACATTGAAGTAGAAAAAAAAACAGTATTTTTCAGAGTTTTATTATTTTCTATTATAATGTACGACACATTGACTGACCTTTGTGAAAGTTGCTTTTGGGCCATTCCCATTTGGGAGAGGTAGTTCTCCATCGTCACATCAGATGCAAGACAAAACTGCGAATGTCAAGGTGTATAGCAGAGCGCGTCACGCGGACACGTATTCATTACGCTCCAGTTCTTTTGCTGCGTCTAATTTTGTATACTTATATTGTGTCAACGGTACTCGATGATTTTCCGCGAATTATCAGGTAGAGTGAAGAAAATGAAAGATTTATTTATTATTTAAAAAGTTTTATTTTACAATCACATTCACACAAGGACGTCCTCAATCACGCGATCACAATAATATACACAAATATCATTACTAACTATCCAGTGATATTCATTGATTTATATCACTCAAAACATCAGTCATTAATTATACGTAATTGGCGGAATTAAAAAACGAATTCAATGCCAATATATTCACAAAGTTAAAATCTATCTGTATGTCGAAATTGTTCAAATTTGGATACACGAAAACATTAAACGGTTGCGGTTTCTTTAACGGGGTTCAAGCATTAACTTCTATAATAAGTTAAATAAATTAAATAATTTAAATAAATAACATCTTAATTTACGCATTTTACACTGTGCGATGGGATGGAAAACACAACTTACTAATTTTATGCAAAACAAAAGAAATTCAACGAATTCTACAAAACAAGCAAGTAAATAAATCAGTGTTTCCATAAGACAGTGATTATTGTTCAAATAAGTTACTATTTTTTATTATCAACTTTTTACATTTATAAATATCTTGTCACGATTTATTTTTGCCATTTTTTGTGTTTGGCGGTTTTTTACTTAAAAATATACTTGATAATTGATAACATATTAAACTTCGTTACACTCAAGGTAAAGTTGACGGCAATCGATTCCAGAACGTCCACGTCGTCCTGCTTCATAAAATTGGTCAAATGTTCCAGCAGATTGTCTCTCTAGGACGAAGCTTGCAGCATAACTAAAAATTAACGTTATATTTTATCAATTGTCCTTAATTTTAGGCTTAGAAGCTTGAATATTCTTTAGGTTTAAGTGACCGTGAAACATAATTAATTTTTAATTTGACATCATGCTCCTGATAAAAAGAGTCTTGACAGTCATATAGATAAGAAACGGTAACAATGTTTTTGTTATTATTAAGGAAAAAACTTACGTTCCGAGTTGACAGAAAACGCTTTTAGGTCCTATGTCAGACGCACACTCGCTGTTAGCATCGCACACATATTTTTGAAGACATTTATCGTCATTTGTTCCGAAGGCTCTCACGTAGGTCTTTAACATGGCAATTCCAGCGATGGCGGCGTCACTAACGGAATCTTTACGGCCAATTGATCTAGCAGCTAATGATCGGTGGGAGAATGATGTCTTAAGAGCATCCAGAAGATTCACAAGAACGTTGATAAACTGGAAAAAAAATATACAAATTTAAATATCGAGAGAAGAGAATAAATGTTTTATGATCACTCTAAATACTAAATTGAATGCAATAATTAAAAATCATCAATGGAAATTTGAAAAGGGTAGGAAGGAATAGCTCGCGTACCTCTCCAGCCTGCTTTGCCATGGAGGCGACTTGATCGGGATCTTTCGCACCGAGCATCGTCGACAGAACCGCAGCCAATATACTCTGAAGCAAGCGAGAAGCGAAACCGTCTCCATAACCATAATTTTCTATTTACAACTAAACTATAGGATGACCTCAGAGAAAAGCGATTCATAGGTCTTCCTGGATTAGATTAATCTTTCTGTGAGGTAGTCCTATTACGTGAAGGATGGAGTTATTTGTTGGTGGCTAAAATCTAAATTGGTTTACCTACTGCGTATAGGTGAGGAGTAAATCTTAAGTGCTTTACACTAGTGTCTGATAATACGATAAATATGCAATAAAATAATATGCAAATATCTACATAATCAATGTTAGTAGATGAGTATGATATACATATATTGTGGCTAATAATAAAAAAATATATTTTGTACAATAAATTGCTATATATAATGTTTTGATACTATTTTCTTATCATGCGTTGTTTAAAATACATAAATGTTTCACCATGTGCATGGTTTATACCTGCATAGGAGAGCCGTTGTCTACTTTGTCGATGCCATCATTTGTTCCACCTCCCAAAAGAGCGGTTAAAATTCTGAAACCCACAGACAGTAAATTTGCCCATGGAGATGGCGAAACTGAGTCGGTGTCCAAGCTGTCACTCTTGTTAGGTCCCACAGTTGCAGGGTTGAAAATCATTTGCATTATCGAACCTGAGGAAGAAACATTTAATACAAAAATCTACAGGAAAAAACACCTCAGGTTTTAGCTTTTTTGTAACTTTAATTATAAACTATACAGTTTTTAAAAATAATATAAAATAAATTTTACATACTTAAAATATTCGTCCACGAAAATCCGCCTTCGGATATTGAATTGGTCTGCTCGTCATCGATGTCGTCAAGCGCCACCTTCTTTAGCGCATTGGATTTTTCGGCATATTTGCGTTCCTGACCTATTTGCTCTCGGTGAGGTAACGGTAAGGAATTGCTGTAATACTGTGGATTTTGTGTTCGCACGCTACTTGTGGACTAAAAATTAAAGTTATTTGTATTAGTATATCACATTTTGTTATTTAATTTTAATTTACTACTCTTTATAAAATGATGAACTAAAATTAAAACCTGTGAGATGAGGGGCGCATGCTGCGGGTATGCGAGCGTGTGAAGAATTGCCGATGAACTTATGAGAGCCAAAAGGGTCCATCCTGTCACTTTCTGCTGCATTTTGCTAAAAATAATGATTAAGTAAGTATTAGGAAAACATTTTTAATTAAATGCACAAACGATAAATAAATATTCATGAAACGACATTTTATTTCTGCACTCAGTGGACATCAGATTAGAAAGTGTTCTTATGAGTGAATAATGATTTGCTCGGATTGATTGCCTGTGTTTGGAGTCGCTTATAGAAAGTCGCCCCAGACGTCGACTCGGAATATTTTTACGAGGATGCAGACTAATTAGAGGATGCACATTAAAGTAATTACGGCCGTGGCGCCATTTAACAACAGTTTTAAAATGATCTTTAATACCTGCATTTATTTAAAGCGTTAAACAACTTTCTACTAGAAATGGTATTATTGCGTTATATTTATATTATAGATGCGATGCGCGGTAAGATACGCTGTTTGATCACCTATCCGGTATGGAAGTGTGTTAGCGGTTTGACCGACAATCTCAATACAGGTGACCCGGTCTTCGGTAACTGTAGTTTGGATGTCACATCTCGCACCTGTCTTAATAAGGCGTTACTTATATAAATTGATGTAAATATGCGCGCTCACGAATTAAGGGATACGCGCGATGTACTTTCTTTATTTTTAATTAAAATTACCGTGTTTTTTGTGATTTGACGATCATGTTACATTTTGATAGATTTTTGTAGAACTATCTTTTTAAAATAAATAAATACTAATTATTAGTTATATAATTTAATAAACTATACTTTAAAGCATTACATTAAACTTTAAAGCAGTTTTTAAGATAACCAATACAACATTATGTTTTTAAATTTCAATTTTTATTAGGTATGCTACTGATTATTATTATAGTTTACACAAAATATAATTTATAGGTATATTTCAAATTAAAAGCGTGCCTCTTACAGTTTAATGTGACATCGACATTCTTACTCGGAGAAATTTTGCAGCGGCAATACTAATTACTAATGTATTATGTATGGTTTATTTTACTCTTCGAATACTCAGGTACTGAGCTGTGTTCGAACAATTGTGTATATTGTGGATTTTGAAAGCATATTTTTATTTGATATTATTGGATGAAATCTTCAAGTGTCGGGGATGTTATTTCATTTAAACGGAGAAAGGAGGAAGTTTCAGCTATCTAATTATTTTAACACGTCGTGCGTCGGAAATGCGATGAATGCTGTTAAAATTACCGGAAATTTTGTTTAAAGGAAATATTCATTTATTTGACTTATTTTTTAAGAAACATTGTTTACCAATTTTTTACAATATATTTAAGGGTAAAATTAATTTTATAATATGAAATTTATTACTGTTGACATCTTGACCTAGTAACCCTATGCAGCACAAATCACTGAACTTAGCTCTACGCAGGAACGTATACTATTTGAAGATGGATGTTGATATTAATCTTGCATATTTACCTTGCTTTATTAGTATATTATTGTTTTATTTTAGTTACTTTTATATATCGAAGCGCGTATTTACGCATAATTTAATAATTGTTAATTCATAACATTATATAAAAATTGAAATTAGCAGAACATTAGATTAACTTGACAGGTTTAATACGTGATGAGTGATGGCGACGTCAGGTGCGAGTCGTAGCGAACATGGCGATAGGTGAAAGCAACGCGAGCCGGCCGCGTGTGTGCTACTGCTGTGCAAGGTTAACGTTTTTCTAATTTCGGAGTGAGGGCTCAAGACCTGCTATTACGGCGCGACCGACTGGCTCCCTACTTTCATCGGAAATTCACCGTGGAAAAATAAAAGTTGTCCATTAACTCGGACGCAGTTTTCTTGAGCATATTTATTCTCATCTCGTTTAGATGTATAAAGAAAATGAAAATGTTATATAAAGTCTTTTCTCTTCGTCGTTTTGGATTCGATTTTCGCCCATTCTCTGACCGGTCCGGCGTGCAATCCGCTTTCTAAAACCGCGCACAAGACTACTACTGCGTGTTTCACACGCGGATGTGAGCACGAACTGATTATTCAGCCGTGGACATATTGAATTAATATTTAACTGTAGAATGTAAAGAAATTGAAATAGTGTACTTTTTAAGAATTCCGTATTGGTACTAAATTTTGTAAATTAAAATCGTACTTTTTAAAAACATATCTAAATTTATTAATAAGTTAGATCGGGCCCGTGTTCCAGGATTTTGTTGCCGGAGAGGCGAGGACAAATTTTCATTCTATTTTTTTTTATAACTTGGAAATTTCCCTATAGGTACATTATTTTTGATTTTTTTTTTTATCTTCACCAAATTGTATTTAGTATTTAATGAAACACTATTGAATTTAAATGCCCTTTTTTATAGAATTTCTGAAAGAGGGAGAGGTTGAAAGTGATCGCACTGATTGCCTCTACCGCTTGCATGTTCTACTTCGCACATGCGTTAGATCAATGTTATGTTTTGAATATTCTCATTCTGTACATGTGTGATGCGGAAATCTGCAATCGATGTTCCATAAACTCGATTAATTGCGCGGGTATTTTATATGCCGTTACAATGTTCTCTAAGTGGACCAAACGGTACACTAGAGATGCACATCACATGTTCTAATCACCGGTTAAACCTCGAAACAACTTGTTATGTCTATTTGATATGAAAGTTGATGCTACTATATACTACCGCTTATATTATCGCTTTTTTATGCGTGACACTTCTTGAGAACCCAAGACATTATACGTTTCCTACTACAAATATACGGTTCGCTCACGTAATAAATTTGAATGGCTTTTTTTTATAATTTAGGACATAATTATGTAGACCTCTTTGTTATTTCTCGGTACGGTTTTGCTTATCATTCAAGTTTATGAGTTAGTCATTTAATATAAATAATCTTAAGAGAAATTTTTATCTTAAAATGAGATCCAAATAAAAAAAAATACTCGTAATGTAACCCACAATTATTTACGTGTTTAAACGATTTTGTTACTCAACGACCGGTGAATGACTAGATTCCTCTCTCGTCGTCACAACTTTCACTTTAAAGTTTTTTGGATATGAAAGGAATGAATCAGAATGGTTTACGAGCTGCGAGTCGAAGAACTTGTTTAGTAAAGGTACATTGGTATTGTTTGCTTTCTAAAAAATTCTTATGAAAGTTTTAAACGTTAAGTTTTATTTTTAGTCTTGTATCTTAAGGGTGGTAAATGTTTTGTTTATTATTTAAATAACAAACAAACTTTCATATTCAAAAAAACATTTGTTGCATAATTCAATCGTAATTGTAATACGTAATTTCTGTTAGAATACGCGAGAAACTACGAGTAGCGTCAATGGCATGCAAACTGTGTATTGACCATTCTGATCGTAGCAGCTTTCATCGCCACTTTCAACACTATCCGCAAACGTTTTTAGACTTAATTAGATACTTAAAAAGTTCATACGTCAATTTAATAATACATAATGGCAATATAGCCAAATAGTCGTTAGCTTCCAATTCTAATAAACGCTAAAAACTTCTATTATCTTCTATTAAAAATAGAAATAATAAATATTTTTAAATAGATAGGCGTTTAAAAAATTAAAATGTTGAAGAAATTAACTTCCTTAACTTAAATTATAGTTGGTTATAGTATACTTAGTTTGATTCGCTCCATTTACAGATTGGAGCAATTAAAGAAGCAAGCCGTTAAGATTTAAACAGCTACCGGTCTACAACGCGAGCAATGAACAATTTTATTGCATTTTTTGTAAAAATACATTTTTTACAGGTAATATATTAAATATTAATGATATTGCGACGACATATAAACAATTGGATGAGACGACCATTTGTTTTTGTTGACCATGTCTAATTCAGGGCTGAATATTTATTTACGTTTTTTAATATTTTAGAAAGCGAAGGTTTTAATTTACATGTCAAAAGTTTGCTAGAAGAGCACGCCCGTATCCTCTAAGTGTGAAATTCTCGTGACCTCTTCAAGCTATTGTTTCTTCTTATTGACGTATTTTCTATAGATTTCCATCTATTCATCTTATGAATGAAGGCGTGTGAATTGAGCTGTGGCATACGCACATATTATGTAACTGTCAAAACAATAGCATTAAAAAAGTGCATCAAAGCATCAAACAATATAAGGCTGTTTGATTTTTATTGAATTTTCATTTTGTTGTTGTTTTTTATATATTTTCTATTTTTTACTTTTACCTTTATTTGGTGAAGTATTAAAATTAAGTTTTGCCTTTTGTCGTATATTCTCAAATTGCTGACTTCTTGTTTTTTATTAATATTTTAGGTTTTAATAATATAATTAAGCTTAATTTTGATCACATAGGTTGTAGCTTTTTTCTCTGTTTACGTATTTCGTGAAAAAAAAACAGATGTTTTTTAAGGATTTTTTCTTTTAAAAATGAAGAAATCTGTGTTTTTACATATACATAAAAAAGTACCCGGCGAAATGAGAGCTCGTTTTTTAAAGTCGATTAAAAAGGTTACTTTTTTACCTTTTTTAAATAGGTATATAATATTATCTTAACAGATATACGCTTTCAAGTACCGCTTTATATATTTAATTATTATTAATTCATCTTTTGTAAATTTTTAATACCCGTTAATATATGTAGAGCGAAAAAGTTATAAACTTCTTTTGAAACATACACTTTAAACTTTACTTTCTCTTTAAAGGTAATGTAATATTATGATAATTATACTTTCACAATTATGGAAGGTGTTCACAAAATGACAAACAAATTGCATCGCATATAAATTTAACAGAAGTTTTTGAAATTATGTTTAAGATTGGCACTCACAACACTAAATCACTTGTGAATCACCTTAGATAAGTGCGAGTATCATCACGTCCAAGCTAGGAGCGTCCAACAGTAACTTTCACAGGGTTTTCCAACACGGTATCACTCACTGCTGCAAATCATTAACTTCCAAAAATCTCTTACCTTATCTCCTTCCAAAGGTCAATCACTGAATCACTAAACACTTATCTATATCTTCCACGAGGTAGCTAATCGTCACCGGTGAAAGTGCGTGTTGCTTGTGCGAGAGTTTGACTTGCAATGAGTGGTGCGCCTTGAACTTCACATATATATAGGATGACCCAGTTACGAAAGCAATAGCTAACTGTGCTAGTCCGTCCGTCCGTGTGTCCAACCTGTTCATCCCGTTGTATGGACTCCGCGAGCCGTGGGTCCTTGTCAAGGACATTGTGTTTGAGGTCGGAATTCCAACGCGTCTAAAAACAGGGTGTAAAGTCTATCATGACCCAATTTTAATATTAAAAAATTATCGTTTATGAAATCATTATAGGTATAGTTATTTAATTAATCAAGCTTCTTTTTTGTTACAGGTAGTTCCCTAAAGTGCATAGCTGATTGGGTAAGATTGTATAATAATTAGGGGTTTCCATTATTAAGGACTAATTTTTTAAAAGGTATTTTTGATTTATAGAAAATTGTTGGGAAACGAGTTAGTGGGACACCTGATTTGAAGTGATCACTGCTGCCCACGTATATTTGCAGCAAAAAGAAAAAGGGATGAAATGGAAAAAGAATTAAGGAAAGGAATGGGGGGAAGGGGGCAAGGCTTCTGATTCTCTAACTCACAGAACGAAATGTATTTATATTAGCTACTTAATATCGATCTTCTAAGAGAATGAGGTGCTGTCCCGGTCATTCCAGACTTTATTCGAGCTCAGTTAGTGGCTCCAGCTGGGCTCTGCTTCAGTGATCAACCACCAATCATTCCTCATGAAAAGCATAACAGCGAATATTTTTTTAGCATATATACCGAGCAACGTCCTCTGATGGTAACAGTCTAATCCCACGTTCGTGGGTACCATTCAGCTACATGTTTTTATTGTCTTCATAAGATTTTCCAAAGTAGATCATCTTTCTTGCATAGATCAGAGCATCTTTCTTGTATAGTTGTTTATTTTTTGTAAATATCATTCGTCCTTATTTTTAATCTCTGTTTTATATGAAGTCCAACATCAAGGTAATGTATTTAACCAATTTTTATTTACATGCATAATATATGTAGTATATATGTAACGTTTGGTTAAAGTAGATAAAATATCGTAGATAGAATAGTATTATATATTATATATAGATGTAATAGTTTTTGCACTGTTTTGAAATGGAGTTGATCGTCAAGTATTTTGACGATGCTGTTTTCCACAACATAAAATTTCTTTCCGAAATACAAAGTGTGACAGGCGTATGCGTATATCAGGTTTTAGGGTATTGTCATGGTTCTCACTAAAATTTACCTGTCCGCGAATACATATATAGACCGATAAAATTAAATTTAAAAAAAAATTATAAATATTTTTAATATCTGGAATAACACAAATTATTAGATATACCCGGTACAAATCCGTGTTACCCGGTACAAAAGTATATAAGACGTTTAAGGCTTAATAACACTTAACAACACTTGCTTTTTCTTAAATATAAGCATTAAAAATACTTTTTATTGAGAAACGAAAATAAAAAACAGACATCAGGATCGGAACAAAAAGTTAGACCGAGACCGAGTACCAGTGAAACAAATAAAAGAAAAGAAACTAAGTTGTAATGCATTGATTTGTTAATAACTTTAGTAAGTAGCATCGGGAACATAATCAAAACAAGTTATCCTTAATATACCGAGATCCCATCGCAAATCTGTTATCAATTCGAAATATATTTTTTATGAATGGTCTTGATAGTTTATACCTAGTGTACGTACAGTTGCCACTTTAATTGGCTGCATCGCTAACAGTCATTGGTTCGATACGCGCTGATCTCGGAACCTGCCATTCCGATTTGAAAAATTCGTTAAAGACGATACGTTACTTAATCCATACTTAATATTATAAATACGAAAGACACTCTGTCTGCTTGTCTGTTACGTTTTTAAGCCTAAACAGCTAAACCAACTTTAAAAAATCCGTAGTAAAGTCGTTTGGAGCTTTGAGAAAAACATATACTGAAATGTGTTGTGAATATAATACAAACGTTAATATGGGATAAAAATTTTTATGCAGAAAAAGTTGCTTTTTTTTCCATTTCGTCTAAATATTGTCATTGGGACTGATAATTGGCCAAGAGAGAGAAAATTGCGATATATTATTATAAGTGTTAAAAAATAAAGATGTGGTCACGTGGACTATAAATATAGTGTATTATTATTATTATTATTTACTTCTTGACTCTTAAGTATTTCATTTTTTTTCCACAGGCACTCGATTTACGACTAAGGTTTTTCATTTATTGACTTCTAAAGAAAACTGCGGATGTTTAAAGTAAGTGTTTTATGTTCTTTTTGAATTGTTTTGATCGTTAGAATTTTTGACGATCGGTGCTTGTAATTATGTTGCTTATGTTGTAATTGCTTGTAAAATTGATGGTTTAATTTTTTTTTATTGAATAAATATTTTTTTTTACAAAAATAAACTTTTTTTATTTAACTCATTTAGATTAAATACTGATGACAACTACTTTAGTTTATTTCATACATTAAACATAACATAATATTATTATTAGATAAAAAAATAGGTAACTGAAATATTATGGTAATAATTATTTAATTCTTTGCGTAATCTTAACAGATTTGTTTTATAATGAAACGGTGCACTTTAAGTATAATTCTATTTATAATTGATCAGAATACGCTGCAAACTGTGCTAAAGCTAGAAATCCTCAACAGATGGCGGTAAATCGCTAAAACAGCGTAATTACATTAAACTATCGCTGTCACAAAAACTACATTCTGAAGTCTGACTTTTTAAAATGCCAAAACTGCCAATATGTGGTATGTTTTATAGCGATAATTTACCCTGAGATTAATGCAATCGTAGAAAAGTACATACATTGATGACAGGTTGGCGCAGTGGTCACTGCAACTGACTGAAGCCCTAGCGGTCGCGGGTTCGACACTCGCTTACAGCAAAACGTCTGAATTGGCCATACGGATTTTTGTCATGGTCTGGGTGTCTGTGTTTGTGTTGTGTATGTTTTCAGACCCCTGATACAGCATCATGAGATCTAAATGGAACCGTTAAGTGTAAAAAGCGTTAAGTTATTTATTTATTTTTTACCAATGAGAAAATATCATTTCAACAAGCCTGATGGTTTGTACAACAAAATTTATTTCACAACCTAAACTTTAAACGGTCCCCAATTGATTTTTGCTACGGGCTCCTTGCAGATTTAATTCAACACTGACACGGTTCTATGTTCTTACGTAAAAGTTACACCTATTTTATACTAATATTTGTACATTTACATATTTGTCAAAAACCATTTTTTAAATAAAAAAATATTACAAAAATCTCGACAATTATCAGCATGGTCTCATAAAATTGTATTAACACTTTCCAATGAACACAGATTCATCGTTGAGGAAAACATTTGCCCCTTTCACTCGTGTCCTTGAAGTTGGACGATTAACGTATAAAGACTTAACACAGAATGTATAATGAAAGAGAACTCTATAACGTAACAGATTAATGTATGTCCTGTATAATGACTCACATTTTATATAACAGTGCCATTTTTAATATGTCTCATTTGGTAAATGTTAAACAAAAATTTTACTTTTACACTCTGTAGGAGAGTTTGCAAAGGCACTAATTAGAACAATAAATAAAGCTCGGTAAACGATATTTTACGTTAGTAGAAGATACAATTTCTGGCCATCAAATAGAATATGCCTAACAATCAATTTCATCTTAGTGTTTAAAGAAGTACAGATGGAGCTCAATTCGTTGCTAGGGCTTGTAGAGCATGTTTCTGGATGTTTTTTTTTATTAATATTATTTTTTAATTAGATAATATATATAATATTTATATGAACTAGCACGTAGCTATAGTTCATATGGGAGGAGTCCGTCCACGAGAAGGGTGTAAACTATGCTAAGATGGTATTGTTCCTGATTAAAATACGTGATCTTTTTTATTTTCTGCATGTAGTATGCACTATTATACGCCACAATAATTGTTATTATATTTAAATAGTTCGAAATAAACTGCTCAGATTTTACGTACAATGAATATAGGTACATATATTGTAGTTAAATCCTGCACCGGCAGCTGCACTTGCTAAAAATTGCGTTGAGTAAATCGGTAGCGAACGTCACAATAGGTGATCCCTGAGGTAATTTGATAACATCTAAAAACTATCAAAATTGCACTAATCGATTTTTATTTATATATAGATTAAAATTGTAATTTTGAGATCGTCGTTTATTGACATTTTGTTTGTGCTTCGAGAATCACTATTATACGCAACAGGCGTGAGTCAACGCAACTTTCTTATTCGGGGAAATACGAACACGTTGTTTCAACTTGCGATGAAAGGTTTTCTGTTTATAAATAAGTAAAATATCCAAATGGTTTCTTAATATTCCTGGCGTAACTATGTCATTTTGAATTATTTTTATTGCGTTTTATTATTATAAAAACAGAGTATATACGTTATAAGTTTAAATATCGTCTGCTAAACAAGCATCACTGTCGATTGATCTTTAAATGACTGTCCTACTCTTCTCGTAGACACGACAATTAGTCAACTCTTAACATATTAAGTACTTGTAGTGATAGGAGTGGATTACCAATTTAGGCAATATTTTATTTCAATTTATCTTGTGTATGATGTAATAACACCATTACATTACATTAATACTAACGTTTGTTTGCCACTTTGTATTTTATTAAATCCTGATAGTTGTAATAATTTTGTCTGATTTCATTGATATTTTTTGAAAATAAAACATAACACACTGTATTCGACCTAACATAATTAACCGTTTTCACTAATTTTTCTACGTCCTTAATTATAACTTTTACGACAAAAGCTATCAAACTGTTGTCTACAAAGCCTGCCAAAGACATGCAATACAATATAATAATTATACATTATATTTTAAGTACACAATCGAAAAATTAGGAGCCTCCTTTTGAGCTAGATAGACGCGGAAAAATAAATATATTAATGTATATTGCTCGCCGAAAGGGTGCTGGTATGGTTAAATTTCTAAATTATCCCTAATTCACACCAATGTGTAACTCTACCTCATACACCTGTGAGAGTGTATCTACCAATTTGCATGTGCTTGGAGGACGGAGGGTAACTGTAAACTTGGAATGTATGCTTGACTTACTTTTCTCTGAATGAAATGGTCTAGCTCTAATCGTTGATGTTGAGAAGTAGGTAAGAGATAACCGAAATGCTTATTAAAATTATATTAACTAGGTTATAATTAAGTGTGGTTAAAAAAATTTGTATGTAAATTAAAAAAAATCTTTCCTTTGAGTTCTATTTTTGTTAAATATATAATATTTAAATTTAAAATATAAAATAATTCAAAATTGATTGTTTAAATAATGTAACTATTACATAACATAACACTAATAAATATTATATTATTGTCATAAGCTCTCTTTTATGTACTTTATTATAATTTATTATTATGTATACGAGTACAATTTCATATTTTCTAATTTTCAGTGTTGATCATTTCCTACTACTTAAGGTTTAATTAATGTATGAGATTAATAGCATTCTGTAAAAATATGAAAATAATTCTTTAATTTGTCGTATACTGTTACTTCCCAGAAGTTGATCCATATAAGTAACATTATCACATGGTGCAATGTATATGGTGTAATGTGTATGATATATTTTCAAAATTAACGGGTTCGATTCTTGGCTACAAAAATGAATTTTTTAATTAATTAATTATGCATCATTTAGTTTTCATGAAAATCGGCCCCCAGGGTCCTTTAAGTATTTTACGCTATTCCTTGTAGTTTTGGATTTGGCTTACCACGCCCAGTTAAAAAACTCACTCTGTATATATGTATGCCTACATATACTCGTATATGCACAACCACGTGGTTCCATAAAATAGAATGTTAGAGACATCTTAGAGACTTGAGGGATAGTTAACTGTTTTTTCACTTTTGCTGCTAAATAAAATTATTTATATGTAATAGGACGTATGAGAAATGATAATCGTTAGAGCATAGGAACCAAATCTAATCTAATACTATGTAAAGCTACACGGACTTCAATTTGAGAAAATGGCGTCTAAAGATGTCAAACCTATTTTTAACATATTTGATGTTTAAAGTATTATATATAGGTATAATGAATTAGAAGCAGATTGGTAATTTTTTTAATCTAATAGTACGTTTTTCTATTTTTCTGATGAGATTATTGCGTATTTAGTTTAGATGATATTAAACATTTTTGATTAATTTTATTATTTTATTGTATACGTCACGCATTATCTGAATACATCAATATCTCCGAATTTGATTTTTTGTGGGTTAATACATTATTGCTTATCAGCATTCATATTATACACTGCTATATCGTTTAATTCGATTGCCATAAAACTTAGTCAATTTATTTTTTGCACTTGTAAAGTTATAGATGAGTATTATCAACCATCAACTTCTAATGATGCGCTTCTCCTAGCCGGTGCAAGACAGAAAAATAAGCTCTAGACGGTCGTCTGGCATAAAAAAATTAACATTAACGTAAGCGAATACGCGTGAAAAAACTAGTTTATTATAATTCTGAACGATCACACATTGTTGAATCATGCTAGCTTACCTTAACTACATTAAAGTAGACTACTTAAGTATAGTATATATTTATTTAAGTGTACCTCAATACAGGATAGGAAAAGATGGAAATACAGCTTATTTATAATAAGCGGAACTTGTCGGAATCGTGTCGAGTTCTCATTATTCCTAAGCAATTTCTACGCAGCCGCAAAGGGCGTGGTGAAATGAAGGCTGAAAACAAAGTTCATTTACCTTTATATTTATTAAGTAAGGTCTCATAGTTGGCAAGGCAAAGTAATTTTTGTATATTACAAAGTCATTACTCAGAGTAAAAATTTCGTGATCGAAAAGTTATTGTGATAAAATAATAGGTACATAAATACTTTTAATTAAAAAATACCTTTAGTTATATGTTTTGAGAATTATAAGGTATTTTTGCATGTAAGTATACGAATTTATATAAATAAAATAAAGGTACAACGTTTCATACAGGTACCTAATCATTTCAGCTTTGTGATAATAAAAACAAATATTGAAAGAAATAAAACGAGGAAAGAGAATTTGTCAAAGGCGTTTTTGGTGAAAAAATCGTGGACGTAAATAAACCATTATCAACCGTAAACGCCCGAGTAGGGCAGTAGGACAGCGAAATGTTGGCTTTCATTCTTACTGGTCAATGACAGTCTATTATCGAGGCGGTGACCTAGAAGGACACGCCGCATTCCGATTACCATAGTCGCTTCGTGTTATCATGTTCGCGGTATAACCAGATTTATAGTTAGGAAGGAACAAAAGGAGTCTCTATTTATCAAAAGAGTTTTTGTTTGTTGATTTGAACGAGTGAGTCTTACTAAATACAAAAATACGTCTTCAATTTGAACACTTCATTTCGTTATGATTTTTCAAATTTAAAAGCTCGTTTATTGAGGAAGGTTATAAGTTACAAGAAGGTCAGTGACTTAATCCACCACGCTGCTCCGCTACGGGTTGACGGATATATGTACATGAGTCAGAATTTCTCCCGACACCTGAATGTTTCTTTACGATGTTTTCCTTCATCGATGAGAACGAGAAGAAATTTAGCACTTGAAAACTTGACACCTACGTACTTGCCGGGGTTTCAACGATTGGAGATTGACTTGTTCTAAACATTAGACCATCTCGGCTGAGGATTAAACTTCTTCCTAATATGATGCTTTTACCCAAGAGTGCGCATTTACAGGCTGTTACATAAGCTACAAAATATTACGCTTTAACTCCTACGCTTTAAATCAGCACTTTGACAAGATTCGAGGAATAATGCGGGATAAACTGTTAGGCCCAGTTAGTTATTATGTAAACATAATTATGTTTTGGAAAAAAAAAAGGAATGTTTCTCAATATAAGCAAAGCATTTACTGAGTAATCGATATCGTAATATTTTAATAGAGGAGATAAGCTCTCCTTCTTGTCATGGTTTTTGTAAATATTTTGTATAACTATTAAATACAAACTAAAATTTATTGTTATTACATAATGTCATATATTTACAATATTCACACGAAAAAAACTATATAAAAAATAAAACTTTGTCGATGTCATCGCAGTGAGGCAAAGTGCCCAAAACACTATATCTAGATTTTTAATATTGAACACAATAGTTGTAAGCAAAGACAGATTTTAGGGAAAGGTTATTCTGTATAATACTTTTATTTTCAGTTATTTTGATTAAACTTTCTATTTTGCGAATGAAAGATCAGAGTAAAAGTGAATATTTTAATTTCTGTTGCGTGTATTTCTAATTTTTTTAATTGTACACAAACAAGATTCAAAACTTAGCTTAATAAAGATAATTATTAAATATTAGTCGTGTATTAAATAAAATAGCATAAGCCTGTAGGTAATTTTCTAATACCAAAACATCAACATAAATCTTAATTTTTTTTTAGATACTTTAAAAGATGAATTTTCAAAAACTTTTTCTTAGTGCTTAATTACATTACACCTTCAAAATATATTTGTATTTTAAATATTATAAATAAAAGCCAAATACAACACTAACAAGCTAACTCATCGGTTAAAAAAATCGTGAAATCTTAAAAACTACTAAAGCTCGAATCATGTACAGGCCCGCGCCAAGCCTAAGCGGCGCCGTCGTGCAGCTGTCTTATATGCGCCTTTTCACCCGACTGCGTGAATCAAAGCAGGGTAATGTGTTTATCAATCTATGTATGTATGTACATACATATCTTTGTACCTTTGCAGCACTATTTAGACCAAACGCGAGGACTGAGTTTAATAAATGTTACTTAGTTTTATTCGTCATGACGGCGCGAATGTCATAGAGAGCATACAAATTTTAAAAATTCAAAAGCGATTTTGGACATATTGCGAAAAAAAAATGAAAATCGATGAACTGTGTCAAATGGGGTCGTTAAATATATGTTTCAAAATCATTTATAGGCTTTTCATATAGTTTTCCAATCAGAATTACGGTTTAGGATGTATACCGATTTAAAGTTGGTAAGTAGCAATTCTAACGATTGATACCGTACTGCTTATTGCAAAATATTGCCTTGTTACGCAGTTGGGTTTTTGATATTTTAAATTACTATATTAGGAGAAAATACTTTGAAAAGTTCTGTTCCTAAATATTGCAAAGTTATAAACAATTTACGAAAAAACATAAAAGACTCTAGTTTATTGCAAATTACACAAAAACTACTTATTTATAAATTTTTTTTAAATAAAATTGTTTAATTTCGGAATTCTGTCTCTACTATTTATTATTTTAATTTAACGCTGAAAAAAAGACTCGCGACATAGGCGCACTGTCGCTCTAAACAGTACGCATGACCACCATATTTTCTTAATAAAATTACCAAAATATCAATATTAAAATTAAAAAAATACGTTGTCATTTAGACTCGATTAAAATAAAGTTCCCTTGGAAAGAAATTGTTATGTTAATTTTTCAAAAAATAATACAATTTTTTACTAACATACTAGTCCCAGAAATCCGTTTTCACAAATGGTGACCAAAGTTTAATTCAAATTCAAATTCAAAGAATAATTCACCTGATTTTTTTTTTTGCTTTTTAGTGACTTTTTATATATTCTTTAATACTGCAACTACCATTGACTACAACTCGGCATGAATAATATAACCAATAAAAAAGGAAAAAATAAAAAGACACGCCAAAAATTTTGAAGTTCTCCAATCACAATTTTCTGTTGCTCTTGAACAACTACGTAAGCTGTTTTGCGTACCCTGATTCATCAGTCTGTCAAGCAGTTTCACTAAATAAAAATACCAAAAAAAAAAAAAAAACAGTAGACATCCGCTACATAGCTACAACGTAGGTACTATCATGCTCCTTCAGCAGGACTTATCATAGCTTTTTTTAAAAGTTTTCGCCGCTCGGGATAATTTCGGCACAAATGGCATATTATAAAGAAAATTATTTAATTAATAATAATACATTATTTATCACAAACTAATAAAAATAATCAAAATACAACATATATAATAAACTAATAAAACGACGAAATAGATATAAGAGTTACATTCGTTTTCTTAAGGTAAATTTTTTTTAAGTTCAGGGTAGGCTTCGGCGCCTTTTTGACTCGGCGCCGTCGTGCGCCGCACGACTTTGCACGTATGGACGGCGCGGGCCTGATCATGTAGCCACAGGATTGTTTATGTATAGTGTAATGTAACTAATGTATGGGTTACGTAAGTAACCTAACTTAGAATGGATATTTAAAAATTTTGATGGTAATGGCAAAAGGGGTTTTCGAACTTTGTATGTGTTAAGTTATCTCTGGGGTTCTAGTAACTTGTTTATTTGTAATTATGAATATATTTCTGAGAGTAAAGACGAGCAATCTATCCTAGAGAGTGGGAGGGTGCGTACTGCCGATATATAATAATAACTAACTGATCAACGAGCTACCATTGACAAAATACAGTATTAATTACTTTGATGATATATTCCTAACAGTATGAAACTGTATAACTGCTTTACTACAAAAGATTAAATTAAACCATGTTCAATACGCGTCTAAACATTTTTATTATACATTGTTTAAAATCTTGTCTTAATTGCTTTACTGCGTGTTTAATTATAAAAAAGTTATAATTAAATATCATATATATTTAACGGCTAAAAAAGGTTTAAGATATCTGTTAAACAAACTTAAGCGTATATTTAAACATAATTAAACTACGTCTAAACCATGTTTAACTTAAAACTGGCCTTAGACGCGGATTTGTTGTACAAGATTTTATAGACACGCGTCTAACGTATGTTTAAATTTTTTGTAGTAGGGCAGTACATTTTTATTAGTACACGTAAAAGGCTTACAGACAAATTCCTATGTAATATAGTATAGAAAGTGAAGTTTGATCCAAATGTGAACCAGGACAGATCACGTTCAAAGGCAGAAAACAACAATACCTTATGATTTTGAATTACCATTCCATGTGAAGAGAAAATACTAGGAAATGGCATAACAATTGTTTTCTTATATTTTCACCAATGACATACTTTAATCATATTCAATATTGCCATGTAAATGTTGTACTTTAGTATTCATTTGTTTTTTTTTACATTTTTTTTTATTTTCCGTCTACTTTATATGCTATTTGAACGAAAAATACGGGCTAAATTAAAATAATTCTATAGATGCATTGAGTCGTAAAAATCAATTAAGTATCCGTATTATATAATTACAAACCTACACCTTAAATTATCTATATTTATTAGTATTTTGCTATTAAAAATATAATTTTGATAATATTGTCATTTAAGAAATAATTATATGGGTATGTATATCTACACATATGTATACCTGTGTACATAATACATTTTATAGAATTCTATATATATATATAATCAAGTAATAAATATGAAATGAAAATTTGTAATTGAAGCTTTCAAATAAGCTATGCTTGCATTGTTTTGCTTATCGAGTTATGTTAACTATAAAAAATTACTTCGTATGATTAAATATTGAAAATCACGTCGAAAAGTAGAAGTGTGCGGGCTTTGAACCTGCATTCCTCGGCTATCTCGGTTTTTATAGGTATATTTTTAAAAGATATACACAAAATATCTATATACTTTTGGAGTTCTCTACGTAAGTAAATAATACAAGCTGTTATAATATTTTATTTTTATAATAAAAAGCTAAGCTCTAAATGTTATGGCGCTCAGAAAAAACCTGAAAGAAAGATCAGTCCACAGCCTGCACTTACCGAGGAACAAGGACTGTGAAATGAACATGGTAAGAAGACCATGCATCCAGGTGGTTTGGATGAGTCCTGAGGAGAAGAGTGCGATGGTAAAAACGAGACGGTGGCGTTATGCCTTTCCGGACATTGAAATGTTCAAACTGTCTGTAAGTTTGGTATCCTCGACAATGCGAACTGCCCGGCGTGGTTATGTATTTATGTTTATGTGGGATTGTTTTTAAATTTATTAGATAATCACGGTACAGTTGCAATTTACCAACACATATTAAGTACCTACCTACATAATAATAATTTCGTAAATTTACTTTTCTAAAAAAAAGTAGGCTTATTAATGTGATTTTTCATGGATTCATTATCTTTATTGATGAAATTCATTGTACATAGTATAAACTTAATTAAACATTGTAGTAAGTATTATGTAAAAAGTAGGTCATAGCTTAATAAACATCCTAAAATTATCCAGACATTCCTGACCTTATTTTATAAAAAATATCTTATTTATTGTATTGTTCATATATTGTATTTATTTAATATAAAAAAGCATTTTTTTCATGATGACGATGGCGCGTAACTCAGGTGAATGTCCGCTATTTGCACTTGTATTTTTATTTTAAACAAAATTCGTCTACTTTTTAGTTGGCCGTGTGACCATACCACTTTCTCTGGCGCTCATTGGCAACACGAAATGCCTATATTTATCCGTTCATAATATTTTTTTACCTGTTGGTTAAATTAAAGGGAAATTTAATAGAAGAAATCATCATGATGAGAACTCGTTTTATATTAAACCTATTTTCTGTCGTTATTTTTACGAGAACATTATTTTATTTCAACACTGCAGTACGCACAAAAAACAATATCTGCGAGATAAGACATTTATTAAAATTTAGCTACAGTGTTAGAATTTATTGACATGTTATTGACACTTGAATGTAATTGTGTCGACTGGTTATCTAATTTCTTAAAATTTTAGGAAAGTCAAAATACATTAATCAAGTTACTTATATCTATTGTCTAAGATTAATAAAAAAAGATATTTTCATTTTTATGGCTATTTCAACTATCTATAAGATACAATTTAATGTGGCGACAATGTGGCGAAATCAGTAACTTCCTTTATCGGCGATAGCAGAACATTACCTTAGGGCGTTCGCTCTGAGGCATGCTATATTAATATATTATTAAATTAATATTTTTTATTTCGGTATACATATGTATATATATCATATTGTGATTATAAATGAGTTTTGGGGTCGACCTAATTCCGTCTTGACATTTTCGCGTAGGAGCTTCAAGCAGATAAGTTATCAAAGACTCGGTGGACTTTCTTTGAGCACCTACTTAAAATTTTCTTACGTAACACCATTCACCCACTCGGCTATCGATCTGCCATTATCTAATTATTACATCACCCATTATTATACAACTCTACCATTATTGACATATGTACGTTAATTCGCACTTTTTAAACGGTAAGCGTATATGACATGTCTATAGTATATTTTTTTGTTGATGTATGCGTATGGGTATATTTTTTTTTGTTAATGCTATTATATGAACACTATTGTGTGTTATAGGCAATAAGTAATTAGCTTTTTAATATATAATTATCATAATTAAGTGATGTACCTATATATTTTAAATCCTTAATGGCATTTTTGTGTGACGGTTTATAATGACGATTTTAAATTTGATTTTTGCTACAATTTAGGAAAAATTGATGATTAACTGTATATTCCTATTATTAGAATTCATTTAATTTATAAGTAATATTTTAAAATTAGACTTATTTACAGTTTATTATTATTGACTGTTTTTGGAACAGATTATATAATTTTATCATGAATAGATGTTGTATTTTTTGACTTTCAAAACAGGTCCTAGTGATAAGCTTACTACGCCACGCAGTCTCACGCTTCAGACGCGTTACATAATGATTAATTAAAAAAATAAATACTTAAGAAGTAAGTATATTATGTTTCGAGAGGTCAATGAACTTTGTTATTATATAAGGTCCCACACACGTATCTACATATTTTAAATAGGCTTCAATTTTGTATGCACAGAGAAGTAAAAATAAGTATCATTATGTAAAATATATACTTATGTAATATATTTTTGTCTTCAACATTATATGTAGCAATATATGATACATTTACTTGTGTAGGTAATCTACTTAATATCATTAATGTCGTGTATACCTATAGTATGATATTGATCAATTTTTAACTAACTGAAATCTTAAGGCGTTAACAGTAATATTTAATAACTATTGAGCGCATGAATTTTGACACCTTAAATGTCTTCTACTTTTGGAAGACCAGGTTGCCTAGTTACTAGTTAAAAGAACAGTTTTCAAACTTGGAAATGGTCCCAGATTTATAACGTTAAATAGTATGAACGTAACACAATTTAACGCTGATAAGCTCTAAACATGTCAAACTTATTCTTAACAAATTTATTTGGAAAAGTATATATCCATCTTCTCTTTTCTATTTTGATAAAAGGTAGGTACAATTTATTAAAAGCAGATTGGTATAATAAAAAGTTTTTCAACTATTTAGTTATTGCATATTGCAAAATATTGATCACACTTCAATATTCGAAACATAAAATTAGGAAACTTTTTTTCGTAGTTAATTTGTTTAGATGACATTAATTTTTTGAATAATTTTAAATACATTATGAGAATACATCGATATCTCCGAATTCGACTTTTTGTGGGTTGACACATTATTGCTTATCAGCATCCAATTATCCGTAGTTATTCAATATAACCGTTAAGAAAATTTTAATAAATTTTTGATGTTTTGAAATAAGTTCAATTCAATTTAATTCTTTGGTTAGTGGTTGGAATATTTTTTAGAAATTAAAAGAGTAACTTTCAAAACATTTATATAAAAATTTACTCATATAATTTACAGTCTTTATGTTTTTGTTCACAAATATCGCTTTTAGAATTAAACTCGTCATTTGTTGGTAGATGTCTATACATGAAAGATCTACCTTGTGTAAAATTTGAATCATCATTTTTCTCACCAAAAACCGTTTCTTGCATTTTATTTACAAAAGGCGTTATTTTACAAATTAAAAGTCTAATACAACTAGTTTCTTCTTCCGATTCTTGTTCTAGAATAAGATCTTCAATCATGTTTGGTAAGGAATCATTTTTAGCTGTAGCTAAAAGATCTTGTAGTTTTCGTGAATTTTTGTTCAATATCCATTCCGTAAAATCTTCTGATCGATGTGGCTTGTTCGGGCGTCTTGGTCCGGCTAAGAATGTTGTAATCTAAAAGAAATTGAGTTTAATTAATGGATTTACAATTTTAGTATTACTCTTATGGCAAAATATATTTCATATAGTATAACAATGTTATGCCTAGACGTGGATGAAAGCAAAGGAATCAATTTTCCTCTCTAGAGCCGAACCAAGATAATTGTACTGTCAATATCAGTCACGAAAAAAATGATATTATGAATACGCCCGTCTTTAAAATGAAGTCATACGAAAGATTCCTCTTATCGGTTATCAGTTTATACTTTAAGGATAGGCGCACAAACAAAGTACGAATTACAATTTATTCATATCGACATAGATACATATCTCTAAGTTGATAAAGTATGTTAGTACATAATAAAAAAATACCATTTGAGCGACAAATATGAGTGCATTGACTGCGACAGCGCTGATTTGTTTCGGCTGAAGACCCAGCAATCGTACCAAATGACGCAACGGTGACATAGTATAAGGAACCTCTTGTGTATTGTAATTAGGTTTACTTTCTTCTGAATAATTATCATTACTGTATTCGTTAGAACTGTCGGCTGCTGGTCGTTTATTGTTTAAGGATGAAGTAGGTTGGAAGGCGCGAACAACAAAATCAGCTACCTTCAATGCAACTGATTCAGACCCTGAAACAAATTAATTGGTAAACCTATTTGTTATTAAAAAATAATCAATTATATTAATGACACGTTGGTAGCAAATTGTGTTTGAAAATTAGTTATTATGTTATGGAAAGAACAACACATATTGCAAACTCCGTCGTGATAGGCTAAACAGGTGCTAATTGTGTAAAATTATTGCCGTCCAAACATTTTGTATTTTGATACTTACACAATTATAACTATATTTTGTACACAGATTGCTTTAATAAATTATATGATTTATACGAAAATATTGTCACAAAAATTATTTTTAACCAAGTGAAATCGAGGTATGTTGTAAGTGATTAGATAAACAATTACAATACAATACAAATATACTTCATTGAACAACAAAAAAAAAACACAAGTAACAACACAACAGAATAAAAAAAAAGCAAACATGGTACACAAAAGGCGGTCTTATCGCTAAAAGAGCGATCTCTTCCAGACAACCTTTGGATAGAGGACATTCAATACTAAACAAGAGGGGATTGGAGGTGTACACGCTTAATAATATATATACATACACATATTACATATTATATAAAACACAAATTGATATAAATATATATAGGTATATAATTATCCATACATATATATGTATGTATAAATATAATATATATGTTTATATTTATAGTTACAGATATCGGTTATAATGATAAATAATAGGCTTTTAAATGTCTCTTAAAAACAGCAACAGAATTCCACAAGCGAACTGCTTGGACAGAAAAGGATTTAGTATAAAAAGAAAATGTATGAGATGGAGTTTTAGGGTAAGGTTTTGTTCATAGCGAAGGCTGCGGAAATGTGAGTCACTAAGGAATTGAAAACATCGTTTTAGATAGATTGGAGTATTGGGGTTAAACAGTATACAGTAGAGAAGAGAAAGAATGTCAGTATTCCTGCGAAGGCGGATAGGGAGCCACTCGGGCTTTTTGCGAAAAATAGAAATGTGGTCGTACTTGCGAAATCCAAATATGAACCTTATGCAAAGATTTTGAATGCGCTCAAGTTTATTAATTTGATTTTCTGTAAGGTCAAGATAACAACAGTCTGCATAGTCAATTGGTAGATGGATAGATTGTGCTAACGCAATCTTGGTGGGGATCGGTAAAAGGTTACGTAATCTACGTAAGGAACCAATGGCAGCAAACGTTTTTCTACTTACCTCGCTTATCTGCGGGCCCCAAAAGGTCTATCATAAAGTATGCCCAAGTTTTTATTTTATCGTTGTACGGAGTAATGGTGGTAAAAGAGAAAAGTCTATTCGTGGGATTAATTTGGGACTACCTATAATGATAGTTTGGCATTAAAGCGGTTTTACTTTTAGGCCAAACGAATTTCTCCAGCTTGAGATATTTTTTAAGTTCGAGTTAAACTGTCTGTATTTTCTGTGGTAAATATATAAGCTTGGAGTGACAGTAGATCTGGAAATCGTCGGCGTACAAGTGGTAGAGAGAAGATAAATTTTGAATATTGAATTAATAAAAATTGAAAATAGAAGGGGTGAGAGCATGCCTCCTTGGGGTACACCGGCATTTAAAATTGACCAGTCGGAATAAGAGTCCTGAACTCGTATTCGCTGTCTACGGCCATATAAGTAACAATGAAACCAGTCAATCATTGTAGTAGATATATTAAGAGAATTTAGAATAGTAGTAATATGTCAAATCAACAGTATTGAAAGCATTAATAAAATCCAATAATGTCAATATTGTGACTTCCTGGTTATCCATAGCTAATCTGATATGATTATAATTAAGTAAAAGCACCAATCTCAGTCCTTTAAATTATTGACAATAATTATTTGCCGCTTAGAACTAGGTATTTATTTTCTCTGAAAAATATGTTTATGTATGTGTGTCTTAAAGAAATTTAGGTAAAATTTTCTGATAGATACCTTTTTTTACCACACGAAAAAAGTTTTCCTTTGCATACAAATTCATGTCATCAGAAACAATGTCTTTCTATTTAAATGAAAACTATAAGTTTCATATGGAAAAAGTACATCTATTAATAATTTGTAAGAACATATCTTATCCATCATTATCCCTGTATTAGTGAATTGAAAAAGTCGACAAAACTCACCCAAAAAATCCTTAGCAAATTTCAATCCAGTATTCAAATGATGTAAAATACTGTCGCTTTTGTATTGTTCATTTCCTGCAACAATTTGAACCATAAGAATACAAATTACTAGTGACGCCATCTTGAGATCACGACCGACACTACAATGAGAAGGAATATGTGAGCCGGTTGTAGCTACGCTTCGATTCTCTACATGATGGCTGCGCTAGCGCAACTATCGCAGTAGAGCGTAAAATTTTGGTATCATTATTTTCTTACAATAAAGGCTGTTCATATAGATTTTAACATATTATTAAACTAAAAAATATGTTTTTTGTGCTAGTGCTATCTCATATCTATCCAAATAATATTTTTCTTAAATCAAGTTTCTGTAAAGTTTCAATAGATGTCAGTACGTGTATTAAAATATCTTCATAATTTTTTGCTTAGAATTTATTATATATAACGTAATTAAGCACTTTAGACAGGATTTTATTTAAAATTTTATCATAAATCCCCTAAGAAAATAAAATAGCAAAGAAACGTTTGAAAACGCTATTTATTATTTCTGAGGAAATAGAAGATCATAATGAGGCTTTAGAAGAGTCACAGATGAAAAGTCTCATTGGAAACGTCTTTAATATACATATACTGAAAGAACATAATAAATCGTGGACAACTACAATTTTATTTTAAAATGTAAAATAACTCTACCTTTGTTAAAGACTATATTAAATTAAGTTACTCGGGAATTTTTACTTGCAAGTGTTCATTAAAAACTGTATAATTGTAAGTAAAAAGGAATGTTAACGTATTATTGAATTTCACTTTACTTATTGCTTTCATACATAACCCTTATGATTAATAGTGCAAACCTTATTCAAAATCTATTAAGTGCATAGAAGCAGACTAGTAACCTTTAACATCACGATGCAGGTGCGCAAGCTTACCGCGCGAAACCGTGACGGATAGCTAGCTATATACGCATGGAGTTATAAAAAAATACGGCATACAGTTATGTGTATATGTTACATAATATTGTTAGGAATATATCATTAAAGTAATTAATACTGTATTTTGTCAATGGTAGCTCGGTAATTATGTATCGGCAGTACGCACCCTCCCTCTCTCAAGGATAGATTGCTCGTCTTTACTCTCAGAAATATATTAATAATTACAAATAAACTAGTAACTAGAACCCCGGAGATAATTTAACAAATATGTAATACATATTTCAATATATTTTGTACGTTTAATTAAATTGTATATATTTATGATTAATTGCAATAATTTCGTTGTTATCGTGTCGTGTTAATTAAGTTTTTATATTGTAATTGTGTTTTCGATAGTCAGTCAAACAAATGGTGGTTCTGAAAATATTTTTAAATAAGCTCGATTTGCTTAATTTTGAACATTATGAAGCCAGCCAGCAGTTTGTTATAATTATTCAAATGTTTATACTCGAAATAAAAATAAAAAAACTTCACTCTGTATATGACTCGATTCGTAAACATGCCAAGATAAAACAAAATGAATGAAAATGCGAAAAGAACAATAGGCATACGAACATCATAAAAACTTAAAAATAAAAATAAAAAGAACCTTAAAATTTCGATATTTGGGTTATAAATGTTATATCAACGAGAGCTAGACCCATTAGTAGGTACGGGAAAGAAAGATGGATCATGCTGGAAATACTACTTTACCATCTAATAATAAAAATAGTTTTAAACAACATACGGTATACATTTAATTAAGTAATCCAAACAAACCGATTAAGTTTTGTTTCATTTTCGCTAAATCGTCAACCTATTCGTTGTGACCGCTACTCGCCTGTTGTGCTCAACAGACCACAATAATCTTTCACGCCATCTTGATAATGTCCTCACTCATGTAGACTTCAGTATCCCAAAGATCTACCTAAGAGTAACAATGCTAAGTTATGTTCTTTTATTATTGACGCTGTGTCAAATCGCAACTGCTGATACGACCACAGAAGAGGTCCAATTCCTTAACGAGTTGACTATAGACAAGTTGCTACAATTAAAAAATTCGCTGAAAGATTTTTCCACAGAATACGATAATGTTACCGTTACAACACCAGGGTATGTAGAAAATTTCGGCGCACAGGCGATGGCCTTTAAGGCACCACTCACAAAACGGATAGACTATGAAGGTTTATACAAGAAAGGTGGATACAGCAAAATAAGTAACATTTTCTCGATGTCAGTGACTACATTAGCGTTTTTAGCATTTGGTGGATATTTATTATGTTTAATAGTGCATGCTGTGAAATCGAAACAAAGCACAATCGTTACAACTCCGACGCCAACCTTATTCTTTAACTCTGGGATCAAGAGACCACAGACAAGTTTTAGTTCATACGGACGGAAGAGAGAAAAAAGAGCGTTACAGG
The DNA here is from genome assembly GCA_037950945.1 of Hypolimnas misippus. Taxonomy (NCBI): domain Eukaryota; kingdom Metazoa; phylum Arthropoda; class Insecta; order Lepidoptera; family Nymphalidae; genus Hypolimnas; species Hypolimnas misippus. Next base: position 6,056,422 of record JBBEEQ010000019.1, read on the forward strand.
ATATAAATGTGCAGCCTGAAGAAATGTTTACGGCTCTACTACAACTTTGTGAGGGTTACGCTAAATGGAGCAAAGGCCATGACAATATTTATAAAAGCTCGAATTTCAAATAAAGGCAGACAATAAATGAAAATAACATAAAGTTATAAAATAAAATATTTTCAATATGATTTGAATTATTTTTTTACGAAGTAATCAAAACAAAAACAGAAATAGATTGTTTGTTCATATTGTATTGTTCATTATAAGCATTGATAACCAACTTAAGAATTGATTAATGTGGAAATTAAAAGTATTAAACTGAAATCAAGATGCCGTATTGCAAAAGAATGTGTAGGAACTTCTTTTCGGTAGACCCATTAGAGAAAACAATTGCACAATAAATAGAGCAGGGCAAAGCAAGTTGAGCCTAACACACGATTAAGTTTATACATACTACATAATATACCACTTATTCGATTTAGGAAAAAAAGTTGTGTTATATTTTGTTGTTTTTTCTAATGATAAAATACGTATTATAAAACTCTATCGGAATTTATTGTATTTTTATATATAATTTCATTTTTTGGTTTCGGCATGAAATTTGTTGTAATCTAATTATCTGAAGTTTCGCCACAAAGTGCTTCTTACTACAACGATTACCTAATTTTAAGATTCTTTTTCTCATTCTTATTTGGGATAACTAGGTAAATGTAAAATAATAGTCAGTATTAATCAAAATATGTATTATCTATATGGACGTTGACCGTATCAAGCCACACGGACTCCATTTTGAGAAAATGGCGTCTAAAGATAACATACGTATTCTTAATAAATTGGTTTAAAGACGTATATATACATTTTTCTTTACTATTTTGATAAAAGGTATAATTAATTAGTTGCAGATTAGTATAATAAAAAGTTTTACCTACTAATAAGTTTTTCAGATATTTGATATTCTTGAATATCTCAAAAAATGTAACACACTTCAATAGTCTTATCATTAAATTAAGACACTTTTTTCCGTACTTATTTTGTTTAAATGACTTGAATTTTTTAAAATAATGTTTAACATGTAACGAATTATCAGAATACATCAATATCTCCGAATTTAACTTTTTGTGGGTTGACACATCAGCATCCATATATACAAAGTTGCAGTGATATGATATTTTTTTTAAATTAAACTACCTGGTGTAAAGTGATCACCGTCGCCTATAAACAACTAGCAGTTCCCCGCGAATTGCCCGTGCTTGGGATTTGATATCCTTCCTTAGTGCACACTTACTATATTTAAGAACCGTTTGTGTAAAATTTCTTGTTTCTAGACTCAGCACTCCGTCGATCGATCAGTCAGTGAATATGTCAACTAGTCAATTTTGATTTTTATATTTATAGATTGCAGCATCAGAGGAGCCAATAAAGCGTTGCCAGCATAAAACGGAAAAAGAGATTAAGGTGAAAAGGATGTACATATAAATATTTCATTATTAATACCGACTAGCATTAAAAATGTTTGAAAGCTACATTGTTTAATGTGTACTAAATAATCGATAGTTATAAAATTCCGGACGTTATACAAAATACCAATTAATTTCAACTGAAAACGCAGCAAAACAGTGTTTACATTAAAAGCAGGAAGCCAGATTGCCTCGCAATATACCTATAATCTGTAACGTTTTCAAACTGTCAAATAATCACGCTAACACCCAATAATAGCTGTATGTTCGTTTTAAAGATGCTATTGTGTGTACCACTTGAGATTCGCTGTACTGACTTTTTCAAGGAAAATGGTTTTTAACGTGTTAATTTTAAGGTATTTTTTCGAATATACAATAAGAGATTTTATGATATTTTGGTTGGCTAAGTAGGAGCTGGTAATGAGGGTTCTGCGGTGGATCTGTCAACGGGCGAGATCTACTGTTTATAGGCCGGCAGCAACGTACTTCGTTAAAACATATTAACGCATAGCGCCTCGTTCTTTTTAAATAATTTCGGTAATGTTTAACGATTTACACGGAATATTATTTGAAATTAAACATCTGTTAGCAATGAAATCGTTTCAACGCTTTATAGACGTTTTGTTTATAATACTTTTATGTAAGTATGAAAATAAGCTCAGCATACTTTTTAATAAGAATTGCTTTTTAATACGTATGGTAAGTGGTAAGATTTAAAACTGTTTTCAACGGTAAATCTATTACTTCAATTTAAAATGTAAATGTATAATTAAAGGACCGTGTAATTTTAACCAATGATTAACTCGACGATAACAAAATGCCTACGAGGTCGGTGGTTGAGATAAGGGCTCGTCCACACCACATGCTGCTCGATGATTTGTTACTATTTGTTACTATTCTTTACTGGGAACCAGTAGTTGCTTTACAAGTGTTTACCAAAACAATCTTAAAAACAAATGTTAAACATTTATCTTCCCGTTGGTATCGTTTTTGTTTATATTTCAGTTTAATTTTATTATCACTTTCTAATACTTGAATATGTTTAAAATATTCATGCATTAATAAATATATCATATCGTTCGGGTTTGTAATTTTTAAAACTTAAATTGATTTAAATTATTATGTTATAATTAATTTAAATTATGTAAATATTTGCAAATGTAAATATATAAATTTGAATAATTACATTTAATTTCTTAAAAACTAACTCATAATTTTACTAATTGGATAATAATGAAGCTGACCAGATTTTAAGCTAGTGTTAGCAGGAGAATGTAAGTAAATAAACTACATCGAAATTGCATAAATAGTAATTAATTATATTATAATGAAACTTGAGTATTCAATTGCAACTTTTCAACGATTTCTAGCCTCGTTTATATGACTTTAGATCAAATTTTTACTTAAGATATTAGAATGTAGAGACCGTAAAGAGACAGGACATATATGTGAAATCCATAATTATTTTAGATTTTGTAGTGTTATTTTTATCGACTATGCATAATACAGTTAAATACTTCTTCCTAATGAATACATTAAAAAGTGTTCATGTAGAAGTAGTATTAAATTTTTTACGTAGAACTTTAGGAGACGGCAATAATATTTTTCCAATAGTTTGGCTCCTTCAAATACGTCCTAAATTTTTACATTTAACTAAAATATATACTAAGAATAGAAAGTACTTATATATAAATGATAATTATATAATATATTGTAAATCGAAGTCTGTTATTGTTACATCTGTAATTAAATTGTTTATAATGATTATCTTTTATGCACTTTAATACGACGCAAATGGAAATGAAATGCCTTTCGGGTCAAAGGTTTACGACGTAGCAACTCTAAACTAAATTGAATTTGACTCAAATCACGTCGTAAACAAGCGAATACAAGACTGAAGGTGATCGGATCAGGATGTAATAAGGGAAGAGGTGAACGAGCTGTGCTGTGTAAAAGACAAGCACCTGACTTGACTTTTCTTTGTAGTACCTAAAATATAAAACAAGTATTGCTTTATTTATTGCCGGAGATTAAAAAAAACATTGATTTTTGTCTAATTTTAATGATAATTAACGGATATATAGAGCAATGTGTCATCGTTGCTTAGAGAAAATACCACTTAAACTATATACCTCACTAAATATTACATTCGTTAATGTTTCACTCTATGAATTTGATTTCTGTTATAAAAATATATGATACTAAAATATTTCAGTAGACTCTGACAGGTTGATAGGGGGTAATATCAATAATCACCATACTCACACCGAAAAGCAAAATCGCAAAATATATTTCGATTAATTTATGATAAATCTTGATAAGCTATAATGAACGTGCTTATTGATTGTAGATGTATATCATTGCTTAAATAAATAAATAATATAATGGTTCTTTATGCAGTGTCTGTGATACTACAAAATGTATCACAGATACTACATTAAAGCACATTACATAGTAAATAATTACATGAAATAATAACATTTCGCTTCTTACAGAAACCGTTAGCATTGGCTGCATATTATGTACTAGACTAATGATACAGCTAGTTACTGTCCGAGCAGGCATATATTCACTTAGACTTTACATTAAGAAACTAACAATAAATATCTCAAGCTACAAAATACATCGCGCACTCTGTTGACAAATCCCGCAATAAAATATAAGCATTTACAATAAAATTAATTATTATTTACACGGCGCAGTCGTCCATGATCTGACGGTGGAATATAGCGGACATGGGCTAAAGATATTTTTTTTTAAACTTACGATTACATACTTCAAATTATATTATTTGAGATTTGTTTTAGAATTTTTTAAATACTTATTTTATCTTTATCATCACGCATTATTGTCAAGCTTATGGACTTCATAACAAATTTATAGATACCAACAGCTTAAGTTTATATAAGATTATTTTTAATTAAAATAAAATAAATTAAAGGCATACTTTTATCGAAATTTCAATTTAAGGATGAACCATTACAACACAACACGTACTCTACGTTAATAATGTTTAGTCACAAACATACGAGTAACTAAATTATATAATAATATTTGATAACTCGACGTATTTTATACAAATACCCATATTCTTATCACGATTAATCGAATTAAAAAATATAATCGAATCTATCATTAACGTGTTCCTAAAAATTTATTAAGGCTTTCCCTTAATGTTAGAGGAGACTCTAAAAACGTACAAAGTATTCAAAGTAAAACCATCATTTAAAATGTTTAAATGTTAAAGTAAAATGATAAGGCCATGTCCACACAATCCAGCCAGCAGTTCCGCCATGCTGGAGGTCCAGGGACCCCGCGGCGCCCTGCTTTATCGCACGCTGCGCGCGCGCCGGACACCTCGCACCCCCCACGCCCTAGCTGTAGGATCACCACGCTTATTGAAAAACTCATTCGCTATTTTATTACCCGATTAAGATGATTGTTATGTGAATCGAATATATTTTGAGGTGTATTTAAAATGTAGAAAATTCAAATGCTCTTATGTTTAATCATGGTCTATAAATATGGATTTTTTAAAACGTCGATACCTTATGGATGATTCGTGCAATTGGCTTTGCGTAACTTCCGCTTGAATATGGATGTTATTAACATAACTAGTTAATAACATCTAAAATAAATCGGAAAATATAAATCGGAGTATTAAAATGAATAGTGGAAAAGGGTTAAGAAGTTGCCTTAAAACAATAAAAACAAACAAAATAGAAGAAAGTCGACGAATATGCATAGCTTGAGTTTAATTTAATTAAAAAATATTTTAACTCTTTTAGTGATATTTTAATTATAATTCCTTTTAGATTCCGCCTTTAATAATCCTTGCTAGTTGCATCAACGAAGGTATGTTCAATCTGTAGGTACGATAGGTGCTTTTAGCTTTAGGAATCTATCTAATTTTATTTATACAGGTTATGTTGATTTTCATAAAATTGTACGTATATCTCGTTAAGGCTGGAGTAAAGCGTACTTTTTGTTTGATAGGTATACTTTCAAACAAAAAAAGTAGGTATTGTTCCTGAGTAATTGAAAATTGACTAGTAGACGTCGCATAACAAATTTTACGTTCACGGATGCGAACTGGTGGGAAAATTTAGTATTATATATAAGTATTTAAATTTTGCGAATTGCAAAAATCCACACATGCACCGCAGTGCGCACACCATAGCGTAGTTTACGGCCATCCCGCGGCAATCATAATTCGTCTCCAGCCTCCGCGGCCTCTCAGGCGTCTCTCGAGACTTTTATTGTGATTTACACGCGTATAACCTTTGTGGCTTTTTGCAGTTTTTGCACGAACTTACGACTAGTTGGCGATTACGGCGCTTGTTTGACATAACTGTTCAATATCTCGCGTATTATCTGATTGATTTTCATATTTATTTTGTATTTTATTTATAACGATTGATTGTTAACTAATTTAAATGTTTTTACTTATTAATTTTGGTTAATACAATATCTTAAAAATCACTCATCATAAAACTATTTCCATATTTCTATTAAAATAACTTATTTCTTTCGATTTTAAAGAAGTTATGTAAATGTTTTCACAGTGAGAATAGAAATTCATGTAATATTATAACCAGTAAAAGTTTATCAATTTTAGAGCAGATTTTTTTCTTCCATAACAATGAGTATATCAATGGTTTTATGAATTGGAACTTTATTTACATAGCAACATAGACTTTAGACCTAAAAATTTAATTTCTCAACTATTATTTTGTATCCTTAAGTTTTGAGAAAATATAAATTTTTATCAATATCATATTCAAGTACACACTCTAACATAATGGCGAGTTCCATTTTAATCTTTTTTTCACAGACTTCCAACATATATAAAATAAGTTAAGAACCGCGTATGAAGCGATTTAGATGATCCTTTTCCCATTGAATAATATAATAGCGTAAATTTCGGTGCTGTTATTTATTGAGATCTAATGCCTACAAGTCGAAAATCGTTCTGAATGAATGCAATCATTATAAAAAGTACAGACTTTATTATATATTGATTTGATTGAAATCGATCAGCTATATAAAAATATAAGATAATACTCGCTATTTTATCCGTAGTTTTCGACACTTTATTCATTCCATTACCAGAAAACATTTCTATGATCGCATAAAATGTTTTAACAAACAATTTTTATTTTATTTGCAAAATAAAGTAAGAACTTCCCAATCGTGCCAGTGATTTTTGAATCGAGCTGATATTTTGTATTGGTTTAATGCAAATCGAACAATAATTTATCCTCTACTCAGATTTGAAATACGATTGGAAAACGTTATTTAAAGGATGTATAGAAAACACATTATATTTTTAAATTACTTAAATAAAAACCGGCTGTCGTTAGATATGTCAATGTATGAGGTGATTAAAACGCAACGATACTTCTCTGAAAATTCTCAGCTATAAAAAAAACTAATAAAAATCTTTACTCATAATGGCGTATCGGATAATGAACATAAATCATAACGTTATTGATCGAAATTAATGCCATTTACACATTAGGTATTTCTATAAAAAAGTCTTTATATCGAGCTAATTCTTATAACCATTCGTCGATAAATATTAAATTTCATAGAGGAACGTTATAGAATACGATTATGCAAATATTATTAGTTCTTAATAAACAGTTTAAGCATTTGATGGGCGCGCCACACGAGACGAACCTAATTATAATAAATATACAAAAGCACATTAGAATCGATCAAGTTCCATAGTTCGAGTAATTTATCGGAACTAATAAACATGATGTACGGTTATCGTTATAATTATTTATTTTTTATTATTGTTATGTATGAACAGATAATATTAGCTGTTATAGGATCCGTGGAGTTCACCACGATGTTGTTATTTATAGCGTTTATTGGATTCGAGCTTTTCCCGAGGCGACATACTCTTACTGATGATCGCATGCGACTCCTTATTATGTGACTGTTCGATATATTCGTAAAAATTGTATAAAGTTACTTTCATATAACTGGGCATGCAAAATTTTAAAGAAAATGTCGATACATACTTCTAAATATAATTAAGTTAAGAAAATATTTTTTCTTTTTATTTTTTTTTACATTTTCCGAGAAAAGATACACAAAAGTAAAAATAGTATATGTATCATTGAGTGTTATAGTCACAAAATAGAATAAACACAAATAACTAAGTTGAAGAGAAAGACATTACTAATAAGCATATAGGTGAATAAAAATAAAATGTGAACATTTGTCAAAGTTACAGAATAGTCCCCAAATGGCTCTTAAGCCAGTCTCGTTCGGCAGACTTATGAGGATAATTCACGTCAACAATACACTTTATTAACAGTTAGTTATGCGCCGTTTGATGATATCGCGTCTACAATTAAATATTAATATGTGTTCGAGAGGTCGTAGGCGGCCACTAAGAGATTTATCGAGCTGCTTAACGGCCCTTTGGATGCTGTTTAGTAACAATGTGTAAGTTAAAGGTGAGAATTGTGATTAATGCTGCTTAGTGCGCCGTGTTATGTGATTTTAGTTCCGTGTAGTGTTGACTGCTGATATTAAATTAACTAATTCATTATGATGATAATTAATATTGTTTGCAGAATACACTACAATACGATTTAGTATCATTTATACAATGCTGATAATCTGTTATAAAGATTAAATAAAATTCAATTCAATTCAATTATTTGTATTTAATTTTATTTAATTATTTACAACAGATTCAGATCATTCTATAAAATTACACCTTTTAGTTAATTTTCACTTACATAAATGGCGCTACTTTTTTTAAGGTAACATTAAAATGTTTTTTATGTAAGAGTGACAGTAAAGATTCTCAAAATTGAAAATGTTTCAGAAATTTGCCATATAATTATGATTTACTGAGCTAAGGTAGCTTCGTTGTAGATTAGGTTTAGGCTAATCTTTAGTTGTTTTAGTGGCAACAACTCAGACTCTGTGTAATATATATTATTATATATGTAAATATATGTCGATTAAAGTGATTAATTACCAAATGTAAAAGTATTTGTTGACTTATTAGTGATGCATATTACGACCTAATTTTCGTGTTTAGGAGTGCGAGATTCGATCTCAAATTCTCCAAACATTCACGGCGCGTAATTAACGATAGTGATATCGATTTATAACAATTTAAACACCAATAAAGCATTATACCGCAAGATCTCGAATAATATGCATATTAAGAAAGCGTGCGTGCATGAGAAAAAAAAATCCATAAATATGTAGAATGAACGAAAAAGTCAATTGATTGCCTCCTCCCGTACGTAAACATGTCTGTGAGCGCTCTCGTAAACTGTAAGGGGATATTTTTAACAGCGTCGATATTTAATATTTATGGCGACACAGACATCCAATATGAACCAACGATTTATATACGTAATCGCTGTAGGTACCGATACCTACTAATTGATAATACCCTTTATTCAATTTAGTAATAAAATTTTGTTTCCTTTTGCGCTTTTTTTCGCTTGTTTCAATGGTTTTGTTTTATGAGGTTTAAAGATTTTTTTGTCAATCCGATATTGTAGATATAATCTTTGTTAATATCCAAATAAAAATACATGTTGATTTTGATTTAGTATTCGTATTTAGAATTCGATAAAAATTTGTAAGTACTAATAAAAATATTCTACTACCGACAATTAGATACTTACTATTGCCTTTTGGTAGTTATAGTTAACTCTTACTTTTAAAAATACAAAGTCGTGTTTTGCTTTTTACTTTTAAACAAGGAATTAAAAATTAAAATATAGTCATTTTTACACTTTACCCAAAACTATTTTCATTGATCAAACTGTTATAAGTTTCACAGAACTCAACGTCATTGTCGGACGTTCTTATATATAACACACAAACATTATCTACATTAAAAAAATTTTAATGCCCTGGTAATTTGAGAACCGAAAAAAACCGTGTACATAACTTCTACAATTGAAATCTGATTGAGATACCATAATGTTTATTAGAAACTCAAAGTAATGTGGAGACAGTCGGTGGTGCTATTTATCAAGACGAACTCCAAAGCGCTGGAATGCCGGAATTTGGATCTCGATAATAAAGTGTGGCAAACGTCGAGAATGTTAGACCACGGCGTAACAAATGGAGTTTTATAGAAATATTCAAGTACAACTAAACCTACCTACTCTTCTACGATAAATGTCATATATTAACAGTTAGTAATAATAAAATGAATTTCGCTACCATATCATAAAAATAATCTTATTTTACCAAATATAATATATAAGTTATTTACGACATTGTGCCAGGCGAGCATTCTACCACTGAAAATGGAGAGCCACTATACAGTCGAGATAGCCTAGTGGTTAGACCACGTCAGCTAGCATCGATGAATTTTCAAGTGCTAAATTTGTGTTAAAATTTATGTCGAGCTCGGCGATTAAGGAAAACATCGTGAGGAAACCTGCATGTGCCGGGAGAAACACTGACAATATATATCCGCCAACCCGCAGTGGAGCAGCGTGGTGGATTAAGACCTTCTCCTTAATAGAAGAGAAGGCCTTTGCTCAGCTGTGGGACTTGTTTACTTTACTATGATATTATGTTTTTTTTTATCTTATATAAAGATTATGATGTAACTTTGTTTTATATTAAAATCGTATCAATATCCAATAAACATAATATTCCTACATATATTAGCTCAACACATCGAAATGCTTGTTCAGATGGCATATTATATGAGAATATAATAGGACTCCTAATTATCTGGAACGTCTATCCATGCATTAATAGTGAAGTGTTTTTATATACTTATTTCTTACACAACGGAAAGTTACACTAATAAGATTTTACGTAAATATTACTGTAATCCGTACCAAACTAGCTACCTACTAGTTTCACTTTAATATTATTTATTCAAGATCATATTTTTTTTAAATATATAATTAATATCTGTAATCGTAAATAGAAACTACGATTTCTATCCTTACCTAGGCAAATATAAAAAGCCTTAGTAGTATTGGAAAAAAAAACGCATAATAAACATTCTAAGTTCGACATGGAGTGAGCGGTTCGATGGGCGCTGAGCGATAGCTAGCAGAGTACGAAATCGAAGAATGTTTAGGTTTATGAACTAATGAAGTCCCTTATTTATTTTTATAAAATAACCTATGTTTTCGTATGAAACCTGTCTAGATTATTTGGATGATACGCAATAATGTCAACCCACAAAAAGTCGAATTTGGAGATATTGATGTATTTTGATTCAGCGACACTTATTTAATATTATTCAAAATGAATTCAAGTCATTTAAACTAAATAAAGACAGAAAAAAGTTTCTTAATTTAATGTTCCAAATTTCAAATTTTCTCAAATTTTTGAAAAACCAACCAAAATTGGAAAACACATTACACATGTTAAGCTGCTTTTAATTCATTATATATTTTATCAAAATAAAAGCAAAACAAATTGATTAAGAATAGGTTTGACATTTTTAGACGTCATTTTCTCAAAATGAACTCCGTGTGGGTTGACACAGTATTGCTTATCAGCATCCATTTGTGTAATAATAATACATAAGTCATTGAGTTTATTTTTGTAGACTTTTATTTACACCAGAATTTCTGTAATAAATAAAATACATAATTAGATAGCGTGGTGTGTATGTAACACTTGTGGAAATCCTTATATTCAAATGAAGGTAGAAGAATTTGTACAATCTTCAAATTATTTTTGTTTTTTATTTTTTACAACGGTTCTATATATTTTTAAAATCAATTCACACTATATTGCTCTAAACGTATGTGGCACAGGAACTCTCTCTTTAAGATTTTTAATGCTTTCATGGTTTCAGGTTGAACTCTGAGACGAGAATCAAGCTAATTAAAAAAACAATCCCTATGGCAAAAATAGTTATTCAAAAACCTTACATAACGTATTTATTTATTTTAGGATACTCAAACACAAATAAAACCACATCTATACAGAACTGCACCTATTTAAATAAATATGGTATGGTTTGAAAGGTACATAATTATACATGATCGTAGACTATATTTTATGTATAAATGCGTATTATCTTAAAACAAACTACATAAACGCGAGCGAAGCCGCGAGCAGGACTTAGTGACAAAAGAACAGCGAGCATCGCTCCCGATTAAGGAAGGATGCTGCTGTGTTTGTTTTTTCAACTACTTATATCCATTTGGATGGCCCAATTGTGGTGCGGCGTATCTCGGTGATCGGGCGATAACATTGACTTTATAGTCAACAAAACTGTTCATTTAGAACAGCCGCACACTTTTGATACAGCTATTTTGTTTCTTTAACTATACAGAGAATTTTATTTTACTTTTTTTTTTGCTATAATGCAAAAGTGAAAGCTTTAAAAAGTCATGTCCATGGGCAAATTAAAAAGTAAAAAATTAAAGAAGCCTTAATTTTTTACTTTTTAATTTTTTCATAATGTTATCTGTGATTATGGCATGTCATGTGTTTAATTGATTGTATACACTGATTGACAGACGGCATCAGTCCGATTGATTATCTTTAGCTAGATAATTAATAACTCTTTAGCAAATTGATATTAAAAAAGACCTTTAATCCTATTTTTATATTCACAATTTTATATACTTTTAAATTTGAATGCAATATTTTCACTCAAGTTATATATCATAGATTTTTTTGTAGTTTGTAATCGACCTAAGGAATAATAAATCTTGTCGAGAAGTGATTTCCGGAAAGTCATTCGAATCAGAATAGCGAGGCGGTCGTAAGATGCACCCGTTTGTCGAATTAAAGATTGAAACCGCGATAAATTAATTTAATTTGTCAGTTATGACCATTATACTCTTTTTAGAATTTTTATTGTATTGTAAATTGTTTTTAAGTAAATCTCAAAGATTGTAGCGATAAAAAATACATTTTATGTTAGTTAATTTTCAACGCCCAAGAATCTGTATGGATTTTAAAGCTAACGTGTTAAATTCATTTTGCGCCCTTAATACAGTTTAAGCACTGTTTATTTTGAAAAGAAGAATGTTTGCGGGAATTTGCAGATTACAAGATATATTGCAATATTGCTTGTGAAAAGTAAATGATTATAGTTATAATTCAAAGTTTCGCTGATATCTCGCACGTGTGGGGATGCAATACATTTCGAGGCAAATCTTTTGATCCTATTGACGTTCGGTTTACAAGGAGATACGTTCACTTGCGCACTACTGAAGTATGATTTACGCACATTTAAGGCTTGGGAACGAAACTAGTTTACGAATGAACTACAGTGCTGGATATATCAAGACACGATCTGTTGTGCCTAAGACTGTTTTTCTATCTCTGTAGGTATACGTGTAGAATATTGATCTACTGTCTTTTTTATTATCTACTGGAATGGTTTTATTTTTCAAAATCACAAGTATATTACTTCAAGTATATTACTTCAACTAAGTAGTAATTACAATTCGTGTATGTAGATTTATATTTTCGTTATACAGAAAATATTTCGTTTTTTTTTTCATTTTATTTTCAGTATAAATATCATAAAACCATTTAGATAAGTACGTACACATAACGTCCGAAACACAACCACGCGTCGATGTCGTGCCGAAGCATATCCAGACGCAGTGAAACTTTACGACGCGCACAATGACATTTTATAACTATTTTAATGTTAAGTTAATAATACGATTGGACGGTAAAAATCTACACATTTTCAACTTTAATAAATCTATTAATTGTCCTATGAGTTACTCTCACCTGTGGTACACGTACAGTCGCTATATACAGCTAGTTGCTAGTAGATTACTTCGTCCAAACCAGAACACATTCTGGGTGCCAAAATTTTATAACATAATATATATTCTTATATAAAATCATGATACGCGTATCGTATAAAAAACAAGTTGCCATAATACGCCGCAGCGCGTTACAGTGTCGTAAGGTAACATAAACATAATATAATACAATAATATTGAGTTTATATTATTCACATTGCATCGTGATTCTTAACGATATATGTCAAAAAAATTCACGACGCGACGCCGTAGCGTGCCAACGACAAGGCGTTAGAACGTGGTCATGTGTAAGATGTTCATTGTAGTCCTCGATAAAAATATATAAAAAAAAAAATTATAAGAATATCCACCAAAATATTTATTTGTGATTTGCTTAAAGAGTTTCTTTCTTTTGATTCAATTAGTTGGTATTCTTTGTTTTTAGAGATTTCGGGTGTTAGGAGTTCGGGTTCGGGATGATCTCTGTGTTATGCGTTTATGACATAGATGTTTGAAACTCGATATAATTGTAGAATGCAGTAACCCAACCCTTAATCGCTCTTTGACGTCATTTTAAAAAGCTATAATAAAAATTAAATTTCCGAAAGAAAAATGCTTTTAAATTGTAGTCTTCTGGATTATCTTTAAAAGTGTCGTTGATAAAAATCTGAAACACGACTAATGAAAGGGAAATCGATATCATAAGGAAAATAAGTAATTTCGTTTACTTATTCTTTTTATTTTCATTTTAGAACCAATGTTTTGACCTGATTTTAATGAAAATTCTATGGGACCAACGTGTCAAATAAAAATTAGACCAAATAACCAACGAATCGATCCAGCCGTTTTACAGTAATCGTTGAACACATGCCCGACGAATTGAGGACCTACTCCTTTTTTGAAACGGACTTCGGTTATATACGTAGAGGATTACGAAAAATCATGAGCTCAGAAGTAGGTTCAATATTTGTTGTAGTTTAACTAATTGTGTTCAAATTGTACCGAATACTGATTGTGTTAACAACTTGCAAGTGATTTTTAATCTATAGATAATGTTTTGTATAATAATTGTACTTGAATTTATTTTCACAAAATACGTTTTATTATTTATAAATATTACCTTTATTGATTTTTTATAACAATAAATAATGTTGTGGACGTATGAATTTTTTCTTCCACTTTTGAAAGGCAATGCTAATAATCGTTGCTTAGTAACCAGTAAAAGTTCAGTATTGAAAGGAAATGGGCGCAATTTTTAAATGTCAAAAAACTATTAACGTACGTACGTATCTATAGTCATTAGTTATTATTAATTACATTAAAATATAATATATAAGTAAAATATTTATTTATTTATGAATTATACTTATATAATAGTTTAATATTAAATAATTTATAATTTTTCAGTTTCCCTAATTAAAGTTAATTTCGCTCTGATAGAATTCGTTATTACTATATATTCTCCTTTATTATCTCTGTGCGACACGTCTACATCGTCATTATCGTCAGCCATACTGTAATATCAGCATTATACAGCATGATACCGCGCTGGTAGAAAGCGCTGGTCTGGAGCGAAAAGATTTGAAATGGCTTCTTAAGAAAAAGTCCACGAATCATCCCTTTATTTTCATAGCCTCACTGACCGGAAAAAGGATACTAGAGGTGGGCTAGCGAGGTATTTGTAAAGAATCGAGAGATATGTGCGACACATGAGACACGCTCTGCTATACTTAGAAAAAGTCACACCGTTTCACAGCATGGCTAATCCCCACGGTGAATGCGCAGTCTTACACGGACCTGCTATCACCTTATCACTGCCATAACTTAGATTTACACATTTGTCAGTAGATATGCAAATTTTAGCACCACCGACCCCTACAATTCGATAACAATCATATTTCGAAAATACATATCACTCATTCTTGCATCGCAACCAACAACGCGTCTACACAAATTGTAAAAAAATAAATATATAAGTGGTGCAACATTACAATTAAATCGTTTATATGCATTATTTGTGAGGGTAAAGGTTACGTCACGCTGCCGAAATGTTTTTTTAATTCATATTATGAATTCATAATCTGGATTTCGAATGTCTGAGAAAATCGAAAAATAATATTCTGAAAAAAATTAGGACGTTCGAGGAGAATACTTAACTTGTATCAAATATTTTTCATAATATGAATTCAGAAAAACGTTTCGGCTGTTTATGGTCTGCCTTAAAAGTGCGACTGGGATTAGACCTCAGTATCGATGACACTTGGAAGTCAGAGAGACGGTTTTACAAATTCAACACCGACTTTATCCTAATCGTCTCTATATCTAGTAAAGTAACATTTTCGTTTACGTTTTAAATAAAACAGTGTATATTTATAACTTCTTTTTAAAAGTATTTTGTTAACATCGAAATACTTTTATTAGTTAAATTTATAAACTCGTCCGCTTCACCTCCGGTAATTGTATTAAGTAAACAATAGCACGCGGCTCCGCGCGATGTAATGATTGCATCTATATCGGGTGCCGCGGATGGGCCGCAGGTGTTTTCTGACAAGCAAAATAAACTGAATCGTAATCGATTTTAGAGTTAGAGCGAACAGTTGTTCTTGAATGGATCGGTGATGTATCATGCATTTTAAGACGTTACATTCGGAAGCGGTGACAGACTTTGCTACGTTGATTTAATTATTTGGTTTCCTACGATTAAAGAGTTTAATATTGTGGATACAATATTAGGGGTGTCTAAAAACTCTTTCTTAGGAATATATCATAGAAATAATTGTATACTCTATTTTGTCCATGGAACTAGGAATATATATTGCCAGTAGATACACACCGTACCTCTCCCTCTAGGATAGATTATTGGCTATTGCTCTTATATATGTATCATATTAATAATATCAAGTAAACTAAAAACTAGAGTCTTAGTGACAACATAACACTTTTTGAATTTACGGTCTCAAAAAACGTTTTCTAGAAAATCTTGCCATACTATTTCCATACGCTGACGCGATGAGTAACGTCATCTAAAGACAAACCGGGCTTTATGTGACAGTCAACTTCATCCTAGGAAATCGAAGCTTAAACAGGATTGCTATCTGAGAGAAGTTTGTCTAGGAACCGTTTACCCAAAAATCGGATTCGAATTGAAATTTTTAATCACTACATTTAATATTTCAGTCATACAGTTTACTACATTTCTTTTTCATGAATTTATTTGTTAGAAGTTTTTAGTTATTATTATCTCCTAAAGCGGTGTGAGAGCAAGGGTTTCCTTAGAAGTGACAACAAGGGGCCCTGCCTGCCTAGACTTGGCTAAGCTTATGCAAATTGTGCAACATTTACGAATATCCACAGTAATATATAAATAATTAATTACGAGAATTTAATTTTATAAGAAATTACGAATACGTAATTCAATTTATTGGTGTTCGGAATTTCTCATACCAATCTGATAAGATTTAAATCATTTGTTTCACTTAAAGTGCCTACATATATGTATACAAACCAATAACATTTTAAAATGCTTTTTTTAAAGTAGGTAGGTTATAAGGAAAATTTAATACGGTAATTAGAATACAGAATAATTTACTTAACTCAAATGTTATTTTAAAATACATACTTTTACATTTTGTTTATTTTTTAGCATGTTTTAAATGTAAATACAGAAAAGATATAAAATCACTACATACAAATCGGTACCATTGAACAGATAAAAATACAGTCGGACATATTTAAAGCGAAACTACTTACAATAAATTATACTGTCTGCATAGGTATTTGTTTGAAATCAATTACAATTATACGATTTAATGGAAGGCAGATATACATTTTACTCAGATGGGTATATTCGACACACATAACCCCCCCTAATGCATGACGTAAGCTTAGAAGTAATAAAATTAAATTGAAGTTGCAAAGCCATATAAAACACATTAAGGAGTCAGTTTATTGTAAACAACTGCAGTGTTTGTAACATCAGTCCGTTTAGTGTTCGAAAGCACTCCATTGCGGCGCATACGCAACGCCCAGTGTCGATCGGCCAATGAGATCTTCCCATCGAGCTCGACACGCCCATCTCTTGCGCTTGCGCTGCGTACGCGTTGATAACGCCGTTCAAAGCTCAGTTTTTCAGTTGCGTTCGTAACGGAAGGTACGATCAATATTATATTATATATTTTATTTAATTTTTTTGTTATGGAGTCATGACGTCTGTCAGTGGGGATGTAACTACGCCCAAATTAAAGTTCAGTGTGGATAGCATATTAGGGAACAATGACACGTCGTCGAGTGCCCCAGTGTCGGAAGCTCGTACACAGGACCCTCCTTGTGCGGGATGTGTGGCTGCGTTATACAGATGCTGTAGGGACGAACCTCCACTTCTTCAATTGCAACTACCTTTGCCTTATGCACACTTGCATCCAGCTCTAAGGCCTACATCAGGTAAGATTTTTTTAATATACTTTCATAGAAACCTGTAGACACAAATTCCTTGTTATGTAGATTGGTATTCTAAAATCCATATCCATCTAATTTATTTATTTACTAGATGACCCAGTGATCTTCGTACCACTTCAAATTGATTTGATTGTAACTCTACGTGAGCAAGTGGCATTTTTCATATATAATTACTAATTTAGATTATATATCTCAGTATTTAGGCGAACAAAACTGACAAAAAATAATCGATCAAATAATATTCGATTTTTGCAAGGCTAACGCAAGGAATTTGGACTTGTCTACTGTACTAAGTTGACGTTTTTGAGTGTTGATCATTTTCTTAAAGAATTTACTACTTACGGTTTAATTAATGTACGAGATTAATAGCATTTGGTAAAAAACAAGCCTTTTGAGTTTCTTTTTCAAAATCAGCGGGTTTGACTATTGCTTAGGAAAATGAATTTTTCAAAAAATTAATACTGCGGTTTTAGTATTCATCAAAATCGGCCCCCAAGATCCTTTAAGTATTTTTCGCTATTCCTTATACTTTCGGATTTGGCCTAACACGCTTACTTAAAAAACTTATCCTATATACGATTCGTAATCTAAAATCAGTAATACTGTACCTAATTAATTATCTTTTAATATTTTTTTACAATTTATACCTATAGAAAAAATACATTCACTTGTCCTAGAAAAATACGCTCGATATTAGTTATTCCTTTAACATGTATAAAACAAAAGTACTTTGTCAAAAAGTTGTAAACAGTAATATTTTTAAGTTCTTTTTTTAAAATGTGTAGAGACAACTATTTTTTTTCTTAAAAACTCGCAGTTTCATGCTTCGTAAAAAAGTTTTAAGTATTTAAATCATGATATTCAATGAAAATGATTTACAACTTAACATAACGTTATATAAAAAGCAAACATATCAATATGCTGGATATATTCTGGCTTAACTAAAAACTTTTCCTACACCTTAAAAGATTTTTCTCCCGCGCTGCGCTCTTATCTTTATGATTACTGAGCGATGACTGTATGAAAACGTTTTACTAACAAATCTTAATAGTAAAAATAAAGGTAACAGCCTGTCGGTAAAGGCCTCCTCCACTATTAAGGAGAAAGTTAAGAGCTCAATTCAACACTGCTCTACAGCAGGCGAATATTCATTTGTCAAAAACTTCTCCCAGCATATGCAGGTTTTCTCACCATGTTTTCCTTTGCCGCTAAGCAATGGATAAATTTAAAAAAATAGCACTTAAAAATTCAACAGTGCTAGCTTGTAGGTATTTGAACCCACTATCATCGATTGATAGCGACATGTTCTAACTTCTTCTTCACCATCTTGGCCATCAGGCCATCTTGGCTTATAATATAGTAGGTACGATACCTATTAATAAAGAAAGAAACATAATAACAAATAACAACTCCATTCACCTGTTGTTGATTAAGATGACCTTTCAAAATTACTTAAAATTACAAATTACATAAATAGTACCTATAATTGTATTTTAAACAAATTCTTTTTTTAAAATTCCTGTCTACCTATCATATCACATATTTGTTAGTCGTTTGTTGATGTCTACTGAATCTTTCAAAACGGACCTTAAATCATTGGATCTAGAATTCCTAAAAGCAGTGTTATAAAAAACTCGAGTTTTTTAGTATTATTTTCAAGATTTTTCAGAACTTGCGACTTTTATTCTTACGTGCGTTATGACTCATGCGTTCTTTTAGTTTTTTAGGTTATTTAAGCATTTGCAGTTCTTTAAGTCAAAGTATGCCCTGAACTCTAAAATAGGAAAATACATTTTTTATCCATAAAAGGCTCGCATATTGAGTCTGAAATGTGATTGAAATAAGTTAGTAATATTTTGTGTGCTAATAAAAGTGTTCAATAAATAGCTTATAATTATTTCATTTTTATTACGTTTAATATATTATCAAGGTAAACAAAGGTTGTATTCATATTTTCAGAATAATCTGCAAATAATCGATAACAATCGGTGTAAAAAATAAACTCGTTCTCTACGCAAAAATCATTCAAAAATCGCAACTTTAAATTAGAAACTTATGATTTTTTTATATAGAAATTAATTTAAAGCGTTAATTTTAGTATACACGAGAAATAGAGTATAAAATATTTAGGACACGCGAGTTCCGGGGTGGCTCATGTCTGGCATGATGTCATTATCTAGATCCGCGCCTACTATTATATACCTACTACAAGTATTAAATATTAAATAGAAGTTTTCTATTTATTTATCGTAATAGCTTTGTATAAAAGTACACACTTAAAGTTAGAAATTGTTAAATTCAGGTTATTAAATAGCGTTTTTAGATTTTCAATTGCAAATAGGTTAAGTAAGGGATAAAATTTGCATGAGAAGTAGCTTTGAAATTTTATAAAAAAAATAGCTAGCAAACGAGCAGGCGGGACACCTGACGTAAAAAGATAACCGTCGCCTATGGTCATTTACAACGCCAGAGGACCTGAATATGCTTTGCCAGCTTAATAAAGAATGAAAAGGAATAGGACTATTCATATTCAATATAACGGGTCTTATCGTGATAACTAATGGTAATAATACCTTTTTATTGCCCGACGTTTTGACGAAGTGCATTCGTCGTGGTCACGAGCTGACTGGTGTACCGCGCGCTCTCCAGCGGCGAGTGCGCGAGTTTTCCTCGCCTACCCTCACAGTATTAATATTTTCTTTACCGTTATTATAATGCTGGGAGCACACTACACTAACACAATTGGTTCGCGCGAACAATGTGCGAAAGTTTAGAATATATAAGGAATAGGACATAAAGAAAGGAATGGTAGAGAAGGTGCCGTGTGAAACACAGTCATGTTAACTACTTCACCCCTATCTTCTGTGAGAGTAAGGTACTGCCCTGGTCGAGCCAGCCTGTAACGACCTGGAGTCAGTATGCTACAGCTAGGCTCTACCTTATTTAAAAATCTTTTTCATAGAAACCTTATTCACCGATTTCAATAAAGAAGGAGATTCGCATTCGTAGTCTATTTACCTTTCTATTTTATACTGTTTGTTACCTCAGATCTCCGTCATTTTTTAATCGATTTTAAAAAATATTTTTCCTCGAAAGGGTTTACTTTCAGATTAGTTCCGGAAAATTATTATTTAAAAATGCCTTGGTTAAAAAATCCCTACCACAATGACAGAATAGTTTCAAGTAAACAATTCCCCTTTTTATAAAAAGTCTTGTTTAAAAAAGAATACTCTTTTAATTATTTGAAGATGCTTACTGGACAATATGTTCATTTACAAAAAAAAAAGGTAAATGACTTCAAAAGCAAAAACGCAATTTATTTTACTTTGACGACACAATTATACTAGTTATTTGAATTTTAAAACCAAATTACTGATCCGAATTCAATGAAATTCTATGGGACTAATCTGATCAGCATATTCTTTCAAGCAAAAAAAGAATTTTCAAAATCGGTTACAAATTGAGAACCTTTCACTTTTAAGTTAGTTGATAATTAATGGTGAATACAATTTTCAGCACTACCTAAGTCTTTAGTACGATTTTTTCGGAATACATCTCCAAAATTAATTCAGAAGATAATTCTCCTCTTTATAGACTTATGAGGTCTTGTGCAAGTGGGGTTGTTGTTGTATATCTAAACTATATTATTATTTGAGAATTTCAATATCATATCGTGAACCAATTTATATATGGATGTTTGTTGCGCTTTCACGCAAAAATTGTTAGGAAGTTTGATGAAAATTTACAATATTACAGTTTAAACACCAGAATAACATATTAGCTATAACTTATATAGGTAGGTATATTAAAATCAATTTCCGTGCGTTAATCTCGCAAAAACTCGAACATGGCGCGACCGATTTGAAAGTGTAAATAATGCAGATAAGAAACATTTTTGATAATCGCTTGTGAAGAGGTACAATGAAATCAATTTTAGGGGATATGGCTTTCACCAAGTTATCTTGTTTAACACATTCACTGTCACTACATTAAAACAGCGTTTATTAAAATGAAAAACTACCAAACTGTTGGTCCCGACGAATTTCCATTTCTGTTGTGTGGAAGACTTGGTGAAACTGGAAAAGGATGGTTTACTTGATTGGCTAAACTTTTAAAAATAATACTCTTCACCAGAGTAATGCCGAAACCACGGCGCTTTAGTTATCTAACTCCTTTTTTATTTTTATAAAAACAAAGGTGACGTAACAGTGCGACAATTACAAAGGAATAAAGTTAACATCTCACATTTTCAAAATATGGGAACATACATAAATAGACGTATTCTACCGTCAACTACACGTAACAACAAACTTAAAAGTATAACCTGAACAAAGAAGATTTACATCGAATATTTGTTGATTTTGAGTAGGCATTCGACCGGGTATCGCGAAAAATAATTAGGCAAATTCTCTAGAGCTCAATATCTGCCTAAATGTTACATACACTTAATACAGGATATTATATGTACACCAATGGATAAACTGTAGGCCTCTGGCCGGTCTCAGTCATGAATTTGAAAAAGAATAAGTGTTCTCTTCCGCTCTAACTCCTCTGCTTTTTAAACATTCAAAAATCATTACGGACGAATCTGCTTTATAAGAATTTTATTGTTCTTATCGTCAAAACTTCGCATGAACTTTATAATTGTTTTTACATAAAAAGGAACCGACTTCAAAAACGAATTTAATAGGTATAAGTAAATAAAAGAGCAAAAAAATATATTTTCTACAACATTTTGAAGTCAGACACGACCAGTAAAGCCTTATTACCTTCACCAAACACCAGTTACAAATTCAGTAACCCAATTTGAATACTTTTATTTTTACGTTTGTATGTAGGTAATCTCTGTAACTATTTTTCTGATTCGAAAAAATATTTTTTCATTAGATAGAATGTTTATCAAGGAAGGCTTTGTTGCATCATGCTGTGATTCATAGGAGCGAAGCTGTAAAGATAACGGCAACTGAATTCTCAAGGGGCTGCTAGTTTTTAATAATAGTAGGGGGTGGGATTGTAATACGACATAACTTCTGAATTTATTATATCTTGTATCACATAAGAGTGTTGGTGTGAATACGAGGCGACTTCGAACACATGCATGGTACAGTCGAGTAAACAAGACTTAAAACATTGAATGTATGTATATGATATTGTTATAAACTCATTGAATATTCTCAGTCATTAAAAGATATTTATAATCTATTCTTTCTTTATTTTTTGGGAAATAACTACATCCCGGAATGAAAATCACGAATTTTCGAATAATTACACTCATTCAGTATTAATGTTTTAACTATTTGAGAAACACATCCGATATAAATTGCACTAAAACTGCTATTAAATTTTGATTTAAACATTAAACATTAAATTGACATGTATAAAAGGACTGTCTTAGTGCCGTATTTTGTGTCCTGCTCAGCGTAATGCGCGTGATTCAGACCAAAACAGTTACGTAAATCAAGGTATACCTGCATAATATATAAAATACGATAGAGCAACGCTAACAGCAAAATACTGAATGCTGAGTTTTTAAATAAAAAATTAAGTACCTATTTGAAAAATTTTTTGTAACCTATTTTATAAAAACTATAGGTGCGTTAACACATACCATTTGAGCCACCTGGAGAAATAAATGTTAACCTCAGTAATTAAATTGATTAAGTAGGCAATAAATAAAACCAGTTGCTATATACCGCATCTATAAATACACATTGATTATGAATTACTAACTTAACTATTTATGTATTACTATTTGGTCCCAGCGACTTCGTCTGCGTGGATATTTTTAATCCTCTACGTCACGCCCGTATTTTTTAATTTTGCAAAAATAGGTCAACCTACTACCTATTTTTGCAAAATTAAAAAATATAATCTTTCCTTGAAGTGCAATCTATCTGTATATCAAAATTCATGAAAATAGTTTTGGGACAAAAGCGGTCTGCACGTACGCGAAATCGTGAAACTCGCACACTAAATGCAAAATCCGAGTGGGTAGTGTGGATGAATTCAATTTCTGAGGCGAAGCGTTCGATGGTAAAACCGCGAAGGCGATGCAATATCAGAGTTCCTTAGACTTCCCAAAATATAGACGGTAGAAAACCCACGGAGAGTCAATATCTCTGTTTTAAAGGTCCTAAACCGTAGCATAACTCAAACCCGCGGACGTTTCGTTAGACAATGCCTTCCTTAGCGAGCGCCACTACAAACGGTCTTCAATCTTCTTTATCTAGCCATAGTGGCTTTATACAAAAAATTGAGGTAAAATTCTCGTAATAAATTAATATTATCTTTTATAGCTGTGTATCGGCTCCCGATACCAACCTCGTCACCGACGCAATCAACGGCACCTCGATGCGATGTCTCCTCGAGCGGAAAGCGGAAACGTTCTTGGTCCCGCGCAGTTTTTAGCAATCTACAACGGAAAGGTTTAGAAAGAAGGTTTCAAATACAAAAATATATAACCAAACCCGATAGACGGCAGTTAGCTGCGACGTTAGGCCTCACTGATGCACAGGTAAATATCTAATAATAGATCGAATTTTTTTTGTAAAGATCACTTGAAACTTAAAAGTTGATGAAAAAAAATATTCTCATTTAAAAATAACCCTATATAAAAACTAAGGCTATTTACTACTTGTATCCTAACAAAATAAAAGTAGATTTTACTAATGAGCAATAATTGCCACAATTATACTTGAGGGTTAATTAAAACTATAGTAGAAGAATGAAGCTTTACAATCTAAGGATAAGATTAAATTTAAATTATTGAAAAAATTACGGCCAACATTCAACATAAAAATTCGACATAAAAAAACTAAGTTTAACACTGTTTTTACAGGTTAAGGTATGGTTTCAAAACCGACGTATGAAGTGGCGACATACAAAAGAAGGTAGAGCGGGACTTGGAACGGTAACTGCTCGTGATCCTGACTCCACAGCCAATGATGATAACGAGGAAGTAGATGTTGATACGTTGAGTGATTAGTGAAACAAGACGATTTTAATACTTAAGCCTTTAAATATTAATATCCTAGTAATATTTCAACCTAAGCCTTTTATATCTTGTCATATTATTGCAGCCATTTCAATTATTTTAAAACTTACAGATAGGTTACCTTTCAAGTAAATTATAATGGTAGAGCCTAGCTGCCGCCGCCCATTGACGCGGAAGCGGAAGAAAAACACTTACAGAAAATCAGTGAGAAGTAGGTCGTATGAGTAATGAATCATAATGCGAAGAGTTAGGTTTCCTACGCCATTGCTTTGGAAACCTAACACTTTCCCCGCCCCATCCTCTTTCCTTTTGTCACTTATTGCTTTTTAAATAAATTTAAGCCGTCAACGGATTTGCAAATACTCACGAGCAGAGGTGATCTGCGTACATCAGAGAAACCGCCTGCTTTTTTTAATAAATAGCAAACAGCCCTTGAAACTGTCTCAGTGTTTTTAATCTCTGTTGAATTTATGAGCATAATTATTACATTACAATAATATAATAAATTAAAACATTCCGTGCTAGACTAAAAACACGCGCTGAATTTTGTAACAATCGCGTGTCTAGGAAACCATGTAATAAGTTTTTCGCCGTAATAGATTGCACGATGGTCTCAGATTTTATAAAATTTTAAATAATTTCAGCGAAAGTAACATATCTATTAATTTTCTTTTAAGATTTTAAATCTTTCAAACATCTTGGCTAGAAAAATAAATGTTACTATTTTAACATCCCGATACCTAAACTCGTAAACTACCCAATGGCATATCAGAAAACTACGAGATCCACTAATTTTTTTTAGCTTTTGCCCGCGGCTTTGTTAGCGCTAATGTATATGTTAATTAATTCAGATAGTGTTAGAAAGCAGAGTTTTGCCTGACGGCCGCGGCCGTTTAAGTTATTTTTCTGTCCCTCGAGAAAATTTCATTTTAATTTAAGGGTTACTTATTTTCTGTACCTCTGAAAATATGTATACAATAATTCATGACAATCGGCCGAGTAGTTGAGGAGAAAAAAGCTAACGAATATATCGAATGTACTTTTCGTTGCTATTTACTTGTGATAATAAATATTTCTAATATAAGACAATAACAAACACTATGAAGTATTTTGGAGGGAATATTAGATTTATATTCGACTCAACATATGATGTTTTGTATAGCAATAAAATACTCATAAAGTATTCTATAGAAATAAATGACCCAATTTATAGAATAAGAATTAAAGGTAAATGATAATTTTGTATAAAATGTATATTTGTACAGTTTTAAAATAAAAAAGCATAATAAGCATAAATGGTTTTATTATTTACTTATCTAATAATTATAAAACAACCATATATTTGGCCTTTAATTTTAATAATCTACGAGTTTTATTTTGCTTTTACTATTGCTAGAACTTTCTCTGTCCTCTTCACGATACCGGCTCGAAGGACCATCACCATAACTTTGTTCTGAATTCCTAACATTTCTACTTCTGCTGGCGTCCCTTTGAGAATAATTACGTCTCCAACTAGGCCCTTGGTACCTATCATGTTCGAATTTAGAATCGTAACTGTCGTGACGGTTGTAACTGTCATTATCATAATTACGTCCATATTCGCTGTTTTGGTATCTATCGTATCTATTTTGATTGTAATTCTGTTCTCTGTCGTCATTTCTTCTATCGCCTCGGGAATAACTGTCTGTGTTATCTGTGTAACGTCTTCTAGGGTTGGAATAGTATGAACTTTCTCCCATTTCAGGCTGTTTAGACCTATAGAGTAGCGGTGAAGGATCTTTATCAGTTTCCCATACTGGTATGCGTTTCTCTTCAGGTGGATTGCTTTTGGAGCGACTTCTGTCATCTCTCTTCCTCTCTGAAAGTGGGGATTGTCTGAAACAGAGACAACTAAGATTACAAATACGGTCATTTCGTTTGACGAAATAACATACAGTTTGTTAATCTAAAACAAATGTAACATTATTTTAAATATTACATTTGAACGGAAAGCGTGGACCTAATCGTGAATTAAATTTTAGCAGGATAACAATAAGAATTTTTTTTTTAAAGATGGAGCATATCTTGTATGTACTGAACTAATTTTAAAAGTATGACTATCGAGTTTTTTGCTGGTAGTAGCTTAATAATTATGTATCCTAAACACTGCTTTGTTGTAACTTGATGATTTGAAAGTGTTTGATTTTGAATTTAAGAAAAATAGTGTAAATTTTTACCTAGAAGAAGAGCCACTTCCACTTCTGTCCGAATCATCGTCACTTGACCTCCGATATCGCTGATGTCTCATCTCTCGTTGCCTGAAAGACATATAGTAATTGAGTACACTAAACATATACAAGATTTGTGTGGGAACCAAAAAAAAATCTTACTAGCGAACACAACATAATTATGCTTTACATCGGTTTGTAATGTTTGTAATCCAGCATGTATCTGTTAGTGTTCTGTCAGCGAACTCGTTAAACATTGAGTTATCTCAACCAACCAATATAGGTATTCAAAATATTGACGATAATAAATAGATTAACTGTTCCAATGGTACCATCATTTTGAAAATAACTTAATCAGTTCCTAAATTAACTTCGCACATCAAAATTCGCGCTCTCTTTCATTATATGATTGTCGATGTATTATCCCCCAGCGGCGACGCGGGTGGATTGAATTTGTTTATCGACGCCAAAGTATCCACTCTAAGAGGTTATTTTGTAAGGGAGCATCCACCCTGAGGGACGCTCGGCGGTGGGCGCAGGCAATGCACTCACTTGCGGCGCAGCTTGATGGCGAGCTCGCGCATCTCCTCGTCGCGGCGCGCCTGGCGCCGGCACTCGCGCTCCAGCCGCTCCGCCTCCGCGCGCTTGTCCGCGCGCACTGCGGGGGCGGACTTACTATTAGACCGAATTTACATCACGAACATAGTAGTTTTTTTTTTAATTTATTTGGGCGCTGATAAGCAATGCTATGTCAAGCCACACGGACTTCATTTTGAGAAAATTGCGTATAAAGATGTCCCATCTATTCTTAATAGTTTTGTTTGAAGAGATATAAATACATCTTTTTTATATTTTGATAAAAAAAATCGTACAATTAAAAGTTTTATCTAATAAGTTTTTCAAATATATCACTTTTGTGTAAATTGCAAAATATGGAACTCCAAATTTTAGTGTACACATATTGCTTATCTGTACTCATTTGAAGAGTTTTGTCATAAAAGAAGCAACTATGCACTCTACACATTCTCTTAAAATAGGCAATGCTATCTAATTATCAAACAAAACCTTACAAGTTCGTACAGTGCTCTGGCTCAATCCAATAAAAGATAAGCCAAGACACTGCTTACCTCAAAAAATTATTCAATTATACTATGGGATATTGACACCTCATAACGGAACATAGTAGTGTTAATGTATACAAATAAATAAAATTAAAGGGTCTGTTTTTAATTTCAATTTAACAGCTTTTGTATAAATGTATATAAAAATATACACAGTATTTAGGATTTATTAATATGATTTTAGTGATTACAAGAGTTTTTATGCTATGTCCATGTGTGAAGGTTATTAAACCATCAAATTCACATAATCGTTAATAAAATTAATAAATAATAATGCAATGATTACTTTTTCTTTACTAAATTTTCTGTAACAGAAGTTATAATAAATATCACATAAACATGTGTAGTTTAACTCACACTGCCGCGACAACTGAGCCTGCATTTTCCTCTTCAGTTTCTCCTTCATCGTAAGAGTTTCACGCGACGGACCCTGTAAAATAAAATATATTAATATAGAAAAAAATATATAAGGCTTTATCTTTAATGAACAGAGTTTTTACTTTAATTTATATATTAAAGAAACAATATTTAATATTATAATTTATACTTTTATTTATTGAGTTAAACATAAAATGCGATATATTTAAATACAAAGTGACAAAAATTCAAATGTCTTAAAAACAGTAGGTTTTAAATAAAATTGTTATATTTAACATTCTATTCGGATTGTAGAAACACTGATTAATGAAATTATTTTTTTCCATAGATTGTTGTATGTAATGTGATAGTTGAACATAATTTTAATAATACATACAATATAAACATGTAAACCTAATTTAATTGGTAAAGAACAGTTTATTATATCCATGTTGGTAATTATTATACTTTCTATCAGATTAGCTTTTAAGCATTATAAAAAATATGTATCAATCAAAACTGTCCCAAGATTTTTTAAACATTAACGATTTTTGTTAGTAAAATCTAAGCATAAAAATGATACCGTCTTAAATGTCGGTCATTGAAATTAATAAAGATTAATAAAGGTCCTATTAAGTTTATATTAAAAAATATACTTAATTTTATGCATTCTCTCTATATTTAGAAACCATAATATCAATTCACTTACAACTTTTAGTTATTGGACTTATATATAGTGAAAAATAATCATGAAGATATTTTTTTAGGAAAGTGGGTATAAGTGGGTGGAATAATAATAAAAAGCTATAATTTAAAAATAAATAAAAAAGAGCCAATTCGTTAATTAAAGCTCTTGAAATGAAACTTGAAAAAGCCATTTTATATAGGGCTTAATTTTAACTAGAAACCCCAGGCTTCTCACGGGTGCAATGGCATCACTTTACAAATCTTTGAAATTTTCGACTTTTACTTACTTATATATATTATATATATAAATCTTTCACTTAAATCGCTTTGTTTATATATAAAAACCAAATTAAAATCCGTTATGTAGTTTAAAAGATTTAAGCGTACAGACAGCGGGAAGTGACTTTGTTTTATACTATGTAAATAAAAGATGAATGTTAGAAATAAACAAAAAAATAGCACCACAATGATAATCCCGATGAAGCAAAGTATATCTTCATTCCATAAACTAAGGGTAACTAACTCAATGTGCTATAATGTAAGCGTACAATGTAATAACAAATGATTCTTACTGACTTTGGAGCTGGATCCAGTTAATCGTAACTGATTCGGGTTTGTGTTTGATTTATTGCCGACCGCCGATCTGTAATGGAAATATTGTGTGTCATAATTTGTGCCTATGTTCTAATTTGTTTTTTCCGACTGCGACGATGCTTAATACGATGCAGGTCAAACACATAACCCTCCTTGGGTTATGTGTTTGACCTGCATGCATGGACGCTGATAAGCAATTCTGTGTCAAGCCACA
Source organism: Hypolimnas misippus (assembly GCA_037950945.1). Lineage (NCBI taxonomy): Eukaryota > Metazoa > Arthropoda > Insecta > Lepidoptera > Nymphalidae > Hypolimnas > Hypolimnas misippus. The sequence continues at coordinate 6,086,237 of JBBEEQ010000019.1, forward strand.
CAGACTTCGTTTTGAAAAAATGGCGTTTAAAGATGTCAAGCCTTTTTTTAATAAATTTGTTTGAATAAGTGTTTATCCATCTTTTCTTTACTTTTTTGATAAAAGGTCTAATGAATTAAAAGCAGATTGAAATATTTAATATATTATCAAATAAAAACGTTTTTAAATATTTGAGATTATTGTATAAATTGCAAAATATGGAACGCACTTAAATTTCGAAACAATAAAGAAATTTTTTTCCGTACTTATTCAGTTTATATGAATTATTTTTTTAATAAATACGCGAATTTAACTTTTTATGGGCTGAAACATTATTGCTTAGCAGCATCCATATCTATCCGATTTTGATAAATGATGCGTCATTAAATTCGTGGTGATGGCACAAGTGTCACTGGATACATAAAAACCTTTAAAAAATAATAAATATGGTGGATATAGTGCACAATGCACTTCAATTAGGCATTCAGATTTTTTTTATTACTTAAGTCTTGTTTTTTAAGCGAATCATCGAAATTGTGTTAAGTTATTATTTATGTGTATGTTGATACTCATTTTATATAATACGAGTATGTATAAGGAAATATCTTATAATTAGTAAAGAATATTAATAAACATTGGTTTATAGTTGTGACCCTTTTCATAGGTAAATCACAATAGTATACAAATAACAATTAAGAAAAAATAATGTAAAATAATTAAATATGTATACTAAATACTTTTTATGGATTAACATAAGCAAAACTGAATCGAGATGATATTAACAGATCCCTTTTGTGTGTGTTAATAATTACAACTGCCTCCACTTCACTTTTTAAATTTATCCTTAAGGAAGGATTTCATTAAGATTTACATGAAATTTTTATCATTGCTTTACACCTGCAAAAAAAAAACTTTTACTACCTTGACAGACTCGCAGCTTTCGTAAGGCTATCTAGGTAAATATTACCAGGTTACGTTGTTTTACGTCAATGTTTATGTTTCGTCAGGTAGACTTGTTTTGTGTCAGTTACGAAAGTAAAACTTATAAATGTAAACTCTCATCTAAGACGAGAATTTCGCTGCTTTTCAAGAATATCGATGCAACTAAAAATGATGAATTTAAGGGAATGGGGTTTTTAAATTTCTTTATTAATGTGTTGGTGCATAGCAAAAATTAACCGATCCCTTGATGTTATAACTTTATTGATTTAAAGAAAATTCATCATCGCAACTCTTTTCATGATACAACATCCTAGATTTATAGTCTTTTGACGTACTTAGTTCTATTTGTTACAATTTTGAATTACTACGATATTCTTGCAAACCAGCGATTTACTCTTGAGAGCGATATAAAAAAACCTAGTAACAGATATGTCGTAAGTAGTTACGAAAGCTGTAAACGTCATTTTTAAGACACAGTAAGTTTTTTAGGTGTAAAGCATTAAAAAAAAGCTTCAGTAAATCTTCAGAAGAGTCTGAGAGCAAAATTTAAAAGTGTAAATTCTCGTCTAATAATTAAAACTTACTTATTTTTGTCATCGTCAGGCGACTCGCTGGTGTCGGAATCTAATGATAATTCACTGGAAGACTTGTCTTCTTTGCGTCGCCCGTAATACCGCGGCACGGGCTTACTTTGAACGTTACTCCTTTCAGTACTGGAACATTAACGCGGTATCGATATTAAATTGAATTGTCATTGTCACGATAAATGTTTGTGAACAATTTATAAACACTAGTATAATTAGTAGAATCCAAGATTTCTTCCGTTAGTGTAAAAAATAGTACAAGCTTACCTTTCATACGACAACGACCTCGATCTATTACGATTCGCAAACCCACTAGTGTTACTGTGAAGAGTGAAAATACGTGTTAATACATTTCAAAACAGGAACAGTGTCTAATCTACATACAAATAACAATTAAAAATGCTGTTCGTTGGTTAGTGCATTTTTGGTAAAAAAAAATTCTTGATACTATGAAACTTTAGAAAAATATAAACATCCTTTTTTCTATAAACTTAGGCAGAATTTGTTTTGAGACAGTTAACGCATGGTTTCCTTATATTGAATACATTAATAAAAGTGTAACGAACTTTGAAGGACTCCTCGACCGTCTCGACCGATAGTTCCTCGACTTCGAGCGCGACCTCGACCTCGTCCTTTTGTACGAGCTGAAGGATCTAGAACGCGACCTCGACAATTTAGAGCGCGACCTCGATTTCCGGGACGACCTCGACCTTGACCTCGAGCGGGAGCGGGAACGGGAGCGCGACCTCGACCTCGAGTTTAACGCTCGAGGACCGATTTGAGGACGCATTCCTTCGGCCGATCCTGACCTGAAATTGTTTGAAATTCACAATATACGTCATTGTCCGCGTGGGCGTAGGATTTAGAAAATGTTTTTTTTATATTTTTTTATTTTATATTTATGAAATAAGAATTCAAAATATTAATGTCGAAACAAAAGTATTATTAGACTATAAATGTATTCATATTTATGAAAAATCAAAAAATAATTGGACGCTGTTAAGCAATACTGTGTCAAGCCACACGGACTTCGTTTTGAGAAAATGGCCTCTAACGATTTCAAACCTGTTCTTAATATATTAGTTTGAAGACGTATATATTCATCTTTTTTCTAATTTGATAAAATGTATATTGAATCAAAAGCAGATAGATTTATTTAATATGTTATATAATAATAAGTTTTTAAATATTTGAGATTATTTTATAAATTGCAAAATATTGAACGCACCTGAAATACGAAACATTGAGTTAAGAAACTTTTTTCCATACTTATTTAGTTTAGATGACTTGAAATTTGTTTGGATAATGTTAAATAGGTGACATAGTATCAAAATACATCAATATCTTAAAATTTGACTTTTTGTGGGTTGACACATTATTGCTTATCAGCATCCAATTATAATATTATAATTTTGATGTGAAGACAGAAATTATACATTTATGGGATGTATTGATCAAAAGGGGGAATTTAATATCTTACCGAGGCTTTAGTTTTCGTACGGCCTCCGAATACAGCATATCCGGTTTTTTAAGGTTTTGCTTCAATTTGTCAGCGTATAAAGGTTTGGAGGGAATCGCTGTTGAAATAGAAACAATTGTTTTCTTGTAAGGCGATATAACTGACACGTTTTTTTTTTCTTAAAGTACAAGTCTGTGAGAAAAGGTCATATCCTTCTTACGTTCCCAGTCGTCCAGTACCGAAATTTAGACGTGAATAATATTTTATCGCGGACTTCAGTAGCCAAAAGTAAAGACAAGTTTTGTATGAAGCTAGCTTTCACTGCTTATTATTAACCATTTATCTGTATTTATCAGAGAGCGATTTTGTTAATATGAGTAGACCATTCTAATGGACCTAGAAGTCGTGAATGCCAGATCTTCCTTATTTTATGAAAGATCAAAGTTTCTCAGCTTATACTTCAAACGAAAGTAGGGACGATGGCCTACTAACTATAAACTTTGGATCAAAATAGCTTTGACGGTTATAAGGTTTGCTACCTTTATAAAAAGTAAATTTATATTTGTCAGATTATAAAGTGTAATTTTCTTAAAATTAGAAATAAAGTTATCTATTGCTAGCCATTTATTCTTATCGATAGTAAAACTATTACTAATTCGACACCACTAGCTAGTAGGCTATATTGTATGCGCGGATGATTCCGTTTATCCACCTCGGCCTGGGTAGTTAAACGGAATTTCATTCTGATTGCTCTTCCGAATTTCATCCTAAGGTATAATGAGGTATTAAATACATTTTAATAGAATTTCGTTAAACATTAAAAAACATATCATACAAATGTGAAAAATTAAATTAGTCCTTTTATTAACTGTGGATAGTTGGGGGTATATCGGAAGAAAATGATTGCACGATTTCCGTTTATCCACCCCGGCCGGAGGGGCCAAACGGACACGCAATTGCGATTATCCCCGGAAGGGTGGAAACTTTAGGGTGGATAAACGAAACGATCCGTATGTGCGACTCACGCGGCTTGTCATCATCGTCGGGGCCGAAGGAGGTGATGAACTCGATGGTGGTGTGTTCGGGCGAGGGCGTGCGGCTCGGCGAGCGGCTCGGCGAGCGGCTGGCGGCCGTGAACGAGGACGGCGCGGCGTAGCTCGGCGGGCTCACCACGCGGGTCGCCAGCTTCTTATCCCTGTATATAGCCATTCATCTGTATACTTAACATAGAAATGCTGTTCGTTTTTCTCGCTATAACTCGAGAATGACTGGACCGGTTTGAATAATTTTGATCTTGAAATATTTGTGTAAGTTCGGGGAAGGTATGCTGATAATAAAAATGAAAATTTTATTTTCTTATAAACTATTTTGTCAATTTGTTGTCAAATATTTATAAGAAATGTGCCTGTTTTATAAGGTAATATAAGGTCCGATATCTTAGGTTTGTTTCGTTAGAACACAAATGTTCCAGAATTAAGAAAAGTGTGTTAATACTCAGGCCCGCGCCGCCCATACGTGCAAAGTCGTGCGGCGCACGACGGCGCCGAATCAAAAAGGCGCCGGGCCTGTACTTAAAACTTTCAATTTTTTAATATTAGATTAGCATATAAGACAGTTGCACGACGGCGCCGATTGGACTTGGCGCGGGCCTGTTAATAATTTAATAATATATGTAGGCGATACGAAGTTTACTGCGTTTACTAGATGATGATTAATAAAAGTGTACTTTATTTAAGTAGGCACAAGCACTTATGAATCGTCAAAACATAAACAAAGAATATTTCAATTGCTGGAGCTACTACCGAGAAAAACCGGCTAGAAACTGGATAGTTACTCTTTTGGCGGTCTTAGCCTGTAGGCTATTCTTTGCCGCCACTGCGTTTTTTATAAGTCGCCACTGCCGCGACCACTATGATCGATACCTAAGTCATTTTCCACTACATATGACTCGATCCAGTTAACAAAAGACCATATATAAACGTAAAAAACATAACAAGCTGAATTGTTTATGCTGCCAGCTGGTAAATTCAGCTCTGTCTGTATATTGTCAGTACTGCCTGTACAATTCATCACTGTCTGCTCGCATTAAAAATACCAGAGTATGCAAAGAGAAAGAGCATACATTGTAAGAGGCGAGGCTTTCATAAATAAGAACCTATGAATGGCGACTGCACTAAGCTTCAACACCGATAATTATTTATATATAATAGTTCACAGATAATGTTAATAACTGATAGTGTCGACATAAAAAAAAATTATGTCTAGTTATATTAGTGGTAACCACAGACATAAACAATATAGATGAGCAAGTTCAAATTTAAAAATTATAAAAATAATTTTGTATTTTGTCATGCTTGCTGCACCTTAATCTTAAAAAAAAAGTGTAGTTATATAATAATTCTACACGCAAATCTTTTTCGTAAAAAAATGTTTAAAAAACATGACTTTTACAGAAATATCATAAAATTAGTAGAAGAGTATTAAGGAATAGTGAGTCGCTTTTTTTTTTTAGTAAAAAAGTACCAACAACTAAAATATTGATTAATACTTACAACCCTTTCATAGCTGAGCCACAATACTAAACAAATAACAATTATGAAAATGAAGATGTAGATATTACTGAACCAATATCAAATTTTGCCATCCAAACAAATAAAGAAATATCAAAATCGGTTAATATGATTAAGTTGGTGTTAAGTTATCTCTGGGGTTCATGTCACTACTTTACTTGTAATTATGTATATATTTATGAGAGTGAAGACAAGCGATCTATCCTAGAGAGACGGAGTGTGCATACTGACAATATATAGTTACTAACTAATGAAAGAGTTTTCATCGACAAAATACGGCCTATATTTATTAATAATATATTTCTAACAGTTGGTTGATAAAAAAGGACCTTAGAAACTAACCTATGCGCCCGACGTTCCCTTCTGCTTTTCCGACCTGAGAACATCGCCTTCTCTTTCTCCTCTCGTAATAACTGCTTTTGGTGCTCTGCATCATCAGCGTCTCCAGTGAGGAAAGAGAATAGATCACAGCCCGCCATACCAAAATGTGGTCCCACTGCATTCAACTCGTGAGCCTGCACTCCATATAGTTTAGTTATCATTGTAATTATATGTTCTTTAATTTAAGAGAATTTAAAGTAAAAAACAAATAAAAAATGTATTACTTTGTATTTAACTAGTTTTATGATGCTTACAGTGTAAGATAAATCAACAGTTCTGTAGCAACTTTTTTTTTTTTTATACTATTTCTTTTTCTTAAAGTAATACTCACAATACATGATAGTATGTGTTTTTTGGTTATGTACTTACAATTGAAAGAATAATGATGAGGGAAATATTTCTCTATCTTTTTAATATGTTATTTTTATAACCTGCTATCACTACAATTACATATCAAACATAAACTTTGAAAACTTTACTTTTCGGTAGCCTGTATTAGTAGTCTGTGCTTGAGACACACAGATAAGTGTATTTGATGATGAAAACTTTCTTTTATTATTTATTGCTACATTTATAACATTTTTAATGCTTATAAGATTATTTATCTTTTCTACTAGTACTAGCCAAAGATGTGATCTCAACTATTTTATCAGCTGAAATTGCATAATAGAAAGCAAAAGGAATATAATTTGATTTTTTAAGGCTTTATGTAAATAATAATAAAAAATGTATAAGGACCTATACTCCAGCCAAATTCGATGTGGAATGTTTAATAACAAAGCGTTGCTTAGCAACCAACGTCAGGCAGATGCTCAAAACATTTTAGAAATATGTACAACAATTAATTTTGATGTTAATAAAAATTAAAATTGATGATTAATTATAAAATATTTAAGACAAAACTACTAAGCGCATTCTTGGTTATAATTATATCTGGAATAATGTAGACCTCAAAAATAATACCTCCAATTTTTAAATGATATCAGAAATTACCTCGTAGTTATATAATTCGCTTTATTAACTTTATCTATCGCCTCCCAAACTACAAGACTCATTTAGATTATATTAGATTTTTTTAAGCATTCATATTTTATACTTTATTAGCTATGCGCGATAAGTATATATTTTATTATAATATAAAATTAAAATTATATATTATAAAGTAATGAGTCATCTTATCATTTAATCAAATAAAAATTACATTATTTATTATTATTTATTTGCGTTAAAAATATTTTTTTTTTTAATTAATTAAAATGTAACCGCAATAAAATTCCTTAAATTTTATCTGATATACATATTAGAATAAATTGTAAATATATGTGGTTGAAACAGTAATTATTGTGCTATATTTATGCTATCCAAAAAAAGATGTCTTTTTTTAAATCTGTGTGTAATGAAACGTTGTGTGTAATGTTAACATTCTTAACCTGTTGTGGTTATACTACATTATAATACGACTAAAAATATACACCACCAATTACGAAGAGCCTGTATCGCTATTATATACCTTCCTAAATCTGCCAATTGCTTAAAAACACTCCAAATGTTACAAACCTGCGATTTCTTTACGTCAGTATTAAAATATAGGGTTGTTAGTTTTGTAGTAATATTATAGTGGTAATTCAAGATTTTTAAACTTTTATTTTAAGCTAATTTTCATATAAATTATCTATTGACCGGCCAAATTAAAATTTTGGATTCTATATTAAATTAAAATTTTTGTGTTTAAACAGGAAATTTTGTTATAATGAATATAGTTGTAATTATAATAATTATTATTTTTATTAAGAGTGTATCAACCCTAATTATGATGACTCATGGTTTGTTTACTAAAATTCCAGATCGAATGTGGCTGGAGTATAGTAATCACTTGCATATTTTCATAAAAATATGAATTTTCCTAACTTACTTGACATTTATTGTTATTTGACTAAATCATATGATGTATATGCCATATTACTGTTAGGTTTTATCAAAATCTGTTTGGTTGTTTTTGTGTAAAAGAACAACAAACATACTAACATACATACAAACAAACTTTCACAATATGATAGTAATGGGATCTATTGTTTTGAAATAGTGTAAAGATAATAAACCAATCTCACCTGTGAAGCTTCCATTTTGTTGACATCAATGCTCAGATCCACATCAATGATTTCCAAATCTGAGTCGTCGTCAGAGTCTTTTCCTTCTCCCTTCTTAACATCAGGGCCTGTAATTAACACTGAATGCGATAAAATTTCCTCAAACATCTCAAAAAGTTGCCACTTATCCCCAAACTTTAATCTTCATCACAGCTGGATAAGAAATGCTGTATCTACCGTTAGAGCTGGATGGTTGTGCCCCTGGATCATTATAATTGTATCCTATAGCTGCACCCGTTCCTTTCTTTTCACTTAACTTCTCCTTCTGCATTTCTTTCTCTTCAATGGTAACCCCAAACTGCTCTTCAATAGCAAGCTGCTGAAGAAACTTGTCCTCACCTACAATAAATAAAAAAAATAGAAACAATACACTACAGATATGTTTTATTAGAAGTAAAAAAACAAATAGATACAAAAAAAGAACATCTATTGGAGATTATTTTGACTTCTGCAATGTGTATTAAATCATTAATTAAGACAAAAGATGAAAACAAGTTTTAACTATATGATTTTGCCTTGTAAAATAAGTATAATAATCATTTTCCAAAGGTGTTTAAAACATAAACAGTAGAGTTTAAAATTAAATTACTGAGTATTATATAAAATAAGATATTACTTATTCCTAAAAATGCATTCTGAGCTAAGATCCTGTATCTTTCATAGTTGCATTGCCGCTCCTCCTGGATCAGTTCTTCAGGTGGTACATCAGGTGCTTTCACTTCTGGTATGAAGTCCAAATGTGCACGCACATCAAACCTATCTATCATATTGTTGATATCACCCTGCCAAGGCATCCTGTGGAATTACATATTATTATTTTAATAGAGCAAATAATTTTTATTATTAAGTGCTTTAGATTGTTGATTGTAAGATCATACTAACATAATAGCTGGACCTTCGCCTGCTGCAGCGACTGCAGGGTCCAAATGTATTTTACATTGTCTTCCATGCAGCTGCAGAAACTGTGTCGGTTCCGCTTTCTGAAATGTAATTTAAGCGTTTATTTATAATATACATATATATTGTCTCGACGTAACAAAATAAATTTATAAAAAGTAGTTTAGAACAAAGCTTTACTTACAATCTTTTCATAGAAATCCTTGCGTCGCTCAGCTCTTCGTCGATAATCGACTATCATGCCCCGAATCATTCGCTCCTGTTTTCTTGCTTCATGCCACATTTTGAGTTTTATTTCTTAATCAGCTATTGATGTTGGACTAAATGTGTAAAGTTATGGAAAGTTCTACAACGATCTATCTATAATCTAAACCATAAATACAAGTTAGACGCCATTTTAATTTTTTAATGTCAATTTTTTTTTATTACATGCAGGGTTGCCAACTTGCCATTACTAAAGAGTATATATAAACTCACTACGTTAGGCATGACTAAATACAACGACGCAAAGACTATTTATAATGCAATGGCTTCCGACAACGGGCAATACAGTTGCCAGGTGAATATATAGCAGGGTCGTAAAACAAGTTAATTAAAAAAAAGTAAATATTAAAGTTATTGTAATTTTTTGATACACAGCGCGGCAAGCGTATAGCAAGGAATCGTATCGTATACAAAAGTCTGCATTTTATTATTACCTACTTATTATTAAGTAAAAATAAAAAGACGTTCAGGTTTTAGTAACCAGTGTATTAAACCCTAGTTTGAACCAAAGCAACGTTTTCATGTTTGCAATTCGTCAATAAACTTTATAAAACATTTATATTTAATTTATAATAAAAAAAGGTAAGTATTAAAAAGGCGACATCGTAGCTAATATTTTAAATACGAATTTAAGTTGGTTTGTTTGTTACGTTTTTGTATCACCTATACAAATGATTATCATAAAATTTTGCCTGTTAGGGATAAAGGACATATGGCAACTTAAAATGAAATGTTAATGTAAATTAAATGATAATTAGCTTATAAGTGTTAACTGTATACAAAAAACCACCAGTTGTTATAAATATGATGTAATAAAAAAAACACAAGAGAATCATCAGTATTCATTTTTTATTTATTGTATATAAATATAGCTCACTGTAATCTTCAACATCAAAAAATATTTCATTTTCTAGCTGATATGGCTTGCAAATGATTAACCAATCCATAAATTCTTCAAATATATCTAAGCTACCCAATGTTTCAGCCATGCTTCTATTAGCTACTAAGTAACTACCATTTTTAATATGATTTTTAAAGAAATACCACAATTGTTTATGCTTTTCCACATCAACAAAGAAATCTAAGACATTAATAATAAAAATGTCAGAACATTCTACTATATCAGCTCTGTCTATCACATCAGAATGAATTACTTTTATTCTATCAATATCCATAGAATATTGACTGATTATTTTTTCTTGAACTTCACAGCATTCTTTATTTATTTCAATACCAACAACTTTTGATGCATTGGAAAAATAGTAAGCCTGAAAAAAATAATGAATTAATAGCCTGAATTAATAGAATAAATAATTAAAAAAAAAATTGAATCAAATACTTACTGCATATAATACAGCTCCTAATCGAGATCCTACATCTAACAGCTGTTTGTCTTCTAAGTCTTTAGGAAGTAAGACTTTAAATATGTATTGTAATGCTTGTCTAGACATAGAATGTGAGATAAATGTCAATTTCTGTAAGAAATACAATCAATATCCTTTTAGATTATTACAAAATATATAAAATTATAAGAATTATTTTTAAAATATACTTTGTTTTACCTCAATGTTACGAGAGTTACAATCTAAGCAGTAAAATCTTTTGAGTTTTCCTTTTTTTACTAAAACTTCAACTTGGTCTTCATCATAAAGAAATTCATCAACATGGCAAGTGTTATGTTTATTACAATCGGCTTGATCACCAACAACAGGGGGGATAATGTTTTCAGTTGGCATCTCTGCTTCAAGTGGCACAAGTTTCTTTATAGAATCACTTATCTTTTTAAGCAATTTTTCTGAATATCTGATCACCTTTTTATGTTCTAAATCTGTTGGATAATAATATATTTATTAACATAACATTATCGTTTCTGCAAACGAAAATAATAAATACGCATGATTAGTTCATATTGTAATTTATGAAATCAATAATTAAAGTTGAAGAATTATAAAAACTTAACTTTTTTATATGATTGTGTACATATCCACTTTTCAATATATTCCAAGTCAGAATCATCAAGTTCGGAGAACATTTCTAAAATTTTGCATTTTGCACTAATTGTCCCGTCATCAGACATTTTGGTGGTATCTTTTAAAAATTTTCAAGATTAAGATTGCACGTCTTTAAATTTTGTTTTGTATTCTTGATCCAGAAATGAGGTTACTTTCTTTATGGTCTTGTTTTGGTATGGCGTGACAGTTTTCAGAAATTATTTAGGCCGAACATAGATGTACCTTTTTCAAATTTTGCGTACTATTTTCAACTTTAGCTTTGTGGGGGTTACTGTGATTTTTATTTCATTTTTCGTTAATGGTAAATCACATGATGGTATTTCCATCATGTGATTTATCATTAACATTTGATATTGCATTAAAACAAATAAAAGAGGCAAATGGTACCACTCCATTTTTTAGAAACTGTTTATTTTTTTTTAATTTTCTATTTTTCTATGAAATGGCTAATAAATAAATATAGCAACAATATTTTCTCCCATGTTAAAATAGCCATTATAGATATAGTGCTTCTGTTGCATTTTTATTCCGTTACGAGTTCAAGTCTGTTACGGTGCAATTAACGGCGGCCTGTTTCAAATAATTTTAAGTTGCAAAATTTTTTTTTCTATTGTTCAGTTTTTGTTATTGGCAATGTTTTCAAAACAGGATATTGATACAGTAATAAATAATTATCTAAATTTTGAATTCAATATTAACTAATTTTGTTCACGGCTTCACGCTAATGTAGATTTTGTTTAATATAGGCTATATTAATTATCTAAAATAATTTACTTTTCAAATAGCACCATAATGTTTAAAAGAGTTTTAGTGGTTCGCTCTCTTTGTATATAATTGTTCAATTCAATTCAATTATTTGCTTAATGGCTTTTAGTTGTTCCTTATATAAAAGTTCGTCAATAGATTTATGGGCCCTAAGTTTTTTTTACCATTCTCTCGTTTCTCGTTCGACTTGAACAGGCTAAGGCTTAAACTATACCGCCTTGGCCCAGTTTTTAAATGTATTCAGTTTATTGTCATCTGTCAAAAAAATGTGGTATTTTTCGTAGTATCAGTTGTCAAATTGTCAATAGCTCTCAATACACATTGTGAATATTGAGATTATTGAGTATGTTCTATTGTTCTTGAATTTCTTTACGGAGGCAGTGGTGTAAATAAAATGTGTTGCGTCGTCGGCTTTTCTTATATTTGTTTATGTAAATTATCCTTCGGTGACGTACTTTAAATTACTTTACAGTGCGTATAAGCCACTTATAATCATTCTTTATTTCTGTTTATATTTCGTATAAAGCTAGCTTTTAATATTAATAAAAAATATAAATTTTATACTTTAATTAAAGTATAACAATCAGGATATGGTATAAGTGTAAAATTTTAAATAGAAAAATGAGCAACAATATTTATTACGGAAAAAGTATAGGTTTGTGGATGTCGGATAAGAAGAGCCAAAAACTTAATTGGAAAGAATTAATTAAGGCTTGTAATTCACACGGTTTTAACCTAGTTAAGGTAAAAAATTAAATTTAAGAAGAAAATTTCTTCACTTAACTATCCTTTGTTTGTTAGCCTTCATTTGTTCAATATATATTTTTTAATTATATTATTCCTTTAGAAAACACAATGATAATAAATTTAATTCCAAAATTAAGTAAATTAATTTTTAAATTACAGTTAGATTTAGAGCAGGCTTTTGAAGACCAAGGAAAAATTGATGTTTTATTGCACAAATTGACCGATGTCATAGCAGCCGCTGATCAAGGTGACGTGAAGGTAAATTGTATACTATTGTCTTTTTTTTCTCTTATTAGTTTCCTGCTGTCTGCTAATCTCTAACTTTGCCTTGATGTCTAAAAAAATTACTAATAATTTCCTAAATCATAAGTGAGAATTAACTTTTTGTTTCTCACTTCTAATAATTAATTTGTAACGTTGTTGACTCATTATGGTTCATTAAAATTTATTTGAATTTTTAAAATATAATTTTAAATATGAGATGTATGAATTATTTATAAAAGTTGATAAATTGCATGTTGTTTTGCTTAATAGTCTCAGTTAATTTAAAAAAAATATATTTTCAGGCAGTAAATGTTATAAGTCGCGTGGAGCAGTATTTATCTAATCACCCTAATATAATTGTGATTGACCCATTAGATAATGTGAGAATTTTATTAAATAGGTAAGTATTGATATTTCATCATAGTATACGACCAACAAAGTAGGGTACACTTTCAAATAAAAAGTATGATTTTTCAAAAGGTGTTTAATATAGAAAAAGTTACAAAAGAGTTAATCTAATGTTATAAATAGAAATATTAATATATAAAGTATATATGTTTAATGATTGTAATGATAATTTCAGATACTGTTATTACTCATTGTTGCAAGATGAATCATTGTTTCAAAATCATGGTATATTCACACCTGCTTTCGCAGAATTTACAACAAGTGATACAGAGCGTAATATTGAGATTATGAGGAATAAGGGTGTGAGATTTCCAGTAATATGTAAACCAACTATAGCACATGGATCAAAGTCGGCACATGAAATGGTTCTTATATTTAATGAAAGAGGACTCAGTGTAGCCAAACCACCTTGTGTTGTTCAAAACTTTGTAAACCATAATGCGGTTTTGCATAAAGTGTTTGTTGTAGGAAACAGGTTTGTACTATTGAAACTATTAATTAATTTTATTATGTACAGCAGTGGTTAGTTTTTTAAGGCAAGAGTGGTAAAATAAAGACAGGCTGTATAGCCATAACCAATATTATAAATGTGAAAGTAACTCGCTCTGTCCATCTGTATGTCTGTTTGTTACATATAAACCACTGCATGAATTTTAATGACATTTTGAAGAAGGACATAGATTACTTTTTGTAGCGAAATTCAAATTTGAAAGGAGTATCTATCATTTATAAAAAAATTAAATCAGGTATTTAAATATTCAAACTATATTTTTCATGCAGACAAAACACTGGCTATTGTCTAATAGGTGATAATACAATTCCTATATTGGTGATAATAAAAATGTTAAAAAGTCTATTTTAATTTATTGTGTTTGTCGTACATATTATACATGTATATAATATATGTATGACAAAAGCAATGACAAAAAATAAGGAAAAATTATCATAAACTTAAATCAAAGCTTAGAGAATTATACTTATGAGAAATTATTGTGCTGTGGGAGCCTGTATTGATCATTTTCATACATTTACATTTATAAAATAATTAGCCTTATAGGAATGTTAATTATTAACATTAGGTTATCCCATTATTAAAAAAAAAAAACTTTTTATATTATTTAGCTACTAATTTTAACAGTTTTTTTTTTTCGTAATTTAATTACATCCAATAAGCACATTTTTTAAATAATATATTTATCATATTAAATTTATTTTACAGGTATCACATTTGTGAACGACCAAGTCTTAAAAATTTCTATGCTTCTGAAGACTTGGATCCGATATTCTACAGTACTGGAGAAGTTTGTAAAGCTGATAGTCAATCGACACTCTCTATTCTAGACCCTCATGACAAAGCTGATATAAGGATGTGTCTCAATGAAGATAAAATAAAAGATATAATTCGGGTAATAAGAAAGAAGATCGGCTTAATATTGGCTGGATTTGATGTAGTCATAGACAATGTAACAGGTAACCATGCTGTTATTGACATCAATGTATTTCCTAGCTACGATAATTTTCCTAACTTTTTCGAACATTTATTAGACTGTATTCAAGATACTATAAGAAAATCGAATAGCGATTGTAGCTTAGAAGATAGCGGGAGGATAGATGACTATAGCGGCAATCACAGGCCTAATGGCCTCATTAATATAGGCGGTAGTCATAATTATGAAGTGATGGGTATGAATATTATTTAGTTTAAAGTATAATCTGATATTATCAGAGATTAGGGATTGTGAAATGAGTAATGAAACATTACTAATGCAATGTATAAAATGTAGTTTGACCTTCAAGTCTAAAGACTCGTGTTATATTGCTTTTTTATTAGTCATAATGTTTAGTGCATCGTAAAAGTTTAAACTAAATAATGATCATTATTACATGGAAACTTAAAAAATAAATTAAATATATAAATAATAATAATAATGGATATTTTACTAGAAACTTGCAAGGAAAATAAATATAGAGATAAGATTATGATGTTTTAGAAGATCATAATTTTTCTGACTTAATCAATTTTAAGTTTAATATGATAATATTGTATCTAATAAACATTTGTCATGCTGGATTATAAAAATAATCAAGTTTTGTAATTTTAGCCATTATTATAATATTATTGGAGTTTCGGACAAACAATTTATTTTAATATATTTTTAATTCTCGAATGTTAATTAAAAAATTATTATATAATAATTAATATATGCATTTATTTACATTTTGAATAACATTTTTTTACTATTATGTTAATGTGTTTTAAAGTGATACAAATAAGTTGTTTTATTTTACAGGAGTTATATTATAGATATTCATTGTCAAATTAATTTTATCGAATACATTGTATTTTTATATTTTAGTCAAACTGGCATTATTTATATCTTTATCAGGAATTTTTATAGCCTGTTAACACTAATCTCAACTCATAAAAAACTCAAAAATGTCACTATTATTTTTGATAAACAAGATATTTCGCTATTTCGCTTTAATTTTTTTAAATAATAAATGTGTATAATAAATTTTATACGTCGTTATTCGAGAATAATGAATCACAATATATTTGATTATTCAACAATGTCGTTTTAGCAATCAGACCAAATATAACCACTGCCTGATGATTCATAGCATAGTATCGTAGTATCGATTATTTGAGGTCATATTTACTACAAAGCAATAAAAAAGCATATCCATTGACATGAATATAAATGAAAGATAATGAGATATAAATGAAGACATGCCTTTATAAAATTGTTATAATGATTTCATGATTTTGATTGAGATCATCTGTTTAGCAAAGCTGGCAGCTTTTGGAGATGATTTTGATATTACAGCTCAAGTTTGTAAGGTTCATTGTTGATTGGTGAAAATTATTTTAATATCGTAATTGATGTAAACACATAATTTTGTCGTGGGCGTATGAATAATTAAATTAAGTACCTTTGTTCCGATGCAAGCGTTTATTTAAACTTGTAAATAGTGAACGAATTTTTTTTTAATTAAGTTTAATTTTATCGTTTAATTTTTCTTCGATATATTAAAAAAAATAAGATTTCTTATAACGGAGCAGGTTCGGTAACTTTACCTATAGTCTGGAAATAAACAGATGGGGACTAAATCAACTCCTCCTTGTCATGTATTTCAATAAGGTCGTTTACATAAAATCTATTTTCTCAATGGGAAGGTCTCACATTACTTGTTAGATGTTTGTGTTTAATTTTTAATCTACGCTATTGACAGAGGCACGTAGCTCAGCTTTAAAGCTATTCTAAATAAGCAAAGAAATAATTAAAACAAATCAAATATGAAAAGTTTGTTTAAGATTATCTTGAATTAACTTGAACTTGAAATAACTTTATCTTAAATTAGACAAATATATTTAAGGATTCCATATATGCTCTGCCTTTTTTGTACATAATTATTTAACCTTTACCATTTATTTATAATTAAACAGCGTTAATGGCATTGAATTTGATTATTTGATATGTTGCTATGAGGAAGAAGCGAAACGTATAAAATGTCGTCTTCGATAGTATTTACATATTAAATTACAATAATTGTAGAATATTTGAATAGCAATACTGACGTTTAAATAATGATATAGCTAAATTAAAACTAAAAAAGTATGAAGATAAATAAAAATTGACATTGCAGAAGATTAATTGATTGATTTTTGGCATACCACGAGTGGTATTGGGAATGAAAAGTAAAAAAAACATTTCTGAAAGCACGTCATAGTAACGGACTTGCCATGACGAACAGTATTTGGTTACTTGTATACTGAAACATCTTGATGTCATATGTATTTCCAATTTAATATTTTAATGGCAAGACGAAACGTGCTATGAGATGTGTCTCTTATCGGCTCTTTAAGATTTGGTTTCCTAACCTAAATATATTGAGTACTTTGAAATTTTAGAAACTTCTTATCTGCCACGTGTTCAACTTTTTTTTTCAATTAATAAATGTAATTTGATGAATAAATCTTACAAAAAACGAGACAGTTTCTAATAAAAGAAAGGGAACTTTTGATTTTATCTTTAAAACGCGTTTTAAAGGAAAATATTCATGTTAAAATATATTTCTTTATATTTTCATTTATTTGTTTCGGTAATCGTAGTATTTTTTAAATTTGTATACTTTTAATTAAAACGTTGTATAGTTTTAAAGTCTGCATTTCAGGTGAGTTGTTTATGCTGTCACTTATTAAAAACGAAGATTAATATTGTTAATTCGCATTCCTTAATATATTTTTATTAGTTGGATGCTGATAAGCAATAATGTGTCAACCCACAAAAAAGTCAAATTTGGAGATATTTATATATTTTGATACTACGTCACCTATTTAACATTATTAAAAAAATCAAGTTATCTAAACTAAATAAGTATAGAAAAAAGTTTCTTAACTCAATGTTTAGAATTTCAGGTGCGTTCCATATTTTCCAATTTATAAATGATTGATTCATTATACATTTTATCAAAATAGAAAAGAAAAGTTGAATTTGTACGTCTTTTAATAAATTTATTAAGAATAGGTTTGACATCTTTACACACCATTTTCTCAAAACGAAGTCCGTGTGGCTTGACACAGTATTGCTTATCAGCGTCCAGTTTTGGGTCTTTCAACTTACACCGAAACTATATTAAAAAACAAAATTTATGAAGCTTTTTAATAATCGCTTAGATTTAAATGATATATTATTTAATAATTGTTTTAAGTTGTTATAGTTGTTTTATTTTGAATAAATTAACATAATTGCATTATTTGCGTGCCTTTTCGACTAACACTACCACTAAAATGTTGTTCGCACTTATAAGCAGCTTTTTTTTTTTAATTTACATAAGACTTAATTTCCAAAATATTGAAAATCTACAATTTCATAAAAACGATATTATATTTATATTTTTAATTTTCTTATAATGAGTTTAAATATGAAATAAAAACGACGAATGAGCCAATGATATAATCATAACTACAGATTTGTTATAAGCTTATGAATTTTGACACTCGGAATGCCGATCACTTTTAACGACGTTGCCTAGCAACCAGCTCACTATTGAGTATGATAAGCGAGAGTATCTTTGAACCAATAAATATGGATTCTGGTAAATTTAAATTGAATAGGTAATTAAAACATATTATGATAGTTAATACCTTAGTTGTATCTGTATCTAAAATTTATTTCCACTGCGTAACTGACTGGGTACAATTGGATATTGATAAGCAATAATGCGTCGACCCGCAAAAAGTCGAATTTGGAGACATTGATGAATGCGTCATCTATTTAATATTATTTAAAAAAAAATTCAAGTCATCTAAACTAAATAAGTACGGAAAAAAATGTCTTCATTTAGTGTCTCGAATTTCAAGTGTGTTCCATATTTTGGATTTATACAATAATCTCATATATTTGAAAAACTTATTATTAGATAAAACTTTTTACTATACTAATCTGCTATTAATTTATACCTTTTATCATACAAAAAAGAGATTCTTCAAAAAAATAATTAAGAATACGCTTGACATCTTTAGACGCCATTTTCTCAAAATGAAGTCTGTGTGGCTTGTACACAGTGTTGCTTATCAGCGTCCATATATTGACAAGCTAATCAAAGTTGGAAATGGGTACAGAATATCACTGGAAGTAAAAGAACGAAAAAATTCTAACATTTTATTTGAATAGTATTTGGATAAAAAAAACTACATATGTTAGCGTAGGTTTTGTATATATGTTATCTTTGATATTAATTGTTAAAAACTAATGTGACACCATGAGATTATAATTATTTGTTTTAACTTTTTATGGGTGCAATTAAAGTTATATGTTTAACAAGATATGTTTAATTTTATATAACAACAACAAAATCATCATCGTGAAAAGTTATTTATCTATATGATGTCTCCATCTCCATCCAGAAATATGGGCTGGGTATAAGCTTCCAAAATTGCCCATTGTTTAAAATGAGATGAAGTGATTCAGTGATAATATAAGCATTTTGCAAGCATGATATTTTTTGGTATTGCTCGTAAAACTATTGTTACCGTATTTATGTATGTTTGTTACTTAACTATCTTTCGCTCTTTAACTTTTTTTGACAGCTCGCTCTGGGATGCTCACTATCCAGTCCATATCTCTTTGTCATGTTTTTATTTTTCTGCCAGTAGAATTTTGGTTTTTGTATTATAAGGTCTCCTTCGACTGTTAAAATTCTATTTACCTATTCTTGTAATAGACGAAATAGATAACTTCGGCTATTACAAGTTTTGATCGCAGAAGTTTTTGATAATTTGTCCTCAGGAGGTAAATTGCAACATATTTGAAATAAGCATAAAAGTAATATATTATAGTTTAAACAATGTTTCTGAGATTACAAAAAATAATTATAATTGAAAGGTCATTCTTGTTAATGGAAAATTGTGATAATTTATATGCTATATAAGTCCAAGTGTCATTTTGGTCAGAATTTTCTCTAAAATGCGCAATATTTTTTGTAAAATGTTTGATAGTTTTAGCTGCCTTAAATCTTGGTGTAAACTTTTTATCGCCTACAAACACGTTTATTTTATAATTTTGAAAGTTTTAAAATGTCACATCAACTACTTTTTAACTTAAATATCCTTTTTCACTCTTAAGTAATCTTTTGCAGAGTTGTTTGTTACGAATTTAAATTAATTTATAATCGATAAATCGATATCAAAGTTATAAATAACTACAAGGCTGGTGAGACGGTTATCTCTCTTACTGCGTTATATATTATTTTAAATTTCTATTTAAATAATATTTAGAACATAAACAAAACATACTATACTGCCTAAACTGTCTTAAAATTGTAACCTTCCATATTTTAAATATTCCCATATTTTAAAGGCGAGAATGACATTGGTAAGTTTTACTCTTGTAATTGACATGAAACAACTCTGTAACCAATGATAGGTAACAGAGTTGATAGTTTTTATACAGTTATAGCTTTCGTAAGGTTACCTAGGTAACTGTGTTAACATAGCTGTTAAACATAAAGGTACTGCAAGTAAATTTCTTCAACTGTAAATAAATAACAAACAACTTATGAAAACTTTTTATGAAAGTCTGAGTGCAAAACTTAAAAATGTCATTTTCGCCTTCGGTGATACACAAACAATTACTTCCTCTTTATAAAACAGCATCATGTCAGCTATGACTGCGTGGTTATTATTATTAAATCTTTACTGCTGGAAACTTAACCGTGTAAAGAATAATACTAAAAAAAGATTGCTTATACTATTACTAATACATCAGATTTCCTTGTTTTGTGATCAGCGTGTCCTGTGACACATATAACTCTTCCAGCTGCTTACATTCTTTCTTGTGTCTAGTTTTACTCCAAGTAACACCTGATTTCCAGTAATTTTCTTGATGTCATCTGTCTGCCTTTTTTCCTTTTGGTATCGCGTGGTTATTGCCATTCGCTTAGGCATTCTGATTTTAGTGTTGTCCATTTTGTTCTTCTGTCTTTTGTTATGTGTCTGTACATCTCCAAGTAAGTCTGTATAGCGCCTTACATATTCTATATTTTTATTATCCACTATTTCGATTTCTATTTCTTTCCTACTTTTCATTAGTTTTGTCTCGGATTAATTGATGGTATCCCGCTTGTCTCTGTCATTTATCCCAGGTCATCCGCGAACCTCAGATGTTTGAGTTTCTTGCCGTTGATATTTTATACCCATCTTTTTTCCACTCTAGATTTCTGAGTACACTTTTAAGATAGCAGAGTAACTTTTGGAGATAACGGTTCACCCTGTCTTACTCCTTTAGCTCTAGGAAAATCTTCTCCATTCTTGGCTGTCCAACTTCGGTTGGTTACGGTTGTTAAAATACACGCTAAAACGTAATAGCTATAGTAATTTTTTAAATTTGTAAAAAAGCTTTAAAACTATTTTTGTCACATCACATTTTTTTGTAATCTTAAAGGCATGTACAGACGAACAATGTTTGCGGTACTTTACTGACCCGCAAAATATAATGTATAGAATTGCGTCGCATAACGTACACGAGGATCCAAAAGTACCTTGTTATAAGTCTTTTATTTTGTCATAATGTCCCGCGACAATAGACACTCATAAGTTATGTCTGCACAGGCCATAGGTAATAATGTTTTTTTAGATGTTGTTGTTAGTAACGTGTGGCCAAATCTTTAAATACTACTTAATTTTAATTTGAAATTAGATCTTATCCTTCATTGCCTTCCAGTTTAGTGTGATAGCACTGAACTTAAAGACTTTGAAATTAAATAGCGTTTGAGATTTGGTCGATAGTGTATATAATCACTTTCATAGGGGATAAATGTTTATACAGAAAATGCCTAAAAATGTCATGTCGTTTACAGCTGTAAATAACTAGGAAAGTATTGTAAATGTATCATATTTTTGAAATGAAATAATCAAGATAATGTCATTCCATAAAGCAATAGTTAAATGTATTACAAAAGCGAGACTGATTTATATGACTATTTACTCTGTAGCAATACGAGTAGTTTAAGAAAACTATGTATCTTTATACCTGAATTGTTATTGAAATATAATATCTTAACCTAATTGTATTTTTATTATTATATTCTAATTGTTTAATCTTAAATACCTAAATGAATGATATAATTTGTAATGTAACGATTAGATTGTTTTGCTTAGTTTTGTGTATTTTGTATATATTAAATGCGTTCATAGTACATCACCTATCAAATATAATTTGCAGAACAATAAGTTCTGGCATTATATTGTAAAATTAATAATAGCAGTAAAAGTTGTTAATTTAAATTTAGTTCTACACTTTTTTACTATCATATTCTTGTGTATATGATGTCAAGGGGATTTCGTTTATTAACATTTCATTTCGGTTGAAATAAGACGAGTTGATGCTTGACACAGTGGCTGTTACGCTAACTCTGATCTCTGATCTGATGATATCCGCTTATGACAAATATTTGTAGACCACATATTGTATATGGTACATGTATGTTTTGCAAAATGACTAGTTTCGATTTCTGAGCCGTGTAGAGCCTTTTTGTAAATGTTAAAACGAAAATTTTCTGATCTTTTAAATCGGTCACATGGTTCCTTTTAACACATTTTACTAGCTCTTGTAGTGTCAGATTTCTTCCTACTGACCCATACGAATGAACCACCACACTATATAAGGTGTCTGGTTATATGATTGCGTTTTGTTTCCGGACCCCCAACACGGTATCCTAGTTGGGGGTCGTTGGTTGTAAGGCTATATTAATATAATAAATTATTATCTATGTTATTACATTATAAGAAATGTAACACGATCAGCCACTGTCATTAATTAATTCATATACGACAAAAAGACGAATGCGGCCGTCTACACTTAATTACCTATAACAAATGACTGTTATAAATTAGTTTAACATAAAATATATAATATCGTGATTTTATCCACCTCGTCTCATAACGGTTGTCTAGCCGACGTTACTATAGAGGCGGTAATTGTTAATTCGACACAGTTCCGTGCATAAATCACACCTAGTTGCAGCGAGAGGTAAATCTGTACAATTTATTATACATTACGGTACGCGACTTCCGCGGTGCTCCCGCGACGTACTGAAAACGCAGGAAGTTAAACTATATTATAAATCGAGATACTAAGATTCTTTGTCGATTAACGGTCGGTAATATAGATAGAAAAATTGGAACCGTGTAATTATCGTTGCTGCGTTGTTCCGAATTGCGATTCAGTCAGCTGTCGGCACATGCGGCAAATGCACGTGAGTCGCGCGCGCACTTTCGTCTGTTTTCGCGCTACGAATAACGCCGTTCGATTTTTAAATGTCGTACGTTAGGAAACAGGGAAATACGAAATGTCAAACGTGATATATTTTTTCTTATTAAGAAAATCTTCAGGATCATAGTACTCTTTACTTATGTGACTTGTGGATCTATTAAAATTAGATTGATCGATTGTGTATCACGAATGTTGTGTTCGTTACAGCTTCGTTGCGGTTTCGTTGATTTGTTAATTTTATGATATAGTGTATCGAAGAATTCGATTTTGTGTCGTGTAGTGATGCGCTAATTGGATTTTTCGGTGTTAATTACTACCAGAGCAGGTTAGTGTAATTTAATATATAAACACCGAACAAGTTGTATAGGAATTTAAAAAAAAATCTATAAAATCTAAAATTGCCTTTTTTATACTATTTAAACTTTAGCTAAGTAATAAAAAGAAACTGCAATGCTATTAGTAACCTAGATCCTAGTCTTAGCTGTCTTAGGTTCCTAAGACCTTTCTTGACCCTTAGTCAATTCAAATTACATTACCTAGGAGTTCAAGTGGTGTGATGACCGAATGTGAATATACGTTAAACAAAATATCGATCTATTGTTTGTAATATTTATAATAATTCAGTTTTGAACAAACTTCAAAAAAGAAGAAGGTTCTGAATTCGTAGTGCTTTTTTTAATGTATATCATAACTCCATCATTTCTTATTCCGAATTTAATAATTCTTATTTTGTTTGAAAAGATATTGATGTGGTACATTGCTCTGATACAAATTTCATCCAAATCAGTTCTGTTAATTGCTTTTAAAATATATACTTTATAAATTTACAGAACAATAAAACGTGAGAATACTGAGACTAAAAATGGCTTTTCATTCATATGCAAACGAGATCATTAAATAAACAGTGTACTAGTTTACTTTATGGGGCAGCATCTCATACAGTTTTATTGTTTAGATATCATTCCATTCGGAACGATTCAATTCTTAACATGTATATTTTATTCAAAAGAATCGTCTATCTTGCTCTTATGGATTTCATTACGCTTTTACTATTTGAAATCACATAAAATAAATATAAAACCCGTAAAATTTTTATTATAAAATGATGCTCGAAGAAATGTTACAAAACGTCTTCAGGGAAATCAATATCTTTATTTACATGAATTATGAATTACTAGCTGCCTCTCGCGGTTTCACTCGCGTTTATTAGTAGTACTTTTGTGAGTCGTAGCGTGATGTAGTATAGCCTATAATGTTCCTCAATAAATGGCCTATTCATCGCAAAAGATTTTTTAAAATCTAATCAGTAGTTTCAGAGATTAGGTGCCCTCCACAAACTTACAAAAAATATCGCCTCTTCATAATATTAGTACAGACTAGTAAACCGTAATTGAAAAAGAAAATAACAAGGTCGTATTTTAAAATTATTTCCTTAAGAATAAATAGTGATGACTTTTTAACTAATCACAACAACCGACTTTACTATCAATTGTAAGTACTCGCTGATAAGCAAGCAATACTGTGTCAAGCCACACGGACTTCATTTTGAAAAAATGGCGTCAAAAGATGTCAAACCTATTCTTTATAAATTTATTTGAAGAAGTATAAGTATATAACTGTCCATCTTTTCTTTACTATTTGATAAAAGATATAATGAATTAAAAGCAGATTGGTATAATGAAAACTTTTATCTAATAATAAGTTTTTAAAATATATCACATTATTATTATTAAAAACTTTTTTTTGCACTTATTTGGTTTATATGACCTGAAAAATGTTTGAATAATGTTAAAATGTACCTAATTATCAGAATACATCCATATCTCCCAATTTTACTTTTTGTGGGTTGACACAATATTGTACCCAGTGAAAATAAATTGTAGATACAGACACGAATTACGTTTTTTTTTTTAAATATGTTGCAATTATTTTATATAAAACACAAAAATACGTACTATACGTATAAAATATTTAATTAAATATGTTTTAATAGCAAAATATAATTTTCAACAAATAATTCTTAAAACTATTAGATGCTAGTAAATTTTAAAGCTGTCCTCTTTTTTTGAAAGGTTATTATGGGTTATTATTTAGGTATTAAACAAGAAAACTGTCATTTTTTGTAAAAGGTGGTAATATAAGGACCTGGAACTTTTGTTTGAATTATTTGAATGATGACAACTCGTCTATTCTCTACACAAATTTTAAGTTTTCCAAAGTGGCCGTCGCAATTGGTTTTATGCACGAATGGTCTGTCGGATGCGCAGGTGCAGGCTTTACGACGTTATTATATTTTTCTTTTATACTATGAATGACACGTATGGTACGGGAAGAGAAGGGGAATAGTAGTAAACTAGGGAAGATAATACTAAGCTAACAATGAGAGGAACGGATACCTATTATAATTTTTGAAGATTTGGCCCTCCAAGTATGCCATGGGTTTTAAGTATTTTTCTGTCAACGTTTTGCCCTTGTTCTGTTTAAGATTTGTTGAAGTTATGTACAAATTTAGTAGCACTATAAAATCATACCAGCCTTAACCAAGTGAACAAAAGATAAGAGGAAAGAAGGTAAAGTAACTAAGGTTTATATGATACATTTTTTATTTCTCAAATTAGTAAATCATGATGATCATTAGAAGGTTTTATTTAAATACTCGAATATCAACGTGCCCCGCGTTGAGTTATTTATTTTACAAAGGTGTATCTTTGAAGAAAGATTCGTCGTTGAAGTCTGTGATCAATCGTCGAAATTGAATTTGTTGTCTACTTGCAGAACAAATTCCAAATTAGTCCCGCTCGAGTTTCCGCGACCTTCGGCTAAGTATCGTCGCAGAATCAAATCGTCTCGTCTCGTAACTGTAAAGTAAAACTAGTTTGGCTGTCGGCCGTTTCTCTAATAGGATCGGACGTTCCGCACGGTAGGTGCTCTTTCTACACTTTTTCTCGATCAAGTGCGTAGACATGATTGCCGAGGCCTCGTGGTAGCCCGGACCGGATCCGACCATGCATCCGCCCCATTTGCTCGCAGTGTTTGTTTTCATATAAGTATCCAATTTTCCCACAGACTTTAATATAGATAAAAGTGGCAGTCGTTTAACTTCTATTTATAACTCTTGTTTTGGTTATTATTATAGTATATAAGATGGTAAATAATGTATATTATATTACGAAAAATATCTTTGCGATTAACTCGTGTAGGACCTAATGTTGTGTTGTTAGAAGAACTTTGTAAGCGACAGGAAAAAGTTATATATAAGGTAATTTCGAAAATAAGAAGAGATAATTTGGTTTTTATAAACTCAAAAAAAAATTTAAAGTGTGTTCTTACACACACATACAAAGGTTTTATCATTCGGCGATTACTATTGCTAACAAAGCTTAGTTTTTAAAGCTGACATAGCGTATGTTAGAGTACATCGATTTGAATCAGTGGTCGCGGGTTCAAACCTGACCTAGCAGCACTTTGTTTTAAGTTCCTTTGATTGGAAACCTGCAAGAAATTTTCTTATTACATTTTTCGCCTAGCTGTAGAGGAAATTATACAGAAATTTGGTTTTTGAAAACTCAACAATGCTAGTCCAGGTTAGGAGTGTAGGACCTAGGAGTGTTATATGCACTGCGCCATCTCAGCACTGCTATTTATTTTAATTTTAAATATTTTCGACTCGGTTTTTTTTTTAATAATCTATCAAAAGTATCACCCCTACTTTTACATTTAACGTGTATGTACATAAACTATCAATTACATAGTAATGTAAATTAAGTATAATACTCATATTTTAGCTAAATTTTTAAAAATAACTTAAGCAATGTAAATTGAGAATATATCTTTAGAAACTCCGAAGTTGAGGAGTTCTGTTAAAAGTTGACAACTATAAAATTAAATATCATATTTGTAGTTGATTTTTAAATGTCTTTTTACGACGTTCAGTTGAACGACTTATAGAATATAGAAAAGATTTATGAGTCACAGGTATCTGAACTCTTAATTTGCTTATGCATGTAACTATGTTTAAGTTTACACGGAGCATTGAACTTTGGATAATTTGCCAAACCTTGTTTTTACGATCGAATGTCTGAATGTTTGCTGAAAGTCTCCTATTGTTCTTTTGTTTCAATACATTTGTATAAAACATGTTATTTTTTTGGTAATATTACAAAATAACAAGTATTCTTTAAATTGATTTAATTTAGCACTTAAGAAATATTTTAGTGTTTATGTGGCTAGTAATTAAATTTTTGACTTTTTTAAGATAAATAACTTCGTAAACTTCCGTAAGATTTAAACTAAAACAGTTTAATATGTAAATAAATTTAAACATGATTAATATTTACGTTTTTAAGTATTTTGATCTCTTTTAAAATTTATATTTTAAATCTGACCTTCGTTCCGGCATTCTGTAACTAACATACAATTTAATGTTTTACAATCGTAAAATGTTTGAGTGTTTAGAGGCACCTTTCAGGTTGGCTCAAGATCGTGTAAATATTGACTGTTCGTTGGTAGCATTTGCTAAATGACGGACACTATTGCTGAATAAACATGGTTATTTTTGTAGATAATAATGTAAGATGTTCATTTTTTTTTCGATTGATAGCATCGTATTTTAGAGTCTGTTCATAACGTTTGCCTCTAGTTCCCACTAGTTCAAAACTAAGAAACGTGTATGAATTAAAAAAAAATTGTAAATAACATGGTGACGCCCAAAGGATATGTAAGTATGACAAATGCATAAAAATAAACAGGAAAAGTGAAGAATATGCTATTAATACATATAAAGCACAAAAGTATAGCCTTTGATAATAAAATGGATGCTTTTAGATATTTTTAGGTCTAATCCTTACTATTTTTATAGTTTCGGTATGCCAATATGTGAGAATGTTGAATGAATGGGGCAATTTGATAGATTTCAAATAAAATGCGTGCTATGGTCAGAAAATTGTTTTTTTTTTTTATGTATACATATAAATTTCGCAAATGTTTTAAATTAGTGCGACTGATTTTAGTGGGGGTCGTGTCCCCGGTGACGCCCCCCCCCCCTTTCGACCGCGCCTGATTACATTATATTATCGCACTCCATATCTCTATCTAACTAGTAGTCAGTACCAATTTCTTCTTAACTGTTCCAGTAAAATTCTATATCCATATTTCCCAAGACTACAAGAATTATAAGTTTCAAACATCGTCAAATTAACTAAGAACTATGATAATTTAGTATACGTGATAAATTAGTACAATAAGCTGTTTTATTAAGAGATTTGAACTTGTATAAATCTCAGATTAAATCACTCGGCTTATGTTCGAGACCATGTATTTACTTGTATTGAATTTTTTCTTTGTTGGAATTGAAGCTTTTTTCATGAAAACGGGAACTGTACGGATTATATGTCTGTGTTTGTTACTTTTTTACGTTCTAAGAATTCAGTAGATTTGAGTGGAATTTGGAATGGAAATTACTCATTATAGTGGATTAACACATACGTTACTTTTTATCCTGCGAATGAAAATGCAAGGCGAAGCGAATTTGTGCATTTTATTCTGCGTTCCCATTACGAGTTTTTCACATAAAACCTCAGAAACGTTAGCGTCTAGCACGGCGACCGTTTCGACGAAAATTTCAAAAGTTTTGTGCAAAATTATTATCAACGATATGGAACTGAGATTACGATAAGTTAGCCGACTAATGTTGGTCTGTTTTTTAAAATAGAAACTCACTCTATTTATTCCAAAATTGTTTATTTTTAATTTATTGTTGTTTTTTTGTTTGTAATTTTTCCAAATAAATATTTTATATATTATATATTTTTATATATTAATTACATTTAATGCATTTTTTATTATTTTTAAAATAGGAGTCATTTTAATTATCACTAACAAAATAAATATATGATTGTAATAAATATTATGTTTTATTTGTAAAATCAAATACGTCTTTTTAATATATATATAAGAAAAAAAAACTTTTTGTATATGTAACAGGAACAGCGATAATAATTTTATTATTTTGTTAACATCTATTGCGGTGTGGTAAGTAATAATCTGTTTCCAAAACTTGTTCCAACGAGGCCTTTTGTTGTTCTGACAGGTCAAGGCTGCTGGATGTCGACAATTTGTTCATCTCTCACCACTGACAGGGTGACGGACAGACGCGATCTCCTATAACAATGCTAACGTCACCGCGTACTTAGGACGGTTTTGTGACTCAGCATTTCTTACGTGTTATTTGTTTTACATTTTCCTATTTTACTAGTAGTAGTCAATAGTATAATTTTGGATAAAATCCATGGAATATATAAAATTATGTGGTTATTTCGTTGCGAGTTTAGGTAGCGTATTAAACGATAATTTGATAATCATCTGTACTAATGAATAAAACTGAAGTGTCTGTTTGTAATTTCAAATAAACAGCCTTTAACTAAATACATATGAAATTATACATGATACTTACATTAAAAACACATTTTTTTATAATTTTGTCTGCCTGTCGGTTTGTCTGTCTGACTGTCTGTTTGTTTTGGCTAATCTCTAAAAGCCTGGTTTGACGAGACTTTCACTCAGAGATAGCCAATGTTAAAAGGAGTAAATTTATGTTATCAAATTTATTTACTTTAATAAATAATTAAAAAAAACATTACAACGAAAAATAAATTGAAACCAATGAAATAGTAAACCATACCCAATTCAAGTAGGGAAGATAAACGTTACATACATATAATTCTTTCTAAAATTAACGTGAAACCGTGGGTTACAACTAATACTTAATTAATTGTAATTTTTAAGCGCCAGTTACTTTTATTGTCGGCCTTTGATTCTCGCTGTAAACGTTGAACGCAGTAACCAATATTCTCGAAGAAAGTATTTAAACTTTCATTTCACATGAACAGCGAAACTTAGAAGTCCGTGCCTCATTTATCAACAATGCAAGTTAATCTATTTGTACATAATAATAAGGAAGAAAGTGGCTTGCAATTTTGACAAATAATATAATGAGGTGGGATGCAGTTTGTACATCAATATAATGAATCCTTGATGCTGTACATGATTTCCTTTAATGTTGGCAATTTACCTGATTCTGACGCAAGCTTGAAAAGATCACGTTTCGCCTTCTGATTATAGTGCGGAGTATAGTAAAGAATAATTGCTCTCGTTAAATTATTATAGTTGAAATATAACTCTGGTCAGTCATCGGTTTTGTACTTGTCAAATAGTTTTGCATTAATTGCGCTGCGCTTTCTGAAGTTAATGACTACGAATAAACTTAAGCGTACGAAATTGAAAGTTATTTCTGTATAGTTTCAATATAACCTATGTAATCTAAGTTTTTTAATCTCTATTTATTTAATGAATTGATGAGTACATGAGTAGAGTAAAGATTTTTATTGTTATCTTTTCTTCTTATTTCCGAAGTAAGATTAAATTTTCACAATATTTTAACATTCTTGAAGTCATATTACAAACTGTCAAAATGATGTCTAAACTCATGATCGTATATATTATTTCGCGTAACCTAAAATTAATTAGTTGTAAACTGTTGAATTGCCTCTTTTTGATGACAGCAGACTTTTTGTTAAATATGTTAAAAATCTTTAGACATTTTTGACAAAACTCTACATTTTACCACTATTATACTGTCAACAGTTCAAGCTCTTGAGTTATTATGTAAAGTTATTATATTTAGCAGTTAGCTACGACCTCGGGCGCGTTGATTTATGCTAATGTCATGCTAATGATGCACAGTTTTGACGCTTTACTCATTTCTAATGAGGCTTAACAAAATAACTTTTAATATACAAGGCCAAATCACATTATTATTTAAAATAAAAGTTGAAATATTGCATGTTTTTTTTCAATTTCTAGTCTAATTTATGAACATTCCTATCAGGTGGCAACACTAATAAAATAAAAAAAATTAACGATATTATTATTGTATAATAAACACCTATAAAAAGTTTTTTTTTTCGTATTTAAATTTAGAATAAAACATAGTTCTTTTTTGTTGCTAACTGGTATGAGTCACATCGTTACAGATAATTAATTCATTCATCCGATGTCTTTGTTTCTATTTTCATCGATATCAAATCGATACGCAACGTGTATACGCACCTGCTCTGACGTCTCGGTACAATTTAACGCCTAGTAAGCTACCTGAGCGTCTCCTGACCGTCAATTATGTGTCATTGCTACTGTGATGTAATTGTCTTTAAACAGGTATAAACTGCCGTGTATTTGTACTTGATCGACGGGATAGCTTATAAGGTAATGTGTGGGAACGTCATGATCCATGAGCACTATGAATATGTATTTCTTTAATTGTGGTAGAATTGCTTGTTCGTTCCTGAAATTAGGGCTCGTTTATGATTCTAATTAATAGATACGTTTTTATTTACATGAATGTAGTTGGGGTAAATGTTACTATCATATTAAACTAAACAGTGAGAGTTAAAAAAATAATATTTTTTTCAAAAGCAAAATTAATATCATAAATATATTTTTTTAATTGCTTTCTGACCAACTTCAACTAAATCGCCCACCAATAGTAAAGCGCATTAATAGTCAAACCGTTATTTAGATAAAAAAATGAACCACAGTGCTCTACGTAACGTAATAATTACGTATGAAAACAGTAATTTTACTGTGTATTGCGTGTGACTCGTCTAAATAATGTTGTCAGCGGAGATGAGAGAACGGTACACTACAAACTGTTTTAATTACAACTTACAATTAGTTACTATGACGCAGATTTTCAATTTCAGATATCGCTGCCAAGTTATTGGTGAAGTTGCTGTAATCGTTAATTTCTTATCGAGAATGGAACAGTTGTAAACTATAGCAAAAGTTTCCCTTGAACGCGCTTCGTTTAAACTATTTTATTATGAAATTTTAATACATGAAACGTTTTATTTCAACGAATTCTATAGTCGTCTAGACTTGTTTTTTTTGTTAGGACTATTAAAATAAAGTGTTTTGTGATATTTAGTACATTAAAAAATAAATATTACAATCTTAGATTTTTATTTGAGAAAAAAAAATTAACTTATCAAATATTTACAAAATAATTACTTTACAATTTATTGTTAGTGTTTTGTTTTTAATAAATTGACATGTAATTGCATATTAAAAAGATGTCGTTTCCTTTCACATTAATGATTACCAAGGTACGATTTCCGAATGTAATAATAATAATATTTCTACTTCTATTTTATTAAGAGAAACATACATGTAATATGATATTATCTCTTAATTTCTTATACACACTTAATTAATTATCTTGGGGTAATAAACAAAAATGATGTTTAAACGAAAAACTTAAAAATATTTTGTTCAATATTGTTACTTTAGTCTATTTGATGTTAGATACGTTATATATGTACGTTCTCGTATTTCACGTACTTAATTACAGCTAAATTGTAATATTAATTATCTTAAGACTCTATATTGATTAACGTTTTTCGTTCCTTAAGTTTTTAATTTATTATTTTCCTTCAGGTACAATATTTGTATAACTAAAGTAGTTTTAGGATTTAGATGATCACGTAGGTGTATAATGTGCATCAACTGATTAACTTATACAATATAATAATTTTAATTGCATATAAATTATAGGCGACAAGATATATTGCAAAATATTATCTCTCTGCACGCCGATATCTTTGGATAGATTAAAGTGAAACGGCAATAAGATCACTTTATCATATTAAATACATTTTTCCTGGGAAATAAAAGGATTCCCAGTAGACGATTAAAAACACGTGTTTCCAAATATGACGTTAACGCAAATGAAGCCATAAGGATAAGCGTCGTACATAAACAAAGTTAAGTATGATACCTTTCATCGATTTTTTATCTTATATCGCAATATAGCAAGATCATTATAGTAATGTTAGACTAGTTTCCACATAGAGCGATAGACATCATCTCATGAAGAATGGAACCTAGCGATACATGATTTGATTATATTGATCGATAATTTATTTAAAGAGGTAAAGTTAAAAATCCGCTACAAAAGAAATTTCTGTCGAATGTTAAATACATTAATATAACATTTAACACTTGTTGATATTTTTTTTCTCATAATGTAGTAAAATTGTATTTTTTTTTTGCAGTCTTGCTTAAATATTTCTGCTAATAAGTACCTATAATTACATCTAATGTTGCTATACAGTTGTGAACTTGTGACTTATAGTCAAGTCACAATATTTTCTTAAATATATGTAAATGTATAACAGTTAATAATAATGTACAATCGTTTCAACAATAACGGAACATTGTAACTAAGTCAAACGTAGTAAAACATCTGCATGAATTACGTGAATTATTCGAATTGGAGTCGGAAGTTGCGCGGGCGGATTATACGATATGCCGCGTAAATGAGCTAGGTTACTAGGTAAAAGGTGAGTGCTCTGCAAACTCGAGCCGTGTGGGTACGTCGCTTTCTATACCGCGCTGAAATGGCATACGAAGCTCTCGTATTCATGTATATGTTATTGCTAATGCTGTTTTGCTGTATCGAAAATCTTAGGTTATTTTTCGTATTTTTTTTGGGTTTAAACGCAGTAACAGTAAGCTTCGAATCTTGGAAAAAATTTATAAAAACATTTGTAATATTAGTAGATTTACATACCTATATACATATTTTTTTTTTCAGAATATTAACTTTGTATTATACTTTTATTCTAAATAAATATACGTATCTCATTTATTATAAATGCAAATAAATCGCGATTATAAGGTTAGGCAAAGATCATACAATCCGAATATGGCAAACATCGTATATCTTAGGAAGCCACGAATTGAAATATGGTCAGCTCATTGTGTTCGAGTATTGCGTTCGCAGTCTACATAGATGTTCAAACATGAAGAAATGACATACAAGGTAATTACGTTAAACTATCTCTATCTCGATATGCTATTCTGACAATTGATTTCAGATTTTGTACCACAATCCTATAGCTATTAATTAAAATAAATCGTTCTTTTTAAAATAAATTAAATAATACAAAGTTTCTTAAAAATGATATGTAAATTCTAATATTATCAGATAATCCTTTTTTTAATTTGACAGATTTCAATTGAATCACTCTTGTCTGTTGAAATACGTATTCTTTACAACGACTAATTGATGAACAATTTCACATCGTTCGCTGCAGAGTTCCATTGCCAGCTCCCATTGGATATAGATTTTTATATGTATTTGATTGTCCACCCAGGGTAGGTACCCCACCTATATCCTCAAGATTTACTGTCAGGTCAGTCGGTGCAGATATGATGTAAGACACACTCCACAAAGAAAACATTTAATCAAATCAAAAAGGTACATCCTTATTTGCGTAAATCAATTTAAAATGGTTTAAAGCCACTAATCGTACCTTTAATTAACAAATTTTTTGACAAATTCTCTTACACATTCTATATTTATGATAAGATTTTATTTTCAATTATATCATAATAAATTTAATGTGTTTTATATACTGTGTAATTTTGTAATAAGCAAACATATCTGTTTAAACAATCATTGGTCGCTTTCAGAAGTGAAAGTGGGCTTCGCTAGTTGATCGCCTCTCATTAGTTCCCTCACGAACTAATCAAGCTAGCGATATGTCACATTTGACGATGAATTATTTTTTTAATGAAGTTTATTAAATTGAAAATATGAGCAGCTGCTTCTTTAAATGCCTCAATTTTTTAATATTATATTATGTGGTAACATTATTAAACAATTTATCTGTATAATCTCAAGGGCCCTTGAAATGTATTCATTTCATCATTCACCCAAGAAATAATGAATGAACATTTTCATCCTTAAACTCATCATGATTAATTTTATCTTTTTTAGTATTTCTCATTTCAAGTAAGTATTATATGTTTTTATTTTATCATTTTGATACATTAATAACAAAAGTATAATCGAAAATTGAACTGAATATCTTTTAATTTTTCCGACGCAAATATATGATTTAAAAATAATAAATTATGACAAAAAATACAAATAAGTAGATATATTTGTCATCTTCTCGTTCCAGATTCTGCTTCCATAGGCATTCTAAATATGGAAGGTATTTAAAAAAAACTCGTTTGATTTACTTGTTCTATTTCAAAACGAGCCATTTTTGAATTTAAATATAGTTATAAGTTGCCTAGCAGCTCTGTTACCTCTGTTTACATACTCATTGGTTACCCAAGGAGCGAAAGTGTGCTGGTTCCATCGATACCATCTCGTCTCATTAGCTCCTCACGATCTAATGAGCGGTAACACCTCACTGTTGCTCTTTGACTTCTCACGTCTCTTAGAGCCTATAACGCGCTTGCTTTTTAGTTGCGATGTAATCGTGCGTTTCATAAACGCACCGTTGCTCCTCTATCACTAACGCGCGATTAAAACGGAAAGCTTCCTTTTCTAATGATTTTATCGAAAAACTGTTTACTCTGTTTGTTATTATTTTATAAAAGTTGTAATTTTTGGGTGTGAAATAAGTAAATTTAACATGATTATGTTATGCACATTTAAGCAACGTTAAGAATTTGGTTTTTACTGTGTATAGGTTTTGAAATAAGAGTTGTCAAACGTATGTTTATACAAGGAATACATATGCAATATTTTGCTATCGCTGTAAAAATTCACTAGCGTAGACTCTACCAATATGTATGCACAATATTGGGTATATTTTTTACAAAGTTCTTACGTGACAAAATTTACCTCGTTAGATAGGCAAACAAAATGGTTTCACCGTAAGCGTAATAAGACACTCATCATTTTACAACGTAAAAATGGTAATTTAATCTTCTAATAAATTGACCATATCCTATTATAACGGGCTGTTTGATAACGCACGACAACTTATACAAGTTAAACGTGTAATAGCCTTTAATAGATTGTCTTCTTTATTCATACCAAGACGGAGCGTGATGACGCATAGTCGTAGAGTGTTTTGAGAGGAATCGTGATTCGAAACCAGAGTGTTATTGAGTCTGATGCGGCTATTAATTGACAAAAAACGGCGAGATAAAAAACTTGATATTGATGTATTTCTATAACTTAAAAACGTTAAGAAATAATTAATATATTTTATTATTTCCTAATGTTTGTTTGTTTAAAATATTAAGAAAAGTTATTGATTATTTTGACACTTAGAAGTAAGAAAAGACATTTAACGATTTACATCCTTTACATCCTTTTTGTGTTTGTTTGCTCGTTTTCGCTCGTATTGCGCCCCTAAAATGCGCATCGAAAATATGCTCTCTGTCTAAACGTCCTCAATATTATCAGTTTACCTAGCTGTTATGAGGTAACAGAGTTGTTTTTAAGTATCAGTTACGAGACTAAACGAACAGAGTAAGTAAGTTCCTCAAACGAGCAGGCGATGATACACAAACTGCTTCAAGCTGATTTTCCGTGACAGTGTGGTACTGGCCCGGTAGAGCCAGCTTGTAATCTGTGGACTACAGCTAGGCTCAGCCACAGTAAATATGTACAGACCCAGTGCCTTGTATTTTGTATTGTTTGCAGGCTTTCAAAAAATTCCATATAAATTCGTTATACAATTGAATATCAACGTCGTGATGTTATCAAAAAATGATAAAACGTTTTTAAATTTTTTATTATAAAATGGCTTTGGCATATATTAAATGGCCGACAAAACCGGTTTTAACGCCCACGCTAATTCGTAGTAAATCGTAAAAGATAAACTATTTAATGTATTCTATGTTTAAAATAAATGTCAAAATAATTTATAGAGTCGTTTATTAAAAAAGTAAAAGTTGATTAGTGAATAGCGACAAAAGATTTTAATGGTTCAACTGAGAAAGTTTTTGATGTTGTTTTTCCTAATATACATACCGACCTATACCTATATCAAACAAAATAGTTTTCTTTAAATAATTCATATTTTCACCTTTTTCATGACAATCACATACTTTTGACATTATGGCTTGCGTCGTTATTTTAATAAAAGTCAAACTTCAACATTTAGGCTGTTTACACACAACGCCGCAACAAAAGCGGCATCGCTACCATGGCGACGCGGCGTAACTTTTATATATTTTTTCTATTGAATACTTTCAGAACTTTGCTTAAACACGATCCAGCGTCAAGCGGAAATACAATTAAAGCATTTTACTTTTTTCATTCTAAATTAAATTTTTTGTCGATAGTTTAAACACAGCACCATATTAAAGGTGTTACAGCTCATTGGCAGAAATCTTGCTTTGCGACAAGGCAGCCTTTATTCATTTGTGTGTTTGCACTGAATGGGCGCAGAAACTACAAAAACGATTTGAAAAAAAAATCTTTTTACTTTAGTTAGCACGTATATTGAAGAAGGTAATAGGCTATATTATATAACGCTACTCATAGGAGCGAAGAAGTAACTATAAAAGGCGTAACCTGGAGTGGCAGCTATTATTTTTATTTACAGACATTGATTCGATAAATATAACAGATAATTACCTAACCTAATTGTTACATTATGTCTGCATTTCTAGTTTCTAGTTTACTTAGTATATTAATGAGAGAACTGACGAGTAACTTATCCTAGAGAGAAGATGAGGGTACGTACTGGATACTACTGAACCTATATAATATATATATTATTTTCAATAATGTATTCTTTAAACAAAGCATCTCTTTTGATTAGCTAAATGAATATCGTTGTATAATAATTATTATCTGTGGCGATAGGGGTCAATGACTGCGTATGTTTTATTGTTGTGCGCGTCTAATTGATCATGAGTTGATGGATCACTTTGTTCATATCAATCACTTCACGCAACTTAACACGTGCATATTTAATTATCATCAAAATTAATAAAAAAAAAATCTTTTGACTAGTTGAATTTGAATGGTAGAGATTGTTTTTTGTGGTAGGTAATTGTTTTATGAGTTAGAAAATTAAATAAATAAGGAAATATAATACTAAAAAAACATTATGTCTTCGAGCTTTTTTATATGTAAGGATTATAGGTTACACCAGGGTTTGTTTATAGTCAAATCATTGACATGTTACTGATTTTTTCTCAGAGCGATTGCCATCTGACCTTCAAAACCTCCTTGAGCTACCCGGTAACCATTGAGACAACAATAATTTTCTTACTAAGAGTAACGATTATTGTCATGTGATAAAACCAAGACCGACAGAGACAGTAGGTACGTGCTCTCCGAGGCTCAGTGAAGCAACCGACAAGGACAAACCTCTAGATCTATAAACAAATATTTGTATTATATTCCGCTCGAGTTTTGTATTCGCAAATATCTACCTCAAACGGGAATCAAATCTGCGAGGCATATAAAATTTTTTTATGTCATACACTTAAATCTTGATATGGAAATGTTTTATTTAACGGCCTCTCTTAAATTACATTAGTATATATCATGAAAATACTCTACTGAGCAAAAGATGGGCTTAAAATAATAAAATACTTTAAGCCTGAAGTGAATTATAACTAATATTTTCGTCCTATAATACTATACTTTAAGTGTATTTTAAATCTCAGGCAATGTTAATACATATAGTCTAGTTTTCTTTACTTGTATTATTTAGCAGAAAAATATAGCGTATTTCTAGCCACACATAAAATTTAGATAAGAAATTATCGACTAAATGATTGAACTAAAGCGTTTTTTATAATGAAAAAAAATTGTTCGAAAATTCGTGATTTTTGTTTGGCTATTGTTACCAAAATAATGACAAGCAATGAAAAATATACTATACAATCAAATCGAGTACGATTTATAACTTCTGCTAACTAAATAACAATTACGTCAATAATAAAAGTACACGGCCAACCGTAACCGTCGGCGGATGTAATGTACGTTTTTTAGGGACCAGTATTAAATGAACGGTGGCCGTGAAAAAAAAAATGTAATTTTAAGCGTACATATCGCTTATCCTATAGAACGATGACGTAATCTCATACTCCTTACTCGGTTTTGTTGTAGTCGGGTAAAAATACAAATAACGTCAAAATTTGTTCTGAGTGATGAAAATTTAATAAATTATAGATAATAAATAATTATATATAGAGCGTTATTTTAAATAACACTCATTATATTTATTTAATAGAAGAATTAACTTATTTAACCAAATGTTTTGTAATTACTTGTTAAAAATAATTCCAAATAATTTTTGCCTAAAAGTTTAAAATGTGATTGAATAATATTTTATTTTTAAAACGATATAATTTTATTGCTCACTAGCTACCCGTCGCGGTTTTATTCGCGTTTAGTGTAACTGCTTTTTTTGTATTGGGCGCAGAGTGATGTTATTTAGCGTATACCTTCTTCAATAAAAAGGCTATCTACCTCAGAAAGAATTTTTCAAATAGGATCAGTAGTTTCAAAGATTACCCCCTATATATAAACTTACAAACAATTTATACTGTTTCATAATACTAGTTTAGATTCTATTTTAGACGAAAAATTATTAAACAGCACTTTTTTGTATAGTCTAGTATACAATATATACTCCTGTTACAAAGACATTAGATTACTGATACTTGATTATAAATTGTATCAAAATAATAAATTATATGCGTTAATTAATCGTGAAAACAACACTAACTAACACTTGATTAAATTGAATAATTTATTGCTATGGTCTAACTTACGTGATTTATATCAAACAACCGGAATGTATTATTAACTTTAATATAATATATTATATTGCTATTTTAGGTATAAAAATCAGTAATAGGTGTTATTATGAGTAATTGCTTTATATTTGATTCGGGTTTTAAATAATGTCTATATGGAAAAAGTTTCTTCGTTACACATGGATTTGCTAAGTGTCCTTTACAATGCATTATGTTTCGTGATAATTCTGGTCACTAGTTTGGTTAGGTTGGTTAAAATGGAAGTCAGAGTAAGAGTTTCTGAGCCCGTTCAAACAAACAAAAACATAAGTGTTACATAAAACATATAGATTTATAAAAAAACATTGCAAGATATTTTCGCACTTGACCAGTTCCATCACAATTTGCAAACCCAATAGTGCGTAGATAACGATCGCTCTTAAACTATACGCATTTACATAACGCTCCACCCACTAAGGGCGTTCACATGTTTTTCTTGACTTTAACGTGAAAGTTTATGTTAAGTGGGTTAAAAAAATAAGCCGTCACAAGTACACAGTACGTTACATAAAAGTTTGGACAGGTGTTAACGCAAAATCGTTTGACTATGTCAAGTCAATCGTAAATTAGGTTTCAACGGTAGAATGACCCTCGGTGAAATGTAGATATTCATTTATCTATGAAATGTGAATATATTTTATAATATTAGTTACGTATTTATTTAAATATCTAACGATACTAATATTGATATTTTTATTATATGTAGTTTTATTTAACGTTTCTTTTATACTATTACTGCCTCTAAACGTTTTGTCTCTACCTTTTTCGCCTTAAACTATTGAGCTCGTCTAAAGCCTATACGAAAAATCCCGAGGAAAACGATTTCTTTGATCTCTTATAGACACGGGATTTGAAACAAGATTTAGTATAATTCCGTTATTTTTTTATTATTAAATATCTAGTCTTCGTTTATTTTTATGTTGGAATTAAATAAATGAAATGTACCTCAAAAGATACCGGTAGTAGATTGTTAATGCGTTTTGTATATTGGCATTACGCATTTGGCTTCTCGGGTACCAATGTAAGCTTACAAATATTACAAAATCACACTAAACAATGGAATTTTGTTTCGTTGTAACTTGGTGCGTGGGATTGACTAATGAACCTAAGTATATGGCTTATAGTGGTCCGAATGACTATTTTCGTCAGCATACACGTGTCCATATATCAATAATGCCACGAAACAGTTTCTTTGTTTCAAATGTAATGGGCGGTCAGAATCATTAACTTTCGCGGCATAGATGAACTTGATTTTGACTTAGAACAATGGCCTCCTACGAAAATTTTACTAGACGTGGGCGCCTCCGCGCGACACGCCAACACCCGACGCCGACAGTTCTTCGGTGTTAGTAATATAAATAACCTTAATTTGACGACACTAATTTGATAAGTTATTATACTAAATTGTAGTATAAACGTGATGTTTTATTTTTGCGCACTTATTATAAATTGCTTCAAAAGAAAAAAATAATGTTGCATTGATGTATTTTTAAATTATTAATTGTTAGATAAAACATATTTTTAACATATAACCAAATATTTATACATATACGCTAAGATTAGAATTATACGCTTAATATATTTTATAGGCGTTTAATCTAAGGTATGTCAACATGTCATTTTGTCACGAGAAAGTCGGAACTTGGTGCGGTATCTGGCTTACAGTGCAAATAACCCACGTGCAGTATTGATCACAAACCAACTGTGACATTCTATTATCTTCTAGAAGGAAACTACGGAACCTACAAGCGCTGTGTAGAATTATATTTACAGTTAGCCGTTACTTTAACGTTGGATATCTTGTGTAATTGTTTATTGATTTAAACGTTACCCATTTAATTGGAAAGTTGCAACTGTGCGTTTTGTAAAATTATTATTATTGATTTCGTTATTAAATATTGTTAGTATTACACTCATATTTAGATACGACATTAATATTGGAAAAATATTATATCTGTCGATTCATATTATAATTGTATATACATTAGTTTTATATGCACAGAAAACGATCTATTGAAAAAAATGTATACGCAATTACGTGTACACGTCAAAAGAACCTTTTATACAAAAAAAGTTATAGATTTACGAGATTTTATTTAGTGTAAATACAAATAGATATGTTTATTTGTTATTAAATTCGCAAATTGAAAGAGATGAAGCGACACTTAAAATGTATTTACATATGTATTAGCTATTTACATAGCCGGTGCTGAAGACATAAAATGTTACGAAATCAAAATATTCCTAGGTGCTAACAAGAATTTCTCGTTAAGAATAAATTACAATATATTGGTATTATTTGTCTTGACAATGAAACCTAACTAAGAGGCCGGAAAGTTATTAGGTATGGGGAATGTTATTAACTAGAAAATAATATATCACCCAGCGTCGTAAATAAATGTTAGGGACTTCGACTTATTCTCAAACGTGTCCTTATTATTAAAGTTTAGGTATTAAGTAAGGAACTGTCTGATAATTATATATCATTTGTTTAGTTTGTTATATGATTGTATTGATTCATTTTTCTGAAAAAGTATGTCTCTGATAATGATAATTTAATGAGTATATGATACAGTCGTTTTTATGTCTATAAATTAATTTTACGTATATAATGTAATTGTCATTTTTACCTACGTTGTTTTTATTTTTAGCTGACATAAAAAAGAAGGAGGTTTTCATTTCGTCGAGTACTCTTTTGTATCAATTTGCCTTGATTATTTGAAGACTGCTTAAAATCAGAATAACTGGAATAAGTATGTCATCCAAGTCACTAATTTGTTGCTAATTGCGTGCCATTTATTGAAAATTTCTTATTTCACTTGACTCAAAAAAATAAACAAATCAATTTCGCAAACACACTTCATAAACTGCCCACATAAAAATAATTACTAAACGAAGTACATAAAATCGAAAAGACAAATTGCATCGATATAAATTTTCATTAGTTCGTAGAACAGCAGTTAATCCTCTTTAAAGGGTATCGTAATCTACAAGTGGTTCACAATTAGTCGCATGTATCCTGTCGGTGGGATTTATAGAAAGCAGTTCGCTATGCAAATTAATCTTGGAGATCGTCGATCAGTGACAGATGTTGATTTG
Source organism: Hypolimnas misippus (assembly GCA_037950945.1). Lineage (NCBI taxonomy): Eukaryota > Metazoa > Arthropoda > Insecta > Lepidoptera > Nymphalidae > Hypolimnas > Hypolimnas misippus. The sequence goes on from JBBEEQ010000019.1 coordinate 6,129,157, forward strand.
AGTGCGGCTGAATAATCGTATCTGTCATATCGCCAGGACATAAATGAATTAGAAATAATATAAGGTATATGTAGACTGGAATCGCAGTTACGAACCTGAGTATGCACCTGAGTATCATTATGATTTAGTCAGTTTATTCATGTAAACTTGTTTTAATTATTTAGCGCAAACAAGCAAAGAAGGCAATGATAGTTCAGTAACTCGTAGAATTAGTATTTATTTATTTATTTATTTATAAATTTATTAAATAGATTATTAGCATAAAACAAAATACAATTTACTTGCTCGCCTCATTAAGGGCTGGTTAAGTTTTCGCTTAGAGAATCGAAATTGCTATTCAAAAGGAGAAATGCTGCTAGCATTCTTGCCACTATTCTACGCGTATATGATTTTAACAGTAATTACTCTTTAACTTTGTTGTATTCAAATAAGATTTAATGTAAAATTTTACTTGTCCAACACATGTACATTTTGTGAGATAGAGGACGATATTTAAAATGTTACACAAACTTTTTATCAACTAACCTTTTAAGCAAACTAATGAAAAAGTTGAATTTACATTTGATTACTCTATGAGATTATCCGTAACATACAGATAACGTAACACAATACGTATCAAGAGATACAAATGTACGGAATAGATGACAGTCGGGTTACATATTTGCGGTCATGGTCCGTTTCCAGCGTCCTCGTTGTGCATGCCTTGCTCCCACGTTACATTCCTATATTGTCTAGTCATTGTGATGTCGGGGTCAACTAGAAAAAAATAGTTCACAAAAACACAATAGCTACGCCACAAATGAATAATTAGTTCGTATTGCGTTTCTTATTTTGCTTGATCTTTTAAACCATAAAGGTACATGTTCATGAGTAGAATGTAAACAAAAAAAATAATATCATTATAGTTATTAATTATAGACTTCGAGGTATGATTAAGAGTTTTAATTGTTCAAATAGGTGTATAAAAATATTTCATTAATTCTATTTTTGTATCACAGTATATTCAATCTTAAGTAATAACACAATTTCTCATCATCATGATTTTCAACGTTTTCGTATAAAAAGTGATAACCTATTTTAAGCCTACCGTTCGAAAGTCCGCCTGTCCATCGTCCTACCTTTAAAGCTTTGTATCTCGGACTGTAATGGGTAACTATGGGTAACTAAGAAGATTGATTAAGATATGGCGGATATCCTAAGAGATAATGAAAACAACAAAAAATATTAAAGATTTTTTTTAGGTTCTAGCATAGAAAATGACACATGTAAGCGTAAAGTGTAATGTAATGTGATTGTGTAAACACTAAAGTAAAATAACAAATACTAAAGCGGCCAAGCGTGAGTTGAAGTAGAAAATCTCCGTGCGCGAGTCCGACATGCGTTTTACCGTTTTTTTTAGCCGACTTCAAAAAAAAGGAAATTCTCAATTCGTCGGGGACTTTTCTTTTTACTTTAAATGAAGTATGTCTTCATTTCATCCGGTGCTTTTTTAACATTCATACCGATTGAAATAAGGATAAGAAGATTCATAGTTTTGCTGACTCAGATAACGAAAAAGCGTTACCTCCTCATAATAAAAAATCGACCTACACGCTAAATTTGTTTTCGCCTTTAAATGTGGGCTTAATAATAACATTGTTCTGGAATGAGATAGAAATAAAATAAAATAATATTGAAGTATGACGCAGAATAAATTAATTTAAATTGTATTATGATTTTGTCCTATCCCATAACGATTACTGTTTAAAATTGTGGTTATATTATCGTCAGACATATTGTTATACACAATACTAGCTAGTATTGTCTTAAAATATATACATATGTATTATAACGTCCCCTTCTTTGGGTCAGGCGTTATTAATTATAAATTATAGACATTATCACAATTTAGAATATACATTATTGGTCCTTTCAAATGGTACCAACTTATTTAAAATAGGTTCAGTAAAACTGGAGTTTTCTTTGCATATACAAGATTCGCTCTTTCTTCATTATACCTATTAATATAGATTTCACAAAATAAGAATGAATATTAATTTTTACCTGCGACATATGAACTACAAGAACGTAAAAAGTTATCTAGTAGAAGTTGAGTGTGATATATTATTTTATAATACGTAAAGAATATAGGTGGGATTAAACATATTGATATTATTTCCAACTCCTAGAATGAAATCTGTTAAGGTTAATGCGTCTCTATTTCCTTTTATACTTTTAAGTGTGAGTTACAGCGGTTAAGCAGCTGGGCGAGGATTAGTGTAGTATGGCTTCAGAGCACGCGTCGGTGACGTCAGAAAGGGTTGGAATGATCGATATCGTTACCCTTGTAACATCTTTAGTTGCATTGCTGGAGTTTCTTTTATTTTATTAAATACTTTAAAGTATAAACCATTTAAAAACATAGTGTAAGTCATAGGTATACAAATATGAACGTAAATGTATTATCATCTTTCGGAGTAGACACGATTTGATTAACACAATTTTTTATGCTTTGCAGCATTATTCACTCAGTAACCGGCTTATTTAAAGAAACGATAAGCGATTCGACTGTTAAATTAAAAATAATAATAATAAAAATACTTAAAACTTTTTTTATTTTTAAACATCACATTTACAAATCGAATAAAACTTGATATTTTACAATTCATAATAAATTTAGACGATATAGTATATCAAAGAAACCAGCATACTCATATCTATACACTCGAAAATTCTCTTTCTAGGGCAGTTGGAATAAAACCTTTCAAAATGTTCATTGACGTTGAATTGCCGTTGAAAGTTCATTTTAAAAGAATTTTATATTTTCAAAGGTATTGCGTTTAAAAGCAAACCTAATGCAAGCATCGAAACCTCAAGTCATTCAACGTTTGAATCACTACGTAATAGAGCAATTTGTGTTGTACGTGAGGACACGAGGAATCAATTTCGTAGCACGCGCCACACAAACTGTGCGGCAATAAAACGGTAAAATGGAGCGACCGCTTCGTCATAAACATTGGAAAATAATCTTCAAATTTTTTTTTTAAGCAAATTTCTCTAACATGACAATTTTACTCAATAATAATAGTCGATCCATTTTGACTGCTATTTATATAAGGCAAGCTTAAGAGACTTTGCAGTTAAAACATTTAGTTAATGTTAATCAGTATAGATAATTATATGAAAAGCAACTGTTACTGATTCACTGATCTATTAACATACAGCACAGATCACTGCATGGATTGCACTGAACCTTAGCACAATGATAGTTATTAAGACATAGATATCCGTTCAGAGAGGATTTTTTAAAATTTACTCCTTAAAGGAGTGTGACGGTTATCAAAGTTTGTATTGAAGAAAACTCGACGCGAGTGAGGCCGCGAGCAAAAGCTTTAGTTTTACCATAAAATGGTTATATTCTAAATATATATATATATATTCTAAATATTAAACATTAAGGTAATGGTAAAGATGTGGCTATACTATCTTATTAGATACTACTCTTTTAAAGGCATTTTTATTACGAATATACATTGTTATGTTTATATATAAAAACATTTTATACTATACTAAGAATTTTTAGTTTGCTTAATTACGAAAACACGAATACAAAGCATTTTCCCTTTTTACATTTTTCATTCTAAATTTGACATTCTGTGGTAACCTCTTCACAAAAATTATACAAAACCGCTCCCTAGACGTCTTTTTACCTCAATTTATTTTGGTCTTCTGTCGTTTTTATTAAAGCCGTGACTGTCGTAATTAAATTGTAGTAAATTATTTTAGTTATTTTTACTACCAACATTACTAACAATAAAACATTATATCAAACTAAGGCATACAATTTTAAGGTCATTTTGATATTATACCAATTTTTTTAATGTGAAAGTTCGTTTCTCTTATGGAGAAGGAATTTAAATGTGCCATGCCGGTCCATTACGGGTTTGATCTCTATATATAGACAGTAATTTAAGAGGAATTTGGTAAATTATATACAAACACAACGCGTTAGGCTCCCTACAGTGCTGAATAATTATTGTTCTTTAGTTCTAAGGTGTTTGTGACCTAGTTTTCGTGTTTAATAAAATTATGTTCACAAAAATATTCTTATAATTTTCAATTTTGTTATACGACAAGATATAAATGCGATAAAAAGTGTTCATTATATAGTAATTAACTCTTTTTAATGAAACTCATATAAAATTATAAACTAGAAAATAAATTTCAACGCGCATATACATAATATTACGCTTTTCATACATAATTAAAATTATAATTTAAGTTTGCTTTTAACAGAAATTACATATGACAAGCAGGCGTATATTCAATATTCGAATATTAAGATTAGAAAATTTTTCACAAACTTCTTAAAGTTTATGAAAAATTATATAATTACACTAGCTGACCCGGCAAACGTTGTTTTGCCATATAAATAATTTCCTAGTAAAAAATAAAAATAAAAATTTAGGGGTGGACTACCCCTAACATTTAGGGGGATGAAAAATAGATGTTGGCCGATTCTCATAGATACCGGATAAGCACAAAAAATTTCATCAAAATCGGTCAAGCCGTTTCGGAGGAGTATGGCAACGAAAACTGTGACACGAGAATTTTATATATTAGACTAGCTGACCCGGCAAACGTTGTTTTGCCATATAAATAATTTCCTAGTAAAAAATAAAAATAACAATTTAGGGGTGGACTACCCCTAACATTTAGGGGGATGAAAAATAGATGTTGGCCGATTCTCATAGATACCGGATAAGCACAAAAAATTTCATCAAAATCGGTCAAGCCGTTTCGGAGGAGTATGGCAACGAAAACTGTGACACGAGAATTTTATATATTAGATTTACATTTATCGATTGCAGTCCATTTAGTAAGACACGATTTAGAAAGAAACTTTGACTAGTAAAGTGTGCCATAAACTTTCAAGAAATTTTTTTAATATTTAATTCATGAAGCTCGTTAACTACTCGGAAATCTTTTAAAGTTTGAGTAAAACATTGTAAATAAAATTACTGGTATACGACAGTTTGCAATTGAATTCTGAATCAAAGACGAGGGGGACCTGTACTTATTTCCGCACCACTCTGTTCACATTTCACAAATAGCTGCTTCACTTCCCCTTTACGGAACAGTAAAGTATAGCTACTACATGAGTTAAGTTATATTGCTCCACTCGAAAAATATAAACCCGAATTAATTTTCAATTAGATTTTCTTGACAAAATTTTTAGAGTTGTTTATTTTATTTATTTATTTATTAAATATGAAGCTAACATAATGATTTTTAAAATTTATATTGTTTTAATATTTTATAGACAGTTTCTTAGAATATCACAATTATAGGATAACTTAGCAAATACGTAAAAATTTAAATTTCTTGTTAAGAAACATATCTTAATTCAGTTGAAATTTTTAAAGTTTTAGGTACCTACGGGTAGCGTTAACTAGGTAAAACTTTTGCACTTGACCTTATTTTCTATTATAAGTAGGTATTGTCAATGCCGTCGACACGACATTTCCTGCTTTTCCAGCACATGTTTACAAGAAATAATATAAACATTTTTGCATTTTTATCAAGTCTTTATTGTATCACCTGTTCTTTGGACTATTAAAGATATGTATATATAAGACAGTACCATATTTATTATTAATACAGATTTTTTAAACATTGAATCAGAACTTAATTATTATGACAGTACAATAAAAATCTTCCACCTTTCGTATTATGTATAGAAGTATAAACTATGTTACCGCATTAAACCTTTTTTCTATTCCATTATACTCGTACGTATCTTCTTTTTGTCACAGTTAAATTACAAGCCTGTTAACCATAAAAACTCCTTTAACAAATCTGTGTTATTAAGCATTCTTTTTTATGAATTCTCTACTTCACCTACCGTAGCATTATAACATTTTAATAGTAGTTCCACTATTACTTAAATTACGCGCACCTCGTTCCATTATCATTAACTGAGTAGCGTTTACTTGAAAGTGCCACTTAGAAATACAATATTATAGGCGCTTTCATACTAGACCCTTAATTATTGTAATCGAAATGCAATAAAATCTGTACTTTGTAGTAACTTTCAGACATCTCATATCGTTTTAATACTCACAAATTTTATTTTCCATTAAATGAGTTGCCTGCTTGGATATAATAAAGCTTAATCAACTATAAAGTGACACTCGATTTTAATTTAGAAAATATTTGTTATTATTTTTGAAGTTAAATGTCGTATAAAATAAAACAACTTATTTTTTATAAATTCAAAAATATTATTCTTAACACTTTTCGCCTTGAACTCGAGTAACCTTTTAACATAATTTTAACCGCGAAGACAAAGATATTCTCTTTTATTCGAGTCTTCCGTAAATAGGACAGTTGAAAATTCGACACCGCTGTGGTCGACTTATGTACCTCGAGATTGGACCATAGTTTCATGTGTCGTTGCGGTGGGATTAAAATACTATATTGTGAGCCAGATGCTTTTGTGCTCATTTGTTTTGTCTTTGTGCACATCCTGAACAGAGTCGTTGACCTCTGATGAAAAGCTGATCTACTCTTTGTGATGTGAATCGTTTGGGTTTCACGTACGGGACTAATTAGATTGGAGTACACTCGTTCGGTACGTATGTACATTAACGTGTAGTAATGACGTATTACATTAAGATATACTGATATTACATTGCTTATATGATAACAATCGGGTCTTGTTAAATGCTAATTAGTCAATACATTATTATGTAGAATACATTATTTATTTCATACAACCTTTAAAAGTTAATGTATGTTATATTACTTTGAGACGATTGGTAAAGTGCCAAAGTTTACGTGTTTCAAAGCGCATTGGAACCGATACTAAGAATAAGGCTTCGACTTTGAAATTAAGCATTCAGACTGTACAGTGCCTGTTATAAATCTTTAACGTATATTTCGACTGTATGTTGAATTATTCAGATTTTCACAGCGCGTAAACGTCCATTCGTATTTATGTATTTATTTATGCACGTTTTGTAAATCTATCCATTTGTTATTGTTATTTACATATGTTAATTCAGAATTAACAACATTTAACTTGCTTGAAATATATTTTTGCTGATAAGATAAAAAATGTATAAGTAGGTCTGTAAGTAGGTCGCGAGTAAGGTTCTTTAAGACATTTGTCAATCTTTAGATATCACGACTAATCGTGTTGCCATGACGAAATAATTTCGTAGTTATAATATTTCTTATATTTGCAATTTCAAGATGCAATACAAATGACAAATAATTTGCATGTTTATTCGACTTTACTTATGCAGGGTAATTATGATAAACTATCGCTATATACGAGTAGAATTCTATATTCTTACAATAGAATTCTGATTTTTCTTTTAAAACGTACCTTTTTATTGTCAAAATGTCGCATGTTTTAATAGCGATAGTTTATTATATTTACCCCCAATGTTCTTCTGTTTTAGTCGGTCACAAAATAAAACTTCAATTCAATTCAATTCAATTCTTTGGTTAATGGTTTTTAGTTGTGCCAATTAGACACATGTTATTTCGCCAATGACACGTAGAATGAAGAAAACACGATGGAGATTGATCGGTGGGGTCGAGAATCCAAAAACTAAAACTTCTTTAGGAGAGTTTTTTCTTCCATCGTGTGTGTCATGCGATACAGTTCTACAAATTCTATTACGTCGAAAAAAGTACTCGAAATATTGTTTTTCGTTTGCCTTAAATCTGTATAAATGAGCATAAAACACAATAATGTTACAATAGGCGAAGAGCAAGCAGAAAACCTCAGGATCTACTGATTCGATCAAAAAGATATTTCTACGTTATATAAACTATTTATTGAGGAATGGCATATACCACCTTAATGCGACCGTTACGAGCAGTAACCATAGACTTCACGACCTGGGCTTACAACATATTTAACGTGGCAATAGACGCTATTTACCAAATTATATTTATTCAAATTGCATAGGATAACAATAATATTATATTAATATTTATCCATTATTGTTTAAAATAAAACATTTATTTTTAAAAATACATAAAAAATGTTACTTTAAAAAATTTAATGTATTTCCTCTCTTTCTATCACCTAATTATTGCCATGTTTTATTATTAAGATAATAGCGCGTAATATTAATATTTTTATGGGTTGTGAAGGTGTGGTTAAGCGTGGGTAGAAATGAATGGTTTGTGGTATTTCTAGTTTTCTCTGATAATAGAATCTTGAGCTGTGGTTTGATTTAATAATGTATTATTAAAATTTAACAGTTGGAGTTTTATTGTGCTAAGTCGTTTACTATATTTATATGTATATTAAATCGCCGTGAATTATTCCTCTCTTTAATATAAGTATTTGAAGTAGATTCTTGCCTTGACTTCGCAGGAGACTAACTTTAATCCTTTTGCAATACACTCTTCTTGTTCCTAATTTTAGTTTCTTAGGTCTTCGAAAATTTTTTTTTTCAAAATTAAAAATCTTCAAAAATTTCATTACCGTAATACTTAAATGTGATTTATTTTTTCATGTTGCACCGGTAGTTACCGAAATTAATCGAATTAACTTTCGCGTTTAAACACAAATAAAGAAATGAAATTTACATATAAATGTTTACACATACACAAAATATAATAGATAATAGTTTAATGTTGATGCAGAAATCTTTTATTGCCCGCATGCCCGTCAACTCCATTTATATATTTTCGTTCACGCGAATGACCAATGATGTTGATAACACCTGCTGATTAAAAACACGTTGATTGGTAAAAAGCTGATGTATTGTGACATACGGATTCCTCGTGCAGAAATTAATAAAATCGCGAGACGTCAATTGAGTATTTTAATACTGCAGTATTGCCCGCAAGGAGTAACTCGATCCGCCGTCTGACACAGGGTAACCACAAATACGAGCATTTGAGTTTGCTTAAAGGGTAATAAAGTAGCTGCAGAATTTGACTCCGATATGCTTGGGACACTAGTTTAGATGAGTACTGATATTTTGGTTAAAGTAGATTTTGTTAACAGAGCTCTTTCAGAATAATAATTCCTTTATACATTGTTCTCACATAATTATATTGGTTTACGCAGCGAACGCCAAGTTTAGCTTCCAATCAACGTGATTTATCCAATATCTTTGACAATTATTACCATATTTCAATGAATATACACACATTCATTACACGTTATTTTTTACATTTGTATGTTCTCGTAAAAAATGAGGTAAAAAATCGTTTATAATGATCAGTTAAAAGTCATACGAAAATTATAAAATGTTTAATTTTAAATATTGTACAATATAAATCATGGTCTACCCAGTTTGGCTTGTCGCGGTTGGCATCCCTTGATGTAATGTAAGCGACACCGCACACTGTCCTCGATGCCTACCTGTCGGTATTTTGCCTTATTTCACCAACTTTTTGTCCTCATCAATAAATCAAGTTTCGTAATATAATAAAAGGCAGCTAATTTTGTAATTCAATCCGACAACGGCCATGAAATCAATCTTAAAAATAATCCTTCTCTGGCATTCTATTTTTTTAATCAATTATTTATTCGATTATTTAATAATCGGTTGAATCGACAATTTATTCATTGATGTTTATACTTTATGCTTTTTCGTTGTTATTGTGATGATACGCGATTTTTGCATTGTGAAAATTTAGAATTTTAATGAATTGTCAATAAGCGTAATTGGTATTCCGTAAACAAACCGTTTGCAGCGTTGAAATTGATTAGAATAAACAAGTCTGACAAAATAAGTTGGAATGTATCCAAGACTATGAACATAGCTAACGAATCAACGAGATCTGATCCTCTGTGAGCTAATTAAGTTATTAGTTGAGTAACAATACAAAATTTTCATGATTCTCTATGTAAATATTGCTATTTTTAATAGTGGAGATTGGCTTTACACAAATTTCTTAAATAAGTGGTAAGCACGGACGAAAAATAAGTACATTTAATTACCTATCATTATTACTTTTTATGATCATTAAAAAAATTAAGTTCTAATTTTTTGTTAATTATAACGACGATAACTATGTTTTATAGTCACTAAACATGTCGGTTGTATATGTTAAGTGATATTATATCTAAAGTGAACATCCAGTTGAAAATCTTAAAAATATACACCATACGAAGAGAGGCACCAGGAAAAAAAAAACAAAAAATGCTATCGCGAAATGTCAGCCCGTCACACAAAACTCACAAACATTGTAAAAATACACCGAAAAGGTCACTATAAAATTTCATGTTAGGAATTCGCAGTTCATTTCGGGAGCCTGGCGCCCTGATGTCTGACTCGGATAAATCGACTCAGTGCTGCCCTTGCCGTGTCCACTCCTGAATGAACATAAATTCTTAAGTTTATTGGACATACAACACGATTCTTACATATCTTAGGTTATATATTTATATCGTAAAAGGAAGCTATGTATTGTGTAAGGCATTTATCTATATTTTATTTTCTTCTCGTAAATATAATTATGTTTGTTCGTATCTTATGCGCTGCCATACTGTTCATCCGATTGCAATAAAACATATAACGAGTAACTTTCAGTGGGTGTCGCCCGTGTTATACCGACCAGGTAGAAAATAAGTCTTATCCAGTCGTCCGGCATAGCAAATTTACATTACCGCGAGCAAAGCCACGAACTTAACCTAATGCTAATATATTTAAAGCTAAAACGAGCAGGCGTGTTACCAGATGTTAAGTGATCTCCACCGTCCATGAACATCATCAGAGGAGCCACAAAATTGTTGCAAATTTGTAAAGTAATAAGGGACAAAAAAGAAAGAGCAAGTAAGGAGAGAAATGGAAGAGGGGGTTAGGCTTCCGGCTCTCTCACTCACCATACAAACCACAGCCATATGAGCATATAACATCACACAACAATTTTTATGAGTGGAGCAAAAAAATGTTCAGTATATAAACAACTAAGCTTTTGTTTGCGGTTTCGCTCGCTTTCATGTAGGATTTGTTTCAAAATACCTTTAACCATCTAGAAAACCTTCCAAATGGTACCATAATTTTTAAAAAGTTATTTCGAAGTTTATTACGCATATTTCAAATTCGCACTCTCTTATACTTATACGGTTGTTTCTGTGTGTTATTTTTTTAGAGGTTTTCAGGATTCAGCTTTTCTGTTACATGTAACAATAATAGTACACTAAAAAATATTCATAGCCTATAAATATCTAGATCGTTAAAAATATAATCTCCGATAAAAATAAACGGATATTGAATAAGCCGATTAAAAATAACATGAAGCGAGCGTGGGTTATGTTATTTTATAGCAAAAATACTGTAACAAAATATTAATATCCTAATATCTAGGCTTATTACACCTATGCACATAACATAATAAAATAGATCATGTTTGTAATCGTATGTTGAATATTTTTGAATTATGAATTATTATTGCCATAGAGCTGAAAATATATTTTTCTTTTATCGTCTGTCTTTAAAAGAAAAACTTTATTTTATTTTGAGTCAATATAGTGTATCCTGTATACGAAATGTCTCTAATGTGTACATATGTGTTAATAAATAGTTTTTCAGTACCTTTTTAATATTATTTATGTATTGTTATTTTGTAAGACTCAGTATATAAACGGATAAATTAAAGCTAGAAACAGTTTATACCTATAATAAAGTTGTCATCACCTATTGCAGACAGTTCTAAAGCTGTTTGTTGTAACACACATCTCTTTTATGAATCGCAACGGATCTTTTTAACATGGTAATGGTTTTTCTGTGCTGGTGAGTAATGGGAGCTGTCACGGAACACTAACGTCAGATATTAACAGTCGGGTCTCATCCGGGCATGACCCTTGAAATGCAAACCATTTTGTTTATGCTTCACGACATTCATGTGTCATATGGGATGTATGTATTTGAATTTTGGAATTTTATTTCTAAGAGGTTATTTTATTTTATTGTAGTGTATTTTGAATATAGAAATGAAGTTATTTATTTAATGCTTCTTTTGAATACTTGTAACAGCGTATTATATATTTATATTACGAATGCGAATAAATAGACTGTAGTTCAGTACAACAGTAAATTCTTCAAAAACAAAAAAAATCAAAATCAAGATATGCTTTATTCAAGTAGGTTTTTACTTTTGAATCGTCAATACAAAAACAAAAGAAAACAAAACACTAATTAATTAATTAATTTACCACCGGTTCGGAATGTAGATTCTACCGAGAAGAACCGACAAGAAACTCGATAGTTACTCTTTTTAAAAGTTTTACGATGGGTACATACATTTATGAGTTACAAATATATTAAATACCCTGCGTGAATCCAGCTTATACTCCATCCAAGCATCTTTATCATCTATATAATCTTGAACAGAATAATATGCTTTAGCTATTAAGGATTTTTTAATATGTACTTTAAATTTCTTTGTTGTAAACTGTAACACTTTCTGCGGAATTTAATTATAAAAACGAATACCTTGCCCCAAGAAGGTAACATTGACTTTGCGGAGTCGAAACTTCGGCGTTATAAGTTTATCCTTTCTTCTCGTGTTAATACAATGCCTGTTACTGTTTTTATCAAAAGAATCAATGTTGTTGTGAATATACATAATATTGTTGTAAATGTACCGCGATGCAACCGTAAGTATACCAACTTTATTAAAAACATCTCGAAGGGAATCTCGAGCTCCTAGATTATAAATACCACGAACAGCTCTCTTTTGCAAAATGAATACAGTATTAATATCTGTAGCGTTACCCCATAACATCAATCCATAAGACATGAGGCTATGAAAATAACCAAAATATACCCATCGAGCTGTATCAACGTCGATTAGTTGACGAAATTTCCTAACCGCGTAGCTGCGGAGCTGAGTCTTCCCGTAAGAGAACTCATACTTTCTGAGAAAAGTCGAATTGTATATTCAAATTTACACAATTAAATTTCTCAGTGTACCTAATAAATAAAAATCACGATTTATGAAAAAAGATTCAGATAAAAAATAAATAAATTGTATTGCAACATAGTTGCAAATAATTTTAATTAAAGCTTTTAATAATCGATAAGGGGATATCGTTAAATTATTCACTGCGCTGCATGTTACCGGCGATAACGAGTAGAACGGTTAATTTGGCGAATATTCAATTAACAGGGATTAACGTGTAACGCTGTTGTTTCAATACTGGGACAATTTCATACGGAAAAAGGCTTTTACCGTTTTGTTTTTTCGATTGTTGTAATTTTTAGTTTGTAATGTGTATGCATCGACAAATTTTATAGCTAGATATAATATTTTTATATTATTTGTACCCATTTTAAGTTTGGACAACTAGATTTTTAACAATGTCTTTCAAAAGTGTAAGTAATTATGTTAGCAAAATTCATGTGCTTATAACATTTCTATAGTTATAAGATGTCATACAATGATGTAATTTTTTCACATTAAATTGCAGTAAATTGAATTGTTAACGCCTAGTTGTGAACACAACTTATTCGCAATAAGAATATATTACAATAAAGCAGAATATAAAAGACGTGATAATTTTGATCTACTACAAAAAGATTTGTAAATAAAATATATTTAAATTATATGTATATTCCTAGCGGTTAATTATTCATGCTAAACTTTTAGATAATGTTTTTTGCGGTGACAGAGATAATAAAATAATGCATGGGAGCTTTATTCACAGATCATCAGATATCGTTGATTGAAGATTGATTTTCATCCAACGTCACGACTGTACAAGACAGAGAATTGGAGTTGTGATGTGCATAAATTACTCCAAAGTCAAGTTGGTAGTGTACAGTCAGCCTAAAAATGTAAACAAATAAACATTCTATTGTTCACAATTAATAACATTTCAAATTATTGTATTCATAAAGCAAGTGTTTCACTTGTAAGATTTACTGTCGTAATTTATATAAAAAAAGTTTGTTAACCAGTTAACACTTACTTACATAAATAAACTTACGTAAGATGTGAGTTTTCAACCAAGTTTTTCAGATGTTAAAGTGTAACCAAAGAATTGAATTGAAAAGCAATGATAAACATTCGTGAGCAACACTTATAAGTGTAATTTTCGTCTTAGATTTTTAACAAAGATAATAATATTGTATTTATATTATGAAATTTATGTATACGTAGTTCTAGTATTTAACATAAGTATAGATAGTGTTTAATATTTTAAATTAAAGTATTTAATATTTGTACTACCTCGTTTCTGTCTTGATATTCCTTTCATCAAAGGTTGTCTGCCAGAAATTGCTTTAGATATAAAACCGCCTTTGCGCGCTCTTCATTTACTTATTATTGTTATTTCTTGTTTTATTTTATGTTCTTTTCGTTTCTAAGCAATAAAGCATTAAATAAATAAATAATATCAAATTGCTTTGCGATTGAAACTCTCCTGTATTGACGATGTGTCTGTTATTAGGTTACAGAGTTGTTTTATATCGCACTCGAGCGTAAAACTTACAAACGTAATTCTCACTTAAGACGAACGAAAATTGGAATCCAATTGACAGCTTGTTAGATTTCTATGAAGTGTCAATTTTTGTTTGAAGACGGCGTACCTATTGGTTGTGTTTACTTCTTATTCAGGCTGCCTGTACATATGTCAAAGTGTGTCACATGCACATCTACATCTACGGTAAGTCACGGTTCTAATTTGATGGTTGACAGATTTACTATTCCGTGTTCAAACCATGTTTCAAACGTATTTCAACTCCACAAATCGCTTTGAGTGGTCTGCCAATTGCGAATAGAATTGCGAATATGTTATTGTATACGATTTCACGACTGTACATATATAGTGTTTTCTCAACTTGATACAAATATACAATTAGGTTGAAGAGAAGTTACAGTAATGATAATTGAAACTTGTACCGATGGTAGTCAATATCACTAGTGCAAAAATATAATTAAATATAGTTAATTTACCTATTTCAGAAATCCTATGATTCAATGTGCTGCTGATTATAGACATAATAAATTATTTTTTTTTCCTTTGGGTCCTCTTGACTGCCTCATCGTAGAAATTTTTATCCTCTATTTTACACCCTTCAAATTTTATTTTCTTGATATAAAAGTTACCTACATGCCTTTACAAAATTATTTAATAATTAGTTTAGCGGTTAAAACGTAACAAGCAAGCCGACAGACGTACAGGCATATCTTATTTATAATATTATTATGGATGCATAAAATATACTACATGTAAAAATTTATGTTACAACAAACCGAGTTCAAATTAGGTTTTCTTAAACTGAAGACAAAAAATATGTACGTATTTTTGTAAACAATAGCAACTCCATGGTGACTTTATTTGTCACAATTACGTGTTTCGTCGTACTTATAATAATAATGTAAGCTATTGATTTGATTACCAAACTATTGAATCAAGAAATTATATTTAGGTTACAAGATATTAACTTAATTTCGAAAGTTTGACTTGTACAATTAAAGTTGTTTACGATCATTATACAGATAAAACCCCGTGCAACATCTATATACTATAATGCACAAGTTATACGATATATGTTATATATAGCGAATGTACAGATTTTAGTTAAATCCGTAATAGATTTTACTTAATACATTTATAATGTTTGATATAATATGTTTGCTATATATAATTATGTTACAGTTATTTTTTTTATTATAAAATTTTTAATATGAAACATAAAGAAATTTATAAAAAGTGTCTTAGAATTTTTAATGACGTAGACAAGTATGAGTTATTTAAATGTGTTATTTTTGTTTTTAATAAGTAATTGCGTTCCGTAATGTGAGTAAAATTTAAAAATGTAGGTAAATACCACCTAATATTAATTAGGTAATTTAAATATAAAATGTATATTTATTCTAAAAATTTATAACAATGTTTGCTATCTTAATCTCTGTGACGAGAACGATCGAAACAATAATAGCAATTGCATATACATCAAGTATCATTACTGATGGAAGCATTTACCTTATGTGTGTTTTTAACGCGTGCCTTATTACTATATTCATAGGGTTTAAAGTTTTTAAACTATAAAACTAATATTTCTATTCTAGAGATTGTCTTGATGTTTAATAGGAAACAATTTTATTACATTCCTTAACCTATCAGAACATTTGTTAGACATTTTATAGTGGAAATAGTGTTCCGCCTTGACTTCATCAGAGTATGAGAGTTGTGGCTTATCTTTATAACTTACTGGCTTTGCTCGCGTCTTTACTCGCGTTAATATAGATAAAAAATATTTTCTGCTTGGTCAGTACAACAGGCGTGCACCAGTTATTAGAAGTTAATGGTACAGTGCTTACAACCTTTTCGCGTATACAAATAGTTCATAATATCTATCTATCATAGTATATCTAAAAAGTACTGTTTAATAAAATTCTTATAAATCAATATTTATAATGTGTGTTATAAAAAAAGTTACGAAAAAATAAAGATTTATGTTTTTTCTGTATGAGAAGATGTAATTATCATAATTTGAGTCGAAATTACATCGATTATAATAGAGCTGTTGTCCTTGAAACAGATTTTATTTTTTACGGAACGAGTTACAAATACGAGTTATCTGTCGGTTGGTCGTTATCGGGACCTGTTTTAAAAAATACGTATAATTTTATAAGCACCTATTTTTTCATTAAGGGAAAATGAATATTTTTTGTTTAATTACTTATTGTAATGGTTCTTATTC
This sequence comes from Hypolimnas misippus, assembly GCA_037950945.1. Lineage (NCBI taxonomy): Eukaryota > Metazoa > Arthropoda > Insecta > Lepidoptera > Nymphalidae > Hypolimnas > Hypolimnas misippus. Next base: position 6,145,830 of record JBBEEQ010000019.1, read on the forward strand.
ATCAATGGGCTATGTTAAATACACAAAGATGTTTAGTGATGCCAATTTTAATACCTAATATTTTTTTTTATTTGAAATAAAAAAATTTATAGTTAAAATCAATTTTGAAATAATTCTCGGTATAAATAAGTTAGGAAATTGGTTCCAGAATATTTATGTTTACAGTGCGAGTGTATATGAGCCTGTAGTTGATGGTGTTTAAGGCAGTCACAATTTCTTATTTACCGCTTATGATTTTTACATTCCAATTTTAATCTTGGGTACAATCACATACGGCTTACATTTTCTCAAAGTATGACCTGCTTTAAAAACTTAGTGATATATGTATGTAAATAGATCCTTGAAAAAAATCGATTTTCGATTTATTGCAGATATTCCTAAATTTATTGCCAAAAATAGACAGAAAAATTTGGCCGTGTTGTTCATATTTTCTTGCCCAACTACTTTCATTTCTCGACCATATACATCAAATTAATAGTCCATCGTATTCTTACTATCCACTCGCAGTTCAGTAGAATTCGGCACACGAATAGAACGAAACGAACTAGTCACGGCGATTTCTATCGTATATTTTTGTCTTCCGCATATCATCAATTAAAATGTTTACACGTGGATGACTGACGCAAGGCGGATTCTTTTAAACCGGTTTCGACAATGGTTCGTTGGAGAATGAAGTTCGGTTTAGCGCCACACTAATTTAGGTTGACCTCTGCCTCAAAGCACATACGTGCGGTTGTTCTACCACGCCCAAATAACCACAATAAGCCCACTTCGCAATCTTGACCTCGGGCCTCGGTTTTAAGCGTTTGTTTCTTTAATGTCCGTATTTTTTTTACAGGAAATGATTGATAATAAACTATCATATCATATCTAAAATTCGGTGTTAAATTGAATATAAAATTATGTGAATTATTAATACGGCAAATAATTACTAAGTAATAAAATTTTAATTTATTTCAAGGATTCTCCTTGTTACTAAACATCTTGAATATTTAGTGGTATTGATTGATCGAAATCTTACAAGGGTATAAAATGTTGCAACGTTTTCTAGAATAGCTTGGATGCTATTTGAACAGATGCTTTTAGTGTGATCCGGGCACGTCTGAATACGAAATTAGGCAAGGAGAAGATAGCACTACTATCACATCTCTACATTGTCTACCAAATACACTCTAATGGTGAGTTGATAATATTCAAATAGGAATGTTTAGTACATTTGTTGCACTAAATAAATTAGACTTAATTACTTCCGATTGAAGTGGAGTTGTCATATGTCAATTTCAAAATTTCGAATTATGAAACATATGACGCTTTATTTGGTCGTTTTCATTTCATCAGGATTTCCCCGTTTACTCAAAAATGGCTAGAATGATTTGGTCAATCCTTTTTTTGTTTGAATGGGTTCAGTAGTTTGATTTTAAAAACAAAATATCTGGAATAAGTATGTCATCCAAGTCCACGAAATTACAGTTTATTTTGCTCTGGAAGTTGTTTTCTTTTAAAAAATACTGCCTATTGAACTTTAGTAATTTATATAAAGTACTTAAGAGGAATATTAAATGAAAGAAATGATTCAGTGAAGTGTGGACATTGAACCAAGGTGAGCAATTGTTGTTCGCGACAGTTCATCATTCGATGGTTGCTCTTTGTATCAGTACGAGTTTGTCCTCAAGGCGATATCTCGTTTTGAACATAATAAAAATTTTAATGCTTGTTTTTGTGGTCCATTCAAGGAGGCTGACAATCGAAGCGTGAGACACCTCGTCTTGCGAAGTCGAATTGAAGGAGGAAATGTTGATTTATGTAGATCCTGACATTACTAAATTAAAGAAAATGCCAAACCATTGAGCGTAATAATAAAATTGTTCATGAAAGAAAAATAAGAAGTAGTAATGTAAACATATTTTCTCTTACTAAATATGTGTTAAGCAATAATGGGAGCAGTTTTAATATCTTAAAGAAGACTCTAAGGACCTTATTGTAAACGTATTACTGTCCTTTTAGGTACTTAAAAGCACTATTCAAGGATTCGTTATGGCGAAACAAAAAGATGATTGTTTTGTGCATATAATGAAATATATAAAATACTCGTAATTATGGGATTTATGACTTATTGTTCTTTGTTCTTGTTTTTTATTCGGATTTTTAGTCATGCAAAGTGCCTTGACCTCCTCGTTTTTGCCTTCATTTGGCGGTCTAATGGCCTTGGTTTAGCCTTTAAACATTTCCTCAATTAGCGATAGCCGACAACCACCCTATTACGTATTACTCAAGTGCTTATTTCCAGTGTTCCAAAATATCTAAGACTTCTATGCAAAAACTGAACGCTGATTGTAATTGCGCTGTTAAATATATGTGTTTAAATGGATAACCTTAGGATTATGTATGATCCATACCATAGCATTTATATTTGTGAATGGAAGTTCTATAATGAAAAACGAACAAATACTTCATATATATTATCTGTTACGAGTATGTATAATGTGTTTGTACAAGCGGTTACGTTTTGTACTAATGAGTAGAGACTTCTTAATGTCTTTAATGATTCTCTTCTTCGTAAAAAAACATTCCTGGAAGAATTTGTAAGCTCGCTTATAATGATACCTTTTCTTTTATACGTTTTCATAGTATGTTCAGATAATGAACGAATAATGTGTATTTGTTTTCATAATTCGACGCAGCGGTGTCGGAGCCCAAGGTTGTAATTTTCGTTAATAATAATTACGTTCGATGTTATTTTTTGTATTTGTTTTTTTGCTGCTCATTGCTTTATTATATTGTATTATATATGTACCGATATAGCAAATAAATTTTAATTGTTATTTTACTAAAATGGTATTTTGTAATATTTGATTAATAATTGTGCTGATTATATATATATATATTTTTCAATAAATTTTATTTATATATAACAGACAAAACTTTTTTCTAAGAAATAGCATACGGATATACGTATGTATACTACATTAACGTCTACTTATAACGTGAATCCAATTGTCCGTTAAACAGTACGTATAAATCACATGCACTTTTATGTAAGAGGTGAACACTTAATCGTCGACTGGCAGATGCTTCCCATGTCTGGCTTGACGGCATGATTGTGTAAGTGCCGGTACCTGCCAGTGTGCCAGTTAAATACCGCCCCATTACACTTGGCATCTGCTCACGAGTCCACCCTCGAGAAACAATGCCGCGGAGCGAGGAACGATCGAACTATCGAGATTTATGTAGGTTTATTGTGTTAAACTTCGATTAATAGGTTTTAAAACGTTTATTCGTATTTAAGAAACAAATATATTGTATTATAACCCAATGCCGACAGTTTTTTATCTTTATTTCTCATAATTATATACGGTCAATTTTTTTGTTTGCAACGGTTTTTTTTTTGCATAAGATAGTTTATTTCTGAAGGTAGTTAAAAATAAAATAAAGGTAAAAATATACTTTACTAATGGGTATATTTTAAAATGATAGGTTATAGTTTCTTAAACGTTAAATTATCATGTATGTATATAACATAATATCGTAAGTGTAATATGTACATAACATTGCGTTAAATGGAACAAACAAATATAATAAAAAGCACCTCAGCAAATTTAATAGCAACATATGTGATTTATTCAAGAAACAATTTTCATTCGAACGTTTTTTTTTTAATTTAGATAATCATCGGGATTTAGAATAGAAAAAAATGAGTTAATAATAACGTTAAGCAGATCTATATTTAATATACATAATATATTAAATAATCATCAAGACTGCCACACCATGAGATTAAAAAAAATTAATGATTTTTTTATCTTGTTGTGACATTAATCTTTATTCTGCGGCGGTACAGCGTTGCTTCAGGGTGGTCGCTAATGTGATAGAATAGCTGAGCCTTGAAAGGTTTTAACGTTTAATTCTCCAAATTTGATTAGATATCGGACATTCGGTTCTATATCCTTTAACGTATGCAAAGATTAAATTACCTTTGCAATGCTACCCTTTTATGGATGACTGCATCTTAGATTTAATAAATATTATATCATCTTAAATGGAATAGTATTAACAACATTTTTAGAATTGGAAAATTGGTATTAGTTGAATCGAGTTTAGAACAAGCCAACCTTTATATGGTAAAAAAAGTCACTTTTAAATACTTTTACGCCAACCTCGATGATTTAAAATTTAATGTTGTTTTAAAATTTTAGGTTAGTAAATATTTTTTTAAATACAATTTTCATTGGTAAAAACACCTTAAAGCTTATGTACCTAAAACCTTAACATGAATATATAACTTCTATAATTATCTAAATTTTAAACATTACATTTTAAAATATTTTAAGTTTTTATCAAGCTTTGGTGTAGTAGCGCGAAAGTTAAGGTTGAGCTCAAACTTGACGGGCACTTCAAAAAAACTCGTTAAAGTTTTAATCATAGAGATGCATGATATTCCCGAAATTATTACGTTTTACTAAGCTATAAACCGCATTGAAATAGAAAGACAACAATTTTCATACTTTTATCTTAAACATGTCTATATGTACATTTAATGTTGACAACATTCAATCAAAATTCATAAAAGAAATCGAGTGCGTGCTATAAATAATAGCAATAAAATATCATATGATATAAGAACGGTACTTCTGAAATGTTAGCAAGATGCCCGGGCTTTCCAGTCGCGGACCCACCCTCGATTGTGCCGCCTCATTGTATGCAAATCGGTTCGGCGCGCCCGTCGCTGCCGCTACCAAATATTTCACGCCGAACCTTGCGACCGACAGCGACCGCCCAAATTACGTTCTCTCTACATTTACTCGCATCCATCCGGAACTAGCAGGCTGGTATGCAGTTAGAAATTTCATCAAATTGCAAATATCCTGTAGGATGCCTTTTTTATTGAATTTACAATACAATCAATTACTTGGATGTCGTTTCGGAATCTATAACATGCCGAAAACACTAATATAGGTATGACATATTGTTTATACTTACCTAAAATATAAAGAGAGGCTAATGAAATAGTCTGCTGTACCCATGGACGTATATAAGGGTGGTAAGATTTAGCGGGTCTTACTATACCTACTACCTACCTCTTACTATACGACTTACTTAGTCTTAGTACATTGGATGTATGGGAAGGACAATGGTTTGTATAATGTCTGAGATAAACATTTAGAATCATACCATCTTAATGCCTAATGCCCGGATAAAAACAGTTTATCTTTGTACATTTTGGACTTATAAACCCCCTTCCGGTCCCTTTTTTTGGACGGATCCCTCCCATATGAAAGCTATAGCTACGCGCGTGGTTATATCCGATGAGTTAGGACAGTATCCGAATGAGTTAGTTAAGGACACTATCAACGCTTTCGTAAGCATTCCTTGTACTGTGAGCCTTCCAATTTGTCCCTTTCGTGTCACTGATTCCGACGCGTGGACATTCTCTAATGGAGATTCAGTTCATCCAACACGATAAAAGCTGTTCACGTGTATACAGCTTATTAACACCTCTGACGACATATCGCTATCACATCGCGTATTCGCATCAAAGATAAATTGACTGTCAGGAAATTTCAACCACAGTATTGCTATTCATATTCCGTAGTGTAATTTGTACCGTCACGTCTGAGCCCTAGCAGGCACGCCTGCAATTCCTCTCGACCGAGGCTTTACAACAACATAATATTACTCAACGATTCTCACCTTTCATTCAACATTTAGTAGTCGATGTCGAGCGCGGCCGCCTTTAAAGTTGAAATCTTAATAACACGTTCGTGTCACTCCTACACTCTCCGGACCACGAGTTGCTTGAATTTATGAATATTTAGCCCGTTGTAACTATTCCTTGAATACTTATGAGGGATCTTTGCAAAGTCAGCTTGAATGAACTTCGATTTCATTAGCATATTCTTGACACTTATTTTCGATTCATATTTCAAATAATGCTCTTTTGAAATAAATCACCCTAATTTTTTGAAATACTTGAATCATTCCATATGTTTTAACAAAAGTGACTCGTTAATTAAATACTTAGTAATTGAAATAACATTTGCACAATTGCTGCTTTACTTGTGTATAATTTTATATTTAAAAAAACAAACAAACATAAAATAGTTTATGTATTAAAGTTGAAGACAATACCGAAACATTTCAATTAAACGCTATTTGTAGGCAAGTTGCAAATGAATGCTAATGTCGGCGAATGCTAATTTGTGGTGTTAGATAAGTGCTACTAAGTGTTAGAAACTGTAATTTAGTGGTTTAGTTGAAATGTTTTCGTTAATTAGAGGCCGCGGTGTCGAGAGTACCCGGTACGTGGTGCGTGAGTGCAAATGAATTTCATTTGAGTTCAACACATCGGGTTTATTCATTACGATGTTGTAAGGAAATGTTATAATCTTACAACATACAAATTAAAATTAGAATAACAAAACAGTATCAGTATCAGTTTTCTACTGGCGGTATGACTTAGTTGTCTACACATGGTCATAATTTAGTCTTTAGTACTTTATTACTAAGTATTGATGAAAAAAATTTTTACATTGTCGGTTTGTAATGCTAAAGCATATTACTCTATACAAGATTACGTTGACGATAAAGATGCGTGGGCTTAGTATATGCTGAATTTCGTACAGGATTAATAATTAATTTGTAATCTTAAACTGTGTTGTATTGACAATATTTTAAAAGAGTAACTATCGAGTTTCTTGCCGGTTCTTCTCGGTAGAATCTACGTTCCGAATCGCTGGTAGCTTTATTATTAATGTCATTTTTTTTAATGTATTGACGATTCAAAAGTACTCGTGAGAGCCTACTTGAATAAAGTATTTTTTTGATTTGATTTGATAACCCATGTTTGATTATTATTTAAAAACTTAATGTAATATATTACGGAGTTGGCGTTTGGACATTTAAATCCATTTAGGACAGTGTGAAAGCGGCCGGGCCTCGGATTAGAGTATAACATAGGATCTAACATTGTTACGCTGTATTGCAGAGTAAGCTGGGCCACAATAGCACACAGACTAGAAATGAATCTATACTGGGTTAACAGATGAATTATTACACACCTGTAAATTACAGTTTAGGAATTGGTATATTTCTAAATTCTAATTTATGATCAGATGCGGTTTTTTATCTATTTTTAATACGAGAGATTTGGTTAAGCATATAAAATAACTGTCAGTGCCTTATTTTTGACTGCCTAAGATTTCGTAACTACTTACTGCGTATCTGTTACTAGGTTATAGGATTGTTATATTGATGCTGATAAGCAATAATGTATCAACTCACAAAAAATAAAATTCAGATATATTGATGTATTTTGATAATACGTCACGTATTTAACATTATTCATAAAAGTTTTGTGTCACTAAAACTGAATAAGTACAGAAAAAAGTTGCTTAATTTAATGTTTCGCATATTGAAGTCTGTTCCATATTTTGCAATATGTAAGAATCTCATATATTTGAAAAACTCATTGTTAAATAAATCAGTTTATTTATACAATCTGCTTTCAATATTATTCAATATATTTTAAACAAAATTTAGAATGGGCTTGACATCTTTAGACGCCATTTTTTCAAAATAAAGTCTGTGTGGGTTGATACAGTATTGCTTATCACCATCCAATTGATAATTAAGAATAATAAAGTACAACATACTTTTAAGTCAAACGTAAATTAGGTCATGAAACCAAATTGATAGTCTTTTAAGGTAAAAAACGTAGAAAAATAATTTATTTAGAAGTAGATGTTTTCCAATAATCGTGTAATGGCTGCATTTCAATTAAGCAATTATGCTACTGTAATTTACTCTCGTAAATAACGATATCGGCATGCTGTCGAATCAGGTATGCTTAGCGTTATGAAGCACACTCCATTAGGTGCTGTTCAATGGTGATTACAGTGGGTGAGATAGATACAGTCTCATTTGCATAGCATGGAACGTCTTTGATGACGTCGGCTCACTGGCGGGTTTTGAGCACGTAATTAAAAATGTTTACTCGACTGTGCTGATAGTAAAATATTCAAATATGTATGTTCTTGAAGGGGGCGTTTTGATTGCGGTATGCGGCGATTCGTCAAGATGGCTCAGTAGGGAGAAATTTATAATGTTTTAGATATAATATATTAAAATTAGAGTTTGTTGAGAGGAATGTAAACTTTTTTAAAGTTGTGAAAAACGTTTTCAGATAAATTCTTCACGGTTTGGCAATTGAACAGTGTTATTAATAATTGTTTTGAAAGAATTGAGGTCTGTGTTAACAATGAAAGAAAACACATTCTATTTAATTAACCTGTATATATAAAAAATCGCGGTACAGAGAGCTACCGCGCATACATATTTTGTTTAAATATCTATACTTATAATAAATCTGTAGAGAGGTCAATTCTGTACATGAAATATATTTTCAAAATAACTATCAGGGGGTGATTAGTGATCGATACTGATGCCAAAAATGCAATCAGTAAAATTTTTGTCTGTCTGTCTGTCTATCTGCCTGTCTGTATGTATGTTCCTTAAAGAAACAAAAACTACTAGATGGATTTTAACGAAACTTAGTACAATTATTCTTCATACTCCTGGGCAGGTTATAGTATATACTTTTTATGACGTTACAATCAATAGGAGCAGAGTAGTGAAGGAAAACTTTGGGAAAACGGGAGACGTTACTCCAATTTTTAAGCTTCCGTCACGTATGCAGCCTTAATGGTTAAAGTTACATTAAAATCATGTATGACAGAAATATTTTAGATAAAATTTTCTAAAAAATATCCCGCAACAGCATATGTCTATCTTTTATGGTTGACTCACAATAACACGTGTAATTCCTGATAGCTAAGCAGTTCGGAGCATTCTGATTATATTTGTTTATTCTTACGTTTATAATAATCTCACTCATCCCTAATTAAAAAAAGTTAACATTATTACCTATTCAATAAAAAAAATCATAGAAATCAAGTATTGTGGCCTGACATATTATATTTCCCTACCAAAATACGATCTGTCTGTCACATCAAAACCACTGAACCCTAAGGAAGGACATACGCTACTTTTTTACGAAAAACGACGAAAACGCGGACGAAGTCGCAGGCAAAAACTAGTTTGTAAATATAAATAGATAAGAAGTAGGTATATATCAAAACTGTAATGAAAAACAAAACAACAAAAATTGTATGAACGTGAAAAATTATTTATCAAATGAACTAAATATTTCTGTAACATTTCTCATAACATTTCTGTAATTGTTAAAAGGATTATTTATATTAGACTCAGTTATTATTCTCTTCTGATTATAATTTCCCTTGAGCCTAGGCTTACTAAGTCCAAGTAATACTTTAGTCTGGGAAACTCTCAGAAATTTCTCAGCAAACTTATTACGAACGTTTTGTTAGTTACTTGACTCAAATATTTCATCAGGTAATTTCTTATATCAAGTTTCTTAGTTTGTTATGGCCAGTATTACATTCATGGATCGCTGGAGAACTGGATGAGCTCTTTGAAATAAAAAGTTTTTTCAGACTTCGAAAAAGAGGAGATTCTCATTTCGTAGTGTAGTTTTTTTTGATAATTTCGTAAATTCCTTCAAAATCTTCAAGTTCAGTAATTTGGTTTTAAATTATTTCGATTTATAACTCGACAAAGCGTGTCGTCCATGTAAACAAAATTGGTTTTGAAGTCGGGATCTCTGTTAAAAAAGTCTTAGTTATTAATAATCACGAACGTTTCACTCGTTTATATGGTTACTGCTCCGCTTCTACAGGTCGTAGCGTAAAAGTATTATATCCTATATTACTCAATAACGGTGTTTTATTTTCTTAGATTAGATAATAATAGATAGATAAATTATATTTGGAAACTATATTGGATTTTATTATTGGACTGGTAGATCCCGAACCTATCACATCCAAATACATAAAAAAATTCTTAAGTTTTAAATACCTATATATTTGTATAGACCTAATATAACTGTTTCAGTTGTTATTCATAAGATAGTATACTACTAAATAATTAGATATTTTCAATTGTACATACATATAACAATACTAATATAACGTTTATATTGTATCATCGTATAAATTATTTACATATTGGAAATGTATACTTACTTTCATAGTAAAAATATTTCTTGTTTATATTAATTTAAATTATAATCTTGTGAAATTATTAATTACCTAGCAAATAATATTGTATCATTTTTTTCAGGCAGGCAGTGGCATAGAGGCGTAACCACACATGTCCCCCAAAAATGATTCCGGTTAGTATATTTTGAACGTATTTTTCTTATGATCATACTCGACAAACGATCTAGCGGCTTACCTGGTGTTTAGTTGGACGCTGATAACTATGTCAACCCATACGGACTTTATTTTCAGAAAATAGCGTCTAAAGATGTCAAACCTATTCTTAATCAATTTCTTTGAAGAAGTATGTATCCATCTATTCCTTTCCACTTTGATAAAAGGTATAATGAAGTAAAAGCACATTGATATAATTAAAAGTTTTAGAAATAAGGGTTAAAAGGGTACAGGAAGGACAGGATGCTTGTGGTTTTTTACAATGAAACTATAATTTATTTTATAATTTTTTTAAACACAATAATACTATCTACTTCACGCCGGTTTACAGTAAGAATGTGGTACTGCCGCGGTCGATCCAGCCCGTAAACGAGTTGTAGTCGAAGAGATAAGTCTTAAGCAAGTCTTTTATTTTTTAAGCACATAACAACCCGTCAAAAAAAAATTAAATTGGAGGTGCCTGCGTTCTCCCTTCTGCGATGGTTTTCGCAAATCTTTTTTACCTTTTTCATATACTGCAAAAACTTAATATCTAAGAAATTTCAATTAGTGAGTCGGAGGACTATATTTTAAACACGGTTTTTAAAAGTTTTCATTAACTCTTAAAAGCATGGTATATCAAAAACGAAAAATAATTATTTCAAAGCCTACTCTAGTATGAAAAGATTATTTTAAAGCATAGAGCCTCAACTAAAATTTTTATTAAACGTATAATTTAGCTGTACGTTTATATTTTACGTGACCTTTAATTATATACCATTTTTTACTACTTTTTCATGTATATACTGGTTAGTCTGTTTATATAAATTGTTTATTATTTTGATATAATAAAAAAAACATGCATTTAAGCCTTAAATCTCGATCTATCTCAGTTTGTCACTTTCCGTTTGAAAGCAAAAGTACAAGACTTAAAGACTTTATAAAATTGCGTATCGTTCAAGACTTATCGTTTAGTTCCGAAGATATCGTAATGAGTATTTGACGTAACAAGTTGTTATTTTTTATATATTTTTTCATGTGAAATATTAATGAAACGAATCTAAAGAAGGGGTTTAGATTTTGATAGTTAATCTATTTTTTATTTAATCTCATCTTTTTGATTTGCGGTTTACCATTAACGAACGGTGATATTGCTTATTGATGATATTATTGGTGTGACGACGTGATGAAGCGAAAACCTGTGCTCAATTGCCATAACTATAACCATTAAGTCTAAGTCTCTTATTAAATAATAATGTTCAGTTTAAGTAAGAATTAAAACTTTACATGGTCCTCGTTTCTTCGTAAAATTAGCAATAAATTGATGCTTACCACGTTATTGACACAAATATTTCACGTTGTGATACCGAGAATTAAGCTGTTTAACCATGATTAAATCATAATCAAATCACATTTATAAAATGTATTCGCCCTCATGTTATGTTGACATAATATAGCCTATTTGTTATAGTGATGTATAAGTTATATTACTGTAAAATTTTATCAAAACAGATTATGATAAAACTTTAACATCCATTCAAACGTCCGTTCATCACTACAAGCTTTCGCTTTTATAATATTATAATACTAGTGAGAATATAATAATTTTTTCTTCCAAATAGTATAGTCATTTTTATAGCAAAGTTTTCACAATTTTCTTATTATAATAATCAATACTGGATTACTTCAAGGTAACACTTTGACCTATTTCACCTTACAGGATCAGCGAAACAATTAAGCAGGCACCGTTTGTTTAATGCCAGTCACCCCTACAAGTAATTACGTAAACATCTGCGTTAAAGCAGCTGGCGGACTTATTGCAAGGGTAATAAAGGAAGCAAACGCGTTTATAGAATACCAAGCGCTTTTTACACCCGTATTTAGTTCTAGACTATAATAGTACGTTTTTCAAGTTTTCATGCTCGTCATACCTTTTATGGGTAAAAAACGTTGCTTTTCAAACTCGTTATGGTGATGTTAGAAATTATTTGAATGTTTGTTTGTATATGGTAACGAATGTCTTTATGTATTTTTTTTTTCATGAAAATGGTTAAAAATAGCTACCAAGACAGTCTTTACCAAAAAAAAATACATACATATGTTCACGTCATGTACATAAATTTATTAGACAGATGTTATTGGATAAATATTATATATAATGTTAATATATTATTATATCTAATGTGTATATAAATAGGATACGCTACACGTAAATAGTTGTTATTTTGATATCGTTCATAGTAAAGTAAAGTTTAAGTTGATTAAACCATTACTCAGACGCCAGTTGCTGAAATCTTTTCAACGTCTAGAAACAGAAAAAATATTGCTCCATTCGTAAGGGAGTTATGATGCCACAAATAGACACATAGATACATATGTTAAACTTACAATACTTCAATTTTTCGGTCGTGGGCTAAAAACGACGATAAAAATAATTAATGCACCTGATTCAAATTCGTTTATAATAGGTCTTTTTTCAATAGGCCAATTAACACAAATTTACTTATTTTTACCACTCGTGCTACTCTGGACACTTGATGTCAAAATGTTATGGTGGTGCACTGTATCACTAAGGGCATATGCCCACTGACAAAGTGTTTTTTAATACATCTCTTAGTATCTGATGATAGTTTTCACTAGTTTATGTAAATGGCTTCTGACTTTAAAAGGAGCACTACGGTGGAATATTTTCTTAAAGATAAACTTTTGGAAAAAAAGAAAATTGGTCACAAAAACCTGCAGGTTTTTCTTAATTAAAAAAAATACTCTCCATTTATTAAAACAATAAATATGAGTTTGTTGATGCAATATTTTTCATTAATGTTTATTCATACAATCCGTATAAAAATATATCACAGTTTAAACTTGTAATGTCTTAATAGGTATAAAATTATGCATATTACAAAGTGCAGGTCCAGCTTGATGAGCCATTAATGTTTAATCACGAGATAAACGCAGCAGTGCTTTCAAATCTCTGTGCTGTTTTAAGTATGTAAAATTATTAAACATCTTACGTCGGATACCTGAATGTGCTGTAACTATGCCGCAACAAGCTTGCCTTTTTCCTTAAATTATATTTTATGTACCTTATTCCATTGTGATAGGGTTCATTATTATCCGTGGCTTGTAAGAGAGTTGATAAATAAGTTTGTATGACTAATCTTGGGTCGCCCTGACAGACGCTTCTATTCTGATGAACATATAGACAGCTGCCAGCAGATGACAGTGATTACATTGAAATTTACATGATATCTTCCCTACAGGGACTCAAATACATGATGAATATAGCAGAAAATGACTGGAAACTTGTTGGACCCTTTCTAGGGACAGTTTTGCATAGTAATGGTGTTCCAACCGGGATTTGACACACCAAGATGTTTATTCAAAGTATTCATACAAATTTGATATAATCTTGACGTAAAGGTACATATTGATAATAATGTGAATGTTTATAATCAACTCAAAACAAGGAATGGCACTCAGCTTTTGATTGATAGTGCGCGGAGAATATAGGAATGGAGTCTATGGAAGTCGGAATGTTCCTAATCCGATAATACTCGTTAACAAAGATGCATTGCACGATGTAGTCTTATACAATTAGTTGGTGAGATTATATAAGTTACTAGCTGGTGCTCGCGACTTCGTCTGCGATTAGTTTTGACATGACAATGGCATACAAATAAAAGATAGATGTATGCTCTCACGGATTTTTTGTAGGAATATTTAAGATAAACATTTTTATTGTACGTTATATAGATGTACATAACTCTAACGGTTTTTTGCAGCGCACGCCAGAGTAGCTCGTAGATGGCAAAATTTTTTCCTATTTATTTGACACTTATCTTTATACTTTTTACAATTTACTTAAATTTATCAAAATTCTTTCTTAGAGGATGCCTACGTCATAGTAGCTTTATGCATGCAAAGTCTCAGCCCGATCTGTTTAAAATTTACAAAGTTTCATAGAAACTTTCATCCCCATGATTTTATCCCCTTGGAGGATTTTGATTAATTCTACCCAATAATCAAAATCCTTTCTTAGCGGATACCGACGTTATAATATCTACCTGCATGCCAAATTTCAGCCCGATCCGTCTAGTGGTTTGATGCGTTGATAGATCACTGTCCGGCAGTCAGTCAGTAACTTTTGAGTTATATATATTTAGATATGTTCGAACATTTTATATGCGTAATATGTATATTAAAACTCTTTTTACCTTCGAATTCAATACAAAACTGCTCGGCCAATTTTAATGAAACTTTATGATTTTCATAGCTTATTATAAAGTTTAAGTTTAAAATTAGTATTTTATCTAATTGTAATGAGAGGAACCAGAAAAATAATAATAAAAATATTTTAGTTTTGGTATTTTGAGAAGAAAAATATATTCTGAAACTGCTGATAATAACTAACAACTAAACATGACTACTGTTTGTATTCAATGTAAGCTTACCCTTATTTCATGAAGCAATAATTATATTTACAGTATAGTCTATATGCATATACATATATGTATACGTTTATGTAGACTTTACTTCAATTCGAACTTCATAATAGTTACGTTAAATAGGTTCCCAGTACATTTCCGTTATATTAATATGAATAAGGCTTTATTAAATTCTTAATATACAATTAAATCCGCGTCGCACACACGAATTTCAAATGGGGTGTTGTAATTGAAAGCTAATGAATACAAACTAAGATATTCATCGTATGTACGAGTATATATTAAGTGTATGTTGATGGTTTTTGATGAATAGTAGTGATTATAATCAGAGCGTGGCCCTATTTATTATTCCTAATACGATGTGATATTTCTCGTTTTGCAAGCACCATATTTGACGAGACTTGTTGGTTGATATTTATACTAAGATTAGCTTAGAAGCTGTGTGCCTGTTTTATATATGGATGCTGATAAGCAATATTGTGTCAACCCACAAAAAGGCAAATTCTGAAATATTGATATATGTATTCTGATAATACTTCATGTATTTAACATTATTAAAAAAATTTTCAAGTCATCCAAACTAAATAAGTACGGAAAAAGTTTTTTGATTTAATGTTTAAAAAATTGAAGTGTGTTCCATATTTTGAAATATGCAATAATCTCATATATCTGAAAAACTTAATATTAAATAAAACTATTTAATTATATCAACTTGCTTTAAATTAATTATACCTCTTATCAAAATAGAAAACAAAAGAAGGATATATACTTAAAACTAATAACTAAGTTATTTAGAATAGGTTTGACATCTTTAGCTGCCATTTTCTTAAAATGAAGTTCGTGTGGCTTGACCTAGTATTGCTTATCAGCGTCCATATTGATCCTAGAAATATTATACGAAATCGATTTCGCATTAAATAAGAGAATTCGAAATCGAGTGCAAAGTCGACTTGTACGAAATTTTCTTATCAACCTTATCATCTAAAATATTTTCTATAAATTTTGTTTCTTATTCATAATAAAAATGTTTTCAACTTTATTTTAACTCCTAACAAGCTGTATACGGCGGAAAATATAATAACGGTGCGACGTAAAAGTTCCAATAATGTGATTTCACGCCAGTTTCCCGCGAGTGCATACACAGGTGACGTCGGTACCAATAGTTATCAGGTCGTTAGGTTCCACTTCTATAATCTTCCTGATGTGTTTGTTGAAACATTTTTACTTTAAACAGATAATAATATTGATAAAGTAGATTTTGTTTCTTATTCAGATAACAAAGGAATTGAATGACTTTAAATTACGCGTACCTACTGCAGTTGTGTCGAGTTTAGTTTAAAAAGAATGAAAATTGTTGTTACCAAACGCTCTCATTGCAATATTGAGAACGAACAACAAATAGATCATAGAAGACTAACTGGAACACGACACAAAATGTCACGTTTTCAACGATTCTTGCAAAATAATGTCTTAAACAATATTATGTTCTGTTACGGTGAAAGGATCGATCTACAACAGAGGTTTGGTTATGTATTAAACCTTTTTAGTGTCTATTTCATTGGCAATTACAAATCTATCAATCATCAGTTTGGTAACGAAATGCTTTGATTTGTTTTTGGCATGATTTGTAAAGAATCGATATCATAGAATTTAATAAATATAATTATGAATGCGCAAGTTCGTATTACGCTTATTAAAATAGTTTCCATAATTTATTTTTAGAATTTTTCAAAGGAAAATGTTGTGAAGAAAGCTGTATGTTTCAAAAGGATTCGAGGATTGGGAACTAGTTTCAAACTACTATAAATTCTTTTCGTTTAGACAAAAAATGAAGCTTCACATTATTCTGTTTAGACAGTGGCTCTTAATTATGCCAATAGAACTAATAATTTCACCAATTTCTAAAATATTGTGCTTTAATAAATTGTTATAGTTTTTAAGCTGAGCGAGGAATCCACATATAAATTGATAAGAGTATATCATGTCCCCTTCGGATTGGTAATGAAAGAAAGAATAGTCCACTGAACCCCATAAAATTATTTAATTTGTAAGAATACAATTACTTGTATAGATCTTTAGTAGCATTATACATATATAAGTAAAGTACTGCCTATAAATGTCCAACTGCTGGCCAAAGGCCTTATCTCCTCTTAAGGAGAACGTTGAGAGCTTAATCTACCACGCTGCTTCACTGCGGTTTGGCAAAATTTTTTCTTGCACATGCAGGTTTCCGACCGCTGTTTTCTTACATCGCCGAGCTCAAGATGAATTAAAATACAAATTTAGCACTTGAAAACTACTAACCACTAGACCATCTCCGCTCTGTTAGCATTATATTTTGGTACATTATAATTTGTAAATAAGTCGCATGTTTATCGTATCGACATAAAAAATTTTGTTTAAAAAATCTAATATTGCTTGATATTGTAAATACTCTTTTGGCGTAAAGTAGGTATTTTATCACACAATGGGTCTCGATGAACCAAACCAAAGCGAATTCTGTTAAGTCTTATCGTATTTTATGTTTACATTTTCCTGTAACTAATTGTACCTCTCGGAGATTTTTAAAGCGTATTAGATTGCTTTTTGTAAATATAATTACACCTACCTAGTATTTTACTAATCATTCTTTTATCTTTTATAAATATTACTGGCGGTTCTCACTTGAGTAATTATATAAATATATATATATATATATATATATATATATATATATATATATATATATATATATATATATATATATATATATATAATTAATATATACCGCTTATAATTTCTTCTTTTAGTATATTTTTCTAGTACCAAGAATTTATTATTGTTGCAATTATTTTATTGGCAGGTGAGCGCCGGCAGTATTATTTTTAGTGCAGAGTATATTATGACTGTTTTATTTGTTTCGTAGAATAATATCCTGGCCATAAAAATGATTATATTACTTTAATTAATCAGCTGTAATATTATACAGTGCTTCATTGTATAATTGAAAGTCTTAATTTTTTATATACTTACCACTTGTCATTTATATGTACTAATTTCAGTAAATTTGATTTAAAAATCAAACAATTATATCGATTTTTATAGAAAATCTACGAGATTAATTTAAAAGAATAGCTTTTGAAATAAAAAAAAAGTTATCAAAGAAATTATGGGGTTTTGATGTTATGAACATTAAAAAACTTACACTACGAATTGAGAACCTCTTCCTTTATTGACTTCGGTTGATAATACTAAAATCGCAATAAAAATAATTTACAATTTTCTAATAACGTCACTTAGCGTAAAACAAATGGAATTTTACAATTCTAGTAATTCTTAATTTTAATGTCAATAAAATTTTAACATATAGCGTAAATATAGGTTATAAACAACTGCCATACTAAATGTTTTGTTTTTCTTTACTTGTCATAGTTATCGTACATAAAGTTTAAAATGTAAAATATGTGAGTAAATATTTATTTCATCAGATGAAATGTAATTTTAAAAGGCATTACTGTGTATTTGTGATCTAATTTGTATATTCATTCCTTTATTACCTGAAATCTCAATAGCAAATAACGAATTAACGCCAAAGTATGTAACGTGATCGAAATATTGATCTACGTGTAAACATTTATTAGCTTTAATTCCATGTTTATAAGGTTTAAATTGCACTAAACTATTTATCCGGGTTACCCACTGTAGCTAACCGATCGTTAGTGCTGACACGCGATAGACAGACAGACGAAAGTGCGAGCCCATCTATCGACTTTATACTGAATACGATTGAGTTGTTATGTATTACTTAGTATCCATTGATTTCGGTTGTGATAAAGTCATTTTAATTAGCGTATTTTAATCTAAAGTAATATGCTTATAAAGAAGGAGGTTCGTAGAAGTAATCTCCAGATCTACTTATTGTACTGATTAAATTAAAAAAAAGTCTTTTATAATATATAATCTTTTATAATAAAGCTACATTATTGCTTAGTATTTTTAGAGGATCATTTATTACGATTATAAATTAATAAAGCTTTTAGAAAAATTATTTTAAAGATAATAATCTTTTCAATATAGGAAACTTACGTCTCTTACATTATACTATTTAGATGACGTAAAAGCAGAAATGAGAGCAGAATAAAAGACCTTATTAAATGTTAGTAGTTAATAAGAATCGCGGGAATACATTAAATACGTATTATTATTTTTATAATAATTGCAATAAAATTATTAGCTCTAATGAAATAAATAATGGACGAACAATAAAAAATGTACTTATTTTTTAACAATAAGAAATCCAAAATTAAACGTTAGCTGAATATACAGTATGATATAATCAGACGGGTCTGTATGAAGAAATCTAAAAATTATACTGTACAAGTTGCAAAAAAATACAAATGCATTTGCTCCAGTAAATTCTTCCGAGATGTAGACGGAATATCCTTGGAGATATTATACAGTAAAAATTGTATAAAGTATAAAAATGTTATTCATTTGGTCAGCTTTAAAATCTTGGATTATAGAAATAAATATACATATATATGTATATTTTAATTTCTGGTCAGTATATTATTTTTAATTTCGTAAATTAATTTAATGTATATAACATTGATGTATTAATCTATATGTATTATGTTTAACAGAACCATAAATTCCAACACTCTACGTTTTTGAATACGAAAAATTTGTTTTTTTCTTAAGCTTAGAGTTAAGCTTTAAATTTAGCATACCTTTGTTAAATTGGTTATATATACTATACGTGTATTGCTATCACTGTAATATGTATGAATAAGAATATTAATTACTTTTTCAGGTAATTTATACATCGATACTGATGTTACATTTCTTATAACAGATGATCGTGCGAGTGTGGTGCGAGAGCGGCGCGGGTTGGTCCCCAACGCCGGTGCCCGTGACACCACACACGACGAGTCGAGATGTCCTCGATTGCTGTCGAGACCCTGGCGACGAGCCCTGCCTGCTGCTGAGCGTGCATCCACACCATGGAGGTAAAATTGCTTTTTGATGATAATAGCCTGCCAATCAGTAGGCGTGTTAGTGATCAGAAAAAAAAACGACTCGACTAAAAGTAATAGTATCTATACTAATGTATATTCGACTGAATATAATAAAGAGAACGAATTTTGTACGTGCGAAGTAAATTCTGGAACCACTGTACCTATTTTAAAAATTATACTACGATTTGAAAGGTACTTTGTTGAAGAAGTCTATATTTTATGTATATATGCTTATTGTTTAAAAACAAAATCTATAATATTAACGCCCGCGAAGCCGTGAGAAATAGTAAATGTTATATAATATAGTAGGTAAAATTTAAATTCGACAAAAATAATGATTTGAATTTTGGAACTTAACAAAATCCTGTAATTACATGTGTGAATGGCTGTTGGAACATAATATACATTTCGATACAACACATGTGGTTAGCTTAGTTTGAAGTCCTTACGCTCTATAATGATGTCACAGGTTTGTTCAAAGTTCCGTGAGGATTGAACTATAGTTTGTTACTGAAGTTTGTCATATCCACTTAGTGAATACGCGAGATGGAGAAACTTGGTGTATATACAATGAGGGATTCGCAAACTTGAAATTTATTGTAATTACTCACTTTACCGTCATTGTAAGAGACGAGAGAAGTTATAATATATTGGTGTATAATAATAACACTAATTGTTGGAGTGGTAGTGAAAAAAAATTTCAAAATTGTATTATTTCTCGTTTTATTGCACAAAATTTCGCGTGAACACGTTTTGTACAGAAGTGTTATGATTTGTACATATTTAGGTTTTCCCTTTTTAATTCTCGACTTAAACAGTTGATGTTATAAATTTAACATGTGTATTTGTGTGACTGATCGATTTTGATGCAGTTTTATTTGTTTGAAAGCGATATTTCTTATTTCACCCCTTTTTTGCTTTTTGCTCGCGACGCAAAGTAGCCTAAGTCCTTCAAAGTCAAAATTGGTTCAACGGTTTTGGCGCGTAAACAGATATTTAAATTACTTTCGCCCTTATAATATAGATGTACTATCTGATGTCTGATGATGTATGTGTCTAGCGATATGTAGTAATTTCTGCCCCAGATATTAGTGTAAAACGACCACACCGTATCTAGGCATATATAACATATCTTACCTTACGATATTACGTTAACGAACAATGGGATCTAAGTTGTATTATATAAAATAATTTTGTCTATTCCACATTATTCTTTCATGTAGTATACAAATGTAAAATGGTGTTGTTAAAATAAGCAAGGAGTGCGCAGTACTCCATCAAACCATGTACGATTTTAATATGTACACATCCCTAAGTAAGATTTATTAACACTATATATCATAACTAATTTAATAATTTCATTAGCTTTGTTTAATTACAACGCTTTTATTTTTATAAATATTTTTTCTGTAAAAATTACAATTATACAATATTGTCACAGGCTATAATATAACTATTAAACATGTAAAAAAGCTTTAAAACGTCATTTTCTATAATGTAATTTCAAACATTAGTTGCAAATCACAATACTTACCCATTAATACATTACATTACATCTATTTGCAAGAAATTGATAATATTAGCGTCTAGACTATTCAAGTGTTCCCACAAAAACACTCGCTCCGTTACAAAGATGTCACTTTAATTTACCTTAACAGTACTTGATGGGTCTTCCTTGTTGTAAATCTCCGTGGGATTGGATGTACTTTGTAATATTAAATTTAAAATAAAATCGATTGTTTTAAATCAATACGTTTTATTAAAAAGAAATCAAAATTCTCTTGATCTCAATGAAATATCATTCAATTAAATTTTACTAAATGTCTAATTTCTCTTTATGTTTATATTTGACCTTTGTCATAATTGCATACTGATTTCTTTTATTATATAATATATATGAATTTAATAGTTATTCTGTTTTAAAATAAAAATAAAGTAACTAGATGTGTTTAAATATGTAGATATACCTAGTGTTAAAAATGTACCTACATAGATAAGGGACAGATTTTTTGTAGTATAATGAATCAAATGTGCTTCATTGTCGTCCCTTTTTACATTTTAAATTAAAAAATATATATAAATATAGGCACTTAATTACACTTAAGACATTGATGAATTTTGAGCAAGAGAAAAAGGAACAAACTTCCGTTCGCGATATCAGCGATAAACTTCGGCAGTTGAATGCATTTGAAGGAGATTTAATTAAAAATGTCTTGTTACTGTATAAAGAGCGATGACGGTTACACAAAGTTTATCTCGCAGTTCACTCTCAGCAAAAACGAGACGCCGACGTAATTGCCTCCCGATCGAGTCCTCCGTGGGAAAGATATGTCCGAAATGTCATTTTCACTCGACGGATCGGTCAAGGAAATCTTTCGACCTCGCTATTGGAAGCGATTTAAATTATCGACTGTGATATTGTTAACACGCGTGATTTTTACGACTTTTTGGGTTGGTGAGTTTTAGGTTTGTGTATCTGAAATAAACAAAATAAAGAATTAAAGGCTAGGTGATGTGCTAGGCTAATGTGTTTATTTTGAATTTTTACAGAACGACAGGCATTTACGAAAACAATTACGTATAAAAAATGAGGGTCGTACGAGTAACATCATAATAATTTCACTTTTATATTTATTTCATAAGAAATATAAATTTATTATGTAAGAGAAGGTTTAAATTAAAAAAAGAAGTCCTGCTGATCATAAAAATATGACGTCGAGTTATAAAATTATTATTATATGTATTTATGTTAGTGTGCACTTGACCATTGCAAGACTAATTAATTTTCGATGCATCTTTTGATTTCCCTTGGCAATTTCGAAAACGATAAAAAATAATCGTGTGAACACAATAGTTATGTTTAAAAAATAAAACAATGTAAAAAAATTATCAACGTAAAATCAGAGATCTTAATATGATTTCGCAGAAACTGTATAAGTACATTAATTTCTCATCAGAAAAACATGCAAACGCAAATTGCGAAGTAACAACTATAATTTGGCGTAATGAACTTATGTTCACGAAGAAAGACCCATGATAAAGCGTACACGCGAGGGGTTGCTAATATCATTGTGGTTTGTTCGGACAAGGTTATATGAAAATATATAAACCTTAACTATTGGATATAATATGCCTTTAAATTAGATTAACAATTTATTAAAATATTTTTTACGTACAAGACGTCTCTCATGGTTTTATCCGCATTAACATTCTTGGTTGCCTACTGCACTCTCATAAGTGTTAACATGATCTTTCATAGCCTCTTTAACTTTATCTGACGAAAAAAGTTTTTTTTTTTTTTTAAATCGGGCTCGGACTTTCTGAGATTATCGCATTCAAACCAACAAAGTATTCAGCTTTACATTACAGATAGGTCAGGTACATATAGTAGTAGATGATATATTTACCATTTCTAGGTTAACCTATTATTTTCTCAATAATGAATAAAAATTACCTCATTGCATTAAAAAGGAGAGATGAAGTTTACACCACTACGCTATTTACCCTGGAATGATAAAGATTTTATTCAATTAAAATACTGCTGCTTCTTTTCGTTTTTATTAGTGCTGGTATTGCGTCTGAGTAAAAGACAAAGGATCATCCCGGTTGTATTAAAAGAACTCGAGAACTTTAATTAGTGCGTTTAAAAAGTATAAAAGAACTGATAATAATTATTTAAATATAAATAAACTAGTTGTGCCCCACGATATTACTTGCGGGAAAAGATGTAGCTCATGTTATGGTAATTCAGGATATAGGGAATAATTTGAAGCTTTCTGAATTTCCCTTATAAAAAATGCACTCATTCATAACGTTTCGCGTTTGTAATATTAGTTTGATTATCTATAATATGAAAATGAATCGCGGAATGTGTTGCTAAGTGCAAACCTCGAGAGCAGCTGAACCGATTTTGCTAATTCTTTTTTTCTTTAATTTTTTTATTATATTCCTTGAAGTACGAGGATGGTTCTTACAGCGAGAAAAAATTTAAATTGCCCGAAAATGTCAAAAAATATGTAAAATTAAGGAATCTACTGTTAGGCGGTACGAAGTTCTATGGGTCAGCTAGTTGTTTATAAATATATAAAATCATAAATTTTCAAAACTCTTAGAAATCGTTTCAGTTAAACTATTTTTAAACAACAAATGAGTGTATTTTATTATACTATCGTAAAATTTATTAAAGGTACAAATATATTTTACTTTCGTGTTATTCATTCCCTATTAACGTACATACGTATTTTGTTGGAGGAAGTTATAAGTACCTAGAACAAATCTTACCTTTAATGCCCTTAAACTATGATTACGCATTTCACAACACGTTTCTATACCCCACGAACAGAGCAGCGAGAAACAATTTATATTATCATCGTACATTTGTATGAAAATTATTTACACAATTGTTTGCACGAAAAGCAATTATTGCTTCTATTTTTTTATAGGCGCTTAATTTAATTTGTGTTTAAGGTTATGGTGTAAGAATTTCTGTGGTTTATTTTTGTAAATTTTAATTTATACCGTTGTGGTTTGTTATTTATAATATTGTTAAAATTGTGAACTATATACAAATAAGTAACTAATAGAGATGAAAGTAATTTTGTCTGTCTGTTTATTTGTTGTGTTCTTACGCTTACATCGCATATGTAGAATGATCTTTGTAGAAGATCATATGCATTTTTTGCATGTAGGGAAATCCCCTATTTTTCCTATATTCAGGAAAGTTTATATGAAGAAAGCATTATTTCTGAAAGATTAAGTCGAAGTCGAGAATCAAACCAAATAATATACACTAATATTATAAAGAGGAAAGATTTCATTGTTTGATTGTTTGCATTGAATAGGTTCTGAAAGTAACTAAACCGATTTGAAAAAATCATTTTGCAATGGTTAGCCCGTTTATTAAGAAAGGTTTTAGGTTATATTACATCACACTATGACAAATAGAAGCGAGGCAGTAACCAAACAGCGCGAGTGAAGCCTCGAGGAGCGGCTAATATAAAATAAATATGAAGTTTAAACTGCGAAAATTACAAAAATTACGTTTGCTATAGATAAGATCAATGTTTTGTATTTATACTCTATACTCGTTTTATAAATAAGAATGAAAATTATCATCTTGCGACATTAAAACATAATGTCGCAAGATGATAATACAGCTTTTTTTTCATGCATATAAATATTTTCCACGAAAAGTCTTTTAACAAAATGATAATTATATCAAAGAGAATCTAAATCTTCTACATGTATTTCTAAATAAATATACAATATTTATTATAAATTACTACAGTTCAGTTATTTTAACTTCCTTCATATTATACATATATATGTGAAGAAACACGAAGAATTAAATGAACTATATTTTATGTTTGAAATGGAAATATTTCTGTAATAATGGATTATTGTAAACCCCTCCATTACGGTAACACGAGAGTTATGAAAATAACCCTTATTAAATATGAATTGGTACACTGTAGTTGTCATTCTAGACTATTAAATTAACAATTACTATTAACAAGCTGTTCTATGAGACTCCGTTTGCAGGAATTCAAAGAATGTATGTATACAAATAAGTATACAAGTATATACGACTGAAAGAAATGATTAAATATTGACTTTTATTTTCCACGAACAATTTGAAAGGGACTATATTATATACTCCCAAAATTGTTATTATCATTACTTATTTATTTAATTTATGAAAGGACTTATACATACATATATTAAGATCAATATTGTCGTTTTTTTCATCTTCTTATATAGTATTAATATAAGACTATTTTGTTTCTTTGAATGTAATAATTAGGTAAGCAGTAGTACGTTTTGATATATTTTTATTGTCAAACAACCGTATTTTTAAAAAAATCTTGCAGGTTATAATTGCAAACGCACGTAAAACCGCAAGGCATTTATAGTTATTTGAATAAAGCTCTAAAAGTAAATGTAAGGTGAGAATTACACTTGAAGGTCTTGCTTACATATTTTCATACCATTTACATAAATTGTTTTTCAATCATTTACATTTGCTAGAATTTGCACAATGCCTTATTTTTGTCGGCTTTCGTTATCTAGGTAGGTAAGGTTATTTAGGTAACTGTCGACAGGTTACGGGTGTCGGTTGTTTTATGTCAGTTATGAAAGTCGATCTTACAAGTAATAAAGTTCGATTTCTACTGTCAGATAGAAAAAGAGCGGTAATTAGGGTAAAAAATGGAAAAGCCATTTATTATAATTCTCTTCGTTGTTGTTGAGCTATCACTTCCCAATGAAGTGTATTCTTTTTTTATATGGCATTTAAAATTACGTGGTAATTTATTTATTTCATATGCATCCTAATAATTGAATTATTTAATATTTCATTAAATTTACTAGTAATTACGTATCCATATGGAAGTTTACTCTATTCATTAGTTATATATCAAAGTTTTCATTCATTTGTAAAAATGTAGTGATTTTATAGAGCAATTCATAAGTAATTACAAAGATTAATTAAAAATATGTAATTACTTATTTTTTGAGAGTGTGACACTGATCCGGTCGAGCTAGCCCGTAGCTGGCTGTAGTTAGTGGGTTACAGATTTACCACAATAAATCTTTTTATTAACATTTTAACCTCAATTCCATTGTCGTCACTGTTCTGAGGATGTCTAGAATCGTCTCTTAAATCAAACAATGGAAAGATTATTTATGAAAAATTAAGGATATTTTTTGTCATAATGAGCATGTTTTAGATGAATGCTGACGTATTTCTTTTATTTTGTATTCAGATTAGGTTTCGCTTCTGATAATGCCTGTTATGACAAAGATTCGTGGCCTTGATATTCTTGAATTTTAATAGAAAAATTTGATCCTCTTATACTTTCGCGATAAGCACACAGAATAATAAAATAATTTACAATGTAAATCTGGAAGGTTCGACACTTTTCAACATCTAATTCATGTGAATGTTTTTGTACATATGTCTGGTATTTTTACGTTTTTGCATTTTCTTATTATTTCGACCTGAGTTTCTGGAAAAGCGCGGGCCATAACCTTCTGCAACTCTAGAGGTAGAGGGCAAGCCGTTACCCATTTATATAGAAATATTTTTAATACGTATTTTCCAAGTTCTTCGTATACTCCAAGAAATAATGAGGAATCAAATAAGAATTCCATGCAGGAATCCAAACCGCAATCATCGGGGTTAACTCTTACACTTATCTTCACTTATACGCAGGCCCGTCTTTAACCTACTGGACGCCCTGGGCACGTTAGGATAATAGGGCCTTTTTGCGAGAAGACTATTTTGTTAAAATAGTATAATGAGTAAATAAGCTAAATTTTAGATTCGTTCAACTGTTAGTTTTATTTAATTACTATCACGTTAATAATATACAATATATATATATATATATATATATATATATATATATATATATATATATATATATATATATATATATATATATATATATATATATATATATATACACATATACAATAGCATATTCCAGAAAAGTAGTCCTTTTAAGCGTTCACAGATAATTTATATCGTTTTTTTCTAATGTTAAGAGCGGCAAAATTGGCGGTTATTTTTCCATAAGCTGGCAGGAACTATCGGGCTCCCAGCGATTGGGGTCCACTTCCGCAGTCCAGAGCGGTTAAATATCCTTTTTTTTTGCAACAACGAAAAAACAATGAGATCGCTATTTTGTATTTCAATACAGACAAAATATATTCTGGAAAATGTGTTTTAGAGAGCTAGAGATGTAACATTTTTACGTTTTAAAACATTTTTTTGTAAGTCTGTAAATGTTTCAGCAGTTTATGTGTGTATGTAGGTCATCGTTTCAGCACGCTGATGAGTGTACGTTTCTTTTGACGGAAATAAGATTTTTTGGCGACGTCTTTTGTGAATTAAATGTAATCTTTTCCTTTGATATTTTATGAACGCTCGGTGTATTTGTAGCTCTTGTGGAATGGCTTCTTTTATATACGATCGTGATTCGTGAAAATGAAAAAAAAAAGAATTATTAATATTCCTTTCCCACTAATTAAGTCATATTATAAAATAAATTGATTTATCAGTAAATAATATAAAATTAAAAATTTAAAAAAATCTCCATTTACTCATTGAGGCCATTTCAATAAGCCCCGATACGACATATCTGCTGTAAGTTAAAAAGAATATGTTTATCCTGCTGATTCCAATTAATTCTGCAGCATCAGGTCAAGGTTACGAAATTAATTTTTATTCTAATTTCAAGAGTTATTCAGATCCTATTAACAATCAGAAAAGAGCTGATAACCTTGAAACGTCTGATCATCATAAATTATAGATAAGAACCATTTTGACTACATCACCTTTCAAACAAAAAACCGCATCAAAGACACATAGATGCATAGATACAACACACAGAGACACAACGTCGAACTTTAAACAACTCCCTTTTTTGGTAGGCGATTAAAAGTAAAAAAAATGTTTATATTTTCTATTCGTTTTAAGTAATAAAAAAAAAATTAATAGAGACACCATATGCGACTGAATATATTCAATATATACAAAATTTTATAATAATTTCTGAAGAGTTGATGTCATATCGTTAATATTCAACTTTCTTAACATCGGTGCTCTATAACGACGTTTTTATTATTGTTATGGACGTATGCTTTTTAAAAATGGATTTTTAATTAAAAAATCTAACACTTTGTTTTTTTTTCAGTGCATGTTCTCCGAGATAGCGAATTGCCACTGGAGTTAGCGTCAGCCCTGGGTCCTGATGTCCAGTTCGTCCTCAAATACGTCGACCCTGGTGAGTTATAAAGCACGTTATACAGGCCTATTTACTTTAAAACATCGATTCTGGTAACGCTGGTAAAATTTTCAACATGTGCCCAGTTGACACTCTGTATATGGGCCACGCTGGTTAGTCTTAATGACAGCTTTCAACGACGCCGAATGCACTAGATATATCGTCAGTGAACGTGTTACGTAAAACATCAACTCGAAACGTCATTAGCTCGAATTATTGCATTGGGATTCGGGACACATCTATGGTAGGTATGTTTGTGTGTAGTAGTAATCTCTGAAACTCCGATTTGAAAAAAAAAATGTGTTGGATCGTACGTTTATTGAAGAAGATTTAGGATTATACACATAAAGCTACGATGCGTAGGAGCGAAGTAGTAACCATAAACGCGACTGAACCAGCGAGAGGTAGCTAGTTTCCTAATTCGTTATCACAGATACTGATATAGGAATCTTTTTTATTCCAGTTAATTTGATTTACAAAATCAAACCACTACATCGATGTTGATAAAATTCTATATGACTGATGGGAGAGCAAATGTGTATATTTAATCTTTCACAAAAAAAAAATGATTGAATCGGTCAAGCAATATTCGAGTAATCAGGGAACATACAAAAAACACAAGTTTTCGACGAATTGAAGACCTCTTCCTTTTTTGGAAGTCGGTTAAAAATAATAAGATATCTATTTGATAATAGTAAAAATTGGGATACTTAATTTCCTAAAAGTTTAATGATAGTATATCTCGCCTGTCTAATCGTAGTAGATAAAAAATTAAGCACCTGTTACAACGTACTAACCTAATTAACTTATAACGATCAGTGGTGATAATTAAAGCGAGAAACAGTGACATAATCGAATTCTTTAATTAAATTAATGGAAATTCTAAAGTTAGCGGTATTTTTCTTAATAAGCTAAATAATATTTTTTGTTATGAATACTATTTTAATTACATAAAGTAATAGTGATTTATTTTAATATTACAGTTGTACATATTTATAAAAATTATGAATTTTTAATAATATTAATTAAATAAAATTATTATAATATTAATATTATTACGTTGAGTTTTATTTATTAAAATTTTGCACAACTATTAAATATACATTAAGCAAAAGGCGGGCTTATAGCAATAGAGCCTTATCTGTCTTAAATTATCTTTCAAATGTTTTAAATACGTATGTTATTTTAAAGACATCATATCATACTTATATATGGATGCTGATAAGCAATAATGTGTCAACCCACAAAAAGTCAAATTCGGAGATATTGATGTATTTTGATAGTGTGTTATCTATTTAACAATATTAAAAATAATTTTAATTTATATAAACTAAATATGTACGGAAAAAGCTTCTTAATTTAATGTCTTGGGTTTTATGTGCCTTCCATATTTTGCAATTTATACAATAATCTTCTAATCTAAATATTTAAAAAACTTATTATTAAATATCACGTTAAATATATCAATCTGCTTTCAATTCATTACACCTTTTATCAAAATAGAAAAGAAAAGATGGATATACATATACGTCTTCAAAAAATTGATTAAGAATAGGTTTGACATCTTTAGACGCCATTTTCTCAAAATAAAGTTCGTGTGTATTGACACAGTATTGCATATCAGCGTCCATATATACTCGTAAATAAAGAAAGCTTAAATTAGTCAGTCAATTAGCAATTGCTTACTATCCAAAAATCAATCCCGGCAATTATAATATGTATTTATCAAACTGATATTATAAATGCGATACTTTAAGAGCGAGCAAATATGCTTTTTGCTTCTCATACAACATTATTAATAGTATGAATCACGTTGAAAAGGATGAAATATAATACTTTAGGCTAGAATTACATTTGTATGCTTTACTCTCTTAGTTGACATAAAACGACTCTGTAACCTGGTCACAGTTACCTAGGTAATTTTACGAAAGTTGTTGCTGTCAAAAATATAGGCACGGACAATAAATTCTTTAAAATATAAAGCAATGACAAACAATTTATATAAATCTTCATGAAAGTCTGAGTGCAAAACTTATAAGTGTAGTTCTCGCCTAAGAGTAAATAAAAGAAAAAAAAAAGTAATACCCACTATCGCATAGATAAAAGCTGCATTATAGTTTTTCTCGTCTTGCATAAAACCTTTTAGACACTTTATAAGCAAACGTATTTCCAATCGTTTTCCGTGTGCATTAGGATAAAAGTATTAAGAGAATCAATAACTCTCGACGTTCGTATTTAAGTTTATCCGCAGGGTTTTCTATTAAAAGGAAGTTGTTAGGGAGTAATTGCTTCGTTTATTTGTTCCTCCCTATATCGAGTGCAATAAAACTGTCGCTAAGGACGACCCCGATATTAGCGAAGGGTGGATTAACTCTACCTATATGTACTATAAATACTGTTTTGTAATATTGTGTTCTTATTTCTTTAAAAGAATAGGAATAAATCAAAAAAATACGAGTATGTAGAAAGTTTTAAAAATCCTTTTTAGGGTTCCGTAGTCAAGAAGCATAATAGTTTCGCCATGGTCGCAGTTCAATTTCTGTTTGTGTCTGCGGTTTGGCTCAGTTATTATTAGTATATATTAGAAAGATGTAAATTGAAATTAATTATGCTGACAAAGTAAACAAAAAAAATTAAAAAAAAATCGTTTTACAATTACACTATCTCGAGTCATATATAAATATTTCAATTATTTTACTATTTTGATGGTTTTATATATGCAGGGGGAAATATTAGGTATCTTTAAAGGTACACATTTATTTTATCTTTTTATCATCGTGCTATATTTTTCATAGATTTTCTCGACACGACGTCGTAATGTTCCACGACGAAACGTTGCGTCACAACGTGGTTGTGGGTTTTGGTTTTCCAAAATTACTTTTTATCTTAAATATAATGAAACAGTTTATATTTAGAGTTTTTGCAGGATCGTACTTTTATGCTTATATAGTATCAAAATGCAGCTACGTACGCAGCTCGTAATTGTTCACATTGACATTAGACTTAGTGATCCCTAAATATAACCCACGCCCTGATAAACCCTATACTTTCGAATGTAAAGTACCGTTCATGGTTACCCAGGGTATATATTATGTACCATAATATATGTTGTTTTATAAAAAGTTAAGTGATTTAATATGACGGAGACAGAAACACAGACTATTTTTATGTTTGATAACGATGTCCAAAATTACCTCATTAAAATGTCTCACATCTTACACATTAAAATCTTTTCGTATTTTACTTATTATAAGTATAAAAGTTTACATTTTTGTTCATTACAAATAAAACATGTACCTACTAAAGAAATAACATAAATGTATTTTCCTTATAGATCTTAAAAATGAACATTTGTATTCATTATTATTTATTTATGAATTTATCAAATAGTATGTAGTACTAGTAATAGTCTTTAAATATATAATTGTTTTTTTGGTTTTGTCTAAAATCTCACCCAAAAAAAAAAAACGTAAAACATAATAATTACACAACAAAACACAAAATGTTTCATAACCAGTGTTATATGAATAAGAACGGTTATGGGCAAAATTTTAAGTAAATGGGCGAAAGTTTTCCCATATTAAATTTTTATAACATCATACAAAACTTCATTAGTCGACAGTTAGATAGCTGTTTTAAACGTGTAGTGTGTAATATGATATAGAATAATGAAAGTAACGCTATTATATACTGTATT
Source organism: Hypolimnas misippus (assembly GCA_037950945.1). Classification (NCBI taxonomy): domain Eukaryota; kingdom Metazoa; phylum Arthropoda; class Insecta; order Lepidoptera; family Nymphalidae; genus Hypolimnas; species Hypolimnas misippus. The sequence continues at coordinate 6,178,026 of JBBEEQ010000019.1, forward strand.
ATTATATGCATTGTTATATAAGTGACTTTCATTTTATTATATAAAAATACATTCGCACCGCTTAGAATTTTCTGGATAAATTATGATGAAAAGGTTTTTTTATACATAAATTAGAAACGACAGGTAAGTAACGAGTTAATTATATCAATATGAAGTTGTTGGCTTGTTTTAAAGATAATATTAGGCACAGCCAGTAATTTAATAGTCTATATCTATTTTTAGATGAGATATCTATTTTTATCGGAAAAGTTACAGGATAGTGGCTATATAACGCTACGACGATAATAAAAACAACCCGCTAGAGCCTAACTGTAGCTCATTTTCTACGGCACGTATACAGGCTGGCTCAACCGCCAGTACCACACTCTTACTGAAAATTTGCGTGAAATAGCTAATGCAGCTGCGTTTTGTACGGTGAGTGCGAGAGCCGAAAGGCTTACCCCTATCTTCTCTTTCTATCTTTCCTTAGTTCCTTTTTCCTTACACCCCTCTTTATTTTTTAAGCTTTTAAAGCATTTTTGACTCTAGTGCTGCAAATTTATGGGCTGCCGTGATCACTTAAGTTAAATTAAATTTACTCGTCTGCTCATTTTCCTGCAATTTTTATAAAAAAAAAAAACCTGGCACGTACCGATAATCGCATAAGGTTCAGCGAGGTACGGCAATAGTATACCTAAGTAGATTTAGATAAGCAAACTAAAAATAACCTAAAATATAAATAGGTTTCAATTTTAAGACGAAAAATAAAAGTTTCCCGATTTAAAAGGAATATCAAGTTACGTCTAATCTAAGTTACGAAGCGAAGACAAGGGTTAGAACCTCTATAAAAGTTTTATCTTTACCCATTCAAGAAGTTCTAATTTAAGATTTAAGAACTGATTAAAGTGAAAAAATAAAGAAAGAAAAGTAAAGTTTTTGTACATTGAACATTAATAAAAACATTCGGAATTCGACGGCTATTTATTGCCCTAGATTGATAGACTTGAGATAAATCGTTGGAAGCACTCTTCCCCAATTGCCCGAACTTGATTGCAAATGGATTATTAGTTTTCCTTATTGTCCTCGTATTCTTGAATAAATATTTATATTTGTAACATTTTGTTATAAGTTGACTTTCAAACTTTACTGTCTTCGTTTTAATGATAAGTTGTTTTTAATGAATTTTTTTACTTTTAACATACATAAATGCTTTAAAAACAACTCGTTTAAGCGTACCAAAACCAATAAAGGGTTGTTGAAATTTTTCATTCGGCGTATTTTAGGAGCGGCATTTAGTTACTGATGCCTTTTTCAGCTAACGTTAAATTTGGAATGCGAATGTATTACACAATGAAACAGGTTCAATGTTTTATTTTTAAATTTAATTTTTTTACAAATGATTTATTACATACAACTGATTAACCTTTTAGTGATAGGCAAAAACGTGTTTCGTATCATTGTATTTAAATTATTAGTGAAACGTTCAAGACCATCACATGTTTTACGATAGTAATCGGGTTTGACGGATTAACTCGTTTTCTGAGGCACGAATGGGTTGAGAACGCGAATATAAGCAATTTATGTCATAGTCATATAACAAATTAGCTCTTTATATTTTTTATTAAAGTTTCTGTTGTGTTTTCTCTGTAGAAATGAATATCTTGGGCATTGTTCTTCGAAATAATTTTTCAACACGCAAGTTAAATAAAGGTTTTATAATAAAATATATATTAGATATACAAAAAAAAATGTTGATACCGACATATTTTGTTATATTTTTGTCGTTTTATGACGTATTTTGATTTCGCATTTTTTTTTTTCGTCAAATAATGAAAGTAAAAGTAAGACATTTATGTTTTTGTAAAGAATGTCAGGTATTTAAAAAAAAAGATACGATACAATATTATGCATATAAATAACTACATATTCGTGCTTGATAACATAAATGAATTTCAATTAAGTTTCACATTAATAATCACTAATTCTATACTCGTCGGAACGCTACTGTGGCCGAGTTCCGATTAAATGACATCTAACAAAATACTGTTTTATCACTAACTACAATCAAGAAAATATTCACACACTGACATGAAAAAAACAAGTAACGATAAACGCACACATTTACACGATTCACCTGTTGCTATGGTTGTGTTGTGAGGCTCTGCCGCTCCGGCGCAGGTTGTAACTTCCCCCACTCATATCCAATATAATATCTCTGTTTCATTCTTCCTGCTACTGTTGAAATGAGATGGCTGATCAAACGTGTTTACGTCATAGAATGAGCGTCGGTAAAGCGTTTCGACTGCTTTATCGACTATACAACTGGATCAACGGTCTTTCCTCGCTCATATCGGGCCGAACTTAGTTTCAACTTACCACCGTAGCATAACGATTGCTTTATACATTTTAACGGACGGTTTTTCAGCAATGTTGTGTTCAACACGTCACAATTAGATTTAGATATCGTGTGTATGGTTAAAGTGACACGGTTTTCGTCAATACAGTGTTGTTTTCAAGGTACGGAATAGAATGTGCTAATTCAGGCTTTCATCTCAGTGAATGCTGGCTTAAATCACGCCATGTACCTCTGTGCACCGTAAGTTCGTTAGTGGTTGTGTTCGAATTTGTGCTGGAGATAAAGGTTTACACGTTGTACTCTGTACAACTGTTGTGTTGTGAATAGTGTTCAATAAAGGATTGTCACATACACTTCGGCATACAACAGGGTACGTAGTATTTGGTTCATAACAACTTTCTAAGCAGTTTCTCAGCAAGTTGATATACGGCCTTTTACAAGCAACCTCTTTGCTGTATTATTTATTTAGATAGAGAAATTTAGTTCAAAATTATCTGGCATTCGAAGATACGGTAAGCTTGAAACGTCCTTTTTTGTATATAACTACCTGCGTCGATTAAAACCGAATAGAGTATTATTTGGAATTCCTTTTGTGTTTTTTTTTGTCTCCTTTTGTATACTAAATGTAATTCTTAAAAGGTCTCGGAATATCTCTTAAAGTTGAACGACCGGCGTTTACGTAACTTGACGTTATAAATTGAAGGCGTTACAATAGCTTATTGATAATTACTTGATTATTATCAAATACAACTATATTGTAACGAATAATAAAAATAATTAAATTTTTTGCAAATTATATTTCAAAATGTATATTTTTTTCTTCATCAAATAAATAACTTCTGTATTTATTAATTAAAGAAAACATATTATTATTTTATGAAGTAATCTATCTAAAGAACATCAACGCGTCTTACGCACAGCCGAGTATATATTTAGTAACTAGCTGCTACACGCATCTTTAATAAAATGTATTTTTCAATTTCTAATTCCAAAATATGTTCTTTAATATGTATTCAGAGTTCATTTTTTAGATATTTGTTATAGGATCTACATTATATGTTAGAGAAGTACATGAAATATAGTACTTTAATTGAAAGTCATTCTTAAAGTTTTAAAGATTTATAGTGTGAACCCGTATATTTAAACAGATTTTTTATTTCAGTTTTTCCTTAAATGTTTTATATTTCTATTTTAAATAATTTTAAACAAGATTTGAAAAAAAGCTTTATAATATTGTTTTTCAGTTTCAAAATTAACTTTCGAAGATTTTTATGACTTGATATCCACAGTTTTTTTATACTGTATTAAAAATCGAGACTAAACAGGCTAAGAGATTATAACTAAATTAAAGTGTTTCTCGAAGTGTTCTTGAACAAATTTAAACATTTACCTATTAAGATTGAATATTGAAGATCAATAAACGAGATAGTATCTTAATCAATAAATATATACTCAGTTATTTTTGGAAGCAATTGTTTTTATTATTCCTTTTGCCCTTTAAAAAAGCCATCCATTTATCCATGAAGACTAACAGAGACCACGGGTATTATGCCAAGCATAAAAATAAGATAGAATAAGGATTGTTATTATGACAGGTAAGGATCATATCTACTACGAAGAATAATACGTAAGAATCGTTATCAACTACGAAGGAATTCTTAAAAATTTAACTCCTAAAGAGGTGAAACGCATGTTCTTAATTTAGCACGAATACAAAATTTACGCGAGTGATGTTGCGAAAAGAAGTTAATATATATGTAGGAGTAATAAATAAAAAAGGGAATCAATTACTTATTACTGGGATTAATATAATAAGGTTTGAAAAAAAACAATCCGTTATAACTCATAGCATATTTATTTTTAAATTTGTTCCATTCAAAATCTGATAACGCCAAGATAAGGAATCCATTCCGTTTCCATCAATCTCGCGAGGATTCTTTACAGCTCAGCACATTTTGCGAATTCCTTTAATTAGAGACAGGTAATCCGAGAGTAGGACGGCCATGACATTTGTATCTCGAGAGACTTGCGGTTTCGGGGCTGCGAGAATGGTTTTTGTGTTAATTAACATTACTCCGCTCTCTACGATATTACACCTTGTATTACATGAGGTAGCTTTATTAAGGAAAATCGGGTAAATTATAAGACAAGGGTTATTTAGCGGCCAATTACCTGCTAATTAAATGCGCGAGTAAAAGTAAGTAAAGACTTCGATAGTGAAAGTTTCTGAAATTGATCTTGAACCAATTTTCCGAACTGGTATACGGTAAATTATCGCATTTAGTAAAAGTGTATTAAAATGAACATGTAAATAAAAAACTTATTACTACATTGATTACAATATTAAAATTTTATAAGCAAAAAGACGATTTGCTTTTAAAAGTAAAGATTAGATAAATAGAAATATTACTATCGTCCCTTTGATGAAACGTGTAACCAATTGAAATTTCGAGGGAGGAAAAGTTGTGCCTTCGACAAATCGACCCCGTAGCCTGTCGCCATTTAACTAGTAATAGCTTTGCTCCACAATATTGCGATCCTTGCAAATCAGAGGCTATTGGAAAATGGATAAAATAGTGAACGAACTACGAACTATATGCATACAGATTTATTGCTGCAATCGTTTGATAGCGGAACCATGTAAAAATCGTTTTATAAAAACAGTTTTTCGATTTTTAGACCGTAAAAACAAAATAAAGCCCTTGAGCAATTTGCTCTGAACTTTGAATTGCCAAATTTATGTGTTTAATACATTTTTTTTGTACATGACTAAATACGTATCGATATTTACTACCTATACAACAATAAATTGTGAAATTGTGTAGTTTCTTAGGATTTTTGAAATTGTTAGTTAGGAAAAATAAAGTTAACATTTTTTTAATCCATGCGTATTCGAATGGAGCTCCCGGAGTCGTCTGAACAAGCTCTTAGATGGTCTTGAGTCTTGATGTTTCTGGCTCGCGTGGAATCTCGTGAAAGTTGGCCAACGCGTAAGATCAAGTGGATGAGTCGAGGAACGAGTTTAGTGAATCGGCAAGTTTCAAAACCAGTCGATTTTATAGGAAATAGCAATGAATGAATGAGCTATTAGGACCGGTATTTTTGTATACGTTGAAATAGCGATAAAAATATTGGAACTAGAATGATTGGCTCATTAATTTTAGTTTTTTGCTAATTTATTCATGCTTTTTGTGGTTGTAATTGAACGAGTTTGGTATGAATTTGGTACATTATTTACATAGTATTAATATTTATTATATTATAAGCATTAATACCTACAATAAGATATATTTATTATTGCAATATGTTAGCAATTACACGGTTATATAAAAAGGTATTTAAAAGTTTGATATAGACATAAAATAATTTGTCTTATCTTTAATAATATTGCCATATACAAATATGAAATAAACAAAGTTAGGTACCCAAAATAAAGCACTACACCCTACTGTGCTACTTACAAAAGATAAGATTAAAATATAAATATTACGTGGAATCGTTTATGTTAAGTATGTAATTTGCGATTCTCGGTTATCGCCTGTTAAATATTTTTTTTTATTTCTTAATTGATTAGGCTGCACCCACACTTCACACGTGCGACTTTTGGGGTCATTTGCCTTATCAAGCATTTCCTTTACGAAGAGATTCTCTTAATCATCTTCACATGCATTTGATAATTATATAATGAATGTATAATTTGAATATGATAAAACAAGATAAAAAGTTTTCGTTCGAGTTATTCGCTCCGAAACGAGCGGATTATTTAATAAATCGTTCCAAATTCCTTCTCAGTATAGTTGAAATACCATCCAAGGATTGTTTAAAATATACGCATAATTTATTACATTCCATTTTTCCTCTTTTCACTTTGCGTAATTTTTAACATTTTTATCTTAGTTTTATGTAACACACTCAACATTTTGGGATCCTGTAAGTTAAGTATCATTTCCTATTGAATAAACTGCAAATTTATGCCAACTTACAAAAGTAGAAAAGTAAATGACATTTTTTTTTAGTTTAATAGCTTAAATTTTAAATCATTCTTATGTAAAGATGAGAGTATTACGTCTGTAAGTTTTACTCTCGTAAGTTATATAAAACAATTATGTAACTTGGTAACAATTACCTAGGCAATCTTACGAAAGCTGTGAATTTCTCAAAAATAAGGCATTGACAGTAAATTCTTTTAGAAATATTTAAGGAAGTTTAAGAGCAAAACTTCTAAGTGTAATTCTAGCCTTATATCAAACGATTACGTGACACGAACACCTTAATTTTAATTCCTAATTAAAAAGTAATTACCATTGACAGACGATAAACGCTCCTTACACGTAGCCGTGAACAACGTTTTGTTCCTTCTATTTATATTCAAATAGAAAAAGTCTCCCATGCGATTCCTCTCACGTGCTATTGTGAATTGTTTCAACCTAATGGCAACATTTAATTGTTGAGGTATTGTTATGGCCATCACGATCCCACAATGGTCCGCCAACAATGGTTCTCGAAGACGTTGAATGTAGTGAAAAGATCAGAAAGAAACGAGTGACGTCTTAGATTGAAGAATGGTAATATATATTACTTATCAGACATCAAAGCGGAGTTCTAATCTTTGCTTTATTTTGTTGTTCGTATTTGCGTATATTTGTGTATATGTATACTCTATTTTTCTTTACCTGTCTTATTTAGCAGAAAAATTTGGTGTACTTGTACTACATAACTAGTACATAAGAGTAAGTGATGGAAAATTTTATACCGAATGATTGAACTGAATCATTTTTCATAATAAAAAAGTTATAATGATAAATATTACCGAATAAGTTAAATAAATAAAAAATTGACAGACGCGTTGGCGCAATGGTCACTGCAACTGACTAAAGCGCTAACGGTCGCGGGTTCGATCCCCGCTCACGGCAAACGTGTGTATTGGCCATACAGATGTTTGTCGTGGTCTGGGTGTTTGTGTTAGTGTTGTGAGTGTTTCCGGACCCCCGACACAAGGTCATGATATCTTAATGGGGGCCGTTGAGTGTGATGCGTTATTTATTTATTTAACTAGCTATTGTCCATGACTTTAATTTATACACGATTTTAATTTATTTTTCTATCTTTTGGGAGCAGTATTACTTTTCTGTATGAAAAAGGTACGGTGTGTCATTTTCTTATGACAACGTGTATGCAAAATTTCAGTATCGATTGAATAGTTGCGACGTGAAAGCATAATAATCACTTTCGAATTCATAAATTAGTTAGGAAGTTAGGATACCGCTTATGTCAATCTTATATTAATACGTAAATAAGTGCATTGAGTAAGACGCTAAGAAAAAAAATATTGATATAGAATATAAGTAACTAGCGGTTCCATTTGCGTTTATGGTTACTGCTTCACTTCTTTGAGTCGTAGCATGATGTAATATAGCCTATAACATTCTTCAATAAACCGCCTTAGAATATAAATGAGTAAAAATTAAAAAACGCATTTAACAAAAAAAAAAAAAAAAATACCATAAAAATTAACATTACAACATAAGATAATATGTTATTATGTATCGAATTAGCTTTTACCGATGTTTATTTAATTGGTGCAGTTGCGTCAACAGAATGGCATGTTATCTAAATCTATTTACATTTGTTAGTATAAGCTGCTGTTGACGCTATCGCATCTCATATAATGTACCTGTGCATATCAACAATCATTTCACATAATGCTATTAGTTGAGAAGCTTACATTTTATGTGTATTTCTTCTGATTAAACAACATATAACATTTGTAATATTTTTAAGAAATTCGTTCTATTCTATAAACCTTAAATTTTTTTTCTAAGCAACAGAGTATGTTGTACCTACATAAAAATTATCCGCATTATGATTCTTAAAAAAAACGAATAATCAACATTCTCTACTTTCTTATTTTAATCGTAATTCTTACTTATTTTCTATCAGGTTAAGGTTTCCTCTATTTTTGTATAAAATCCGCGACTTTACGGTCTGCGTTCATTTTTACTTACACGTCTCATTACTTTATCAGGCCAATGACCTTAATTTCTTAAAGGAAACAGCGAGTATATTCAAGTAATTTACGTACACAGAAACGAAGTTTCCTAAGCAAACTCAGCGACTAAACATTAGATTATCTTCAATTAGCCTGTATTTGGTTGTGTGAACGGAAACTGTTAGTAGGTCCACGCGATTTGAGGTCATATTACGTAAGTACGACGCATTCACGGACCGAAACTAGTTTCGTGAGTACATGGCGTAGACCCATAAAATAAATAAGGTTACAACCTCTGCAGTAAATCTTATTAAATCTATTATGCGCTTGGGATTAACAGACGAATATGTTTCACAGGTGAATGCGTTATTCCGACGTCCGTTTATTAGATGCAGGACGGTCATTATTAGATAACTGGGTATATATTAACTTTCACGCTGTACGAGTATAAATATCGGGAGCTCGGCTTAAATTTGACAGCGGTCTTTAGTATTTTATGTGAATTGTATTCGTTTGTTTGACACAATCAGTTAATCGGATTTATTGTGTTTTAATATTTAGTTGAAATACGATCATTGTTCATTTTCATCTCAACGGTTTACATAAAATTTAAATATGAAAACAGAGTAGATCTGTTATCCTGCTATTAAAGCTCGCTACGGTGTTTCGATTATTTCGTTCTTTATTCATGCATATGTTGTTACTCTTAAATAATAAAAAAATGTTTTATAAAATTTAAAGTTATATTTATGTAGTTTAAACTTTTAAAATCATATTTTAATTATAGGTCAAACATGTTTTGCCTGTAAATAATTTTACCAAACGATAAATCAATATTTTATTTTACATTTATTTAATATTTTATTCAACACACAAATTTTAATTTATACATTAATACGTTATTAAATGATAAAGAACATTATTACACTCAAATCTTAAAATTATAGTTTTATAATACGACTTACTATGTTGTATTTCGTATTTTATTTAATCGCATTTCTTACTTATTTTCTATTAGGTTAAGGTTTAAATTTACAATAATATAAAAGAATTTACGTAAAAGTTTACTAATTATAAAATAACTTCACATGACATTTGTTGGTTACTTTGCTATTCAAACAGTTGTTACCATTGAAATGTTGTCAAACTAGTAACCTTAAACATGAAAGATGCACCTTCTAGTTACAGCTTGGTACGTGCCATCGTTAACACCTGTAATTTTTTAGGGCTCGGGAGCAGGGAAGCTATGTCTTTATAGGGGTTTTTATTGCATTCCATTTAATTTTATTAAAGTGACAGATGTACATCTGAATTGTAACGGCTGATTTAATATTGTCAATTACAGACGCCCTTTTGTTCCGCAGATAATGAATTTTATTACCGAGTTCGATCGACTGTCTCATTTTCATATTTAGATTATTATTAAAATTGAGAGCGAGAAGATTTAATAATAGCCATTTATATAAGTACATTATATATGGACGCTGATAAGCAATACCGTGTCAAGCCATACGGACTTCATTGTAAGAAAATATAATACCTATTTTTAATAAATTTGTTTGAAGAAGTATATATTCATCTTTTCATTTCTATGTTTTCAAAATAATTCTTGTATATATTATAAGACAATTTTTTTAAATTTTGTGCTATTAGGTTTAAAAATTTTAATCATAGGTTATAATATAACTCGTTCTAAAATTCAAAGTACCTTAATAAATAAAGATTAATTTTAAAAAATTAAAGATTAAAAGTAAAGATGTTTACTTTTATTCAATTTCAAGAGATAAATTTTCAATTTAAGCATTGAAGAATTCCGTATTTAGTATTTCTCGAATTCTCTGGAATAATAATAATAATAATAAATTAATGTTAACTGAATCGTAAACGATTACGAATATAAATATTGGCTTAAAATATAATTGGTTGCGCGTACATTGGGGAGCGCGTACCTAATTGTTATTGTGATAACAAGCAGTAAAAATACCCCTTTATGTTTATTCTTACACAAGTATTTTGTTTATTTGTTCACGTGCATTTATTGACAGTTGAGTCGCGTGCGGAAATACGTGAGTCATGCCCTACCGTGAGGTTCCCTAATCGCACGTTTCATGTTAGGGTCTTTAAAAACGAAAGCATTAATTTTGACGCTGTTCATTGAATGTTATAAAATAACAACGAGTAAGTTAAACGTAACAACCACGCAATGGAAAGCCAGCAACGGGAATGCCTCATTATAATAAAACGGCGTGTTATCCTCAGTCGATCACAAATTGTAGGGCTGCGGTTAGACATGTGAATACCTTTTGGACGTGAACACATTACGCTATCGACATTCGTGCGGTTGAATCACGCGAAAGTGTAATCAAACCTTTAGCTGTCAGTATTTCACAGAATTTGAAATTCGGTACTTGTACGGGGAAAATTTACGCTCGTATTTTGAACGATGTCAACTTTCTTTAAGTTTCTTTTCTGAATTCAAGTTACTTGAGACTTATTTGATACGATCATGTGCGTAAATTTACGCACGTTGCGGTTTTATTAAGCAACGATATATACGTCGTGCTTTATCTTTAAATAAAGATTACACCATTTTTAAAATTGTTTTGTTTGTTTGGAAACTATTGTAGAAAATATAAGACAATTTTAAAAACACATACTTATAATATATACAACATACATTTTAACTAATAATTTGGTTAGGTTAGTATTTCCAGTAATTATTCATTCGTGCTAACGTTCGAGCTATTAAAATACTACAATGTATTTTTACCATACCGATGTATTTTTTCCGGGAAAGCGTAGGACCCACCGCGGATTGTGCAAGCGAAATTCCAACAAAAGCGATTTTATGCAATTACGCTTAACTTGCCGGAGTTATTACTAAGAGAGCGGTCACGGTGCGGTAATGTTCGCCCAGTCACGAGCCTCTCAGGCTTATAGAGTACGTTTTGGTTTTTTAGAACTATTACCATCGCATCCTTGGGGTAATTTGGACCAGTACACATTGATCAAAGCTATGTAACCTATAACAAACATACAATGTAGGTATTGAAACATGCGTTTAAAAAATCGCACATTCAACAGAACAAGATATAATAACTATTGGATTATAGCTTTAAAATAAAACAAAATGTTTCATCATTCGACGATAATATTGTGTTTATTTTGGATACCTTATTCTAGGAAGGTACAGGAGTAGACATTTTTCCAATTAAGTTAACCGCGAAGCGCGCCAAAGTATAAACATTACACAGATTATATCAGCATAGTGAATTAGTCCCATTCACAACTTATTTGTTGAAGATTATTTTTTGTATTCCAACAATAACATTGTTTATATTTTTCAACAATTTTAAATTGTTAGTGTTATATAACCTTTAGTTACAAGTTAACGGAAAAAAAAATGTTTTTTTTTTTTTAAATAAATTTAATATCACTTCGACATTTGAACGGTTAAATCATATTTCTTTTTTCCTATGTGTATCAAATTAATTATTAAACTGAAACAAAGATTTCAGATCAAGTGCAAATCGTTGTTTTATTCTGTTGCCCACTGGTTGTAGAAAAAGATTTCTCCTCTTAATTGTGTCTACATAAACTATAGTTAACTTCTTACGTTCGCCTGCATCAATTAATGGAGGTAAATGCGAAGCGCGACAGAACAATACGTTATAAGATTTAAGTTTTTTGTATCTTTTTCAAGACCCTTATTACGTTGATTAAGTCGACGACGGACATTATTTTTTTATTCTCAGGTCTTTATTAGTTTTTAAATAGTAAAACTATTCATATAATACTAAGCTATTCATAATATATGTATTTTGATAACTTAATAAACTTGATAAACTAACTATCTACATATATAAAAGGTAAAGATTACTCAATCACTCATCACGAAATCTCTGATACTAAACGTGCTAGGAGCCCCAAATTATGCGTGGGGTTCTTTTTAGGATGTAGGTGCTCACTAAGACGGGATTTTGCGAAATTCGATCCTTAAGGGGGTAAATAGGGTGCTGAAATATTGTATGAAAGTCCTATGTTAAGCGCGAGAGACACTGCGGGGGGCTGCTAGTACACTATATTGTGAGATTATCGTTTATTTTTTTAGTAAATAAATAAACTCTTTTTCTTATTCTAATAATATATTTGTATAATTCCTGGAACTACGGCCTTTACTATAATCAATGTTTAGGAATGACGTAAAAGAAACAAAAGAATAAACTCATACGATTCCGGCTGCTATCATATAAATTGTCTTGGAAACAATATTAACTTGAGCGACGCCGGATGCCTGCACGTTGCCGATACGACGCTGTCGCCTGACCTTCCACTGGTTGCATAGCTTTAAATAGTATATAGAATGCTATATGAATACTGATAAGCAATAATGTGTAAACCCACAAAAAGTAAAATTCGCTGATATTGGTGTATTCCTATATTGCGTGATGTATTTAACATTATTTAAAAAAATCAAGTCATCTAAACTAAATAAGTACGAAAAAAAGGTTTTTAATTTAATGTTTCGAATATTGAAGTTTGATCTATATTTTACAATATATAATTATCTCATATATTAAAAAAATACACAAAAACACTAATAAAGTATTACTTTTACCTAATTCACGGAGAAGAGTTGATTTTTGAGCCTATATAAATATAACCTGAGGTGTCACTAAAATGGCTGTGTTTGGGAGCGACATATTTCCCTGGAATTTCTATGGGAACGGTATTCACGTTGACGTTTATAATTACTTACGGTTGATGTTTATAATTACTGTTCAGTTCATATGTCATGGTGTCATTTTTTATAGCCGCAGTAAATAAAATAGTAACCGCAAAACTAATTTTTCGAATCGGACTGGTAGTTCTCAGATAAGGTCGGTCATTTCGCAGTAAAATTTTCATATTGGCACTTGTAATTTATGTTGAGAGTAAAATAAACAAACGACAGGTAAACTTGATATACTACTTTTATAATTACGTTGCACCAATAACTCATTAGTTATTACGCGTAAATCGCTGATCGTCGATTGCGTTCGATTTTCTTATGTCACATTTAAGATGGCGTTACACTTATTATAATACTTTGATCGTAACAAAATAAACTTTGCATGGAACAGATTAATATTTCTTGCGTGTTTTTTGTTAATTCTAATTAATTATTAGTTATATATTTGAGTACTATTTCTAAGCAAGGTTTTTGTCAAATGTGATCGGTATTACAAATTGTTAAAGATACTAGTATTGTAATCGTTTTGGCATAAAATTATGCCACACACCCACGTCACGACGCTGCGTTGTGGCACGTGAAGGTAATCTTAAACAATCATATGTAATATGGATTAAAATAAAAAATTATATTATCGTAACATGACGCGACATCGTAACGTTTCACGACATCGTAATGTCGTAACGTGTTTTTGCCCTTCGAATGTTCAATATTCTAGTGATTGTGTTCGACAATTAACCCGTAGGTTCGGCTTCGATATTCAATTTTCGAATAATAATTAGGAATAGAAGACGATTGCTCTGTGATTGTAGTGTTAAATGATGTATGAAGCGTAACCTTTGTTGTTTTAGTCTCTGACCTACATTAACATATCTAAGTACATCTAACTTAATAGATAATTAAAATAATAATAGCTTTGTTTATGGAAGTTATGTTACAAACTTCTTTTGCAACCAAGATAATTCTAAAATAAATCTATTTATCTTGTATCTATACTAATACTATAAAGAAATGAAAATTGTATGTAAGTTTGTAAGTAGGGGGTAATTAATATCTGAAAGTAATATTTTGATTTGAATAAAAAAAAACGAGATGTATATCCTGTTTATTGAGGAAGGTCACAGGCTATATTACATCACACTACGACTCATAGTAGCGTAGCAGTAATCACAAACGCGAGTAAAACCGCGAGGGGCAGGTAGTTAATTAATAAAATTAATAAATCATTTTCAAATAAATTAAAAATCATGAATTGTTTTACGAAATTAATGTGATAATTCACACACAACGGATGCTAAAATTGATTCGCTACAAGTTTAGTGGATAATCAGCTTTATAAAGCTGTACTTGCCTGGGCACTTTAAGTAGTTACATATGAACGTACATGCAATCAGTTTTAGTTATGTTACTCTCACTATAGTGCTAATTTTATTGTCCTATCTTAAACCTACACCGGCTATTGATGTCTCAAGTGATAACAGGTTTTCTTGTGGTCGTACGTTATGTTATGTCTATGTGCTTTAGACAACATAATCTAGCACTAGCTATGTAGTGTTTATTTAGCATTTTATGTTTGAAATTAATAAATTCTTTTTTATCTATTTTTTTACTAGCAGTTCCTTGCCTCTTCGCCCACGTATACTTAGGAATTTGTTACTTAACAATTAGAACCCCCTTTTTAACCCATTAGAGAATGGATTTTCAAAAATTCTTTCTTAGTGCACACTTACGATAGATAAGGAACGTTTTTGACAAAATTTCACGTTTCCAAACCCAGCGGTTATAGCACTGCTTTGATCGATCAGTCAGTGAATATGTCAGCCAGTCAGTTTTGAATTTTATGTATATAGATTATACAACAAAAGGTTTTTTTGTCAACATGAAGTACCTTTTTTAATAATGCAACTAAATTAATGCTTGATACGCCGCTTTGATACTTCGGTCGAAAATTAAGTGAATATTTCAAAATGAGTGTTTGCATAATAAAGTTTGTTGTTATTTGTTTGTTTAACGCGCGAATGAACGAACTATCCGATTTGAATTAAAAAATATATATTATTATAGGGAAAGGTTATTTAATATAAAATCACGTTGCAACCTGTAGCTAAATGAATATTAATGAAATCAAACAAATGTCTGCAATTTAGTTTATTAAACCTACGAGTTTCACAGAGCGAAGTCTATAATTTATCGTCTTTAATCATAATCAAAGGGAAAATTTCGGCAATAATTTAATCATATCACAATAGGGCCTAGTTAATAAAATTTACCGTTTCCTTACTTAACAATGGATATGTAAAGGGAGTGTTACGGCAGTTGGTTCATAAAGTACGGAGCATTGTTCCACCGGATCTGCGCGTCGTGGGCTCCAGTGACGTCACGGCGCCACCTCGCCTTCCGGAATCACTATATTTGTTGAATAAATCTTCTTTGTTTTATATTTTAATAAGACTCCTTTGAAAAAATAGATAATATTTAAAAAAAAAACATCTAGTACAAAATTCGAATGAAGTACTATGTGATTCATTCTACATCAACGAAATTCGGAGTAGAAATATTATTTTCCTAAATGAACATAATTGTAAGCTAGTAGAAATCCCGTGTCTCAGTTAGTTGTTGTGTACGCCTACGTATTTAGAAGAAATGGTTTTTTACTATACTCTATCTTTAAATTACTACAAATTGTATATACAGTATTATTATATAATATCAACTATTTTTTATCAACATTTCAATAAGCGCTCTTATTATTACGTCGATCCAAAAAGCATAATTAAACAAGTTCTATTATTTTCGTATGAATACAAATAACATCTACTAAATTAGAGTTCTAAAAGTAAAGTAATTAAAACCGTTATTCCATTCAGAGCAGACACTGTTTGACCGGAACTTCGCGTCGTGCTTAAAATTCCAAGTTCCGGTGACGTCACGTTTATGTGCCACGTCAAATATCTTCCATGTTTTATTTTCATATGAATAGTAAATATTATTTTTAATATTAAAATGTTAAAATTGGGTACTTCTCAGATAAATTGCCGTTTAAGATTATTTTAGCTGTAACGTTAGGCAGGCATTACATTTGTAAGTTTTACTCTCAAAATTGATATAAAATAACTACAGGGTTATTTTGAACTGGTAACATTTATGGCACTGGTAATTATCTAACGTCATTTGTAAGAGTCAATTTATATGTCAATGATAGTGAACTATTTTAGGTGTAAAAAATACGTAATTTCGTTTACTTGAATGTCATACTTATTTCAATTATATTGTTTTTTAAACCAAGTTACTGAACTGATTTTAATGAAAATTATATGGGACCAATGAGATAGTATATTATATATTAACAACCTTTTAAATAAAAAAAGAGAATTAAGCAAATCGGTCAAGCTGTTTTTAAATAATCTGTGAGCATACATAAAAAAGTCTCCAACGAATTGAGAACATCCCATTTTTTGAAAGTCAGTTAAAAACTCACACTTTTAACAATAATACTTTTTAATGCTCTGTGACTCACTTACTATTCATGTTCAAGATTGAAGCGCAAAACGAAGTACTGCATTCTACTAGTATACAATATACATCATACCTTTCGGGCCTGCGCTCGACCAGACCAGTGAAACCAGTAAATCACTATTTTTTAGGTTCCTTTTGCTGTCATGACTGAAGTAACATTATTTATTAAAACTCCAAGTACTTTTGCTGCCATGAAGTAACATTATTAAAACTTCAAGTAGACTTTTAGTATGAAAAGTTTTTACTGTTATGTTTTAAGCGTATGATAAACAGTTTTTGGAATATCAATCAATATGGTATTAGTTTCTTTTGAGGTATATTTAATAATTAAAAGAGTTGGCCTAGTGGTTAGAACACATCGATCTTCAACGATGATCGCGGGTGTAATCCCCGCCTAGCGTCGCTGATTTTTCAAGCGCTAATTTTGTGTTTAAATTCATCTCAGGCTCGGCGGTGAACGAAAACATCGTGAGGAAACCCGCATGTGTCGGGAGAAATTTTGACACATGTACATACATATATCCGGAGCAGCGTAGTGGATTAAGCTCTAAACCTTCTCCTTAATAGGAGAGGAGGCCTTAGCCCAGCAGTGGGACATATACAGACTGTTACTTTACTATTAGTTTTACTTTTTTTAACAATAATAAATATAAATAAACGTTTCACACTCAATGGCAATTAAGATCTTATAATCCTGCATCGGGGGTCCGGAAATACACACAATACAAATATAAACACCTACACTACGACGAGCATCCGTGTGGCCAATACAGATGGTTGCTACGTGCGGAAACCAAACCCAAGAACACTAGCGCTTCAGTTAGTTGCAGTGACTGTGCCTAACCTTCGTGATCCATGTTTTTCAGCACATAATAATAAATTCGTATAAACGAATAATAATAATTCTTTATATACATACACACTAGTAATACATACATTACTAGTGTGTATGTATATAAAGAATTATTACATTTACATTTTGATATGAACCTAATAATATTTCATAACTATAGGTATGGCACGTTAATATTATTAGACGTTAAAAATATGTACCTATCCATTACTAACTTTGCGAGCTCGTCAATTGACTTGTTGGCTTAAAGATACTCTCGCCTGTCATACTCAGTCGCTAGCTGGTTACTAGGCAACGTCATTTAAAGTGGTTTTTTTTTTTTTTTTTTTTTTTATGCCGTCGTTTCTTCTTGCATGGCAAGAATCTTTGTCTTTTCTATTTTATTATTTTCATTTGCTCTTTTTCCGCTCTATTTTTTGCGGCATAGCTATGTCATTTTTTATTATCAATATTTACAGCATTAATAGTTTATACATATTTACAATTTTACACTAATTTACAACATTTCACTTTAAAGTTCTTACAGTTTTACAATTCCTGCCGACGGCTTGAGGTTGCAGAGGTTACAGAACGCGAATATTAACTTAAAAGATTAAAACATATTTTCCAATTAATAAAATGTAAATTCAATACTATTAAATTACTATTAAAATTAAAATTATTTATTTACAATTAAAACTTAAAATTAAAAGATAAGTTGATTAAAATACGATTTATAATAAAATTAATAAAATAATTAAAATGTTAAAAATACAATTGAAATAATAAGTTAATAAATTAAAATAAATGTTAAAATAATTCAGTATAAAATATAAAGTTAAAAATTTAAAATAATAAATTAAAGTTTAAAATAATAAAATAATATCACCTTGTTTTATTGCGTTCTGTGGCAGTTTTTGCTATCTTGAGGCAGAACCGCTCCAGATACGACCTGGAGTGCTTATCCGATATTAAGTCGGCGATCGTCGCCTCCGTCAATGTTTTACCAGTACTTAATTCCAGGTCGTATCTGTCGCGGTCGTGCCTCGGGCATTCGAATAATAGATGTTTAATATCCTCTGCAACCTCGGGGTCGCACACGCAGCCAGCACTATCTCTCAATTTAAAGCGATGGAGATAGGCGGCAAAACCGCCGTGGCCCGTCAGCACTCATTTAAAGTGGTTAGGGTTCTGGATGCCGAACCCATGAGCTTATAACGTTTTTAATGTTATATAATATCATTATATAAAATAAAACAAGCTTACTTTGAATTAAATACAGCTTTTTTGAAATCTATAACTTATGTATTATTAATATTATATGTATAGGTATATTGTAGTAGGTTTTTAGACAGTAGGTAAAGTTTCTAGCAATTAGTGCAATATGTTAATCAGTTTCATTTTCCTACCCTATCTTAGAACTTAGACTTTTATCGTTAAACTTAAACTAATTTTAACTCATCTAGATTAAAAGTTTTGGGATTTAACATTGAAGCATATATGTATATATATAAATATGTATGTAAGATAGGATAAAGAATTTGTATTTTATTCATGTATTCATTTTATTTTCATTAAAATTTAATGTTCACGATTCATTAAAATATAGCAGATAGTAACTTATAATGTGAAACTTAAGAGTTTATATTGATTAAATTAATAACGTAGGCAACCCCAACTCAGTGTCTCTAATAAGCGAGAATTTCATTTGTAAGTTTTACTCTCGTAGCTGACATATGGACGCTGTTAATCAATAATGTGCCAATCCACAAAAAGTAAAATTAGAGGATATTGATGTTTTTATTTTTAATTTAAATACTTTTAAACATTTTTAAAGTCATCTAAAGTAAATAAGTACAGAAAAAAGTATCTTAATTACGAAAGCTTTGTCTGAGCGAAAATAAAGCACTGACAGTAAATTCTAATTCTTTTAGGATCAGTAAAGCAAAGACTTATGTAAATCTTTATGAAAATCTAATAGCAAGACTCATAAGTAATAATATATTTTAAACTTTCGCGATTTATACTATTCATATTTAATATGTAATATGACCACGACGAATGTAACTTCGTCAAAACGTCGGGCAATAAAAAGGTTTTAGGCATTAGTTATCGCGATAAGACCCGTTATTAGGGTTCCGTACCTTAAAAGGAAAAACGGAACCCTTATAGGATCACTTTGTTGTCCGTCTGTCTGTCTGTCTGTCTGTCTGTCTGTCTGTCTGTCGGGATGTCAACCCTTTTTTCTCAGAAATGCATAGACGTATCATGTTGAAATTAATATCATATACTCAAGTCTACGATGACATGCGGCCGTGAAAATATTAAACTTCTAAGTCAACGCAATCAAAAGATAATGGAAAATATGTCGTATATTTTGACCATTTTAGCGTTTTCGCAAGGGAATCAAAACCTATAGGGTACTTCCCATTGACCTAGCATGATGAAATTTGGCAAGAAGTAAGATCTTATGGTACAAATAAAGGAAAAAATCTGAAAACTGAAAATTTTTGTATGTATGTTTGTCTGTTTGTAAGTTTGTCTTTCAACCTTTTTCTCAGAAACGCGTGAAGGTAACAAATTTTTATCAACGTCAAGTACTCAGAGTTGTAATTACTAAGAGCTGTGAAAAAATCAAACTTCTAAGTTAACGCAATCAAAAGATACGGTCATTTATATCACATATTTTAAGTATGATAGCGTTTTTAACGTTTTCGCAAGGGAATCAAAACCTATAGGGTACTTCCAATTGACCAAGCATTATGAAATTTGGCCAGGAGCAAGGTCCTTTAGTATACATAAAGGAAAAAATCCGAAAACTGTAAATTTCTGTTCGTGTGTCTGTCAGTCTGTACGTCTGTCTTTCAACCTTTTTCTCAGGAATGCGTAAATGTATCAAGTTGTAAACTGATCAAGCGGAAAATATATTAATCTTAGAATTAAAATTATATGTACTTGTAACAAATTAACATAGAAGTTGACCATGGTCAAAAAAACAATTTTACAAACACTGAGAAGAAATTTGTATCAATACGAAAACATTAAAAAGCAGCTAACCTTTATAAACAACGCAATGCAATCTATATATCGCAGTTAACAAAATGATAGCGCGATGCAGCGTACAGCTAATGCCATCTATTACAACATTATGACATTAACTGTGATATAATTCTGCTCGATTAATAAAAATTTTTATTTTAATTATAATTATTATTATTTAAACGCGCTAAAAATTATAAAATAAACTTTTCATTTAAAAGTTTTATCGTCGATTTATAACGTCATTACGTAATTAACATTCAATATAAGAGCTTCACGCGATTTGATTTAAGTACTCGTATTGACTTAGTACGAAAATTTTAAAATTAAATTCAAACAGATCGAGTTATTTAATTTACTTATTTATCTACACATATAAGTCTTCTGGTTATTAGTAATATAATTAGTTATTTATAAATAAACAATTAGTTTTGTTCGAATTAAGGACTAATTATTTTCGCCTTGGCAACACTAATATATATTTCGATATTTTGATTGAAAATGTAAATCTAAATATTTTACGAACGTAGTGCAGGGGTAGTGGAGTGTAGTAGAATATAAATAAAAATAAAACGAGAATAAAATATAATATAATTATGTTGTTAATGTCAAAGCCAACAAGTTAGTTCATTGAAATTGTCAAGAGATGGCGCTAGGTGTATCCTGAATCGCGCTATAACTTTTTTTTTGAAAGTATAAGGTGTATTAGTACTTAAAATAAAATATTGTGTTTCCATGGATTGCATCCATGATTGTGTTTTAAATTAAAGTGCTCCTAAGTAGTTTCAAAATAGTTTTTGGGACGTGATCCATATTTACATAATATTTGATTATATTTAAGCGACTTCTAAAAAGGAGTGTTTTCAATTCGACCTTGTATTTAATTTTTTTTTATGTTTGTTCGCCGATTACGCCGCCATTTGGGTACCGATTTTCAAAATTTTTTTTTTGTTTGAAAAGGTATACTTCCAAGGTGGTCCCATTGTCTTCAGGTCAGGATCAGATGATGGGATCCTGGAGAAATTGAGGGAACTCCTCAAATATTATAGGCAAGCGTATACCGATTTAGGTATTTTTGATAGTAACTTATGTTGGAACTGATGATGAAGACCACAAATGGCGTAGATGGGTTAGTCTTATATAAATTTATATAAGTTTGTACGGAACCCTCGGTGCGCGAGTCCTACTCGCACTTGACCAGTTATATTATATATGAGAAGACTCATAAGTTTAAATCTCGCTTAGAAACATTATATCAATCAGATGAGATTCAAATTAACTGGATTCTATGAATTAAAAATACTCTACAATGCTCCAAATTCAAACGATTTATACCAATTGCACATACTAAATTCCAACTGAAAACTACCGACCCGCACGTTTCCGGAGGTCAGTTCCCGCTGAAGTGGCCTAGTGTGGTGCATGCTTTGACACAAAACATGGCGTAACTCAAGCTGGAACTAGTTTTACATTCGGTTGATTACATTTTTGTGTTAAAATAAATCTCATGAATATCAAGAGAGATATATTTTATTTTGTTTATATTTACGTAACAAAATGTTTGTTTTTCAAACGATTAAAAAATGAAGGATGTTTTTATTTCATAGCGTACATATATAATTATTTGTTGTTTTTTTTGGGAACTTTGAACTTCGGCATTTTTAACCGATTTTGGAAATTATTTTTTTTTATTCTTTTATAGATTTAGATTGGTCTCATAAAATTTTTATCAAAATTGGTCATTTTGCGTATTTACCAAAATTGCGTAATTTATTTTTAAATTCGGTTCATTTTTTTAATGGTAATGTTTTTAGGGTTTATATTTTTATACAAATACATACTTTTTTATAGTTATGTATAATTTTAAACTATATCTGTTCTCTTGATAATTGATTAATACTTAGTATTCATAAAATGAAATTAAGAATATTATTATAACCTATTATATATTTTAAGATAGAAGAATTCATCTTTTACACATACCTTATATAGGTACCCATATAAAGAAAATTCATTCACGGCCGATCTCGCTGATATGTATCTACGTAGGTGTAAGATGATCTCGGAGGAGGAATTTTTGAAGCATCGCAAAAATTCAGACCCTTTGTTCGAAACGAAGCCGTAGATGGCGAGAAATGCATCTTACTTTATGATATGGAACGAGCAAAAACTAGAACAAAAAGTAGTGCTCTTCCGATTGCCTAAAATATGTGAATCTTTGAAATTTTTAACTTTCCCATGAATATTAAATTATAAAATTATTTCGAATAATAATAACCAATCAATAATTGTGAGGTGTTGCTCCTTTTTGATGTAATTTATAGTTTATTTGTTTTAAAAATAAAAATACATAAAAGTTAAGTTTTATTGATAGAATATATTCTTTTGTCCATAAAATTCTGTTTTTACAATTTAACGAATTTCTATTAGAATATTTTTTTTGTTAAAGTGTAAAAACTAAGCAAGTACGAAACAGACGGACAGATAGATTAGAATAGGCGGATACACGATAGCGTGAACTTTAAATCTGAATGTAGAGAATTTAATTAAACAACTTTAATTAAAATCAATGAGTAAAAAAATTTACTTTGGAAAGTAAATCCTATTAAAAAAATGTTTTAAAAATTTTATCTTTTCCAAACACCTCAAATAAACGTTGCAGCTATGACGCTGTAAGACTCGAGCTCGGCTTTTCTTGTCACTTGCATACTTAGCGCCTGACAACCTTCAGAAGCTTATTACAACACCCGTTAATGGTCTGTTCTGAAAATAGGATAATATATTTGTTTTCAGTGCTTATAGGAATAATTTTGTAGTAGCCAAACAAAAACGGTTTGACAATTGGTTGTCTAATATATAAGAAATTTTAATTTGTTGATTAAAATCTTTTTTTTTGGCTTGATATTTTCGAATAGTGTTATATAGGTAATGCAGTATTAAAACACATCAATATCTCCGAATTTGACTTTTTGTGAGTTGATCATTGCTTATCAATGTCCAATTGACTGACGTGTCGTATCGGCCAGAAATAAAGATATGTATAGATGGTCGTCTTGTTAAGCAAAATCAACATAAATTCGAGTAAAGCTGCATGCAAAAATTAGTAAGAATTATATTTTATATTAAGTATAGAGCTACTAATATAACATACCGTAGCATAACTTGTAGACGAACTGTTCTTGCGATTAAGTTTCTAAAGTTAAACTAATATTGTGCGTTCTCGCTGCAACAATTTTAAAGGCACTTTTGATGAGCTCGGTAAATTGATCCAAATTTCAATACAAGTTTCTTTCGTAACAGTTATCCGTATCTATTTTGTACATTATTATGTACAAAATATATAAAGTTAAAGATTGTTTGTTTGTAAGCAAATATCTTAAGACCTAAAAGTCCGAATTTGAAAATTTTTCTTTTCGTTGAATCGTCCTTTTATTAGGGTTGGAATTCCGCTTTCTAGAGTTTTTAGTTTCATATTAATTTATTTAATTTTGAAATTCTTCATTTGTTGTTGACGTTTATGTGCCACCAAAATGATAAGTACATTTGATGGCGATGGTATAGGCTATAAAAGATCACGCTAGGACTCATAAAAGCGGATAAGTAACCGTAAATACCAAGCAATCTCGCAAATACCTAATTTACAACGTATTACAACGCGAGACACATTTATATTTTATACGTATATAGTATGTATTTATATATGCTTACAATTGCTAATATAATTGAAACAAAAGTCGCGTTTGTTTTATGTTTGTACCAGTTACACGGTCGCTGTTTTGTTAATATTTATTGTATCCATATAAAGAGAAAAAGAAATTTATTCTGTAATCGCTACGTGAATCTAATACACCAGTTACGCCAAGTCGATAAGAGGGCCTGGACGTGTGAAGAGGCTCACCCTGATAGCCTGTCTCGTCTGGCAGCGCCTCATGAATGTTAATAGCAATTGCATCTCGAGATTGCAACCAAAATTGAAGCTTACTTGCTTGCACTTGTTAAGAGATTACTTTCATCGCCTGTTTGTACATTTTAGCATTTTGATAAAAAGTCTTTAAAATAATAAATGGATAGGTTTAATATGTAGCATATTTGAAAGCCATGTCCGTAAATTACCTATTTACAATGAGATTTGTTATGTATATAAATTTATACTTTTAATTAACTGACAGTTGATTTCTACTTAATTAGCCCTCTGTAGGTATTGTTGAATAAATAAAGTAAATACCTAAAAAAAAAAAATTAATTATACATTTCATCTGTGAATTTCCAATAAAAAAGTCGAATTCAGCTGAAACGTTTAGCATGCCTATTATACATCGCATGAGTAGCTCGACCTAAAAACTAGTGATGTAAAAATTACTCGTAATTCTACTACGGTGTACTTGGCATTGTATTCATTGTTCGAAACGCACGGCTTATAACATTAATTGCATATCGCTATCGTATTACAAAAGCGTATTTGTTTGATTCGTAAACGGGATAGATCTGTTTGTTTGGGATCAAGTGGGCTGCTGGGAAGGTCTAGTGTTCCAAGACGTTTTGTTTCCACTTGATTGATTGCATTACACTTTAATGTGTCCTGGGATTTTTTTAGCTGCCATGTGTTTTTGTGTAAGCTAAAATATATGCGTTTATTCTTTAAATAGTTAGAAGGAAGTATGGAACTAATTAATTAATAAACTTTCGTTTTACCTATTTATTTGTATAGATTATAGTATTGCGTGAAAGACATATTAATAAAAAAGACATATATTCTGGATGCTTATAGGCTATATTTTAGCACGAAATCGCGCTAAAAATGTATGTCCTATTTTAATAAAACAAATAGGTTTTTTTAACTCTTTGGTTTTTAATTTAATTAATAATTACTTTGTGTGAAATAACTGTAATAAAATATAACTAAAATCTTAACTTTTTTTTTCAATTTTTTTCTTATTTTACGAAAACAAGTAGTTTACGTTAACAATATTCAATTTTGTTATTATTATCTACTATAGTTGAAGGCGAAATTTTAGTTTACAACATAATTGTTCACAACATTCCAACAGACTTCTCAACATCATGTCAACATACAAAGTCGTGTCTTGAGAGCACTGCATCTTGAGATTAGAATAGAGATATTTATGTATGTAAAACGTACTTAGCTGTAAAATGCTTAATATTCATTACATTGCTGTTACCTACTAGTATAATCTGAGACATGTCTATCACTAAACAAACGTAGTATAAAGATACGAAATTTGACTCTTAAAAAGAAACCGGCATGTAAATAAAGGGTTAGTGTTTTGACTTTCTATTTTTTATTTATTTACTATTTTCTCATGGTATGAACTGTTCTAAGCGAGTTTGTGATCGATTACTATTTAACCTTTGAATTATTTTGGAGGCGAGTAGATAAATTGTGGATATGTGGATTGTCTGTTTAGATACTCGCTTAAATAAGAACGAATTATTACATGCACTAGCAAGCAACTTATTTATTTCTATTCGCAATTCATCATAAGCAATTGTCAGTGTGGGTTTTTAGTGGAAATATTTTTTGTGTTTGTTACTCGTATCAGCGTGTCGTAACAAGTCACAAATCATCATCATCGCCATGTTGGAAAGATCTACATAATTATGTTGACAATAAACAGGCGCATTTCGTGTATTGCTGTTTTAGCATCCGATTTATTTGTTATTTTGTTATAATTAGTTGACTTGCTTTTAATAATAACAGTTCCGAATTAAAACTATGAATTACATAATTAAATTATTGACGTAGCTCTTCTCGAAATATTTAATTGTTAATGTTGTATTTTATTTATAGATATATAGCTAAGTACAAGTCTAATTCTAATAAGGAAATCTAATTAGTATGATTAGCTTTGCTTTTCCGTTTAAAATACTGCTCGTGTTAAATGACACACATTGCTTAACAAGTTTAACTGATTGCAATCTAGCCTTTTTGGTTCTAAATTTGAATAAGTATATTAAATAAGGGAGCATTTTTATTAGTAAAAAATATCTTGAAAAGTGGATATGTTTACATATAGTTTAAGAAATATGTTATATTAACGTGTAATATTATACATATAAAATTATAAAAAAAATACTTCTAAAATATACTTTAAAATTTAGCAGAATCGTGAAAACTTGAACAACGAGATATGAGAGAACGAGATATAAATTTGCACTAAGATAAATTTTAATACATTAAAAAAATACATTTTCTTGAAATAATCAAGGATCAACTAAACAAGCACGTGCTGAATAAATTTAATTCACAATGCACTAGCTTAAATAGTGAAACAGACATGCGAGCTGAAGCCCGCATTTATCTCAAAAAGCAACTGCACACGGGGAATGTAATCTTACCGGCTATTGAGCCCACAAATTACACCCGAGTTAAGCAGTCTAAACAATTCTAACAACAAATGATACAGAATGTTAATGACATCACGCTGATAGCTCGAAACGACGCACCGAAGAATGATTTGTTTGATCGTGACTAGACGATTTAGTTTCAATACGAAAGTTATTGGCCGCATATTTATTTGAATACGTGGGCGCTTGTGCAACCCAGTTGCCATTACGGTCTGATCACCTACAGTCTAAGACTAGGGAGCATTAAACCTTAGTTTGTGACTCATGGAGTTTTGGTATTTTTAAATATGTGGTCTCGTGTGAAGTCGTTGGACTACTGAACAGGCATCCTATGTCTGTTTTGATCACATACTGTCCTACTGTCATCGGTCTAGATACTAGATAAATAATTATGTTTTTTGCTTGACGTTTTGTTTGAATTAATTGAAAGTGAAAATGTTCAATTGATTTATTTATGAATAAATATATGAAAGGTCATATAATAAAACATTAATCGTGGTAAGAACGTTACGATTTCAAAAGCAAAATACGTAATTTCGTTTACTTAAATGAGATACTTATTCCAGTTATTTTGATTTTAAAACAAAAGTACAAAGTGATTTTGATGGAGATTCTATTGGAACAATGGAAGAGTGTACTCTTTCAAACAAAGATAAAATTAACTAAATTGGTCAAGTCGCTTTCGAGCAATCGATAAATATTCATGAAAAAAATTCACCAAACAAATGAGAATCTCCTTCTTTTTGGAAGTCGGTTAAAAATAGCAATACGAAACGGTTGTTTTTCACGAAGAATGCCCATCAAGTACAAAATGCTTTACAATATTGAAGTAACTGCTGCAATTGTATGAAATACAATTCTACGTACTTCAATGTTTTTGTATTTTCTGTCCATAAAAACAATATAATTTGAATTTCTTACAAACATTTAGAATAGATATTAGTTATATCGCATTAAATATGCGACATATAAACATTCTATGTAACCTTAATCTTTTAGAAATGCAACTTTATATTTGTAAAAAGAATTTTCAAGATCATACCAGCAATTAAAAGGATTATCACCGACGAACAAACAAATATACTAAGGAGAACTTTAACGTTCCATCGGTTGGCAATTGACCGGTTTTCGTATTCCGCAGACGCCAGGGCCCCGTATTGTGCAACGAACTCGTAGACGTTTCACTTTTTACATATCAGTAGGGCCACAATGGGCCACGATACATAGCTATCGCGAGGGAAAGGCTTCCGGCGTTTGTACGAAACTGGTTTAGGTGCCCCCGCCTCCGCGAAATGATACCGTGCGGGCGAAATGCTGTACTAACTTTTGTTTATCGCACGACTGTTCTATAAGCATTACGGTATAAGGGTTATTAAATAACTTTGTACATAGATATTTTACGCGGTTTTGTCTTGATGGTTACTGTTCCGCTACTATGTGTCGTAACGTTGAATTTTATAGCGTACTAATTTTATTGGTACCCGCGACTTCGTCTGCGTATAAGAGTAGTATAAGAATAGTTTTTGCGACACAAAGCAACTTATCTCCTTCTGTAAGATCCAGTCAATATATATATATGAAAAATCATTAAATAAAGTCCAGTACCAAGCGTGAAACCGTTACGAATAGACAGGGTTAATTTCGTATTTTTAATATTAATAAAGGTAAACTTCCTTAATACGCAATCAAATTCTTTATGTAGACATTATCATAGATAAACATAGATATATTGTTAAAAGCTAATTTAAATATATGAATTCTATGGGAATTCATAAGGTCAAATACGTGATGATGCAATAAGTAATTCCGGATAAAAAAGATATTTTTTTTGTAGCCACTTAAGCTTTATTAAAAATAAATGAACATCAAAACAATTTGGATGAAGAACACAACTTGTTTGAAGCAAGTTGTGTTCTTCATCCAAATTGTTTTTAGAATATTTAAGTAACTTTTTTAAATACAGTTTTAAGGAAATTTTCAAGTAAGCGATTTTTCAAGGCACAGTAATGTGAAAAAAGTGCAGACGTCATTAAACTTTTCACACGTTTGTAAATTGTCTTACCTTTAGAAATTTAATGCAAGGCCTCATGCTTTCACGTAAAGAGTCAAGGTTAGATCAATTTGTATAATTATAATGTCACTATTATATAGGAAAAATAAAATAATAGGTCACGTATGTATTTTTATTTAAAGTCTCCTTCGGGTATTCTAATCTATAATGTAAACCAGGGGTCATCAATTAGATTAATGTGGGATCCTTTCTTAAAATATTATCATCATCGTAGTCCGTTGCTACTTTTATAGAGCCGATAAGCTTTTAATTATTTTAAGACGCCTACTTCTTGCCTTCGCCAGCCTTTACATTGTCACGGAAAAAAAATAAACTTATAAATGTACAAACTGTCTGAAGTTCGAAATGAAGTTGATGCAGGCTGTTGTCATTAAATTATGGAGATAGGGAACAACAGTTCACTTAACACAAGTTAATTTTGAATAGAAACTGAATGTAAGAAGATTTAGTTTCTGCTATGTTTTCCACTGCTTACTTAAGGTCCGCAGAAAATATTATTGATGATCTACTATATAATAAAAGATTTTTTTTTGTTTTTCTATCTCTGAATGTGTTATGTAATCTGTATCTAAAAATGAATGAAAAAAAATATTCAAAATTAGGAGTTTACATTTTCTATTCGAACGCCAAGTGAATCGGAAAATTAAACCTCTGACCTGAGTAGAAACCGAAAAAGAAATTCAGATAGCTTCTTTATTGAGAAAAGTTTTCTATATAAATAAAAATGAATGTTTGTATATTTGTCCTCTATGCGTTCTGAAACCATTCAAAACGCATCAGATTGTGATGAAACTTTCTTCGGGTATTCTGGGCACGCCAACGGCCCAAAAAATCTATATATCAAGGATAGCTAGTAAGTTATACAAGTATTTTTTTAAAGGGACTACAAAGGCAAATGAATTACGTAATTTTATTTAGTTAAATGTTATACTTATTCCAATTATTTTAATTTAGAACCAAACTTCTAATCCGATTTAGATAGTTAGTATATCCTTTAAAATAATTAACCGCATTGGTAAAGCCTTTAGAGTAACCGGACGAATAGAGAAATGTCTTTTTTCAAGTCAGTTAAAAATATGCCACGATTCGCAGTAGCGAAGATTAACTATAAACGTCAAGCCATCTGCCAAGTTGAATGTAAGTAAGATCGCGACGAACAGACTACATATTCAAACTAAGGTAATTTAAACACATAATTTACAATCAAGCTGGTAAAGAAACCAATTAACGTTTAAACACAACACCGTTTCGTATCAAACGTAAATCACGATCAAGACAAGATCTGAGAATGAACGACTTTATCAAATTAGATATTCAACTCAATGCACTAATTACGTTATTAATTATTCGGCCTAGATTTACCTTTGCTTGTGCTAGTATTTACTGTTTAATGATCACTCGACGGAGGAGCTTAGGCAGTGCTTTGTGAGATTAGCCTGTCGTATATTTAATAAGACGGGCAAGGCTGCCTGCCGCATAACTCTTGTGTCAAGGCTGAGATGAACTGTGTGATATGTAATAATTTTGTATTGTTTTGTGTGTGAGTATACTTTCTCTTCGTCTGTATGATATACCGATCACTCACGAAGGATTTTAAGCAATAAATCATTAATACTAATGGTATAAAAATATTAATTTTTGTAATAAATTGTAATTTAAGCAATTGTAATTGAATTACAACTAATTTGTTCGTATATTTTTTTGTTGTTTTGAAAAAACTTTATCTTTAATAAATTAATTATACAAATTGAAAGTATTAATAAAACAATATATGTTTAACTAATTAGTAAAGTTCACTATACAAATTTTTAATAAAAATTTCGAGAGCAGCCTTCTATGGCTTGCGCACGTCGAAGACCTCAAAGCGAAGTAAGTATTTTTCTTTATCCAAAAATTTAACTTGTGACAATAAGGTACAGAGTCCAAAGCTTAGTAACCGAACGTTTGAAACCGTTTGATGCCTTGGGTTCTTTCTCTAAATATTAGATTCGGTACGTTGATACAACTACATAAGTACGAATTTACGTTGGATAAAAGAAAAACAATCGCCATGCCGTCCCTAGTCTGCGCAGGACATTAAAGTTTTGAAAACTATTTATTATAAGGCGAGAATTCCACTTATAAGTTTTGTTCTCGGAATTTCATATAGATTTACATCAGTTGTTTGTCCCTGCACATTAACAGTCAATACCTTATTTTTGATACTAATAGCTCTCGTAAGGTCACATCAGAAACTGTTATCAGGGTACTAAGTTGTTTTATAGTACGAGATTAAAAAAAAAAAAAAACAAATTCGAAAGAGCTTATACTAGCCTATTTGAATAAAGTATAGTTTGAGTTTGAGTTGCATATAATTCTCGCCTAAAACAACAGTTACATACAGTTTTGTTTTAAACCAATATATACAATATTATTTCGAAAATTGTGCTTGTCGCCGTCGCTTATACATTAGACATGCAGTGTCTTTAAAAGCTAGTCTAGCCTCGATTGCAAAGCGATTGCATCGAATCAAGCTAGTATTACACAGGATACCTGGCATCGGTTATTGGGTTACCGTCTTAGTATTATCAACTCCCAGTTCTATTTGTATACTATCCTCGAGGTGTTAATTTGTCAATTCGATAGTGAAGAGTTAAGAACGCTGCACGCATTTGACATATAAATCGCATGCATATAGTGTTGCCCAAATGCAAGAACAAGACGAGACTTAGCCAGTCTTGGTCTTGGTCTTGCGCCCATACACCTGGTCTTGGTCTTGGTCTTGGTCTTGCGCTCCCGGTCTTGGTCTTGGTCTTGGTCTTGCAGCAAGAGTCTTGCAAGTCTTGCAATTACCTATTAGTCTATTACTATTTATTAAAGTTTACTTTAAATGTTAGAAAAACGTATTAGAATTGGAACTTGGAACATTGTGAGCTTGAATTAACATAGCCATAGTAAAGATCAAGCAGATTAATAAATAACTGAAGATTTGATAAGAAATTCGAAAAATCAACTGACCTATATGTCGTTTTCATGGAAGTAACTGTTTCTTAATAAACATTTATGATTTATAAGCTTACATTTGCTACAACATGTAAAAAAAAAAAATTAATTACAATAACTTAAATCGTTAAATTGATATTTGTTATATTAAGGTTGCACTGTACTGTAATTTACCAAAATAAAGTACTTAGTTGTTACTGGCCGATTCAATGAAAATATGGGTGTTAGTGGTGTTTTCATCTAGAAACTTCATCTTTCATCGTTGCGACATATTAAGTATGTAATTATCGTCTAAAAAATATTTTAGACGATAATTACATACTTAATATGTCGCACCCCTAGATGAAAACACCACTAACTCAAAAATACTTACGTAAGTTAATGGCGTTTTTGAAAGTATCGCATGAATAGCTACGCGGAGTTAAAATTCTTTTAACTGTTAAAAAAATATTCTTACCTGTCCACTTCTTCCAGCGGTTACTAAAAAGCTTGTGATATCTCCACTTAATTTTGGTTTAACAGGAAGAAATATTTCTGATTCCTTTTTGTGGAAAGATATTAGATGTTTCCTTAAGCCTGAAGTGTTTCTGTTTTTCATTTTTATTTCAATCTTTTTATGTTGGCACAATTTACAGAAGGCAGTTTGGGATGCATGAATTATTTCGAAAAACTCTTCAAATTTGCTTTTGGGTCTTTTAGATCTGTGACTCAAACTCTCGTTACTCGGACTAGAATAATTTGAATCTTCGTCACTCATATTAAATTGTACACGTGATACGTTTTTAGAAAACAACGAGAATTAGTAAAAACAATTATTAAGTTAGACTCGAAGCACAGCTCAATTGGAAATGACTGGAATTAAAATAATTCCTTTATTTATAGTACGTTTCCTTGCTTTCTACCGCGCCGCCTCGCCACGTGCCGGCTCTATGAAAAGGATGCCGCCGCAAATGAAACAATGCCGCGTGCGGCGTACAAACACACACTAAATATTACCTACTTGTACAGACGCGACGCGTGAATAAAATATATGTAAAGAATTAGTGCCAATCACTATTCTTTACATATAAGTGAATGTTTTGGCGTACATCTATACTAATATTATAAAGCTAAAGAGTTCGTTTGTATGTTTGATGACAGAAGTTTTAAAATAAATAAATAAGTTCTGAACGTCACTATACCTCCAAAGTTACTATTCCTCGTGGACGAAGTCGCGGGCACAGCTAGTAAATACTTACTCTCATCATCTCTCTCAGAGATATTCGGGCTGATAAGTAATACAAAACTCTTATCGCAGGCTTTTTATTTTATTAGTAGATAAGTACCTACGCTTTTTATATTATTTTATTAGTTTTGTAGAATTTTTTTACACGTTTCAAGTATATTTAAAAGCGGCTACAATATTTATTAAACGGGTGATATTTGAACACTTTTTTGCTATTTTTTCTTTTAAAAACTTAAGAAATATAATGACTAAATGTACAATAATAGTACCTAAGTAATTAGTTTAAAACCATATAAGTAATCAATATTATAATATATACTTACTAGAATGAATTAATATGACATCTACTACCTATCCTTACCATTTTATCCTAATCATAATACTACTTGCGTGATCAGTATAATGTATTCATTTTCATTCTAAGCACTCTGAAACTTATTTATTCTTTGGAACACCTGTAGGTACTCTTAAAATTCGAAATTATTTTGCATGAGTATACCTACGCCCTATGGCGGCAATCAAATAGTGTCAAATGTTATGATTTCGGCGTGGCGGCAACGATTGTTTTAGATTTCAAAAGAAGCCGCCGGCGCGTGTATCATAACCATGTACTTCCGAAAAGCGGCAAATTTCTTTGAGAAGTAAGTACAAAACCTTTGATGCCGCATTATCAAAGTGCCGATGGTTAAAACATAACTATGCATGCACTCAGTTTGATTTTAATAGATATTTTAATAGATATGTTTATGGTATTAGTCGTAATGCGCATAGGTCCAGTTTTTCATATTTTTTGATACAGTTTTTTGCGTCTCATAGAATTCCTAAGCGTACCTACCTATACACCGAACTGTTACACCTAACTACTCAGTGAAATAGCGCTAAGTCCTAGCTGCAAGACGCAAGAGTCTTGCAGGCTATGTCTTGTTCTCGCTCAAGTCTTGCACGGTCAGTCTTGGTCTTGGTCTTGCTAAAAATACGCGGTCTTGTTCTTGGTCTTGGTCTTGCAAAAACGCAAGAACAAGACCAAGACTGCAAGACCAAGACTGAATTTGGGCAACACTACATGCATATATTAGTTCTGCTTAATTAATAGCTTTCAACTGATATATAATCAATGACATGTTTATTTATGTTGATTAGAATTTTTCATAAGATTTTTATTATCTTACGACCAACTTGTAAATTCCTTTTACTGACATATCCACGTCGTTTTTTTATACCTCTATACGTATGACTTTGATACAGTATAGTAATTTTTTGTTCGGTTTATCTTATTCTGCTGTATTTGAGATCATGTTAAACAAATGTTGTTACTAAGACAGGATATCGTAACGGCACTTGCCATGTTATGTAAATAAATGTGTTAGAATATTTCCCGTTTATCTTGTATTAAATAATGTATTCAAAAAAGATTTGCCGAAGCAATTAAACTCCGGTAAGAAATATAAATATATATATATCCATTCAATGGTAAAACGTATTAAAATAATGATATGTAAATCTGAAGACAATAGGCGGTTGTAAAACAATCATTGTATGAAAATAAGACAACGCTAACTTCATAATTTAAATAACAACTTATTTAACTGCCAAGTTTTATAATGTGATTATTAATTTGCATTGTCTTATCTCATCTTAATATTTAAATGAAATTTTGCTAAAGTAACTAGCATTCCACTCGTAACTACATCGGCATTATTATATATATTGGGTAGAATTTATATAACTGCGCTCCCTTTTACATCGTAATTCCAACAGTGACCATTTTTTTGAGATTAACAGCCTCAAAGGGTGCTAACTATATCCTTGTAAAGTTTAATCAATCGGTTTTGTAGTTTTCTAGTTTATTTGTTACAAACATACATACAAAAATATCAATCTTTCCTCTCTATAATGATATATTTAAACTACGTTAGCAAATTTTCGGACGACGTAAGTTTTTTTTTTAAGCAAATTGTATCAAGAAAAGTTTAAGATATATGTAATTATAGTTCTATGAAATTATAAAGGTTAACAAAAAATTGTACTTAGATATATTTACGTATTTTACACCACAAATAAACTGGAGACATTATTATATAAATCAATAGATTTAATATGTAATAACATATTATAGCAAATTATGAGATAGTAAAATGTAGATCCATTTAGTTTAAGAAGTATTTTATTGAAACACTTGTATGTGTACATATATCAAATGTATTGACTATTCTTTTGAATTAACCATATTTTTAGTACATACAATAATGCTACAGTTGGGATTCTTAGTGTTGATTGAATGTCTATAGGCAAGCCTCTGTGAGAATTGGTCGTAAATTACTTCCCAGCCTTAGGGGATGCGCTTAAACTATCTATCTAACTAACGAATAGATGATGTAACTCTACATAGGTTATGTAGGTTTATGTCTAACCCTTTGTTGTGTTATCTAAGAAGATGTGCAAACAACTAGGCCTTGATAGATTTTTCTTTTATTCTAGAACTTTTGTTTATACCATTACTTTGTTTGACTTATTGTAGCAAAATATTGTCTTCTAAAATAACGTTTATTAAAAAAAATAGTATTCAATTTTAGGCAATTAGTTAACATCAACAACAACAAAACAACATATTTTTATATTGATCTTTGAATATAAGTGACTTTAGGAAAAATGTTATATAAAGCCGTACGATTTTCTTGATTTAGTTTCATGTGAGTAAACCACACACTTATACTTAAATATTCTTAATTGTGATTACGACAATTATTAATCCTAATAATATACTAAAACTTTCTTCGACTGCTCTATTTAAAACTAATGTCAGTTCTACATCTGCGTTCATTCTATGGCATATGCCGCAGGGTATCACCCGTTGATATGATGAATCAGAATGTCTCTTTTCATTTCAGCGCCGACTGATGTTATAGCAGCTATCTAGTCTTCATCTAAAGAATGTCATTGAAGATATTAAACGCCGCTAGTATTTCTATTGAACAAAACTCTTATTGATTTATTTGTCCAAAGATCTATCCATTTTTATGTTTATAGATATTTCGAATTATCCTAGATGTAAATAATGATAAGACATTAGATTCTAAGTCCACACTCCACGTCTTATTTTTCATCTCTTATAATGATGTATCCCCATGTTTTTTCTCTAAAAATCATCATCCCATTGAAAGACAACCCTTCAAGTCAAGTGTTTATAAACAATATATTAAAATGTTTCGATCGATTTAAGTATTTTTTTTGTTTTGTTCTCCTCAATTCCAGAGTGATTTAGGAAAAAACTTACAAAACAGTCGAAACATAAGAAAAGAAATCTTTAGGAGTTGTTAATTGCACTACTTAATAAGAGTTAACAGCAAATCAATTTCAGGTGGTGGTAGTGGTGGTAAATGCTGCTTCGTTATGAAACCCATGAAGTAAAATTTTAATTTATTTAACTTAAATATACGAGTATATAATGGTGCAATATAATACTAGATTAAATTATTACTCTGATTTCGGTATTGGCGCGTGGTAACAACAAAAACTGACTAACTGTTATGCTATGCAACATTTTATGACTTTGATCTTGTTTGCAATTTACTTGCAATGTTAGTATTGTATTTATTCCTCAGGATTAATCAAAGTTACATGTAAGTAACAATTTTTAACAAAACTTATTTCCTTATTAAACAAACACTTTATTATTGGAATTATATAATTTTATATAAATATTAATAATACTTACAATTATTATGATACTACTTGGTTTGGCTTATTTAAACATCGGTTTCATTACAGGCGATTAAGTTAACGACTGATGGTTCAAACGTTCGTAATAATCTAGTAATTTCAGTGCAGATATAAACGAGCTAGTGTCTTCATGAAACGCCCACTTCGCCGCTCGAACCAATGATCAGTGATAAAGAGTGCCATTAGGACGATGGTGTAAGGGAAAAGTTATATGCGAATGAATAACCGAACATGTTAAAGAATAAAGTCATATACGGTTATATACCGTATGGCACTTCTGCTAAATAATCTTTGACAACATTGTTAAAACTTTTTATGTAGTGAGGGGGCCTAATTTCGTCTGTAAGGTTAAACCGTCTCATGCGTTAACATATTATATCGCTGCTTTTAAAGAATATCGATGCAACTAAAAATGATAAATTTTAGGGAATAGGGTTTTTCAATTTCTTTATTAATGTGTTGGCGCATAGCTGCAAAAATTAAACGATCCCTTGATGTTATAACTTTATCGATTTTAAGAAAATTTATCATCGCATCTATTTTGATGATAAAACTACAAAGATATATGGTCTCTTGACATACTTAGTTCTATTTGTTAGAATTTTGCATTACTACAATATTCTTGTAAACCAGCGATACGTTAAATATATATTATAGTTGACAAATATCAATGCTGTAAATATAGAGTGGCGATGGTAATTGGGAGTAGACGGTTTAAATCCGACAGACGGAATAGTCCGCCTGACTGTACTCCTTATGATGACTTAAGAAAAAAAAAACTAGAATATGATTCACGTAAGTTTTAATAAGTAAAAAGTGTTTATGAAGAGAAAATGTAAATATTTACTTGTGCGAATTCATTAGTATTCTATACACACTGCGAGCAATCGTAGCCGGTTAGCTAGAAACGATAGCAAGTGATTGAATTTTACATTCGTCCATTCGTTTTCAATGTCGGAATAAATCAGAGGACTGACGATGCAATTTTTTACATGACACCAGTTGAATCTCTAGGCTCCAAGTAGATAAATTGTTTTATACGCACGCACGCGCATGCTTGTGCCGCTTTCAAAGGATAGGCTAGGTCGCTAGGAGGTAGCAAAAAAATTCTAGAGTATGCCTTTTAATCATCAACTCCATATTTATGAGCGCTGTGGCCTCGCCCAGCGACATTCTTGTCTGTACAAACGAAGCTTATATGTGTGCGGTGAAAACTTATAATTACTTTGAAAAATAAATAAAAAACGCAGCTGGTTCGTGATTTAATGTGAAACTCATTAAATACTGTTCGTATTGAGTCGTTGAACAATTCGTGACAGGCATTTCATTGAACATCTTAATTTAATTAAAAAAAATATTTCTCATAAGTAGGTATTTTTTAAACGGCACTAAATATTTTATACCAAAATATAAAAATTGAATACAGCCAATAAACGCTTGTACTCGACGTTTCCACGAGTAGAAATATAGTTAAAAATTGTATTTCGAAGAGCTCGGATTTTCGATAAACAAATAGAGCTACGAATTTCATCCTAACCTGGCCATAGGTATATGATTGTAAAAATAAATCTAGTCAGTAGTCATTCGGGTGAAGTAGCGGCAGCAAAAAAATTGGAACGAACCAATTTATCTGGTGACGCGA
Source organism: Hypolimnas misippus (assembly GCA_037950945.1). Taxonomy (NCBI): domain Eukaryota; kingdom Metazoa; phylum Arthropoda; class Insecta; order Lepidoptera; family Nymphalidae; genus Hypolimnas; species Hypolimnas misippus. Next base: position 6,216,475 of record JBBEEQ010000019.1, read on the forward strand.
ACATTTTTAGTACGTTTATTTGCAGCGATACGTAAGTGCTGCACCCATGTTAATAGAAATATCAGAAGTCGATATTCTATTATTCAATTTTCGCTTTTAAATGTAGCCAGTCGTAATATAAATTTGCGATATTTATAAGCTCAACATTATTTTATATCGATTGGAGCTGTAAATGCATTTTAAATTGGTAGGAGTCTATCTAAATAATGCTTATGATTGTAAAAATAATATATGATATGATATGATGTATATGATTGTAAAAATAAATCTAGTCAGCAGTCATTCGGGTGAAGTAGCGGCAGCAAAAAAATTGGAACGAACCAATTTATCTGGTGACGCTAACATTTTTAGTACGTTTATTTGCAGCGATACGTAAGTGCTGTACCCATGTTAATAGAAATATCAGAAGTCGATATTCTATTATTCAATTTTCGCTTTTAAATGTAGCCAGTCGTAATATAAATTTGTGATATTTATAACCTAAACATTATTTTATACCGATTGGAGCTGTAAATGCATTTTAAATTGGTAGGAGTCTATCTAAATAATGCTTATTTATTGTTCAATAAAAGTTATCTAGGTCGTACTAGTGAAGAAGATAATTCTAATACAATTTTGCTTTTTAATGTATAGTAAACATGCAATCTGAAATTAAAATACCAAAAAGTTTTGTATAAAGTATCTTTGAAAATGTTTATTTAACTCGAAAATAAAACAGTAGGCTAATAACGGTGAGCCAAAATGCTCTATTCTGACAATTAATTTGGGATTATTGTATTAAACAAAAAAATAACTGTCTCAATGTATCGCGTTGTAACGATAGCACTGCGTAAATAGCCCACTGGTTCATTATGAGCGTGATAATTGACTGTATTTTGCGTTGGGTAAATATTTCCGAAATTGAATTTCGAAAACTATCTATCAAAACGTCGAAAATGTACACTGACAGAACATTTATGGGGGATGCTTGTGCCCTTTATCGATCATAATCAGTTTCACGTGCTAACAGAGATTGATTTTTTACATTTTAAGCTTAATGCGAATACGATGCAAGTTTCTTGCTATTCACATAATAATAGTATCAACAAGTCTCACACTTGATTGAAATTCTCACGACATTTACAAAATATCTATACGAATAAACAAAATTGAAGTGTATGTTTGTAATATCAAATTAACACCTTTCAATTAAATGTTAAAATCAATTTTTATAATTTTTGTCTATCTGGTTTGTTCCGGCTTATCTCTGAAAAGGCTGAACCGATTTTGACGGGACTTTCACTCGCAGAAAGCTAATGTTATAAATAGTAACTAAAGATATTTTTATTTATAAAAATATTTTAATAAATAAATAAAAACGAGTGTTACGCGAAAACAAAATTTAAAACAATAAAATAGTGAACAATATCTGATTCAAGTATGAAAGGTATATATTATATAAATTTTTCTCAAGTTAACGTAGGAGAAATCGGGGGGCACAACTAGTTTACAATATAAATTTAGAGATATTAAGTAAATAGTTCAAAATATTTTGCTAATTCTATTGTCGATAAGGTTATTAAACGTCCGTGGGTGGCCAATAGTGATGTATTGGAGGTCAAACAGAATTATCTCGCCACGTGGAAGGAGCCGACACCCACTCGGGCATACATCTTGCCCGGATAGTGATTCATGTGACAGGTTCGATGCCGCGAGTGGACATTTCTATGCCAGAGGAGCAATTTACTAACAACGGTTATGTATACGCCAATATTTATGCACTTTCGTATATCGTGATGGCAATTTGTTGGAACTCTAGTTGTGCTTGCAAAATAACTGAGCTATCATGAGTGTTTTATTTTTCGCTTGTTGCACTGGAAATAAAGTTGATATTCCATTTTAATTCCCATAAGCTAAGTAATATACAATAACTTCGACTTCTATTTTTTATTACTTTCATTTCATCTTAAATCTGCATGTGCCGGGATGAATTCCGAAACATTATATCCACCAACCCGTGAAGAAGCGTGGTGGATTAAGCTCTAAACCTTTGCCTTAATTGGAGATTTGGCCTTTGCCCAACATTTACAGTCTGTTACTTTTTTTTATTTTTTATAACCTAATGAGCGTATAAAACCAGCGCGGTAATTACGCTGTATTAAATTATCACAAAATGTCATATTTTCACAGTTGATTTCTTATTTTTGTACTAGAAACTTGTGTTTTAATACCGATAATTTATTATAATAACTGGCTCCTCGTTTTTGCTGTGTATAACTAGTCTTTTTTGCATCAATTACGAACATAATATCGTCGGGGATACAGCAAAACCGCGTATCTAGCTTTTCCTATAAAGTCTAAATTAAAACCAAATATTAAATTACATTATTGACAAACATAAGGCCTTATGGGCCATTTTCCATTATGCAGTGTCCAGTATTAGTAGTGTCAACGACGATATGTCAAAATTTATTTTCAGCAATTTTAAAAATATTCATAATATAATTTTTAGCTAACTTGTTTTTTATCAATAATGTAATTTAACGTTTGTTTAAAAAATAGACATTAGACATTTTTGCAAAAGCTAATTACGCCAGTCTGCACTATTCCCGATGATCTATAAAATCTATGTCACTACTAAAGTAACTTAATCCCCGAGGCCAAGGTATAACGCAATACATATGCATACTCACAGACAGATTAACTTACAAATCTTTAATAGGTATGTAACTTTATTATCAATACAATAACGACAAAATTGTACTTAAAATGTTTTATAGCCATACCCATTTTAAGTGTTAAATAACAGCGAGCATTTAAACAATTATACAAATTCATCGCATTCCAATTTGATTTAACTTTATAACAACCGTCTTAATTACTCCAGAATTAAAATCACTCAGAGCACGCTCGATTGATCTCATAAAATATGAAACGAGTTTTTAATATAATGAACTTGTATTTAAACTGGTACGAGACTGTCAAATGACGGTGACAAGCGGATTAGGTGGAGATTAAATTATTTTAATACAGTTTCCGTTATATAATTTAGACAACTAACACTTTTTAAACGATTTCGAAAAGGTTCTTTGTTCTCTGTTCTGTATGTATTTTTTTATGTTTGTTCACCGATTTCTCCCCCGATTGTGGACCGATTTTGATTATTTTTTGTTTCAAAGGAACACAATGAAGTCGGTGCCAGTAAATAGCACGTATTAGTATTTACTTGCCGCCGACTTTGAATGTTTTATTTGGCTTCGACTTCAAAATGTTGTAGACAATATTCATTTTTTGCTTTTTAGCTTCCTTGTTTCGTTTTTGAAGTCCGTGTTTTTAGTTTTTATTATATTTACAAGTGTTCTTGCATTGTTGAAATTCGATCTGTAGAATTAAAAATCAATCTTTGTATGTTTGTCCTGTATGCGTTTCGAAACCTTTGATCTAAATGTGCTGAAAATTTGGTAGCGTGTTCTGAAAAATCTAAATGTTTTAGGTGACAGCAATTTTGTTAAATTAAAGCTTGTTAAAAGCTATTAAGTAAAAAATAAAATAGGCAAAATTTTTTTTCCATATTTATAGTATAAAGAGATTTAAAAAAAACATCTGCTTGTCTGTTTATAAATGTAGAATTTTCGAGTGAATCTGTTTTGTGGAAGTAATCATGTTTGTTCGTTTTTCTTCAAAACTGATTTATTTATGGTTCACCTACTTAAGACTGCACTTTATGTGTTTGGATGTTTGAAGTTTGAATGTTTTATAATGGAACAGACCTTGGCATTAAATGTATAAAATATTGTTCATTAATCGGAAGGACGTTTTAAATATTTTTTAAAGTGAAATATGTAAAAAATATCAATATTTTTGGGGTTATGATTAAGCTTAAGTCGTCAGTCTATTCATTCGACTGTTTTGTTTTTTAATTGTAATAGATATTCGGCTTGAATTTTGACAGAGTTTGCAATACTAAGGTATATATAATAAATCCTAACAAATAACACAATAAACGCAAAAGAAAAAAACTGCTATATTTGTTTTGACTCTATTGTAATATCAGGAATACAAACAGTCAAATTTGTTGTAAACAACAAATACAAAAAACTAAGCAAGCGATCCTCGGCGAGCTCTGACTCGAGATTTGGCGATTTTATTTTTCTTTTATGTTATCAAACGTGACAAAGGTAGTAGTGAGATGCCACGCAGCCGTGTGTAGCTGTACTTAATTATTGCGCTACCATTTTGTAGCCCATACTCGTGAACTGTGCTTTATGAGTATTCATTTACGCTTGCCTTTTAGACTGGAAAATCATTTCTATTTTGACGGGCAATAATGAAACGGTCGTAGTTTTAATGACTATACACGTCGGTTTTATTTATAATCAAACCAAAACTAAATATTTTTATTCAATATTACGATTTTACATTTTTTATTGAAAGTCAAACAAGTGAATCTGCCACGGTTTCGGAAAAGTTAAATCTTAGACCTATGAAGAAACAGCGAAAGAAACTAAACAGGACTTTTTTTTGATTATTTCGTTTTTTCAACTACTTCAAGATTTGTTACAAATATTTAAAATTTATTAAGCTATCCTGGAAGCGATCGCCTTATTCCCATGGGATGTCACTATCTATAAAATTTTTAATATCATTTATTATTTATTTATTTATTTATTGAAATAATTAGAACGGACAATATCCAATTACACTAATTATTAATCATAATACTCACATAACAAACGCTTCTTTACAATCTTTTTGAACTTTGCTACAGAAGAATTTTAAACGTTTTCTTTGATTGCGGATTTGAGACCGCTACGAATATTTGTCTAAGTATATAACAAGTGTTTTGTTTTAAGTCGATTATATTTTTTTATAAAAACAATTATTATTATTATATGCTGTTATTTAACATAAATTTTATTGAATTTGTCATCGAGGTTGTGTATATCAATTGCTAAAAAACATGAATTATAAAACCTGCGCTGATGTAGATATTGGATAATTATTCTACTAACGAATTGGCCCTTAATTAGTTGTAATTTGTTAGTAATTATGTCATCAGTTGTGGCATTTTCATAAGACGAATATGTGTATATTTTTATGTAAATTAAAAATTTAATTTTAAAAGATCATTGTTTATTCTTATTTTGTTATTGGTTTGGTTAAATGATGTTAAGTTACACAAACTGACATAATTTAGATCAGCTAAAAATAGTTGGTCTCATTTTTAGGTTATAGTTTTGTTGGTTTTATTCATTAAAGTAATGAGTAAATGTAGCTATTTAAATGTTATCGTAATTTTTTGAATAATTTTGATTGAATTTGCATTGCGATAAACTCACTTGAAGTAAAATACTAGACAAAATCATCATGCGAACAAAGCAGCCAGAAAACTCTCTCATTACATTTTAAAATATATAGAATAAAAGCGAAATAAGATGAGCTACTTACTTATTTAAATCCTAAATCTTATTTCACCTATTCCCCTCACTTTACGGCTATTTCAATTAAAACTTAAATCCCTGTTTCAAAATTAGCATTTTAAATCCTTATAGAGCGTACACGTGTATATCAGAGTGCTCCGAGAATAATTAAAACCTTTAGGAAGTCATAGATAAGTATGCCGTATATAAAAATGTATTTTCTCAAATTAATAATTCATTATTCATAAAATTCATCATTTGTTAAGAGAGTTATTGTTACTTAACGTTATGAAATTACGTTATTTAGTAATTCGTTTTAGTTATTATAATATTAAGAGGTGAATATAATGAATATTTTTTTTCATAAATAACTTTCAACTCTATATAAACATTTTAAGTCACTCTTATATTATTATTTTATTTAAATTAAAATTAAATTATGTACAATACATAGTTTGAAGTTACACAATATAAATATGACGAGTAATTGAACTAAAAACGGTAGCACATTAATTGATGGCGAAAGTTTTGAAAGCGATTCGCCTATTGTTACATAAAACGTCAATAATCTAGTCATCTTATGAACAGTAAGTGACCGCAGCACAAGATAAGATAAAGAACGGTATTAAAATTTCGTTGCGTGACATAATGTTAGTAAACCGAGACGAGACTCGGCGACGACTTACTTTCTGCGGTTAATAGCATGCGATAAATATTAAAACGACTTAAGAAACAATGGCGAGTATGAAATGCGCGTTAAGTTTTAAAGTTAGAGTAGTTTTTTGTGTGCGGTATTGATGATCCGTTAATGTGATACAATTTGCGTGAATGCACGTAACCGGGCTTACCTTTGCGGTGACTCAAAGCTGTGAAGCGGCAAATCCGGAGTCTGAGATCGTGCAACGTGAGAAACATAAAGGATCGTTTATGCGCACATTGCCTTAATGCTTTTTAGTTCTGAAATGTCTGCCGGCTTTTGCTTTCTGTTCGCCGCAAGATGTTAGCCTTTTTGTAGAGATTCTCACGCCTTTTCAAAAGATACTACTCGTTAAGATAGACTTTTCAATGGTTATCATTAGTTAGCCTTTTTATTACGGGACACGATAAATGGATGCTGATAAGCAATAATGTGTCACTCATTCAGCATTATTCAAAAAATTTTTCAAGTCATATAAATTCAATAAGTACGGAAAAAGTTTCTAAATTTTATGTTTAGAATATTGAAGTGTGTTATATATTTTGCAAGTAGCTATACTGTCATTTATTTGAAAAACTTATTAGATTATTAGATTAAACTTTATCTGTTAGCAAAATAGAAAAGAGGAGATGGATATATACGCCTTCAAACAAATTTATAAAGAATAGGTTTGACATCATTGGACGGCATTGTATCAAAATTAAGTCCACATGGTGTGAAATAATATTGCTTATCAGCGTCCGAATAGTTTTGTAGGTTATTCATTGCAGCACTATTACATGTTTAAAATATGTATGTAATATGTAAAAGGACAATGTTTTACATATTCGTACACTGGAACTATGAATTCATACAAAGAGTACATTTTATAAATTATTCTCGGATCCGTGAAAACATATGTCTGCTGAAATAATAGCGGAGAGAGGAGGATATGTAAAACCAAAAACTATGAATAACGTTTCATAATTTTCACTACGAAACCAGAGTTTGTTCACAATGCAATGTCAAAAAGTGTTATTTACATAATAATATTCGAGGACCTTTATAAGCTCCGCTATAACTATATGTAACTCAATTTGTTTTAGCAAAATGCATAGGATTAAATATTGTACGCTGGGAAAGTAAGCTTAAAATTTTTGTTTATTATGTTCAAATCATTTTAGCGGTTATATAAGCGTGATACGGGTTAGTTTAGCATGTGAACGTTTTATTTTATATACTTGTTACCGTGGGCCCCTCGGTATTGGTCCGTAATAACCTCTTTATCTAGAATTTTAATTAACAGCTTTTGATTGGATGTGGTTTATTCTGCTAGTTACATAAATTCATTTTAATAACATTGATTGTTCAACGCATAAAAGCCCATGTCATAACACTCTTAACAGCTCATTATTTTTACTATTTACGTTCATAATTTCAAAACATTATTGCGGCAATGAATACTGTATAACAAAACCTTTCTTTGTATGAGCAAAATAGGTTGATAGTGTTTTTTTCGAAGTACATTCAATATTGAATTGAGATTAAGAATTAATGTTATTTTGTTTATCCCTTAATTAATGCTACAACATTTATCTAATTGAGTTCAGATTTTAGTTCGTTAAATGTATGTCTCTAAAGGTTTCTTAATAAAATTGAATTAAAATAGGTGTCGAGCGAGTCGCTTTAACAAATTATAAGATTATTTGTGTAATTTCAGTTTAACGTGTACGAAGTTGATACTTTGTGTAGCTTGTACAAACATAATTATAGAATGGTAATTTATACTTCCATTATATATGAACGCTGATAAGCAATACTATGTTAACCCACGCGAACTTCATTTTCATTTTATAAAAATGGCGTCTAAAGATGTCAATTTAATAAATTTATATAGGTATAATAAATAAATATGGTATATAATAAATTTATTTGAAGAAGTATATATTCATCTATTTATTTATATTTTAATTAAAGGTATAATGAAATAAAAGCAGATATGTATAATAATTTTTTTATAAAAAATACATTTTTCATATGTGAGATTATTGATTATTGCAAAATTTGGAACATACTTCAATGTTCGAAACATTAAATTAATATTGAATCATATTTGTTTAATGTTAAACAGGCGACGCATTATTAGAATAACTCAGAATTTGACTTTTTGTGGGTTATATATGGGTATATAACATTAGTTTGAAATAGCGTTTCCATTGCTCCGCCAGTTATACGATGTTAAAGTAAATTCATTAACCTGCTTCGTTTCACTGTCGCTGAGCCGCGTTGATTGCATCAAAGCAATCAGTCGGTATTGATGTACTCGTGACACCTATTGAAAGAATAAACCTGTCTCGTATTTCGCTTGTAAATTGAGCGCTACAACGTAATTTTTATTAATTTTTTTTTTATGTTTTTGGGTTCCGTATCAACCGGCCCAGATGGTCCAATGGTTAGAACACGTCGATCTCAACCGATGATCGCGCGTTCAAAGCCCGCCTAGTACCGCTGAGTTTGCCAGTACTAAATTTGTGTTTAAATTTAAATCGTATTTCGTAATATAATAATAATTGGTATATTCGTAAATATCAAAGCTTCAAAACTATAATTTATTTATTTATTTTTGTTACAGAGACGGGGAGCACGGATAAGAGCAATGGTATGAAGGAACCGGGATTACCCGAGGAATTGGTAAGTTTTTCAAATAAATGATTTATTGATTGCCTATATAAGATAATGTAATCGACAAAAGATAAAGTTTCTTTAAATTGTTACCATTTCCAAACTTTCTGGCATATAATTTAAGTCAAAAAAATTATGTTATGCAAGAAAGACAATTTAAAACTCAATCGAATGTTTCCAAAACAGTCCGTTAAACACGTCAATTTTGAAAAGAAAGATTTATGATATCGCGTCAAACTTGGAAACGATATTATAATACCACCAATGACGTTGCACGCTGATTCAGATTGATATTCGGATAAAAATTGCAGAGGTATCAAAAATCAGCCGCTTTGTGAGCGAATCGTTATACACGAGGGTCTCAATTGGCTTACATTTTTATTTCTTTGATGTATTTCCACCCTACATCTATTCACGAATATTGTTGAGTTTCATTTGCATTAATAGTACTCGTGAGACATTAATGTATTTTTGATTTATTAGGTAAAAGTGGATTAAATTTCTTTTTAAAAATTTGAAGAGCTATTTATTGAAAATCACCGCTATCAAATTATGTAATTCGATGCTAACTTTTGATCATCATTTTTGCATACGTTAATATAGATGTAATTTGCCGTAGGAACATCTAAAAATTATTATTATGTACCTCTGGGACTGTGCTTTTCTTTTGGATGAAAGATACTGTATGTCCTTTTCTGTACCCCTGACAATATATTAGCAAAATTTCATAATGATTCCTTGAGTAATTGAAGCGGAAAAGGGTAACAAACGATCAAACTCATTTGGAATTATAATATAGTTAAGATTTTGACACTTAAAGATAGATACAGTTTTAATACAAAAAGTTACTTAAACTGTCAGAAAGTTGCATGTTTTGATTTTCAATTCAATTCAATTCTTTCTTTAATGGCTTTTTATTGATTTTATATTCTGACATCTCTGAATTTTCGTTACGTAAAGACAGTTATGCAAATTCATCGATGTCATAGTATCGTTGGTTTGCTTGCTGAAATACTATTTGCTGTGAGAGCATTTCTGAGATGACTTGTCGATGATAGATCACCGACTGATTTCCTGTCCTTTGTATTCGAGTTTAATTGGGCTTGGTGATTGATTGATGACATAAACACGCATAAATTGGGTTAAACAGAAGCACATGTTAGTGACATTATTCATAAGCAATTATCGGACGGAGACACGTCTTAATTACGTCTTTCAATTACATTGTCTATGAATATTATATGATATACATTAAAGACTGTTTAATGTTCAGAAATAATAATGAATTATTAATAGTGGTTGCATATTTCATGGTATTTATTAACTTTGGATATTTTTTGGGGTACTGTAATACGTAATATTGTAACACGTCACTTCTTTACCTATTTTAAAGATTATTTTTTATTTGAAATGGTAAACACTCAGGTTGGTACAAAAGAAGATTATGTAGTTTGATTTTAAAATCAAATCGACTGCAATAAATATGTTATCAAAATAAACGAAAATACGTACATTGCTTTTAAAGATCGATTTCTTTTTAAAGAGTCTTAAATATTAAAAAAAAATGTGTCGTATAAATTTTAAAGTCTATGAAAAACTTTTAGTGAAACGATTGTTTCAAATACATATCGAAATCAGTTGCAATCGTGTGACCCGTGATGATAGATGGACGACCTAAATCCGACTTCGTATTGGAGTTTAATTACTGCTGTTGATGATTCGAATCGTGGAACATAATATCGTGTAAGTAAATAATTCTAAATATAATATTGTCTGTTTGATGAACTATATTGCCAGTATTTGTGTAAGTCTCTGTTGACAGCCTAATTAATAACTGTTTCTGATTAAATCAGGATCAGTTTTGTCATTCTGTTCATAGATAAGCTATGTTTTTGTTTTTAGAACATCTAATATTATTAAAGTTGTAATATTGTAATTGTACTTTTGTATTATTTTTAGTTTATATATAAGGCTAAAGTATAATAATATGTATATAAGTAAATAGTAATACGTATAGCTAACCTTTATGTTTTGTTTAAAGACACTAATCTCGAAAATTTTCAGTCAAAATAAAAATTATGCGTTAGATAGCCCGTTCATTAAGGAAAGGCTATATTGCATCACGCTACGACTCACAGGGCAGAAACAGCAACAATTAATAGCACAGTAAGACTACGCACAAAGTAATAGCAGATTAAAGAGACACATTTAGTCTTCTGTATTTATATATAAAACAAAGTCGGGTTAGTTACATCATTTATAACAAGAACCATTCAAAAATCGCTGGATTTTATGATTTTTGATTTGTTGGGTTATCCTCCGCCCCAAATAGGGGTTAAGTAGTCTATGTCCTTACAAAGGATGTTAACTATTTCTGTATAAAATGTTATCGCAATCGGTCCAGCGGATTTCAGCTTTTATTACAAACATACATACGAAAAAGGCTGTTTTATTTGAATGCGTATACTTTCAGATTGGTCCTTGGAACTTTCCTTTTTATAATATTAGTATTTTTAGATATTTAATCGTAAAATAAAATAAAAACTTTGTTGTATAATTGAAATACAGTTGGAATATTGTAGTACTATTAAGTTCGATTGCCAGTAATAGTTCCGTATTTGTACAAAGCAGAAGCATAATACTTTGCGAGTTTACAGAGCAAATTGCTGCTTCAATGAAATGTATGCACAATCCATCGACCATTTGTGTTCGGGAGGTTTTCAGTTGAAATGGGGAATTATAAAGCGTATATTAATATAGAGAGATATAGACATCAATACTCATCGATGTATATATGTTTCCTGTGGCCTTCAAAATGGCTAAAGTGATTTTGATGAAACTTTTAGATAATCATTAGTTCCTAAACGGCGATCCCGTGAAGTAAGGTAGCGATTGAATCATTAGAATTTTTTTTTGAGTTTTTGTATGCTAATAATTTATAATACTGAATTTTGTGGAAATATTTTTATTTCAGTAATTACTATTATTATGTGATTTACTGCTTTAGATATCACGTTTATTATCCAAAAAGGCTATAAAATATTACGCTACGAATAATTGGAGTGACTCAAGTACTAAAATTTAGCGCAGAGGATTTCGAAGGACTTCATTTTGTAGTAGTTACATAAAATTTAATTTTATCCATATACAAATGGTTATGTGAGACTAGTTTTATATTATAAACTAAATTATAACTATCTATATATACTTATCTTATTCGATTGTTTTAGCTACATTTAAAATAATTTGTTTATTTGTAGTAATATTTTATGATAATTTTCGTGGGGGTAATAAATAGGAAATTGCTTATTAGGTACTTAAATTGTCTTTAGCGGGTGGAAATGGGATGATTACGTTTAAATTGAAGGTTCTTTGAACAAAGGGCGAAATATCGTTTGACACTAAAACGACAAGATTTAATTCCGCCATGTTAACACAAAAGTACTCAATTGATTAAATTTTATATGGAAAAAAAACTATAATTTGGATGACATCCAAAATGTTATGCGGAATCAGTATAAATTGGATTTCTGAATTAAGAAATCTGAATAGTGTTAGTTTTTTTTAATTGTCTTTACAAATTATATTTTATAACTTTGGATGTTACGTAACTTCTCGTATTAAACGATTTTTGTATTATTATAATGGAACTGACATGCACGTGACTTAAAGAGTTGCCTAGCAACGGGTTGTTGACGTTAAGAATAAGAGCAGGGCAGTATATTATTATAGTGTTAGAAAACAAGCAATTAATTGAAAAAATCAAAAACCCGACTGAATAACAAGACCATAGAGAATCGTTACAAACCAACTTTAAATCTTTATAGATTCTAAACGGTTATTCTGATTGAAAAATAATAAAACGAATTTTTAAAAAGAAATTTTATATACCTATTCAATGATACCTACATAACATAGTTCGTTGATTTTAATTTTTCTCTTTCGTAATCAGTTTTATTAGTAATAACTTTTAGTCTTTTTAAAAGTACATACGTAGTTTTACATTTTCCTCTTAATAAGTTAAAAGCCTGTATAAAAAATCTTTAACAGATAAATAATATTATACTATACAAGAATATTTTGACGACAAGAGATGTGGATTTAATACGCTTTGATTTTGTATCAGGATAACATAATTAAAATGTAATAAAAATACATTATGTAAAAAGAGTTTCTTGCCGGTTCTTCTCCGTAGAGACTACATTCCGAACCGGTGGTAGCTTTATAAAAATTAAAAAAAAAAATGACATGTAAGTTGACGATTCGAAAGTGCTTTAAAAGCTCATATGAATAAAGTATATTTTGAGTTTGAGTTTATAGTACATAATAAATGAATTAATGGAAATAAAAAATAGTAAGTAATGTATAAAATTAACTTTCTATGTCATTCAGTCATATAGACCCACACGTAAAAACTAAACTCGTTTGCGGGTCGAGCAAAACGAGCATTATAAGGCTTCGTGTAAACATTATAACGGTCGTCGCGACCCCGATAGTGTCACACGAGCTAAACACAGAGATGTTGACTGATACCTGAGGGCATTAGACCTACTTTTTACACGCCTAGCTGGTTATATGGCATGTCACAGTTAGAATTACATCCCGCTATGATAGCCTAAAAATAACAAGTTCTTACAAACTACATTTTAAATTATTACCGGTGTTATAAATTATTTTGCGCGGTTGTAATATCTTATCGAAGTGTGCTATTAGAATAAAAGTTTGTGAGGTTGTTTACTGCTATTTCACGCAAGAACTACTGAACAGATTTTGATAAATTTTACAACAATATAGCTACATCAGAATGACACATAGACTATTTCTTATATCGTGTGATTGGTAAAAAATTCTGTCTAGCCGACGTATTAACATGTGGATAATACTAATATATAATAAAGAGTTTGTTTGTTGGTCTGTGCGTGTTAAAAAACTTATTATTTTTGTGCTATAAAATATCACCACTTATCGGAGCAGTAACCATAAAACCGTGCAGACGAGGAAACACGTTTGGGAGTTTTTGTCCGTCATGAAATAAAACCGTTGTTCGCGAGACTTTTGGTACTATCCCTCGTATTTGTTATGCGATACAGTTCTATCTAGTTTTTTCCATTTTATTCTATTCTATATCTACGGAACAATAAAACACAGCGAAATTGCTTCTCGTCTGCGCTGGTCTTAATCGTTAAACAATTTGACATCATCTACCAAACATTTTTCTCGATTATACCGGGATCTGCTTATTATTTTAGTCCATATTTTTACAAGTTACTGATTTTTGAATGTTCAACAATTTAACAAAATCGAAAACTTTCTCAGTTAAAACCATGAATTATAGCATGCATTTAATAATGAGTTCAAAATTTATCACCTACTAAAAATATAAAATGTATAGGATAGGGTACAGAACTCCAATTTTTTCATCATTCGTCAGTAACCCTAGTACGCGTTTTGATAGTGTAATTTTCGATTTCTATTCTACTATACATTGACTAACAGCACTTCGAGTGAGAAGAGAATTCGCTAGAGGCGCTGCTAGTTAATGCATGCAAAATTAGTCAAAAAAATGACCGTACTGAAAACTTCCCAGTCCGTACCGAGGATATTGCAATATGTGGTGCATGGACTGCAGAGAAGAAGAATATAAAGTTTTCGATTTTGTTAAATTGTATTGTATCTATTCTTATATATATTTTATTTTTAAATATATGATGCGTGTTTCGTGTGACAACCATGACTTAGGTAGCTTTTAAAAAGTATTTCTGTCAATAAATAATTAAGCCACTTCATAATAATGGTTATTAAAGTCTTTTTTTACATATTAAAACTTTATTATGTCTAAACTAAATAGGAAATTTTTATTGTGTACAATGCTCATAACGCCAATCGTTGTTTTATTAGAGATTTCCATAAATAAATAAATAAACGCATCACACTTTACGGCTCTAAACAAACTAACACAGACACACAGACCACGACAAACATCCATATGGCCAATACAGACGTTTGCCGTGAACGAGGATCGAACCCGCGACCGTTAGCGCTTCAGTCAGTTGCAGTGACCACTGCGCAAACGTGTCTGTCATAATAAAATACATAGATATACTGTTTAAATATTTATACTAAAACGGTATTTACTAGAAAAAAAAATGTTATCACTGACCTTAGAAAACGCGATTCATAATACGCCAAAACAAAACCTAATTATGCTGCATAATTTCCTCAATCTAAAATACAAAATAACGGTCGAGTTCTTGTGTCGACAGTTCCAACTGATGAATGGGCGGGCCATCAATAGCAGATCACTCGGAAGCTTCATAAATATGTACACGACATTGTGGCATGAGTTTTTATGAGCTTAAAGGGCCCACTCGCTTTTGATTGATGATCGAGATTCCTAAGGGTTTATTGATTCACTTGATCCTCAGCGGTGTGTGGCGTCGTTAGCGGCCAATTGGTCTATTTTTATATTGAGTTTGCGCTAAATTGCTGCGACCTTTTATAATAGATTTTTTATCTCGGAATAAAAGATTTTCTCTTGTCCTCAAATTTTCCTTTACCTTTTGTTTTATATTTTCTAATAGTTTCGCTTCTTTAGAGGTCGCAAGAGGTATACTTAGTGGAAGTTGAGTAGTCACTAAAATATCTTTAGAGAGTATTTTGCACCTTTTTGTTTTGTATTATTCTAATAACTGATTTCGCTTCTTCAGAGATAATAAAATGTACACTTTGTTGAATAGACACTAAGATATCTTTAGGTATTTGTATGAATACCTGGTAAAAATATTCGATGGTTTGTGCGATGGAAATGGTAATTGGTGTAAAAGTAGCGTGCGAAAATCGATATCGGCGAGAAGCGCCGTTGCGTGACCAGACGAAATTTAAGTGTTCACCAGTCAGCCTTATTTCTGTATGCTACTGTCTGGAAGCTGATGCGTTGGTATTTAAATTGTAGTTACTAATTAAACCCGACACGCGAGGCAGGTATTTGGACCATTACCTAATTTCTTTTAGATTTTTCGCCTTGGAAGTGGTGCCGAAACATTCCAATTGGATGATTTTAAGAACACGTTTTTTTAAAACGTTGACCATGAATTTTGTATTTAACGTTATCTTGAATATTTCACGGGAAAATATCTACTGTTTTGAATAGATGAAAATGTAATACGTAATTTATTATTTGTTAAAATGTCCAATGTATTCATTAAATAAATAGTTGTTAATGATCGTTATGCAAATAAACTATATAAAACAATATTTTTTTCAGTACACTGTACACGTAGGTGTATGTTTGATTTTTAAATAGTTTAAAATAGCTATAATCGGACTTTGTTTCTATTATACCGTAAAACTTCGCAGACAATACATTTGGACTCTGTTCAGTTCGTGAGTATTTGACATTCCAAACTTCCTAACTAGGTTTCTACCACAATACCGACTGAATTTCAAACAATATAGCAAATTAATGTTACATTACAATCTACACATAATAAACTAGATTAGTTCGTAACTCTGTATTTGTATAATATATCCTATTGAATACTATTTGCTTAGCACCTTTCTATCGATCTCTGTCTCCCGTTTCGACGTGCAACGTGTTGTTATACACTGTTCCAACTACTCATTGAGTACATAAACAGTAAAAAAATATAAAACTAAGTCGAGAGCATTTGTTCAATACAAAATACAGAGCTGTCTCCAACCTTATTATTTCCAATAACAAATTTTGCGTAAGAAGGAAAGCCTCTTTATAATATGAGACGTTTACATAGGAACTTTCATTAAACAGAATAACATCTTTACTCATCTAATAATCATCCTTTATGAAATACGACGCGTCCCGACCCAGCGTAATTGTTATCTCAGGAGTTTAATTGTGCGATATAGTCGTTAAGGTCTCGATATACAATAACATTTTAGGTAATAACCTTATATTAACAGACATCTGGTCCTCAATTGAAATTCTATTTAGCGCCGAAGTTTCAAGGTAAACGGGCACATAAATCAGGATTATTTTTAGTCAATTTGGCGTAATGTCCTTTTATAAATATTAGTGCGCGCTTTGAATCGTTAAGTGTTGAAAAGTATATAACACTTTGTATTGATTAATCTTTCATAGTAGTAGTAATTAAATGTCAGTACATTTTTACTGATGTCTAAAATCAATATGCCGTTAATATATTTTTTCTTACAATGAGCGTGTTGTATTATATAGACGACTCATCTTGACTTCGTATGGGAAATTGCAGACCCCCGCAACATCTCTTCATAGTTTTCACAAAACACATTCTGAGCCAATTCTACCATAACAAAAATGACATACCTACAACTTTTAATTCTATGGTTAATATAGTTTTCACGATGAGCGAGTTTGAATCTAAAAACATTTATTTAGTAAGCATATTTGGACGCTTATAAGCAATAATGTGTCAACCCACACGGACTTTATTTTGAGAAAATGGCGTCTAAACATGTCAAACCTATTCTTAACAAATATGTTTGAAGACGTATAAATCCATCTTTTCTTGTAATTTTGATAAAATCCATAGTGAATTAAAAGCAGATTAGCATAATAAAAAGTTTTATCAAATAATAAGTTTTTCTTATACAGGAGATTTTTTTATATTGCAAAATATGGCCCACTTCAATATTCGAAACGTTTCATTAAATAACTTTTTTCCATATTTATTTACTTTAGATGACTTGAAAATTTTTTCAATAATGTTAAATACATGATGTACTATCAGAATACGTCAATATCTTCAAATGCGACATTTTGTGGGTTGACACATTATTGCTTATCGGCATCCATTTGTACAGTATCAAAGAGTATGTTTTCTTTTAAATGTAATATTTCTGGCGTTGAAAACCAAAACAAATGAGAATTGAAAATATTGGTTCCGTCGAATGATATTTCTTGTCACTACAAAGTTTTTACGCAAACAGCTATTGTTTGCGTATCACGAAACATGTAACGAGAGATGTAACAAAGGGATTTTGCAGCATTAAAGCAAACATTTGGTTAACAATGGGAAAGATATACAAACATACAATATTTGTTAAATATTGAAAACAAAAATAAAGAAAGTTAAGGAAATATTTCAATTAAGATCCTATGTATCTATGATTGTTTGTGGACAAATGCATCTTTATCGAAACTTCGTGGTCGGATAAAAGAAAAAAATAATTTGAAATATGGATTCTGGTAAGAAATAATGTATGATCCCACAAAAAGTCAAATTTAGAGATATTATGTATTCTGATAATTCATCACATATTTACTAATTAAGTACGGAAAAATTTTAATCAAATTTTTAGAATATTGAAGTATGTATGGTACATTTTGGATTATACAATAATCTCATATATTTAAATATTATTTAATTAAACTCTTTACTATACCAATCTGCTTTTAATTCATTATACATTTATCTAAATAAAACAGAGAACATGGATATATACTTTTTCAAACAAATTTATAAGAAATAGGTTTGGCATCATTAGGCGCCATTTTCTCAAAATTAAGTCCCTGTGGCTTGTCACAGTATTGCTTATCAGCCAGATATATCTTTGATGATTATTTTATTTACAAAATAATTAATACATTTCGATTTAAATTGCCAATCATCTGTATCGTTGCAATATATATAGTTTGTAAATAAATAAGAGTTCGTTAAAACTTCACCGGTGTTAATTTGTAACATGCCAAGCATTAGCCAGATTTAAAGTACTGAATAAAACCGCCGAAGTAACCGCATCCGAATTTGCCATTGGAATTTGACCCATATATTTATTCCATTAAGAGTTATACATTTTAATGACTGGAAGTTTTAAATTTGTCCGAAGCATTCAGACTGTTTTCATCGGGTGCAGATGTGCTGGCAAAGTACCAACCAGTCGGAGATCGAGACAAGGTCGCGGTTACACTACCATTAAATGTATATGCACTCAAGTTTTATATATTTTTAATGGTTTTCTCTAAGGGATTGGTTTTAGTTTTTTAAACCTGGTCTTGGTAATGCATTCATTTATAAAATAAATGTACGTATTAATAAAATAAATGTATTATTATAATTTTGTATTATAATTTCCAGGGATTATAGGGTTTACTTTAAACGTGTTTCTATGATTTCAGCAATTTATATGATCGTATTGTAAAGAGAAAGCTTTTTGTTCTATAAAGTTTGCTAAAATTATTCTTGCTAAAATTACTGTTTCGATTCCGAAGATCATGATTTTTTTATATTTTTACGATTAATTTATAGTATGTATGTACATTCACATATGATTGTATTCAAAATGTAAACTTGTGATTGCAATGCCTCTTATTGTACCTATATTATATTTCAAAAAAATATTAATGAATGAAAATCATACTTTACAAAACATAACAGTAGTAGTTAGGTAACTGTCTCCATCTGTTTTTACGGATTCGACATACTGTTTATGTCATGCGTATTCAATTAGAAACAGATCCAAGAACTCGTTTTCTCTATAATAATAGACGTACAAAAAAACATGAATGACTGATTCAGTGCGGATGTCATTGGGCGAAGGAAAATGGAAAATATACGAAGATATTATACGCGAAGTGGATGTATTACGAATTTAGAACTTCAGTCTTCGTCTACTCGCGCTGCGCGAGCGCCGCCGGCGAGCTTTAATATTTACTAGACTCATTTCAACTCCCATAACGCGTGTTCTGTGATCATAATAATAAACCTACGCCTAAAATAAAAGGTCATAACAAGTTACGTGTGAAATGAATAGATTTGATCGTTTTCCTTAGTTCTTAGGGTATTAACGCATGATTTACTTGTAACAATTATTATTTAATTACTACCGTGATTTTGTCGGATATATTCGTAAGTAAACCTTGAGTGATACACGATATTTCATGTCCGATGCGAAATTTGTAATATTTCGTGGTACTAGAAATAACTAATGCTTAATTGAATTAGTTTATTGCATCGTTTGGCAAAATACAACATAATTTCTCAAACGATTAAACAATTTATGAGGTTATCATGAACATTTTTTAACACTTTTAATTCCTGTTATTAATTTTTATATTACAGTCGTTTCATTGCCGTTTATTATTTTTACCAAATGCCTTTTTATTATAATAAAGATAAAAAGTGTTAATTGAAAACACTCCGATGTTTAGTAATTACGATATTTATGTATGATTTTTAATTAATTAATGTAAGTAATTTTTATGCGACAATTCAGACAAAAATAAAATTGTTATAAATACATTAGTGAGTTGTTTTATGACTTTTTGTATATTTTATCAGTAAATCGTTTACATTTGTAATTAGTCAAAGCCGTGACATGTTAGTCCATGTTTACAAAGCGTCTGCGGGCATTATGTTACGATAAATAATCTTCACGGTACTTGACGTGACACGTATTGTTCCTTCGACGAAAGGTTTCTTTGAATTCTAGATAATATTCTTAACGTCACCCTGCTTATATCTCAACGTAATTGTTTAAGGACTTTTTCATGTTTTTAAAATTTGATAGAGCCACATTATTTTCATTACATAATGGTGTCTATATAATAAATTCGATAATTTGTACCTATCTATCCTTTATTATTAATTTTGTATGTGTAATATCTGAAACTACGGGTTCAATTTGAAAAATTTATCATTGGATTGTCCGTTTGTTGCGGAAGGTAAGCTACTCGTATATTACATATCGCTACGACTTAAAGGAGCAAAGCAGTAATCATAACCGCGAGTAAAACCGTGAGGGACAGCTAGTACTTAAATGAAATAGAGCAGTCGACTTAATTTACCTACTGTACTGTTTTATTTTTGCGACAAAGCCTATGTTCTTCTCGAAGGTTCTATGTATTTCTGTACCAAAATTCGTAAAAAATTGTCCAGCGATATAGACGTGAAAACAAACAGACAAATATACTTATATTTATATTTTCTTTCACGATAAATGGTCAAAAATTTTCTCAATTAATTGATCATCAGTAGTTAGTAGTACAGATCAGTAGAGTATTCTCTACTGATCCGTACTACTAACATACAATGTCGCAAAAAATTACGTCTCTAAAATATTCGTATAAACTAATATAGATGTTTAAATTTACCAATGAAAGAAAAAGTTACCTGTATAATTATACTTATTGTTAGCAAAGCTTTATACTTTATTAACATTTTATCTAAGAAAGTATATCTTTGTAGTATTTCAACATACAGAGTCGAAGGTTTTGCTACTAAAATAAAGATCAAAACAAAATATGAAATCGA
Organism: Hypolimnas misippus; assembly: GCA_037950945.1. NCBI lineage: Eukaryota > Metazoa > Arthropoda > Insecta > Lepidoptera > Nymphalidae > Hypolimnas > Hypolimnas misippus. Next base: position 6,237,498 of record JBBEEQ010000019.1, read on the forward strand.
ATAGTGTACCTTTATTCGGTTCGTTATATTTTTTTAACCTAGAAAAACAAAACTTGATACTATTTCATGTTGAGATAAAGCAGATATAAAACTTTTTTGGAAAAAATAATATTGTATTTTATTTTCATGTATATTGTTTATTCGATTCTATAGTTTATGTTTCAAATTAATTGGAACATATAAAAGTAAAAAACTTAAGTAACAGCCTGTAAATGTCCCACTGCTGGGCACAGGCCTCATCTCCTATTAAGGAGAAGGTTTAGGGCTTACTCCATTGGAACATATAATTAAGTAGTAATTTGAAATTATACGTTATGTTAAAAATTACTAAGCATTGACAAACATTGAAAGCATACATTTGTCTTAATTTTATTCTTCAGTTTTTATATTAAAAAAGACATACATACACGTTAAGGTTTTTTTTTAAAGATTCTCACCTGTTATAATTTAAAAAGCTTTATTTTTAAAGATTTTTTAATCAATATCTCGTTTAATGGTGCAAGTAAAAAAAATTAATATAGTAAAACTTACAAGTGTAATTCCCGCCTTAATAAATGTTATAACAAAAACTTTAAAACCGCGCAGTTTTTATTTCAACTGCCTGTATTAGGTAGTTGAAATAAAAATATTATATTTACATTTTTTCAAAAGTATGTCGATTTTCCATTCAGTGATCCAAATATTTTTGCAAGTGAAATGTCAAATAAATTTAGCGCATTCAAATAAAATATTTTTTGCTATTTTTTAAACTCGAAAACTCTATGATCCGTTGTGCGCGTATAAATGAATATTATTTTGTAATATATAATAATATTTTGACATGAATATCATTTCATGTTACATATTTCAGTTTATATTCGCTTTCTTAGAAGATTAAAACCAAAGAATAAAATTTAATAGAATACAAGGCAATTTTCCTAAAATCTTAATTAAAATATGTACGTTTTTTTTGAGATTATAATAGAATCGGATTCTTTATAAGTACATATAATTTGTTTCGTTTCATTGAACTTTGACATATTGCTCTACTGAGAGCGTGCAGACGTTATACTGCGTCGGGTGCAATGACACGGGCTACGAGTAACTACACACTTCAGACACCGACAGTAACATTATTTTATAATAGTCTAGTCATATAATATCAAATTTAATCTCGATTTGAGGCAATGCAACGCTTAAATTAAGCTTTTATAAACTTTAAATGGATTAATTTTTACGAGTAGATGATAATATTAACGGTATTAAGTGAATTTTATATTTGATAATTTACCAAAACTAATATATTCGAATAAGCCTTGATACATTTAATGTTACGACGTTAAAGTTAGATATTTGTTATACATATAACTATTATAAATTGTTGTCGTTGTATGATGACCGCAATTGTCGCAAGGCTGTGGGAAGCCTTAGCGGTTTTGTTATAGTCTTGACATTAAAGCGGCTTGTTGTGTCTGCCGCGGATTTATTTAAGATGCCTAAAGGCACGTCACTTTGAATTAGCAAGTGACGTCTTGAGAAAATTATTGGTTACGGCATTCCGTAACTTATTACTGCTTGGGGAGTACATAACCGGAAAAATTAAATAATGTTCTTTTAAGTACTATGAGCCCTTGGAATATTTGAGGCAATTTCTTTGTTTGTTTTAGGCGACAATTACATTGGTAAGTTTTTCTCTTGTAATTAATATAAAACACATCTGTAACCTGTTAACAGTTACCTAGGCAGCCTTATAAATAAGATAATACTTTGACAGTAATTTCTTTCATCTTAAAGCAATGACAAGGAACTTTTGTAAATATTTATGAAAGTCTGATAGCAAAATTTATAATTTACATTAGAATTTTTGTCATAGCTTTTATTTTTAAATATAGTTTAGTTCGCTGCTGAGGTAAATATTCGTGTAACAATATTGTTCTATCAAGCGTAAACAATTTTGTATAGAAAATTAAAAAAATGTTGTTTTCAAATTTTTTAATAAATGCGCCCTCCATGTCAGAGTCACGTTAAAGAATGTTTTGACGTGTTAAAAACCAGTATCAAAACACGACCCATGTGGCGAAGGACAGGTGCTGAGAAGGATGACGAGGGTCGAGTTCCCTAGTCTCATTAGACTAATTATATATGGTATTCAAATCTCCAAATTTTATTTAATAATATTCCATATTTTTATAAGAATAATGAAAATCTTGACTTCCTTATAATTCTATTATGCCAAATTGACTTAGTTGTACCTAATTATGAGTATAAATATTTTGCCAAACGTTAAACTACGACACGTAACTTTTGAATCGAAAATCGTTTTGTTGAAGTGCGAATTTAATTTTTTCAACCAACATACATAATAAATAAAGTGATCACGCACGCAATCGTTTTTAGATTGCAGATTGAAATTGGATCTGTACAAACGCCCACTCGCCTGCGTTTCATCATTCACTTTAGCTGTCACACAGACTCTTACACAAACATTGTAACACATCAATATTTACATTAGTAACAATGGAGTGCGGACGGTTAATAAATGGACTGAGATGGAGTGCCTATTCTTTTGCTCCGACGAACTCGAACACACCATCAGTGTCTATAGAAGATGTTTGCGGTAGTGACGAACAGAGTGCAGTGAACGAAAACTATCTTATAACTTACCCGGACGACGATAGCGATTGCACTTCAGTCAACAAGGAGTCTCCCAGGGCGAGTTTAAACGAACCTTTTAAACTTAATCGCAACGTAAATCCCCTCCTCGTCCCGGTGGAAGTTTTAAAAGGAGAGATAACAGACGACGGGGACGTTGAGGAACTAATGAAGAATGAGGCGAAAAAGTTTGAAGATTATAAGTTTTGTGAGGCAGTTAACGACTTCGACATTGAGTTGGAGTCAGGTGAGGCGGTGCCAATAGTGTACCTTTCGACGTCTCGCGCTGCGAAACTACAGCGAGCCCTCCGACTGTCCGGACTTAAAAAGGTCAGCTTGATTTTTATTCACAGTTTGCCGATTTTATTTTTTTTTTTAATAAAAGAAATTTATGAATACTAATTAACAGTGTCAGAGGAGTTTCGCTTTTTACTCGCCGTCATACTTCGTTCTTCGTTAGCTTTTTTCAGACTTCGCAGACTAATTGGAGCTTAGAACGAAATTCAATTTGCCGGGAGATGTGCGCTTTATTTTTTATGTGAAATTTTATAAAAGCATTACCCATACGAATATTTAGATGTATAAATTTATTCTCTGACGTTTTTTTTTGTTTTTATTTTTAAATAATATCTTGTTTAATAATTAAAAATAAGAATTTGTGTTCGTAATTTATGTAAGCCGACTGCTTAATAAAATATAGCCCATAAGATTACATACGAAACCATTACAGCCAGTAATTACTTTATCCAGTTATTTAAATACCAGACTTGTAAGAGTTTGCCCTAAGGCGATAATTGACTATTTAAACCATAAAATTTTATATATATCATAAATAATACCTTCTTTAATTTGCATATTTTTGCAATGATACTATAATTATAGGTTACAAGACTTTTATATTTTTTTTTTTATTTTTTGCACCTTACTATGAAAAGTTGTATCTTTATATGATAAGCATTTCAGAAATGCACTTGTAAAATAAAATTAGTAATTTATTAGTAAACAAAAGGTTGAAATCCAACAAGGAATAAATTATTAAAAAGCCTTTTTTAGTGCTTACATCCATTAAATAAAGTCTAGATCTTTGGATATAAATCATGTATTGTTGAATGACGTTTTAGTCAGTGTTAGTATTTAATCACAAGTCCTAATATTATGTTAAATAATGAAAGAAATGTTAGCATACTAAAAATAATAAACAATATTTAATATCTAAACAAAAAACTCTCCACTTTCAATGAATTTTCTCTTATTAAATATTTCTTTGACATTTTAATTTCAAAGAATGTACGAAGAAGCACTTTAAGTCGAGCAAAATATTGTACAATTAAGGCAATTATTTTCGATATGAAGTTCACTTAGCTTCAAGATATTATAAATAAAATAAATAATAAAAATTAAATGCTATTTCTGCAGTTTGTATTATCTATTTCCGATTCATTTATGCCTAAGATTCCTTATATTTTAAGTAGGTATAATAAGCAGCAAAATATTTTAATAATCAAATATTATGAGCAGCTTGTTAAAAAACAAATTAAGTAATAAAAAAAATTAGAAACACGGCTAAAGTAAAAATGTTCATAACGGTTCGTGATATTAATTTTTTGCTGATATCATATTACCTATGACACTACGGGGAAAAATACGAACCTTAAGACACCTTACACTTCAAAAGCCGTTTAGACTGCAGGAGTTCTAAATAGAATGAATATACTTACATACATACAAACACAAATATGTGTGAAAAACATTACTCTACTTCTGGGTTAGTTGAATAGGTATCTAGGCTAAAATGTTTGATCGATTTTTTTTCAAAGACTATACAAATATTTAATGTAGCAATATTTTAATTGTCCACTACTGAGGAAGTGTCTCTTCTTGTTTCAAAGGAGGAAAATAATGTAATTTCTCTTCCACGCTGCTTCATTGCGGACAGTTAGATCTCAGAATTTATGACAACACATGCAGGTCTTCTCGCGATGTTTTCTTTCACCGAGTAGTAGTTTCACTTGGCAAACTCATAATGAGTCGTACTTGTTTACATTTCAATTCGCAACTGTCGAGTAAGATCCACTAGACCATCTTGGCTCAAAGGTGGAGCGGTTATAAACTATAAGTAAAAATATAGTTAAAGTATAAGTACCTAGAAGTTCTTTTTGGTACAACAAACCTAGTGTGTTTTGGTATAATCTTGTTTCGAAAACGGTAATCAAAGTCCGTCACGAAATTACGTAAACAAAATAATGTTTGCTGTATATTAGCATACTCGTAGTTATTCTATGTATATTGTTAATACACATAATCACGTACATTTTTATAAAGATATACTAAATTATATATTTAGGACTCCATGTACGTACATTTATATTTTTCTTTTATTTTTTTTTGTTTTCTTGAAGCATAGTAAAAATGAATGATTATTATTTGATATTAAATTTTAATCTTTCTTATGATGAAATACTGTATTCAACGTTTAGAATATTCGTCATACTCTCGGCGGTGCCTGCATCTTAGAGCATTGTTCGAACACGTCTGTGTCGCGACCTATAAACCGAATGACAGTTGGAATTGATATTTCCTCAAGAAACTAGAGTAATGGGAAATATCATTCTATTTAAAAACCTTTTTATGTTTCACGATGTGACATCATTATGCCAGTTTATTTTAAGCGTACTATATAAATACCTTGATATTCGAAATGTGTAATGTGACAGTGACTATTTAAATATAGTATTAAAAAATATTTTGTTCATAATGTAATCATTAAAACGTTTTTAAGGTAGCTTAACTAATTTAAAGTAAATAATACAAAATTCAAATTGTTCTCTCTCACTCACACTTGATTAAACAAGCTTCAAAGGTTCAAACAACTTGATTTATTTCCTTAGAGCTTAAAAATGGTTATTCCGTTTATTCGGGTTAGAGTAATTGACGAATAATTTATTATTATTAATAGATCGAACACTTTATTATGATATCAAGAATGTTTAATTTATATTAAATAGTTCTGATGTAGTTTTTAAATTTGAAGGAAGTAACGGTTTCAGTGCTTACAATTTTGCGTTTGATACCCCATTTATTTATGAAGTTTCTAGGTTATATTATATCACGCTACGACTCATTGATCAAACGAGCGAAGCAATAATCATAAACGCGTTTGAAACCGAGAGCAGCAGCTTGTGTAAAATATAAGACGTCCGATTTATAATTATGATCCTTAAAAATTGGGGGTTAAACTAATATTATTAGTTTAGTCCCGCAATTTTAAAGAATCATAAAATTATTATGCATAATGCGATATGTAAGTAACATATCGCATTCTGCATAAAAATATATTTTCTTTTATTCATAAAATATTTCAGTGTAATATTAAATTTCATATTACCTTACGCGTAGATTAACACGAAATAACAAATTAATAAGTAATATAGAACGTAGCTCAATGACGTCGGGCATTTCATGATTTTAATAACGTTTACAATCTATAAACAGATTTCATTTAACAAATATGATATGTTTTTTGTTATATATTATTTAAGAACTATATAAAATATTGGAGTGCACAAATTGATAAATATAAATAATTTTTATATTCTGTGTAATAAACTTATAAACTTTGTAATGATCGTAAAAGGTAGGTTGATTACGCACGCATTTATAGAGCTATGTTGAATGTAATTACATTATGTAACTTTTAAGTAATCATAGGGAAAATTAAAACAATTCAATTCAGATTATGCAACATTACCTCTATCAGGGAAATGACATCGACTTCCTGTAACCTGGATGAACAAGTCTGTTGCGTCGCAAATGTTTCATTGCTCTCATTGTGGACTCTAGACACTTGTAATAAATAACAATTTAGTTTGACAGGATGTGTGTCATGTATGGATTTGGTGTGGGTGCTTGGCACAGCTGTCTCGTAAGACTAAGTCGTGTTATGTTACAACGGATTAATATTACATATGTATGATATATAGCGTTAGGAAAGTGAATTCGTATTATACACTTGTAAATTATGGAAGTATCAAGTTAGATATTTTAATGGTATTCTTATAAAAACTTAAAGACGATAATAATATGTTTCTATGATTATCTCGAAAAGAAAAACAAAGTATAATTATTTTTCTTTTAAGTGAATACTTTTAAAACTACATATAAAGACGACAGATATAGGTAAACTTTAAACATTTTAAAACTTTTGTTATAAAAAGTTATACGTGGCCAAAATGATAGTTAAAACCTCAGTTGTTAGTTCGTACGTTTTTAAAAGAGCAGTATTTTGCTGACTCTATATCTTAGTAGATGGCCAGCAAATAAAGCACAGAGATAGGACAAGCTAAAATAGTACGTGATTGTTGGTAAGTCCTTCCTACTTACTGCGTGCTAATTTTAACATAGATTAAATATCACAAAGAGATGTACACATCTTTCAAAGAAACCGTTATAACAATGTTATTTGCATTAACTATAGTCAATATGAATTTTATGTGAAAATATTGAAAATATTTGTAATAGTAAAAATAGTTCGATCAACGAAAGCAAGAAATGCATTATTGATAAAATATAGAAAACTCAAGTATCAATCTCACTTCAATTACGAGAAAAAGGCATTGATGTTCCTCGTCTCAGGAGGGAAAATATTTTTCAATTAGAAACTTTGTTGCTACAACAATATTTTTATGAGCCATCATTGTTCTGTAACAACCGGCTTTAGCAATTAACAACAGGTGGAACAATAGTAAACGAAAAAAATATATAACTTTACTTTTGTTAGTGGGATTTCCCATTGGGGAAAACTCAACCTCCATACAAATTTTGATTCCCTATTTCCTTTAAAAGTAAAAAAGTATTTCAACTTTTCCTCAGTTTTTTATATAAAATCGATTATTTTACTTTGCATCAATTTCAAAATGTTGTAAATAAGTGTTTAGAGTTACTATCAAAAATACCTCGATTTTTTCAGGATCTCATTATCATGTCCTGACCTTGTAAAAATGGTGGTCCCATTGTCATCAGGTCAGCATGATTTACAAATATACTCTTTGGAACAAAAAAAAATCAAAATCGGTTCACAATCGGCGGAGAATCGGTAAACATAATATAAAAAAGTCCCCGACGAATTGTGAAACTTCTCCTTTTTTTAAAGTCAGTTAAAAAAAGATTCAGTCGATCCGGAGTTTACTTTGCACATACAAAATTCGCTCTTTCTTTATTTTAGTATAGGTCAATATTTCTAATACTCCGTATAAAACGTCCCATAAGGCCTGTTTTTGTTAAAAATGTTCATAATTTTCTATATGTTTAAGTTTGTAGATAAATATTCAGATTTTGTGCTAAAAATAACATTTGTAGGAAATCTTCATGAATAAGACTCTATGAAACTTACATAAAGGATCTTTCCTAAAAATATCTTTAGAATAAATAAAGAGGTTAAAAATAATATTATCTTTGGACATCTGAATACCGCTTTGTGTTTTTATGTCTTTCTTGAGTTTGATCGTCTGGCAAAGAATACTAATGCATGTACTTCGCCGGTACGTTTTTTATATTGTATTATATATTTACGTATTAGTGTATGCGCATAAATATATAATTAGCATCGTGTTCGATTGTTTCTGTTAATTTCAAATTATGTATTAATAACTAAATAAAAAAAAAAAATAACAAAAAAAATAATTATTAGTCCTAAGCTTGGATTTAAGGCTAATATTAAAAACCAACCAAGAAACAATCATTAAATTATCGAATGTCTGAATATATTTATGCGTTGTTTAAGCCACACATACATTAATTATTGAATGTACATTAATTTGGCTTAATAAAACATTCATTTAAACCATGCTTTTCTCGTTCTACGAAATCGTTTGTTATATTCTCGTTGAAACATCATATTTGTATTTGCTATATGTATTTCAAACAATTTGTACCTGTGGTAAGTTAGACGCACGAGTTATAAATGGGTGCAGTAGCGAAATGACCGACGCTTTGCGTCAGGAGCGTAAATTCTAAATTCAGTTTGATTAAAATATGAGAACCATAGCTCAGACTATAGTGAATTACAGAATTCAGCGAAACCATTATTTTATAATATGTACCTAAGTGAATGTTAATAAAATAACATTTTCCTTTATTTATTTTTAAGTTCCATTAAAAAGTATCTTTAAGCAGATTTCTTAGATCAAATAGTCAATTTAGAAGGAAATTAAAAAATGATAAACTTAACCAAAATACCTAAGTAATTGAATTTATTTTTAAACTTATTTGTGACAAACATTTTGTATAAATAATGAAAAATATTAAAATATATTTATATAAAATACATATATTATTTACTTAAAAAAAAAGGAAATGTTACATATTAGGCGAAAATATCACTTGAAAATTTTGCTAACATATAAATTTGATTCACATAAATTGATTATCATTGCATTTATATCTAAAAGAATTAACCTACACTCAGTGACATATTTATTGAAACTTAAATCTTACATATGGTACTTATATAGGTAATTGTTACCAGTACAGAGTGGTTTAATATCAGTTACGAGAGTAAATCCTACAATTGTAATTTACGTCTTATACTATTTTGTTTTCCTTGTTACTGTCACTTTGATTACGCGGCACAGTCTATTAATAACTCCTTAAAGCTGTGGCCAACTTTTCAAGGAATTTATTATTCTGTCTTTGAAACTGTATATATACACAAGTTTTTTGCGTGTCATTGAACTTTCAGCGAAGTAAATGGAAATACTCAGTTTTAATTACTTTTTGATTGATTATATAATACAGATAAATGCTTTATACTTTCTATAATTTACATTTTACACCTTTAAAAAACTTTTTAGATCTTCTGCAAAAAAAATTTAGATTTTCTTCTCAGTTGTTATATATGCATACATCATATTGAAAGTAAGTTACATCTATCAACGCACAGCCCGAACCATTAATTCTACGAAAAAATACGGTATGAAATTGTGTATGAACCTTTGTCAATTTTAAACCGATTGGGCTAGGACTTTGCATGCATAACCACATAACTGCTATGCCGTAGGCATCAGACATCGCAAACAAAGTTAGGAGCCTGGTGCTAGTTGCTAGTTGCCATAGTTATGAAATAAACAGATGCTCGTAAATACAAATGAGGGTTTTCTTAGACGCTTCAGTTCCAACAAGAGTTATAAAGTTGGATAAGAACAAAAGTTATTATTTAGGTCGTATCTACTTACATAGTTACATCAGATAGCAATTGATAACTTTGTACTTTGCTTTAGAACATCTCCGTTTCTGACATTTACTTAGTAGATGTTTAATGAAAACTATAATGAAAAACGTTATTTACGAGTGGAAGACTATTTAATGTAAAATTTTATACTTTACTGTCATCTGCAGATAAGAAATTCCAGTTGTGGCTTTTATTGGAAAATGCGTTACTGGATATTTTATGTTATTATTATACGTGCAAATTAATTACTTTTCATATATGGCATCCAATTTTAATATTGTCCCGAATTCGATATTGTTTTAATCTTTGATAAATTATAGAATTACACATAAATCAGTACCTACTCGTAATAAAAATATTGTAAATTATTTATATTCATATCACATATTTAAATTTCATGTTTAAAACAAATTATTAAATCTGAAACGAAATAAAATAAACCTACAAAATGCTCATTAAACATAATATTTATTGGATCATGTTAAACGATGTTTCTTTTAAATGTTCTTAGAACTGTTAAGACAGTCGTAATTCTTCAAACTCTTAGTCCACTTCACAGTTAACTCGTGGGTTCAACAAGTGAGGACGTGACTTGATATTTCTATGAGCTGAGCCCTATAGGATCTGATGAATCAAGGCGAATAACCTAAAATGAACCTTATCGAAATACAATAAAATTGAATTTATACTTTTATGGTTTAAAGGACGTAGGGGTCTTCATTTTTTTCGGGATTTTCGATACCGATGATGCATGGGTGTGAAGACACATTTTTTACTTACGAGTGAGTTTTCTATACGTAATCCATCAATGACAAGGAATGCTTTTTGACGCGATCTCCCAGGAAATATGAAAGAATTGATAATGTGGAGCTTTTGTAACTATTATATTTTATTACGATAAAATGTTCTAATTCAAAAACATTGAACGAAATATTCCTACGCTTTCAATAAAAATCTTGCAATTTAGTTTAATAAATACGATTTAATACAAAGGAACTGTTTGGTCTATATAATTAAGTATTGTTTTTTTTTTTTAATAAAATAAATACAAAAAAATCAAGGGTATGTTTATAATTAAGACTTAAAAAAACGCAACTGACTTCAAAATACATAATTTTGTTCACTTGGATGTTATACTTATTCAAGTTATTTCGATTTTAAAACCAAAAGTGCTAAACCGATTTAAAAAAGAATTGAATGGGATCAAGCTAAAAATATACATTTTCAAATAAAAATCAATTGAAAAATAATCACAACTAATTGAAAACCTTCTTTTGAAGTCGGTTAAAAATCTATATTAATAGTATAAAGAGGAAAGATTTGTATTGTTTTCGAGTTTTCGTTACAAACATTTGATAAAACTACTAGATTGATTGCAATAAAGATTTATGCGTATGCGGTTTATATCCTTTGAAAGGACATAGACTACTTTTGATCCTTAAAATGGATGGTCCCTATGGGAATGTGATGTAAACGAATCTCACGCGGATGAAGACACGGTCGGAATGACAGTGTACAATACCTATTTTGGAATATCTGAGAAAATATAGCATTGTGTTAGAGCCTTGCTGTCACCCACTGACTTCAGCTCAGTCTCTGTTTGGCTGTACCACACTCTCACGACCGAGGCAGTACTCAGGAAAACTCAACGTGAAGTAATCAATACAGCTGTGTTTTGTACGATAACTGAGATAGTTGGACGCCTAACCACTTTCTTAATACATCTTATTTTCTATTTCTATTCTCTTATGAACAAGAAAGATAATAACATGAAATTGTGATATACATGTATAATGTTCTACTTTCTTAGTTGCTCTCATTATTTTATATTATAAAGATTTGTTGTATAAAAATTTGAAGAAGCAATATATCAAACTGTCACAGTGTCCTCTGAGACATAAGCATGCTAATAAATCACGTCGTAATTTGCCTTACTTAAATTATAAAGAAATATATTCCATATCTGGATGCTGATAAGCAATAATGTGACAACCCACAAAATGTCGAATTAGGGGATATTGATGTATTTTGATACTACATCATCTATTTTAAATTATTCAAAAAAACTAAAATCATATAAACTAAATAACTACAATAAAATTCTTAAATAATTGTTTCGGTTTCCAAGTGCATACCATATTTTATAATTTATACAATAATCTCAAATATTTGAATTTTTTTTATAAGTTAATACATTAAATATATTAATCTGGTTTTAATTCATTATACCTTTTTCCCAAAAGAAGAGAAAAGTTGGATATATACTCCTTTAAACATATAAGGATAGGTTTGACATGTTTAAACGCCATTATCTCAAAATGAAGTTCGTGTGGCTTGACACAGTATTGCTTATCAGCGTCCATCTATTAGAGTAAAATGAATGTATATAACATATGTTTATATATTCCATTATCAGATAGTGTTACTTATAAGGATTGACTTCTGGAAAGTAATAGTATCAAACTAAATTAAAAGACTTAGTTTTTCCGATTCCTGGCTAGCAAAAATAATTTTTCAAAAAACTAATGATGCAGTTTTAGTTTTAATCGAAATCGGTTGCGAGACTCCTATACGCATTTTTCGCTATTCCTTATAGTTTGGTATTATCCTACCACGCCCAGTTAAAAACTCACCCTGTATGTGTGTACTATAGTTAACACCGAGTTTGGTTTTCGTATATGTAGGTATCTTATCGTTCGTTGTCGAACACAAGATAGTCGTTAATGGAACAAGACCTAAAAAATAATATGTACGTATTTTTTTTACTTGGATGTCATATTATTGCATAAGAACTGAACCAATTTTTTATTCATATTTAATACAGTCAGCTCGTGACCACGACGAATGTAACTTCGTCGAAACGTCGGGCAATAAAAAGGTTATTACTTATTATTATTACTACCATTAGTTATCGCGATAAGACCCGTTATATTAAATATGAATGGTATAAATCGCGAAAGTTTAAAATATATAAACTGATTTTGATAAAAATTGGGACTAATCACAAAGTATATATGTATTATACACCCCTTCGAACAAAAAGGAATTAATTGAATCAGTCAAGCCGTTTTTGAGTAATCGGGAAAGATACTGGTACATAATATAAAGTCTCTACGGATTGAGAACCTTATTTTTTTAAGTTGGTTAATAAAAGCGAATAATAATAGTTGTTTCTAAAAATGCTGTTAATTTGTTTTATAACATAAGGCAATTTGTAAATTGTATGTACACCATTTTGTTAATAGTATATTTATCATCCGATCACTTTAGTCTTGTCATAGTAGAAGTAGATCCGAAGTGATATATCGTTTCGAAGGATCTGTTCGGGTTAATGGCCACCAACCCCGAAGTAAGATTACTTGAAAGTTTCTATATACATACATAAACCGCGATAATTTGTTTTTGAAATTAATCTTCGCACGTTACGTTCAACTTTTTACGAACGGCGTTTGCTCGCTTGAGCTGTGTACATATTTGTTAGGTCTAACGAAGTCGTTTGTTTGCAGGAAAAAGCTACAAATATATAGATATCCTTATTTTTTTGTTTATTTTATATATTATTATTATTTTCTTGTATTTTTTAATGTAACTTAGACGCACTTCGTCTATAAATAATTTGTGTATTAATTAATGCAAGACAATGCTCAATTATATAATATAATGCTCAATTATAGAAGGTAACAAGGTTTAGGTTAGAAACAAAAGATAACATATATGGAAACAATTTTTTATAAAATAACAGGTTTTATACCTATATTTTAATAGCTATATGATATTCATCATAAAACAATTTCAGAATTGTTAAGCTTTGAAATGGAGAAATAGATGTTTTACGTCGCCTAAAATCGCCTAAATTTGTTTGCTTGTTCATTTGTTATTAAACAATTCGTAAATTGAAAAATGTTCTATTCTATTATGCCCATTTACTTAATCCATGTATATAAACATACGAGCAGTATATTTGCAGAAAGCCGTAAGACCTTCCAAGTGTCCGTCATCAATCTAACGTTGAACGGGGCTTGCTAATTATCTTTTTTTCCTCTGACGTCACGCGCAACCAACGATTTTGGTACCGACTAATTAATTTTTGTTCATTTACAAGTCGTTTGCCAAGAGTCGTTTTAAATGGTACATCTAAATTTATTAGAGTTATTTTTCCTCGTCGTTGCTTCGTAGATTCTATTTAATGTCTGTGTTCTTTTTTTTTCAGGTACGTTTAACATTGGTTTCCCGTGGCTTTAATGGAGAGAAATATTCGCTACAAATGTCCTCTATTTAAGTATAATATATATTTATTAATTTCTTTGTATTTAAGGATGTAATTATACTTATATAGATATTTTAATACCAGAGTTTTGTATTGCTACAAACCATCTAATTTATCGTAACTTGAACTGGAAAAATGCATTTACAGGCATTTAGTTTTTACTAAACAAAATAGATAAATTAATATTAGGTAAAATGAAAAGTAGGTATTTTTAAATATAAATGAAATTATTAAATATTTTAAATTATATAATAAATTGGCTTTATTTAAGATACAATGAAACACTATAATTAAAATAATAATGTATACTACATTTCACTCCCAAACGCATACTTCAAACTACAATTTGTATTTAAATGTAGAGTTTAACCCCTTTAGGGAACATGGTAGATATAACTTATCAAGTTACTTAGACTTGCAAACTCAAAATGATCTATCATTAGAATGGGTCAGAGCGCTTAGCTTATGGGATTATAGTTTATATGCTTGGGATAATCTATGTATATATAATTATATACAGAACGTTGGCCTTTTATTAATCTCCTTCAAATGTGGGGCTTTATAAGTGTAATAAATCACATTTCATATTTAAAATATATTTTTTTTAAGTTTTATAAGTATATACATATATTGGATTTTTTGATTGTGTGATCACTATTATTGTCTATATTTTCCCTTTATTTCTCACGGAGTTAGAGTAAGCTAAACTTGTGCGTCCCTCACCGGAGATAGTAATAGGCTCAAGATTAGTGATGCTCAAATATTTACTTATTGTATAAATCTATTTTTATATATAAAATTAAATCTGATTGACTGACATATTCACTGACGGATCGATCAACACAGAGCTAAAACCGCTGGGTCTGGAAACATTAAATTTTGCACTAATGTTCCTTAAATATCGTAAGCGTTCACTAAGCAAGCATTTTTTAAAAACCGTCCACCAAGGGGTTGAAGTTTTTTAGGTATCAAATTCCTAAGCTGAAAGCTGAAGCTAAGTGAAGCTGCGGGGAAAATTTGTAAGTAAATAAAATCCGATTTTATACCAAATGATGATTTGTTTTACCTATGGAATACCCTTTAAGGACCTTAATAAAAAGTCAAACGCCTGTATAAACAGGAGATATTCTTTAACTGCGGGTGGTAGACCAAAGTATATATAAAAAAAACTATAGTCTACTCTATACATATATATAAGGAGATCAGTAAAATATGAGTCTGACTCATTATTACACTAGCGTTCCGCTTGCGACTTCATCCGTTTATATCGCAATATCACAGATACCGTGAATTTTTTCGGTATTAAAAGAAGCCTATGTCGTTTCAAAAGATATAAACGTTATCCCTGTAAAATTACTTTTTTCTTAAACATACAAAAATACAAATATTTTCTCTTCATAATATAAGTAAGATATCTAAGTGTATAAAAATATATGTTGGAACTCTGGGGTAGAAACAATTTGTTATTGTATAAAATATATACACTTATATGTAGTTACTTACTCGTTTTTTGTTATAATAAACCTAAGAGAATTTTCTTGTATAAAAAGATTAAAGATAAAATAAAGATAATATTTAAAAATATAAAGCTCTATATCTTTAATAGGAAACTGCGGGTATATCTCATATTGTTTTTCAGAAAAATATAAAAGAACAATTTTTTTTATTATAGTAATTTGGTAGGTTAATTTTTCTCTTATATGTTATGTATTTTCTTTCAATTTTTGGCTATGATCAACTCTATATAATTATAATTTACTAGCTATCCCTTGCGGATTCACTTGCGTTCATGGTTACTGCTCCGCTCCTTTGAGTCGTAGCGTGATGTAATATAGCATAGCCTTCCTCAACAAATAAGCTAACACATAAATAATTTTTCATTTCGAACCAGTAGTTCCTGAGATAATATTAGTAAACATTATTTTATTTGTATTTTTAATATAAATACAAAAAATCTAGGAATAAATAAGTAATGAAGCTATTTAACTCATATCAAACACAAAAAAGTCTACTAATAACAAACCAATTATCCACTAAATTACAATAGAACATATTGATAAATCATTAAACCCAGAACTAATTAATACAGTCTTGGTTTCAGCAATTAAAACTCAGACATAGTAAATCGACCATATGAGTATGCAGTATAAAGTTTAATTGAAACGAAGCGACTGAAGAGAACTTCATATGAACTTTCCATCATACATCTTTCTTCATCACGCTAACTTAATTAGTGAACTTAGGAAAACAGCTTCCGATTTTTCATTTTCAACTTGATAAATGAATTGTATCGTATTACCTAAGCGTTACCTTATTACGTATGATGATATTATTTGTCATTAAATTATTGTTTTAAATCTCGCAGAAACGAGTTCGTGAAATTTATTAGCGGAGATCTTAATTTTGATCTTCACTAAATGGACGCTGATAAGCAATACTATGTCAATCCATACGAACTTCATTTTGTGAAAATGGCGCCTAAAGATGTCAAACCTATTCTTAATAAACGTGTTTGAAGGCGTATATATCAATCTTTCATTTCTATTATTTATTTATTTATTTATTTATTTGTTTAATACTTTATTGCACACCACACAATTACAAAACATACAAATACAGAAGTACCTATTATTAACCTAGTGGCGAAACAAAAGGCGGTCTTATGGCTTATTAGCCATTTCTTCCAGACTATCTTGGGTAAGATGATTGTGTTTGGGAAACAGTAAGGGATGGTGCAATCATAAGTACTCTTAAAAATTAATAAAAGGAATAATGAATTAAAAGTAGACTGGTTTATAAAAAGTTTTATCTTATAATGAGTATTTCAAATATTATTGCGTATTGAAAAATATAGAACACACTTCAATATTCGAAACATCAAATCAAGATTTTTTCCGTACTTATTTCGTTTTTATTAAAACAATTTTTTTAATAACGTTAAATATGTTATGCATTATTAGAATAAATCAATACCTCCGAAATGGACTTTTTGTGGGTTGACACATTATTGCTAATTAGCGTCCTAATTTACTTTGCTTAAATATAAACAATTTGACTGTTTGTACCATGATTTTTTATCGTTAGTCTTAATAGGAAATGTGATACATTTCATATATTCAGTTGTAAAATGAAAAATCAAGTACACGTATTTATTATTCATATACGAGCGTTCTCAATTTTTCGAGTTAAAAATTAATAAGTTATTACGTTCTTGTATCAAAATTATCAGTAATTGCTTATGAATACGTCACTCATTACACATTCTAATTATAATTTAAATTCGAAATAAGATTCATTATTAAAACTGATGTATGGCAAATGGACAGTAAATTAAGTACCTATGGTGAAATTTTAAGATATTAAAGAATGTTTTAACTATCTCATAATTAATTTTAGTTTTGACGTTGATGTTTTACGTCCAGGTTGACGTTTTATGCACTATGTGTCTATGTATTTGTGCGCTGTCTTTGTAAACCGTCAAGCACCAGTCAATTGACTGGTGCTCGACGGTTTACAACATTTATTATATACATTTTAAGTTTCAATTTAAAAAATAAGTGAAAAACAAAACTGCGTCAAAGAGATGTTAATTCGAGAATCAAACAATTAAGCTTAATGCGTTTAACGATTATGATAGTGATTTTGATGATTTTATTGGTCAATATTAACAACAGATGTTGAATATTAAAATTCAATAAACATATTTTACCTCATAATATATTGAATATTCACTGTAAACGGCCGTATGGCACAGTGGTACCAGTAAGTGGCTTTATTATCGATGAAACCTTAGTCCATGGACTCTGAATATCCTCATGAGGTATGCTTATAAAATATTTATTACTTATTATTTTTAGTTCATTAATGATACTATAAATAATTTTATCCAAATTTGTTTTTACATCTTTATAATGGGACTCTTTTTTAAATATTTTGTTGTGTTTTTGAAATAAAAATTGCCAATCTCTTTTCTCATTAGGTCCTATATTTTTTTGTAAAATTTGTTTCAAAATAGTTTTAACCGTACGTAAAGATGAACGAAAAGATAAGAAAACTATTTTCTATGTTTTAGTAACGTGCTATCAACGGTAGGAATTTAGAGAAAAGTATTAAGTTCTAAATCACAGAAAGATATATGAAATTAATTAAAACCTATAGAATTTTCTTCCAGTTCGTTTTATGTAGGAAATAAAATGAATTGAACGCACGAAACAACTCTGGCACGACTTTAAAAATTCAAGTTTTAATTAGACTGCCACGCGACTTGCTTTGTTCTGCAAAAGCATACACATAGCAATTCTGGTAAAAATTTCACACTGGGTCAGTTTGTGAATGTTCCAGTTTTCTATCGAAATGTGAAATGTTGAAGTAAAAATACGATGCAAATTCGTCTGTCTATCCACTTCAAAGAATTCCCTAATTCCCTACACGACAAACTCGATACATCCATATTTGTACAATTGTACATAGTCTCTGTTTTATTTCGTTTATAAAGTGCTGTCATGCTTTCAGTATTTATACATTATGTGTATCCACATAACTATAATCTGTATTAAAATTAATTCTTGTATGTAGATACGTTTGTATATATATCTTTTCTTTGGACTTCAAAATGGCTGGAGCGATTTTGATTTTTATACAATTTTTATTATTTTGGTAGCGATCGGATCAGTAGAACTTTTTTTGCTATGATAAACTTATCGTAAGTTTAAAATAAAATTGTAAACAACAATATATTTTATATATGTTTCTGGTCTGTCTGTTTTCTTTACATCTTAATTATACAGAATAATTACCGTTACGGAATGCAAAAACAAACTTTATTTATCTAATAAAACTCGGAAGCTTCTGATTAGACATGGCTAAAAGTTACTGTGTTGATGAAGCTTTAACCTGTGTCAACAAGATGTTTTTACAGGCTGTTATTAAACTTGTTTAAAAGTGATATCTCTTTCTATCACACATTTCTAATATGCGAAAGAAAGAGATATCACTTTTTCTATATCCAATACACGAACAAAATCACAGCTACAACTTGTTTAACACATCAAATCATACTCTATTACATTTATACATCAAAACCTTTTATTTGTAGCTGTATCCGTATACCTGTCTAACATTTTAAAACTCTCTTTTCAAGTGCACAATGTTATGATATTCTGTATAAAAAATTCTAATTGCGGCACATGATTTTTTTTTAATTCAAATAAATTGGACACGCGATTTTAAAACATTAAACATAATTCTAGATAATTAAATGAATTAAGCTACTTCGTTAAAAGATCGTTCACTAAATTCATTTTATTTATTAAACACCTTGAATATTGAATTATTAAGGTTTGAGTTATTGATGTTTAAATTATATATTATATGATTTTAATCAGACTACATTATCCTATAAAATGTCAGATATTTTATGAATTTTCCATTTTATAACCGGAATTAAAGCAATTGCTGTGAGGAATTTCTATGTCGAAGGAAATTGATTTTATATAGGAATTCACTAACTATGCTTGAAATATTGTAATTAAAATGTTAACTAAAGCAAGAATTTTATTAATAACTATTGGTAAAATGACATAATTATATTTTAAATACATATGAAAATTAATTATTTTGCATTGATTATTATAAACATTATTAATAAATATTATCAAAGAAGACTGATATTTTAAAATCATTAAAATGTCTTTTATTAAAATAAACCTCGAAAGGCACTGATTAAATAAAAACGTATTTTAATATCCATATTTAGTGTTTTTGTACATTGATTTAATTTAAGAAAAAAAAATGAAAATAAAATCAACGCTCAAAAACTCAAGTCCTTATAACCATGTAGGTACGTTACGTTCAGGTGATAGGCTGTTTCTCAAGATTAACTCCAATATATTGAGTTACGGCATAATGCACGTGATTTATCTAAACGACATCTCATTTCGCCTCAACACACTGGAATCTATCGTGGCTCACTAGCGCTACTGTTTGATTTATTTGTGTAAAGCTCTGATAAATTTAGCTTAGTGAAGTGTCCTGAAACCTTTATTTAAATAAAATGAAAATACTAAAACACTGTGATAGTTAATATAATAAAAATTGCGTGGTTAACTTTATTAATTTGATTACTGGCACTGATAGTAAATGATTTCAGGTGTAAAGTAATGAGAAATAAATTATGTAAATCTTTATAAAAATCTGAGAGAAAAACTTATAAGTGTAATTCTCGCCTCATAATAATAAAGCAACATCTAACGAGGACGCGTTGCAAAATGCACGAGTTTATAATTATAGAACTATTTTCTCGTGTACAAAATCTTTAAAGACCTTGTCAATAGAATTTCATAGATTTCAGAGATTGACAAGTATTTTTTAATATTGCTTTATATAGAAACAAATTGTTAAATATGCTAAAATTCATATTTTATCACATTTGTCCGACAGGAAATTATAGCATTGAAAAGTGATGTTATACATTCTATAACCTTCCTCAATAAACTAGCTATTTAACGCAAAAAGAATTTTTCAAATCGAATCAGTAGCTTCAGGAACTACCCCCTAAATACAAACTCACAAACATACACACAAAGTTTACTTCTTTATAATATCAGTATAGATAAAAGGAAATTGAAAATAAGAAAAAAGCTACATAGAACCAATCAACAAACAAAAAGATTTTAAAAATAGATACCCACGTAACATACAAAACAGACTTGTTAACATGGTATCGATTGAATTTTTTTAACATAAATGGAAAACAAAACCGTCGATGAAAAAACAACAAAAACAATTTTGATTGTGCTAAAAACCAAACGCTTTGAGCTACAAACTGTACCGTAAAAACTTGTACATTCAATTTGTTTGAGGTGTATACGAAAGTTCAGTTTATATTCATAGTCGTTCCCAGTTTACAATCAAGTCATGCGAATCGGATTAACCTAAAAATATTATAAACATAACAGATTTTTTTTAATAAAGTAAAGTAACATTCTGTATACAGGTATGGTCTATATAAATAACTTAAAGTTTTTAAAAAGAAACTGTCTTCAAAAATAAAATGCGGAATTTCTTTTATGACACACTTACACCAATTATTTCGATATTAAAATCAGAATAAAAAAATAAAATGTTTAAAAGGTAAAACTTCCATGAAGTCTTACCGAAAGTATATCCTTTCAAATAAAAATAGAATATATGAAATCGATAGATAAAAAATGTAGTTATGAGATAACAAATATAAAAAATGTACACCCTTTTTAAAGTTCGTTTGAAATGTATCTTAATTATTTCGAATATTAAATTTAACTAATGTTATTTACTCCCCAGATATTCAGCTAAACAACAGTGTTTCATGTAATTGTGTTTCAGTGTAAAGATGAGTGGGCTAGAATAATTAAAGCCACTCGGGACATATCAAGTTACGTCCCTCAGTTGGCAGTATACTGGTATATTTTGACGTATCTAATGCCAATGGAAATGTCCATGAGTCGAATCAAATATTTATAAAGGGACGTTTTATTAATCCCAAAAACACAATGTAAGGCGTCGCGTCGACTTATAATATTACGATACGATTAACATAATTTCAACTTTGGTGTAAAGAAACAGCCTATGTAACGATTTAACGTAAAATATGATTCATTCGATGTACGTATTGCATTATAAACTCTGTTTACACAGACTTAAGAGCTAGATCTGATTATAAAGGGCCTTGTTAGGAATAATGTACACAATATTTCGTATTCTAAACATACACACCGAGTCATTTAGAAGATGTAGGTATGAGCAAATTTATTATAAATGAACTGAGCACCCGACTATGTTTGTGTTCAATTTAAGCATGGAGATAGAGTAAAAGTAGTTTTATATGAATAATATTCAAAAAATGTTACAGTTAATGGTCAAATACTGTCGCTATGAAAATATGAAATATTCTGTTACACATAGATGTTACTTTGTACTAAAATAACCGAAATATGTGACTTTGTGATAGCAGTTGTGTTCAACAATTGGGTTGCAAGGTTGAAGCTGTCGTCCTGACTTCGATTAAAGTATCACGATTGTTACGTTCCTTAAAAATATAAAGAGTTTTTATATGAAACACTTCAAGAAAAGAAAAAACATTATTTTTTTTTGCCTCATTGAATATAGCTGTAAAAGTTTGGAATTTTATACTAAGGCTTGATAAACCTTCTTCCTTTTAGAAAGGCGTACTTATAAGAATGTTAAGTGGGGTACATATCAGATTTTTTTCACCGTAAAAATATGTAGACGTTTTTTATACACGATTAATCTTTTAAAAACCTTTCAGGGACAGACACAGCTGCGTTACAGTTTTATTATATGTGTGAAGTATACGTTTTCAGCGCAATTCTATCGCCCCCGATCCATAAGACTCATGCATATTCGTGGGTTTAATTATGTTTATGTAAATATTTGACGTTTCATACACTCCCTCGTGTTAAACAGATATAAATTTAACTTCCATAATACAATACCAGCAATATGTTCGTGAAAAGATGACATGACAAACGGCTTTACCCTTTTCTAAATTTTTTACTCTTTATTTTTATAAATTTAAATTAAATACAAAATTTTAATAATTGTAATATTATAGGTATTACAATTACAAATACATGTCCCATACTTTTAATATTAAAACATCTGTTGAATTTACATTAATTTATGTAAAGAGGTTTGAACGTAAACGCAATAACATACGTTATCTCGCGTCCTTACATCCATTGTACTAAATTTCAATTTGTTGACGAGTACTTTATGGAGGCATTCGTGTAATAGATAACATTACGAAGCGACACGTTCGCAATTTTAAAATAACCCACGAAGTTTTCCAGCGATATTTATGAGTCGAATTTTCTCTTTACGAATCTCGCTGTGAAGTTAATGACCTGATACTTTTATTGAATTATTTTGCATGAATCAACAAGCAATGTTTTATTTTGAAATCTGAAATGCCACTTAATTATTTTAAAATTATATTATTTGGTATTTTACTCCGCAAATGAAAAGTTTCCGGAGAGTAAAAAATATTTTTATAATTGAAGAGCACGTGAATGTAGTCGCTGGAATAATTTGTTAACGAAAAAAATTATACCAATTAATATTTAA
Source organism: Hypolimnas misippus (assembly GCA_037950945.1). Lineage (NCBI taxonomy): Eukaryota > Metazoa > Arthropoda > Insecta > Lepidoptera > Nymphalidae > Hypolimnas > Hypolimnas misippus. Next base: position 6,260,744 of record JBBEEQ010000019.1, read on the forward strand.
AATATTATTCCTTCAGTTTGAAATTCATTATATTCTTTGCTTTGTTTAATAAGTAATAATATGGAACGAATCATACATACATATATAAAATAATATAAATTGTGAAGTTGGATTGATGTTTGTTCTTTTTTTACACAAAAAAGACTAAACAGATTAGAATGAAACTTAAAGTAATACAAACTAAGACATTAGAATAATATATAGCCTAGTTATATAGCAAGCCGGCATTATTCCTCTATTATAATTTAACTTTTCTACTTTAGTGACATTTTATATTTTGCACCACTCTATCTAATAACTATGTAATTGAATCAATTAGAGATTGTAACAAGCAATAACAGAGACTTAGGTACGTAGTTATTGAGCTATAAATGTTTTACAGTCCCTAGTAATGACTACAAGTTCAAGAGGAATTGCGAATGTAGTAAGATGTTGGTGATCTTGGAAAATCTATTTTATTGACCATTCAAATAATTCAATTGATTGAAAGTTGTTAACTCGGAGAGAAGGATTATAATTAGCTCAATGCTTCGTATTTAATTTCACGATTCTCAAAATATATTACATACATAGGGCTTTGTTTATTTTTGTTTTAATATTTGTTTTTCGAATAAATTGAAATTATATTTATCCGAAAATCAGAGGAGTAAAATGTATTCGGTGATAAATTGGCATTAATCTCTCTCATGCATTATTAACATTAAATTTCGTAAAACATACAATTTATAATTAAACGTATTATAATTTAAGCCTTTAAATATTTTTGTTCCATCATCATCACTGTTTGATATATCAATATTATACCTCCCCTTCCTTTTCTAATTTATTTTTTTAATCTTTATACAATTGGTTTATCATACTAACGGACGTCCCACTTTTCAATTGTTTACCAAATATAATTTTATTTAATTCTGAATTATAATAATTAATACTATTCATACAAATAATTCTATTAAAAATAAAAAGAAAAGGAAATTAAAAATAACTATATTAAACCTAAGTAACTATCGATGTCACAGTGAGGCAAGGTGCCCAAAACACTGGCAGCATTACCTCTTTGTATGGCCAGACTGATATGCTGGCCAAGGTAGCCGCCAGCCCTTCGGTCACCTGTAGTTTCGACGAGGCGGGAAGAGCAAAGCGTGGTGCTGCAAATGCCATATGTCCCGCCTGCTCGTTTTATAGCTATTTTTGTAAATAAAATATACATTAAAAACTCTATTTAATTCGAAGTTTGTACAAAATTTAATTATGGCCGCCATCTTAGTATCAATTATCGCAAATAATTTGAACAGCCTAAAATAGCGCCGTCCCCTTGGGAAAACATTGAAGTTTTCAACAAACAAGTATCATTGTTGTTTTAATTAAAATTTATACAAAATAATTGTCAACATTCGCCCTTTCTGGTGTGAAAGACAATTGTTTAAGTTTTCTAAATATCTGCGAGAGGCCGAGAGATAAAAAGTTTTAGTAAAAGTATAAATAATAATGTATTTTTTATTAGTAAAATTAAGTTAACAATTTTTGTGTTAACTATTAATATTCGTCTATGGATATACTTACAATATAATACAATAGTTATTTAGATACTAAACTAGTATTATGTTGACTTTAAAAAGTAGTAATATAATTTAAAAAGCAATCGATCAAGTGTGAAAGGTATGGAATTCTTCGTGTGCGAGGTCGACTTACACTTGATTTGATTGACCTGTATCTTAATTTCGTAAATATTGACATGTATTTAAGTTAAACTATAAACACTTTATATGCAACGATATCTATTAGGATGGAAACCTTCGTTGGAGTTTAGAAACATAACACAAATACCCATCCCAAATTAAATTTTTCAATAAAAAATATTTTTCTTGCACATGGATCGAACCCGCGAATATTAACGCTGCAGACTGCGGTCTCCTGACGTTCAAGGCACGAGACATTAAGAGGAGGTGACAGTAAAGACTTTAGTGCTCCTTTTAAGATCACGGTTATTAAAATTTAGGTAAATTCTTGAACAATGTTGTATAAGAGAGAATGTTGAGACGTCAGTTTGCGATGAATATCCGAGGAATTTCATGTTCAAGATTATTAAGAAGCTAGTAACATCACCAAATATTTATGTTGAACATTCCATATTTAGAGGGATTTATATGAAATCCGTAAAGCGTACGAGTTTATTTTCAATATATCAAACTCGGTCGGAGATTATCTGAAGCTCCGTGTTAAAAGATATATTGGAGATTAAGGCTTAATGCTTTAACGTGTTAACTGTAGCGAGATAAAATCACAAATACTTGGCGACAAACATTTAATACGAGTGTCGTTTTTGCTTTTGTTACACGTCTGTACAAAATTATGTGTAGTGTTTTTAGTGTTTGTATTTAACGTAGGTAGTAGTTTCTTTATATATGTTCATAGTTTGAAATACTTTATTTAGTGGTACCTACTAGGCACTGCCAGGAACCTATTTCCAGCTGAGCACTACGGGAATTTCCCGCGATCGATGGGGCCCCATTGTTCCTATCATATTATGGAAAAGAGTTTGATGATATTGCCTCTCTTAAAATATGATGGGGTGTCTTCTATTAATATAGATTTTTTGTGTATATAGATTATTACATTATTATTATTATTTTCTATTAATATAGATTTTTATACCTCTATTCATGTGACAGTAAAGAAATAAATATAACAGTTAAATAAATCTTAAATGTCGCCAATTTACTCTTTATACCTATTTAAAAAAAAATATCCTCTGTTAAAGTCATAGGATTCCCATTTTCTTAATGTGAACAGGGCCTCTCATAGGAGACTGAACCTATAGAGGTTAAAGACGCTCCTGGGTAGGTACTGTTTGAATTTTAAAATAATTCCGGGTAAAATAGGCGTGGCAAATTCTTAAATTTTATACATTTTTATTATATTACAAGATAAATTAAATTAAAAAAAATCAAAAACCCGATTGCGTAACAAGACCATGCAGCAGCAGTACTGTATCAACATTAGTTCTGTCTATAAGTAAGAATCGTTATGAAGCATATGAAGCAACTTTAAATCGTTATAGATACTAAATGGTAATTCTGATTGAAAAATGATATGTGCAAACTAAAATTGATTTTTAAATACCTATTCAACCCCCCATGACATAGGTCGTCGATTTTTTTTTCTCACATTATGGAGTCCAAAATTTTGTTTTTTTTTTTTTGTTTCATTTTGATGTTGTCTAAGACACTCGTGCCGTTGTGACGAATCAAACGAGGTGTCATTTATTAAAATCGGCTTATGTTTTTGGTCTAAATAGTGTCACAAAGGTACAAACCCTCATACATATATACACGCTAATAAACACATTATCCTCCTATGTGCCACGCCGTCGGGCAAAAATAATGATGTGATCCACGAATACACATAACGGCAGTCGTGATTTCTTTGTCATTGTCAATGTCCTCTGTCTCCATTTAATGGCAAATATTTCATGCAGGTTTTTCAACCGACTTCAAAAGGAGGAGGTACTAAAGATTCTCGTCATTTCTTAATCGATTTTGTTTTTTTTTTCGAAAGAGTATACTTATACTTTCAGATTGGTCCCATACAATTTTTGTTAGAAGAAGCCGAAACTGAAAGCAAAATTCGTAATTCCGTTTACTTTAATGACAAACTTATTTGAGTTATTTTGAGGTTAAAATAAATGTACTGAACCGATTTTGATAAAAATTCTATGGTAGAATTAACTAAAAAATCAATCAACCAAATAATCAACCAAATTGGTTAAGCCGTTTGCGAGTAATTGGTGAACATACATATCGATACCTCCCACGTAAGTTATTGTAAGCCACAAAATTGCCGTTAGCGTTTTTACTGAATACTACACGAATTTGCATTGCTTAATGCATTCAAAGTGAAAAAATTCCAAAAATCTTTTTTTTTCAAGGAAAGTTACAACAAAATACGCCTGAAAAAAGGCGTATTTTGTTGTAACTTTCAAAATAAAACGGATTAAAAGTGCTCTACTGTAAAATTGTAATTTTGGGGTTACAACAACTTACGTGGGAGGTATCGATATGTACATCAATAAAATCCTTCTTCTTTTTAAGTCTGTTAAAAACCATTTGCATATTTCGAGGTATTCATTTATTACTTTCCTAGCTACATATAGGTATTTCTATTGAATACAGTAAAGTTACACAAACACTCTTCATTAGACCTACCCTATATCTTATCAAGATGAAAGCGTTATATGAAGAATACCAAGATTACATACTCGTTCTATAACTAAAGTTATTCACATAAAATTAGTGCTTGTTTGTGTTATTTTAATAAAATCTAGACTAGTCACAGTTTATACAGGCTCCTGCTCTTGTTAAAGTGAAGATTATCGAACTCTAGATTGCTAAATATGTATTTATATATTTTTATATTTAAATAACAGGTCTTATTGCGATAATTAATCGTAATAATACCTTTTTTTATTGCCCAACGTTTCGACGAAGTTGCATCCGTCATGGCCACGACATGACTGTTATATCGCGCGCCGTTCGGCGACGAGCGCGCGAGAAGAGTTTTCTTCGCCTACCTTCACGGTATAATATTATCTTTACCTTCTTTGTCAAACATCGCAATTTATCTTTGCCTGGTTTTCTTACAATCGATTTAGAATCCAGATCATCGGATATGATCCATCATTCTATCCAGTGAACCACTAGATAAGTATCACACAATAATATCGAAAAAATATTTTTCATACTCGTCTTTAAGATTATCATTAAAAATAAACCTGCTGGTCACTTCATTTTTAACGTATTGTATACACTTACATATTTCTTGTAGGACATTAAGCGCCCGATAGCCGCTGAATAGCGGCGCTAATGGCTATTTAATAGTGCTTCAGAAAGCATTAATACTCCGATAAACAGCAGTTACACATTTATTACCTTTGATAAATTATTCATTCTGAAATACACGTAGAAGGGATATTGTGTGGTTGGTACTTTATGTAAAGTATTTAAATTAATTTATATTTGTAGTAGTTATAGTGGTAAAACTACAAGGTATAACGATATCTAATTTTAGTTCGCTTGTGAATGATGAATTCATAATATTTTAAGCATTATGAAATATTTCAGTTTATCATTCTTGAAAATGTCATACATAAAAATATTGACGTATTTCTAAAAATATGTGATATCCATCAAACCAATACGAAGAACAGGACCAAACTCGCTATATCCGGTACTCGACTATGTCGAGTTAGTAATCTTTTGTTGGGCGATGTATAAGATTTTACAACAGGATTCCAGAAAACGTTCAAAATTCTTCCATAGTAAAGTTCAAAAATATTGTAAAGAAACGTTTGAGAGCTAGAGGATATTACGATATTAAAGATTTTGTAGATGATCACACAACACGGGAATAAGGCGATCGCTTCAAGGCTATCTCAATAAATTTTATAATTTGTAAAACACATTGAAGTTGTTGAAAAAACTAAATTCAATAAGGAAAAAAATATTGTTTTTTTTTCGCATTTTCTTCTCAGGTTAAACTTTTCCGGAACTGTGGTAGATTCATTACTTGACGTTCAAAATAAGAATTGAAATTCCTAATTTTAAATAAAAATATTTTGATTTAGATATTACAGCAATATTTTATACTTTATTTCCACATTCAATAAAACAACAAAACTAAATATTATAGATTCCTATCTCTCACTCGCGTATCACGAAATCCTATAAAATTTAAATTTGGCACCTATTTTCCTCTTGGCTTGTAGTTCGTCGATAGTCATTTTTCAAAAATTCTATCGGGAAAGAGAGAAACTGTATTGTTAAAATTTGCACGAAAATCAGTAATGCGAAAATCAGTAGCGGATAAGTTTTAGTATTAAATCTGTTTTAAATAGTAATGAAATTAAAATATCTGCTAACTAGTGACCTAATTACAAAATTAAATGATTATTTGTTTGTGTTTTCGAATATGAAATCAATGTAGATAAGGATTTTCGGCCTATTGAGTACATTTCAACTTGCTTTTATAGTGGCTTCGTTCAGGCGCAATATTTTGAAAGTTGAAAAACATAATTCTACCACTTCATTGTATTATTACCTGCCCCTCGCGGTTTCACTCACGTTTATGTTACTTATTAGTTACTATGAGTCATTGCATGTTGTAATATAGCCTATTACTTTCCTCAATAAACAGGCTAAAGCTTAATTCCAATTCAATGATTGTTCTCATATGTTCTAATTATATTTGCATAATACTAATAGTAATTACTTTCCTATATTAAAGTTACTATAATTTATTAATACAATATCAAAAACTGTCACATAATAATTTTTTAAGTAAAATATTATGATAAACCACCACGTTAGTGGTTTGTGTCGGTAAATAATCCCTATCGTCTTCTAATTATGCAATTTGAAACATTTACAATTTTAATCTGTAATTCCTGACATAAAAAGGATTTATGTAGGTATTAATCTTCTATGTAATCCACATTCATATTTTTAAATAATAAAATAAATAAACGACATCACACTCAACGGCCCCCATTAAGATCTTGTGACCTTGTGTCGGGGTACCGGAAACACTCACAACACTAACACAAACACCCAAACCACGACAAACATCCGTATGGCCAATACAGACATTTGCCGTGAGCGGGGATCGAACCCGCGACCGTTAGCGCTTAAGTCAGTTGCAGTGACCATTACGCCAACGTGTCTGTCTATTTAGTTAAGGAATTTTTGTTTGGAAGTATCAAACCATTTTTTTACTCAACTTACTTATTTAGTCACTGGTTAAATACGAATTCTCCAGAATCGTTTATTTTCTAAAACTACGTAGTTTTTAGATAGGATGTCGGCTATAAACGAATTTTTGAAAATTCAACCCCTAAGGAGTAAAATGGCGATTCAAAATTTGTACGAATCTATTTGGCGTGCGCGAAGCCAGGGCTAAATCAAGTAGACTGTATAAATAAATAATATCACATTATACTACAACACTTTAAGACGCTTACCGGTGAAGTAGTAACCACAAACGTCTAACATGTACCGAAATGTGGGTGAAAACGCGAGGCGAATTTAGTCTAATTACATAGCTAAAATTCGTGAATTTGTGTTGAATATTGCGTGTTTCGAGAACATAACAAACTCCTAATATACTCCAGTGACAACCTACATTTGACCACACCTGTACATACACTGCTATAAATCGCAATTTACACTATGGGACTTGAATACTTGATGTGAACTAAGAGCTTATAAACAACCTCACGTGCATTTAATGTTTGAGAAATGAATGTGTCTTATAGTCAAGAGTTTTTTATTGCTTACTAAGGCTATCTATCAAAACTCATTCAATGTTTATCGAAGATGCTACAATTAAATTTTATATATATATATATATATATATATATATATATATATATATATATATATATATATATATATATATATATATATATATATATATATATATATATATATATATATATATATTACTAAATGCGTGATAAATATGTATAGACATTTTTTTTGTTACTGTGAATCAATATGTGATCGCTATTTTGTCTTGTAATTACGATTTTTCACGTCTTTGTAAGAATTGATGACTATAAAAAGTGATGTTATGGAAAAATACTAGGCGAATTAACTTTACGACCACACAAATTTTTATAAATAATTTCATAGGTTTTCAACCGAAAATTGTTATTTTTTATAGGAAAACGATATGTCAATTATTGCTTTTAATGAAACGTCTTTTAAAAGATTTCCTTGAAAAATTGATTGTACCGAATATTTAACTTACTGTAATGATTTTCTCCTTTGACTCTAAAACTTATTCAATGACATTATTACTTTAAATTTTCAGATTTTTGACAGCTAAAGAAAGTGTTTTCATACAAAATCTGAAATCAACAAACAGCATATAGCATGATAGCGATAGCTTATTATAATTAGCTTAATGCGATTTTTCTTAAAAAATGAAAAGCAAGAAAATTAATAATAATAAAAAATTCAACTGCCCACCAGACTTCTTTATTAGTTAGTTAGGTAATTAAAACATGCTATACATAATAGCTCTCAAATATACGCAATTATGTGATCGTAACGAGATTCAAATTTAGAATTTTGTTACCACAATATAACAAAACGTTCAACTAGAATTTATTATGAAGCTGTCAAAGAAAAAATGCGACACGGTTCTAACAGAATAACTTTACAACCGACCAAGTTAAAATTCCTAACAGAAAAAAACCGTTCAAACAAGAGTAACGTTGTGGAGTTTTCTATGATGTTTTTTTTGTTGTTTTTGAGTGTAAAAGCCGACAAGCGCGGTTTATTTAGTGTTCACGCCTATATTCTCTTGTTAGATGTGCTAGTTTGAACAATGGCTCGGTCTGTTTACAGTATTCACTTAATTGTAAGAGATAATTGGAGAAATTGTAAGTTTGTTACTTTTTCCTTATATGATCAACGGATTTAAGTGATATTCGGAACAACGATATCTTATATTTTTACTTCACTTCAAAAAATAACGGGTTTCTACTTTCGGCTGTTATACGCATTATATGTATTGTTCACTGATTTCTCCAATATTGAAAATGTTTGTTTGTTTGAAAGAGTATACTTTCTAGTTATTCCCATTGTCTTAAGTCTGTCTTTTAATATATTCGTAAATTAAAGTAAAAACAATAAAAAAAACCGACTTCAAAAACAAATTTAATACAAGTGATTAGTTAAGTAAGTCGGCGCCAAGAATAACATTTGAAGTCGGTGCTAAGTTTAATTTTTTCTAGTGAGTTACTAACACGAACTTCAAAATGTTGTAGGAAATCTTAAAAAATATTGAAAATTATTAGTTTACTTTACTTCGTTTTTGAAGTTGATTTTTTTAACTTTTTATTACAGTACATACTTAGTTATTCGTATGCTCGGTAATCGTTCTTCAACCATAAAAAATCTCTACGAGAAATTCTTTTATAAATAAGAAAGTTCCATTCTAATACCGTTTTTAAATTTCAATGCTGATACTAATAGCATTAAAAATGGTAACGGGCCTAAGATCCTTTTAAATCGGCGCCATTCCCCGTTATCCACGATTTCTCTAAGTGGTTCCAGAGACGTCTGCTTTCCATAAAGTCCCTGATAAGGGTTAAGGGCTATCGAGGACCTGTCTCCATAAATAAAGATTAGATTGCCGTTGTACCCGATGGCTTATTAGATATACAAGTGACTTCTCGTTATTATGATAACTTCAATATACAGTTAAGTTATTTGGTTTTTAGTTGAATATTTTGATGTTAAACGGTTTATTTACTACATAGGTATGAACAGAAAGAAGTTAGGTTTATATTGTTATAATTAATTTTTAATTTCATTAATGTTTATTATCAAAATGAATGAAATATTATTGTTTGATACACTGTAGGTAATTAATAATTAATTTGGATAATATGGTTAAATATGAACTAGTATTTTGAGATATATTAAAAATTAAAAAAATAGTCACTTTAATAAAATTAATTACGAAAATAATTCATAAGCTTGGAAAGGACCTAGGAAATTGTTTATTATCTAAATTATAATATATGTTAGCCAAAAGAATAAAATAAAAATGTTCAGTGTACTATAAACTCAAACGTTTGTAATATTTAAATAATTTACACCTTTTTCTTGAACAAGCTGAAATCTACGGCAGTCAGTCGCGTGCAGAAGTTCGTATTTTATCATTTGTTTCACAATAAAATTGTTTATTTTACAAAGAATAAATTTCCTAGAAATGACAGCATTTTTTCTCTATACGTCATTAAGTTTTTGCTCATTGAAAGACGAGCTCATTAAGTTTCCGAAGTTTTTGCTCATTGAAAGACGAGCTCATTAAGTTTCCGAGGAACGGCGAGAAAAAAACGAAACATTTGAGAACGCACCGAGAATAGGGCGTTCTCGAGCGCTTGAATATATGTCAGGATTTTGTTATAAAAACTTTTTGAACTTGCCGAAGGTAGCTCGTAATTATTGAAATAGATTTTTCTGTTACTACACCTACATATCTATTTATACTGATACAATAATAAAAAGGAAATATTTTCAATGTTTGTAACGAACAAAAGCGACTGGACCGATTACGATAAAATTTTACAGGGATGTTGTTCATATCCTATGTTAGGACATAGGCTACTTTCAATTCCGAATGGGAAGAGGAAATGCGAAGTCAACGGGAGAGCAATATAATCCAATTCGTATGTATTTTCTTAAAGTATCTTTTTGTTGGTATGAAATATCTCTCCTTATACTCCGTCAACATTAATATTTGATACGCCATTTTTAAGTTAATTATTCGCTTACATGACGAAAATTAACTAAATATATGTATATCAAAATTTAAAGTGTAAAATTATTACCTACGTAATTACTAACGATGCGAAGTAGTCACCCAGGTCACTTGGAATATGTATAAAGTTGGACAGTGTATTTGTTTTAAAATCATAATCTCGAGCCCTTCCAGTCCGATCTGAAACGTTATTTTTCATTAGATAGCCAGATAGCCCGTCCATTAAAGAAGATTATTATAGGCTTTATAACATCATCTTACTGACCCATAGAAGTAGTAACCATAATGCCGGTGAAGCTATCTTGAAAAGTTATTTCGAAATATTTTAATAATTAAAACGGATTTATTTGTTTAAATATTAGTGTAGTAGTTACTGATTAAGGACCATCCTTATTAATGAATAAATTAACAATTTAATTTCCTGTTGTATTTTATTTGTAATTAATTATTCAATATTTTTAATTAGTTATAATGTTTATAATGTATGTAAATATCGTACATATAGAATAGATATACAAACTGCGTCTAAATTCTCTAACTTTACAGGTCATTAGGCGACATAGGTTTGTATTTTCACTCCATTGCTCTCACGCCCTTCAGATATACGTAATTTATTAACTACTAGTGACTATCGAAATTTCACCTCATTGAATCTTTATTTTAGGGAAATGGAAAAAATTATTGTTTCATGAAGATAAATTTTTCTAATACTACCTGCTCCTTGCGGTTTTATTCGTATTATGGTTACTGTTTCGCTTATATGAGTCGTAACGTGATGTAATATAGCCTATAGCTTTCCTCAATAAATAAACTATCTAACACAAAAAGAATTTTTCAATTCGAATCAATAATTCCTGAGATTAGCGCATTCAAACAAACACCTTACATAAACTTACAAACATACAATCAAATTTTACCTGGTTTTAATGTAAGTATAGATGTAAGATTAAAATATACATTTAATAATTAAAAAGTATAGTCAGAAAATATGTGTTAATGTAATCGTTATGTAGAGATCGAAATACATTAAGTTTTAATTAATTATTATATGTACGGTTAAAACCTTTAACCCATCATGGACGATTTTGTGTTTAATATAATAGCCAAATGTAAGGGTAAAAGTACATATATAGAATTAGACTAGAACCTTCGAAATACATAAACATTGAAAACTCAATGAACGGACCTCTCGTCAAACAACCTTCAAAGGGCCCAACTCTCAAAGTAAACAAAACAAAACTTGTTTTACCTTCTATAAATTTGTTAAAGTATTAGTCTATTGCTCACTAAAGGATACATGGGACATATTAATTTAAACAACTTATTTACATTTTACGTTGTAAAATAGTTTTTTTCTGTTTGCTTGGAATGTTTTATATTACGTACTAGAAATTAATCGAAATTTCTAAATCAATATATAATATTGTTTAATAATACTGTATCCTCAATAATGTTTATTTAAAATGATAAAATCAAAATGTTTCACCTCCATAATAATATAGCGTCTTATATTTCTTAATGACGAACTTTTAATAAGTACTGCCGTTAAGTAATTAATTAAATGTAATAAGATTAGTTGAAATAATATCCAAGAACCTTACATTTTGACGGTAGTTAAACATCAAATATTTAATTTATTTATAAATAAATTCTATTGGCACAACTGAAAGCCATTAACCAAATAATTTAATTGAATTGTAACTAATAGAAACTTTTGCCTTGCCAACTACCTGCAGAAACATTTTCATTGTATAATTTTTGAAGCCAAAAAATTACCAGAATCATTTTCTGTTTGTCTAATTGTATACTAGATAAGCCAAATGAATAGTAAATGAGTCATTGTACCCATAGACATAAGCATTGTAAGCTGTATTTAGACTACGAGAGAAATTGCGACACAAATCTCCGATATTTCCGAATTGTTCGTACTTTAACGGGCTTGCTGTGCGACGCTGATTGTCGTGTCACGACAGATGTCACAATCAGACACTTGTTTTCACACACAGAGACCCGGTGTATACACTGTTTGTATTGGTGTCTTTCACTAAACTTATCTTAAAAGACATTTATTGCAACCATTTATAGCATCATTAATTATTTGCCAAACATGGGATTATATTTGTTTTGTCTTATAATTAGTACATTTAAGTTATTTAATATACGAGTTTCTGTTTGCTATAAGATATTTCATGTACTACACCCATAGTATCAAAGTGACAGAATTTATAAATTAACATTATTGCGGACAAAAGGAAAAAAAACTGTAAACGCAAAAAATAATTTAATTTTTTTAATAATTTGCATTTCGGTCGGAATCCGGCCGTTTATATATTTTTGTTAAATTCATACATTATTGACCACAGAATTAATATGAAACGAAATTTTAATTACTAACTTAGCTAACTCGTGTCACACATATTTTGAATTTGGTTATTTTAATAACATACTAAGCGTGTGATTCTTGACAACTTTTAAACAAAGGAAGAAGATTCGGGGGTAATTATTGAAAATTAGCATTTTTAAAGTATAGACTATTTAGACGGTTTTGAGGCCAGCGAGATAGATTTTAACAATCAACCCTCTTGTGATCGACACATTTCTACAAAAGTTCTTTTCATATATCTTAGTGGATACCCAAATAATATGTAATTAAAAAAATAATAAAATATTTAAATTTTCTTACCATAAAATGGTTTATGGAGTTTACTTCTTAATCGGTGCAAAAAAGCTTCGATATTATGACCTATCATAAAAATCGTTTTACAGTCCGTCGAATGTTAAGCTTTTAGTCATAAATCCTCGAAAGGACTGTCTAAATTAAAATATAACGTTTTATGATTTCTGTGAATTATATTTGTATTATATAGGTACATTCTGTTCATAACAATAATTTTAAACAATATTATATAATATATGTTTATAATTGTATATATTTTAATATATGTTATTATTTGTGCAACAGTGAGTTCGCTATAAGTAATGTCATACAATTTATAACAATGTCAAACACTCGTAATTTAACCAACACCTAACTAATTTAAGGTAAAACAAGAGTATCCAATTTGTTTTACGTCCCTGAATTTGCATTTAAAATGACATAACTTAGTTGATTGTGCGAAGACCTTTGTGTGAAATGGCCTCAGCCTACACATAATGTGAGACAATATGGGAGACGACATGTAATGAGGGTACTTTACTAAGAGAGAGATTGAGGGTTCTTATCCTATGAGATATAACGTTTAAACTGATATGTTTGTCGAATAGCCAAATATCAAAAATCTTAACTTTTGTATTTACAGTTTCAATTTTGTACTCTAAATTGAGAGACTAATTTAGTAGCGAGTACCTATTATTTTTATATTTATTATTATTCTTATATAAGTTTTTATTAACAGTAAGTCATTGTTGAAATAATATTTTCTTAGATTTTGCGATTATGATACATTGAAATAAAACTATTTTTAAAGCTTACATTTTTCGGACAAGGATTTTCAACTACTGCTAAAAATTTTAAGTTAATATCTCGATTACCGTTTCAAATGCCCACAATCATTTACACAGTTTTACTCTAGAGTGTATTAATCGTAAAAACTTACTAAAATAATATATCATCTAGTAACTAATTAGGAAATATCTAAGCTACTATTTTGTTTTATTACCTTCTAATAAAAGTTTTCTCGTTACAGGTAATTACGCTGCTAGTTTCGTTTGAATGGTAATATATTATTTAATCTGCCTCGAAGTCAACAGGTGTTAAAATCTGAAGCCTTTTGTTCAGCGGATAACCAGAACTATTTCACGCGACCTCGATTTATACGGTGGTCGTGAAATTTACGACAGGTGTAAATAAAGATATGTCAAAAAATACTAAAGCGAATACAGTGACATTCCTTTTTAAGACGTCTAGGAGCGGCCGACAAAGTTCATAATAACATACTTTATGCATCGATAAAGCCCTTATCTCCGAGCACCCTTTTCTCAATAGCACATTCTCGGGCTCAAGATAGATACAGTCTATATGATTAGAATAGTAAAAGTCGACCTTTTTCTATGGTTATTATGGGCGTTTTTCCTTTTAGCTCTGTGTAGAATTATCTGATTTACGATCAGGTGTGGGCGCTTGTCGCTCGCTTCTCGGCTATTCAATTTGCACAAAGTAGAACACCTTTGGATTCGCATGCCACAATAAATGTGGTCGCCTTTGAAATCGACATGCGGTGCTTATGCTGATCTCTTTGAAGTTCTAATATTAAACTTTCGGCAATATCCTGTGGGTAAAATTTAAATTTCGAAGAATTATCTTTCATTCGTTTTATTCAAATATCAAATACGCGATTGTTGTTGTTTGCGACTTTCACAACAAAACTTTGGTTCGTACACAATTTTTCTCGTTCTGAACATTTACATAACAAGCGTATTCAGAACAAAACTGCGCTAGCGTATGTCTATAAACAATAACAACTTTCAATGTTTGGTATTTTATAAATGAGTGTACCAAACTTCCTCCTCTTTGCTTAGACCAGAGGAATTCTGCACCGTATGAATTCAAATTGTACTGAAGTTGAACTTTGCGCACTTGCAGCTGTCTGTATACTTATAGTGCAAGAATTTAATAAAGAGCAAAGTCTTTTAAAGTAAGGGTTTGGTTGAACTATTCTTTTTAGTATTTTTGGTATTTAAATAATTCGAAAAATATTTACCATTTGTAAAAATGCTTTTCTATTACGTTTTTAATGATATAAAGTTGAAGTAACGATTTTTATATAAGGCTGTCTTATTATCAGTTAAAAGTTTCAATTTTAGCAGTATAATAGATAACTACAGATAAACTATAGTCGGAGAAACAAACGTCTATAGATAGCGTCCTTCCGAGTGCTCATTAGAAAGCAAACAAACGAGGGTAGGACTAGACCCATTCAGCGTCCAAGTGGGCAATTGTAGTTACTTGCGCTTCTTACATTCCTTTGTAATTTTTTTCTTAAAATTTGTGCATTTTAGTAAGGGAGAGAGGGAGAGGGGTGATTCCGAGCTTTCATTGTGAAGTCAGCCTGTGGCATTCGCGCTAGTCCACGTCAATTCAGTAGCTTCTAGCCCTCGGCGAGGGGCGGTCGTACGTCCCGACGTACCCGCAACACGGTTTGACATTATCGCGAACCGAGAAGTGAAGTTTGTAACGATAGTTTTGGTAATTAAAAAATATACATCCGCGTGTTTTATATGTCTGGAAATCTGAAAGCGATTTTATTTTCACACAATAACAATTTTTTTTAAGTCTTTAAATAATTTTAGTTGGTGGGACTTGTTTAGTGTTTGCTAACCCGAGCTTGTTTTGAAACGATTGATAACGGAGATAAGTCAAATACATAGAATTTATTCGAAGAGAAAACTTGTTAAGAAATAACCGGCGGTCGCAAGACCGGGTCTGAATAAATAAAACCTGGTAGATACTTCATTTCTTATCTTATAAACTATGTATCGGTGACACTGCTTTAGGCACTTTACTTTAAATATTAATGAGCATTTAACTTTGATACTGTTTTTGCTTTCGTAAAAACTTCTTTGTAATAAACCATGAACGATAGACACAAATTTAGGTGTGCTGAAGGAAATACGACTTTAATAGCGTTTAAAAGTATAATTTAGAAAACGTATACACGATTGGGAAGGCCTCTTTAGAATGTAATATGTATTTTCTTGTATAAGGGTTGTAGAGTCTATTTTTCTTCATCCGTGGTTATTACCATCAGAGCAAGCAGGTAGATAAAGATGTATTCATTCGGTCTCCACATGTGACTACTTGAACTTTTTGAAGCTAGTCTGATTCGACCATTAAGGTAAAACCGTTGTTTTTTCTTTATAGAAATATTTGGTGTAAAATTATATATATTTTATATTTTATGCACATACGAGATTGTTTTGATTTCTTACAAATACTTTCGAAAGCTACATTAGCAGGCTAGTTACTTACATTAGCACGTTATAAAATGAAGATTTACCTAATTTGGTTAAAGTTAATTTTTTACTAATTTGTATTCTAGCGATAAGACAACGATGTTTCAATATGCTAATTAATTTTTCTTACGGAAAATAATATTTTAATAATTGCGATTCATTCTTGAAATATGAGTTTAAATAAATTGAATTTTAAGTTTTGTTAAATTGTTTCTATAATTCACAATTATCAAAGAACACAAAAGTAATTAATTAATTATTCTATTTTCATATTACAAGATATAAGATATTGTATTCTCGTCTTTCATTTATATTATTAATATTAACTGTTCTTTATTATTTATTCTGTCGTGGCTTCGCCAGCGCGGATTAAGCGTTTCTCTGCACCCAAGGGATTATAGCTATAGTGCCTACATAACTGATTCATATCTTCTCTTAAGGTTATAAAATAATTACTTAGAGCTATATAAACATATTATCATTTGAAATATTTAAAGTTTATTTCTAGTTTTTCTTTGGACGTTGCACAGGTCTGATAGAATATGGCGTTTCCCTTTCGCTGTTATCTCTGGAGGTGACTAGCATGTTGTAATTATTTCCACTATAAGAATCAAATCATAATTCTAAAACTTCAAAAAGCCTAAGAAGCAACAAAAAACTTATAAGTATATATTTACTAGATCAACGGTTTTGTTTATGTAAATTTCTGTTTAGTTGTTTTAGCTTATTACAGTTACATATATCTAATGAAACTATATACTGGAACTGTCCCGAAGTTACGCATTTACATAATTACAAGAGGGTTATAATCTAAGTTATAACAAGTCAAAAGACAAAGAATCGTTTTAGTAAATCAATTGGTTTCGGAGATACGCCGGTGTCTGATATGGGACAAGAATGAACACATGTAGTGAACATTATACTATTACACACTAAGTCAATAATCTTAAGCCATGGCTACAATGTTTTGATCTTTCCTTTTATTAGTTTACGGCTCCTTGAAGAAATATGATTTTAACTTCTCGTTTCATGTGTCACTTTACTTTAACGACACTAAAAAAAAAACAAGAATCCGCAACTATTTTTATGTAGATTTATAACATATAAACATTAAATCATAGTGCGATGTATTACATCGTGTAATGTAACTGCCATTTGTGAGGTCGGTGTTGAATTCACTTTGCACACTTGGCCCATTTTTTGAGACCATAAAGGTATTCGAATGTACCGTGTTTATTTTTTGTTTCAAACTCTCGACTTAAGAGTAGATCCATAAAAAAAACTTTGAAAGACAAAGTTGACAAAAAATTGGTTTAGTTGTTCATTAAAAATTAGTTTTTATTAGATAAGTCTAATTAGGTACTAATTAGGCAGCATGACGAATTTCTTTGCGATGTTATAGAAAACAATTTTTGAACAAAATATAGAGCAAAATACAATATTCGTTCAGTAAATGTATTGTTCCGTACAAATTATAAAAACGCGAATGGATGCTCCATTTATTTTTGTACGAAATATTTTTGAAAATTTAAGAGTCAAAAGCAGTTGTGGACGAAGTTCGTTCCAAATGATTTCTTGCAAAGATTTGGTGAACGTGTGGATTAATCCGCAGTAACTAACCTAGATGTCACACCCTAATTATAATTATCAATGCAAGCGTTTATCATTTATGAGCAAAGGAAGTGACTGCGCAACTCCCAAGTGTTTAACATCGCATTAAACTGGGTTATAGCAAAACTTTGCTATTAAAATCCACGAGAAATCATTAGTTTTTCCTATAGGAAACTGAATAAAAAAATTGAAAAAGAGTTCTTAAAAAGTTTGAACTTAAAAGCGAAGATATCGATCGAAAAGCGCTAAACTTATTAATCGTGAGTAAAAATAAAGTGATTTCCGTAATAATTAACAGCGAAGTGTTCTGAAACTCGATATCGCGAAACAACGAGGCGTGGTTCTTTTTTCATTATACAAAAGTTAGTTTCTCATCACTTTGTTCACTTCATTTCTGAATTCATAAACTCTAATAAAATTCTCATTATTGAATTTTTAGGTTATCCAAGAAAAAGAGAAAAAAGTGATGAGTGTGCTAGATACAGTTTATGTAAACATTATATATCTACGATTATCATGTTAATTAAGATGATATTCACTATTTCTATGTTTTATTTCTTTATTGTATTTCTAAACGTATGAAGTACATATTATATATTAACATATGTTATAAAGAGCTTACAAAGAGAAGTTATTTAGTATTTCAGCGTATTTAATGATGGCCGTGATACGCTTTCCACTTTAGAAGTTAACTTCTGAAGCTCCAAAGGGAATATGAAACAATTTTCTCTAGTGTATTCAATTTAACAGACTTTCGTGTAGTTGTGAAATATAATCAACACATACTGAATACAATTTATATGAAGTTTATAATAGTTGACAACAACGGAGCAAAAAAATAACTCTCTCTTAATTGTCTTTTTTTTTTGCTTAATAATAATACCTAACTATTGCGGGCTTCTTAAGTATATCACTCTATTATCACTCAATGAAAAAATGAATGTTTTATTCAAAACATTATATCACCGGTATTAATATTCTAAGAGTTGAAACTTCAAAGACAAAGGTCTCTTAAATAATGACAAGCCTTTCTTAAATATATTATATACCATACACTTCGTTCGATTACGTGACATTTGTACATAAAACTGCTAAATTTTACTAATTCCAACATTGTAGTAATCGATAAACCATTAGAGGCAATGACGTCAGAATTTTTTTTTTAATTATGTAAATGAACCTTTATGTGTAAAGAACACGACTATAAGTTACTGGTTATGTGCTAAAGTCCTTAAACTCTTGCGGAGCAGTCACTTCACTAAATAACATTGTTGTCAAGTTAAATACTTAACATTATTATATAGTTACAGAAGTTTATATTTATCAATGTATATAATAAGACTAGCTGGTTGAGCTCGAGCTTTAATCGGTTTAGGTTGTTGGATCACTTGCAAGCGCGTTTGTTACTGGGAGTTATAGCGTCATGTAATATAGCCTAGATATAACCTTCCATAATAAAAGTGTTATCCAACGCCAAGATAATTTTTCAATCGGATCATTAGTTTAAGAGATGACCTAGATAACGAGAATCTTACAAACATACAAACAAAATGTACCTCTTTATAATATTATCGGTTTTTATAAAAAAAATATGGAACCAAACTAAAAATAACCCATTCATGAAATATATACTGCGGAGTAAGAATACGAACCTTTTTTTTAATCGGTTGAGATACATGTATTTAGCTATATGCCTATGATGCCTATAAATACTTTATATTTAGGATAGGCACTTTTTAATATATAATTCCATATATTGCATGGAATTACATTTCGAAATTTGAATTTAAAGCAGAGATTCAATACGCAAGGAGTCTAAAGTCATTTCCAACATTCTCTATTTTATTACTCCTGTAAATAAAAGGAATAGTCAATATAATATCTTAGTTCTTGAATAGTTCTTTGTGACAGGCAAGTTTACTGTGTATATACCGAAACCTACCTTTTCTTTCCCTCGAGATAAATGGAATCTATCTATTCGATTTACATAAAGGACGAGATGAGTTCAGTCAGGTTCATATTTGCCTTGACAAGTGGCGTATAAGGTCATGTTATATTGAAATTCAATTTCTAGGATGGGCAAATGTTTTTTTTTTAGAGATTGCAAAGCGAATTTGTATTCTGATGTGGATTATGGGCATTTAAGCAATGAATTGTCAATGCTGTGCTAAAGTACCATGATTGGCAAAATTGTTTTTTAAACTTAACGTGGTTATAGACGGCTGGCTGAAAGTCGTCAGTTTTATTGACATGCCAACGGTAGTAGTGAACGATCGATTTGTACCAAAATACTGTAACGATTAGCTAAATGTAAATCTACCTGAACTTTTGCCATGTATTTGGAAAGAGGTGACCACTTCCCAAGACGCCTCTATCTTCCACTTAATGTTCTTTATAACTTATATTACAAACTTTTATTTTTGTTTCCGTAGGGCATTCAAGTACCGGTTTTAATTTGCGTATTTGCGAGTTCTTCGATGGACAATAAAGTGCTTATAAATCAAGTTAATGTTAGAACGTAGGAGAATTTATTTACACTAGGGACCCTAAATCTTCATAACAACACAATCAAGAGCATCGGACCAACTTTGTCGAACTAATTCTCCGCGAAGATGACATGAAGAAACTTTTAGTTTCAGTTAACCGTTTCCTAGTGATTTACGTACTTGTTGTACTTGTGTATGTAGTTTTGTACCGCTGTGATCGTCCTTAGTATATATTATAAATGTCTTTTAAAATTATAAAATAATATAAATTTTTATTACGTTAAAGTTTTATATAAACGATATTTTTACAATTCACGGATCATGATTACATTATTACGGAAATATTTATAATAGTCTGGTTTTAAGATAACATTACAAATGATCTTTTTATTGAGTCGTCTCAAACCGTTATTTTAAAGCGCAGAGATCAAGAACGTTTCATTTGTCAAGGACGAGGACATCTGAGACACGAACGAAGTCCCGAGCGCTCTTAGTTTTGCTACCAAACTGAATTTTATCCTAATATTCATCTTTCTGTCTATTCAAACAAAATACAAACTCTGCGAAGTTACAAATTGGTTCAATTAAACGGCAATGACGAGCCGAAATGCTCATTACTAAAACAAAGCATTTCAATACATACTTACAATGTTAATTTAAAAGCTAAGTTTCGTCCATCGATTTATCTTCTAATCCTAGCAAATTTAATTTAAATTTTCAGTAAAATTATCTATATAACTGAGTCAGTAATTCGATTGGGTCCGACGAAAATGATTTAGGGCAGTTTAAAACTCAGCCCTATCATAAGATTATCGGTCTTAGTTATGGGAGTGATAACTTTCCAATGGCGAATTTAATGTCTACTATTAATAGAACTTCAAATAGACTTGTAATACGTATAACAATTAATTGAAAAACGATATTTTTAAGAATATTGTTGGTTATCTCGTGAGGTATTTGAATGGTTAATTATATTTGTACTGTCGTTTAATGAAAACTGGTTAAAATTAAAAAAATTAAGAAAATTAACATTAAAGATTACACGGAATAAAAGTTCAATTCAAAATAGTTGAATATAAAATGAAGTAGAGCCTAGTTGCTCCGTGATTGTCAACAGCTCGTATAAGGGCTGGGTCGATAGGGACAGTACCCCACTCTCGCAAACGATCGACGTAAAGTAGCTAATAAGCTGCGTGTGCTATTTCACTCAACGTGTAAACCGTTGAGTGAAAAAAAATAATAAAACAGAAATGTCGTGAATTTAGTATTCACAATAGACTGTACTTTCGGAAAAAATAAGGCTTTGGTTTTTGTTTAAAAATTATATAATAAAACAATAAATCAATCAAACGTGTAGAATCGTACGGACTTTTTTGATTTACGATATGTTGAAATCATTTAAATAATCGCTGAACTTTGATAATGTTTTTGTGCTCGAGCGACCTTTTCAACATTGAGTGTTACGTATACATGTATATATATAAGCTTTGTTTTAATAGATTTTATCAAGCGGACAGTTATTGATATATTGGCGGGCCTTTAGGCGATTTCAAACTCATAAATCACTCGAATATTGCTTTGTATCTTCAGTACAAACTTTAGTCACTTACAAAATTTTTGTGATAAACACGACTTTTTAAAACCGAATCGAATTCAATAGCGAAATACGTAATTTATTTTATTTGGATGACTTAATACTGAATCGATTTTGATGAAAATTTTTGGGACTAATTGGAATGTATATTTTTCAAACAAAAAATGAATTTTCAAAAAAATTTTTTCATGCAATCGGGGAAGTTACAGGAAAATTCACCGACGAACCGAGTTTAATCCATTTTTTGAATTGGAAAAATTTGTAGAGAAAGTTGAATAATAAAAGTACATACATATTTAAACCTACCGTAACGAATGTACAGTGTACACGTCCATTCATTAAACCAGTAAATGTTCGTTACTGGTTTATTCGAAACCTTTAGCAGAGGTTGTGAAAAGTTCACTTGAATATTAACTAAATTCAGTACCATGCGCTTTGAGCCAAAGTAAGTTTTTAGTCGAACAATATAGTTTGATTAGGCAGTAACTTTATCGTAGCACACGAATAGTTGAGGCACCTGAAATTATTGAAACTAATACAAAGTAACACCTCACTAAAATTGCACTTCTGAATTTAGTTATATTGACACTTCCGTGCAGTAGAATTTGCTAACAGAAACTTCTATATTATACGTTTTAGTATGGTGAGAATTACACGTGGAAGTTTTGCTCACAGACTTTCATAAAGATTTACATAAGTTCTTTGTCATTGTTTTATAACAGATAAAAATTTACTGTCAGTGCCTAGGTGACATTGGTAATTGTTACCAGTTTATTTTAATGGAATTACGACGGTGAAACTTACATATGTAATTCTCGCCTTATTAAATAATATCATGTAAACATCACTGTTAGGCAAAGGCCTCTTCTTCTATTAAAGAAAAGCTTACGAGCTTAATCCATCATGGGTAGCAGATAAAAAGGTACATGGGTCAGATTCTCTCCCGACACATGCAGGTTAGTTCATAATCTTTTCCTTCACCGCCGAGCAAAAGATGATTTTAATCATAAATTTAGCACTTAAAAACTCAGCGGTGCTAGCCGGGATTTGAACATGCGATCTTCGGTTGAGAACGCTGTGTTGTATGGATTAAATTTATTGGATACTAGCTTTGTTGCTGGCTTCGCTCGCGTAAATATAGTTTTTGCTATGTCGGACGACCGTTAAAAATTTGTTTTTCTGGCTGGCAGATAGAACACGCGCGCCACCTATTGGAAGTTTGCCTTATACTGTATTATTTCGCCTTATACTGTATTATTCCTATAACCCTTGCGTAAGTGTGACAAAGTTTTACCGCAATTGAATGATAAGAACAGATAAACGAACATTTATTTCTAATTGAATTGAATTTATAATTATATATTCTCTACTGATGTTACTTCCTTGTTCAGCGTAATTCAATTAATTAATATCAATACCCCAAAGTCGTGACTGGAGAATCTTGTAAAGGTCAATCTTAATTAACATTTTATAATAACAAAAACGAAAAAAATATTTAAAATGTTTGATGTTAACACATTTTTACCCCACTGCGCGGCGCAAAGAAGGGTAAGGTGTTTATCAGCCTATGTATGTTTTTTTCGTTTTTAGCTTAATGGCACTATTTTGATTAATGAAATGTCATTAATTTCGTCATAATAGCGCGAATGTCATAGAAAATATTAGAATTTGAAAAACCTAAATACCCGATTTTAAACACCATAATGTAAGAAAAAAATGAAAATCGACAAACTATGTCAAGTGGGGTATCGTTGAATAGGTATTTAAAAATAATATCGTTGTCTTAGATTTTAGCGATTATTATTCATTGAAATAAAACTATTTGAAACGGATTTAAATCGCGTATATTAATTATTTTTATCATCACGACGTTTCGAGCACATTGCAGCGTTCGTGGTCACGGGTAGACTAAGGTGACATTTGTCTATTTGAGGATTTAAGAAAATATTATTTTATAAACCGTTGGCGGTAGCTGTAAAATAATATTTTCTAAAACTAATATTGATACGGTACCGCCGACTGCAGATGGTCTCTCTAAACAGTCGAGTTTTTGATTTATTTAATTAATATATAATATATTGTAGGTGTCTGGTATCAATAAACATTAATCTTATTAACATTAAGATAATGTTAGTCTTGTATTAAATTGACTGCTTCGTGGTAGGTTATTGTATCAATACAAAACTAAATATACGTATACACACGTCAGTTTCAATATCACTTGTCATTTGAAAGAGCTATCAATAAAATCGGATTATATGAATTGTGAATTTGATTTCCGCTATAAGTGCCTGCGGACTTTGTATGCGGGTTCGGCAATTAAACCTTGCTCTAATTGACTCGCCAATCGATACAAGCACGTAATCTATATTTCATGAAGATGCTTCACTGCCATTAGCACACGCTACTCTATTGCGACGTGGATCATTATCTGAACAGCTGATACAAGCAAAAGATTTATCATTAATCTAAAGAATGGCAGATTTTTTTTATTATTGTAATAAATTTTAAATATATGTCTTCTCGGATTATTATATCCGCCAATACGCAATGAATCATGGTAGATTTTTCATCTATGATTTTTCATTTGGAGAATTACCTTTTGCCTAGCAGTAGGACATTTACAGGCGGTCACTATACTAATTTTAAGGCGAGATTTACACTTATACGTTATGCTCTCAGACTTTCATAAGTTTTTTGGATGCTGATAAGCAATAATGTGTCAACCCACAAAAAGTGCAATTCTGAGATATCGCTATATTTTGATATGCATTACCTATTTAACCATATTCAATAAAAAATAAAGTAATATAAACTAAATAAGAACGGAAAAAAATCTTAATTATTTGTTTCATTACATATATCAACCTGCTTTTAATTCATTATACCTTTTATTAAAAAAAATAATGAAAATATGGATAAATACTTATTTAAACAAACTTATTAAGAAAAGGTTTGACATCTTTAGACGCCATTTTCTCAAAATGAAGTTCTTGAGGCTTGACACAGTATTGCTTATCAGCGTCCATATATCATTGTATTACAACTGAAATAATTTACTGTCAGTGCCATATTTTTGACATTCACAGCTTCCGTAACTACTTACGACGTATCTATTACTAGGTTACAAAGTTATTTTATATCGCTCACGAAATTAAAACTTATTAATTTAATTCCCGCCTAGTATAGAAAAATAACGCATCGATATGTTAGAGAACTTGTTTTATGTATTTTTTTAAGAAAACTTAAAGAAAAAAGTTATTTATAATAGAGATCGGCGTTGAATAACTTATCTGTTTTTAGAATACGTAAGAATTTACTGACCTACATTCAAAGGTGACAGATTTAGATATCACTCTGTTCTGCTATTTTCATTTTAATATTTTTATGCATGAAAAGCTATATTTAGTTACATATGAAAGAGTAGTAGATAAGGAAAGTGTTCTTGGGTACTTGTATTTAGTCCGTACTAATATTATCAAGAGGAAATATTTGATTGCTTGAATTTAATAGGTTCCCATACTACTAGGCTGATTTGTAAATATATTTTTGCGTTGAATAACCCGTTTATTGTGAAAGGTTAGGCTATATTACATTACGCAACGACTAATAGAAGCGAAGCAGTAACTATAAACGCGTAGCTCTTTAACTAATAGACCAATTTTGATCCGTTTTTTTTTGAAGGCTTATATAATCTCGTTGTATTGTTTTTGAAAAAATATTATTTTAGACGATTTTTTAATCTTAGTTTAATTTAAGTCTATAGTTCGTTCAATATCAGGCTACATTATTTCAGTCAAGTTTTTGTGTTAATTTTACAATGAAAATACGTAGGTTTACGTACCATTTTCATATTTATTTTCGTACTTTACAGATTAAACGGTCATGCCATAAATTTATAATATACGAGCAGTGTAACGTAAATACATTTGTTTTTATAATTCAATTCCACGATCGTGCAAAAAATCATTAATAAAGAGAAGGATTACAGTATATTCGAGTATCACATTCATACGAATTATGACTAACATTTTAAATTGTTGTTTAAAAAAATATTTCTATATTTCCACCGTCATATATGCATGCCAATTAACTGGGATTTTATCACGACTTGTTTTTATTCCCGGAAAATATTAAAGGCAATTAGTCTCGTCGATTGCTGTACGCTCTCTTGATTTGAGTGTACGATTAAATATGACTTGTAAAAAAAAAAAACTGTACCTATTTATTCCATGGTAGGTAATTTTGTGACTATTTTATGTATTAAAAATATTTATTCTTAATAAAACTGGACTGCATAGTCATATCATGTTTTATAAAATAAATTAGCTTATGTATGGATTCACGGAAAAAATAAAGCTACCCCTATTCCGAATTTAACTAAAATACGTTAAACCGTAATACTGGGAAGAAGTAACAAACATATAGACACACTCACAAATATTTGCTTTTATAATGTAACACAATTAATTTGATTGTATTTGAAATATAGTATTATTTTAGATAAATTAACAGACAAATAATATTTTTAAATTAACTGCGCAAACATTCGGTTGACCCGTCACTCAAAATTGTCTAATAATTTGTAACTGGCCGATATTTTTAGAAATAGAATAAATGCGTTAATTAAGCGAGAATTTCATTTATTACTTACACATTTACATACATACACTTAGTTTAGCTCACAGGCTTTCATAAAGATTTACATAAGTTGTTTGTCATTGCTTAACAACTAAAAGGTTTTACTATCAATGGCTTTTATTTTAACCACTATCAGCTTCTGTAACATTTTACTAAGTTTTTGTTACGCGGTTATAGAGTTGTTTTATATCAATTATAAAAGTAAAACTTGACAGACGCGTTGGCGGAATGGTCACTGCAACTGACTAAAGCGCTGACGGTCGCGGGTTCGATCCCCGCTCACGGCAAACGTGTGTATTGGCCATGCAGATGTTTGTTGTGGTCTGGGTGTTTGTGTTAGTGTTTTGAGTGTTTCCGGACCCCCGACACAAGGTCTTGAGATCTTAATGGGGGCCGTTGAGTGTGATGCGTTATGATGCGTTATGATTATTATGAAAACTTCCATACAAATGTAAGTCACGCCTTATACTGAAATTCGCTTTAGACAAACTTACCAACGGCGAATGCAATTCGATCATTATTACTTTTGCTCTTTTGCTAAGATTCTCAATGAAAGACTGTCAAGATTTGTTTGGTTTAAACCGTCTAAGAGTATTCTTTTGCCACCCTACCTTTTGGTAATATTAAACGCTGCTTGCGTAAGCAGTCTGAGTTTACATTCATAACGTATACTGAAGGATACATATCTCAGATTAAATTTTGTGCCGTTTCGTCGCTTGTTCTCGTCTCATCTCTTATTATGAAATGCTTTGTGCACTGTGATTTATTTACTAATATATACAGTTTGTGCCCAATTTTATTTATAACTTTAATTCAATAAATTAATTATTGGAATAAGACTATTTTTGTAGCTAGATACTAGCGTGCCTTATATTTAGTTCCCCATTCTCTTTCCCTTGAAAATTTCAGATTCACTGTGTGGGTATTTATATCTTGGCACAGCTAAACTTTATTTGAAGTTAATTAAAAATAAAGTTGTCATAAAAATAAGACTGTTAAATACTTAATTAAGTTTTATTATTACGTTTTGCTTCTATTATAATGCAGAAGTGTGAGCTATTTTGGATGGGTGGATGGTTGTTACTCTTTCAGGTAAAAACTGAATAGATTCTGATGCAATTTTACAATAATAATATAGACAAAAATAATGATAAAAATTAGCCACGTGTTATTCGAATGTATACAAATATATATATATGTAGACCGCGAGCGGAAGTTAGTAGGTTTTATATATATTAAAACTTTACGAGTATTAAATTATACTTAAATATTTCGTATTAACTTCTTTGAGTTTGCTGAATTTTATGCGAAAGTTACTTGTAATATAAAAATCTTTTATTTGCGCGAAGAACTGACATTCATGAGTCGTTTTATCGTCGATTAAAAAGTTTTAAAAGAGACAGTGAAAATTGAATAAGGACTCCTTGGTTTCGCAGTTCTTTAATATCTAAAACTGTGTTAATAAAACTAATTGCTTCCGTAAAATATTATATTGTTTGAAATCCCAATACTAAATATACAAAAGTTTACTTTTTCATATTAATAACGGCTTTTGTTTTGACATGAAAAAGAATTTTTAATCTACTAAAAAGATTTTACCTTAATTATTCTGGTAATGGTTATCGAGATTTCTATAGTATTTTCAGACTATTGTTTGAAAGAATCTTAATTATCCGCTGTTTTATAGCTCTTTATAATAGCCATTTTAATGGGCTTTTTAGGTTATCGTAAGTGCTATAAATTAATTGTGGCTTTAGGACGTGTCTTTTGAATTATTCTTAATATTACCTATATCTAACACAAAACTTTCTATAGGTGTCCTTTAATAATATTGTATTATGCTGTAAGTATTGTTTTAAGGTTTACTTCTTAACAACTTTTTCTTCTATTCTTCGAAGTAGCTTCGTTTTAGTAAACTTCTATGATCCTTAAACATTTTTAAATTTGAAATGGCATAAAAGTGCAGATATTAACAATTATACATTGTCAAAAAACAATTTTGAAGAAATGTATTTAAAACTTACTTTAGATATCCAAATAAACTTGCTGACTGTTGGTGGAAAACTACATACTAGCTAGATTTAAACTGAAGAACTGCTTGTTTTGTTTGGAGGCTATGTTTAATCAGATACAGAAGTAGTTTGTGTTTTTTTTATATTAAGTCTGGGTTTTTATTTGAAGGATGTATGGCAATAACAATGAAATCCCAAGCCGAGATTATTATTTTACTGCGTGAGCTCTTTCGCCTTTTCTCTGTTTAAAAGGCTACTGTTTTGCGGATTAAATACGATCAAATGGCGTTTTATATGAATGTTTTATAATAAGTTCCTTTTGCTGCTACGTTTTCCTTTTTTTTAAAATTCACTTGTGTATTTTTCGGGCTTAATTCATAACGTTATTTTAATTCAGCTTCCATATAAATGCTGAAAGACTTGTTTAATCCTCAAACAAGTATAATCTGTATATATAAAGGCAAACGTCTGACTTATCTATGAATACAATTTAAACCACTAAACGGATTTTGCAGAATCTTGGAACGCAGATAGTTGTTATAACGTAGGCATCCGCTAAGAATTTCTTTTAAAATTCACCGTATAAGGGGACGAAACGGGGGTTAAGGTTTGTAAGGAAAAATGAAACTTGATGATGATAATTACAGTATTTCGTTGGTATTTTTTGAAATACAATTCACCGCGATCTTGCATCGTGTCAGATCGCACTAGTTGACTTCGTTGTTAAGCGAATATTACACCTATAAGTTGTACTCTTAGATTTCCATAAATATTTATGTACGTTATTTCTCATTGCTTTACACCTGAAATAATTGACTATCAGTGCATTAATGTGCCAGTAAATTACAGCTTACGTAATTACTTACGACGTATCTGGTACTACGTTACAGAGATTTTTAATTTGCTCTCGAGAATAGAACTGACAAATGTCAATTTCGTCTTATAAGTAGAAAAATGTCGATTCTAGATGTCATTATCTCTAGCCAGTACTTCGGAACACACACTGTATAATGTAATGTTAATATTTAATATACTTTTAGTATCTACAGACAGAATTTATATTAGGTACGTGATATACTATTACATCGTTGTTTTACTCGTATCCAATAAAATCTCGTAATATTATGCTGAAACGATCTCCAATAAAGACTTAGTCTCTGAAATTTAGACGAAACAATGGGTGCATCGAACGTAGAAGTAGCTTTATTCGAACGATTTATTGTATTAGGTTATGAAATGAAGTTTGCAAGTTATATATGACGTACAATTATTTGTTGTATAGTATTTATATAAAATTTATTAGCTTTCGATTAAAACAAAATCAGTCTTCTCTTAAATAAATTTATTAGTTTTTATTTATAAGCACAAATAAAAATACCAAGGATTTCGAGTATTGTATGTACATATTTACGTTTGTTACTTTTCACGTTTTTAGCGTTGAAATATATCTGTCCAATCGTAGCTTGATGGATTAATATCCAAAACCTTTTTGACGGATGATTTTTTTCGTATTATATTTACTATAAGAAATATATATTTTTCAAAGTTATAACATAAGTACATTACACTATTACGTAGAAATTTTTAAATTTACGTCACATGAGTTTCTCTTTAGAACATTGGAAAATAGCCCCGGGACGAGCTAACGCGAAGTGCCGTTCAGGTCCGATGACCGTTTTATACACTTAAACACTAGATACCCTAATGGAGTTTCTAAAAGGAAAATTTATGGTTTAATGAGTTTCGTGTTACGATAGTATAAAAAAGGTTTTCCTTTAAATTATTTTATACGTTTCAATTAACTTTAAATTCAAATTTATTGTTACTGGTGTGTTTACGATATTTATTTATCTATTTTATATTTATAGTATAAATATAATATTTATATCATAAAATCGAATTTAAATTCATTATTCGTAAACCAAGCTTAAAGATTATAAATATAAATATCATAAATCTAATACAATTATTACTATGTAAATATTAATCACGTTGAACAGGAAATGAATTAAAATTTATTTGAAAAATTTCCATTTATTTAAACTCGTACTAGTATAAAAATACTAAGGGAAAAGTTTTTCTTTTCATTTATGATGAAGCGAGCGTCGAATTCTGACTTGTCCTAATTCAAGAAATACCAACCACATTTTTTCCTTTGTCGTGGTACGATTTGAGGCTCCATTCAATTCGCTCTTTCAGTGTCAAGTAGCTTTTATTACATGAGAGGATGTATGGTTAAGTATTATTATTTACTTGACCTGTATTTTATTTTTAAAATGTTACCATGTTTTTTTAAGGATTTTTCGTTTTTTTTTTTAATTACGTTTAAGTACGCATTTCATTATTAACATTAGTCTTAAAAAAATCATAATAGTTCCGTTTCTTTCGAAGTACGTGACCCTACAAAAATATATTTTTATTTATTTTTTTAACTCGTTATTCTTTATTGTAGCTGAATAAGCTTTTTTATCATTAAGAAATAATAAAACATCAGAAAAAAATTAAGTAACATTTTCAAAGCGATTTGCGCTCTTGTAATAAAAGCCTGAAATGTCATAAGGCCAACGATTGTACGGTCGTATGATATTGTGTTTCTCGTTGTAAAATTTATCTGCCTCCAGCGATACGAGAAATTTATGTGATCTTGTGGTAAGAGTGATCTTTTATTAAATTTGTTATTTTGTTTATTATTTTTTCATACAGTTTTGAAAGTCACACGAAGCTAGATAAAAACAGTTCAATTTGAATTCAGAAAGCTATGCATATGCTAAAATATGAAAACGAATTCTTATTATTCAACCCTTTTTTACTGTAAAGTTTTAGGTGTAGAATCAGCTACAGCATTTTGCACTACGTTTAATAAAAAGTTAACAGCGTTAAAATATGCTCTTTTATTTCACACAAAAATACCTAATTAATATCGCTTTGTTTTTTAGATCATTATGTATTGTATAATAAATTGGTTATACAAATAATAATAAATTTTATTAATGCTAATAAATTTTCTATAAAATAAAACATTTTTAATAAAGAGGTACAAATATACCCGTTAATTAATAATAAAGCTAGCCCATACAAGTGCTATATGAATGTTATTTAACGTTACTTTTTACGATATACAAATCTGAATATTAAAGATATTAAGGAGATGCCTACATTCGTTGAGCTAGAAACAATGCGCCATAAGTCCTTGTAACAGAACGGAACTTTAATATCAGTGTAAGAACGCCGGGAAGCTATGTAGCGACATGATACCGCTAAGTACGTACTTATCTCGTAAATAAAGATTCTTGTAAAAAAAGGATATCACATACCGAAGAGATTGAAGTATGTTGTTCAACCTATTGAGGGTTTCCAGACATATTACGGTTTTTGTACTATAATTAGTGATACGCTTAACAGACACTTAACACCAACAATGTGAGTGATAATAGTGATAAGAACTTTATGATTAAGTGAAAATGCTAGCTTGTGTGTGTCAGCCAACAGAGACAGCGTTATTGTTTAAAGGAGGACCACCAGTTACCATGGGGCCACTCGGATCTAGTAGTAAAATACGTCAGAACGCAGCTGATGTTATGAAAATAAGTATCTTTCCAAATCCCGAACACCAAATTAATGAAACGAAAGAAAGTTCGTCGTCATTGACATCATTGCCTTCATACATCGATTCATCGGGTAACCTTTTAAATCTAAGAATGATAGAACGAAAAGCAAAATCTACTAAGATTCTAGTCAATCCTGTATGCTCCGATAGTATTAGTGATGATAGTACCACATCAAAACCAGTCAGCTCAAAATGGAATGGAAAGAAAAAACGCCTTAAGATCGGATTCGTCAAAAATGAAAATAAAGACGGTTTCAGTTTAGAGCATAAAGCAATTAGTCGTGACGAAGCAGAGGAGGATAAAAAACCAATATCGTGTTTTAAAATCAAAAGCTGGGAAGATAAATCACGTACTAACGAAGACAGAACCTCAGGGCGAGAGAACTGTACAAATGAAAATGCAAGTAATTCAATGAGCACAGAAAAACCTGATCTCATCAGACATTCGAGAAAAAATAGCAAGGAAACTTTAATAGACGAAGGCACTATTACCGATTCAACTTTGAATGTTGATCACTATACAAGAAAGGTTGACATTGATACAGTAAAGGAAAATCAGGTAAGACAAATTTGAGCATTTTTAAAAACATAATTATTCGTCATAGATTAGGGAGTATGAGCTTAATTTACGTAGAGATTGATTTATAATTACGTAAAGAAAAATCTGGAGATAAACCAGTGATTAGATGACTAATTTAACATAGAATTGACTTCATTGTAAGTATTTATATCGCCTCCGTTGTGCGGGTCAATCTGTATGCTAATGAACCCCTGAAACATCCTGGGATTCCATTCGCCTTTCTCTTCTTATCCGACTTATTACTTTTTGACTGGACAAATGTCTACCTAGTTTATATTCACTTAGTTTAATCGTTTTCTTAATTAACCCAGTAGAGATAACACTTAATCATTTTTGATATATATCTAATCTTTAACCTCGCGATAGTTGTTTTAAATATTGCTACACGAAAAAACAAAAAAAAATAGTAAATATACTAAATGGCGTGAAATTACTATAGCTGTATTTTAAAAAGGCTATTTCGTTAATAAAAAAATTTTCAATTTATGCGTGCGAAGCCGGAATAGATCACTTGTTAATATCAAAATAATATGATGAGCGTAACAAAATTGTACGATAAAGAAAAACTTTTTTCTTTAAATATTCTTTTATTAATGGCGATGAAGTAAGTAAATAAGAACGTGCAAATAAAGATACGAAACAAACTTCGTTTTGGCACGAAAGTTTAAATAACAAAGAAAAATAAATAATATTAACGTGGACCTCCACAAAGAAAATAAACTTTTCCATTTTAAGCGGAGTAGGAAATAAACAATAGTTTGTTGTATCAAGTCTAGAAGAAGGACTTTAGTTTTAATTATTTAAAAAAATATTTTAGTTTTGTTTTTTTTTTTTTTATAACTTTTTAGGTTCTTTAATAGATTACATTTTATGTAAAATGAGATTTAAAGAGGACGAGGAGGGTAAATTAATAATTATTAAGTACATTAAATCTCTTATAAACACATTCTCGCTAACTTTTTTTTTAATTGTCAAATTTTATTAGCAAAATTTCTTATTATTTATTGCGAATATTACGAAAAAAAAAATACCAACATTTTTTTCAATTTTTCATGGAATGAACGGTTTTGCAAAATATTAGACAATGAGTAAAGAAATAAAACTATAACGTTAATAATAAAACTATAGTATATTATTGTAAACGTCCGAAGCCATTTAGGAGAAAAGCGATGTTTAAAAGGAAACGCTAAGTCACCCCTCTTAAAAATTGTCGTGGAGAACTGAGTGGGGACTTAGTATCGACCAGTTTCCACGAACTAATGGTTCTCAAAATGAAGTGGCGTGATAAGGAAGTGCAAAAATTTTATAAAATTTATTCTTTGTTATTATTTGGACGCTGATAAGCAATAATGTGTCAACCCACACGGGCTTTATTTTGAGAAAATGGCGTCTAAAGATGTTAAACCTATTCTTACTAATTTATTTAGAGAAGTTTATATCCATCTTATCTTTTCTTTTTTTTAAAAGGTATAATGAATTATAAGTAGATTGATATATTTAATATATTATCTAATGAAAAGTTTTTCAAATATTTCAGATTATTCTATAAATTGCAAAATATGGAACGCACTTGAAATATGAAACAGTTATTAAGACATTTTTTTTTCCATACTTATTTAGTTTGTATTACTTGATTTTTTTTATTATGCTGAATAGTTGATGCAGTATCAAAATACATCAATATCTCCGAATTTGACTTTTTGTGGGTTGACACATTATTGCTTATCAGCATCCATTTGTGAGTGCTGCTACAAACTAATTATTATATATTTACAAATAATTAAATTTGTTATGTCACTTTTATTTTTTATTATTTTAAGCGAGTATAAATTACGCTTTCGTGGTTATTATCATATAATCACTCATTTTAATGAAGACTCGATTACCAAAATGGTGATTTAAAAATGTTTTTATCAATGAACGAATTTTTAATTAATTAACTTTATGTTGATTTATTCATAAATTTTGAAACACGAGTACAACTAAAGAATATATAACATGAAATTTTTAATTTATATAATTTTGTTGAAAGAAAATATTTAAATATAATTATTCTAAGTTAATTTTAATCAAATATATATAGCTGTAAGCTGATTATGATTAGCTGAAAGTTATATGTATGTAATTACATTAGTTATTCTATTGTTTTCTTCCCTGTATTCAGCAAATCAGGCAAAGGCACTCTTGTTTAGCAAAGCTTTGTGATTACCCTCTGCTGAGACTAGTGTCGCGTCACAAAAGCATTCATTACTCCCTCGCGATAATGGATAAAAAAAGAAAAGTAGGGAATGCACTTTTTAGTTTCCTTTCATATTGTATTAAAATGTCCTTGCAGAGACATTAAATGTATCCTTATACGAGTTCATACTTGAATATTCGAGGCGATATAAATAGAGACACAATACTAAGTAGGATTGGTTTTTGGCCATATACTAGTATAAAAAATAAGTACTTTCCATTACAAGTATTTTCCATTTTATTTACGACAACCGCACTTATAATATGGTCTTGTAAGGCAAAATTAAACTCAGTATCTATATATTTTTTATACTTTTTGTTATTACAAATATGTATATTTATTTGTGTTAAAAACAATTGAAGCTCAATCTAAAATTAAACACATAGAATCTATAAATTAACTTTTAATGTACAGGAATAACTTTGTGACAATGAATTTTTTACTTTCCGAAGTCTTTAAAAGTTGAATATAAATTGAACATTTTTATTTTATAATTAAAACTTTTCATTTGTTTTCTAAGATTGAAAAGGTTTATTTTCAACTTTGACGCATTTGCATTTGTTAGGGATCTTTGACAATGAAACGAAATTATATTCAAATATCGGACAATTTTTTTAGGTATTATATCAATTGCTTACCTATTTTTGTCGTGCCTATTACAACAGAGTTTTTATGAAGGCATTACTTATTTTATTTTATGAATGTTATAATTTTTTCAACTCTAAATTTTAAGTAGTAGTAGTAGTTTAATTAATCTGTCAGAAAATACGAATTTAGGATTTTTTGGATAATTTGTGTATGTCTTAGATTTATTTGCGTTATAATACATATTTTTTTCGAGTAGCAGCTTTTCTGTAAAGTAACTTTTTTAAATTAAGTAAACAAACTCCTCGAAGTTATACACAAAGCGGCAAAGTTTCTATGATATTTTTATTTTTAGAATTGAATTTATTTGGGTAATTATATTTTGTACCTATAAATAAATATATGTATGTATATTCATAATGATAATTTCAAAATTTTAAAGATTATTTTATAAATCTTTTATATATTCAATATTCAAACTAGAATATAGATTTTAAAACATTGTAAAATATACTTCTCGGCACGGAGATTAAATTAGTTGAGCTTAAATCAGTTATGAAGTTTACTCAGAGTCTGGCGAACTGTCGGCTTTGTTCATAACTTGTAGGATGGTAACCTTGTAACATAATAATATGAAATTTCAGACTATTCAGACATTTAGGAAGAAAATACCCGAACAAGATATATCTCGTCAGTACTATGACACTTTTCTCGTCCGTATCATTTGCTTCATGATTTTAAATTATTATTTTAAACCCTCATTTCCTCTACTGGTAATTGGAGATGCAAAGGGGATTTAAAGCGGAAATGCTACTAACATTCTTGCTACAATTCCAAGCGAAAATGATTTGTACAGCAATTATACTGAATAGTAAACATTTATTGAGTTAAGATTTCTTTATGTAAACATAAAATTGTAAACATTATCTTTTATATCATTTAAATATCTTCTTCTAATACTCTGTAATAAGTTATTAAAGATTGTCATACGTATAAATCTATTTTCCTTGCTCTATAATTCATTCACACGTGCCGTTTAATAAATATAAATCACATCCTACAATGTAACGCAAAATAAACAGCACCGAGCGTGGACTTCGCGAAAGTTAGAAAACACGAACATATGAACGTTTGAAGCTATTTCAAGTGTCGTATCGAAACATCCCGTCTGCTTAGTTATTCAAAACATTCAACCGATTTCAGAGTCGACATTAAAGTAACCAAATTGTTATTGCCATACCCCCATAGAATGGTCAGACCTAAACAAACTTGATGTGAATGTTGATGGGAAATAACGTTATGTAAAAATGATGTATGTGGTTATTTATTTTTTAATATATCGATAGAGTATAATGTAAATGCACTATTCTAATAATTTATATATAGATTTTTGTGTGTTTTAATTAAAGTGTTAAGTAAGTTTCGATATATAATAAAGTGTATCTTAGCTCGAATGAAATCGGGGTTTTTATATAAACTTTCCGTAGGCGTAACTTTATTCGTGGAAACTTAGTATTTTTGATGGTATATTTGTTCTACTTTATGTTATTAATTCCCTGGAGTCCATTTAAAAAAGAAAATTTTCAAATTTAAATTAACAATAAATAAATAATATCGAAAAAGGTTTCTTATGTTGTTTTCTCTTCTTAAATCGAGTAAATATCGGTTGTTATATTAATTACTAAAGAAAGTTGATGTGAGATAACTTACATGTGCTGGAAATTATCTCAGGCTTTTATTTACTTTCCACTTCTCAGCTGACAATAAATTAAGCCGTGAATCTTCTTATGAAATGATTCTCTCGGATTTTAACGGTATCATCGTGTATCCTTGCCGGTAGAATATTTTTATAGACAGTTCAAATTTAACTTTAATAGATTTGGTTATTATACATATATTATTATAACTCTTCGACCGGATAGTGTAGAAAGTATAATTTTATTATATATTTATTTTCATTTTGGTTTTGTTCTTTAATTATTTATATAAATTCAAGTACAGAAATTTATTTCACATCCATTCACATAAAATACTTACTACTACCTGAGTTGCACGTGAAAAACAACATAACATAGATACGACATTTTTTTGTTCTATAAATGAATATCTTTAATCTATATTAAATTAAATTGGTTCTTAAAATAAGAATAACTTACATAGAACATACGCATATACTTTTATATATACGTAGTTAGACATACCGTTCATATTATATAAGTACGTAACCTTTCCATTTCCCCGTTCAAAATTCCGTAATTAATGTCGGTATTAAGCTACAAATTAAATATCAAGAAGGCCGTGATAGTTTAAAATTCAGTTCCCATCGTAACGAGCTCATTCCGAACTTACACACCAATATAGGATCCATTAACATTTTAATTAAGGCTAAGGTAATTTACCTCCGCAGGTTATGTTTACTCAATACCCCGGTATTGTGAAAAAATATACCGCACAGCCCACAGTAGAGTGTAAATAGCAGGAAATTTGTTTGATATGAATCATTTATTAATAAAAGGATTTATTCAGTTGGAAAAATGTTTTCGGTTATTTTGCACTTTTTTATATTATATTATACATTCTCTTCTTCTTTTCTTTGTTAAGCAAGCGATGTTGATTAAATAGACGAGAATTATATTTGTAAGTTTTATTCTCGTAATTATCTTAAAACAAATCTGTAACCTTAGAAATCGTGTTGCTGTCAAAAAGAAAGCGCTAACAGTAAATTCTTTTGTATAATTGGCACAACTAAAAGCCATTAACCAAAGAATTTAATTGAATTGAATAATTTTTTTCAGTTGTGAAGTAATTAGAAACAAGTTGTGTAAATTATGTTGTATGATTTGACTTGTATTGTTTAGTACAATATCTTCTATTAATAATACTTTTCATATTTAATATAACGGGTCTTATCGAAACAAAAACAAACAGCTCTGAAGTCAGCTCGTGACCACGATGAATGCAACTTCGTCGAAACGTCGGGCAATAAAAAGGTAGGTACTACCATTAGTTATCGCGATAAGACCCGTTATATTATATATGAATAGTATAAATCGCGAAAGTTTAAAATATATAATTAATAATACTTAACGTAGATAGTGTTCAGTTGTGAGACGGATCATATTCTCCGTATCAGTATTTTATTGTTTACTACTTTATTTGAGAAACAATGTCTGTCATCTGTCAGATCGTTCGCATTCCTTTTAAGCCGTAATAAAGAAGAATTTATTTTATTATATATATTATTATATATTATATTGATATGATCTTAGTAGAAAACGTTGCATTGTAGACGAGAATAACATTCGTAAGTTTTACTCATAAATAATTAATTTAAAACATAATTGATTTAAAACATATAACTTCGTAACAGTTACCCGGGCAAGCCGACGAAAGCTGTCAAAAATGAAGGCGCTGACAGTAAATTCTTTCAAGTGTGTAAAGAAAATGTCTCCATTCCATGTGACATTGGCGAAATACCATGTGTATAATTGGCACAACTAAAAGCCATAAACCAAAGAATTGAATTGAATAATTAAAATGAAAAACAACTCACGAAAATATTTATGTAACAAAATTTATAAGTGTAATTTTTGCCTTAAATTATACATTTGTATTCGATAGATAATATTTGAAATAAAAAAATGTCATCTTAATGAAAGTTGCAAGACAATATCTTAACGGCTTTAAAAGATTAAAAATATAAAAATAGTTCATTGCTAAGCTTAAAAAAAGCTTCAGGAGATAATCGGATAAACCGAGGAAGATAATTTCGACCCCAAGTGTATTCCGATTGTACTCAGAATTCCAATATTCTGCTGAACAGACAGCAGTCCTTAGCTTTAATTTTCCTAAACAACTCGCTTATCGCTATACAATAAATCTAACGGCTTATCCTTCTTAGTAATGTCTTGATTAAATTTATGGTTTTCATAAACACTTACAAATTTTACTAGCGCATATAAATTCGGTCTTTTAGGAACAAGAGAATACCTCAATTTAACTATATTTGGCAACGAGTTGTAACAACTTCATTTTGTGGACGCAATGTATGTACATAGGTTTTTTAGTATTCCCTGGAATCCCATTTATTTCCTGGGATGAACACTACACCGATGTTTTTGGTCGCTGTGCTAATATCCGGCACGATGAATCTTTAAAAAATCCTTTTACGTAGTACATTCTAGTGTTACAGCTTGATGTGTTGAAAACCAGCCTCTCCTAATTTTGCATAGGTTCAGTGATGTAACACAAGGTATTTTTTAATTATTACAATGATTATATATAACTCGCCAACTGATCTTTGTACTCATTTGCACCCACTTTATATATATCTTTATGACATTAATATGATCAGTATTTTGTGTATCTTATATCTACAATTCGTAATACCTCCTACATTTTTGATAATATTTTGGTACAAAAATATGTTTTATATACAAAAAGTAAAACAATAGATATAATAATAAAGTATAGATTACTTAGGTACATTTTTAGTAAACAAACAAATAATCCTATTATAAAATGTCGCATAACTATAAGTACTTACCTAATGTCTGGGCACAGGTTTGGCTAGAATTACACGTGTAAGGTCGACAAATGTGGGCGCCTTAATATCTTGCAAACATACACTGTTTGCTAATGAGAACCGAGCCTCTATTAGCTTTACGCACAATAACAAGAATTGCTACCAGACCCAATAAATTAAACGCATAGGCGTGTATATCGCCCCGAACTTATTAAGGCTTGTTGTTTCATAGCAGTGCTTCTGTTAGCCTTTAAATATGTATGGAGTTTGTTTCTGAACATTGTGTGACTTAGAAATTCAATAACATAAATTTTATCTACGAATGAGTAAGAATGTATATGCCTCTTGTATTCTAACAAGTATTGAATGCTTATGCTACTTGTTGTTAAACTAAGCGCTGAAAATTCTCATTTTCCAAATTATATACGGTAAATCACACATTATGTGACAAAAGTAAAAAATCCCAAAGATATTTACCGCAAAAAGCAGAGGGCCATAAATTGCTCCGTAGTCACCGTATTAGGGTTTCCGTAATTGCAAGCAACAATGGGCTTTATTTTGACTGCCACGTTCCCAGAGACACGAAGGGCTTCACTGCTATTTATTTTCTGGACAAAATAAGCGTCCTCATTTTTCTAGTTACGAATTGCGCTCACATCGCCTCGGAGACATATGATTGGGTCGGTCTAAGTGCAGAAAAGTGTCTGCTTTTAGACAAGGTCAAAGTATAACCGCGTCGGTTTTCAGTCGCCACTTTATATCGACTAACATAAAGCCATGACGTGACTTTAATTTTTAAATCTAGGCTGTAGTATCTTTTATTTGAAATTCCCTCTGTACGACACTTGACTTTTTCACAAGTCGTCTAAGCCAGGAAAGACAAAAGGGGAAGTAATAATGTCAACCGAAAGAATAGGGGCAGAACAAAACAGGGTGAAGAGGTGAGCCAGGGTTAGACTATTGTTATCTGCACGCCGTCAGCAGACACAAAGTATACATATATACTCGTCATTTGCAAAAATGGACATTTTTACGTAAATCATGGAACTCTTGGATATACGGAAAAATATCCCAAACTAATTATGTCAATTCTTATGGAGATGAAATTATTTGCTTGTAACTACCTATTTCCTGTCACTAATGTCTTAAAAATTAAAATAACGTTTAGAAAATTCACTTTAAAGCTATTTATGACTATTTTTAATTTTTTACGGTAATGTAAAATTACGAAAACAGTTAATGCTTGAACATATCACTTTAGTTGATTTACCTTCTAATGAGTCTACTGTGATCCAATAAGCAGTAAGTTGTTCAGAACTTCGTGTAAAATTTATTGTGGCCTTATTATCGGATTAATTCGTAAAGTAATTAAGTTGATTGTTTAATAATTTAATTCAATAAAGGTAGGTTTACATATATCTTATATTTTATGCTTTTATCTAATTCTAACTAGAAAAATGAAGAGAAACATGAGAGAAGTCTCTGGTTGAGAGAGCCGGATGCCTAATTTTCTGCCTATTTCTTCTCTATTTCTATTTCTTCTATCTTCTATTTCTTTTCATCTCTCTTTACATTTTAACCTGGCAACGCTTTTGTAAATACTTGGGACTGT
This sequence comes from Hypolimnas misippus, assembly GCA_037950945.1. NCBI lineage: Eukaryota > Metazoa > Arthropoda > Insecta > Lepidoptera > Nymphalidae > Hypolimnas > Hypolimnas misippus. The sequence continues at coordinate 6,302,520 of JBBEEQ010000019.1, forward strand.
AAATGTCCATAGCGACACCGACTACATTACATCAGGCCTGATCTTTTACTGTTATTTTTATTTATAAAGTCGCTAGTGGAAAAAATAAATAATTGGACGACTAAGATTTTAATTATTTTATTGTACAAGATAATAAAGAAAACAAAACCGTATCAAAAATGGTCTATTCGATACGAAGCCGCCACAGACAGACACACACATACACACGTCAAACTTATAACACTCCTATTTTTGAGTCGGGGATTATTATTATTATTTGATTTATAAAAATAGCTGGTAAACGAGTAGGCGGGACACCTAAAGTTAAATGATCTCTGCAGAAAATGGATGTTACCAGAGGAGCCATAAATGCGTTACATTCTAAAAATGACAAGGGAATATTAAGTAAGGAAAGGAACTAGAAAGGGGGTTAAGTTTACGGCTCTCTTACTCACCACAACAAACGCATAATATGTATGTATTAGAGTAGCGTGAAGTACACGCTGATCTTCTGTGAGAATGAGATACTGCTCCCGTCAAGCCAGCAGGTATACGAGCTGTAGTCAATGGACTACAACTAGGCTCTACCTCTGTAGTTTTAAAAAGTATTTTCATAATTTTTTATATAAAAGCTGTAATAATACAGCCATTATATTTGTTGGACTATTAAAACGAATATAAAATTGTTATGCGTACATTATAAATAATAAATAAATAAACGCATCACACTCGACGGCCCCCATGAAGATCGCGTGATCGGGGGTCCGGAAACACTCACAACACTAAGACAAACACCCAGACCAGGACAAACATCCATATGGCCAAAACAGACATTTGCCGTGAGCGGGGATCGAACCCGTGCCCGTTAGCGCTTGAGTCTGTTGCAGTGACCACTGCGCCAACGTGTCTGTCATAAGAAAAATAGACATTCTGTGAAATGTAGGTTTTTAAATGACAAAGAAAATGCTATAAAGAACGTAAAACAGTATTTCGGTCAAGGCAATTGCTATGGAACGATTACATAGAGGGCGAGGTTATTGCATGCGATAAAGGCGTTCCTGATATTTCTTCGTTTTATGTTCAAACTACAAAAGAATACTAGGAATTATAAAGGCTCAATTCTGGTACTGCATTCTGTGGCATTTAAAATATTCATTATTCCCGTTGCAAAGGCTTACCCAATTTATAAATCATGTTACGGTCGGTACCGGTATCAACAGAATTTTTGAAAAAAATAAATAAGCCGATTTCAACTCTACGCCTCTTAACATTAGGCTGAAATTTGAAAACTCACTGGCTAGTATTGAATTATTTTTAAGTGAAAAATATATGAACAAAGAGATTAATCCTGATAAATTCTATGAACAGTTTGCTTACTAGCTTTAATTTGCGGAATGACGTGTGTGTAGTTTGATTTCTCAATATAACTTTTAGCCCCCGTTTCATCCTTTAAGATGTAAATGCAAAATCTTTTAGCCATTGCCTGCATCATAATAACTGCTTACTAAATTTCAGCAGTTTGAGCTGGTGCTGATAGATCGGCCAGTCAGTAGCGACCCATCTTCATGAATCACCTGTATAACAGGAAATTGTATATGTTTTTTTTTTTACAATTCCACTTCCGTCTGGTTTATTAAACCGAACGTAGTGCGGATAGAGGCAATATAAGTATTGATTTACTAATGACTTGTCCCACCCTCACGTGTACTTATTAAGGGTATGGATTACGTCAGTGAGGCTTGTTTGCGTCCATTACTTTGGAAACCTTGTGATTGTTATGGCTATTTTTATGGTAAGTTATTAAACTAGATAAAACGCGTTAATGTTTGATATTTATATATAAAATTGTAAGTCACATTCCTTATTTACTCAGATAATACCTTAAGATACAACAATAGTGAATTTCAAATTTACAATATTTGTTATCTGGTGCGACTCGAGTATTTTAACAGCGAATATTTTTTTAATAATAAGTTTAATAACACTTAGGAAATATAATTGTATATGGTATTCACAGTTCAGGTTTTAAAAAGAATAATGAGAAATTGTCCACAACAAAAACTTGGCCACAGCGGGAACACTATTTGATAACTTACTGTCTTCAAATTAAGGGACATATTGCAATGACGACTTACATTCCTTAATATTTTCTAAAGTATAGTCATTTTTGGGTATTTTGTACGGTACGCCGCTAAGAAAATTAATTGTCAAACTTTGTTCCGTCGGCACGCAACATACTGTTATAAATATTCATTACGTTTTGTCGTAGTTAGACGAAGAAATTTACTATTTTAAGAAGCAATTTGCTGACGATAAGCTTATAATCTATCGTTTAGGCACTCGTGAGTTATGATATAGAAAATATAGTTTTCATATACCTTTTAATTTACCATATCTTCTTCTTTTGTCATTCTTCTGTCTGTTATTCGAAGTAATTGAGAGACTTTAAAAGTAAAATTGCGTATTTAGAATTTTTGAAGTCGGTTCTTTTTTTGTCGTAGTAATTATTAGCCACAGATATGTTAATATAGTTTTCTGTATATAAGTTTATGTTACTCTTTAGTAGACAATCAAATTGTAAATTTGAATATCATGTAGCATCTCATTAACCCATTCGGTTCGCCACCCAGATGCTCTGTTAATTAAGCTATGTCCGAGTGTCTGTCATGGCTACATCCTTGATATGATCTGATCTTGATTTGACCTGTATTGTGGAAGGACCTTGTGCGCAATAATCAAAGGTTTAAGTCTATATTACTCTCATCTATTTTAAGACTTCCGCGGTAATGTAAAGACATTTGTTTACCTCACTGCGGAAGACTTGAAGAAGTTAAAGATTTCTAATAACGTCTCCTATACTTTTTCTTAGCTATAAAGTGTAATGTAATTTTAAATGTGTACTTATTTGTTAGTTATTAAATTCAAAGTACTAGAACATTATGATATTTTAAGAATATTTTGTAATGTATTATTATTAAAAATAAAATGTTTCCAATTTCTTTGAATAATTAAGCGTGATGAATTATATGATAACATATATTTTATAATATATAAATATTATAATAATATATTATATATATATATAATAATATATTATATAAAATATATATGTAGTTCTCCTTAAATTTTAAAGTATGATTTTTATAAATATAAAATACCAGACGAATATTCAAATATTATTGTACAATTAATGAATCGAAATATTTATATTTGTATTCTAATAATAATTTGTATTTTATGTTTGGTATTTTTTATGAAAGACATCTTCTTTATTGTATTATAATTAATGAGCTTCGAATACGTATACAATAAAACCATTCAAGATTTAAGTGAGATTTTAAAATGGAAAGGAATTTCTTTTTGCAAAATATTCTTTTTTGTCGTCTTAAGATATTGATGTTCCGTGTATTTTTTCTCGCGTGTCAGCGCTACTCGCTACAGCGGTAAATGTACAAAATAAAGTATTACGACAAAGGCCCTTTGGGGAATATGGAAATGCGCGCTTAAACAATATTTTTCCACAACTAATACGCCTCACCTTTCCTATAAAACATGCTTATAAAACTTATTCTTATACAAATAAATCAGAAATAAACCAATTCATTCCTGCACGTATAATTTTATTTGTATATTACGTTTTTTGTTCATCGATTTAATATTGCGCTGCGTGACATTAATTCGGAACGCGTGGTTACATTTTCCTGTAAGGCCGACTTACAAATAAATTCATGAGACCAATCAGCTTTCCTACTTTGTGATTTATTCGCTTTGTATTTTGGGCTATTGGTAAGATATTATTTTTACAATCATAGGAGAGATTTTTTATGATTATTTTTTGTTATATATAATATATAAGTATAAATAAAATTATACAAAATATATTTATATTCAATTATGGCTTACTTAAAGTTTGTATATTATTTTTCATTCTTCATTCTTCGTCATAAAGCCGAACATACTTGATTCATGGTTTTTTTCTCAGAACTGCCTATTTTCCTCTTTGTTATACTCTTGTTTTTTTAATATCGTTAATTACACCCGAATCTAGTGTCATGATGGTACTTGGTATTGACACTATATTTCATAAAAAATAAATATTCTTTTAATTAATTGAATTCTTAATCATTTTAATATAATTTTAAATATAGGTATATTATATAAATATCCGATACAGCTTATTAGTTAACTTCAAATCAAAGTATAAATTAAATGAAGTGTTTAATAAAGGACGAATCTGAAACGTTTAAACTTCCAATTTCAATTTCGATCATTTATTAACAGGTGCCACGAGGATCTGTCATCTACATTTCTACTAAATTTATCAAAATAGACTGTCAAAAGTTTCTTTGAATTTTATTAATTGGAAAGTATTATTTAAAAAAATTCCGACAAGTAAGTTTAATGTAAATAAATTAATATATAAATTATATTTATTCACATTTGAATTTTACCCAATTGTTGTGTTAATTTTACTTTAATGTTTAATAATTCATTCCGTATTAAGCAGATCTATATCATCATTAAAAAACTTGCATGTATCGATAGAAATTGTAAGATATAAATATTCCTTAATCCGTAATTTACCATCGTTGTGAATTTAGCTCGAAATCTTTTTTCATAACTTTTATGTAGAGATAATCGGCAACTTATAGAATACCTTTTGTGTATTGAATTAGTTTTGAAGATAACTATATCGCCTGGATTCCGAGTATACGTCGACAAAAATCGTCATTCATTGAAATTGTAATTGGTATTTTTGGAATAGTTACGTTATTATACTACGTTGCTAATATTCAATTCAATATTTTTTTCATATAAAAAGTAATACGTTAAATATTAACGTAGTCTATATTTACATACTATATCAGTTGAAAGAAAGGCGAATAGCAATTCTTATTCTTCCTATATATATTACAGGCGAGCGATCTTCAAAGAACATGGTGCCTCATATCTAGCGGCTTCCCTTCGCAGAGTAATCCTAAAAGATTTGTCTGCGAAGAGATTTAGGGAGACGAAGTGAAGGACGAACACGAAGATCCCAACGATCTAAGTGCATTCGAAATATGCGGGCGTCTGAGATAAGATAAGAAATGAGTGCTACTCCAAACGCGCGAAAGGGTTTTAGGATGACAATACGTTTGGTAATAACGCGCAAACAATCACAGATAGATACCGAAAATATTCTATGGCTTAGTCAATATTTGTACCTTCTCGGCAATCCTTCATTGTAACACATGCAATAATAATGTTGTATTTATAATAAAACAAAGTGAAAAAATATATAATTGCAAGTGAAACCGTTTGACTACCAAACCATTTGGTGCTTTTTATTTCTGTTTAGGATTACTTCTTTTTGTATTCAGATCATTTTTTTTTTAAGTATTAAAATAATTATGTATTAAATTCGTTGACAAAGCCATGCTGAGTGGCACCAACCACAAGGACCAAGTGAATTAAACTCTAAAGCGTCAGTTTTACTCCAAGCGAGCAATTAATTTGTGTTAGTTCTCAGTACCTTTGAAGCGCTACTTGCCACGAAAGTGGTTAGGAATTCCCAACTATTCTATAAACATATGGAATGGACGGTAATTGACCTTAAAACTTGTCAAACTTAAATTACCCGGCGGTTGCAGCTTAATAGCGGAACTTCATTTGCGCTAAAGTTAATATAAGGTTTATTAAATTGTAAGAAGTTATTGAGCAGACTTACTGTCATAAACATCCGGTTCAAAGATTATAAACTAGAAAGGTTATTGCATTGATTCTCGCGAATGATGAATGTCCTCATTGGCTGTACGGATTTTTAATTTTCTCGGAGTTTTTTTCTAAAAGTCGTGAGTTGTTTACCAATAAAATCGTTCAATTTTAGTAGGGAAAAATGAAAACCATTTTATTTCAATGTGTAACTGATTTCGCGATTGAAGATTGATAAAGGTCAGATGGTGAAGGTTCTGTGTAAAAAATAATAACCTGTCATATCTTGATAAGAGTAATAAGCGGATTCTAGCTATACCGAGAAAATACTAAGATAAAAAAGACTTATGAATAGAATTTATGGTATGTATATTAATATGTATTCTAAGTTTGTGTTTGTGGAATATATTTTAATAGAATTTACAATTTTTGGTTCCTAATAAGGCATAGGTTATAGTTTTTATGAACCGTTTGAATCTCGGATGCGTCGGATAATTCTTAATTGAAGGTCATCCGAATTCGAGAGAGAACGTTAGGATTTTCATGTGCTAAAGTATTTATAATTCAACGTGTCCGCCAGTCTAGAAAACCACACGAGGATACCATTTCTGGCACATGTCAGAATAAATTCAGAAACGTGTGTATTCACTAATGGATGCAGCGTGGTCGAGTAAGTTCAGTATTATTCTATTGGTCACGATAAAAATTCTTTGCTTAACGGGGGATATTTTATATAAATTAAATTAACTTTAATACACATTTTTAGAATCATCTGACATGTACTTTTACTCATCTAAATCGCCAGTAATTTGTATTTGAAATTACACTACAAATGAATTAAAATGAATTCAAATTTGAAACTGAGAACAAAATTTTTTCTTATATTACGTATTCAAAAATGATAATTCCATCAATTACAATATAGTAACGCAGCTAAAAACTTTGCCACTATCAAATTTAGGTTATATATGTATATATAAATAAATGAAATATTCAAAATTCATTGTTAAAATTTGTAACATTGTTTCGTATTATTGATACAAAGTCTTACCTTATTAAGTAAGAGAATAAGTAACAGCGAGTTCTTTTTATTTGCATGTTCGCGAATAGAATTTTTGTCCGGACGTTTTTCTTGCAAAGTTCTCTGCAATAAAACCTCATTACAGGATTCCTTAGTGTTAATGAGATGCTTTAAGCAAAATTAACATTTTCTTAGCTGGGAGGAAAATAGTACTCTTTGAATATAATGAGTGATAAATTTAAAGGTACGAAAACATATAATTACTATTTTAATTAAATTCGAAAACCGAGGTGGGTTAATAAAAATATTAACTTCCTTGTATTAAGTCTAATCTGACAAAACAATAATACAGAGAGTTGTAATAATGAAAATTTTATTTCCGTTCAACGATATTCGTTGACTGTTGATACCGGTAATATTTTACAATCGCAATCCATAAGAATATCAAAAGAAAATTCTAAAGATATAAAACTTTACTTTTGTCTTTCATTGCGAAAGACCTCATAAAATCGCATCGATAAGCAGAGTATACTTTTGCATTCACATGCAAAATATTGTCGCATGTGAAACTGTAATTCAAAGGCGGCACCGCGCCTGCATTATTTTGTCGTTAACCTATTTCTGTTTCTATATACGTACCTTTAGAATGTATTTTCACGTGTGACCTTTTCTTCGCGATGTCTGTTTGTGATGTTAAAGTTGGATACTAAGCTACTAAGTTGTAGGGCCTTCTTGAGAACTTTTATGTAAGATGTTAAATTCCTGATTACTTTAATTGTTTCAGTAAACTTCCATTTTCTTGATTTTTTAATCATTTCTTGTTACATTAATGGCTTAACTAAGTATTTGTATGTGAAATATATTATATTAACAAAATCGATTCGTAATAAGAATAAAATATTTTTAAAAGAATAAAAGGTCAAAGACTTAATTCTGATAAACTAAATTGTATTTGCTTAAATTTATTGCAATCGTTAAGATGATAATGATTCCACATCATTTATCTGATTTTCAGTATCAGAAATGTGATAAAGTTTGTAAAAAGACTTTTACTTGCGGCTTCGCTCGCATTAATATAGATTTTGTTCTGTCGGAATACCGTCTAAAACTTATTTTATCTTATTAGTACTTTTTTCTGTAAAGGAATGTATCCTTTTTGGTACTTCTGATAGTGAGTCTAAAATTTTATGATGATAATTTAAGTAGTTAAAGCGTGTAAACATAATAAATAAACAAACAGATTCAAACAGAACATTTGCAATTTACAATAATTATTAGGTTATCGTATAAATATATACATTTTCCATATTCCACATTAATCAGCCTCTCATAATTCACACCGAAATGGTGTGAAATATTCTCGGCTTTCACATATTTGTGTAACATATCCTTGCCAATACGTTAACCCGGACGGACGCTATCAACAAGTGTCAAGATTTACATTCGGCCACTTAATTCTTCCGTTATTGCGCCGAAGGGAGAAGTCCGAATTTTTTCTGACCCAATAGTACAAATCGCTAAGGCAATTTATTATGTACAACGGCGTGGGTTTTATGTCTTACATTGAATCTTGAAGATAGTGTGTTCCTCATTTATGTTGGATGTTTATTTATTTCATTTGTGTGCTTTTTTATTACCTACGGGATTTTGTCGTTAATTGTCATATTGTTGATTTTTTTGTGTGTGATTCGAAACGATTTTTTCACAGTTCAACGTCTTATCTTGTAATTATTTTTTGTGACAATTTATTTTTAAGTAGTAATAATAATTCATCCTGAACGATTTTTTATTTAACTTAAGTTTTGACATCAATCAATTCCATAGATCATTGTTTCCATTTCATGTTATAATATATTTTTTTAGAAATTTTTACATTAAAATTAAGAATTATTTCGTGAAATATTTTAAAACAAAAATAAATATGGCAACGGTTTACCGGTTATCACAGAATAACACTCTCTTTCAGCTTCTACAAATCCGCTACGAATGTGGGTTACGTGGAAAGACAAAGTGAAATATTTGATATCATACATCACTAAAGGTGCAGAGTACGTTGAAAATATTTTAGTTTCGCTAGAAATTCCGTGTTAAATTCGATGAAAGAGAATTATGATAAACCTGCACCATATATTAGAATAAAAATTAAAGTGAATTCATTCTATTTTATTAATTAAAAAAAAAAACATTTAAATAGAGTAAATAGCGTTTTAAACGCTAATCCATGGGATTGACATTGCCATTAAAACTGAATGCGGAAATAAACCGACAGTAACTAATCCTATTGTGTTGGGAATTTCATTCAATGGACTGAATCTCATGCATTGACGATATATTATAAACTTTTGATTAAAATACAAAATATATAATATTATGAGAAAATATCACTACCAAAAAGTGCCACATTTTGACAGTTAAAGAGACGTTTTAATACAGAAATTTTAAGGTATAAGGTAATTACCCTGCAAATCATTTCAACAAATAAATATATCCGATGGTTATAAATGTCATGCACTAAAAGTAAAATTAAGACTTACTGAAGGCTCCGTCTTCAAAAGCAATATACGTAATTTTGGTTAGATGACTATTTATTCCAGTATTTTTGCTTTTAAAATCAAACTACTAAACTAATTTTAAACTTGAAAGTAGATTTTTACTCTTTCCAATAAAGAAATAATTATCTAACGTTCTGAACAAACATTAAAAAAGCATACACTACGAATTGAAAACCTTTTTGAAGTCGATTGAAAAATCTGAATAAAAAATAGTATTTTGAAATAAAATATGAAATTACTTTTACCCTCGCAACAATGAAATTGAGCGTACCCAATTACCCTGAATTATTGGTTTTATTGCTTTTTAAGATGCCCTCGAATTCGTAAAGGGAAAAAGAAAAAAACATTTTGAATTTTATCCGACTACACTGCAGTCAAAAATGTTATTATACATTTAATGTATTTCTATTCATACAATTGAAAACAAGATAAGACTCTTTTTTAATATTTTTACTAAAAATCTTTTAGCGTGAATTTCAATTATCTTAGCTGTTTATCTTTGAAATGTATCTTTTTTTCTCGCTGAGGAATGCATTTAAGCATCCCACCCGACATACAGGCGGGTATGTATGTATGTGGGACTCCTGGTAACGAGTATCCCAGACTACCCACTAAAACCCATCGGTGCCCTCATCGTTCTAGTAGGGTACCACGGGATCGCTTACGCATGCTACCTTGACGCCCCGACAGTTGGTCTGTATACGCGGGCCTTCTTCGCCTAGAGAGTACAGGCACCGATAGCATTCTATCGCCCTGGTGGTATGTGAACGAATGGACGTCTCCCACATTGGTTTCTCTGTGGCAGTAGGAGAAGATGCGCATAACGCTGTTTTCTTCCTCCTGGTCGTCATCTGCGGATCAGGAGCGAGAGCGTCCGGTTCTCGTTCTCTTTCGGCGGCCTTCATTAGCGACATGACGGACCCCCTAAAGGAGACCATTGCCGACCAACATCCCTCGTCTCCGAGCATGGCACGAATCACACACGGCAACGAGAGATCTCTGCCTAATCTTTGAAATGTATCTACTATGTAATTTGTAGTCGGGTATTTTGTTATAACGTTTATAAAGATATGTTAATGTGCTCCGTACGTCCGACATTCCTCAACTGTATGCCAGTTTTCACTGAATGTGTACAAATAATAAAGGTGTTTTCATATTTACATATTATATTCTTTTTATAATATGATAAATAAGGTAGATTCTGAAGTTTGTTGTTCATTATGATTAATCAACAATAATCAATCTTTTTTCGGATTGGGCTTTTAAATTTCTCCTTAACAGTAAAGGAGAACTTTTCCAGCCATGAAAATTTTACAGTCTGTTACCGAATTATAGCATAGGTACTACATAGTATATCAAATAATGAGTAGTCGTTGCATCTAAATTGTTTCATTATTTTATATAAAAACATTTTCCATCTACAATACATTCTACAAAAGATACATAATATGCGAATATTGGGTCTCATCATACTTTTGTCAACAGTTGGGGGAAGGGGTGGAGCTGACGCTGGGTGAACTTCGGGCGATGGCGCTCCGACAGCAGCAACAGATCGACACCCAGCACCAGCTGCTGTGCGCCAAGGAGCAGCGGCTGCGCTACTTGAAGCAGCAAGAGGCTCGGCAGCATCAGGTAAAGATATTAAAGTAACCTTAAAATGCTTTTCTATTAAGAATACGGTTTTTCTTGTTTACGTAGGGGGTATCTTTAGAAAGATACCATAATCCTAGACGGGTGATCGGATTATGTGGAGATTTATATTCACTAAAACCCCTGCGATGACCGTCCTCAGCACGGAAATGGGGAGGCTCCAGGATTGCTTTCGCATGCGAATGCTGCCCCTCCCTAATTAAGGAGAAGGTTTAGAGCTTAATCCTCTACGCTGCTCTACTGCGGGTTGGCGGATATATGTATTTTCCCGGCAAATGCAGATTTCCTCACGATGTTTTCCTTCGCCGCTGAATACGAGATGAAGTTAAACACAAAAGCGCTTCGATAACACAGCAGTGCTAGCCAGAGTGTGAGCATGTGACCATCGGTTGTGATCAATGCGTCCAAATCGCTAGGTCATCTCGATTCATATCAGCGGTAATGATTGAGTTAATTAATATTTGTCTAATCTAATTTAAGATTTATTTTATGGATATGTAACTTTCTGACTGTTTATATATATATGTAACATTCTTTAGTCGGCGTATAAGAATGTGCTCTGCTTATGAACGGTATAATTATACACTGAAATTACGGGTATAAAAGAGATAGGACTAAAGCACTTTCTAGCGCAAGTATTATATCTATGTAATTATATGAATGACTTTTCTGTTATTGTGAACTGTGTATTTCATACCCATACCTTCTCAAGATAGGGTATAATAAACAGATTTATAAATTTGTATACATTTATGAATAAGCTTTTTGGTAGTTTGTTTTGTGGTTCACAAAATTATAACGAATACGTTACTTTTCTATACAAACTTTCACCCCCCCCCCCCCCCCCTCCCTAAATATTTCTCTATTACCCTCTTCAAAGTTTTTTCGTAACAAAAAGTAGCTTATATCCTGCTCCATTTTCTAAGGACTGATTTACGATCATATCTGTACCAAAATTTATCGATATTGGTTCAGAGGTTTATATTTAGAAATGCAACAAACAAACAGACATGTAAATATAGTTATTTACGCATTTATAATATTAGTACGGATTATGACTATTAAGCTAGCAATATTGATTTGGCAAAATAAGAACGTTGTATGGGAAAAAATATTTACCGGTTTCAAGTTCTACTTTGATATTTTCAGTTTCAATATCCTTCAAATCAGATTATCTGCACGTGCGTAGAAAGTCTTCCTGTCGTATAACTGTCGAATAATATGAATGTAAAAAACTTCCATGTCAAAGCCAAGCGAAATTATAATAAAAAAACATATTTTGCTTCAATAACCGAAGAGGAAACGACGTGTATCCATTGTGATTTCGATTATTTTTGAGAAAATATTGTTATTCTATGAAAGGTTTTATTTATTATACAAATAACAATTTGAATATGACTTATTCAAACGTCAATTTTCATCCTCAATACTACATTGACTATAGAGAACATATCGTAAAATATTAAATCGTTAAATATTAAAGTGACCGATTCAAAAATTAAAATTTTTTAGCACAAAACGCAAAAAACATTTTATACTTAAAACATCGACCATTTATTTAGACTTTAATGTCACACAATGTTGATAATTGTTTTTAATCATATGAACAACAGAATTATAAGAATCTAAATTTTAATTATTAACTTAGCTAACTCGTTTCACATATATTTTGAATTCAGTCACTAAAATATGATGCGTAAATCGATGGTATAAAGAATTTTTATGTTTTTTCCGGAAGCGCTGGATTTGCTATAGGGGCAATATAGGGCAAGTGGCCAGGGTGGCAAAATTTGGAGTGTGAGAGTTTTTTTTTAAAGATTTTCAATTTAATTTTGTAATACAATACTTAATTAATTCTTTATTTTAAAGAGTTATTTTTCTACTGCTAAATTTATAGACGTAATGATTTATGTTAAGGGGCGACATTTTTTACTGTACCCGAGGGCGGCTCTTAGGGTAAATCTGGGCCTGTCCGGAAGTGCTTGTTTATTTTGAAAAATGCATTAGGTGGTCCGCTTTATATGAATCTAATTTGATAGTAGCGAAGCTGCACAACACAAAGGACTGCGGAAAAATTAAAGGATACAGTAGAAGTTTTAAAAAATTTCCCCTTAGTGTCATACTAATAAAGTTCACAGGCCTAAATACAAAATTCTAGGTTTTAAAGTATTTAAACGTCGTCAATCTATCAATCAGGCATTAATTTTATCTTGATAGTGATCATGGTCTAAGCTGACGCCAGAGTAAGCGTGTAACCTACGCCTAACTCATTAAGAGGCTTTATATTAAGCTTCAAAGGACTCAGAACTGCTCATAAAAGGATCATCTTAAGTTATTACGCTATTAGTGTGCGTTATTCTGCCCTCAACATTTATGCATTGTTAATAGGATTACTTCGTTTCTTATCGCGACTTAAATATTCGGTGTCGCGTTGGTTTCCGGCTTACATTTTTTTTTGATGATTTAGTCCTCACTGGTTCCTACTTTATCTTCTGGTATTATGGTTTCTATTTACAAAGAGAGTGATGTAAGAATTTTAATGAGTATCTTTTTCAATAACCATACATTTCTATTCGTTATTAAAATTACCAATGACAAAATCAGAAATATGAAAGTAATCTATAAAGTTAAAGTGAAGAAAAGTGATTATATTTGAATTGAATTTAACAACCTTTTATGCAGATTTATCTAAAATGAAAATATACAAAATCCTTACACAAAACTTCATTTTTTAGTGCAATATACGATAAATTCAAGTTTTTAATCCTCAAATCTCAACACACGTAATACCAAAAACTACGTCAAAATATAAAACTCGTATGAAATTCGTTTCGTAATATCAAAGCTTGATGGAGTGTTGTCGGGGATCTTTTCAAATGAGGCTTTTCTGTAGTGAGACATTAATATGTTTTAATTTTACTTGTGTGTCTCATTTTGCAGCCACGTGTCCGACACACCACGGCAAAAGCTTTTTTATGCTTTCATAAATGGAATAGATAAAAACGAGATAAATAAGCTAAGTAACAATGTTTGTGTTGCCTAGTTCTGACTTTAATTAGACTTTTGGCTTAGGATTTAATAAATAGTGATTATTTTCAATTAATAAACATAATATGAAAATGATTACTTAAAATTTAAACTGCGAAATTTATTATATGAGGATTTACAATATTTGTAAGTTTTACTCTTGTAATTAATGTAAAACAACTCTGTAAGCTAATAACAGTTATATCCGTTACAATATGAAAGCTTTGGCTATCAAAAATTAAGCCCCTGACTAACGGTAAATTCTTTTAGGTGTAAAGTAATGAAAAACAACTTATGTAAATATTTATGAAAGTCTGAGTGCAAAACTTGTCGCCTATAAAACTAGCAGTCATTTTAACTGTGGAACATATTTTGTTAAACTAAAAAAAAATTACAGTCATGATAATTGACGACAGAGTTCAAACTATTAATTAACAGTGGTGTAATAGATATTAAAATCTTTAAACCTCGACATTCGCAACCCCCTAGCATTAACACGACGGTGACGCGAACTAATAATATTTTTCCCTACCGAAAATCGCTCGACACACTATAGTCTATTCTTCTTTACTTGTCCCATTTAGCAAATATGGCGTATTTTTTAACCACACATTGGAATTATAGGTATAAAATTATCGATCGAATAATGAAACTGAATCATTTTTTAGAATAACAAATTATAATGAATCAAAAATCAAAATCAAAATATGCTTTATTCAAGTAGGCTTTTACAAGCACTTTTGAATCGTCAATACAAAAACAAAAGAAAACTAAACACTAATTAATTAATTAATTTACCACCGGTTCGGAATGTAGATTCTACCGAGAAGAACCGGCAAGAAACTCGATAGTTACTCTTTTTAAAAGTTTTACAATGGGTACATACATTTATGAGTTACAAATATATTAAATACCCTGTGTGAATCCAGTTTATACTAAATCCAAGCATGTTTATCATCTATATAATCTTGAACAGAATAATATGCTTTAGCTACTAAGGATTTTTTAATATGTACTTTAAATTTCTTTTTTGTAAACTGTAACACTTTCTCCGGAATTTTATTATAAAAACGAATACCTTGCCCCAAGAAGGTAACATTGACTTTGCGGTGTCGAAACTTCGGCATTATAACATTAATGAACAATAATATTAGAAGATTGATTGGATAATGTTACCAAATAAGACAAGTTAAAAAAATAGACTATACAAAAGGTTTTCACTTGAATTATTATTGAACGAGAGTTAAAATTAGGTACTATGTGGTAAGTTGGTGTCACGATTAAAAATTATTTGACACATTTTTTCGAGGATTATTCGAAAAACATGGGATTCAATAATGTGGAGAACGCGGCGGTTGGCCGCTAGTAAATAATAAATTACTGTATAACATGCCACATGTGGCTCCCCTAGCATATTAATGTTTATCTTGGCAGTAACGTTCACGAAAATAAAACTTGAAAATACTAGCGATATATACCTACCAAATAAATAAATAATGCTCCATACATATGCACATCCATAGTAATATGATAAATGCAGAAGTAAATCTGTTTGTCTGTGCGTTACATTTTTTCATCAATAAATCTGTAACGCTTTTTAATGAACCTTTTATTTTTAGGCATTAGGACTTGCCATTCTACCGCTATTTAAAAATGAATAAATAGAGACCTATTTATGTTTATTTTTGCTCAATTCGAAGAATTCGTAAGTAAAATTTACCACACCAAAAAAAGACGGACTTACTCGTAATTATTATCCTTAGTTATTAATAGGAAGATTTTAAATATGTATAACTGACTGTCCCTTACGGTTTTACTTGCGTTTATTATAACTGTAGCATTATGTAATATAGCTTTAAATCTTCCTTAATATACGGGCTATCTAACGCAATAAGATTTCAATAAATATAATATAATAATTTATCAAATCGGATCAGTAATCTCAGAAATTACTCCCTACATAAAAACGTACGAACAAATTTTAACTCTTTATGATATTAATATAGTTACATGCATACTGTAGTAAAGACGAAAATTTCAAAGATTTGTAATCTGATGCCGTAAAAAACTCCATTATATCCGTGCAAAGTCAGAACTGGTCGCTAGATAATAATTATAGTTAGAAAATTACACCCAAAACACGTTACGTAACTGTTATTTTCAAGTATTGCATCCAATGAGCGTTGGTATAAATTATTCGTGAGTCTGTCGTGTGCCTCTTACCCATATACCGGTTGCCTCACCTACGGAAACACAACAATACAAATTATTGTGGCTTTGCGGTACCCAATTTGGTTAGAACTGTAACTATTGTATCTATTCAAGGAGATAACACGTTTGTAAAATGGTTATGAAGTCTTTGAAAACAGTCGCCCAATGCAAGGTATTAATTTATTAAAATAAACGATACAAGTATAAACATTGCAAAATGAAATTGTTATATAATTGAATTTTGATATACGCAAAAACTTTTAATTAACTTTAGTATTTTAAAATTCGTACGCCTTATAATAGTCGTCCAAGAATGAAAGGAAGCGAAAAATGAAAAATAATGAATGAAGGTATGAAAATTTTCCATTAAAATTTCTATTAGATTTACTATGCAAATGCTTAAAAGTTTCGCGTTTAATTTAAAACGGGAACCGCGACTTTTTGGCATGAATATACGATTTCTTTATTCCACCGCTTTCAGGTGAAAACACATTGTTGTACTCATTTCCATACACCTCACTGTATAATTATGAGGTAAAAAATTAATTATACGGTGAATATGAAGTAATTTAGATTTCATGTTAATATTTACCACACTCTGAACGAACTCAAGTTAGTATTTTCATTGAAATAGAATTTACCAGGGCTTTGATTAATCAGCGATACTATTAACGTAGAGATTGATATCTAGCAACCGATTCGTCATAGATTTATTCGTCAATTTTGGACACCTAAGTGAGAAGTGAGTTATGTGATGCTGATAAGCAATAATGTGGCAACCCACAAAAAGTCAAATTCGGAGATTTTGATGTATTTTGATACTTGGTTAACTATTAAACATTATTAAAAAAAAATTAAGTCATCTAAACTACATAAGTATGAAAAAAGTTTCTTAATTTATAGCAGAGAGTTTCGAGTGCGTTCCAATATTTTGCAATTTATGCAATAATCTTATATGTTTGAAAAACTTATTTTTAGATACAACTTTTCATTACACTAATCAGCTTCAATTAATATTACAATTTATCAAAAAAAATAAGAAAAGGTGGATATATATGTATGTACGTCTTCAAACACATTTATTAAGAATAGCTTTGACATCTTTAGACGCCATTTTCTTAAATTAAAGTCTGTGTGGGTTGACACAGTATTGCTTATCAGCGTCCATATATTTTTAAACAATCCAGAAGTAAACAATAATAAAATATTAGATTCATAGTTCATGTTTCGTTGCTAGGCAACTCCCGAAGTCACGTGTGCATCATTCTCATTAACAGTATGTATGTAGTTTAAAAAGTTGCATACAATGTTTCTGTTCTTTCAATTATTTTTAGAATTCTGTACGGGACCCTATTACTATGTCTTCGTCGCCTGTCTACTAGTACTAATGGTACGGAAACCTTGCTAGGCGAGTCTGAACCATTGTACCTTTTTTCTGTGAACATAGTTAATGTAAATGAAGTCACAGTATAATCAAGGATTTAATAAGAGTCGGTAACTCGTTACAAAGACCACTTTTCCGTCGATAAAAGAAAGCTAAATAATTTATAAACGAACCTTTTAAATTGCGAAGAGCAACGCCAACAATAAATTATATTTTACTTTGCTGCGTGTTTAATAAAGTATAAACTCACTTAAATTCAATGAAGATGTCGTTTCATATTTTTGAAATGAATTGTTTTTCTTCCTTAATTGGCTTTCTCGGTCCATCATTCGAGAGATCGTTGGAATTGTGAGATGTCTATTATATAAAAATGACGTTGGTAAATTAGATTCTAAACAACTAGGGTAAAATATTTGACTATTAAAATTTGGTTGTTACAGATTAAAATCTGTAAAATTAAGAGAAAAATTTAGAGAGAAAATTAAGTACCTGTAATTATATTTTAAAAACTTTGAAAAGATAATTACGGCTCTTATTTTTCTCTTTTAATATTGTAAAAAAGTCACGATGTAATAATTTGACCACACGTACATATATTACTAGCTACCTCTTACGGTTACTGCTTTTATCCCATGAGTCGTAACATAGCCTTCCTCAACAAACAAACTATCTAACAAAAAGGAATTTTTCAATACGAACCAGTAGTTCCTGAGATTATCGCGTACAAACAAACTCTTCAGCTATATAATATTAGTATAAATAAGTACAGAAATTATCAAAAAACAAAAGTTAAACTAGAACTGTTTTTACATTTAAATAAAAAATAATTAAGATTATAATTCTTTTTAACTACGTACGTGGTAACATAATTCGAATACAATTATTACTATGGGATGAATTTATAATAATTATGTCAAGCACTGTTACGTTAAGTAAGAAAGAATATGTATGGAAACAAACTGGTAAATTCACAGGTCACAATTTCCCAAGTTACCCCTATTTGGTCGGATTGGTTCGTAAATACTCCATGAGACTCCTACTATAAGAATAAACTTTGTTCACAATGCAGCCCATTTCCAAAACTTGGTGCTTATTTTAAAGGCTTTAGATTGTCCTCCATTTTAAAGTTTTTAAGCTGATTATATAGAAAATTAATTGGTATATACAGTGTAGTTGATATACCTAGTTCTGCGGCTCGTGTTTTTGAGACATATCAACGTTCCGCGATATGAAATAATTACTAAGTAAACACACATTGACTAATGTATAATAATAATTAAGTTCGGTCATCCAGCTTTACTCGTTTTTTGGTAAAACGTGTTTTTTCAAAATTATATTTATATTCATTAGTAAATAAAAAAAAAATGGGAGCATTTTTTATTGTTTGAAAACACGGATAAAACGCCTTCGAAACCCCCTAAATACTAAATTTCATGAAAATCTTTGCAGTCGTTTCCGAGATTCGGGTTATCTATATACACAAGAATTGCTCGTTTAAAGGCATTAAACTTCACTACTTTTTGTTAATGTTATGTTAGATTTTGTCATTTTATTGATTTAATTTTCAACAAAATAAGCGCCTAACTCTACTTTCTATTTAATAGCAATCACTTCCACAGTTTGTATGTAAAATAATATTTTTATGTAAACAACAACTTCTATTCAATGTCAACCATAACAAATAAATACTACCCCTAATAATTTAATAAAGACAAAAAATCAGAAATTATTTTCCAAGAGACGTATAAATCGCGTAGCCTCGAGCCGGACGCCGTTAGCCTAATGCGATATTTATCGCTCCTAAAATAAACTCTTCCCACCTAATAAATACAACTGAAACATAAATAAAATTAACCCTCGGATATAACTTTATTCAAAGTCACAATGAATATTATATCATTCTGTTTTACTTTATAAGGTATACATTTTGTTTTGCCTAATTGAATTTAAAATACAATTCAGTGCTGTGTATATTTAACCCCAAATTGTGTTTTGTTATTGTTGTGTCCTTAAATTAATGTAGGCTTGTACTATAATTTTACAAACTCTCCCTCATAGTTTTACATTCGTTTGTGGTTACCGCTTCTATAATATGTATGGGTGGTAGACTGAACATAAAGCATATAATTCATTAAAATAACGAGTAAACGAGTACAGGAGATTTCGAAATCGGACATATAGATCCGAGATGGCCTAGATCTCGTGCTCGGCGGTGAAGGAAAACATCGTGAGGAAACCTGCATATGTCGGGAAAAATTCTGACACGTGTATATCCGCCAACCCGCAGTTGAGCAGCGTGGTGGAGCTCTAAACCTTCTTCTTAATAGGACAGGAGGCCTTTGCTCAGCAGTGGGACATATACAGGGTGTTATGTTACTTTTTTTATTTTGTGCCACACTTACTACAAAAACATGTGTAAACATGTTATAATAAAACAAAATATGTTGTGACGTTGGTTTTGCATCGGGGTTACGTTTGGTCTTTTTATATATTTCTAGGAAATTATTATGTGACTTTTAGGCGATGATAAACATAATTTAACAGTTGCATTTGATTTAGTGATGAAATCTGTTAATAAAAAAACCAAGTAAGGGATTTCGTCGTGAGAAAGTTGTAATATTATTTTAACGAAACCATATGCTAAATCAGTTGTACATTTTCTCATGGAATATACGCAGCTGTTAAACTATCTATTAGTGAAAGCCCCGCGGCCATTATAACAACAATTTCATATTTCCCTATATCCACACTGCACTGTAGCTTCAATATATAGAATTTACGTCGTTTTAATTCAAAAGATTAATTATAAATTCATACTTATATTACGTGCGAAAGTAACTGTGCAGTGTGAATATGTTTGTTTGTTATATTTTCACTCTTAAACAGTTAAAATTTTGGTGAATTTTGGTATAGATTAGGGCTTTGAAGAAGAATACTGTCTATTTTTGTTTCGAAAATAATATGTTGGAGCAAAGTTTAATAATAAGTTGTAAGTTAAATGACAATAAAATAAAAAGGAATTATCACCAGTTTTTATCAGTTAAAGAATATACACGTATCAGGAATTTGTGATAGCTTTACGGGACAATAAAATGAGTTTAGATATAAACAACTTTTTACCTGGTAACATTTTTACCTGGTACCTGGTAACACCTGGTACATACGAATGTTGAGAGTGTTTTAAATAAAAGCGCTGATAGCAAATTCTTTCAGGTGTAAAGCAATTACAAACAACTTATATAACGTTTACGAAAGTCTGAGAGCAAAACTTATAAGTGTAATTCTTGCCTTAAGACAATGTATAATATGTTAAAATGATTTAACTCGTATTGTTTAATACAAAATCTTCTTTTACTAATAGATGTGGCGGAAAGTGAAATAATTTATATGTGTAACTTTCATCTAATGATGATTTAAAAGAGCTTGTCAATGCTTAATTAAATTAATAGATAGTCACAGAAACAAGTGAAAACTTCAAACTGTATAATAACAGTGAAATAATAAAGAATATTAAAGTACGTACTTCCTGACGTTTGCGAGGCCCTTAACATTTGATTTTCGCAAACCCACAAGATCAAGTCAAAAAATCGTTTAATGCCCTTCATTTCAAAAATCTCTTATGAATGTAATCGTCCAAGAATAGATTTATTATTCTTAATAAACTTATGTTTATTTAAATACATGGTTTAACCAGGCATTTGATTTTTCTAATCAAATAAAAACGAAATAACAGTGTGAGTTTCAATTAGTACAGATGTCCCTTTATTGTCAAATCAAACTCAGAGAAATCCGTACTCTTTAGAAATCTGTTTCATTCAATACGGACGATATCGATGTTCATACCCCTTTGGGTTTTGAAGGCGGAATCCCTCAAGGGAATTAAACCACAACGAATAATAGCAACCGAACATTTAAATAGGAGTATATTTTTCAAACATTTCTTTTTTCATTTATTGTATCGAATTACTTTCTTAATATTTTTTTTATTTTCTATTACAAATATATGATATATTTTAGTCTATTTTATTACATATCATGTCGTAAAAATATTGTGAGCTGTTGCGGAACGCCTGGCAGATGTGAAACATCCAAATAATTTTGTACAGGTAATATGCATAACTGTATTGTTTACGACTGGAAAAATAATGTAGTATAATGACAAATAAAATATTAAGACTTTATTCAAGAAATATATTTCAATTTATTTAATAAGCTTTTACATCCATTAAATACAAAACTTAAAAATTTGCTTTCTCGACAAGAAAGGACGCGTCGCCACATCAGACACTGCTGTAGTTATATTTTCATATAGGGAATGTTCGAATTCGTATACAACTTTTCGATTTCAGACTGATTTTACTTATGTAGTTTAGAAACGACGACTTAGTTTAGAAACGTTTTACGTATACCCCGAACTAAATTCGTACATTTAGAATGATGCTTGGAAAAAGTGCTTAAAGGTTTGCGTGGGCCAGATTAAGCGAATAATCAATTAAATTATTGACTTATGTATAAAATCACAAGATACACTTACATGTACATAACGAAAATTTTCTTCAAACATTCGTCTATTAATATAATCATTATTTATGTATCATTTTATCGACGTTAACAGGTGGCGGTAGAAGGCGAGCGGTTGCGAAGGCTGCGCGAGCGCGTCGAAGCGCAAGAGCAGAAACTGCGGAGGTTGAGGGCGTTGAGAGGCCAACTCGACAGGAACAAACAAGCGAACATCGCTCTTAGTGAGTACATAATAAATACTTCATTCCATTGACCGAGACAATCGTGACTATTCGCTTCGATCGTGCTAATCTGATTTATTATCGAGATGATTAATTAATCATTGGTATTAAATTAAGAATGTTTTGTTTTATATAATAATCAATATATAGTCCACGATTATCTAGTAGGCATTGCAATAAAATTTATTTGATTTTAATTAGCCTTACATACGTGTGTATGAATATAAGAAAATACGAAAAGTTACTGAACTTTTGGTATAGGGTTAATAGATTTATGTAGGAATTTATTGTTTTCGCATCAAATCATGCTAATAATTGAAAAGTAGGTCTACGCATACGTAACCCGACTGTAAAACCTTTTTTTACGATTTCATATTTTTTATTAGAAAAAGGAGAATCAAAATGGATTTCCATGGGTGTAAAACATGTGAATCTTAATTAAAGGTTGTAGGTTCAAGGCCGGACAAGCACCTTCGGGTCTTGCGACAGCTTAATTTCTGTTAAAAATTCATCACATGTTCTGCGTAGGGTCGTAGTGTACTGCTATTGGCATTTTTTATTATTTATATAATATGCATTTTTAAAAATTATTCACATTCATATTTATTAAATATATGGGTTTATATGGGAATTCAATGAAATTGAGATTTTCTGAATCGCACACTATAACTTTATTAATTAAGACACAGATGACAGAGTATTCAAAAAAAAACATAGACTATGAGAATAAAAACATAGATAACCAAAACATAGATAGTACAAAACCAAATTATTTGCGCTATAACTAAATATTATCTTAAATAAAATTATTTACTCATTTATCTGTTAAATAAAATTATTTACTCAACACCCTCTCTATAATTTTATTTTCACATATCATCACTATCTGTTAAGCTAAAAAAAACTATTTATATCAGAAAACAAATGGTTTCTTAAAAATATAAATGTCTGAGTTGGTAATGATTTTGTTAAGATATCAGCTAATTGATTGGAACTGGAGATATATTTAATCTTGATTATACCTAGTTCTACTTTCTCTCTTATAAAATTATACTTGACATCTATGTGTTTTGTTCTTTTATGATATACTGGGTTATTAATTAATTTAATTGCACTTTGGTTATCTACATATAGAGTAATACAATCATTTGGTTCCCCTAAATCAGATAATATTTGCTTTAACCATAAAATTTCTTTTGCAGATTCGCTAGCAGCTACAAATTCTGCTTCCGTTGTAGAGAGAGCAATAGTTTTCTGCTTTTGACTAGACCATGTGATCGGTCCTCCATTTAACAAAAATATATAACCAGTGGTGGATTTTCTAGTATCTACATCACTTGCGAAATCTGAATCAGAGTATCCAGTAAGACTGTTGCTCTCTCCATAAGCAATACATAAATCTTTGGTATCAATCAAATATCTTATAATACGTTTAGCGGCATTTACATGTTGCTTTTTAGGAGAGTTTACATATCTACTTAATACATTTACTATAAAACTAATATCTGGACGTGAAACAGAACATAAAAACAACAGTGAACCTATCAGTTCTCTATAAGGAAAGTTGACAATTTCTTCATCTATATTATTTGAGATTATTACATTTACATCAGACGGAGTTTTTATAGGATTAGCATCATTCATTTTAAACCTTTTTATTATTTGTTCAATATAATTTCTTTGATGAATTAGAATGTAATTACGTTTTTTTACTATTTGGATACCCACAAAATAAGTTAAATTCAATTCTTTAATTTTAAAAGCTTGTTTTAAATACATTATAATTTGTTTAGTCAAGTCTTTATTTGGAGAAACTACTAGACAATCATCTACAAAAATTAGTAAGAAAATTTTGATACCATTAAATTCTCCTATATAAATACAATTGTCTGCCTGAGACTGTATGAAACCATATTGTTTAAGAAAATTTGTAAATTTTTTATTCCAACATCTGGATGCTTGCTTAAGGCCATAGAGAGCTTTATTTAATTTTAAAACATAACCTTTACTCACAGACACTCCTTCTGGAACCTCCAAATATATTTCCTCATCCAGATTGCCATTTAAAAAGGCAGTTTTAACATCAAACTGTTTGATTGTATAATTATACTTAGCTGCGAGAGAAAGAATAATTCTAATGGAATCATACCTTATCGTCGGTGAAAATATTTCATCATAATCAATTCCTTTCACCTGCCTGAACCCATGGGCACATAAACGAGCTTTGTATCTTGTGATCTCTCCATTTTCATCTCTTTTTATGGCAAAAACCCATTTAGTGGTGATAGTTCTTTGATTTGTTCTTCTTACCAATGTCCAGGTCTTATTGTCTTCATGTGCTTCAAGTTCCTCATTCACCGCATTAGTCCACTTATCCCTTTGAGGATCCCGCATTGCATCTTGATATGTAGATGGCACTGTAAATTCCACGAAGTTTGCTTCATAATTTCTGTTATGTCTGGGTCTTAGATTTATATATCTCTCTTCTAAGTTTTCTATATCTCGAGAAGGTTCATAACTGGGGTCATCATTATCCTGACAGCTTTGCAAACTTTCAAGTGTACTTTCTGACGATGAAATATCATTAATATTTTCATTATCTTCTTGTGTATCTTCTTGTGTATCTTCTTTCATTTCATTATCCTCAGTGAAAGTGTCTTCGTCTAACAGAATTTTTGATATATTTCGTCTTATTTCTGGGGCTTTACCCTCATCAAATATTACATTTCTTGATATTTTTATTTGTCTGTTCTTTATATTAAACATTCTATAATTATTGTTGTCATATCCTACCAGAATCATCTTTTCACTTTTTCTGTCTAATTTCTTTCTTAGCTGATCTGGAGTATGTACATATCCTACACTTCCAAACACCCGTACATGACTCATCTGAGGTTTAGCGCCAGTCCATGATTCAAACGGTGTCTTGTTGGGAGACTGACTTGATGAGGTCCTGTTGAGTAAATACACAGCTGTATTAACCGCTTCAGCCCATAAGTACAGTGGTACATCTCGAGCATATAACATAGAGCGAGCACTCTCAACAATGGTTCGAAACTCCCTCTCTGCACGCCCATTTTGTTCAGGAGTATAGGGTGCTGTAAACTCATGAATTATGCCTTCTTTTTCAATATATTCTTTAAATGCAGTATTGACATATTCTTTTCCATTATCAGAATGTAAAATTTTTACACTGTGCATATATTTGTTCTTGATCATAGCATTATAAATTTTAAAATAATGCAATACATCACTTTTATTTCTCATAAAATACACATGTCTATAACTTGTCTTGGCATCTTTAAATAATACAAAATAGCGCATACCTTGTACTGAAGGGTGACTCAGTGGGCCACACACATCACTGTACACCAGATCACCTGGCTGTATTTCATTTCTTGAAGATTTTTGAAAAGGTAGACGATGTTGTTTACCATACGCACAAGCTTCACAGGTGTAATTGTTTTCTGTATCACCTTTTATTTTTAAACCTTCAACAATATTGTTTGTATGCATATTTTTAATTTCTTTAAAGTTTATGTGACCTAGCCTTTCATGCCACCTACTGATGTCAATGCTATCTTGTACTAAATTACATTTATCAGGAACCACAGTTTTAATATTCAACTCGTACAGATTGTTTGTTTTGATATGTGCAGTCATCACCACTTGTTTGTTCAAATAAATGAATGCACTATTTCCTTTCTTGATAAGTGAATAACCTTGACGCATTATAACACCTTCAGAAAACAAATTTCTCTTTAAACTTGGAACATATAGTACATTATTTAATATTCCTGAGTGCCATTGTCCATTAACAAATCTTTCAATCATTATTTTTCCAATTCCACACACTTCAACCATGTGTTCATTGCCAAGAGTCAAAGACTTTTGTTTACACTCTTCTAAATGTGTAAATATGTTTCTTTTGTAGGTTATATGAGCTGAAGCGCCGCTGTCCAATATCCAAATATTCTCATCATTTAATTCTATCTTTTCTTCAATATTAAATGCCATCATATTATTATTAGGCTTTCTAGTGAATTTTCGTGGAGCCCGACATTCTTTGGCAAAATGCCCCCTTTTACCACAATTGTAACACTCAAAGCGATGTTTGGTTTGTATGTTAAGTTTTGAAGCATTACTGCCACGTTCATTCGTTTGCCTTTTTTCTTTGGACTTAGTCACTAGCAAGGCCGTTTCTTGCTCTTCCTCACAAGATAAACTGGCTTCTTCATCCAGTAAGCGGGCAGTTAAATTTATAATATTTTGCATTGAAGGATCCAACGATAACCAAGCTTGACGGAGTGTTCTATACTTTGCGGGCAAAGTACCAAGTATTTTGGTCATAATGGCTGTTTCACTCACGTTTTCTCCACTTTCTTTCAATTGTTTTGCTAGGTTTTCTATTTTTGAAATATGTTGAGCAATTGTGTCATTTGGTGACATTCTATATTGATAAAACCTTTCATGTATTATCATTTTATTTAATTCACTCTTTTGTTCGTAGATAGATTCGAGTTTTAACATTATTTCATTAGCTGTTTCACAATTTTCTATTAAAGTTATTTGTTTCAAGTCCATGTTTGAGGTTATTATGAACATTGCCATTCCATCGTTTTTTAACCATGTAGAACAGTCTATTTCTGATTTCGGCGCGGCTATGTCAATACCTTTGGCTTTTAAAGCACATTTTATTTGGAACTTCCATTGACGAAAGTTATTTCCATCAAATTTTTCGACACTCATTGACCGCGTGTCCATTTTAGAGGTTATCTTTTTTCGACCAAAAATTTCTTACAATAAATTATTGTTTTCCACTGATCTTCAATTTCAAGCGTTTTTCTGGGCCCATAACCTATTAAATATATGGGTTTATATGGGAATTCAATGAAATTGAGATTTTCTGAATCGCACACTATAACTTTATTAATTAAGACACAGATGACAGAGTATTCAAAAAAAAAACATAGACTATGAGAATAAAAACATAGATAACCAAAACATAGATAGTACAAAACCAAATTATTTGCGCTATAACTAAATATTATCTTAAATAAAATTATTTACTCATTTATCTGTTAAATAAAATTATTTACTCAACAATATTCAAAGATGTTTTAATCCCGAATATTTATTTTGAACCAAATCGATATTTCGTCTCGGTGCCAGGTCCAATTAGTGCGAGGATCCATTACCATTGCTTTAACGCTATTCGAGCAAAGGTAAACAAATTAATAGACATTTACATATTAACTAGGTGACCCGTGTGAATGCTGCACGCCGTTAATAATTATTTACTTATAATTTTAATCCACACACACAATACTTAAAGTTTATAAGGAAAACATTAATATTGATATACATATATCTTTACTAATATAATAAAAACAGAGAGCGAATATTGCTCGTGGAAAGTAAATTTTGAAACCATTGAAAACCTATTTTAAAAATTATGGTACCGTTTGGAACGTACTCGTAGATTCTTCTAGATAATAATAGGCTATATTTTATGTATAATATATATGGATGCTGATAAGCAATAATGTGTTAACCTACAGACAGAAAAATTCGGACATATTGATGTATTTTGATAATGCGTCATCTAAACTAAATAAGTACCGAAAAGAGGTTTTTAATTTAATGTTTCGAATTTCAAGTGCGTTCCATATTTTGCGATTTATGCGATAACGTTGTACATTTAATTCAAAATTTTGTTTATTCAAATTTAATTTTATTTATCAAAATAGAAAGAAAAAGATGGATATGATATATATAAGACTTCTTTAAACAAATTTATTAAGAATGGTTTTGACATTTTTTGACGGCTTTTTCTCAATAAAAAGTTCGTGTGGATTGATATAGTGTTGCTTGGCAGCGTGAAAATATACTTATTATTATAAAATAAAAGCTACATTAACGTTAACGAAGCAGCGAGCTAAAACTAGCTTTAAATGTAGTTGACCGTCCATCAAAATTGTTGTAATTCCCACAGGGCGCGAACAAGAGGAACGGTTTGTTGGTTACTCGGCTGGTTAATAGCGCAATTAATTTTCTCCTTCAGGGATACATATCATCTGAATATAATCGTATCATAGCTCTGATATGACGAACACGACGCGACCGTTATAAGCCTTATGGACTTCACATACTAAATACGTTTTGAAGTAATTTATAATATTATAGAGATTAAAAGAAAACTTTGTTTGTTTATTTTTAATATATAATAACTGTAAAATAGTATTTTATTATTAAAATAGTTATTATTTTCACAAAGTTCACAATGTAATTATAAAGAAACTAGCTTTGTTTAAAAATAATACGTATAGAATAAGGTATCTTTCAAATGGCACTACATTTTTTTAATAGATTTTAGTGATTCCAAAGTTTACTACGGACATATAAATTCACCGTTTCTTTATTAAAGAAGAAAATATGCCCATATAGTATCGTTTACCAAATCATACATACAAATGATAATAATTAGTTTTTCTATTTAGTAAATTTACCATAAAATACCGATGGTCTTGATTATAATAAAATAAAAGATAATATTAATTAACTAAAAACACATTCAGTTAAAAGAATTTAGAATTTTACTGGAAAAAATATTAAGTACAATTTATTCATTATAATACATAAATTCGCGTTTTTCTAAATTCAAGATCGTAATAAAAAGTAAATGAATATTTAAATTCATTAAAGTTTGGGTAATATAACAAATTAGTCTTGAGTCTTAACTTTTGACATTGGATTTATTTAGCATTTTCTCCTCTATTTAACTCAATGTGACCTCTTGTGTAAGCAAACGCCTTGTCAGCGAGTAAAAATCAATAAATATTCATTCATTATTTAGCAGACGCGCTAACAAATGATCGATCATTTGTTTCGAAGACGGTGTGAAACGCCTTTTAAATAACCTTCAAAATATAAATCAAGAATATTGTCGATTTCGTTCAATTACCGTCTAATAAGGACTTGATGAGAGGAAAATTAGTACGAAAAATTGAAGTACCTACCTATATTTTGTTTGAAGTCATTCCAAAGGATCAATCTACTAGAACGTACTTGGCTTATAGTATTAAAATGGTTTCATACATATATACTGTTAGCCTGTCAGATTAAACACATACATAGACACCAAGAAGATATAAAAATAAGTTTTTAGTATTCTAATATAATGAATTCTAAAAATATGATATGTTAAATAATAATAAATCTTGGTAGTATTAAAAATGCAAAATTGTGTGAAAATGAATGCATTTGGTTTGTTGCTCTTTCTCGTAAAACTATTTAACAGATTTTAATTAAACTTTACAGTTGTAATGTATGTAAGTTATTTTGGAGTAGAAGTGCAAAAAAATTGTAAAATAAATAAACGCATCACACTCAACGGCCCCCATTAAGATCTCATGACCTTGTGTCTAAGTCCGGAAACACACACTACACTAACACAAACACCCAGACCACGACAAACTCTGAAAATCTGTATGGCCAATACAGACGTTTGCCGCGAGCGGGGATCGAACCCGCGACCGTTAGCGCTTTAGTCAGTTGCAGTGACCACTGCGCCAACGTGTCTGTAAAAGATAGATCTGAATTGCGATTTACAGGGAAAACGTTGGTAGCATTCTTACAACCATTTCGCGCGAACATGAGTAATTTATATGATTTGTAAATATTTGAGTTTCTCTTATTTCAATATATTTTATTGTAATTTTAGATGAAATAAATATACTTCAGAAAATTTTACAGCAATATAGCTTGTACGTATGAATAACATATAGGCTAGTTTTTATCTAGCGGGCGAGAGGATTCTACTGTCTACATAGTCGTCTATTATATTGTGTGTTGTCATTGCATAAAACTGTCTTACGCAGCACTTATCTTGCATTTCAAACCCATAACGTTGGGTGATAGAGTAAAACCGCGTAACTAGCTTTTACTATAAGGTTTATCTGTGAATAAAATGTAACATTTCATTATTGATAAAAAATACAAGCTAGTTAAAAATTCTATAACTGTATTTATAAAATTTATGCAAATCAGTTCAAATCTTTGGTTAATGGCTGTAAAATTTACATTTAACTTAAATAAATTTTGACATTGACATTTTTGACGCTACAAATACAATACACTTCGTAATGGAAAATTCTCGTAAGGCTTTATTTTTATCAATAGTGTAATTAATATTTACATTTAGACTTCATTGAAAAAGCTAGATACGCGGTTTTGCAGTATACCCGCCGTTAAGTGAACTCTACCTCATAAGGGATTGTAATTAAATCGTTTTATGACTACGAACGCCTGAAGGTGCTAGTTGAAATATATAATTTTATTATGGATATTTAACGATTCTGTAAATGGATATTATTTACTTTCTTCAACAGTCTTATTAAAATATACGACCTATAGCGGAGTATATTTTATTAGTTTCGTATTATAATTTCACTATACTTCGTATATAAAATTTTAATTATACACTCTGTATATAAACCCGTATTTTGCTTCTAGTATTACAAGCTCGTAATACTACTGCATAATTCCTGTCACTAAACGGCAAGATCGAGGGATACGTGAGAAAAGCTTATGAGCGCGAGCGTAGGAAAACGCTTTTATGCGCCAAAAATACGCCAAGAGCTTAAATGACCTATAACTTCAGTCTTAAGATCTAAGTTATTTTTTCGTACATTTAAATTAAATTGTCACACATGCTAACAATATTCAGAGAAGTAATATAAAATATTATAAATAATTTACCTACAGTGTAAATATGTACGTTATGTGTAGAAAATTATATATTTTAAGAAACCGCCATCAGATTTTTGAGAACGCAAACTGAATTCATAATTTATAAAATTCGTATTTCCTATCTACGTAATTGGTTTTAAAAATTCATAATGTAATTTTAGCGAGACTCGTAAATCTCACCTGGGGCTGTGTCACCTGTCTGGATCGACGTTATTGTAACACGGACCTAGTACAAATAAAATGCTTAATTAAACTTTGTATATAGGAACTCAAAGCGCTAGCTTTATTTGGTTCAATTATAACATATTAAAATTAAAAACAAAAATTTTGGAGGAAATGTTTTTCTTAATGGAGCTTTGACATTTTTAAGAAATAGAATAGACACTAAGCACTGTAAAACATTGTAAAAACTTGTTAATATCGCAATCACAATAGTATATTATATCACATCACAAGCGATGGCAGGTATTAAAAGGGTAACGAATACAATTTTAAATGTTATTACATTTTAAGTTGCCATTAAATTCCGTGCGTGATTATGCATAACAATCCTAATCACGAAACTTGAATACTATGTTCCATCATTGACTTAGAACCAAAAGACATAATTTCGTTCCGACATCGGCCCATACTGACGCCATGAAAAATTACGCGAAAAAATTAGCGACGCGATGGTATAACTTTTCGCGACATCGGAACGTGCCAGGGCGCGACGTCATGAGTTTCAGTCGTTAGATTAAAAAATACGGTTTTTCATTTAAACGAATTTTGACATGTCGGTTGCGGGAATAATCAGACGCCAAGCAAGACAAGAGCCCTTGTCAAGATCTCAAATAGGAATTCGATTATTGTAACTGTACCTACTCGTAATTCGCTTCCGAATGCGGGCCATTGCATAAGGAATGACGGCCTGGAATACCAGATCCGACCTACAATGGCGGGTTTTCAATTAATGTGCTAGCTATTGTACGTTCGAGATGTACTATTACTATTCTAGTATCATCTTCAAGATATTAGTTATTGATTTAGATAGATTAAATTTAATATTTGTAGAAAGTTGAATACATATGTACATATAAAAGTGCGTTATTCTATTATTTTCTATATACCTACATTCTTTAGTATTTTAACAATTTTAAGCGATTTGCAAGATAATGCAAGATATAAATGTTTTAATTATCTATTATTATTGTCAAACTTATTTTTTAATAATTTGAAAACGAAGTGATTTTACTTTAAATTCAAATTTGTTTTGATTAAATAAAAAAAAAAAATTGTTTTTGAAAAATATTGCAGACAAATGACAGACATCATTAAATAAAAAATCTACAGCAAAATATTGAAAATATAAATTAAAATAAATTATATAATATATAATTAAAATAAAATTTCACAAGGTATTATTCATTTAATCAAGTCGTCTAACACAAGTTTCTAACACTAATGAAACAGTGCAAATAGGAATAAATCAAAATTAGAACTCGAGCTTCGAAGCGCAAAATCTATTATATACGGGACAGATTGCAAATGGAATGTCAATTTGAGATCTAACGGCTAGCTATGTCGCATCGATCACCTCTTGTCTAAAATTGAGCTTAATGCCATCTCTCCATATCAAGAGAACCTGCACTATATACTGGGAATATTGTTCAAATTACTATTAATACCTGTTTCAATTTTTTTATGAAATATTTATCTAAATCTTAGTAGATTAGATTAAGTAAATAAATAAACAGATTGTGTAACCTTGTAATGGTTTATAGTAAATCAATTTATTGGAATTGATAGATAAATAAAAAAGATCGTGAAATAATAAGTTATAGTATGCGATGTAATTTTAAAATATTTGCAAACTGTATAGTTTTTCAATAGGATTTAGCCTACGGCCTAAATACAGATAATGTTAGAGACTTTACACATTGTGCTAATAATTTTTAGCATCACGTAATTTATAATCACTTAAGAAAAAAATCTTTCTAATTTTATGGATAAAAACCTAAAACACTTTCTGAATGAAAGCAGAAACACGAAGCGCTGAAATAGGTCCATGATACACTGGTTTACAATGAAAAGTTTCTATTTCGCTGTTGAAATAGATTAAACTCGGTTGAAACGTGAAATATTTTCCACGTGTGGACGGATACAAATTGATATGTCAAAATATCATTTATCTTTTAACTTTATCGCGGTATTCATTCAACCGGGACAATTAACCTGGACTATTCAACAAAATATTTATTATTTATTAATTTTTTTTATATATATTTATTTAATGAAATATCTATTCTAATATTATAAATCTGTTTGTTTGTTTGTTTGAACGCTATAATTTCAGAAACTACTGGTGCGAATTGAAAAAATATTTTTTGTTAAACACTTTATTTATTGATGATGGCTCTAGGCTATATTACATTACGCTACGGCTCATAACATCGAAGCAGTAACCATAAACGCG
This sequence comes from Hypolimnas misippus, assembly GCA_037950945.1. NCBI lineage: Eukaryota > Metazoa > Arthropoda > Insecta > Lepidoptera > Nymphalidae > Hypolimnas > Hypolimnas misippus. Next base: position 6,335,986 of record JBBEEQ010000019.1, read on the forward strand.
AGTAAAACCGCAAATGACAGCTAGTTTACAAAAAAAAAATTGCAAATGGAACATATCTAGTTGTTTGCAACTATCTAAATTACCTGTTTATGCTAAAAAAATGCATTTTTAGTTACAAGTAATTAAGACATGCATTAATGGTTATTGTATCATTAGCACCAGTATTAAAACATCTACACGATAAATATTAAAATAATAAACAAAAAATAAAAAGAATAATGAAATAGCTTTAACTTCCGCCAACATAAAACATTAAAAAATAATTGAAAAGCAAAACAAAGTGATATTAAAGTAAGGAGAAATAACTTATACTGTTCTGTATTTATACAATTCTTTTAAAACTTAATGAAATCGTTATTATAAAAATAAATAGCTTCATTTTTGCTTGAAAGTCATATTCAAAGCAATAGAGTTTTACGATAAAATTTCTAATCGAGTTGTTCAAATTATATAGAGTTCTGCTCGATACAACTATATAAATGTCTCAATGCTATATGAGTGCTCTAAATAGAACGATCTTGATCTGACATTGTGGCCCAGTTATGTCAAAATTCTAATAACATTTTATTACTGCATAAGTATTGAGACAATTTAAATTTAAGTTATTGGAAATGTTATGTTACTAAAACGATCGTTGCATTATCAAAGGTAATGGAATTTATCGTCATTTTAAAACACGTTTACTATGTATCTTATTTATAATAATGTATTATATTCATATAAAAAAAGTTTTAGGAACACCATGTGATTTCCACATTACACAAAAATTTGCCCTTGTACAGAAATTTATTAAGGCATTAACAGGTCTTAAATTAAATTAAAAATTATACAGTAAAAATTTTCTAAGTTATGGGAAATAAGTTCATCGGTATCAGCCGTTAACCCATCAAAAGTAATATTTCCGTTAAATTTTTAAATAATAAGACTTTTTCGTTATTCAAATACTTGTTTCTTTTTAAATAAATAAAAAGGGAGAATATATCATTATATAATAATCTAACATAAATAATATTAAGTTTTAATAATAATGTGCGAGTTATTGTAAGAGCATGCCGAAGTTGTTTTAAAAGATCGTTCTTTGTTGACCAGGTATTATTTCTATAGCGAACAATAACCATTGTACAAAGTATTAGCAGACTATAAATTTTAACTTCCCTTAACGAAATTTTCTTGCTTACCTCACGACTAAGCTCCAGCTTATGAATTCTCCTGCAGTTTGTTTAAGGTCTTTTTAAGAATATTTCACCTAGCTTTTTCATGAAATGAATGAATCTTTTTATAAAGAATGATTGAGTGCTACGAAAGCATTTATAAAATGTATTTTATATGTACTTATATTTTGATACAGAAATGAAAATGCATTTTTATCTTTTTATTCCAGCTGCGGTTTTGCCTCAAGGATTTCTGTTTATCATCATTTCAATTATTTACTATTCATACTTGTTAACCAACTTCAAAAGAGGTTTAAAGTTTGTTACCTCAGAACTTTATCATTTCTTAACTGATTTTAAATTTTTTTTTTCGAAAGTGAAAAATTTTAAAAATATTATAATATGAGAAAGTACATCCTGTCAAATAGAACAATAATTGGTATAAATATGTTATCGAAGTAAACGAAATTAGGTGTTTTGCTTTTGTAACCGGTTGCTTTTTTAAGTCTTAATTGTGTCATTTTATTTTTAATTTAAGTTCCTAAACTATGTTCTTAATAGAAGTGGAATCTTGCTCAGCAGTGGGACATTTGTACTTTTTTTTGAAAGCCTGATCAAAAATATTTATTTTCTTAAACATAAATCATTTTTGTAGCAGCTTTAACCTATTACGTAATTGTATCTTCATTTACAATTTGTAAAAATATTTAATCCTACCAACTCTAGAAGTTTATACAGTTTTAAAGAAGTTTTATGATACTTGAAATAAAATAAAAAACTGTTCTTTAAGCTACAGCTCATATACTCGAGTTTTCCTCGAGACAATATTCAATTACTTAAAGAAAACTTTATTTGGTAAAGAACGTCATCCGCTAGATAAATGTTCTTAAAAAGCAATAAAAGAGAAATCTCTCCGTTACAAATGATTACATAAAACAAATGCTAAGAGAATAATGTGAAAATATACAATCCTTTTCGGATTTAAGAACAAAGCTTCGCTACTGAAGTGTGAGAAAATGATGATCACCTATCGATAAAAAATATTCATTGTTGATAATGATCGTGTATGCGTCGTAAATATTTTTAATTATAGATTTACGTAAGAATTTCTAGATAGTAATTTTAATCGGTAAACTTCATGAAGTTCAATTTTTTCGATTTTTCGGTCCTTCTTTCACGTTTTGCCTAATTTTTTTGTTCATCGAGCTATTTTCGAGTTTTTGCGAGACCAAGGCACAGCAATGGATTTGTAAATCATAAAAAGATAAGCAGGAAAAGTATAATGGAAGATATCGACATATCCCCGTACCAGGCATCGAACGACACAGCCCCAGTCACGCATCCCCTACTCGCTGGAAATCAATAAGTTGAGTCACTTGTTACAGTTTCTTGTTGATTGGTCGGAAGTAAAACTTATGTGGTCGTGCTCAGAACTGTATCTTGTTTCCGCTTATTTATTTCTGTTACTTTTGCCGAAAATTTATTCTGAAAGAGTTATTCTATCTTTCCAATACTTTATGGGAGTAATGTTTTTTGTATGAAATTTGTTTATTGGGAATTACTTAATAGATAAGATTGAAATTTTGTATTTCGAGAAGTAATTATTGTTCAAGTTACTATTTTTTAAGCAATTACGACGGTCAAGTTACGATTTGAAGTTGTAAATGGTTATAATATTATTTTCATAAAAGGTTGTATTTTTAATATAAAAGATAACCTTTGATTTGCTCATTATTTATTACATTAAAAGTGAAATTTATATTCTTTTTTCATCATCTGTTAAAAGGAGTACTTTAATAATTATTTTATAACTTTTGATTTTTCTTTGCATATTCAAGTTTCATAATATTAAATATTGTGTAGGTACACATACACTTTTAAAAGGAACAGTTTTCTTTGTAAGAATAAAGGCACATGCAATTTTTCATAGAATATTTTATTCCTAGGATTTTCTGACAATGTTTTGAATACGTATTTTCTGGAGTGTATGAAACGCTTTCGAGATCATTTTTCATGTTAACCCTCGTGAGTGTTAAATACCCGTTTAGTTTTTGTTCATAAACATCAATTTGCGTCAGTTGAGCTTTTTGTGGTCTATTCCGAAGGAAATGAATATAATATTGATAATAAATCATAGGTTAAATTGTTGTTCAGTGGCATATATTTATTGGAAAATTATAAAGAGGATATTAAATAATATAAACGATATTTTATGTAAATAACGTAGTTGTTAACATTGCGTTTATGGCCTTTACGGCAGACTAATATGTATCCAGTTATAGATACCAGTCCCATTGATGTGGTACTGGTTCCATGTGAATAAATTTTATCTTAGTGTGCTATCCAAGAGGGTAATTGTTGAAAACGATCACAATCAACATTCTATTATTTAATGTTTACAAAATGTCTCCTTTAATTGACAGAATGTAATCAATCTAGAATCTAAGATCTATTGGTCAATTGTTATACACTATCAAAACATTAAAAATTCTGTCAGTTGATGGTGTTATTTTGTATTAAAATGACAGAAATTTGTGAGCATTTGTCGTGAGGATTATTTGCAACAATGTTCGGGGTTTAGTGTCGCTTTGTCGGAGAGACTATCACCTGTGATTAAGTATGTATAAATCAAATATCAAAACATCCTTAATTCAAGTACACAAGTGAGCATTTTGAATCGTCAATACACAAAAAAAGACATTAAGCTTCCTTAAGCTACTGGCTTGGAATGTAGATTCTACCGAGAATAACCGGCAAGGAACTCGATACTCTATTAAAATTATGTCAATTCAATTTTTTATCCATTACAAATTTATTAAACATCCTGTTTATTATACCTGTATGTGATATGTGCAGTGTACATTACTTAGATAGTATGGGTAACATTACGATTTTATTTTTTACAAAATACTTTTTGCAAAGAATCTTACTGTCTTTAATAAATTCTGCTATTGTAAAAAAAAAAACTAATTCAGTAGTTCATATTCACTTTTATGGCAAATGGACTGTTATAAAATATACATTTATAAACGCAAATAAAATATTCATATTTAAATAATAAATATTTTTTTTAAGTTTTAATATTACAAATATCTTTGAAAAGATTAATGCATAACGCTTTTATACAAACTGTTACCATATTTCATAATTATAACAAGATGAATTCACGCATTAAATTAATTAAACTTCGGTGAGAAAATTATTTATTAAATACATTGATATATTATTACATGAAGCTATAAACCTCAACCGTTACTGAGAGATTATAATATATATTTGTATTTATGCACTTTATTGTACAATACAAATTAAACATAAATTTTTACTAATAAAAAACATGCAGTCTTACAACATGCAGGTTTTCTCGCGATGTTCTTGAAAGCCGAGCGTTTTATGTAAGTACAAATATATAGACACGTGACCGTTAAAGAAGGCATTTTTTATACAAAAATCATAAATCAGTGTCATATCATGTCAGAGTATAGCACGATATATTAGCAATTGTCTAATATGAGTTAGAAAATTAATTCTTTTTAGATTCACAGGAAATCTATATCGATTAAAATACTTCTTGTTTTAAGAGAGGCAAAATCATCAATCTCTTCTCTGGCAGAACTGAGGTCCCTCGGGCCTGGGCGCTTACCCAGTATGACCAGTGAGCAAATGGGACCGGGTCAAGAAAGAGAATTTCGCAATAGTTCAAGAGTTGTTTAGTTATTATTAACTTCTGGACTCTAAAAATATTTACGAATTTATCTATTAAAACTCAGAGATCATCCCGGGTTTGAACCTGGGGCTTTTGATTGCCATCGTTGTACTCTATTCCCTAGACCACTTCGGCCAGGGATTTAATAAAATTTTATTTTAGAATCCGAACGCTATTTACACGGGCTAAAGGTTTTATAAATAACGTGTAGAAGGCCAATTGAAGCTTATGATTTTTTACGTTTAGGAAACCAATTTCGTTTGTTTTGAAATACCAGCAGGAGAAGTGTGTTTTATTTTTATTTTTTTTAAATAACTTGAGTCTTGAATCTTGTACTATAACATGTAGGTATTAAACAAATCATGTATTTTAAATTAATATTTCTGTATGACTAAAAATTTTATTGTTTTCATAAGATATGTAATAAACGTAGTCTACACATATTGTCATTTTTTATTTTTTTAAATATATCTGGTACTTATATTAAAATTAAGTTATGTTAATCATGTTTTATGTATTTGTTTATTCAATTTTGTGTGAAACATTTTTATTGTAAATTATTTATCTTACATATTTTTTTAAATCGATTTTTTTTATACAATTGAAACATTATTCATTCTAAACAAAGCACTTTTAATTAATTAAAAAAAAATAATTTAATAGCAATGTTATTTACTTAATCACATAAATGAGGTTAGATAGGTTGATAAATAAATATCAAGGAACGGAGAAGAGACTATTTCCATGGGTCACGCGCTACGTTTCGAACTTACTCTATTATTTCATGCCCGAGGGCGAAAACAAACCTTTGTTTCATCATCATACTATTTAATGGGGTTTATTAAGAATTTCGCTCTCGTAATAACCTAAAGCCCTAATAATATCAGCGAATTCATGCCTAGGCAAGCGTTAAATGTAACTTTAATGTATATGTGTTTGAATATATAACAAACTGAAGGTATGAATCTCAAATTTATTTACTGGTAAAATAAGCCTTTGAATAGGAAATTTGTGAGGTTTGTAAGGTCTGTATGCTGCAACGTTTTAAATATTTTAGTGTTCGTGTTTTATAACGAAGTCTGCTTATCTTTGAGACTTACATACACATAAGCTAGTTTTCATTCTACGCATAAATATTTGAAATTTACATATTTTTTGTCCTGGTAATTTAATATAATTTCATTATTTTATACACCAAAAAATAATAATACAGTAAATTTTAAGAATAAAAAATTGAACATTTAAATCATTGAATAATCCTTCGACAACACACTCATTGAGATCATTTCAACGAGCCCCCAATACGATACGATGCTGTGAGTGGGAGAGTTGTGCGAGCTGCGAATTCCAGATGATACTTCACCATCACGTCAAGATTACACAACTATGTTTTATATAATTCATAGGGTAGTAAGTTTTTGGTCGATTATACCCGTAAAATTTACTCAGATGCTTTCAACTATTAGAAAAGAGCTGATAACCTTCAGACTTCTGAACATATCTTCACAAATTATTGTTAATAACCATCTCGATTATGTCAGCTTTCAAACTAAAAAAAAACACATCAAGATTTATTTCTTGGTTATGGAACTATGATGCCACAAAGACGTACATACACAGACAACAGATACAAACGTCAAACTTATAAAAAGGGGGTGCCTCTTTTAGGCGAAATATAAATCTTGCTAAATTGGAAAATTTTTTTTAGAAAGATTATAGGCTATATTACATTAGCTACGACTTACAGGAGCCATAACCATAAACGCGAGTAAAACCGCGTGGGCAGCTAGTTGTAAGAAAGTTAATTTTAGATTCTATCGATACATACAGAGTTCCAATTTTATTGAGTAACTAGCTGTTCCCGCGACTTCGTTCGCGTGGATTACAGATGGCTTGGCATGTCTCCTGCAAAGCAAGGTTATAATGGTCTGCGGTGCTGCTCAAGAAAGGAGCTTTTTACAGTGGATTTGGGAACTTTCTGGTTGTATTTATAAGCAGACACTAACTCAGATACGGTGTTCCTCTCCGGTTTTCACAATAAATGTTGAAGAAAAGTGTTTTTTTTTAACTGGGCTTGATAGGCCAAATCCGGAACTATAAGGAATCGCGAAAAAACTTAAAAGAGTCTTATGTCCGATCTTGAGAAATCTAAACCTGCATCATAAGTTTTTTTGATTTCATGATTCTCTTGGCCAGGAACAGAACCCACTAATTTTGAAAAATTAAAACATTCGGTATTATTGCACCACCTAATAGTGTCACTTGTAAGGATCAGCTTTGGAAATTAATAGTAAGCGACAAATTAAAGGAAAATATTTATTTTTTTGCAAAATAACATTAAATCTATACGTTAATTAGAAGTTAAGTAATCGATTCTAGACATGCATAATCAAATATGAGGGTTAAGTCATGGGTCCCGGTAAGTATAGAAAAATAGTCTGCATTACTTCGAACGATTTGTTTATAGGTTGCATCGAAATGCTAGTCACCTACTAAAGTAAGAAAGAGTATGAACAATACAATCGAAAATATACAAAGTGAATAACTCAGAGTAACTTATTTTATGTTTGTCTATTTGTTCTATGTGAGCTATACAACGTTGATAGAATGTGACGTTTGTTTTGGTCCCCTTCACCTACGTCCCCGTTACCTAGGTAGGTTTAGATAATTCTTAAAAAGATGGATCAATTTATTAAAAAATTTACATTTCACTGGACTCGGCTATTGTACTCACCCGCTATTAGCGTTATAACATCCCGTTTTAATTTTAAAATTTCACTTTTAGGTATAATCATTTTTTGAAGAATTACTAAAGATTTAATTAATGTATGAATTTGATAGAATTTTAAAAATAAGCCTTTTCTTTTTGTTGGAGTTAACTGTATACGCCTGAAGTTGATGAGCCTTATAATATGTGACAGTATCAGATGGTGCAATATTACAGAATGTTATTTTTCTGAAAAATCAACGTGTTCGTTTCTGTCTAGGAAAACCTTTTTTTTTTAAAAAACTAATGATACAGTTTTAGTTTTTATCCAAATCAGATCTGTGACTCCTTTAATTATTTTTCGCTCATAGTTTCGGTTTTGTTCTATCATATCCAGTAAAAAAAAAATCCCAGTAAATATATTATTATTTAAAATTATTATATTTATATAATATATATCTTCCCTATTTCAATCAAATATTGTTAACTATTTCATTGGTTTCAATTTTGTTCCTTATTACATTAGCTTTCTGCCAGTGAAAGTTTCGTCAAAATCGCTCCAGCTGTTTCAGATATTAGCCGAAAAAAATAGAGTGACAGAAAGACAGACAAAAATTTTAAGATTGGTAATTTAGTTGTAAGTACCGTGTATACTTTAATATGCATTTATTTAAAATTACAAACAGACACATCAATTTTATTTATTTTTATACCTTCCCTTAATAAATCGGAAATTGTTCACTATTTTATTGGTTTCTACAATATTTTGTTATCGCGTAATTCTCTTTTTTACTTATTCATTAAAATAAATATATTTAAAAAAAGTAAAGTTAATCCTTATAATATTAGCTATAGGGGCTGTTCATTAATTACGTCATGTTTTGAAGAACTTTTCAGACTTTGTAATATTTCGTGAATTTCTTCTTCCATCTCCTCTCCCTTTCTGGACCTCACGTGATTAATGGACATTCCCTAATTGCTTGTGAAAGTCCCATCAAATTTGATTCAGCTGTTTCACAGATTAGTCGTAAGAAACAGATTGACAGACAAAAAATTAAAAAATTGATTTTTTGATGTAAGTAATGTATATACTTTTATGCATTTAGTGAAAAGCATAAAATACTGTTCGACGTGAACCCTTAAATTGACATAACTTTTTTTTATGAATCGATTGAAATTAAATAAACACCAAATGTTAAGTGAACCTTACTGCAATATAATCATGAAAACCACATCTAAATCGGATAAGCCGTTACTGAGATTAGCGGGCGCAAACACACTGATAAACAGACAAACAGACAAAAATTCTAACAATTATTGTTTTGGGTTCTATTGCGTATGTAAAGGCCCAAATAATTTGTTTTTTTCATATATCTTCTATGTACAGACAGCGACCCGTTAGAATTTTTTTATATGTATAGATTAAAAATATCTAAAATAGAAGTAAGCCTAAGTCACTTCTTATAACATTTGCTAACTGCAAGTAAAAGTACCATCAAAATTGGTTGAGCCGTTTTAAAGATTAGTCGGAACAAACAGATAGGCAGACAGACTGACAGACAAAAAATTAAAAATGTATTTTTTGATATAAGTACTGTATATATGTATGTATTTTCATGCATTTAGTAAAAAGTACAAAAAAATGTTTGACGTGAACCCTTAAATTGACATAACTTTTTTTATGAATCGATTGAAATTAAATAAACACCAAATGTTAAGTGAACCTTACTGCAATATAATCATGAAAACCACATCTAAATCGGATAAGCCGTTACTGAGATTAGCGGGCGCAAACACACTGATAAACAGACAAACAGACAAAAATTCTAACAATTATTGTTTTGGGTTCTATTGCGTATTGTATGTAAAGGCCCAAATAATTTGTTTTTTTCATATATCTTATATGTACAGACAGCGACCCGTTAGAATTTTATTATTAGTATATAAGTATTTTTTATATGTATAGATTAAAAATATCTAAAATAGAAGTAAGCCTAGGCCTTATAACATTTGCTAACTGCAAGTAAAAGTACCATCAAAATCGGTTCAGCCGTTTCAGAGATTAATCGGAACAAACAGATAGACAGACAGACTGACAGACAAAAAATTTGAAAAATGTATTTTTTGATGTAAGTACTGTATATACTTTCATGTATTTTGTGATAGGCACAAAAAAATGTTCAACGTAATTCTTTAAATTGACATAACTTTTTTATTTATGGACCGATTGACATGAAACAAACCCTAAATGTTAAGTGAAGCTTACTACAATATATTAGTGAAAACCGCATCTAAATCGGATAAGCCGTTTCTGAGATTAGCGTGCACAAACGCACAGATAAACAGACAAACAGACAAACAGACAAACAGACAAACAGATAAGAATTCTAAAAATCTTTGTTTTGGGTTCTGTTACGTTGGTAAAGGCCCCCAGTAAGATTTTTTTTCATTTATCTTCCATGTACAGACAGCGACCCGCTAGAATTTTATTATTAGTATAGATTTAGAGATGTATCTTGCTTGATTGATCAAAGAATTCCGTATCTACTTATTCGTCGAAAGAGATATTTTTATTAATCTAATTAAATGTTCTTAAGTAATAACATTAACTTTTTTCTCAAACTAAGGTTATGTTATTATATCTTTTTGTTTTTAGGGAAATTAAAAATAAATTCGTAAAGTTATAAACTCCTTTTCATAAGGGTGAATGCAATCGCATATGTTTAACGATCCTTATCAATTGCAGAGCGATGTTTCCACTCAGTGTCATCGTTCTACCACATCTAATAAGACACTAAACAGCTAATCGTCGTTTTAATGTCTTGACATTGCAACTCATGCTTAAAAAAGAATCATTAATACTGTTCGTCAATGCTTCCATTGGAGGACTTACAAGGAGGGGACTTCTTTGTAAATACTATAGAAATCTTTATTGTAACTGAAGAACCTGCTCAAAGGCTATGCCTGTGACGACGTTCCATACGGATAGAAGCCCACTTTATTGTCTCCAGTAATTGAAAGGTCGGAGGCATTTCCCTTGGAGCATTTAAATTGGTCGCAGCTGGCTGTTTTTACAGTGAAATAGCATTTTTTGCTTGAAATTGCTTTCAATGCTGAAAATTATACTTAATTAAAAATGGCGACACCTTTTTTAGTTGCAAATAGATTCGTCATAGTACTTGATTTTATTACGAGAGAATGTTGACAAAAACACGGGTAGATTATGTTGAATAAACATTTTATTACAGAGGAAAAATAGTATTTCTTTTTAAGTTTTATATATTTGTTAAATTTATTTATAACAGTACAAATTTGTACGATGCAGATATGAAAAAACATTGTTATTATAATCTATAAATAATATTATATTTTGTATAGCATTTGTTTTTTTTTTTCTATTTACATTTTTATATTATATAATGACATGTTTTTTTTCTTTCTAGCAAGTGACCTCGAGTCGATACGCGCATTGTTTAACGAGAAAGAAAAGGAGTTGTCAGTCGCTGTTGCAAAGGTAGAAGAGCTGACGAGGCAGTTGGAGGAGTTAAGGCGAGGCCGGGTCCAGCCTGCGCCACCTTCAGCCCATGAGCTGGACAAATTAAGGCGGGAATTAATGGTAAGTTATGGGCAAAATAGTAATTGTCAAACACACGCAAATAATTATTTTAAAGTAAAACAGTAACCTCTTTAGAGAACGTCGGTGGTCGGCATAAAATTGCAATTTTTCATTACAAATGTATTTCAAATTCTACTTTGTAAAAACTAAGATTGATATGAAAACGTTTATTTTTCACTGGTTTCTGACTTTGATTACTGGTTTTTTTATTAATCTTTGATTTTATATTATATTAAATTTAATCACATTTCCCATTAGCTGTAAAAATCTGTTAAAAACTATACACAGATATGTTACTGCTAACAAACACGCTTTATCGTGTGACTAAAAACGTTTTGACTCGTAAATAAGTCATATTTAATCTGCAAGAAAATGTCGAGTCAAGAAATAAAAAGAACATAATGATAATGACAGATTCTTTCATTGATAATGATGGTCTCGATGAGATCAACGATTACATACTTGCGATGCTGTTTTATCAACAAAAAAATGTGTTAATTTATGCAATTTTCAACATCAGCGTAAAAAAAAATTTGCAATCTCTCAAGATTTTTAACCATTATGAAAATTGTCAATTCGTCAACTTGCCATTTTTATTAATTTTTTTCGCTTTAACTAAAAATTATATAAAAATATGTATAATATAAGAGTTGTAAGGTATTTTTAGACCTGAACCGCAATTAAGATGCCAACATCATTCGCTCATTTAACGAACTAAATATCTGTCATACTTCCTCAAATGCCGCTCAGATTAACACACATAAAAGTGACAAATGACCTGACCCTGTCATTAAGGTTTTAAAAGAGTTTTTACTGTTAATTTTGCTACTAAAAATTATAATTTTTAGGAACAATTGTATGAAAAATTAGTACTTCATTCATTTTTGAAACTAATACAAGTATTCAGTTAAATTGCTTCAAGCTATATTATCCACTTAAATTGAGGTCTATCTTGTTTAAAATGAGGTCATAGGTGCTGAAATTTAAGTACCTTGTATGATTCGTGTGTAGAAAGAGTTATGAGTTTTTAACATATATTAACTCTTACGTAGGTTTTTTTACATAGTAATGAAATTAAAGGAAATTATATTACTTATATAAAATTCATAATCAAAATATATAATTACTTATTTAGTAATTTTATTTATTTCATCTTTTTTATGTTTGTTTTTTTTTTTTTTATATTATTGTACTCTTTAATAGATAGTGTTAAGAACTTTTAAACAAAAACGTTAAAATATGTTCATATTTAATATAACGGGTCTTATCGCGATAACTAATGGCAGTAATACCTTTTTATTGCCCGACGTTGCGGCGAAGTTGCATTCGTCGTGTTCAGTCAGCTCGTACCACGACGAATGAATGGAATAAAACGAATATTAAATATGAATATATTTACCTCATATTATTATTTTACATTTTTTTTTTACATTTTTTTACCACATACTCGAATAATTCTTCTAAGGTTAAAAAGCTATAAATGTGGATGCCATAGTTATAAAAAGGAATGAACATAATCGTAGAGAACGCATAGCTGTCAGCACGCTATTGCATTGAGATCGTCGCCAAGTAGGTTGCGGGCATCGAACACTTGGTAGTGTGACTATTCTCAAATATCGTACGCTTCAGATACGGTTTACATTATTTTCTTCACTAGACTTTTGAAGTAAAACAAATTAATTATATAAAATTATACGTGACATGCTCGTGCATAATGTAAAAAGAACATTGTAAATTGTATTATTTGCTAGACGTCTCTCCCTGCCAAGACGTTTACGAGTACTGGTACGTTTCTGAACAAGCGTGATGTTATTTAGCCTATAAACTTTGTTAAACGAAACAAACTTCTCAGCTTTAATATATTAATATGGAGTATTTAATGCTGTTTTTATGTTTTCATATATTTCAGAAATAAATTTATATAAAAGATTGTATGTATTCAATGAGTCTATGTATTCTGTTGTTGTCACTTCACACCGAGTTAGACGCCAAATGGGTTAAGACATTAGGTCGTGATCACCTGCTCTTGATACTGTAGTCTCTATTTACAACTGAGATAAACAATGCTTTACTCAGAAAATGAATTTGGTAAAGATAAAATATTACACGATTTTGTAGATTAAAACTCAAATCTGATTTTAGTTTTAACATTATGAAAATAATGTCATTATCGATAATATTTGATGAATCGCATTTAATTATTGATGAGTCAGTGTAATATGGGTATTGGCGTGTAATTGCTATATTTATTTTAATGCGCATTAACTAAAATTATAGTATGAATAAAATATCCAAGTGTTGGCATGACGATAATTGGCACTCTTAAAACTAATCATGTTCTGTAATTATCACGCTAGTTAGCAGAACATTTTAGAATAGATCTCCTTTAAACTTAAACGGTGTTATAAGTCCGACGATTCAAAGATATCGATCCAGCTTAAGATTCGTTGAAATTATATTTATAATTTCTACATTAATTATTTTATACGCTTAATTGACTCTATTTGAAAGGGTCGAAGTAACAAATAATGATTTACCAGCGGATGTAATACAGGATATTCAATATTGACCCATCCTCTGCCTTCGTTACATAATTTAAAGAGACTATTTTTAATTATAGTAATTTTGCATTTAACACACAAGTTTTGATCTATAGATAATATTGTGACTTATTTAATAATGTGAAATAAAATGAAGACGAGTGAAGTGACTCTGCACATATTGAAATACCGTTCACGTTTAAAGTTTCGAAGCGCTAATGAATTGTTCATTGTGAAGTTCATTACAAAATTTCTTGTATCGCAACCTAATTTGTTCAGTACATAAAGTGTATAAGACAAAGTTTAACCATCTGTGAAATCTCAATTACTTTCCTCAATGGATCTTAAGACTCATCTCGATGTTTATTTTGCTTGTGTACCGAGTGCAATGTTTGGTCTGTTTGATTCAGATTCTAATTTGACAATTTAGTTATAGCTTCAGCGTCGCGAGTGTCGCCTCGTCCAATCTCACTCCAACTGACCTTAGACTTTTGACGTGGGTGAATAAACAAACGTTTCAAGTGAAGTGTTTATTAAAATCTCATAGTTACAGTGTGTGAAGTGCAAGAAAAGTCACAATAATTTTTCAATAATTTTACTTTATTGGATTTTGTAAGTAAAACGAGTATAGAAACAGTTATTAAATATGATTAATTAAATATTAAATATTATAAAGTTTTTATATTTTGTTAATATATTTTAATAACAATTAATATACAAATATTACCAAAATATAAAATTGTGTTTTTCTGAAAGTAAATACTTATATTAAATTATATTTTGCGAAATATGTTTTACAATTGTCTTTTTTGTTAATTTTTCTGAGAGCGACATTTAGTTTTTTTTTTTGTCCCGAAAAATCTTTTTACGAACTGTTGACAAAGGTGTTTAGTAATTAAAAAAATTACTAAACACCTTTATCAATTTGTGCTTATAATATATCTTAAACATAATTAAATTATTCTGAAGGTGTACTTCTTCAGTCTTGGATACTTTAGTAATTATGTCATTTTATTATAAATTAAAAGTAATTTACCAACGAGGCTTTCATCTAATTACTTATTTAAAAGCGATTGTAAGTCAACTTTTTTATCGGAGGCTTAATAAGTAGTAACGAGGGCTTCTTGTTACATTGATTTTTTTGTTGGTTTTCTTGTTTTTCCTAAAATATCGATGTTAATAGTACAAAGTGATCAAATTTGTTTGTTTGTTTGTTTGTCCTTCACATACAACAAATCAATCTCTGAAATCTGAAACTACTGAACTCAGTGGAGGAAGTCTTTTTGCGTTATCGTTGTCTTAGATTTTCGCGATTATTATTCATTAAAATAAAACTATTTTAAACGGATTTTACACTTTGCAGAACACTTTGCAGCGTTCATGGTCACGGGTAGACTACCCGTGACCACGAAAGCTGCAAAGTGCTCGAAACGTCGGGATGATAAAAATAATTAATATACGCGATTTAAATCCGTTTAAAATAGTTTTACTTTTTGCGTTAGTTTATAGGCTATATTATATCACGTTACGGTCTGCAGGAGTGAAGTAATAACCATAAGCCCGAATATTTCGTGTAATATGAGTCAAAATAGTATCATAATTGTAGATTATTTCAAAAATGGTTGTAAATGTTATGAAATACAAAATTGATATTTAAATAGGTTTAATAATGTTTAATTTAACTTGTTTTATGATTTTTATATGATCCTTAATATCATTTTTCTATACGGAAGTTTTACATGTAAGTCAATATACTAAAGGCGGTAGCCATCTCTCCGTTGTTTAAATTTACGGTGCCAATCTAACGGAATACCTTCGAGATGAAATTTGTCGAAAGATTTCCCATCATGACAGGCTTTGATAAAAAAATGTTCCGACTCTATTTTATTTTCCAAAAATTAGCTTTTTAAGCACGTTAAACGTGACTCTTTTGTAATTTTGTAGTTCCTCGTTGATATAAAAGAAAAAGTAAAACTAACTAACAGTTTTATAATTTATAGGATTATTATATTAGATAGAACATTTGCTTTATATTAGTGTCAAATGCTTATGTGTAAAAGGGATTATTTTATTTTAAAAAATATGTCATCTAGACAGAGTTACATATCGCACGCTTAGCGTTAAAGTGATCGAATTAAAAAATATGTCAAATGAGGTAGCTAAGTTATTAATATGAAAATTTAGTTTAATATAATTCTTTCTTTCTTAAAAAATTGTTGACAATGTATGATTTAAAAAAAAATAAAAAAAAAAAAAACAAAAAAATATTATAGCAACATTTTGTAACATTAAAGTCTAATAAACGAATATTACCTAAAATGTGAATTTTTGAATTGGGTAACTTTAATGCGTTCACAAATCTTAAATAAACATTGTTATATTTTTCCTTCAGTATAACATCACGCTACTGTAAAATGGCATTTCCGTATAAAAAGGCTTAGTTAGGATCCATTTTAATCGAATTTACTCGTAACACGAGAGCAGTCTCGGTGGAAGCTGAAACTATTTATAGATATACACACTTTTCTACTTCCATAAATTGCATTTGTTACATACTATAATAGATGGACGCTGATAAGCTATACTGTGTCAAGCCACACGGACTTTATTTTATGAAAATGGCGTCTGAAGATGTCAAAACCTATTCTTAACAAATTTGTTTAAAGTCATATCCAACTATTTTGATAAAAGGTATAATGAATTAAAAGCAGATCGGTATAATAAAAAAATATCTAATATATTTTTTTAATTATATTAGTTTATTGCATATTGAGCACACTTCAATATTCAAAACATTTTTTCCGTACTTAATTAGTTTAGATGACTTGAAAATCTCCGAATTGGACTTTTTGTGGGTTGACACATTATTGCATATCAGCATCCAGATATGTCCATCATAATTTTGATACTAATACATAAATAAATAAATAACACAGACAGGTTGGCGCAGTGGTCACTTCAACTAACTGAAGTGCTAATGGTCGGGGGTACGACCCCCGCTCACGTCTGTATTGGCCATATAATACAGATGGTTGTAGTCTAGGTGTTCGTGTTTGTCTTGTGTGTGTTTCCGAACCTCCGACACAGGATCCCGATATCCTTATGGAGCCCGTTGAATGTAATGCGTTTATTTATTTACTAATAAAGTAGAATGCCTGAAAATCGTACACTGCGCGGCAAACTCTTCTATTAAATAGAAGGATTTAAATTTAATCCACCAAGCTATTTCAATGTAGATTGGATTTATTCCTAAATACTCTAGAGTTTCTACTTGGACATCGTCGTGGACGTCCAATTAAGACGATGACGGCACCGCTGGGGTTTGGTGGGTAGTTTGGTGCACACGGTCCCAAGATCCCAAATACCCGCCTGGCCTGGGGTTTCGATATAAGCCGGTTTACTCAATTTGTTTCCCCTAAAAAACCCAACATAATACTATTATATTATGTAGAAATACTTGAAAGCTCAAAAATACATTATGTTAAGTAGAAATACTCGAAAATTCAAAGATGTTACTCAGGAGAGATTCGAACCCGCGATCATCGACGGATCCTATCCAATCGTCCAACTCAGGACTGGCAATAAATAATTTAATAATTTCAAAGGCAAACCAAATCTAATTCCGACCGGGCTCATTCAGCTTGAAATTAATTCTATTAATTTAACGTCAGTTCAAATGATCGCATCATATAATTGGTATTACGTAGTTTCCAAAGCGTCATTAATACGTGTGATTTTGCGAGCAATGTAATCACAAACGGATATTCAATATGGACACAGCTAAAATGATTTCCGGCAGGTTAATTGTCAAACACTTGCATAGCAAATTAAAAACGACGGTGTCGTCGAAACATTGGATTGGTATATGCATTTTAAACCATGCTAGCTATCAGTTTCATTTGCCGAAAACGGGTGTTTTTAGATGACAAAACAAATCAATGTATGAATGGTATATGACTTTCACATATATGTATATTTTGAGATACATATAATAATATATTTTTGACTTTGATTGTGATAAAAATAAATCAATATAGTGTACATTAAATCATCATAAGAAATAACGAATTTTGCTTGTGCGTAGTAATCTCCCGAATCACTGATCACTGTTTTGAAAACAGTGTTAGCATTTGAAACGAACAGTGTTCTAGATCAGGGATCACCAATTAGTCTCATACATGTTCGTTTTTTTAATTTTAAAATGTTATGATCGTATCAGTCCCTTTCCTCACATCGCCTTTATCATCATCATCACGTATTAAAATTTTAAAATTAAATAGTACAGTTAAATTTGTAAACACTGCCCGAAGTTTGGAAACGTTTACCGGTTCATTTAACACAAGTAAAATAATATTAGACATTAAATCTGAGAAGATTAAGTTTCAGATTTGATTTTGTTTCTATTGCTTACTTAAGGTCTGCACAAAATATTCCGGCAGTACGGATCCGGAAAGCAGGCGGCCGTTTGACGACCCCTGTTCTAGATGATCATAGGCTTTATTTTATGTATATATGTGTATTCTCTTAAATCAAATGTATACTAGCACGAGCAAAGCAGCGAACAAAAGCTAGTTATTAATAAAATACCGGTATCTTAACTTTACTTTCACAAGCATACAGCTAAAGAAATAAGTAGTATTACGTTAAAAGTGACAATATTCGTAAGTACCTACTATTATTCACAATACGTACCGTTATATCGGCTAAAGCCATATGTAAAGCCTAATTCCGCCTCCAACTCTCGAAATTTCATTTCATTCACACGCTAAATGCTGCCAAAATCCCAGCTTACTGGCAAATCGATTCTGGATTATCCGATTTGTCGATACCGCTTTAAAAATTGAAATCTTTACAAAAATATCGATACTATTATGTATATGTATATACTTAATTAAGTAAAGCTTAACTAATTCGTTTGAGAACGGCTGAAAATGTATAGAAATTTCTCCGATTTATCAATCATACCCGTATTCAACATTGAAGTTAGGTAGCCGAGTAAGTATCGATTAACTAATACGTATTATTATTCGTTTAACTAATAAAATGGTAACATGACAATCGAATGAAAATAAAATTCTATACTGGCAATGATATTTTATTACTACAGATATGTTTCGTTATATTTCAATTCAGTTCTTTGGTTAATGGTACGTTGTATTTGACGATAAAAATCTGTACCATTACTAACTTTGATAACTTTGACTTGTTCAATTAAATTCAATTCAAGTGACTTGTTGGTCCAAAGATACTTTCGCTTGTCATACTCAATCGCTAGCTGGTTCCGTCAACGTCGTCCAAAGTGGTCGGCATTGTGGGTGCTAAAATCCATGAACTTATAATATAATTCTAATACAGTTATATTTAATATAATTGCTAAAAGCATATTTGTCAATCGTTATATGAGTATTTGTCTATATACTCTGTATCGCAATATATCTTGAGTGATAGAGCTTCATATAGGCTGTGCTGTCGTGGACGCTTGTCATTGCATTATATTAACGTATCGCCATTCAGGCGACTCGATATGCATAATCGACTGAACTTTATTGAAGATTGCATCGATAATATTTGGGTATATACAACTTGTGGGCTAAGTGATTATATATGAAGTGATATGGTTAATGATTATACTTTAGTAATAAAAACAATATTTAAATATATATTTATTATCTGTAAAAGTAGATAGCTGTGTTAATAAATATATTTAACAATAGGTAGTAACTCCTGTACATGTACTATACATATCTAGATACTTGACTATATAAATACCTTGACTATATAAATACCTACATAATATTATACTGATTTATAATTAGATAATAATTGTAAGTTTGTTGATTATTCAGTTGTTTGAATACAAAAGTTTCTTTTTAATACATATATTATTTTGGAAATGATAATAAAAATTATCATTTATAAAAATAAACCGCACACCAAAATTTCTGTTACCTTACTATAAATAATAAAATTAAACGTACTGATATATTAATTAGTTAAAACCGATTATCTCGCCGTAAAATTTAATTTCATGTTATGTAATCCAGAGAATTATGGCATTTCCCATTATTATTTCAATATCGTAAATTCTTTTATTGCAGCGCGGCGTTGTGATGCAATTTTATTGAGGTTAAACATTTTCACGAAATTTTACTATAGCTTGCTTAGAGTAGGCTTAGTTGGAAAAAAATTTACGACTGACCCATGCAAATAAACCCTTTTATGGGAATTATTTTAGTAACGCTTAAAAAATATATGAAGGAAAAAATGTATTACCCGTTATGTAAAAAAAAAAAAATATCTATATTTTATATTTTTTTATGCTTAAATATGTCTAATGAAGGGTCAGATTTATGTAAAAATATTTTTATTGTAAACAACAGAACGCTTTTATATCGAATAAGTTTTTCAATTTATATGACAAGTATTTCTTACACGAATGGAAAAAATATGGAATCGGTCTCGACGTTGAGCAGAAAATTCGTTGACATGGAAAAAATCATTCAGATGGAACTGATTCAATCCCAGAATGTATTGGTGGTCACATAAATCGGTGGTATAATAATGGGTTTCCGATGAAATTGGGCTAGTTTTATTTTATTGTGTATTTATTGCTCGGCTTGCCATTGTTTGCACTCATTTGCTTTTACTAACACCTGCGATAGACCTATGACATCAAAACTATTACGAAGCAAGATACATTAATATTTTTATATTTGTTCTCTCTTTACACCCGTATTAGTCATTATATCTAACAAGTCATTTGATTGTCATCGAAGTACCAAATTGGAATCAAAATATTTTATTCTTAAGCACGTATCTTGTAGAATAGGAACGGCCATTTTGTAATAACTTATGGCGGCCATTTTGTAATACTCACAAATTCCATTTCTATGAAAATATATAGCTTGATTTTCTAGAAAGCGATTTTTTAAAATCATAATAAAATATTATTTTACGTCAGCCATATTGTGTATACTACGATACGAGTTTTCATCGTATAAAACAAAAGTATTAGGTAGAATCTATTAATATAATGCAGGGAATAGATAAGGTAGCAATAGTTACTTTTACTCATCAACATAATGGAAATCGTATCGCAGAGATGGATGTCGATAATGTGACATCAACAACGACTGCATCGCTTTAACCGAGATCAATTTGTGAATGGAAGTCAAACGATACATTCGTTTGCAAGGTCCCACCTAAAATAGTGCTAGGGAGATAATTTTAACGCTTTATATTCAATATAACTACTATAATATAGTGCTAGTATTCCTTATTTATTTTTAATAGAATTATCTATACGTACTTTTATAATAAGTATTTTAATGCAAATACTTTATAGGACTATAAAATTGTATTAAAAGTTGATACGTATTAAATTTTTTAAGACTGTTATTTAATTTATAATCATGATTTTCTTTTTAATGGACGTATTTCTTTTTTTGTCGTAAGTCTTTTTTTGTCGTAATCTTGTATAATAAATATTATAATAATTTATACGTATTGTATCTTTAAACGTTTATTAAATACATTTATGAATTTAATACCTAAAAACATTCTAAAAGGTAATAAACATTTAAATAAAATATAATCCTGATAGCAAACATCGAAAATGTTATTTTAATTTTAAATAATTGTTTCCGTTTATGAACAAACAAAATATCAATTGACGAAAACGATATTGTTCAATTAATGGTTATTATGAAAATAACCGCACGCAATTTTCTTTATTATTGTTAGTTAATATTAATTGGTAAAGCTTATGAGTAAAATAATCAGACATTAATGAAGCCACTAAAATGTAAATTAATCTATATACTTAAAGATGTTTATTACCCCTGATCCAAAAAGAGATGTGTCATAAGTTTAACATGAGTATTTATGTGTCTGTTTGTGTCATCGTAGCT
Organism: Hypolimnas misippus; assembly: GCA_037950945.1. Classification (NCBI taxonomy): domain Eukaryota; kingdom Metazoa; phylum Arthropoda; class Insecta; order Lepidoptera; family Nymphalidae; genus Hypolimnas; species Hypolimnas misippus. The sequence goes on from JBBEEQ010000019.1 coordinate 6,357,616, forward strand.
CTTCAACGAATGGACTAATTTTGATGCGTTTTTTTGTTTGAAAGCTGATGTAACTGAGATGGTTCTCAGCTATTATTTGTAAAGATCTCTTCAGACGTTTGAACGTTATAAGGTCTTTTGTAGTTATTAAAAGAATTTCAGTAACTTCTATAGGTCTAACCGACTCGACTTTACTATTACTGTATTAATGGTTGCGTAATCTATACCTGATGCTGCAGCATCGTTTAGAATCACCAGAATACACAACTTCTCACTAACTTTCAGCAAAAGTATCGTCTTGGGACTCGTTGAAATGGTCTCAATGTCATTGTCGGATATTTTTTTTATTTCATTTTTTTTTTGGTAATACCAGTTGTGCCGTACGATGTCACCCATCGAGGATAATCATTAAGTCGTTATATATAACATATATAATTATAGAATAATTAAAAGTTAATAATATGATATTTGATATTTTATCACTGATTGACTTTATATCGACTTTTCTCATGTAAAATCATGAAGCAAAAATATTTAAAACTTCAAACCTTCTTTATATATTTTATCTATTAACATTACTCCGCATTTCTAACTTTTATTAGAAAGAATTTTAAAATGTTTTCTTCTATCCATTCGAAAATTCCGTCGTGAAGGATTATTAAGTAACTTTTTGAAACTTCTTTTCAGTTAAGAATTTTGAGACGAATGCCAAGGGGCTTATAGTGATATTGTACTCCAACTAAATGTTAAATTTTTCCCGTATTTTATTTTTTATTAAAGTCAGTTATATACTTACCCGTCTTGTGGTACTTAGCTAGTTTCTAAGGTGTCTTTTAAGAACTCTTACTTTTAAAGCAGTTGATTGTATGAGTAATGTTACAAAATAAAAAAATGAAGGTCTGTTTAACAGACGTTTGAAGCAACTCTGTTCTATTTGTTGAAAGAATTTTAGCGACTTCTACTAGTCTAATCGATAAATAAATAAAAAATCTACTTTATAGCTGTATGTATGAAACATTCTTCTTTGTATTTTCAGTACCGGAATAAACTTAATGAACAGCAAAATGGTAGACTATCCGCGCAACGGGCAGCGCTGGGCGCGCGACAAGAAGAGATGCGCAGTATAGACCGACGGGTTTCTGAGCTACAAGCCAGGCTGCTTCGGAAGCGAGCGCTCAATAGACAGCTTGCAGCCGCACATAGACAGCCGCAACAGAGGTAAAATAGTTGTATATTCATACGTTTTTACAGGACTTTGTTTAGATCCAGAAAGTTCTACCGGTCATTCTATTATGAAAACATGAAACACGTTTCATTCCATTACGATATTTTGAACCCACTATTTTATCAATTTGAAGAGTTTATTTGTTTAAAATTGCTAATCTTGATCAACTTAGTATTGTTTGTGTTACATAGCTTATTTATTGAGAAAAGTATTAAAGGAAAAGGTAATCAAACATTAAGGCTATAAAATATCACCTTACGACTTGCTAGTATTTAATAATATAGTATGTAAATTACCGACGAATTGTCCAAACAATATCGCTCGAATATTAATTTCACTCTTGGTAATAATTAATACCAAATTAACGTAGATTGCGGATTTATGTAACAATAATATTCAACAAATGAGATGTTACCTTATACATAAATACTATGTTGAAAGTTTCATAAAGTTCAAATACTGACCATTATGTAGCGGAACTAGTTGGAACTTTGTGGTTTGAAATTTAGGTCTAATATCTGTTCAATTTTGTTAGCGCTTCTAATTTAGTACATTAGTACATATTGTGTTGTACATAAAGCTTCTTCTATACTAAATATATTTCATACTTACTGATACGAATATGATGATGGCAATAAACCCCAAAATAACGATTTTCTACGTAAACGTTAAAAAAATAATAATTTTCGGCTATACAATGTTATCATAAAAACTAATTTTCTTATAATTATGAAAGACGGCCGAAAAGAATATTAAATTTAATAAGCCAGTTCTAACTCAAACGCTACGACGCGACGGCCAGAGAGAAAAACATCATTTATAACTTCATCGTCTCCTTTGACTTATACTTTTGTCTTTACAAAAGAAACTTCGACATTATTACCTACTCACCCGAACTTAATTACTTTTAGTTTCTGTAAAGTGTTTTCTAGCTAAAATTTGGTTAAGTATTTAGATTTTTCTTTTCAAAAATTAATTTTGCGACTACCAAATAGAATACGTTCTTAATTAATTTAGAGAGTTTCTATAAATAGTTTTTTTTGTCAAAATGATTTTAATGAAGTGTAGGCTTAGTCTTATTTTATTTGTTTTCTTTCGAACTTTCTTTAAAATTAAGATTTAGGATAATAAATATTTTGAGAATAACATTTTGTCTTCATAGCATTTTTACGTAACGGTATTATATTAGATACGTTGTACGAGTGCTAAAATTATTATTTTTTGCATTACGTTCGCGATTATTATTAAGTGTCATTTATAATAATAACTTCAGTCGAGAGTTTAATTAACATTCCAATATTCAATGAAGGCAATTACAAAGATAATAATACATCAGCGATTCAAATATACAATCCACTATTAATTTGTCATAAACAGAAATTGGTCCAGTGGCTTATTTTATCTGTAATAAGGCTAGTAGTGGACAAAATATTTTATTATATATAAAATATTTTATATCTTAATTTTTTTTTTACACTTTATTGCACAAAAGATATATATGTACAAAGGGCGGACTTAACGCTATTACAGCATTTTCTACCAGCCAACTAATTTGTTTATGTATTTCGTAACAAGTTATCAATAAATATCTAAAACCAAGATAAAACTAATGACTAAGTAACTAACAAGATTTTTTTAAAACGACGTTACAGAACGAACAACCCCACGCCGATGCAACAGCTTCCTAATTATCCAGCTGGCAATAACGCAGTGAGCCAACCAAAGAATCAACAGGCGCGTGGTAACGTGGCAGCCGTGGAACCCTACAACCACGTGCCACACGCGCAAAGCATTCATAACAATAATTTCCAAGTAAGTGATTCTAAAATACGAAAAATATTTTGTAATCAAAATTTAAAAAAAAAACTATTAAACTTATACATTTATACCTTTTAAAATTTTCAGGCCATGAAACAAAATGTTATACAAAACAACGTGCCATTAAAACAGCTGACTCAAAGCGATAATATTCAAAGTCATTTAACGCAACAAGAAGCTCATTTCTTGCAGCAGAAACAAATGATGAATCCCTTATATAATGGAAACTATCCTCATATGCCGAATGTTCAAGATAGTCAATACCAAGGACAGTACACAAACAAACACGATCCAAATGCTTTTAGTCATGTTCAACAAGGCATTACAAATGCCTACGACCAGAAATCAATGTTTGATCATTTAAACAAATACTCTGAATATCCTAAGCAACCTCAATACAGTCCAAATAGTACAAGCAGTTCTAATAGCAACCAAACAAGTAAAGAGCAGAAAATAAACGAACAGGAATTTCCGCCTGAATTCGCAGCAAGCAAATCAGACCCTAAGTATCAAACATTGCCATATAATACCAAATTTCCACAGAATACAAATGGAAAATTAAAGCAATCTGATGTAAATGGAAAAGGGACCGAACAAGATTTGAAAAATCAAAATGCTTCAAACATCAATCACATGACGGTACATTCGACGCCATTATCGGTTGTGAATAAAAGTTTGGCGACACCTCTAAGTCAAAATGAAGCAACATATCAACAAGAACTAACATATCAATTGCAAAAATCTGATTCATCTAATAGATGTAATCAAGAAGGCAAAGAAAATCATGCATATCCACAAAATCCTAGGTTAAGTCAAAATAATGATGGTTCCAGAAACAACGGAATAAAAAATCAACAGGGAAATGCCATAAAAGGCAGCTCTCCAAGCTTGCTGTCGAGCACAACCTCCGCCAGCAGTTCAATAGGATTTGGGGTAAGCATAGAGAAATATTTTTGTTACATTCATTCAAGAACCATTTTCATTTCATAATTTTATGTGTATATAATAATCATACCCGCTTTCATCGAGTCATTGCTACTTGCATCCACATTTGTAAATATCTCCATCAATCATTCATTACAGAAACCCGTATCGAGTGTAGCACCTACATCGGTTCAGGTATCGAGTGGCAAACCATCACCCATTTATCAGACATCCTCAACAAAGATCCAACCAGTTCAACCACAAACTGTCCAGACCCAAAGCATATCTGTACCTTCATCGAATCATGTAACTAGTAACATGGTAAATTCCCAACCCCAGATTGTTAGAAACACCGCATCAGGATTATCAACAAGCACCCCGAGTTCAAACTTCAGTGGCCAGAATGCATCATCACAAAGCATATTGCTATCTCCACCACAGAGCGCCAGTACTCCGTTATCAACGCCCGATGTTAGTGGAAGCGACAAGTCCCCTAAACCAGCGTTACCACCAAAACCGACTATAAAGGTAAAATATTTTATGAAATTACCTGAAGCCGAGTATATAACTTCGCTCGTTCCTCTTCATAATTTAATGTCTTTTGGTAAAGTTACATATGTGTTACTAATTCTTTTTTTTTTCATAATATTCAATGAAATAACATTATTTAATAATAACATTTTTTTTTGAAATACGCAGGACCTTGTAATTATCACATATAGTTACATAAATTAAAATTCGTAATATAATATGATTTTTGATCATCTTATTTTAGACTCCACCGAGACAATCAGTTAATCACGATGCAGGCTTCAACCAGTCGACGGAGACAATTAATATGCCTACTATATCTATTCCTGATTCTTCCAATGAAAATGAACAACAACAAAATTATAAAGAAAATAATAATGGGAGTAACAACGAGATGATAATTAAAGCACGACCTTTGACGATTAGAAAACCACCCCTAAGTGAACAACCAAAACTTCGGAATGTTAATAATGCTAAGAATGGTATCAATATAAATATGAATCGACGGATAGAACTGCCACCGGCGTTCTTATTCCCTGAAATGGATCATCTAAACCTTGATTCTGCAAACGAAATGCAGAATGGTCAGAAAGATAAAACGAAACTGAAAGATGAAGTAGACAGATCAATAAATAATAACATATCTTTAAGTTCTAATGAAAAACAGGAGGACAGTAAAGATGTTGTCATTTCTGATATAACAGACCAAATAAGTTCGGTGGATTTGAACGGTCAGGATTCTCAAAGATCTGAGAATGTACTGAGACGGTCAAAGAAGGGCAATTTAAAACAGGGAGGAAAAGCTCCACTGGCGAGGCGAGTAAGCTTTGATCCTCTAGCACTGCTTTTAGATGCAAGCTTAGAAGGAGAATTGGAACTTGTCAAAAAGACAGCAACTCAGGTAAATATTATTTTTTAATTGTATGCCAAAAGTCTGATATAAAATATAAGTAATATACCTATTAATGTACCTGAATCAATGCCAAACATTTTTATTATGTCTTCACCAAAATGATTTGTTCCTTATAGGTGCAAAATGCAAGTGCTGCAAACGACGAAGGTATAACTGCACTCCACAACGCCATTTGTGCTGGCCATTTTGAAATAGTCAAGTACGTATTTGGTTCTCAAACGAATATTATAAAGAGAAAAGTTTTGTTTTTTTTTTTTAACTATTTCCGGATTCTTGCCAAAATTATGATCCGATTGTCATAGAAAGTTTCCGTTAATAGCCGGTGTAAAATATTTTCATCAGTTTCCTGAAATAAAATTTGATCGTTTAAACATTTTAATTTGTAATGAAAGTTTCTGACAGACATATTAAAAGACGTAAATGTAAAATGTAGACTTATTACCAATTGTCTGAATAAAGACGGCAAGATCGCTTCGTTCGATAATAATTAATTATTTTACAAAATATAGTAAAACCTAATTTAAGTCATAGAAAATCGGAATGGAATAACACTAACAAAATAATATACATTGGATATATTCAAATTTAAGTACTATTTCTTATTTCTAGGTTCCTAGTAGAGTTAGGTTGTGACGTTAACGCACAGGACTCAGATGGTTGGACTCCTCTGCACTGTGCCGCTTCTTGCAACAACCTACCGATGGTTCGATTTCTTGTCGATAATGGTAAGGATCATCTATAAATCATTATTTTCTTTATTTTAATTTTGTTCTTGAATAACTATCATTGTTTTGGTACGTGCAAATAGTAATTTTATAATAATTAAAGCCATTTCATTTTATTTTTCATTTTTAATGTGTTATGTAAATAAATCTAAGAATGAACTTGAAATTTTTATTCCTAATTAACTTTTTAAGAAATAATATTTATTTATGTCATTCCAGGAGCTTGCATATTTGCAACAACACTGTCAGATCATGAAACAGCAGCAGAAAAATGCGAAGAAGATGAAGAGGGTTTCGACGGCTGTTCTGAATATCTTTACAGTAAGTTTAACTCGGTGGTAATATTTAATGGGTGGCAATATTTATATGTTAAAAACCTCTAACAGCAAAAGCATATTACGCTGTACAAGATTAGAACCTAAAGCCTCAATTTCAAAGATTAACTATTGAGTTTCTTGTCGGTTCTTCTTGATAGAATCTACATTCCGAATCAGTGGTTGCTTTCTTATTAATGTGGTTTTTTTTTGCGTTGACGGTTTAAAAATGCTCGTGCTACTACTAAAAATGACATTGACATTGACATAATTTGCAGGCGTTCAAGAAAAACTCGGCATCATGAACAATGGTCTGGTGTACGCTGTATTCTCATACACGGCCTCGCGCAGCGACGAGCTCTCCTTCGAGACGGGCGCGAGGCTGCAGGTACTGAGGAAGGGGGACGACAACGAGCGCGAGTGGTGGTGGTGTCGCGACGACGCGGGGAATGAGGGCTACGTGCCAAGGAACTTGCTTGGGGTAAGTGATATTCGATTATTTCAAATTGTTTTTTTAATCCCCGACAAAAAATATTGTTGTATCGGAGCTTCCTAACGAATGGACCAATTTTCATGCGGTTTTTTTCTGTTTGAAAGGTAATTGATCGTTCCTTTGCTTAAATTGAACCTCATCCTTTTTCACAATCACAGAAAATGTTACCAAAAATGTGGAATTGTGTGTTTTTTTAAGTTATTTGTCAGTAATATTAATAATACTTGATATTGTTAAAAAGTTTTAATTTTCAATAACTCTAATTTTTATAATTTTTTTTGCAGTTATATCCGAGAGTAACCCCCCAGCAAGACTAAAAAAGAAATTCTTCGGCTTAAATTATGAACTTATCAATTGTAAATACATTGGGTAATTTTTATTTTTTATGTATTTATATCACTGTAATCTAATAATAAATATTGTATACAATTTTAACAGATTAAATATTTTGTAAATATTTAAATAAGCAATTAAAGTTCAAAACGAATGAGATTATATTGTACATTTTATAAATACGCGAGTCATCATTTTAATTGGTAATGAAATTTGTATTATTCTTAGGGTTTCTGAAAATATTGTGAAATATTATAAATTGACAATACAAGATAATGTTACAAACACACTGGACTTTCCTTTTCCTGTCCATAGACTACTTCAGATATAAAAATGTATGTGCTTGATACAATATATTAGAAGTCAAAAGGAATAGTTATACACAAAAATATATAAATAAATAACTAACAAATAATGTATTAACTATCCACCTCAATAAATTAGTTTTTTAGGCTCCGCGCCTTAGAGGAATATACCTATAATTCTGACGGAACTAGGATAATGTAAATATTAAATCATTTATTTATCAAGTATCAGTTTCTTTTAAATCCAAATTCGTTTTCTGATTTTGTCATTGACAAATTCGATTTATGGGTAGCAAAATAAGCACTGATCTAGCGTTACATCTCTTTGGTAAAAGAAACTTTAGTTGACACGATACATAAAGTACAGTTATAAATATGGACGTCACTATGATTATGATTATGTAATCTATAGTCTATAGGTATGTTTAAAATAAAGTCGTGTTGATTACACCATTTTTAACTCAAGAAAGTTTGGACCGATTCGTTTGATCTTTGTCTTGTTGGACGTGTTTCCGCCACGAATAGCAGAAAATCTAATAAAACAGAAAAAATCATTAAAAGAATATCTTCAGAATATTTATTTTTCCCAACATGCGTAGAGTGGCTAATAAGTTAACACAAAATTTATGATTCAAAGGCGATACGAAATTCGGCGGATTAGCTAGTTTATTATGAAAAATGCTCTTGGGTTGATTTATTTGAATTAGAGTAAAATATAGGTAGTTTTTGTAGTGTTTAACCTGACCTTGAGAGCGATCTGTCAAACGCATTGTCCTTTAATAAAAAAATAATAAAATTTAAATTTATAAATAGGATGTTATTAAAAATGCTTACCCTGAATTTATTTTCATTTATTAAACTAATATACTATTAAAGATATACAATAATTCGTAAGAAAAAGTAAGTAAGTTATTATTTTTAACACAATTAGTAAGCTCACGTGTAATCACGTACATTTAATATTGCTTATATTTGTTAATTAAAAATCGTGCAACAAAGTGGGAACGTTAAAATAGTCAAGTGTAGGTTTAAACTGTGTCCGATAAAGATTCAGCATGTCACTTTAATATTGAAACTTTGAACTACACACCAAAATCTTCATACATTTGTTTTAATAGAGAGAGATAAGACCAGGATGTACTCATTACCTGGAAAAATAAGAATATATTATTACAATTCTATTAATTTTTACTAATTGACATACAACAGTAAATATGTGTGTATTCTAATTACGTGTCTCACTTTAGAAAACATTGCAAGAGTTATATTCGAGAATCCCAAAGCAGATAAATGACACTCTTTCTGTGACCTGAAAATAAGTTTTTGATATACATAATTATGTACACACACAACACAATGAATATAAATAAATATTTATATGCACATGTAGGTATAGTTTTGAAAAGATAATAAAAGTATAACATTTTTGGGATTAGTACTTATGGTTACCTGGCTATTATAATGGCGATACACTTTCTAAATTTCTTGCCTCTCTCATACCAACGGCATTGATACGCCGCGAATCCTATGTCAGAACTCTGTAATGTAATATTTTTAGTCAACCATATAGATTTTAATATAATATGCTTTTAATTTTCAAAATAACTGAAAGACCATAAATCGATTCAAAAGACCATAAATCGATTGATTTTTTATCATGAAAAGAGTTGCAATGATGAATTTTCTTTAAATCAATAATGTTATAACATCAAGGGATTCCCTATTCCCTAAAATTCATCATTTTTAGTTGCATCGATATTCTTGAAAAGCAGCGATATCTCGAACCGGCGACGAAATAATCAGCAAAAATCGCTTGTGCAATCGTTGTAAATGAAGGTTCTTCGGTTCGATGAAAATCGTTTACAATTGTAAATAAAAATGTAAGTATATTTTTCTATTTACCGCGTCCGCAAGCATTTGTCCAGGCCATGCTAATATAAAGATTGCAAATATTATGCCCAATGAAGCAGTAAAATATTTTAGGAACATCCCATCTGCAATCTGAAACCAAAGCGACTGATCGTAATGTTACACAATATACTATATTTTATAATAAATCACTATTATTTGAATTTCTAAAAAGTAAAAATCCTTAATTTCTATTTTCTTTCAGTCCTCCTTCCTTTTTAAGTTTGCAATACATTTGGACGCTGATAAGCAATACTGTGTCAAGCCTCACTAACTTCATTTTGAGAAAATGGCCTCTAAAACTTATTCTTAATAAATTGATATGCGTTTTCTAGTGAAGTAGCTACTTTAATTATTATTTTAGAAATTTGTGCTTACCACAGCCATAAATGCATAACAGCAAATTACTACGGATGAAAATGACACTTGACTGAAAATAATTCCTCCGAAAATCTGATTTAATGTTTCTGAAAGCCTTAATAAAAGAAATTTTATTTAAATTGAAATATTACGTAAAGCAACAATTGAGTAGGTATATTTTATGGTGTTATAAGTTAATAATATAGTGTTAAAAAAATATTCGGTATGTTGAATGCAAAACTTATATATTTGTCAAATGAAATTGTTTATTACCTTAATAATTCTTGATGTTTAATTACGATACATTTTATATCTTCACAGTCATCCTTTTCAAAATTATAGTTGACTGAATTTGAGGGTAATACAAGATTTTCTAGATCTATTCGTAGTAAACTTAATAAAGCGCTCAAATCAAATGTAAGGGCTACTAGTAAAAAGTCACAGGAGACGTATATGCACATGTGGACCATTACACCTACGATAGAAACTCATAATTTATAAAAACATTTGTATGCGTGTTTCCTGGCTGATTTCGACCTTAATTTCAAGAATAAGTGACTCGGATACAGGTAATAAACGATTCAAGAGTATTCTCGCAAACACCTAACTTGGAGTAGATAAAAGTGATAATAATGTCCCTTTAAGAATAGCAGTGTCAGCGATATCTTTTAATTTTGTACAGAGAGCATATACGAGAAACCATTATTGTGTGAATCCTTATCAGTGCCTATCGCTCAGTCTCTTGTCTTGTTGTTTTTTTTTTTTTTTTGTCAAAACCGTTTCTGCTTCGAGGGAGGATTCGAGGACAGTTTTAATAGTAATTCAGAGGGAGAATTTATGAATTATAGATTAGTTGCACGATATACGTAATATACTTATATATATATATACGTTAAGGAGTAGTTTAAATGTGAATCGTTGGGCAGGACACATTTAAACGTTTAAAAGTTATTATTTTTTAAAGTTTCATTTTTATTAGTATACCGTCTATTGATTTTATTGGTACTGAGTTGTTATTCGTTGGTTGTAAAAGTTTTCGAATTTCGTCATAAAGTGTTAAGTTTATTGGTATCTAAAATCCATTGCAAGTAAAGTGACTTCTCTTGCCATCACTTCTTGTCTGTTCTTGTTCTGGTCGTATTTCTAATGTGAGAGTTGCTGATTTTAATTCGCTACAATAACTTAACTCTTCCTGACGGTTACTATGGTAAAACGTATTAAGAAGTTTCTGGTGTTCTCTGAAGGCGTCAATGATTATAGCGTCATGCTCATCGAACAGTCTTCATACTTGGAGGCTTTAGATTCATATTGTGATTGTAGTTTTTCAGTACCATTTTTTACATATATATCAAGCTCGAAGACATGTACTTATCAAGATAATGTATTTTGTTTTCCCGAAACAGTGTATTGCATTAGATCATTATTCTTGAGTAACTAAAATTTAACTTTATTTAGCTATACCTAAGTACTTTAACAGGTTGTTTTGGTTTAAAACAAACCTTGATCTCACCTGTTACAAAATCGTAAGCGTAAGCTAGAGCATACTTGAAGGTACAAGGTGAAGAGCAGGTGAAATATATTTCTACTGGAAATTGATACCGTACATCTACATCAGTGATTATAGTGTGAATTGTAAATACTAATGGCAGAAGTTCGAAGAATATCAACGACACAATTGCAGCTCTAAAGAATGCTGTAAAAAATGTAACATTAAAAAATTAAATTAAAGAAAATATTAAGGAATTGTATTGTAACAAGTAATTTTTTAAAATAATTTTTTTTTGGACAAACTTTTATTAGCTCCACGTGTAACTAACAATGTAGAGAAACAAATCTTGAAAGTAAAATTTAACCAACTTTTAACTGATTTGAAACTTTGTATGTATATGTATGTAATTTCTGTTTCAATAATTTGGTTTAAACGAGTTGACCTAATGATAAAACCAGAAAATAGATAATGGCTCTAATGGCTTTTAGTAAACTTCTCAAGTTTGGACTTATTTAGTTTATTCTAACGATTTCAATATATGTATATCCACTTGCTGACATTGGCTGGTTAATGGTGATGCACCCTGATGGTTAAAAGTAGAACTCTTGCAGTTACGAGTAAAACTACAGAGTTTTAGCTCATTTAGTTTGTTTTAAAGATTTTACTCTTTGATGATGTATCTTGAAAGGATAGTGGGACTCTTCGACGATTATTAGTAAAATCCTCGAGATTGAGTTCATATGCTTTGTTTTAAGGAGATTCATTGAGTACAGTTTACAATAAAATTAAAACAGATGCTTATCCATTATTATGTCCTAGATATTTGAGGCGAGTGAGATACCCATTGTTGTTAATATATTAATATTACAAATGCCGTATTTTACCGTTATCAAATGTTGATAAACGCCTCGTCCACGTATTCAATGTGCGTTCTTTCTCTTCAGTGTCAATTTCTGTTGGCCATAATTTACCTATCTCCATAATCAATTCCTTTATTTGATCTCGTTTTGACGACACCACTATTATCTTCACAAAATCTGCAATTGTTTAATCTAGAGTATTTATTTAAAATCATTTTTATGTAGGTAAACGGTAAATGCCGGAACTTAGATATTTTTTTGTTAATTCATTCTGGTGAGGTAGATCCTAGCTGTAGTCTACTGACTATAGCTCGTATACGGGCTTGATCGAATATACGCCACTACTTTAGTTTATGCCGATCGTCTTGATCGCAGCTTCGTTTCGTTCAATGCGTCAGAGAACCGAAACCCAAATCCCTTCCCATATTCTTTTCTTACGTCTTACTCCCATGCATCCCTCATTTTTTTAAGCTGACAACGGCGAGCAGTAATCACTGATTATCAGGTGTCCCGTCTGCCAGCTATTTTTGTTAAAAAAATAGTTTCTTATATAAAACTTCATATAAGTTTGTAAATTTTATTTTGATATTACGAAATACGATTTTATAAAAATACCTTGTAAGACGATAAAAATGCTGGGTATGGCACTGACAACATCTAAAAATTGAGCACCTATTTCATTTCTTTTGAGTACATAAAGAGTTTGACAAATTAACAATATTGTTACCAGACCACTATTAAAAGCTAGTCTGCTATGTCTTTTGAGGAAGTTAGTTTCCGAATTTTCGAAAATATTTATGCCAAATTTTTGTATCATTTTTACGTGACGAATAAATGTAGCTACAAATGTCGGTGGTAATTGATTTATTTCTTCCATTTCAATTTTAAAGTATCCTTTTCCAGCAAAATAAAAGTCGTTAACAAATATTTCTTAGAGAAATTGAAGAATTTTATAGGCGAGAAAATTTAATGTAAGGTTAGCAAAACGTAACATTGTTCCGATAAAAACAAAATATAATGAAACATTTTTTTTTTAATAATACCAAATAACCAAGTCATTTATTCAAATACTGTATGCAATACAAGCCTTTCGTATGCAAGTCCGACTTATAAATAAAATTGAAGTGTTCGTAATTTCAAATTAACATCTTTTTATTTAATGGATGTGAAAGTCTGTACGATACATACACAGAAAAATGAATTTAAAATTTTTTTGCCTGTCCGGTTAATCTCTGAAACACTCGCAGATGGTTAATATAACATAAAGAGTAATGCGTAGGCTACTTTTTTTTAGAAACTGTTTATTTTAATTTTTCGCAGACAACGTCGTTTGGACCATAGTTTTTAATAAGTTTTCAATTGCAAATACAGGATAAGTAATTTCTTTAAAATACATGAAAAATATAATATAAAAATCTTAATTCACCAGTGAACTACAATGTGCAATGTACTGGCTATTATTTTGAGTTTCATTTAAAATTGTTTTCCTGACAGATTTTTTGGTATTTTGTAACTAGTAGTACATTACTGAAGTACCAAAGATTTTTTTTTAATTTATGATTGCTACCCTCTCTACAACATATATTTAAAATTGTTATAAATAAAAATGTTATACAAATTGTTGAATGGAGACTGCTAACAGTACATATGAAAATTCTCTGAAATTACTTCTAAGTTCAAATTATGCTAAATGCATAAAATAAGTGTAGACATCAAACATCGCCGCAAGTAATACAGCGTTATTATGTGCAATTTTGTCATTTTATTTTATATTTTAAATTTGGTTTGTATAGTTATTACAATTTAATTTCTCTATAATTTACAGAACAGTTAAATGTAGGGTAAATTTTTATTGTTAAGTTTATTTAAAATGTGAATATAATACATATGACACTTTTCTTATTCAATGAACGGTTTCATCAAAGCCGCTTAGTGAAAGAATGTTGAATCAAAAATAGTCAGAAAAGAAGGTTCCTTAATTATTCCCTTGCCTCTTTTTAGGGCTCCGAAAGGTGCCAACGTAACCTATACTACTATTAGCGGCTGTCAATTCATCAGCGGACTGCATCTCATTAACTGTAATAATAATTTGAAATGTTCACAAAGTGTGTGAAAATACTATTGCCGTCATAACAATAAATAAAACACGATCAATTGCAAATCAGACTTTTACGTATTGTGTCTCTTACTTAAGAACATCGCATTGTATCTGGTTTGATGGTACGGAGCCTTGCGTATGCAACGACTTGCACTTGACGGTTTTTTTTTATTAATTCAAGTTTTTTTCATTCCCAAACAGGATTAAAAATTATATTATTCGGTATTAGGTAACGAGTTAAAAAGGCTAAGCTTAACATTTAAAATTGAGTCGATTTTAGATCATATACATACATACATAAAAGAAGAGTTTAAACGGATAATTCCATTAAAGACTGGAACTGTTGGCGATTACCTTACTTATACAATGAAATAAAATTGTTTCGACGGCTGTTACTCCTTAACTCTTATTCTCTCTCTCTCTCTCTCTCTCTCTCTCTCTCTCTCTCTCTCTCTCTCTCGTCTATGAAATAAAAACAAATAAAAAGAAAGTATGTAATAAATTTTATTATCTAAATATATTTTTACATGTCTCCCTCATCAGAATCCTCAATATCGGCTAAAGCCTGTTTGGCTTGATTTTCAGCTTCAGATGCCAGTTCTTTCGGTACCAACTGGTGACGTCCATTGGTTTCCTTGGAAACCCAGGATAACTCTAACTCAAATTGTTTGTCCTTAAGCTCATCGTGAACGAGGTATATGCTGTAAAATGGAATGATTTTTTTTTTAATATTTATTTTTTACTAGTATCTTCTTTAAATTAAGAGTATTGTATTGTAACATAATCATCACTGTCAATGCAGCATCACAGGTGCCACAAATGTGTAACAGGGAATGATGAGTATAAAAAGAACCCCCTCGAGGTTATGTTCCATGCTTTCTCACACATAATACAATTTACAGCAATTTTCTGTGTGAGTGTGGAACTGTGCTGATTGAGCAAGTCCATATACAATCGCTAGTCAGTGGTCTAAGGCTCGGTAAAATGTAATTGTAATGTAATGAGTACCTCAGATTTGATATAATTGGTATTGAAACAAAGTTTAACATAGTTTGTCTTAAAATATCTTATTTTGATAAGGATTTTATATTTTAAAATAAGTGTTTATCTGTTACACTGCTGGGCAAACCTTTCTTATATGAAGAAATGTAGTTAAATTATCATTTATTACATTATATTATATTATAGAGTAAAATTATTTAAGTAACAACTAATATATAGTATTTCAACAAAATATTTTTAATTCATCGAGTGTTATTTGTACTTACATTCTAGCGGCTTCTTTTACTAAATCTTTCACAGACAAATCGGCAAGTTTCAGCTTTTCGATTTCAGTCTTTGCTGCTTGCTTTGCTTTTCCAACTGCACATCCGAAATAAGACTAAAATTTTAAAATAGTTTTATAATTATTTGTTATATGTTTTTTTTATTGTAACCTCTAAACTTAGATATATTTTTTTTTTAATTTAACTTGTTTTACGGCCCTGGGTTCAAGCCCTTTTGAGCCTCTAAACTTAGATATGCATATCATTGTTGCCATATTTATTATATATATATAATCAAAAATTTAATAACAAATAAGGTAACATTTTATTCCGATAATGTAGGTTTATCGAAATAAAATGTTACACATAAGGTAATTATTAATATTATAAATGTGAAACTTTGCATATTTACTTGTATGTTGATTGTTACTCTTTCATGCAAAAATTATTGAATCGAGTTTAATGAAACTTTACAATAATATATATACATCAGAATAACACATATTTTATAAAGATCATGTGTGAATTTTCCAAAATGAAATGATAAGAAAGTAGAAAAAATGTTGTCATCTGCAAACTATTCTGGCCTACACAATAAACACCATTAGAGTTAAACAAATATAACATATAATAGAAATGTTTATCTAAAATATTCCTGCCAAAAAGCCAACAACAGCATACATCTATCTTTTATATATAAGCTATTAATGCCAAAACAATTCTTAAGTAAACAAAGCCGTGGGCACCAGATAGCATGACAATATAATATCATCAACATATATTTTATAAATATTATTTTGTTTATTACCTAAGGTATAACATTTGTAAACTTATCTCAGTATATCCTAGTCAGGGCTACAAAAAATTTGTCTTCTGAATTCTTATCTTTTCTCCTATGTAGTATTTAATATACATAATTGGTACATATTTTTATTTATGTGAAATAAATACAAATATGTGTAACCCAATTTTCTGTTTCATAAGAAATACCATTTATTTATTGTACCATCTATTATGTAAGTTTGGGGTATTAATGTTTTACATTTTAATTTATATAATAACAATATAAGAACTTACAAATGAAACTCCACTCGGCTCCAGCATAAACATCTGGGGTCCATCATATTCTGACCAAGTGCCCATAATCACAGAGCATCCATACGGACGGACTGCACTGTATAATGTATATGCATGCATGTACATGGATACACGCTCATTCAAATATTTAAGAGGTACTGGTGCTCCATATTGTGATCTATAACTGGATGCTTCAGATCTTGCAGTTTCCACTATTTGTCTAGCATCTGAGATGAGACCAGCAACTGCCTGAAATAGATAAAATGTGATTTTAAAAACTATTTAGTAATTTTTTGTTAAAAGCTTGCAAACAAGTAGGTGGGATATTTGATGTTAAATGATAACCGCTGTTCATGGACATTTGCAGCAGCAGAGACCACCACCAACGTAACCACGTAAGTTGTTGTAACCCCAAAATTACAATTTTACAGTAGAGCACTTTTAATCCGTTTTAGTTTGAAAGTTACAACAAAATACGCCTTTTTTCAGGCGTATTTTGTTGTATCTTTCCTTGAAAAAAAAAGATTTTTGGTATTTTTTCACTTTAAATGCATTAAGCAATGCAAATTCGTGTAGTATTCAGTAAAAACGCTAACGGCAATTTTGTGGCTTACAATAACTTATGTGGGAGGTATCGATATCATATGTGTAAAATAATAGACTTTCAAGATTATTCTATTGTTAAATTCTTTACCATCCTCCTTTTATGTGGATACATTTTAAATTAAGAGTTCAACTACTAATGGGATATTTGATAATTTATAAAATAAATATAACATTAACTTACTACGCCAACATGTTCGTCTACGTGAAATATTCTCTTGTTAGCGCCGGGTTCGTAGAGTTTTGAAGTTACTAGTTTTTCCACGGCAAATACTACTCCATCTTTACCTCTGAGACCGATAACTGTACCGGAATTTTCTACAGCTTTTGCTGCATATTCCACTTGAAATACTCGGCCGTCGGGTGAGAATTGAGATGCAGAAAGATCATACTGGAAAACATTTATTTTTATATAATATAAAAACATATTATTAAAATTAAACCTATACCATATTGTTTTACATAGTTTATGTAGTACACATTCTTAGTTATTTCAATAATATACTAAAATAACGTTGTCCTAAAAGTTTATCATTAAAAGTTATACTTACCCCTGTACCGATTGAACTCATATTTATTTAAGGTAATCGAAGTTTATATTAAATTAACTTCTAGAAAATAAGCGATTTTTAATTTAAAATGTAGTTATTTCACGTTTTACTATTGCATCCAACTTTAATTTTGTATAGCGATTAGCGGCGACAATGACAAGCAGTCAAGCAATTCATGTTCACCACAGATTATAATTTTCGTTATAGACTATAAGTAACCTTTAACAACGATGATTTGCAAAAAGACTTAGCAGTTTGAAGTAAAAGTAACTATAAATTGAAGTGAAAAATATATTTGATGTCAAATAAAGAACTACTATGAACTTTTCATTTATAGGTTTATTTTGTAATTCAAATATTACAATGTGTACCTTAATAATTATTTCGTTCTTGTCCAAAGATCAAAGAAAAACGTTCCACTACATTCCAACAGAGGGCATTATATCATAACTTTTGTAATTTGATTGAATTTGACAATTCATTTCTATATTATGGTCAATAATATTTTATAAGTATAGATTACATTCATACTATTTCGTAATAAAAATGTATAGACTTCTAACTTAGACAAGCTCGTCAATTGTCTTGTTGATGGATTGGAGCTAAAGAATGATATGATTTTTTGAACAGAACGGACATTCAATTGCAAGAAAAGTACATAGATAAGAACATGGTAGGCTTTCATAGCCAATAACAACATTAAATTAATTGCGCTAACATGTAATGGCATCTATTCTTGTTTATTTAGCAGGCAAAGGCAGCAGGCAGGCAGCACAAAACAATATATATCTTCCAAATTGACAATTTCAGTTTAATTTAAAATTTACCATTATATATAAATTATTATAGTTTTGTAAATCTGACAAAATTAAAACTTACTCGAGTATATTTTTTTTAGGAACAAAGGCACCGCTACGTAACTTGACATAATCTGTGAACATTTAATAGTGGTAAAGAAGTTAAGCGCAGTCACCATGCACTCCTTATGTATGGTATACTCTTTTGCTAAGAAATTCAACTCGAAAAAGAATAAAAATATATTTATTTCTTGAGTTTCAAATAAAATTATTCTTTTCATTAAATTACACTTTATGCCTATAATTTTTAGGAAATTTAAATCATTTTTATACCTCGAAAAACGAATGACATAGGGTTAATTTTTTAACAAAATTGATCTTGATACTTCAAGTATTTTTTATTATTTTTTCGTTTCAGTTTCATACAATTATTATATATTTTCGTCTTTTTAATAGCCTCACTATAATGTCATCAACACGTAATTTTTGTAAGTACCTACTATTAATATTAAGCTTAAGCTATTAAAAAAAATGTCAGGTTAGATGTAGCACTTTAACGCATTATTTAAAAAAACATCGACTCCAAATTATGAATTAAGAAAACTGGAAGGAAGGGAAGTTTAATTAAAAAGTGGAATTGCTGAGAAGATACAATACAAAAATATAAATTTATCCATAATCTGTTATCGATTTATGAAAAAGTGCTACCTAAGTAAAAAAATAACGTGTTGACTAAAACGTTAAGGCGAAGATTGTACTGAATTATGTATAAATTTTTATAAGTTTTGCTCTCAGACTTTTGTAAAGATTTACATAAGTTGTTCGTCATTGCTTTACAACAGAAAGATTTTATTGTCAGTGTCCTTATTATTGTCAACAACAACTTCCCTAAGGCTT
The DNA here is from genome assembly GCA_037950945.1 of Hypolimnas misippus. NCBI lineage: Eukaryota > Metazoa > Arthropoda > Insecta > Lepidoptera > Nymphalidae > Hypolimnas > Hypolimnas misippus. Next base: position 6,377,081 of record JBBEEQ010000019.1, read on the forward strand.
TCTAGGTAACTGTTACTAGTTTACAGTGTTGTATCATAATTGTTTTACCATTTGTAAAGACAACCTTTTTCTAGTCTGTGTTGCCAATACAGTTGCATTACATTTCCAATGGTTTGAGCTGCTGTCTATGTAATAAAATAAATATTTGAAGTTTAAATATTATAATGTAGATTATAATATATTAAATATACGATTAATGTATAAACGTTAAATTATTAGTGTACAATAAAAAGGGTTAAACTTTATACTTTTAATCGTAAAACTGTCAACCCATTATTTAGTTGAGCTATGTAGCTTACTGAAAATGTACATGAATTCGTATAAAAATAATGAAGTTTGCTTGACGTTGTGTTTTCATCTGAACCAATGAAATACTTTCGCACAAGACATAATAGCAAAAAGAAATTTAATGCGTAATATAATATCTTTAGTTAATATAATTGACAAAATATAACAAAGATCATCCAAATAAAATAAAATAGTCAAATCTGTTCAAATATCATTTCATTTGCATGCGGAAATTTTCCTATTTTAGTGGTAAAACGCTATAAGCTGACAACTCTTTGCACTCACACAAAGGTAAATGGTGTCTGGTTCCCAAAACGATACATAAATGTGACAATCGTTGTATAGCGATGGGGTATCTAGACAGTACATATACAGGCTTTGATTATATAAATTTGCGAATGCTTAAGTTTTGCTGTATGTGCTGTAAATTTTACTGTATATATTGAAAATGACGGGATAGGAGTCTAGATAATATATAATAAAAATGGAAAACTTATAAATGTAATTGTTGCCTTAGAAATATAAAGAGTAAGTAGGTACATGTTGTTTTGTTTTTTTTATAAAAATACTTAACGTAAACATATAATAACAATAGAACGCAAAATAATATTTAAAAATGGGCTTGAATCTTGTAATAACAGTCTTATAACACTGTAAAAACAAAAAGTTTACTTCGATCTAGCTGACACATCAAAAATCTGTAGGGTACTTCTCGTAACCAATACTCTTACTTCACACTTTGTCTTGAAACTTGGCATAGTAAAAGGTTTTATAGCATTAACAAGTGAAAAAAATAAGGAAATTATTAATGTTTTTTTTTAATATTGTATTTTAACTCCACCAGAATGCCAGCTATATAAGCTAGACTTTCTCAATGATTACTTTGTCTCGTAGCATAGCATTTGGTGATTTTAAGATTTCTTTTTGGTTTTTTATATACATAAAATTATTTACATACATAAAACTGAACCCTCTGGATGTGAAACCTACTCTGTGATTGTAGTTTGTTTTTTTTTTTTTTTTTTTTACTGAAAAGTATGAATATGTTTATTAAAGAAAAATACCGCTGCGAACATTATTAAAATAGACATTTATCAGACTTATGTGGCTACTTTAAGCTTTTGGTGTTAGTTTCAAATATTAAATATCATTCACCTAATTTAATAGACATTTTATTTTTATCGCTATTTTACCGGTGAAGGTATATGTAATTGTATATAGATTATACGTGGTATATTATGTATGTGCTTAAAAATAGCTTATGAGTGGTACACAAAATGTATCTACATATGTAGGGCAGACGACAAAGGAAAAACACTACGACGTTTCAAGAAGCAAAAGCAGATTACCATGTCAAAAGAATTTACTACCGTCCCTGTTTACACGTTTTTGCCACCCGCCATAAACGCCCAAAATCCTAAAGGAACTTTATTATCGCGAAATCCACACGACACTCGACGCAGCCTTCAAAGTACTTGTTACCCACGCTAAAATGTTTCATCGTTCCAAATTTTCTGACTATGGTTCGTTCATGTGAGACTATTTCAAGTGAGAATTTATTAAGGAGACAAATTGTGTTGACTGACGCTGGCTCGACAGCATAATTGCTGTCTGTCTATCCCTTTTTTTGGAATTATATTTTTGCTTTTATAAGGTTTACAATACAAGACTTTTTAAAATAGGGAAATCGACTTCAACAGCAAAAGACGTAATTTCGTTTAGTTGAATGAAAACTTATTTCAGTTATAATAATTTTCAAACAAAATTATTGAACAGACATTCTATATGACAAATCGGAGAATATATCATTTCAAACAAAAATAAAAGGATTAACAAAATCGGTCGAACCGTTTTTCAGTAATCGGTGAACATATATAAAAGAACTCCTCGCAGGAGGTTCTCACTCCTCCATTTTGGAAGTTGTAAAATATATAGATGGAAAGTTTTACCATGTACACGTTTATAGGCACTCGAAATAGTCTGCATTATAGTACTTACAAACATAGTCATATTTATACAACATGGCGGTTTTATCGCTACACAGCGATTTCTTCCAGACACCCTAGGGATAGAAATGAGAAAAAAAATTCGACACGAGTTAATTGTTTGTTTTCCGTAAGTCAGTCCTATTCCAGATTCCACTTAGTGTGGCAATCTATATCAGATATATTTAATTTTTTTTTTACGATTTAATAGCTTATTTACGAAACAACAGTTTTAAATTTGCGGTCATTATTAAAGGTCATAATTTTTTTAAATATATTTTAAGTAAAAGTAACATAAGTTACGTTATTAAAAAATCACTAAGTGAAAATAAGTTTTATTATTTCATTGCATTATATAAGATGTAGATTTGATACAAACAGACGTGATAGTCTTTACAATCGCATTGTTTATCTTAAGTAATACAGTCGCAATTCCAACGCTGACTACCAATAGTGAAATATAAATAAATATCGTCCTTAAAAGGGTAGGGCGTTTACATCGAGTGCTATAAAACAAAATGAGCTTTGTAAGCCAAGCGTGCTGTTTATAGAAAACCTGCGAATACAAATGGGCTATATAGCCTATGATAATAATATGCAGGATCGATGGAAAATATTATTATACATATATTAAACGGTATGTTTGTGTAGCATATGGTAATATTATTTCGAAATGTTTGTATTTTTTTTTTCTTTTTGAACATTTAGACGGTTGATCAAAGATTCAAACGGTTAGTAACCTTTAAGTGCTATCACTTTGGAACGAAATATTTCATGTAAGAGTGCCAGATTTTATGACAAATTAAATTCTACAAAGTTGGAGTCGTTAGCCATTATTACTTTATATTTTGTATAAGTATGACTTAAGCCATTTTTGCGTTGGTTGACTTAATTTTTTTTCTTTATTTTATAATCCTAAAGTTATGACTGTAGCCCCATATGTAACAAATTTCAAAACATTTTCAAGTCGTTCTATATACGGAAGTTGAGGCCACATTGAGTAAATATTCCTGTAATTGTGTTGTCTAAAAACGAGATAAATTTTTCGGGCAAGCCGTATCCCGCATACAAAATGAGGCGCCGGATTATTATTTGCGTAGCTGACATCCTAATTAACGTGACTTTCGTTTTTTTTTATCCGCATTTAAAATTAGGGACGCGATGAAATGGACGAACGCGTAAGCTAAAGTTTTGGTAGCTCGATTATACGCTTCATTTATACGTAGGTATTAGAATTATTACAGCTTACATTTCATAAATAAATAACTTTTTAGAGTAGTTTTTGTTATACAGGACGACCTTTATTAAATTTTATTTTTTTGTCTTGCTGGTAAGATATGCGCTGAACCAACTGGAAATTAATTGTACTATGCTTATAACATTTGCTTGTGGGTGTGCAATCAATAAGTTGACTAAGTTTTGTCGCAATCGAATAAACGATATGGCAGCTTCCGCAGATATTGATTTTTATAAATTAGTTTATTTTCTTAATAAAAACAGTTTTTTATTATTTACCCGAAGTATTTATTGTACTTTGTTGCGTAATATTATGTATTTTATATATTAATAGAGAAAGAAAAGACTTTGTACAGCTTTATTATGTATTATATTGCGCGCTCAGAGGATTTAAGATTTTTACAGAAAATATATTAATTTACAACTAAAATATACACATTTTATAATTAAAACTTATAATTATTATATTTTAGAAATACATCTTAATATATATAACTCAAAGGTGACTGCCTGACTGACTGACATAGTGATCTAACAACGCACAGCCCAAACCACTGCACTGATCGGGCTAAAATTTGGCATTCAGGTAGATGTTATGACGTAGGCATCCGCTAAGAAAGTCTATAGACACCTTTCCGTCAAAGGACGACAACGAACCCGCATCGCCCCTGGTGTTGCAGATGTCCATGGGCGATAGTAACCACTTAACATCAGGTGGTACTATTTGCTCGTTTGCCCCCCTTTTTATAATAAAAAAAAGCCAAACGATCGTACCTTCAAACTATAAGTGCCTAAAAATCATTCAAACTTAAAATTTAAGCTATCTGCCGTTGAATTTTGACTAATGGGTGACTGATATGTTCATAGATTGTTTTAATAAATATTTTTTAATTACTTATTCTTTTAATTTTTTGTTGCGAGGTTGCTTGTTCTTTAAGAAATTCTACTCAATAGTTAAAAAAGGAAAACAAGCGATATTTTGAGACAAATTCACAACTTCGGACAATTAAACCGCTTTTTGACATCAAAAGGAAGACCCTGGCGAACTTCTAGCTGGAAAAGTCTTAAACTCGAAGCCGGACACTTAGTCTTATAATTCAGGTGAGGAAACTGTTTGAACAACTTTACTCTTGCATACATTTAAGTAAACACTGTAAAGTTTAAACAGTTTACTAATTGTTAGCTATGTGTGAGTTGGGCCTTGTATGTGTAGATAACGCAACGTTGAAACATTTATAAGTAAAGACTTACATAGTAATTAGTGAGTAGATTATGTAAGAACCGCGATGATCTAACGTATAAACTTATACCAAGGCATCGAATTTTGTACGGGCTAACTTTGTGTTTAAAATAATTTCGTGCTGAGACTGTAAAACTTCATAGCAAATATTTATATCCGACTTAAACTCACACACGTAAACCCTCACTACCTTTACTCAAGGAGCGTGGAGTTCACATATCATATTTATTATTATATATTTGGACGCTGATAAGCAATACTGTGTCCAGCCACACCAACTTCATTTTGAGAAAATTGCGTCTAAAGATGCCAAACCTATGCTTAATAAATTTGTTTGAATAAGTATTTATCTATATTTTCTTTTTTTTTTTGATACAAGGTATAATGAATTAAAAATAGGTTGGTGTATTTAATATTTTATCTAATAAAAAGTTTTGTAAATATATGAGATTATTGTATAAATTACTATGGAACGATATTCGAAACATATTTAGTTTATATGACTTTATTTTTTATTGAATAATGCTAAATAGGAGATGCACTATCAAAATATATCAATATCTCAGAATTTCATTTTTTGTGGGTTGACACATTATCTTATCAGCATGCTTATCAGCATCCATTTATTGGTTACTACGTGTCTTAATAAACATTTTTCACGAAAGAGATAGTTACATGAAGTTACGTCTTGTTTTTAATCATGAAAATTATAATTGGAGAATTATTACCCTTGTCCGAGACAAAGGGGATTCTCCGATTAAAATATTCAATTTCTACAATTCTAATTCACGATATTTATATAAATATTAAAAATAATTGTTTACATTTCTTATGATACTTAAGTACCTACTTGATATATTTTGTGTATTTAACTGACTTCCAAAAAAGGAGGAGGTTCTCAATTCGTCGTGACATTTTTAATCCACGAGAGTATAATATCCCTTATTCAACCCTTCTTATTTTTAAAGTCTTGTTTACAATTTTATTAATCCTGATAACAAATTTTGGTTCTATAAAAAATATAAAAATTATGAATTAATGATAACAAATTTCATATAATAAAACATAGACTTTACAAACTTACGAATTCAATCACGTAACCGAATCCAGGTACAATGTTAACATAATACATGAATTTGAATTCAAACTTTACCTCTGGACTCGCTGCCAAGTTACTGGCTATTATAAAATATTCTATTCATTGTCTAGAAACTGGAGCTAGTATTCGAAACTAGGATTATGTTTTCTTGAAAATTTTGTTCGCCAATTTAAACCGCTTTACATTATATTTAAATTAAATAGCCTTAATTGAACTGATCATATTTACATTTTAAAATAATATTTTATGATATTCTATGTTTTATAATATTTCATTAGTAATTTATTTTATTTGCAGAGTCGAGTATTAAAATTTTGTAGTTCCATAAAATTAATTGATGTTATAAATTAGTGTTTACGGAACATGATTAATGAGTTGTTAAATAATATTTTCATACAAATTATTTCTACTTCGTACTTCAAGGTACTTAGCTTAATACAGCTTACGTAGAGAATAAATTTTCAGAATTGGAGCTGGAATCACGGAGGTAGCTATAAAATTTTATATAGGAATTCACATACATTGTGGGTAAAAGAGGCCACTAAGAATAATCTATGTGTCATGAAAAGCGAACTTTTCTTTCATTACTTTTCGTAGACTGCGGCGAAATGGGGCAATTTAAGTCCCGGATATTTCAAACTCTTATTTTCATTGTTTAAAATACACAGGGAAATTAGGCAATCTCGGTATTAAATGTACACTACTTTTGTTCGTATTATGTTTTTCATTACTACATATCTATTGTGTTTAGGTAAGCATTATAGAGTCGTTGGTGTGTCATATTGTCCATTACTTTTATTCATGGCATATTTTCATGCATGGCGTCTCTTCACTTACTCTATTCATAATCGTTATGTATATATTTAAATCTTAAATCTTAGATGACTATAACGTTAAATGCGACAATAAAAATACTTGAACACGTTAAAGGGATTTTCGATTACGTTACGATCAATTTAACTTCGAACGCAATAAAATATCCATTAATTTCGAAGATGGCCATTTTCCATTTCACTGAGCCGCGTTCCGATTTTTAGGGAGGTTCTATGCGTGATTTTTTTTTGCATAATCATTGTAAATATAAAAAAGTATAAAGTTCAAACGAAACCTGTAATTTTACATCAACAGCTAATTGATATAAAACGTTGTGTATATCTATAATTGACACTTATATCAGCTTCAATATATTGTTTTAAGTTTCTTTTTTTTATCTATAAGTATTTAATATGTGTGATGTTGATGTAATATCTTAAATAAAAAAAAATAAATTGATTTGTAAACATTAAATGAAAGTAAGACTGTATATCAATATAAATATAAGTAACCTTATGCGTGTCGAAATAATAATATGTATTTATTTTAGTGAAGTGTGTTAGTATGGATAAAGACATTTACGGATTGACATAGAGTAACGTGGCAGATTAAACTCCTGTCCTATACCAGGAGAAGAGCCATTTATCTAGCGGTAAGATATTTTATAGACTAAGCTTTTGCTCGTAGCTTCGCCTACGTTAATGTAAATGCTAGGTATACAACCCTCTTAAATTTATTAGACAAAGTTTTATCGTAATTGGATGAACGGTTAGTGGCGATAAGGAAAAATATTATTTTTTATATATTAGACTAGCTTCCCCTGTCCTAGTAGGTCCTGTGAGTTGTAGCGATATGTAATATAGCCTATAATCTTTTTCAATAAATATTTCTCACTCAAATTCAAATATAATTTTTCAAATCAGATCATTAGTTTCAGAGATCATCCCCTACATATGAACTTAGAAAAAAAATGTACCTCTTAATAATATTGATTTAAAAAGTGAACATGTACCTATTAAAAAAGTAATATAAAATAATTGTAGGTACAAAATACATGATAATTATGCGTAGCATGTTTTCAATAATTGAATGCAATGATGACAGGCACGTACAAATAATCTAATATACTATTCAGCTCGACAGTTTTTAAATAGGTATTCGGATAAACTGTTTATTGGATAAATTCGGACAAATTAATATTGTTTCCTTAACAAATACATAACGCTATTTATGATATTTTATGTAATGATTAATTAAATTAAAAAATTACGCAAAAGATGCAATTTTTTTTAGACGTTCGGATACGTGTACTTATTGTAATATAAAAATGTTTATGAAAATTCTCTAAGATACATTTTTTGCACAAGATAAATTATTATTGTCATGAAAATAATAAATACAACCTCTTATTATAATAAATTTTATTACAGTTAACTAGAGGGTATTTAGTGACTCGAGCTTATTAGACAAATTGGCAAAAATATAACTATGAAGTGTTTATAGGCATTATCTTCATAATGACTATCACGGCTTAAAAAAATGAAAAAAAAAAAATATAACACACAATGTTCATTCATAGATTTATTATAGACTTATAATATTAGAAACGATACAGAAATTTAATTTCCTTAAGTATAGTAAAGCAAAATAGAATTTGTATATAAGAAATAATAAACAGATGAAATATAGCCGGAAACACTCAAGAAGAGTACTTTTGCAGAAAACTAATATCAGTGTTTGCCAAGCAGTTCGCTTTCGGTGAATTGGGGTGACGACAACGAGGGTAGCTCTATCAGAGCGGCAAAATTTTATCACAGACGATTAGTTATTAAAATAAAAGGATTATTTTTAACATTATTCGTCTTTATAGTTATATTAGTTTTTTCTCGGTTTTAGTCGCGTTTATAGCCCTCGATACGGCTATACAACTATAAAAGAATTTTTCAAATCCGTGTAGTGGTTTCGGAGCTTATTAAATGCACACAAACAAACAATCAAATCTTCCTCTTAATAATATTATTATAGATTATAAGATATACATATGTATAAACTTTATTATTTTATATTTTATCTTACCAATATCAAAGAGGCACCTCTACGTAGTGCAAGGAATTAATTTTTTAATATCTCTAGTCTAAGGACGTAATACGTCTTCGCAGGATTCACACAATGGCGTCTCTTATCGAGACGTCGCAACGTTATTAAATAAACAGGAGGCAACCCTTGCCTGTATTCTTAATATACTGTAAGAGAGTGCTGTTATCTCAGGATAACAGCACTCTCTTACAGTATATTATTGAAATTCCAAACCTACCATTCACCACACACTATTTTGAATTCAATTTTAGTCAATACAGTTTTAATTTAAGTGTAATGCTACAAGTTTAACTAAAGATAACAATCAGAATCTTTTTTTATAAAAGTTTTAAAAATAATATTGTGCAAGGTATTCCTTACTCAAAGCGAAGTGAGAGTTGGAATAAAGTTTCTCACGAGAAAAAAATTGTTCTTTTCTTCCAACGTTACGTTTAATACTTTTATAGAATTGATACTACAAAGATATTTTTCAAAGTTATAAAATAAGGAAGAGTTTTTTCAAAGTGGATTCAGAACGTTTCAATCTCGGTTTATTTAAACTAAAGGTAGCATTGAACTATAGGCACGCCTCAATAGTGGCAAATGAGGCGCGCTCGCCTGCAGTCTTAAGGAAATTTCTTTAAAGAAGCTTTAATTCATCGTCTTTAGAAAATGCACGCGGATTTACTTTTAATGAGTTTCGAGGGTTCAACTTGGGGTTTACTTTGTAAATGAATGGTAAAGTTAGTCCGCTGCCCTGCTCTGAAATCATCGCATTTTATAATATCGCCTTTATTTTACAACGAAACTGTTGCTCTAAATAGAGAACCTACATCATTAAAAAGTTCTAAGCTGAAATCATTATTTCTATAATTACAAGATTTTTTTAATATGTGTTATGTTAAATATTCGTTATTTCGTTCGCTTTTTACAAAAATATAAAATATGTAATAATTATTATTCTTGCACACTAAACGCTTATTAAATTAATTGTGGTGGGGGTGTGTGGTAGCTTCCCATTAATGTAAATACTTTTTTTCACTTTTGTTTTGACGATTCAAAAGTGTTTGTGAGAGCCTAATTGCAATTAATTTTGTTTAATCTATGACGATTTTATTTATGTAGTAATAATATATTTTAACGTATACCGTGACACACTGTAATCGAAAGAAAACATCTATATATATTTTCTAGACTATGTAAAAATAAGATGTTTTTCAACGTACACTTTATTCGTCCCCTATATAAATGAAGATTGCCAAAAATGTAAGCTGATAAAATCTACCATACGCGTTCACCGTTACCAGGATATTTTTTAAGTTTGTCCAGACAATTTAAGATTGACAGGAGTCATCACGTTTGACGTGTGAGAACGTAGGAGCAGAATTTGCTCATAAATCTTCAATTAGGGTAGGCTTACATGTTCACAAAATTTTAGGGACTTATTTAATAAATTTTCTGTACTTATAACTTGTTGTTTCTAAGTTGTTTTTTTTTTATCATATTAACAAAGACATAATCATTTTCCTCCAAAAAAAACCAACTTCAAATTTAACTGTTCTTATATCTATTGAAAGGATGGCTGAAAAATACTATTCAAACAATCTTAATATTTAATTATTCCCTGGAAGTAACAATATTGTAGTAGTGTAACATTCTCAATGCTTTCTTACAATATTGAATGCCCGTTCCACGAATTGTCATCTATTTTAAAAGTGAGCCAGCTTGCGCGTTTATATCACAGCCAGTACTCGTTTACTAATCGCGCCTCCTTACAGTATAAATGGACAAACGGACGCAGCGATCGCGGGTTATTTGTTATTGAAGGGTTCCTTTGTTAATCTTCGACGATATTATCATAGCATATACTAAAACCTTTTTTGAGAAATATGCGTTTGAAAAGCGAAAACGCCAACCGGAACCTACTCTTTTGAAGTCTGTTAAAAATAGAGGAATTATGAAACCCCAACAAATTAATGCCAAGTGTAATAAAAAATCATACTTCATATTACCTTACATAACGATAGATTTGTCCATTCCGATATTAATTGGATATTAATTCATTAAAGTGGTATGCAGTAATGGTTGGAGTATTTTATTAACAGGTGAAGCTTGTTAATAAAAGTAGGATAAGCAATTATTAAATTATGGCTTAGACTGAAACTGACCAAGATGAACGAGTCATCTACTAAACTATTGTTTAAAAAAGGTTACATTAAACAGTTTATATACATTTTAATTTAATAGTATATTGTATCAGTCAATTATGAAATAAAGGTAACATATAACAGTAAAACATCTCACCAAACTTTATTAGGATCTAAAATATCCCCATGTAATACAAAGTTCGGCAACTAGGGTTAAGTGTTGACATTTACGTCAATTGAGTCGACCCCGTGATGGATGAAATGCTTGTAATGGGGTTCAGTTCAACCTTTTAAATTGCCAATATAACAGCCGAATTTTATACGCGCCTCTTTAAATTATATATTAAAATATGTAGTAGAGGCGTTTAGATGATATAAGCACAGAAGTGTTGCATAGATACTCGTAGAACATAATCATTTGCGGACTCGTTATAAAAAAAAAAATGTACGCTGTAATAAGTTACGACTATATTATCTAATATTTGTGTTATTAAGTATGTACACATGAATCTATGTTTAAAATTATTTTACTGAGATTAAGTACTTGTCCAGTTAATTAAATTTATTTAAATCCAAATAAATAAAATATAAAGCAGTGTTATACTTTTGAAAAGCAGTTTGATATTTTAATAGTATTTAAAAAAAAAAGTATATTTTGTCTAGAACCTATTTCTATAATATCTCCAATTTTATTTTGCTTACTTTTGTGAAAAGAATATCAACGTTCAGTTTACTTTTTAAAAAATATAACAAAATATGAAATGAAAGAAAGAACACTACGATTTTGTGTACGTGTGACAGAATATACTGACGCAGTCTCCTAAAAGCAATGCTGTGCTATCGAGGTAGCATACAAGCAATGGGAGTAATTCTTATTCCTCCGCCGTCCCTAACCTAACGTCGGCAAGCTAATATTGGTTGTGAACGTTGACTCTAACCCCTCAAACACCTCCCCTCCTATTTGGGCGTCTGGTACTAACTGCACTCTTCGTGTGTCCCGAGATGATTCCTTTAAAGAAATAGGAAAAAGTTTTTAAACCGGATGAGAGCGGTATACTGTGTACGAGAGATTTTTTTTTTCTTTTAGAAAAACTTAGTAACGAACAGTTCCCCATTAGTGGCTACCCAACCGTGTGCGTTACGAGGAAAAAGTTAGCGACTAATGTTAAAGTTTCTGAAGAGCTTCACATACAATTTCTGTGAGCCGGTCACAGGCTATAATGGTATGGAAGACAGCTTTGCTTTGTTGATCTAATATTGTATTTTTTAACCCTAAAACGTTTGTTTAGTTTCATCGTACAATCAGGATAACACTGAAGTATGTATAGAAGACACATGTATTACATTCAACCAAAACCACAACAAAAAATAGATATAAAATGTATATTTGGCGTGTTTACCGTTTTAAGTTAGTACACATCGTTAACATTTATTTTAAAATGTTTTAGAAGTAAACCCTCTTTGTTTCAGTAGTGAAACAAACAGATTCTTAAAACTTAAATATTTACAGAGTTGCAAAAATGATACAAACATTAAAAAAATATATATACTACATATTATGTATTTCGTGTTAACACTAAATCTGTCTCCATATGATATTAATGAAAAAAGTTACAAGCAGTAAAGATAATCCCGACTTACTTGTATTTTGGACTTGGAATTTGATTGAGACTATAGTAACTCCATCAGTAACTTCGAAAATGTCCCTAACGGTCTTTATTTATCTTTATCTCTAAGCTTTATTACTTGAACATATAAAAAAAATAGGACCAATATTTTGTGAGTTCATATTTTATTTCTAACACGTACGAGTTTGAGAAACGTGCAAGATAAGGTTTTAAATTTTAAAACTAGCTATTATCTTCTTTTTAACAGCATATTGTAAGAGTTTCTTTGTTCTAAGCGATAAGTCTAAAGTATAAGTACGCCTAGTAAGAAGTGATTGCTATCTAGCTTTTGTAGTCATTTACAAGCGACTAAAATATTATAAAATATTCTTTTTACGTATCAGAATCTCGTAAGAGTTAGCGAGTAATTTAACATAGTTTGAAAACAAACGGAGCTAACGGCTTATAGTGCTTTCCGATGAGGTACCGACATTTGGGTACAAAACACGAACATAAATTTGAAGATTACATTCGTATTACATAAATGGATGCTGATAAGCAATAATGTGTTAACCCACAAAAAGTCAAATTCGGTGATATTAATGTATGTTGATACTGCATTACCTATTCAACATCATTCGAAGAAAAATCAAGTAATATAAACTAAATAAGTACGGAAAAAAGTGTCTTAATAATTGTTTCGTATTTCAAGTGCGTTCCATATTTTGCAATTTATAGAATAATCTGAAATATTTGAAAAACTTTTTATTAGATAATATATTAAATATATTAATCTACTTTTAATTCATTATACCTTTAAAAAAAAGAAAGGAAAAGATGGATATAAACTTCATTAAACAAATTAAGTAAGAATAGTTTTGACATCTTTAGACGCCATTTTCTCAAAATGAAGTCCGTGTGGGTTGACACAGTATTGTTTATAAGCGTCCAAATATATCTTTCATAATAGAATCAAAAAGAAAGATGTCGCATCCTCTATAACAATAGTAGTTAGTGCAGTCAATATTATTGATATTACTTTGTGGAAATTTTCCATTGAATTTATCAAGTGTTTTTATAATAACTGATAGAAAATATAAAATCTAAAGACTCTTTTACTCATTGAACAAATAATATTAAAACTATGTCAAGGATTGTACCTATTGTTAAAAAGTTTTTAAAAATCTCGAAAATTAACAAAAATCGGCTGAAGTATAAATTTCCAATCAGTTATTGGCTTAAAAAATAAAATATCAATATCACACACTTCAGTTTTGTGCACAACAATACACTATGTTTAAAATAATCCCGGTTCGATGGATTTACTTATATTGAACAAATAAAATTTTACTTTTTTAGGAAATACGTTTCATAAGTACAAAGTGAGTAGGTAATCAAAATCGCAAACAATCATAAAATAAAAGTTAATATCCTGAGTTGAATCGATTTAATACGAAGTTTATCTGAATCCATGTTGAGTAAATCGAAATTGCTCTTGCCGGATGTAATTGCTTTTCCTCTAACCGATCCAATTATTTTTCTCAACCCTGAAAAGATTTACCTCAATACGGGCAAAGTTTCCATTTTCATCGGCAAGCGATATTCTAAGGACGACTAAATGGGCTGTTACCGGATTGAGTTTGGAGTGCTGTTTGCTAATAGCTATACATACTGTTACTGAAATTGAATTTTAATGGTTATTATCGTATGTAAGTCAAATTAACTTGATTTTTAGTGAAGTTCTTTTAAAGATATAGATGTGTAGTTTCGTATATATCCGTATATTTTAAATCTTAATGAATCTGAGTTTGTTTGCGATATGGTTTAATTTTTTTTCTGTTTGTATTTAGTTAGGCAACGTGTTTCTTTAAACTGTCGATGCTACAGAGTGCTTTGGTGGTTTGGTAGTTATATGGCTATATCACCCTGCCACTTGCTAAGTCATACTGAAGCTAATTTTAGCCGTCGGGTAAATCCGTCTATTCGCAGTTACAGGCGCTACAATATAGTTAGAGTTTTAATATACGCGATTTAAATCCGTTTAAAATAGTTTTATTTCAATGAATAATAATCGCGAAAATCTAAGACAACGATATTTGTAAAATATCAAGGCTGTAAGAGATATACTATATTTTACTTGATAAATATCAAAGCTGTAACTATACTGTAGCATTTGTAAGTACGACTAGACGATTTAACCCGATAGACGGAATTGAGCCCACACAAAACCTTGAATACGTGTTTTTTTCTGGTTCAAACACAATAAACCCGATGTAATATTTGTAATCATTTTGTATATTTTAAAATATAGTTTTTAAGCTCATTATAAAATGGATATAGTGCGTATATGTATGTATACCCAATCGTATTTTACAATAATAAGTAAATGTACCGAATCTTCAATTAAGGTCTCAAAAAGGTTAAAATATTATAAAGAATAGAATAAATTCGTATTAAAAATGTAAAGCGATAAAGTTTAAACTGTTTGAACTACAACGTTGTGTTTGAGGAAATCCACCATTGTTATACAATTCGATCATTAGGAATGTCGCCAACGACTCGCTCCAGTTGTCAGCGCTTGTTAGAACATCTACAGATAGCAAACGGTTCTGGCTGAAGACTTGTATGTGAGGGATGAAACTGCTTTAAAAGTTGTTTTATCTTTGGAAAAAGGCATTTGTTTATAAATACAATAAAAGAATATGTATTCAATACAATTTATTTTTATGTTTTGTTTGATTACACTGATATTTTTACATTTTTACTTGGCCTTACATAATAAATATAAAGAGAATTGATTACGTAGTCGATTTTTAATTTGTTGTCTTTGTAGACAACAAATATTCTTAGGAAGATTATTAATTTGGAAGAAGGTTTGTAATTTTATTAGCTAAAAATATGAAAATAAATGTAAAGTTGCCGATGGGTTGGTGGATGGATGGATTGCGCGTGCAGTCAGTTAAAAATCAAGAATTAATAGTATCTAATTGCGAGTACACGGTTCAACCTGCAAAAGGGATTTAGGCTCTATACAATGTAGTTAATATTAAAATTACCGAATATATTTTTATTCCTACAAACGGAATAAGCAGAAATGTGTAACTGAGAAGGTGTTACGTTGTTATTTCGAAATTGTCTGAGCAGAAATGAAAAATGTATTCGGACGCAACGTTACGTTATGTACATAGTGAATGAAATGCAAGGAACTTGGGAAATAAAGGGGCGGTAGAACGCTTTGCCGAGACAAAGGTGGGGCTTATTGCAAATTCCTACGTTCACCTTGCGTCGCTGTTAAGCTTCCTCCGCGGATAGTATGCAATATTTTAATGTTTCCAAAACCTCTGAAGGTGTTTGGGTTTTAGTTGAATGTAATACGATTTAAATTTTATTATTTTAAAGTTCGTTGAACAGCAATTGAGAATAAAACTTATATTAAAATACTTTTTTTTATTTTATATGAAAAATAATTATTGTACTTATCACAATTTTTCTTCAGTGAGCTATAGTCCACTTTAGAGAGTACAATGTTACAATATCAATTAAGGACAGTCAAAATCAAAATCAGTACCTCACAGAAGATCGATATGAAGTAGCTAATAAAACTGCGTTTTGTACGGTAATTAAGAAAGCCGGAAGCGTGATCCTCTCCTCTATTCCTATCCTTACTTTCTATTTCCTTTAATCCCTCATTCTTTTATTTGCTATTTATGGCTTCTTTGGTGCTGCAAATGTCTATGCACGGCGGTGATCACTTAAAATCAGGTGTTTCACTTGGTTGTTTGCCAGCTATTTTCATAGAAACATGAATATCTTAGACAGTTTTTTTAATTGTTTTGGTATTAATAAGACCTTTAGTTTTTGTTTACCGATATAATAATGTATGGCAACGTAATATATGTATATTATGTGTTAATATCGCCTATTTATAAAGGATTCAGTATTATATGTGTATTCGTTATTACTATAAGTTAAATTTAGTTATTTACAATATTTATCACGATTAAAGATTTTTTTATAACTTTGATCTGTTGCGTTTTCGATTCAATTCTTTGATTTGTGAGACATTAAAAATATTTACCTATATCTTACTTTGACAAGCTCAATTGACGTTGAGTTATATTAAGTTATAATAGCTGGTTGCTAGACAACGTCGTCCAAAAGTAAAGTATAGTACAGCCTGCAAAATCACCCACTATTGAGCAAAGACTTCCATTCCTATTATGGAGAAGGTTTAGTTTAATCCACCACGCTGCTTCACTGCGGGTTGGCGGTTATGCATTTTTCATAATATCCCCCGGCACATGCAGGTTTCCTCACGACGTTTTCCTACAATGTCGAGCCTGATATGAATTCAAAAATAAATATAGCAATTGAAAACTCAACGGGGTTTGAACCTGTAATCATCGGTTGAGATCCACGTGTTTTAGCCACTAGTCCACGTCGTCCAAAGTGTCACAAAACATATAAGCTAATAACAAATCTATATAACATAAATGAACACAATATTTTTTGACAAAATTACTTCTTTTTTATAAAAAAAAATTAGAAGACTAGGTAACGACATTATAATGAGTTCTATTTAGTCTAAAGTCTCCATATAAAAAGCCACAATATATAAAACATATTCATATGAAGCACGGAATTTTCACAATCAGAAAAAGCAGTCCCCTGCGGCATATTGCGGTACGGAGTTTTCATTAAACAGAGCAACGTTTGTGGCCAAAAAAATTCCTATGCCCTCAGGCGTCTCGCATATAAGGAATGTCACTGCGAAATTAGTTCATAAAATAAATTTTCCCCTAACCTAAGTTACCCTTTCTAACGTATTCAAGGACCCGTTTTTCTTTAAGGATTAAATTAATTTTCTTAGCTTTTATGTATATAAACTAAATTAAATAATAATAAATTCAGGCAGCATTTTGTAATTTTCTTTTTTATAATTATGTTTTGTCTTAATGAACTTACTTAAATATAGAGTTTAAGGCAGTCACAAGGTCTGTGTCAACTATAATGCTGTGCTTGACACTACTGAAATCGTAAAACAAAGTGCTCTTACAACGTCGGTGTATGATGTAAATCACTGGGTTTAAATATAAGCCTACAAAAAACGAAAAATTTAACGACATCGATAACGACCCAACAAATTACTGGAAACTAGAACATTAACATTATGCTACACATCTTATATATTATATTGTTAATGTGTCAAAATAATACATATTTTTTTATCTAAATAATTTTTATATGGACGTAGACGAAGGACGGACTCAGCTGTCAAAACATCCCGTAAAACATATATCAAGAGGCATACTAACATGTGATCATGTTAGAAGAAAAGTATTACTAATGAAGAAGTTTCACTTTTGCTTGGAGCATAACATAAACTTTTCATAACATTGAGTTAAGGCACACTTGGAACATGTGGCTTACATTAATGGGAAAAGTTCCTGAAAAGAGATGTCGTGGTCATAGAAAACTCCTATCTAGCTGCGTAGTTTCAAGTATGTTCACATTCCATGTGATCCTAATTTGACGTTCTAGAAACTCAAACAAATTAATAATCTAGTAGTCTGTAGAATTCATAGACTTTAAGGATATTATAAAAAGTGATCTCATTCAAAATATTTTTAAATAATTCAAAATAGCTTTAAAAGATTGACTAGAACCGAATGAAATTAAAATAAATTAATCTTAATTACTTAAAAACAGTTTCTATCCAAATTTTCATTGCTCATAGACAACGATTCTGCAGTCGATCATTATATAATTATATAGATTGTATTATAATAGAGCCTAGATGTAATTAATGACTAGATACGAGCTGCCTTAATAAAGACAGTACCACACTCTTACTGAAAATCGACGTAACGTAACTAATATAGTTAGGTGAGTGAGAGAGCCGAAAGTCTATTCATTTTATATATTAAAGAAAAACACTGTATAGGTAGGTTACATGTATTACCCATTCCAAAACATGTAAGAAATTTTCCGGAAATTTCGATACGATTTATTACACTTCGACACGTTTTTATTAGGATTCAATAAACGCCACGTGGTATCAACGCCAACAGAGTTAAGGCCGCATTACGTACGAATAACAGAGGACACTTACGAAAATTGCTTACACAGAAAACTAATATCAGTGTTTGCCAGCTTGCCGCGATTTATTGTGGTACAATTGTGAAGCATATGTTATTTTATCACGTGACAATACCATTAAAATAATTGTATAAGAGTACAATTTATAAGTACTTTAACTAGATTTAAAATAAAACTATTTTAAACGGATTTAAATCGCGTATATTAACTATTTTTATCATCCCGTCGTTTCGAGCACTTTGCAGCGTTCTTGGTCACGGGTAGATTGTATACTACTAGTTAATATACGCGATTTAAATCCGTTAAAAATAGTTTTATTTCAATGAATAATAATCGCAAAAATCTAAGATGAACTAGATTTGATGTTTTTTGTTAAGTGATGTACATAGTTAATTAATGCATTTAGCAAAATAAAATAAGAGCAATGCTCTATTTTTAAATAATTATAATCTTAACGGTCTTGTAAATTGCAAATAAAACTTGTCTTAACTTTATTTTACTCACTCTTTTAAATTTAAGAATGTTGGATAATTTAAATTACATAATATAAAATAAGTGACAGTAAATTAAAAATATCTGATGAAAAGTTTCTTTATGAGATAAAATCATTTACATATTTAGTAATAAGTCAACTAATAAATCACTTTTATACTAGTGTTAAGAATTAGTGTCGCCTAGCTATCCGAATTTGAAATTACTTAATTACATTTTGGACCGATTTCAAGATTAACCACAGATAAAAGTAAAGTAACGAAAGCCTGTATATGTCCCACTGCTGGGCTAAGGCCTCCTCTCCTATTAACCTTCTCCAGGTTTAGAGCTTAATCCACCACGTTACTCCACTGGGGGTTGGCGGATATACATGTGTCAGAATTTCTCTCGGCACGTGCAGGTTTCCTCACGATGATTCGCCGCCGAGCTCGAGATGAATTTAAACACAAATTTAACACTTGAAAAATCAGCGGTGCTAGCCGAGGTTTGAACCCGCGATCATCGGTAAAGATCGACGTGTTCTAACCACTAGGCCATCTCCGCTTTAACCACAGATAATCTATTCTCAATTTGACCACACGTTTAACAATAAACAAAAGAGTATATATGCGTTTGTATGTAATGTTTTTTTAAATTGATTTTATGTAGTTATTATGCACAATTAAAAATTATATAAGCATTATGCACTTCTTCTCCATATGAACTATATGTGGGCAAAATTTCATACTCCTCCGTCCGAGCAACTTTCGTAAAAAGGGGTACAACGTTTTTGCTTCATGTATTAATATATAGATATATAAAAATTGCCAATGCCAAAGCCGCATATATGTAAGCGCACTTTAGAACGCCTGCACCTATTTTGCTAATTCTGCTTAATTGTATTTATAATTGTCAAGACAAGTTTTGTATGAAAAATCGTATGAAAAAGTAAGATTCCTTGGACCGATATACTCGTGCAAAGCCGGGTTAGGTAGCTATTCTCAAATAATATAGATTAAAATCGCTTTCGCCTTTGTTTTAAGACGTGTATTGCGTCTCCACCCGCGTTATTGTACGTAGGATTGGCAGATAGAGATGGTGGGGATTGACCATTCATGAGCCTTTTATTACTTTCTATAATAATCTGGCACCAGGGGATATCTTTCTATATTAACAAGATGTTATAATTTGTAATAATATGATGTCATAAAACTAAAACCTACGCGAATTTGTATTAATATAATATAATATTTCAATTTTCAATTTAAATTTGAAATATAAATACAAATAAATCAAATGTTGTATTTGATATTTTGCTATTCTGTATAATTACGTATATAGTATAATTGCCTTGCTTCAGAATGAAGCTGGATGCAGCTTTACAGTCATATCGTTGCATGTCTAATTTAAAATCTGGTGTCTGTTCCATCTTGATGCGCCCCTGGACGCCGAGTTTTTTTTTTTTTTTTTTTTTTTTTTGTTTTCGCAGGGGAAATCTTCGAAAAGATACCCGATTCCTGGGGGGGAGATCGGGTTATGTGGCGATTTATACCCACTAAAACCCCTGCGATGGCCTTTCTCAGCACGGAAATGGAGAGGCCGCGGGATCGCTTGCGCATGCGCATCCGCTGCCCCTCCCGTGCGACGCTCCGCTCGTGGCTGGCGGAGCTCGTCCCAGGAGGGCAAAGTCTAATCTTGCCCTCCCCGCACCCCTCGCTGGTGCGTACGGCAGTTCGAGGCCATCCCGGCTGCCGTCCTCCTCGGGGCCGTATGAAAACGGATGCGTGGGACCCCCATCTCACGCACCCACGGCCCAAGGGCGCGCCCTATTTATTCTGCCCCGGGCACTGGGGCTAGGAGGCCGGAAGGACGACGCCTCGGTCGTCCTCGTCGGGCGGGATCGGCCCTCTCCCGGGCCCGCCCTGCTATCTCCTTCTGGACCATGACGGTCTCACAGAAGGAGACTACGGCCTCCCACGCCGATTCCCTGCGGAGCATCGCCGACACGACTGCTCGCAGGGAGAGATCTCGCCCGATCTCCTGGACCAAGACCTGCCTTTCGGCGGCCCACGCAGGACACGCCGCCAGCGTATGCTGGGCAGTGTCTCGGTCCGCCCCGCAATGGTGGCAAACTGCCGTCGCCTCGCGTCCGATCCTACACAGGTATTCTCCAAAGGAGCCGTGGCCGGTGAACACCTGCGTAAGTCGGAAGGTGACTCGTCGCTTCCTCCTCATCCAGGCCTCGAAGGCCGGCAGGATCGCTGCCACGACGCGTTTATGCGCGTACCGCTCCTCTCGGAGACGGGCGCACCACGTCGCGACAGCCCTTCGGTGCTCCTGCCGCTTCAGCGCTCCGAAAGCACTGGAGGGGAAGGACGCACTTCCGCCGCTTTGACGGAGGGCGCGAGTCTGGTCGTAGACCCTCGCGTCCCTCTCCGCCAGGATGTCCAACGGCGGAAAGCACGCCAGAAGGGTCGCCGCCTCAAAGGATATCGTGCGATACCCACGCACAATGCGGATGGCCACTCTCCGCTGCAGACTCAGGATCTTAGTCTTGCAGCGGCGGACGCCCGACAGTCGGTGAGACCATACGGGCGCACCGTAGAGGGCCATCGATCGCACGACACCGGCGTAGAGACGGCGAACCTCTTCCCGCGGCCCCCCGAGATTAGGCAGCAGTCTGTGCATCGCACCCGCTACCTTCTCGATCCGGGGAGCCAGGAGCTTGAAGTGCTCTTCAAAGCTCCAGCGACCGTCCAGGACAAGGCCCAGGTATTTCATGTACCTGACCGTCTGGACGTTTGAGTCACCAACGCGAATGGTCTGCGAAATGGGCGGCTCCGTGCCCCTCGGCCACTTGTGGAACCATAGCGCCTCGGTCTTATGCGGCGCTATCCGCAGGCCCAATTCGCAGATCTTCGCGACGACGAGTTCGACTCCGAGCTCGGCGAGCCGTTTGGTCATTGTGAAGCTCAACCCGGATGCCAGCACTAACGTGTCGTCCGCGTAGCAGACGACGCTGACACCAGCGGGGAGCTCGACACGCAGAACCGCATCGTACGCGAGGTTCCACAGAAGCGGCCCCAGTACCGACCCCTGTGGAACTCCGCAGAAGACTTCCCTCCGAGTCCTCGTACCGTCTTGGCCCACGTACGCAATGTACCTGTCGCGCAAGTAGCTCCCGACAATCGCTTGCAGGTAGGGAGGCACACGATGGTATATTAGTGCCCCCCTAATGGCGTCCCAAGGTATAGCGTTAAAAGCGTTGACGATATCTAGGCTTATCGCCAACGCTACGCCACCTTGGGCCACCGCCTGCTCCGTCAGGGACCGGACGCGCATGATTGCGTCTACGGTCGAACGACCCTGACGGAAGCCAAACTGGCTTTCGGCCAGGTCGGGGCCGACGCTCGACAGATGCCCGCTGAGACGAGAAGCGACAATCCGCTCGAGGAGCTTGCCAGCCTCGTCTAACAGGCATATGGGACGGTACGCGGAGGGGGAGTCCGCGGCTCTGCCATCTTTCTTCAAAAGGACCAAACTTGCCTCCTTCCAGGCCGTGGGGAACGTGGCGTTTCGGAGGCAGCTGTCGAACAGGCGCCTCAGCCTGCTCCCCAGGGTAGCCGAAGCTAACACCCACACCCGCCCCGGAATACCGTCGGGGCCAGGTGCAGTGTTCCGGGCACGCAAGCGACCAAGGGCTCGGTCAAACTCCTGCTCGGTAACCCTCAACGCGTCGGACCAGGCAACCGGCGCCGCTAAGGGGACCGGGGGACTTGACCGGATTACCGGGAAGAGCGAATCAATCACCCTCCCCAGCAGATCCGGGTCTAAGGTCTCCGTCAACGGGGGCATCCACGGGCGTAACTTACCCAGTACCATACGGTATGGGCGCCCCCACGGATCCCTGTCGAGTCCCTCGAGGAGCTCGTTCCACGACCGAGCGCTGGCGTCCGAGATCGCGACTCGTAACGCCAGCTTGGCCGCCTGAAACTCCCCGTATGCTTCGGCTATCTCCTCTGGAGTTGCTCGCCTTCTCCTTCGGGTTCTAGCATACTGGCGTCGAGCGCGCAGACATGCCACTCGCAGCTGCGCGATCTCTGCCGACCACCAGTACACCGCCCTGCGCTCGGAGCGGCCTGCCCGGGGCATCGATACGTCGCAAATCGACGTCATCGTGTCCCTGAACCAGACCGACTCACCTTCGGGGTCGGGCAAGACCTCGTCGGCGCTTTCTGGCCAAGCCGCGACGATGGCGGCGGCTTCGAGATAGTCTCGATTTAGCCGCTTGAGGGCCCATCGCCGCGGCAGGGTGTCAACCCGTCGGCGTCGGCTGGAATGGTCGAGACGGCGGATAGCCACATCGAAAACAATGTGGCGGTGGTCGGATAGTGTGACCACCTCCTCCGCAACACGCCATCCCGAAACCATGCGAATGGCAGGAGGAGTCGCCCACGTGAGATCCACGACCGACTCACCCTGCCATCGCACGCACGTACTCACCGACCCAACATTTATGAGCCGGAGGTCCAAACCAGCCGCCCAGTCGAGTAGCCTCAATCCCTTGGGATCGTCTCTAGAGTTACCCCAAACCCTTGTATGGGCGTTGAAGTCCCCTAGGACGATCAGCGGACGGGGTAGGCATCCGCGGATGCAGTCCGCCAGCCCGTCCAGGTACATCTCGTAATCGGCGAGAGACCTATTGGGAGAGACATAACACCCTACAATGGCCAAGGGGCCCCACCTAACGGCCACGAATCCCTGCCCCACCTCTAGTAGAGAACAGGGTGGGACCCCCTCACCGCCCGCCCAATGGACGGCCACGGTGCCAGTGGCGTCCCCGAACCAGCGAGGGTGGTCGGGGACGCGATAGGGCTCTGCCACGACCGCGAGGCCAATGGACCGCTCCGCAATGGTCTGCATTAAAAGTTGTTGAGCATTGCGGCAGCGGTTCAGGTTCGCCTGCAGCACTCCTACTCCCGCGAATGAGAGACCTCCATGGCCTCCTGCGGGACAGAGTCCGGTGCTGAGGCTGGAGCCTCGGCGGTCGGCTGGGCTGGAGCAGAAGGAGCCGGTTCTGCACCACCTTTCTTCTTCCTTCCGCCCCTCGTTGGGCAGCACTCCTTAGTGCCCAGACGATGTGCCGCTGGGCGGCCCAAGTCCGAGCACAAGGGGCACCTGAGCGACTTGGCCGAGCACACACTGGCTCTGTGGCCGCGCTCGCCACAGGCGAAGCACCGGTCGCTCCGGTCTACCCCGTTCGGGCAACTCTGTCCAACATGGCCCACCTCGAGGCACCGGAAGCAACGCAAGGGTCTGGCTTCCAGCACCTCTACTCGGGCAGAGCCCCATCCTACACGGATGCGCAGGCCCGCCGCCAACTTACGCACGGCGGCGAGGGGACACTCGACCCTGGCGGTGCCGAGCGAAGTGGGTGTCCGTCGGATTTTGCCAACTTTGACTTTATCCGCCGAACATCCACCCGCCTCCGCGATCGCCGACGCCACTTCAGTCGGCGTCGTGGCATCGTCGAGGTCGAATACCCTTAGTTCGCCCATTTTAGTTGGGCGAGCTATCCTAACTGGGAAGTCCGTAAGGACTTCCTGCATCCGCGCAGCGAGACGGTCGGCCTTCTCGTCACGATCGGGCCCGCTCAGTTTGATGAGCACCCCGCCCGTGGCGGCCCTTTTAAAGCCGACCGTCTCGATGCCGAGGTCTGTCACTCGAATCCGAGCTCTTGCAGCTGCCATGACCTCGGCATATGTCGCCGCCGCTCCTTCGACGACCGTGACGGTGACAGCCGCGGTCGTCGGTGGTGGCTTCGGTAGCCGTCCCTTCTTTGGCGTCTTCTTAGCCGCAGGCTGAGGAGGCGCCTTCGGCCGCGGACCAGGTTTAGGCTTCCTGGCCGCTACCGTCGCCCAAGTCTCGGCAGGAGGAAGTACCGGCCGAGAGGAAGAAGAAGAGGGAACAGGCACCGAAGGTAGTTCGGTTACCGGTGGAGCGGCCAGTCCCGGCCGCCTCCTCCTCCTCCTCCTCCCGTTTCTCCCCCCCTTAGTTGGAAGACTGGATGGCTCCGAAGCCTCCTCGTTCGGCACAACTCTCCCCGCCAAAGCGGGCCTGTACGCTCTGTCGGGGAAAAGTTCCGCCCTGAAGGCGGCCAGCTTCGCCTCCACGAGGACTCCTATCTGCTCCAGGAGGCCAGCTTCACTGCCCCTCTGCAAACTAAGAGGAGCAGGAGCACGCGGAGCAGTAGGGGCCCTCGATGCCACCGGCGCAGCAGCAGCGCGCACAGCTGGCGCGGCGGCAGCGCGGACAGCCGGCGCGGCGGCAGCGCACACAGCCGGCGCGGCGGCAGCGCGCACAGCCGGCGCGCCAGGCGTCACCGCCCCAATGGACGCAGCTGAAGGCGCAGCCAAGCTCCCCGTCGCTTTAAAGGCGTCGAACTGCGCCGTCAGCTGCTCCATCCTCGCGCTGACGGTCGCTAGCTGGGCTCGGAGGTCCGCATTCTCCCTCTCGAGCCTCTCCACGTCGGCGTCCTTAGATTGACGCCGCAGGAGCTCAGCGACCGCCACACCCATCTTGCGCGTGGCCTCGCGCAGGTCGCAGACAAGGCTCCCTTTGATTTTCCGGGAGCAGTCCGCGACCTTTTTTATAGCCAGCAGGTTGCTGGCGATGCAGGCACCGATTTCGGTGGTAGGACGTGCCTGCATCTCCGCCTTGAGGGCGTCGGGTCCAGGGGAGGTCCCCTTAGCCCGCGCGACAGCCGTAGCCGTGTCGGGGCCGGGAAACTCGTCCTCGGTCTCCCCGTTGGCCCCAATGCTGGGTCCAGCCAACCCGTGCGGGGAGACGCTGCGACTCGAACAACTCATATCCGAGTCGCAGCCACTCCTCTCTTCCCTCCTGAAACCGTCGCCGTTGGAGACAGGCGTGTCCGGGCGGATGAATCGCCCACGCCTGTCCCGTGCCGGCTCTTTGCAGTTCGGATCTTTTATCCGAATACGGATCGCCGGTCTGGCCTTGCCGGTCCGCGTCTTGCCTCGCCCCGATCGTGCCTTTGGCACCTTCGGGGGCGGCAGCACTTCGCTCGCCGACTCCGACTCCAGCGTCTCCTCCTCCCCCCTGACGCACAGGCGTTTCCGGCCATCGGGCCTCGCCTGCGCATTTTCGGTCCTCGCAGTCGTCACGTCCAGACTGCGAGAACGAGTGGAGCCTCCTCGGCTCTTGACGTCCTTGTGGACGTGCGGATCGCAAATTTGGGTGCCCCCCCCATATTCCGAAATGGGGCACGAACCGGAGCTAGGCTCCGGGTGGGATTCCTCCCGGCCTGAGCCGGTGAGACCCACCTGGGGATGTATATTTTTACGTATACTTGCCATCTTTGCTTTTTTAATTTCCCCCCCTCCCCAGCGCTAGGGGCCGGATGCCCTCCGACCATTCATCCCCTCGGCACGCTAGACCTTGGGATTGTGGGTAATTTTTTATTGAGGTTTTCTTCCTCCCCGCCCCAGGGAGGAGACCCCGTTCTCCTCCCATGTGTAATGGGGCCGCTCACACGATCCACTCTGCACCACAGAGAAGTACAGGAGCGACTCCCATCACACCCCCCCCCCCCCCGAACCCCTGCCGGTCGTTGGCCGTAGCCGACAGCAGCTCCGCAGCAAACTACGGAGCTGCTGTCCGCTACGTTTCCAGGGTGCACCACGTGGAGGTGACCGACATGCACCCCTGGACGCCGAGTTATCTTACATAAATCGTGTCAGTTTTACGTAAACGAAAACGCGAGTAAAATCTAGGTAAAATGTAAAAGTTTATAGTAAGGGTTTATTAAATATTAATTACAACTCAAACAGGAATTTAAAATAGAATTTAGAAAGTTACTGTTACGTTTTGTTGTTTAACTTCGTCAGTGTCCGTTGTTCGAAGCGCTTAACGAATATGGGAATTTTAAGTTTACTTTAATTACGTTCAACTTTGTTTTCATACGCGCTTGTATTATTAAGCGCTCTGATACTATTTTGACGCCTTTGTGAGATTAATAGAGATTACAATGTTTCAGAGTTTATGAACTAATTAGAGCGTCAAACTTGTGGCGATGAAACAAGAAATTGGGTTGTAATTTTCGTTTTACATTTGGCAATTTAAAAACAGTTTTATTCTTCGTAAAAATCATAATTTTATTTTTAGTATTACTAGTTTGTTTGATATCTTTATGTTTTATTTTATCTGTCATTCGATGTAATCAGCCTTAGACTGCATATAATTTTACATTTTTTATGTATTAGAAAGTGTGACTTAATTCAGATAATCATAATAATTTCTGCGTGATATAAATATAAAAGACACATTTACAGGAAAAATAATAGTATAATATGATATGATAATATGTATCGATTCGCCTGTAAATATGTCTGTGTTAATGCGAACATTTAATTTTTATTCTCTACGACATATTAGCGCACCGATATGATATACAGGTTGAAGGCCTAATATAATGTAATGCCTTAAACAATACATAATAAACTACAAAAAATGGCTTTAGAATTCCTTATCAATAGTAAAATCACTTATGAATCCTGTCATAAATATTTCTAATACTTATTACTACTCATATCGTATAATAACATAATATTATTGGCATTTTATAAATCAATATTTATAAATGTATATTTACTTAAAATATTTTAAAACAGATATAAAATTTAGAACATCAAGGATTTAATAAATATGAACAACTTTGTTCTAAAAGTTCATAATATCTTCGAAACCGGTCGGGTCGTCGACTGATATGAGTAGTTTTATCCTAAAGTAATCCTTAAGTAAAGCTAGCAACACAGTAGAAGCAAGAAAATAAGTCACTTTATATAATAATTAATATTTCATTTCTATATATTTAGTATTCAATCAAAAATTTATACGTGAAAACGATATTAATAAAAGAAAATTAGCTCATGTCGTGTTTATTTAATTAAGAACAACCATGGACTTATGAAGAAAACAAAAATTATAATTAAATTTAGTCTAAATAAAAGGTAAAAAAAGGTTCCTTTTATTTTTTAAAGTAAAACATTTATAAATGTTTATAATTAATGAAATTAGTATTAACACATTACACATACATCTATTCAGGTTTCAAACGACAGTGGCGCCAACTCTTGGAAACTTTTTTTAAGCCATTACTACTCAAAGACATTACACTTAATACAATGAGAATCGAGATCAACCTTAACAAATATTAGTTATTGTCAATTTATAATAATATTATAAAGCTGAAGAGTTTGTTTATTTGTTTGAACGCCCTTATCTCAGGAACTACTGGATCAAATTGAAAAATTCTTTGTTAGACAGTTAATTTATTTAGAGAGGCTATAGACTATATTACATCACGCTTCTACTCAGGAGAAAAGCAGTAATCATAAACGCAAGTCATACAGCTAGTAAATTATAAAATATATATGTTTTTTGCACATTCATTTTATTTTCTTTTTTATTAAATTTTAAATTTTAGTTATCATATCTACATTTAGCTTCGAGCAAATATTTTATTTAAACATAAAACAAGTGACCATACGTTTGAGTGTGCACAGAACTTTACGCCCCTGGTAAAATATTCAGGCTCCTTCATACCGGCTCTATTATATAAAACAGCGAGGTGCTTTAATCCTGTAAAATGGAGATTTGTTGCCTGCGGCTCCTTCCATACTTCTTTCTTTACGTTAGTTACCCTCTTAGAAAATTTATTCAGTTTCTCCTTAAATAATATTGAAGTCGTATCTCAAGTTGAAATTGCGGTTGTTAAAATTCGTAAAGTTTTCTTTTATTAAAAAGTACCACAGTTTACAAATAAGAATTTTTACGAGATGTAATATCAATGGTTTTACGATGAAAGTTAAAATTGAACAAATTATTGTTTCGGTGTTACTGAATTAGTTTAAGCAAATATTAGTTTATTATTAATTGTAATAATTAACCGTGTAATGATATGCTAATCCGTGTATATGTTATATTATTTTGGTAGCGTATTACGATATATGTATTAATTAATTATCATTACGTGTTTTTTTCGTAGTATTTTTTAATTATCTTTAAAAACAATCTCTACATTCGACACCAATATAGTTACTTTCAATTTATCTTACTCACTCTTGTATTTCCTGAAAAGCTACAAAAATATTTAAGAAATAAAAACGGAGTGTTTTAAGAAGCCGTGTAGCTTGAAAGGCTTCTAAAGCCAAGGAGCAAAGTTTAATCTCGGACAGAAGCAATAAAATAAGGGCGCGAATTTTGTGAGAAGTCGACGCCTAACCTGCCAGTTGCAGACGGCTGTTGATAGGGTTCGGTGTAGTTCGAATACATAGAGCTGTTATTACAGCCTTATGTAAAAATAAAATCAGTTTTTTTTTTTTCAAAATCATAGATATCTACTGAATATGATTTACACTATTAATGTTCTTGTTCTTTTAAAGAAAACGATGTCTAATATAAAAATTATTAGATAAAAACCGAAATAATTGTTATAACAATTATATTTTGAAGATAATATGTGTAAATGCATTTTATAATTAACTGTGATTACTATCATGTATCACTCGTTTCTTAAGTTATTAATTTAATATTTAATTTTGCAGCTCTATACTATATACTGAAACCGTTATTCTCTGTCATAAATTTGAATAGAATCGATTGCTGTCTGCGCCTCCGGGAAAGTTAGATTTCCCCCAGGATTTCCACGACACCTGACCGGATGTAAAATATATTCTCAATTTTTTTCCTACCGGGAACGTGCATCATATACATATGATTTTAATATCGGATGGAGAGAATTTCGAATAAAATAATATTTTCTGTATTAAAGTAATATTGTTTTTCGAATATCTTGTGATGTATCACAAGTCAACAATTGTATGTAATGCTTGTAAGTAGTATACAATGTACTTACTAAGCTTATACCAAGTAATATATTAATTAATTCCGTTTTTATTATTTGACATTACTTTACGAGTAAATGTATCTGTATTTTTTACATCTTAGCAAAACAATACTACGTTTTATTTAATACCATTATATTAATTTAATGTCTGTTAATACCTAGCGACAACAGCTTTTAATAAGCCATATTATTACATTATGTTAATATAGCTGTTTTCCTACAACATAATCAATTGTATAATATTATTGTACATATTCATATCATATAATTAAATAATATTAATGATTATCTTAAGTGTAATTTGCATATCTAACAAGAGAGGATTTAGTCCTAATAATCCGTGTGCTATACGATTCTGTAACGCTATTGTGTCTTAGAATATAGACTTCATCTAAGCCATCCTTTACCTAGACAACGCTTTGTGCTTAGTAGTTAATAGTTATGTATCACTGACGGCATTAGTAAGTTAAATTATTCATGGTTCCACTCGACTGTATTGTTGAATTTAATTGCTTGGATACACTTTAAGGACAAAATAAGGATATGTAAATTAGGGCGAACACTACGTTTTAGATCTTCCCTGTGAAGTTCTATAACGTGTGTTTTAACTTTTAGTTAATTTGCATACTGGTATTAAAACAAAATAAAAATATAGTATGATAAAAATAATATGCATTCAAAAAAATATTAATCTATTAAATATAATTATTTAATATATGTATATCTCAAATAAAGTAAACGATCATCGTGTTTTAAGTTGTTCATATTTTATAATATCTAACATGAGTGTTTTAAAATAATATGAAAATACATTCTGATTTTTTTAAACCTATCTCTACAAACGATTGTTCAGAAAAAAAAAACTAGTTATAAGGTAAATGAAATAATAGTCTATCTATGAAATAATATCATGAGAAATTCTAAGAATCTTTGATAGCTAAAACAGAGGCAGAAAATATTAATAACGTCGCTAAAACAAAAATACTTCGTTCATGCGGGTGAACATACAGAATCCCTAATAAGAGAGGCTTATGGAGAATAACATCTGGGGCTCGGATGGTAAACACTTGCCAGTAAACACGAGGTCACAGTAAGAAAAATGTTTTTGTTACACGATGCTTTCTTATATTTTGTGGTATTTTATGTAATCTTTAACTGCCTAGAGTATATTTTTTTAGTTTTCATTATTACTGTCTCGTTTTATATTCATTTTAATTAGTATGTCTGTTCTTATTTAAAACATGATAAAAGCAATTGAAAATTTTATAGTATGAATCTTATAATTGATCTTGAGAACTTGTTCAAAATTGTTTTTGTCTAGATATGTAACTTAACTCCACATCTGTAACAAATCGGTTTTGATATGGTAGGTGTAAGGCGAGAATTACACTTATAAGTTTTGCTTTCAGACTTTCATAAATATTTACATAAGTTGTCATTTATTTACATTACACCAGGAAAAATTTACTAACAGTGCGGTTATTTTTGATAACCACAGCTTTCGTAGGGCTACCTAGGTAACTTACTATGTTACACAGATGTTTTTATATAAATTATGAGAGAAAAGCTTATAAATATAATTAACGCTTATGCTAAACAAGCAAATAATTTATCTTAATACAATATAGGTAATTAATGTAATTAGCTCCAAGATAAAATGTTAAAGTAAAATTCATTGCCTGGGAATAATGTTTTCTAAAGTTAACCTTATAAATATATGAAACGTCATTCAGCAGTACATAATAAATTAATGTTGAAATTTTTTATTATTAGTCTTTATCTATTTATCAATGACGGTGATATAAATTATTTTTAAGTTATTGTATTTTTGCAATGTATAATAATGAAATGATTATACAGCGAGCGTATAAGTCATAATTGGATATACTTCAAGGGTAATATTTTAGGGTGGATATTTATTCCCGCGAAAACGTCTGTCGATTCAGAGCACGTTCCGCGTCTGGGGAGTCTAATTCTTCTCCTAATTTCGCACCTTATTGTTTGAGAACGGCAAGAAAATTGGAATTTTTATAAGACCATACCTTCGTGGCTTGAGTTTTAGATGGAGCTTGTGAAGGCAATGTAACGGTCGGTGAACTTGATGACTTTTATATTACGATTGATTCATACCTTAATTGAAATAGTTTGATATTTTTTTCACTTCTTTATTTCTTGTTTGACTGTAAGAGCGCACGATATGTTACTTAAAATTTATTTGGACAGATGTCGACATTCATTTTTTCGTCTTCCAGGGATATAAGAAAATATTATTGTAATCATTTATCAATTATATTACATAACTTTAGGTATGTTACATTCAGACTATTTGTCATTGAAAATCCAAAATTGGTCCAATAATACTCTCGCATGTCATATTCAGTCGATAGCTGTTGCTAGGTAACGTCATCTAAAGTTGAAACAGCTGAATATGTTTTTAAATTTACTCAAACAAAAACTTAGAACTTTCTCAAATAAAAATCATCCAGTTTGTGTTTTTGTCAAATTTTGTTGAAAATATTTCCTTAAAAGAAAAAAAAGTGTTTCTCTATTATTCGCGCCATCCACAAAATGAAGTTGGTAAAATATTTGAGACATTTGTCAGTCGATTACCTGAGAGGGAGCCGCCCTGATAATATGCCAAACACAGTTCCCTACAATGTCTTATTCGTCTTATGAATATAAATTTTCTTCAAAGTCGAGTACGATGCATATTTGTATAAAGTTACTGCAAATTTTAAACGAATTTTGTAACCGAAACAAATATAACATCTTGTTACTTTAATAAATATTATTTCAGATATTGCTTTTAAGATTTTAATAAAATATTTTGTAAACACGTGCACGAATTTAAAGTCATATTTGAATAGTAAATTGTAATTTTATTTAGAACCGAGATGTGAGATGAGAGTGATTAGAAAACGTCGATCTTAACAGATCACGGGTTCAAACCACGGCCAGCGCCGCTGAGTTTTCAAGTGCTTAACTTGTGTTTAAATTCATCTCAAGCTCGGCGGTGAAGAAAAACATTGCGAGGAAACCTGCATGTACCTAGAGAAATTTTGACACATGTATATCCGCTAACTCCCAATAGAGCAGCGTAGTTGATAAGTCCAGCTGTGGGACGTTTACAGGCTGTTACTTTTCTTTACTTTTTAAAATTTATTTTTCAAAAATGTTATAAGAAATGTCAAATGGAAATGCATATATTAATATCTCAAATACAAGAACTTATTGTACGTAGGAAAAAGATGTTAATTTGATCTATTTTAACGTATGTACGCCTAACCACGTAGTCGATCCTCTGGAAATATATTAGATCGTGGTTCCTGTACGTGATATCCGATTAAATTCTCTGAAGTTAAGCAAAGAATTTTAATAGGAAAGAAATTTTATTGTGGAGCGGTCGGTGGCGAGTCAAAGCGTTCTGAACTTCCAACAATACTCATTATATTGCTTGTCTAAGTTCCAGTATAACCGCCTTTGCTGTTTAAATAACGACATTTTAAATTATTCATTCCTTTAAATAAGGATCAAATTATTTCTCAGCGAATGACAAACTTCAAGTTCTTGCTATTGAGAGTCATTTCGATGGACGGTCGGACGGTAAGAATGAGCCATCTGTGAGACAACATAATTGCTTCGACTTAAGATAAGTAGTCTTTCATCTTTGTTTGGGCAATCTCGAGCCTTGAAGTGCGTCTCAAATTATGCGTAATGATGATGCTATGTTAAAAATAAAAATGTCACTTCAATGTAAAAGAAAGATTTTGTAATCTTTTATTTGTGTTCGTTCCGTGAGGTTTATAACACTTTAGCATGTTTACAGATATGATAAAATGATTATAATATTATTATATTCTAACATTAGTCATTGATGATAATGCCAATTAAAAATATTTTTTTTTACCTACCCATTAGTATCAAATTAATTGATAATAGTCCATGATATGCTGATTTTCTAAATCATTTTTGTAATAACAGGGACGAAAATGTTAAACATATTATAATAACATAATATATTGAAAAGATAAAGGAAGGCTAGTACGTGGATCAAGCTATATAATTACATAACCATATTATCTGTTATAATTATTTATGTATATTTAACATTTATAAAGTATGTATGGAGTTATATTCAGTATTTGGGTATTTGCCTCCGCAAGGGCTACCCACATCCTTTGTGCGTTGAAAATTTGGCTGTAAGCCGTCTACGGGGCGATGCGGCCGGATACGAGGGCCTAGGGCTGTGTGCACACAATCGTGATTTGACGTGACGACGTTGTAATAATATTATAAAAATATATTATAATAAATATTGCTTAAGAAGTTGTATTTGAGATCATATTGCAGCATTAAAATTGACAACATTTATGATACCCATTAAATTCTGTTAATAAATTTATTTTGGAAACAAGAGTGTGTCCGATTTTACGCACGGGAAATTGGAATTCAGTTTGAAATATTATAACAGTAATAACTAAAATGAATATAATTTTGATAATCTTTGTATAATTTAAACGTGACATAACTAGTGAGATATCATAAAATATCTTTTAAGTCTATTCAATTCAATGTTTGTTATTTTCTTGTAAAATTAAAGATAAATTTTCATATTTTATGATTGTATTTTTTATTATTAGATATTGAATATCCATTTAAATTTCCTTTTACCTTACTATTTGAAAAAAAAATCTTCTCATCATAGAAAAATCCGACTGATAAAATTAAGGTTCAGTATGAACAGGTTTTTATCGGTTCTCGTGGCCGGATGCGTCAACCTCTAAGTATTACACGAACACGCTACACATCTAATCCTCCCAGATTATTACAGTAGAGAGAATTCGTATTACCGACCAGGGTTATTATCGCTCGTATTCTACGAAAGACGTACTTATATGATAAATATTTAAAAGATAAATTTGATCCTGTTTTCCTTTTCAATTAATATTCATTATGGACTTTCTAATAATGTTATGAATTATTTAATATTCATTTAAACTTAATTGATTCCATTTTATTTTAAACTAGCTGTCCCTTGTGGTTTCATACATGTTATGGTTACTGCTTTGCTCTAATGAGTCGTAAGATAAGTCATAAGATAACACATCTTATATAGCCTATAGCCTTCCTCGATAAATAAACTATCTCACACAAAAATAATGTTTCAACTCGTACCAGTAGTTCCTGAGATTAGCGCGTTCAAACAAACTCTTTATAATATTGGTATCGATTAATCTATTTGAAGTTATATTTTTACTTTAATATGTATAACGTATAACGTATATACTGACATTAAGTGAATTTATCACGCTGAATATACCATAAATATGCTAACACCAATCATTGCCTATCGATAACGAAAAGTCGAGATATAAAAGTAAAAATTGTTTCCAAGAAATTCCCGATGTAATAAAAAGCCTTACACCGTCCTTATGCCTAGTCTTTTTGAGCCGAGTGAATGTTTTACTAAATTGACGTCGAACACGGGATCATGCGTTCTTTTGATATGGTAATCCGGCTACCCTTCGGCAATAATCGATTATTAAATAGGCAAAAATCGAGATCAGAAACCCTTATATCTACGATGACTTAAGAGGATTCTTTATGATCGAAATGACCCAATTCATATACCTTTGAACTAAAACCTAAAGGGTACTTTGAAATAACGTGAACGATTATAATAATCGAATCGTTTGTGAATTGAATGAAAATTTAAAAAGCTTTTTGAACCTTTTTTGTCATCGAACAAAAAAACCTCTATTAAATAATATGAAGTATATAAGTATTGGTTTTAAAATTACGAGAGGGGAAAGAGTGTGACTTAAAAATCTTTTGCGGCGCAATTTTTGATGATAATAATAATTATATTTAAAATGCAAATCATCGATATACCCATTTATAATAGTGGTTTGTTAACAACAACGAAGCATTAACATCTTTAAATATATAAAATGTATATTTTTTAATAATAATGGTTCTAAGTTTTGTAGCAATTCGAGAATAATATATTCTCATATGAATGTCGATAAGCAATAATGTGTTAACCCACAAAAAGTTAAATTCGGAGATATTGATGTATTCTGATAATTCATCACCTATTTAACATTATTTATAAGAAATTCAAGCAATCTAAAAAAAAAAATAAAATACCGAAAAAGTTTCTTAATTTAACGTTTGGAATCTCAAGTGTGTTACATATTTTGCAATTTATACAATAACGCCATATATATAAAAAAAAATACTATTCAATTATTCTTTTTATGATACCAATCTGCTTTTAATTCATTATACTATTTATCTAAAATAACAGAAAAAAAAGATTGATATGTGCGTTTTCAAACACATTGATTGAGAATAGGTCATCTTTAGACGCCATTTTGTCAAATGAAGTCCGTGAGGCTTGACATAGTACTGCTTATCAACGTTCATATATAACTTATATGTCACTAGATCTTATTTAACTCATACTAAGGCGAAGATATCCTTTAAAATATACATTTCGTACCGCTATCGAGTCAGAACTTTATCTTTAGGTGTCAAAACCTAACGGCGTTCTGCTATCTGATACTTTGGGGTAAATTTATATAATTTTCGATATCAACTATGTCACCCTCGATCTAGATAGCTTATAGAAATATTTTATCTGATATAGAATATTAAGAGCTACGAGTATGTGCTAATATATACTTTGCTTCATTTCAAATATATTTATATAAGGATTCAAATATTTATAATTTTTTTTTGGAAGAAAATATGATCGCATCGCTAAACGGGTACACTGAATTTCATAGAAGAACAGCATTGAAATATAAAATTTATTTAATTAAACATTTTTGTTTCTTTGCTGTTTTTAGTTGTATGTTGTTGAAGGTTATAAGTTTAATATTATTAATACTTTTTGTATGATTTGTTTTGTTTTTGAATTGATAATATGCTTTCAAAAATTATTTTGTATTTTTTTTGTTTTAACGTTTAAAATAATACTACTACTACTACGACTATTTGTGTATTTGTGGATATAAGCTACATTCATCCTAAATTAGTCCTTTTTAAAATACTTTTGGTGGTGTGTGTGACTTTATGAATAAACAGATTATATGGATGCTGATAAGCAATATTGTGTCAACCCACAATAAGTCAAATTCGGAGATAATGATGTTTTCTGATATTGCGTCACCTAACAACGACATTATACAAAAACATTATTCAAAACAAAAATTCATGTCATCTAAACTAAACAAATACGGAAAGAAGTTTCTTAATTTAATGTTTTGAATTGCAAGTGCGTTCTATATTTTTCAATTTATACAACAATCTCAAATAGTAGAAAAACTTATTATTAGATAATACATTAAAGATATCAATCTGTTTTTCATTTACTCTACCTTTTATTAAAATAGAAAAAAAGATAGATATAAACGTCTTCAAACAAATATATTAAGAATAGGTTTGACATCTTTAGACTCCATTTTCTCAAAATGAAATCCGTGATGCTTGACATGGTATTACTTATCAGCGTCCATGTCTACTTTATGTGTCCGAAACCGGGTGCAAATATTAGTACCCTACTAATTTCACGAATCTCCTGACGAATTGATGTTTCTTTATATTTTAAATAAAGAACTTATTTTGGTAGCTTTTATAGGTAATATTTTTGTCTTTTACTTTCGTTAATTATTTTATATTAAGGCAGTAAATAAAACAAAAATACAATTAATCAAAGGGGAGAACGTCAAAATTAACACCATTCCAATTTGACCGAAAACTTTAAATGAAACTGAAAGGCCATTCGTCTTTAATTACTTTAATTTATTTTAAAGTTACAGGCTACTTATAAAGTTATTTTCCGAAGTGCTAAAGTTTTCAACAGTAATTTACTTTGAACATTGTAATTAAATTAAAAATGGTGTAATCAAAGTTTTAACTTTTTTATGTAACGTAGCTAATAATTTGAATGAAATTAAATTATCATAATCCCATGATAGAAACCAAAGACAAATGCATATAATTGTAAGCAAAGAATTAATGTAAAATTTTCTGTAATAATATTCTGTTAAAATTGGTGCTATAAATAGAACATTAATTTCTAAATTATAACCATTTTAATTAAAAAAATCAATTTAGTAATCTTATATCCTACAGTACTTTATTAAAAATGTTTTCCATTGTGCGTCGTATTGTAAAAAAAAAACAGGTAGCAAAAAACATAAAAGGAGCAGTGTTGTCATACAACCAGGCAAAAAAAAACATCGAATAATCTTGTCGATGAATCTCAAGAACATCGATTAAAATAATGGCAGAATATTAATTACATTCAGTGTATAAGATGTAAATGAAAACGACAGGTCACTGGCCACTCGAGGGCCTGTCAGATGGTATCTCAGACGGATGTGACTTTACTTTTTGCACTCCCGAATCGTCTGAAGAGCCCCGCGTCGGTGTTGAGCGAAATGCATTGGGCGAATAATTATGATAATATTCTTGTAAATTTTAAAACTCATTCTCATCAGAAATTGTTGATATAAAACAGTTTTGCCAGTAATATCAATATTAACATGAAATGTGTCCAAAAAGTTTAATTGTGAAATGACATATATGATTTCCAATTATTATTAAAAATACTTTTTTTAAACCGTATAACTACTGGCTGTATTTTAATAAAACTCGGCAAAGTGACAACTTGTATGGTTACACGTATAGGATACTTTTATCCCGAGAAATGAAAGGGAATACTCGAAAACTAAATCTCAATACGTAGCGTGCACGCAAACGAGGTCGAGAGGACAGCTCACTTAAAAATAAAAACGTTTGAATTATGACTACGTAAGACACAGACGATTTTTTTACGTTTACAAATTTGGCTCCGCAAATTACAGAAAAAGAGATCCACTTTTCATATACTAATTGTGTAATATAAAAGCTGAAGTCAGCATTTTCCTTATGATATATTAAAAAATTAAAGCTGCTAAACTCGTATTTGCTTAACTTAAAGGTAATAAAAAAAATACAAGTTTTCATCGCAACGGCACTAAGGTACAAATGTGTACACACAAGCGCGACTATATTCGTAAACCTTACAGTCGGAATATGACTCCCTGCTGAAATCTTTGTTTCATAAGGGTAAAAACAAAACGCGACATCTTATGCGCTGCTGCAAGGCATTCAGAAAAATTTAGGAATAAAAATGGACCTACAAGACTAAGTGGAAGCACCTCATACTTGTTTCAGACTTGGCGTTGTATTTCTGAAAGAACTCATAAAAGGATAAAAAATAAAATCCTTTTTGAAATCTTTCAGTACTTTGCAGTATTACATGGGAATGGATAAAGATGAAAACGATGTATATATCCCTATAAAATGTACCTAAATAATGAAGGTAACAAGTAAGCATACGTCGAAAGAAGCATCTCTGATCGAAAATTCCGTTATCCGCAGAGGGAATAGAATAGTACAAATGCGGATACAGTAAACCTCATAAGTTTAGATATACGAAGATCGTGGGTCTTATTACTTGAAGAATTGGGATGATAATGCAAATTTGTGGAAGACCTTCTTCTGTAGACTGTACGTTTGAGCTTCGTAAGTTTGCCGTCGTGGTATCGAACGCTATACTTCACCAAACTGCATGTGATTGGATTCCGTATAAAAGTTTACCTATAAAGAGCATAGTTTAGGTTCTTGCGGCCGAAGGCAAATCAGAAATTTCCTTGGTCAGCATCTAAAATTGTATAATTAAAATATATATTATACTTTAAATTCCTCGTTTCCTTGTTGTTATTAGAATCTATATTATTTTATGTATTGTATTCTTAACCCTCGAAATGAAATTCAACTTTATATAAAAAGCAAATTATAATTAATAATATTAAAACGATTAAGATTCAAGGTTTAATTTTTTAAATTTTATTACAAAATATTACGTAGGTTTCGTAATATTTTAATTAAGCTATATCGTCACAAATAATCTCATATAGCGAAAATTTTTATTGCAACATTATATTAAACCCATTTAAGGCAATTTTCAGTCTTCCTTGCAATATAAAATTGAACTAACGATTTTCCGTTAACAGTTTTTTTCTTACGACTTTAACAATAACTAACTTTTAATAATATTACTTCACTTATAATATACAAATGTATACTTAAATTGCTATATATCTTATGTAGTAATTGTGCGTCTATATAGTGTTGACTATTATTAGAAAGTATTTTGCGTCAAGTAGCTAATGCTTGTGGAAAAAATATAACAAATAGCTTTAGTGTGTAAATAAATAATAGCAATATATATAACAAATAAATTGATCGTTTAAACTTAAATAAACACTACCATACACTTATCTAAATTATATAATTAGTACACTTTTTTAGAGTTCTGAATTAATGTGTTTAATTTTATATCAAAATAAAAAATACTTTTTAGTAATCCCTAAAAAAATGTTTCGTTTCGTTTCAATATCTTAGTTGATCATTGAACATCGACGTACAAAATAATTAATATCGACAATGTAAAATAAATTTTAACTAAATCCAATAAGTGGATTAAGCATAAAATGTAGGAAAATTACCTGAGCTCTCCGCCGTGCACTTGAATATTGTATAGCGTTACTTTTTCAAGCGAAAGAAAAAGATTTTCAGAAATTCCTACGGGATTACAAACGGTAAATAATTTTATCTAGAATAGATAGAATTTTATATTTTATTTATTTTCAATTAACCTAAAGGTAAACCTACTTCATTTCTCTGATGTATATATTTTTTTTTGTAAATGTAAAGAATTCGTTTTCCACTTACGAGGATAACTAGTATATATAACATTTTAATGTATATTGCAATAATTTATAAAATGGTTGATTATTACAATTTATTTTGAATAAACCGTTGAAACAATTTTTTATATTTTTATACATGTAATGTATATAAATTTTATAGTTAAGAGTAAGAATAAGTTTATTTAGAACATAGTTGACAAATAAAGACATACATTATAACAATAAATTGACTAAAAAAACTTAAACTAAATAGATTTATTAATAATCAATAAAAAAAAAATACTAACTAATAACAAATAACCACAATTAACCAATAATAATACTTATGTTGTACGTTTTCATACCGGCTTTAATTTTTATCAGTGTAACTTTATATTAATAATAATCAATATAATGTAAGTATATAATAAAAAAAAAATATTTTTACTTTCTTTTTTAATTTTACATTCGCGAGGAAACTTGCGTGAGGCGTAAAAAATTTTAAGACACCAATCAATCCATAATCAAGCATCGTGGAAGACTAAGCTCCTTAGCCTCTAGGAAAAAAGGCCACCAGTGAGATATTTATATATGGATGTCAAACCACGCGGACCTTATTTTGAGCAAAAGAGCGTCTAAAGATATCAAACTCATTCTTAATAAATTTGTTTCAACATGTATGTATCCATTTTTTCTTTTGTATTTTGATAAAAGGCAAAGTGAATTAAAAATAGATTGACATAATGAAAACTTATAAATATATGAAATTATTGTATAAATTATGTCTAATTATTATATTATATAATTATGGAAAGCACTTGAAATCGAAACATTAAATTAAGAAACTATTTTCCATACTTATTAAGTTTAAATGAGTTGCAGTTATTCTGAATAATGTTTCATAGGTGACGCTTTATTAAAATACATCAATAATTCCAAATTTGACTTTTTGTGGGTTTATTATTGCTTATGAGCATCCATATAACTGTACACTATTCAGTAATATTAGTATAGAAATAAACGTAAGTTATGCATGTTATATTTTTATATTAAAAATGTTTGAAATTTGTTTGAAAAATGTTAGGTATAAATAGGGCATTGAATGTTTAAAGAGAACGTAGCGCGCCTGGTTTCAGTGGTCATGTAGTGACGTGTTAATCTAACTAAGTTATCGCTTAAAGAGTGGTTGTCGAGGCAAATTGCTCAATCAGAGAGAGGTCAAGCGTGACTTACACCGTAAACCACGTAATGACTAGTCAGCGGAAAGTTATTGATCTATTAGCTTTTCACTACTTGAATATTTATAGACTATTAATTTTTTTAACCCTTTTCATTCTTGGTAAGACTGGTTTTCTGTAATCACGATATTTTGTTTTAGTTTTAACGGTCTAAGGTTGAGGTTTTATTTGAAATTGCTTAAAATTGCACTCGTATTGTATTAATAGCGTGTGGTTGATTAAGTTTATTTTGCGCCGATAGCTTTATTTTAATAGTGCATTATTTTTATCTCTTGATATAAATGCGATTATTACATAAACAATAATAATGTTATTTATCCTTGTTTGCATTCAAAAAAGAAACATTTATTTTGTATTTGATAATGTCACAATTTGTACTTGTTAATTTATTTATTCTTGTAATAGAAGAACAAAGATATGTCCTGGCTCATAATGATCGTGGTGGCGATGCATCCTTAGACACACAACACTACTTGAAGGAGCAAAAAATAGTTAATCATTTAACTTCATTAGAAAATTAATATAAACAGATAATGCTTCATTAGGGTTACTTAACTGATGGTAAAGTTCAGTAATAAGAGATGGTTCTCCATAACAATTACGCCTCTCGGAAGTAATAAAGGCTCTCTTTTCTGCGTACGTGACGCAGAATCCGCCGACTCCAACGTACGTGTTCGGTATACCTAAGCTTTCGCTTTTATTTTTCCTCTTTATATTTTTATTTAGTTACCACCATTTGTTTTAATGTACGGGCGAAATCAGCGCTCCATTAATGAACTATAGTAGTCATGGTTTTTCATTTAATCCTGGCTAATATTAAATACATATATTGGCGTTGTGTTAAAACGGAATATTGAAATAATTGATTAAATTATAATTTTTAAGTCATGAGTTT
The DNA here is from genome assembly GCA_037950945.1 of Hypolimnas misippus. Lineage (NCBI taxonomy): Eukaryota > Metazoa > Arthropoda > Insecta > Lepidoptera > Nymphalidae > Hypolimnas > Hypolimnas misippus. The sequence continues at coordinate 6,419,950 of JBBEEQ010000019.1, forward strand.
TTCAGTTTATTATCGTTTTGCTTTTATGGGTCATAAAGTGGTTTTATATAGACTATAACCTAAATTGAATATCTAACGAAAAAATAATTTTTCAAATCGGATCAGCAGCTTGATAGATAACCCCCTACATACAACTTTACGAACTAAAATTACCTCTTTATAGTATTAGTATTTCAATTTATTATTTTAAATATCAACATTATAGTATTTTGAAATAAATAAATAAATGGAAAACGATTATTTTATGATTATTAATTTTTATTATTTTATAGTTAAAATTGAAACATGTATTTATAATTGCATCTTAAAAAGACGTATATTTATCGGATTCAATTTCGAATTGAGAATTACCGGGACAAATGTCGTCTTTTGTCTAAACAAACGCGATCACCAAAACGGGGTAACGAGATGTTACCCTTCGCACGTGCAAATCGGATTTGTCTAATTTATTGCTCTGTCTGGAGGCATTGCGAGATGCTACGGTTACTTAGCTCTCGACACCTTAGGATGAACGCAGGCTGTAGACAATACAGTCTTGTAGTTTTGTATCATAATTATTTTACTTACTTCTTTGGACTATTTGTATTGTATCTAATATGCAAGATTCGAACTAAAATTTATTATATTCTATTCTATAATTTATTGTATTTATATTCTAAATAAATATTTTGGAACTCACAATTTAACATAATAGTTTTTTATGTGTATATGTATATGTTTTTTTTTAAATAATTAGTTTCACGTTGTAAGATAGAAGATATTAATTGTTATATTTTAGTAATTACTAAGGATTAATTTGTTACTTTTCATTTATAAAAAAAAGAAAAAAAAATAATTTGAAATTGCAACAAATAAATCGCAAAATAGTAGTGCGTCTGTGCTGGTGTGTTCTGTAATAATAGGATTTCTAGGAGGATTTAAATTGAATCCCTCTGCAGTGCTGAGATGTATTTAAGTCGAACTGAAGTCGCAATGGAAAATGTTTTGATACTGTATTCAGTTGGATGCCATCGTATTTACACTATCGTAGTTTCAAATGATAAATTTCGGCGGCAATTTGTCGAATTGCACTGCGCATTTAATACAAATACTGTCTAACGTTCATGTTGTGCAGATAGATGAATATAACGGATATTGCTATTAATAGAAAATTTTTTTTTCTTCTTGCTATTGAAGTAGTAGACAAATTACTATATATGCTAATAATATAAGGGGGTAAAATTTCATTTATTGAGGAGGTTATTGCATCACGCTACAACTTATACGACCGAAGCAGCAGAAGAAAACACAAACGCGAGTGAAAATTACACAGATAGTGTTAAATCAAGGTTTAGGTGTGCGTTGGGGGACCTCCGTTAGAAAAAAACCTCGTCAAATATTTTCTTCCATTCCAAATAACATTTGATATTGAATTTATTAGCATGGTCGACGTATATATTAAATTTTTAGCTATTGAGAAACGATTTTACTAACATTTAACTAACGTGTGAATGAACACGAATGGCGGCAAGCGCTCGCCGATAAAAACAGTTATATCATATAGGTATTGATATCTTTGTCCGTTTCGTAAATACAAATATTACTTGCTCTGGTGTATAACTTCAGAGGTTTTCGCGAACAAGTTCGCACAGACATATTATGAAATAACCTATTTCAAACAGAATTGTTATTTGCAAATGAGTCGTAGCAAATAATGTAATTCATTGAAACGTTTCGTTGTCTATTTCCAATAATCTTAATTAGGTACTAAAATATTGTACTCTAAAACCTTCTTTGAAAAATGTGCATTTACGTACAGAAAAACCCCATTCAAATGGAAACCTAAATTTTTTGCAAAAAAACACAGCTATACCACTATATGTATGTAAGCATGCATAAATATAACATAGTCGAACAATTAACCTCCTTTTATTGAAGTCGGTTAAAGAGTATAGACATGGATGGTTGTCGACCGTGTCTTAGTATCTGTAGGATTACGTATAATGAAAAGCCATTTTACGATCCTATCTTATCTTATTTATCGAAGCATAAATACTCTTCGTATTCAAGGTAAAGCAAATTTACGAAATATTAAAGGATTTTTCCCCTTTTATTTAAATACCTACTTCTGACCCCCTGTTCTTTACAAGACCTTTGTTTTAACAAAAAAGCAAATAAAGGTATATATTTCATTTACCCGGCAACAATGTATCAAGGGAAGACAAGGGTGAAAAGGGCATGGACGAAATGAAAATAAACGTTGAACGATCGTTTAGACCCTTCAGTTCGACCGACGTGCAAAATAAAGCCAATATTCACTATAAAAATGAGATGCAATAAATTAAACAGAGCTGTATTTTTATTCTGTCCCATTTCTCTTTACTTGTGTTAGGTTTGAATGCTTGCCTTAAACCCAAAGTTTGCCTAATCGTCTATTCTACAACCAAATAATATTGCTTTGAATTACTGTGCTTTAGTAAGATAAGTGACTGAGCCAGTGCAATTACAGGCACAAGGGGCTTAAAGGCTTAGTCCCCATGGATGGTGGGGCATTGATCACGTGTGAAATGGCTAATGGCTGTTACAATAGCGATGTTTGTATGCAGCGGTGATGACCATCTAGTGGTCTTTATCTGATGTTCTTAAAATCATGGAAAGAGAAAATATTTACATAGTAATAAAAATTCATTTTTCCTGTGTATCATTTTAGTAAAACGAAAACATGCGATTCGTTATTTATATTCTATTGAGTAAAAATGACTAAGAGTTTTTGTTTGAACAATTTAAAAACGAATACTGCATTAAAATGTTACACAAATAACTCAATTTTTAGGTAAACGGGAGCTGTAACTTAATAAAAATTTCATGTCAAGCGAGCGTTGCATAACATCGAAATTACATGATTCGTGGACCGACACAATTTTTTTTTTCTGCTGCATGAATAACTTTATCGTAGTTCTAGCCTTTCATTTGCTCTATAACAGTAGGTAATTTCTGTGCAAATGTCTCAATTAACACAGAAAAGCGTGATAAAGGCGACACGAATAAATTGAGGCCAATTTAGTGCCAACGATTTACTGAACTCAAATCACTCTATATCCTGTCGGTCCGAAGCTGGGGTAGTTATTATAGACGATTAGCACGACCTTTTATTCGAAATTCGTGACCCTTTGTCCTAATTCAGATCAGAGTGTGAATTTATTAGGTAAGAACGGAAATGAGTTTTTATGTTTCATGTTTTAAAATAAAATATTAATTATTAAGTTGCTTAAAATAATGGTGGAAATTTTTGTAATGTGAATTATGATTGAACGACTTTATAAAGCAATATTTTTTAAACAATTTCAGGTTTCGAAATCTATACGTACTTTTTATTAGTATTTTAACTTTTATATTACCATATATATAATTTTACGATATTTTATAATATAAATTCTTAAAAATTATAATTATAATTATTGATTAATCCGTGACTTTAGATAGGATTTTTTTTAACCGCGATAAAATGAACAATATCTTCACTGTGGGTTGTTCACAAATAATCTTGAATGTACAGTCAATAAATATTTATAGAACTTGTTTATATAGACTTGTAAGTTTAATGGCCAATACACATTGTTCCATTTTCAAAAACAATAACCAACTAAATAAATAATATGAGATATTCTTAATGTCTCGCAGTTACCTGTTATTGCGCAAGATAAACTTGCAGCTGATACTGCAATATTCCGATACTGTAACAATAAGAGACGTTATACACTAACAATCATTCTATTTTTAATTTTTTTAACATGTGACAGGCACGTTGGCGCAGTGGTCACTGGAACTGACTGTAGCGCTAACAGTCGCGGGTTCGATCCCCGCTCACGGTAAATGTCTGTATTGGCCATACGGATTTTTGTCGTGGTCTGGGTGTTTGTGTTAGTGTTGTGTATGTTTCCGGACCCCCGACACAAGGTCACAAGATATTAATGGGGCCCGTTGAGTGTTTATGTTAAAAATAAAAAAAACATGCATTTTTTTATACTTTTAATCTCGTTTTAAGATTTTCGTCCTAGATATATGTATAATAAACTATCTGATCATACGAGGTACTTGTATATGTGCGCAATTTTTTTACACAAAACCATACAATATGCACATAGCATTATACTGAAGAAATATATATAATATGTAACGTCTACAAATAGAAATGGATAGACAGACAGGTTGGCGCAGTGGTCACTGCAACTGGCTGAAGCATTAACGATCGCGGGTTCGGTCCCCGGTCACGGAACCCTTGAATGTGATACTTTTATTTATATTACATACATTTTGAAAACATTATCCCCATTTTATTTCAGTAGAGCAATACACAGTGTAAACTAACTCTAAAAACGATTCGTATTTTCGTATATATCATTGAAACAACGGGAACCGCCACGGAACTGCAGTTTATCCAAGATAGTCGCAAAATCTTAAGTGGCCATTCTATGCGTCGTCAAGCTATAATGGCTGCGGACGAATGGCGGAATTTATCGTAAAATCGACACTAAAATAGCGTAACACGTCGTTTCGGGTGAACGCTGTATTTGTTGTCCAAAACACACTAATAAATTTGTGAAGTATCATTAGGTCGTAACAGCAATTACTGTTATCCTTTCGACTTAAAGATACAATAAAAATGGTTGCTGATAAGCAACAATGCGTCAACCCACAAAAACTAAAATTCGGAGGCATTGATGAATTTTGAAAATGCGTAACGTATTTAACAATATCCTTAATTTTTTAAAGTCATATAAACGAAATAAGTACGGAAAAAGTTATTTAATTTAATGTTACGAAAATTGAAGAGTGATCCATGTTTTGCAATATAAAATAATCTCATGTAGTATAATAGAAAAACTTATTATTAGTTAAAATTTTTCATTATGCCAATCTGCTTTTTATTCATTATACTTTTTATTAAAGTAGAAAGAAAAATGGATCTTCTTCAAACAAATTTATATCGAGAATAGTTTTGACATCTTTAGACGCCATTTTTTCAAAATGAAGTCCGTGTGGCTTGATACATTATTATTTATCAGCTTCCACATATAAGTCGGTTCTAAGAGTTTTATTATAAAAGTACTAGCAGTTGTTCGCGGCTTCGTCCGCGTATAGTTTGGAATTGACGGATTGATTCATCCCTTTTAAGGCAAAATTTTTACAAAATTTCAATGTCATATTCATTTTTATGTAATCAATAGCCTAAAAAAAGGTTTTAAGCTTCTACAAACTTCTACATCATTTCCATACAAACTTTCATTTCCTATTCCAACCTCTTACAGCCTTTTTTTGCTTTAATAAGTAGCCTTTGTCCTTTCTCAGGCTCTAGACTATCTCTGTACCAAATTTGATATAAATCGGTTTAGTAATTTATGCGTGTTGCGAAACACACAGATACAAGTTGCTCTCGTATTTATAATATTTATACGGATTTTAATTGTGGAGATTACGGTTGTCAAAAGTGATATGTACGTATAACTTTAAACTTTTTAAAATAAAATGACTTTTACTTAGTTCTAGATTTTTCGCTTGTATTCTGATGATTGACTATTAATATAGAATTTTACTGTATACTTTAATGGCGATCTTTGCTTCTATTTTTTTTTATTTACAGGCTTAGCAACTTTGTTATGTGTTATATGTATATATGATGAACTTATATTATGTATTAAATTTTAAAACGAAATGTTACATAAGTATACTGAATACAGTAAAAATAACTTATGAACGCTGATCTGGCTTTTTTGTCAGACTGGACCAGAAAGAGGGTAATGTTAGGATGCATGTAAATGTGTATGTCCGTTCTATAGTGACTTCCTATAGCCTAAACAGCTTGATTGATTTCGAGATGTAAAGTGTCAATAGCTAAGCGTTCGTTCTCGGACTGTCATAAGCTATGTGATGTTAGCAAAATATCAACATGGCGGATGTAAATTATAAAAACTGGCGAACGGTTGTGAACTTTTGTAGGTTACAAACAGTTTAATCAATTTGGACTTCGAGGTGTTGTTATTAGGCAGTCGGTTTTTTTTTAATTTTTTACATTTACTAAGTCATGTTTACTAACTGAATAAAGACACAGCAAATATGGCGTTTGATGGAAGTGATCATCATGACCAAAGATATTAGCAACGTAATAAAACAATACACTTCGTATTACCAAAGCGCCCTGTAATCTAAGTTGACTTTTGTTCTTGTAATTACAGTCCTCAATTTTATTTAAATATCTGACATTTTTTTTTGGAAATTGATAAAGTATATAGTATTTATAAGGTGAAAGTAAAATAAAAACAAATTCTAGTATCTTAAAAAAATTATTGTAAAATCTTTGACATATAAACCTTTTTTACTGAAACCATTAACACGTACTCCGGTCCTGTGAAAACCATTAAAATGTCGTGATCTGGAGTCTGCGTTATTAATGGTATCCTCTGGATCAACAACTTTTAAATAATTTACGCTCATATGAGCATCAGGTGTACGAGTATTTTTTGGTCTCATTTCGTAAGTGGAATAGGTTTTTTCGAATGAAGTATGATTTCGTGTAAAACTGTATTACATAATAATAGTATGAAATCTCTACAAATTTACGGCTATGGGTTTAGCGAAAGTTAATGAGCAATATACCAACTCTGCAACTGTGTACATAGCTGTCGCTACGAAATCGTTTTGCGTAGCGGCTTCGCATGTATATAATAACTTTTAACATAATTTTTATCTATTTTAAATATACCCAATATTTAAAATGGATAAAAATACTTCGTAAAATGTTTTTAATAATTAATTACGTCATACACATAAAATAATGATATATTAAACAGTTTTTTCCTTAAAAATTTCAGTCAATATCGTTAGATGAATATAAAACATGTTATTTAGGGACCTAGAAATAGAAATTGCTACTTCGTGTTCTTATATCGAGACTTATACCAAATAATTCGAAATAAATAAAAAGTCCGCAATCTGAACTTCAAGCGCAGACGGTGGTCGTAAAGTCGAAGAATATATGCCAAAGCGTCAAGGTTCCAGAATTGGTGCTTCCTTTCTAAATTATTATACGGGCATATAGGATCTAAGGTTTTATTTTATTTGACAGACACGTTGACATAATGGTCACTGCTACTGACTGTAGCGCTAACTGTCTCGGGTTCGACCCCGCTTACGGCAAATGTCTGTATTGGCCATACGGATGTTTGTCGTGGTCTGGGTGTTTGTGTTCGTGTTGTGTATGTTTCCGGACCCCCGACACAAGGTCACAAGGTCTTAATGGGGACCGTTTTGTGTGATGCGTTCATTTAATTAATTGTCTTATATATTTCGGTCTTTCAGATAGTGTGTTCGGCAGTGGTAGGTAAATAAATGAAATAAGTACCATTTTATTTATCTTATCTTCGAGCAAAATAAATAAATGTATGTTAAGAGAATGTATCTAATATTATTTTTTTAATTATTTATTTAAGCGATTTTAAATTTTATTAAGATTTAGTTTATGCGATTTACCCTGCGTAAACAAAAAAAAAAAGATTTAGTTTATGCATATATTTTGTTATATAAAAGTTCAAAAAGTCATCTTAGGAGAATTTAACCTCGTTAAGTTACTTTCCAATCTCCCGAGTATATATAACGAAAGCAGAACTAATTGGCTACTAAACAAGAACTCAATTAACGGCTATTATACTAAGCCTGCCAAAAGAACATTTTTCACAATCCAGTCACGCCTCTTAGTAATGAAGTGAGGTGTTTGTCACCATAACAGGCTTCGAGATCTTATTTGAAATCACGATTAGACGAAAAATTAACTACCGTCGTTTATAAAGGTAAATTTATTTTTACACTAAAATCTCTTGGATGAAGTAATAAAAATTCTTTCATTATACCATTATTGGCTACTACTCAAGTTCATAAAATTTTATTAGTGCAAGTAGAAGACTTCTTTTGTTGCTTACTGTACTTTTCTTTAGGCATGTGGCTTAGCCAAAAGCTTACTTAACAATTTATAGTAGCTCCGTGGTGGAGGAAAATATTGCAGGAAAACCTGCATGGCCAAGAAATTCAAAGACCTGTATTTACACGCCAAACTGAGTATTGGAATTGCTTTCAAAATATTTTTTTTATTTTGCGTTTAAAATAAGTAATTGTTAATATAGAGCCTACTATTAATACAAAGTTATATATATTATATAACACTCTTAGCATACTTACATCTACTTGTTTAATATGCGTAGATTAATTATTTTATATAGTTACGTTATATAAGAATTCCTTTAAAAATTACTCGGACGCAGCGATATTTATATTACACTAATTATTTGCTTTTTATTTATGTATACTACAATTCTAGTCTTCTATTATTTAAATGTTAACAATATTACGACGTGAAAAGACATGTAGTAGATTTATTTTTATTACTCTGTCTGGCTTAAGATAGTAAGAAAAATATATCTTACACCCATTCAACCACTCATCGCTTATCTTCTTAACACTTACTTAAAATATTTTGCGTTCCAAAACAAAGAACATAATACGAATGCCTGAGAAATATTTTTCCATTTCGCTTTCCGAACGTAATAACATGTTGCAGTGGTTTATAGTTATTAAAAATTGAAACAGACTTTACGCTCCGAAAATCTCATCGCGAATTTACGTAATGCAAACGAAACCGCATACAGAAAAATCCAACAAAATCTTCCTTCGCAAATTGTATTTGAAATATCCAAAACGTGAGATGAAAGCGAGCTGTCCAAATCTAGATAATGCAAATATCCGGTCAGGTCATTTCCGAAAGGTTGTATTGGGAAAATACAGGCATGCTATTTTAGAATTTACACGGACGTAATAAAAACTCTAACGGCTTATACTTTTAAATATACTTGATTATATATTATAGGGGTCGTGAAATCATTGAAGCGTTTTTAATGGATTCGGTCATGTATGATTATAATAATACTTTTCTATATCGGTTCGTGATAACATTTATCTAGAGATTGAATTATATAGCATAATTATCTTTTGTTATTTATATGAATGATGAATATTATACCATACTATGATGAAGTAATTCAAAAGAATTTATATAATTTTAAAATAATAAACATAACCGACTTCAAACCGAACGTTGTACCTTTTGATTGCAACAATCGCGGCTTATTGGCTGTTAGTAATTGAAAAGTGCCTTTGTTTATCTAGTCAGTCAGAATCGAATATATTATATACTAAAACCATCCTCTAAAATATGCATATAAATAGCGAAAGCCCCATCCAAATCAGATCAGAAGTTTTTAGGAAATCGCGGCCATACAAACGTTTACATACATACATACAAACATACATATGTACATAGATACATATATATACGAGCCGAATCAACTATTTTGAAGTCGATTAAAAAGCAAACAGATTTTATATGATATTAATAAATAAATCTACCTTAAATTTACTTTTATTTCAGAAAACAAAAACGTTAAAGTCAGCATTCGTTTCGAAATTAATTTGATTGCTTTATCTGAAAATGTGATGAAATGTATATGACTTTTGCATTTAAGCTGGGAACAATATGGGTAATCGGTCCGTGTCAGTGCACAAAAGCAATATCGCCAATGAAAACTATTCGTTAAGCAGCCTTTGTAAAAGTATTGAAAATATTGGCGAAATTTTTTATGAGAATTGCAAAAATGTTGATGATACTTTTAAGTAACGTGACCTCAATATTTTTATATAAAGGCGACTGTTTATTATTACCTCGTTGTACTCGTAACATCGTTCATCACTTTTCAACAATATATTTTCTAGAACAATAAAATCGATACGTCAATGTGTAAGCGTGTAATAAAATAAAGGAATATAACAATAAAACAGATTATTAGCCTGTTATCATTCTGTTAAAAATTATAAGTTTTATCAAAAAATCAAAGTATCCATAATAGACATAACACAATAGACAATGTAGTCAGACAAGCTGCAACCAATATTTGAATAAGCATTGGAAGTTTGACATTATATTGAGTCAAGTTTCTTTGAATCTAAGCATAGGTTACCAAAATACAAGTTTGTAACATTTAGTTTAGTTAGTGATTTTAGATATGTATTCGGTTAAGATTATGTATATATAATACGTAATATAACAAAGGAGAACAGTACATGAGAAGTCGCGAGAAGCCACGAGTGGCCAATAAATAACAAATCAGTCACAAGCATAATGGGACCATTCCTCAGCGCCAAGAAGTTAAAGTTGGCCGTAGTTCAAGCGAAGTTCCTGGTCCATGGTTGCGTGACAGTATGTAGATTTCATGAAACGCTTAGATCTCATGGGCGATGCAAAATTTAATTTTTCCAAAAATAATAAAATGATTAAAAGTTTGATTACATGTATTTTCATTTCTATATAAATTTTAAATAGATATTTTAAAAAATAGCTTGCTTGTCGTGGTTTATAAATAATATATGTCCATATGTTTTTATTTTCTTAAGAAACAATATGAAACGTAAACGTAAATGTAACGGAAACGTAAACTTGTTTCTTTTAAATATACAGATGTGACACATAAGTATTCAAGTATCGAAAATATATTTGATAAATACGTTTTATAATAAAAAAAATAAGTTAAATAAACAAGCACATCGTCCAAGTTTAATTAAATCGTGAGAAACGTTAAAAATAATTAAGCATATAATTCTAAACATCCAACAGCTACTTACTTCACTGTATCCAGGCCCACATTGAGAGATGAAATATTCAACCAAATACATTGAGGCTGTACCATTATATTCTACAGAAACTGGATATAAATGAAAATTGTTTCAGCGGAAAAGAGTTGAAAAATTCGATACGGACATAACAATGTCGTTGGAAACGTACAAATTGGAATCAATTGATATGCAAATAAACTAATGAATGTTGACACCGCTACACCATTTACGATAAAATTATAATTGGAGGTATTGTTACTCGATTCGGACAATTTTTTATATTTACACTACATAAAATTCGTCGCTCATTTTTTATAATCAAGTTTAATCTATAATACAAAAAATAATCGCTGAATGTGTTGCTAAGCGCAAATCTCGAGTAGTTCAATTGATTTCGCTAATTCTTTTTTTTATATTCCTTGAAGTATGAGGATGGCTCTTATGGGGAGAAAAAATTAAAAAATTGCCTGAAAAAGACTAGAAACAACACTTTTCTGTATTCCTATAAAAAAGATTCATAATAATAATTACGGTACGAAGTTTTAGTATTTAGAAGTTATTTTCTATGAATGTATGTTATATTTTGATTATTTGAGATGTAATTAATTAATACGCTCTTTATATTTTTGTTACATGTTTATTCCTTTTCTGAATTAAAAAAAAGTAAAAAACAATTCATGTCTTAGCTTTCTTTTGTTTTTCTCTCAACCATAAACAGTCACAGTGCTGTCCTCTGATACACGCTCTTCATTTTAATATATAACAATGGACAAGTCATGAAAAGCGGGGCGTCAGATAGTTGACACAATTAATATGGAATTAAAAAAAAACCCCTTTGAATGATGATTAAAAATACTCTTTAGAGACAAAATTCAAGCGATGTCATTTGACACTATTATGCGGCCGCTTAATAATCCGAAACATTAGAGGCAAATCATTAAATTTATTTTTATTACAATACAATTATTTTTATTGCAAAGAAGTGTGCAGAGTGCTACGTGACTTTTGAAATTGAAAAGACCTTAAGAACTTTCACATAATTATTCCTGGACGAAGTTATTAACTTTGAGTCAAATTAATTTTAAATTTACGTTAAAATTTCATTTTCTTAATATTTAATTTAAACAATAATTGCTGTAATTATCGATGAAACTGGCTTCGGCATTAGTTGACGTAAGTTCAATTCCCGTTCATGGCATTCTTCATAGACACTCAACTGCATTCCGCCATCTTGATTTACGTATTTGTGATATTTTTATAGTATATTTATTGTCATATTACCCTATTTAAACCCTAGATCTTTCTTTGCATTAAAAAGTAATAGCCTACGTTCTTTCTCAGGCTCTATACTATCGCTGTATCAAATTTAATTTAAATCTGTTTAGTAGTTTAGGCGTTATTTCGTAACACACAGACAGAGTTACCTTCGTATTTATAATATAAGTAAGGAATTATTGACTGAATAAAAAAATATATTTGTTTGCTCATGGGCTGCCACACCTTTCATCCTATTTTAGTCAACTTATTATTTGGACTTGTGAGGAATCATGTGTATAGTTCAATCAAGTTCCAGGATGTACTTAATATTAAATGTATTAAGATCGTTAAAAATTGCATGGATTATAACAGCGAATAAAAAAATGTATTCATTAGACATACCTACTTGTATTAAACGTCCTTTGAAGGTGACTTATTCGATATTGAAATAATATTTTAAATCTAAAATCTGATTATTTTAGTTCATAATAGTTTAAAATTAATTTGTAATTCAATAAAAGCAACAGTTGTTGAGGCAATTCTAATATCGAATATTTTATTAAATATTAATAAATGTTTAATATTCAAATCTCATATTCAAGAAAATACCTATTATTAATAATATAACTGATACCAGAAAATTGACTCAGCAATAATTGTTCCTATTGTCGTCTCAATCTATTTACGAAGAGTTTTAACCAACTAATAAAAAACTCGCTGGGTTCCTGGATCAAGGGCAAGATACAAAAAGCAGTGTTGCTTGAGACGGCACGCATAGTGAGAAGGTTCCTTAGCATGGAGCACGAGCTGCTGGTGGCTTGGGATCCTCTCCGATCCGTGTGAGTGGACTTGTCTTATATATTTTTAAATGTTTTTATATATATTTTTATATATGTATTAAAGTATGTACAAAATAAATTAAAAGAATAATAAAATTTTAAGTGATAAATACACAATGGGAATCTGTTACAAAAATTATAAATATTTAGCGTAGAAAATAGAAATAGAAATCCTTCAAAGAATACAATTTATCTAAAATTATGATGTGAACTCAATAACGAAATGTACGTATGTTATGAATTATTTTATTTGAAGGTTTAATTTAAAAATTAAGTGAATATATTTATACCGTAATGGTGGGCAATGAGTTTGATGCGTTGATTGTGATATCTTAATGCAATTATTACAATTATTATACAGTGACTCGTACCTTAGGCTACAGTTAGGTTAGCTAAATAACATATTTTAATAATAAATTTAATAGAAACCAAAAATACATATCTTTATGTAATAGAAAATGAAAACTTTTGATTTATAGAAGCATAATTTTGTAACTCTTGATTATAAATTAAGATTAGAAAGTGATTATATAGGACGTTGACCTTAAACCGCTACGGCTTCAAGATGCAGAGCGTAGCTCCTTAAGTCCGCAATTTATTTTTGCATCTACGTGAGGGTCGAACGGACCAAAAGCACAATCCATAATCTATGATCAATTCCGTACATGCCTTGATTCTAAACGGGCTCACTTTTTCACGATTTTTCTTGAATTGTACCGTATGTCAATGAAATCCTTAAGGGCAATTACACTTTTAAAGTTGACCAGAAATTATACTTTTTTGTACATTAATAATGTGATACTTTATTTAAATACCCTATCAAAGTAACCTAAAATAGACATGTACACTAATCATCAAGTACAAAAATTGTAATTTACTGTACTGTAAATGTACATTGCTGGACAAAGGCCTTTTTACTTTTGAGGAGAACGTTAGAAGCAAAATCGACGTAGTTGCGATGCACATTGGACATGGACATTGGTGAATATACATTAAACATGCCCCAGAATTTATCACCACACATGCAAGTCTCTTAACTATGTTTTCCGTTACAGCAAGAGATGAAATAAAATATACATTTTGCACTTGACCATAATGTATAATTAAAAAAACTTAGATTTAAAACTATTGTTTCTAAAAATCCTATGAATTTTTGTCACTTTTATAATTTTATAACGATAAGTAGTCCTATATATTTTCAATAATAAATCAATATAGTCACACCAAAAATCCAGACATAGTAAAAAAAAAACTAGAATAATTTAACAGCTGAATGACGATGAAGAGTCCTTTTCCTTCTAACTCGTTTCGAATGCATGAAAATGACGTCATTGGTTGAATGCGCACCCTAACTCTCGTCTAGGCGTAACTGGCTAAGAGTACACTTGCCTTCCTCTAGTACACTTTAGAACTACAGTTGGGAGAACATTACCCAACTAGCTTTCACTATTGCAGTCATAAGAATAATTACATGTTTAACAAGTACTTTAACAACTGAAATCCGACTATGGGGATTTGGTTTTTTTTTTTTGTACAGTCCATTCGCTTACACCGTAATTAAAATTTGTTTTAAACTCCAAAAATGGTTGACGTTTAAACGACTGTACCTCATTATATAATATACTTTATGTTCTTGAGTTTTCATTATTTTCACAATTCTGTTGTTTTGCGTTTATTATTAAGAATTTATATGATTTTCAGAATTAATTTATTATTTTTTACTTTTTTTTCTAAAAAAGTACTTGATCTTTTATTTTTTTTTTTTGCTTTTTAATCTGTATGCAATAGATAGTACGATAGGGGTCTTATTAATCTACGCATAGTGCCGCCATTATTTAGAAAAGGGCGGGAACGTTGGTGAAACAATGCTTTTCGAAATCAACATGGCCGCTTTGAGGCATATTCGCTTGGTGTTCTTTAAAAATTAGCAGTCGGTATTTCAATAATTCAATTAAAATAATATTGCATACTTTTCGAGAAAATAATATACGTAGGTTTAATATTTACAATAATCTAAATGTATTGACTTTATTAAATATTTTTATGGAAATATTTGAAATTATTTCATATCGTTACAAATAATTATTGTTAAAGTATACTTAATAGAATTGCCTGTCATCTTTCTAAACGCTTTATTATTGAAACTGCAGGTTTTATTGTAAATATTAATTTCTTTGTCGTTACCAAGACCAAGTAATTTTCCACTATAAAAGGCTTAACATTTTACAGTGCATAATTGCGTCTTATTTAACATAAAATGGCTCCCATTAATAAGCAGTTACCTACTTTTAGCAATTAACATACTGAACTTTGCACTTAGAAACTTAGATAAGAGAATTCAGATCCTCATAATTACAAGGAAAATTAAAATAAAGGCCGAGTACGTGTTGTCATATATTTCAGTAAAAATAAATGAAAAAATGTAAGTAAGAAGTAAGCCAGATTATTTAAGGTCTCTAATGTATTTTTTTAACATAAATAAAACGAAGTACACTTATTCTATTTTTTATTCTATGAAATACATTTGTTTTGAGTTATATTTCCTGACTGTCTGAGTGTATATTTAAAAAAAAAAAGAAAATTAATAATAATAAACCTTAATTAATAGAAGCAACTTGAAGCATACTAATTACTTATCATGCATTACATTTATAATGAACCTTAAAAATGAATTTACATTTTCGTACAAAACGTTAAAAGGGAATATATTACAAACCCCAAAAAACCCTCTCTATAGTTTTTTTCTTATACAGCGTAAATAGAGACTGCATGCGAAGAGACGAAACGAATAAGCGATAAAAAACATGACACTTGATTCGAGACAGACGACCCTTCAGACAATACCAGTACTTAGTATCATACACCGGTAATTGTACCCATGTTAAGTGGTTCCGTGATTTAAGTAGACCTTAAAGTGATGTTTCGTGCTTTCGGTTATAAAATTTTATATAAAGATATATATTATGAATTTACATCGATATACAAATGATTGATAAATATTATGTTTATCGTTTGGTGTATCTGAAAATTGTGTTTTCACAAGAGTACTTTTACGGGCATCGCACCCAAGGTGCTCGGCAATTAAGCTATGTCTGAACGAAAATAAGAGTAGCGAAATTTTTACAGAAATTTCAGAACTTTCATTAAAAATGACTAAGTAATTATGATTTTTTGTTTTTTTTTTTATATTTAGAGCCCTTATACTGTTGGCGAAAATTATTAAACTACAATAATATAATGGGTAGTAAAACTATCGTTATATTAAAAAAAAGTACATAAGTATATATGTATAGAATATATTGACATATACTGTTAGATAGAAGAATATATTATACTTCAATAAATTATATAATTACAATGAATTATTATTTAAATATTGACTATGAAACCAATGAAAGTGTCAATTCTCGTTACTTTGAAATGGAACATTAATAAGATCTTTTTTACGTATTTCAGCATTTCATTTCTATGGACGAAGTTTTTGCTTAGGCAGCAATTTCATTAAATCTCTAATGAAAGGAACATTTTTCTTCATAAAATCGTCGTTTGTCCATCTTTATTAATGAAAAGATTTGGAACGGAGAAAAAAGTAATCGAAGGAATTCATGATTAGTTAAATAAAAATATGTTTGTTAATCCAAAATGCTGTACGCTATATGCTAATATAATGCTTTGCCTATTGATTTTGTAGATATTTAATTTATTATTATGAATATAAGGTAGATGTTCTATAAGCCAGATTACAAAAAGTAAACCAAATGGAATGAAATAATACCATTTCACAAACAATGAATAAAGAATCTCATTTATCTTGAATTTGTGTAAGGAAAAATTTCACGACGTTATTTTACAAGAAAAAAATCTAAGAAGATAAATTTATGCGTAAACACGTATTTATTAAGTCAATTAAATTTTTGTATAAATTTGGTGGTCGAAAAGTAAAAATTTTAAAATGAAAGTCAGATGAAAATCCATTACCATATCGCTGAATTAGTAAAATACGTCTGAGACTTTTAATTCTTGCTGAAATGAAAAAATAATATTTAACATCCCTTTCACAAACAGAGAATAAAAATACAAGAATAACGAATTATTAAATGAGAAAACGTTTTACACAAAAATCATGAAAATATAAAACCTTTTAAGAAATGACAGATGATTTTAAATACTCGAGAGCTATTTTAATATGCTGCCTAAAAGCCATTTGCCAAAGAATTGAATTATTACGCTATAAACTTTTGGTATACCTAATCAAGTTAAATAATAGTACGACAAATTAAATAGAATTATGCACATATTACTTTGTGTAGTTAGTACAAGTAAATTAGATTAAGGCTCGTTGTGGAGTTCGTAGTGTAAACATAATTACCGAAAACTGTTATTGTTGATATTCTGGCATTAATTGAATTGGTGCTAAAGTTTATTCAGACGAGGTTGGTAAAGGCAATCGGGGTCTTGATTAAACTAAACAGTGTTGCTTTAGTGTTATTAATGGTTAGTGCGGTTCATTTATCTATGCATATATAATAAAACTCTATTACAGTCGTTGCTAGGAAATATAGAGTACAAAAATATATTTTTGAACGTATTAATTTTCTGTATGTAAACGTGTCAGATGGACTTTTTGAGATATATGTAATACACATAGGAAACTTATCATTATATCAGATTATATGTACAGAAAAACGTTCAATTTGCAAGCGAATAAAGTCGCGAGCGCTACCGGTATAAATACCCTCATGGTATCATTATTAATCAAAATCTGCTATTGATTTGAGATACATATCTATATGTATTATTCCAAAGACATTGATACAATGGTCAATGATAAATCACACTAGCTTTAATATTATTATGTTGATACACGAAGTATACTGTACTGTAAAGTAGGTAACCTATTTCGTCGATCCAAATTTAAAATCCATTCCTATAAAATCCGTGCATCTCGTCAGACCAAATTGATTCCGTAGCGTGGACGCTGGTCATGTCAACAGCCATCTGCTTCTGCAAAATATTTGCAGACGCTGTTTGACTTGGGAAATACGAATGCAGACCTGAAAGTCTGCTGGAAAGATGTGATTGATTTGAACTTTGATGAAACATGTTTTTGATTGAAAAGAGATGTCGTTTTGTTAATCTCTAACGTATAGTGTTGATTGTGGGCTGCAATTCGTTTTTTTTTACTTAGCATTTTTTACTTGTTTCTGCTTATTATCATAGACACGTTTTAGTTAAAGTTTTGACACACACCAATTGCCATTTCATTCGATCCCACCTTATTGATCATCACATAAAATCATCAAAAGTTCGTTATGTTGAATAAATTAAAAAGATTGTAGTGTGATTTATTCAGATGTCTATATTTTACGATATTTAAAATGAAAAAAAAAATACTCTAATCCAATTTTACTTAAATATTCTAAAAGGAAAAGTTTATTTAATAGTCGTTTTTCAAGCTTAATTTAAATTAATTTAATACTGATTTAACTATATATTTAAATGTGAAATCTTTCAAACAACCTTCACTTTCATTTTATAAAAAAGAATATTGTAATACTTATTATGATAACGAAAATGAAATGTTAATTACGTATAAATAGAGAAATGAGCATAGTACTCTACGGGGATTATTTTCTTTAAATATATTCTGCGGGGGTAATCTACGCTGTTAATTTACGAAATGAGGTTAAACGGGTATTCTCTTCAAATATTTATTCAATGTGGAAGATGAAACGTGTGCTCGCCGCCTTTGTTGAATAATTTATGTTTTATTTCTCGTAATATACTCGAGTATCCCCTAAATATGCGGATCCATACCTGACGTTTAATAAGAATGATATCATTATTACTAAAAAATATTATTATTACTTAACATTATCATGTTTTTTATTTAATTATTCAGTAGCAGTTAAAAAAGGTTTTACAATTCCGGAGATTAATAGCCCAATATATATTTATCCACGAAATAAACTGTCACCATGTCGAGTTTTATTAAAGTCCAAATAGTGGTTTCGTATGATTTGTGCCCAGAGAGATGATCTAAAAATTCGAAATCTGTGGATTATATCTGTATGTAATTGAATTTATTTTTGACGTTGTATTATTTTATATATTTTAGGATGTAGAAGGAACTATTATAGGTAGGTATTGTAAAATTTAAAAACTTAGTCTCAATCGATGATAGTCGTATACAGTATATGTATTAAGTCAAACTTAAGGGGTAATATTTTATTGTCCATCAAGGAGAGTAATGTGTATAGAATATATTAAAAAATGACAAGTGCAGAATTTGAACGTTTTAAAACCAAGCTCGTTACAATATGTTCGTGTACTTGTAATGGCAAAACTAATGAACATAATTATGATTAAAAAATTATAGTATTGTAAGTATATCGCAGCCGCAAGCTAAAAGTAGTAAGTAATAAAAACTTTAAATTAGTACACACAAGCAAAAAAAAAATTAATTGTGCGAACAATAAACATTTATAGGTTCGTATTGTGTGAAAGTAAATATTTATTCAGATACGAATGTTTCGTAATTAAACATTTCAGTGGTTGAATAAACGATATTCCGTGCGCCGTCATATATGAGGTTACACAGACATGGCAGAGAAAACTCGACTTTCAGTTTACTCTTGCTTAATTTATATCTATTATATAATATTTTGCTGTGTTTTGATGTTAATGAAATATTATAAACGTTGACTTTATTGCCGCGCGTTTATGGTTACTGCTTCGCTGCTATGAGTCGTAGCGTTATATTTTAGAAGTATAACTGTCGTTTTTAGATCTAGTAGTTCCTGAGCATAGCGTGTTCAAACAAATATACGTTAACTCTAGCTGACGTTTCGACCTGGTGTTGAGATAATTATATTGCCATCCCTCAGAAATCCTTTTATTTAATTACATATGATGTTTACGGATAACAATTGACAATTAACGAATTGTACCACGGTATATTATTTAAAGCTGAATTACATTTAAATTCATCGACGATTCATTCATACAAAAATTAAAATGGCATATATTTTTAATGCGACTGATGTACACGTGATTTAGGTTGCCCAGCAACGGGCTGTTGACGTCAAAAGAGAGAACATGGCGATAAATTGTTACATGAATATGGAAATAAAGACGTCTACCATGAGTCTAATGTCTTATTATTATTCACTCCTGCGCTCTTTAACAGTATGTATTATAGATATTTTAGTTTATTATTATTTTTATTATATATATTTTTAAATATTTCAATAGTTTTATATTTTATTTGATTGGTTATGAAGTATTTTTATAAATTATATTAACGAATGTAAGCTTATATTGATTTAATTATCTGTGGCGTGAGTTTTGGCGGAAGAATTAGAAAAAAAGATAGTGGATATGTATAAATTTTATCGGGATTTCGGAATTTCATGGAATATTCTTATGAACGCAAAATACTAATGTTTATCCTTGACTTTGCCGGTAACAATAAGTACGAATTACTTGGTATATTGGACGTAAAGTATAAATTATAACAAATGGTTGAAGTATTAAAGACTTAATTTGAACATGAGGTGGTTTTAATTAAATTTTTTATTTTTTTATTTTAGTTTATGCCCTCTGTTATTTTCAAAAAATACGCTAGACACTAGAATGTAGTCACAGACTTAACGATTTTAAATATAATGGGTTACAGTTTTATAATGACATAAAATGTACATTAATTCGGAATAGGGCGTTTCTTAAATTTCAATTTGGTTTTGAACAAGGGTTGAGTAGAGCAGACGGTTCATAATGCCGCTCTCGACACGAGTGCCTGACCGCGGCTACTTCGACAGCTTAACATTTAAGTGTTTGGCCTAATATATAAGAGATAACAGACATATGATAGCGGAAAATTATCTATTATGTACATAATTGTAAAAAAAAAATGTAAAAAAAGGTAAGTTACCTTACTTTAAAAATCCAAATTAGTCGGTTTGTTTATTTTCAAATGTTCTTATAAAGTACTAGCTGCTCTTTGAGGTGGTACTCGCGTTTTTGGTTACTGCTTCGTTTCTGTAAGTCGTAGCGTGATGTAATATGGTCTTATGACATTTCCCAATAAACGGGCTATTCAACGTAAAAAAATCCAATATGAAAGTTCTAGATATTATCCATTACGTACAATATTACACACAAAGTTTACCTCTTTATAATATTAGTAGACAAGCAAAATCGTAATTGATTTTACATGATATGGTTGACGAACTTTTTAACATATTTTTTATATACATTATATGACATTTTTAATTAGTTTAGAACTAATCATCATTGTCTAACCTTAATTGACTTATAAACTTGGACCATTTCGTGAGATTTACTCATTCAACCTCTTACCACTGGGCATTGAATGAAAAGTCATTTAGAGCTTCAAAATAGCCCTTTAAAAAGTCGAGAACATTTTATATTACATGTTCATTTTGTGGCAAAGCGCAACAGAAGCAATTAGACCGTACTTCCTGTAAAGGAACAAGACTTATTTATACAATTAGTAATATTCATAAAGAAAACTTATAATTTCCGTCTACTTAAGTTTTAGCGTTGTACATTGTTTTATACTTAAGGCTTTATATAAACTAGTAGAATATATTAATTATTTTATTAAGTAAAACTAAAGTAAAATAACAGCCTGTAAAGTTCCCACTGCTGGGTGAAGGCCTACTCTCCTATTAAGCAGAAGGTTTAGAGCTTAATCTGCCATGCTGCTCCATTGCGAGTTGGTGATACATGTGTCAGAATTTATCCGACGCATGAAGGTTTCCTCACGATGTTTTTCTTCAGCGCCTAGAAAGTGATGAATTTAAACACAAATTTCGTAGTTGAAAACTCAGTAGTACTAGCCGAGATTTGAACCAGTGATTGCCGGTACGGATCAACGTGTTCTAAGTACTAGGCCTTTTCTCGTCACTTTATGGAGTATGTACCCATATTATATTAATTAAATTTCATCTTATATTTTATATTATGCTATTATGTATTATAGATTTTGCTGGCGTCTTCACAAGCGTTAATGTAGATTTTATTTTAAATAATATGCATACGAGTAAATACATAAAGTATAGCCTATGACCACCTGGAATAATGTTATTTTTAATTGGTATCATAATTTTTAACATAGGTTAAGTGGTTTAGAGTTTACTCTGCACTTTAAAAAAATCGATGTCTCTCTCTCTTATTTATATTAGTATATAATTAAGATACTTAGATTAGTTCTTAGTTGTATATGTTTGATTAAAAGTTTTTACTAGATTTATAAACCGACTTCGAAAAATAGGGAGGTTCTTTGTTCGGCTACAGGTATTTTGTTTTTTTTTTTTTTTTTTTTTTTTTATGTTTGTTAACCGATTTCTCCACCGAATGTGGACCGATTTTGATTTTTTTTTGTTTGAAAAGGTATTTCCAAATTAGTCGTATTGCCATCAGGTCAGGATTTAATGATCTTAGGGAAATCGAGAGAACTCTCCCAATATTATAGGCACACATAGGCATAGCTTTTATATATTTGCTCTCAAAAAGCCAGATTTAGTGAAGAAGAACTGACGATTAAGACCACAGATGGGCACCGGAATTAAATAACACGTAAAACATTTGACTTGCCACCGGATTCGAAAGCTTACTTGGCACCGATTTAATAATGTTGTAGAAAAAATTTATTTGATAATTTTTAGTTTCCTTGGTTAATTTTTGAAGTCGGTTTATTTAAAAAAAAAAGTTTTTTTTTTTATCGAAAGAATCGATAACGATTAAAAAAAAATGTTAAAGCATTAGTTTTTAGAAAATAGGCCACGTAATCTAGTAAGAAATTAATAAGATACCGACTAGATAGACCGATAGATTTACGGAAAGGATACAGCAATATTCTTAGATCAAACATTTTACGATACACGAAAACAATACCAATACATTTTCTAGCGTAAATAACCTTTCAAATTATCATAGTTTACTAGCACTATGGGAAAACCATTTTCATTGTGAGCGAAAAAAGCTCTCCATAAGCAAAATATGAAAATTGCGGTACGTATACTGCCAATAACGGAAGACCCTTTGGTCGTTTGACCTTTTTCATTGTAATTTATATTAAGAGCTCCTCAAGGCCTTGTCGTACGAGATTAAATAAGTATGAGTATATGTAGAATGCTTGGAGGGTGTTAGATTCGTTCGGCATACGGTCCGAACCATTGTATCGATGCAGACAGTATTCAAGCCCGTGCCTCGTAAAAGTGAACGAGCGATGGAGTTCGTCGCACTGAAGGGTCATCGAGATCTTTCCAGGGGCGACTTTAGTGCCCGAACATTTTTAGGATTCCGTACCCAATGGGTGTCAATGAGAACCTATTACTAAGGCTACGTCGTCTGTCCGTCCTTCCACCTATTTGTTTAGTCTAACTTTTAGGGACGGTTGGTCTATCTATCCGGTCCTAAAAGTATTGCATCTTTTAAATATGTATAAGGAGATAATTACATTTGTAATTTTTGCTCTCGTGAACGATATAAAACAACACTGTAACATAGTAACAGATACACCGTAAGTAGTTACGAAAGCTGTGAATGCCAAAAATAAGGCACCGACATTTATTTTTTTCAAGTGTAATGCAATGAGAAATAACTTATAACTACTAACATGTAATTCTCTCCTCATAGGCAGTTGATTCATTTTACATAAAACAAGTATGTGTCATTAATACATATGCTTATAAAAAATTTAAATAGTAAAAAATGAACTGTTAGGAAATGTATAACAACAAATGTTTTTCTGATTCCTAATTTTGTTTGTCGTCAAGCATCAGACTTATTTATAGCGTAACTTTTAAAGGAATAAAATCTGGCGATCCATTAATCAATATTACAGAACTTAAAGTCAACGCTTAAGTTTGAATAATTCTATGCTGATTTTTCAATCCCTTGGCAGTTTCAGTTGATATTAATGTCTCTTTGTGTTATTTAATTACTTTTCGTCACAGCTTATTAATATAATAATTATTTAAGTGCACCACATAAATTGAGTAACGTTTAATATTTAATAACATGTTACATTCGATGCGACGTTTAAATAATACCGTGCTTAAAATTTACATTTTATGATAAAAGTAAATACTAGTGCGCATTTAATTAAGTGTTGCAAAGCATTCACAGATTATAACAACTCGGTAAATAATATTCTTTATCTGTTTAATTTTAATAGTTACTCCTTATTTTACTGTGTTAACATTTATTAATACTTTGTCCGAATATATTTAAACGATATGAGGATAGATTTTTGTCCTGCAGTACAAAAGTAATGTCATAGTTTGAATTGGATGCAATCAATCAATTATTTGGTTAATGACGTTTAGTTGCGCATTAGACACATATTATTTCGCCAATGTCACGTGGAATGGAGAAGACACGATGAAATTGGACGCAATTTTGACTGATGGCGCCAAATGTCTGTGCTTTGAAATTTATGATGTAAATAATAATAAAGTAATTAAATTCTCAATAAGTCATGGACCTTGTAAGACCTGAAATGTTAGCTACATTGAAGAAGAAATCGCCAATTTAGAGCCAGATGTTTTAAGAGCAACAAATCAAAATGAAGTGAAACGAGCGCAATTATGCATCAATTCGGAAGGTGATAATTTGACCGATAACATTTTTTTCCAACTAATGTAAATAATACACTTTCAAATAATTTTTACATTTATAAAAAAAAATAAAAGTCAATTCTATGAAATTATTTTTGCACGACCTTGTATAGTAAATCAGATCATCTGTCAATATATATCACGTTGGGATAGCAATAGTTCTTCGTAATAAAACTCCAGATTCGTAAAAAAACATGATATTAAACACTGTTAGGTTAGGTTAAGTTAGGTAACCCTATTTAACATTTTTTAAATAGTAATGGATGATAATTATGTGTTATGAAAGCAAAATATGCAAATTTCTTGCTTTCATGATATACTAATTACAGTTAAGTCAGTTTTTGAAAGTAGCCTTTCGAATAAAAGACAATTTTCAAGAGTTTTGATGTACCGGATATTTAAAAAAACACACGCTACGAATCGAGAACCTTTTCATTTTTTGAAGTCAGAAAAAAGTGGATGTGTTATATAGCTGAAGTTTTATAAAATGTTAGTGAATAAGGTCCATCCATTAGAAAAAGATATGTTTGTAAATTTTTAATACTCACTACTATTGCTCACAGACTTTCATAAAGATTTACATAAGTTATTACTCCTTTCTTTACACTTGAAAGAATTTATTGTCAATGCCTTTTTTAAGATATTCATATACTTTCGTATCTTCTTACGATGTTTCTGTTACTAGGTTACAGAGTTTTTTTATATTTATGCCACATTATTTCTGACAATTATGAACACAAAAAAAATGAATTGATAACGGGGTGCAATTTTTATAAAGTGATGCGCTGTAATGTTTTTAAAATCCGGCAATTATTTTTAATTATACAAGATGTTATAACCCCGTAAATAAATTTATCAGACATGGTACCTACTTATTTGGACTGTTCACAGTTTGTAGGAATAGTAAAATAATAAAATTAACGACATAATTTTTGATTAACTAAAAATAAAATTTACATCGAATAAAATAGTGTCTTAAATATTCAGGTTTCATATGCCTTCAGAAGTTTGCGCTAAAAATATTCTAACATATTTTATAGTAAAAATTGACAGACTGTGAAATTCAATAAGTGAGGGTGACACGTTTTCCTTCAAAATTTTCCTATAGTCTATTTTGCTTCATACAAAATAATCAGACCGGAATGATTGAGGCGACTTCCAAGAGCGCTGAAATAGCCGAGCGGTAACTAAACCTACATAGCTATCAAAATTCAATTAGAACGTGCCGAGCCTCGAGACCGATTTGTACCTCGTCCACGTCTTGAATAATCCATTACTGACACATAGGCTTAACTCTTCATGAGATATTAACATCTTAGATACCATTAACACGTAATCCTTCAGCATGACCCGAACGTTCATATGCTAATGGTGACCTATTAAAACGTCACGTAATCTTGAGCGAGATGACACTCGGAATGGAAATGAATGGAAGGCTAATTTATTAGGGATGTGCTTGCGGCAACTTTTGCGGTCAATTTGGAGGAGACACTGCTTTATTAATTATGTGTCGAACTTCGTGCTACCATTATTTGACCGTCAGTTAACACGTTTTAATAAAATTGTTATAAAAAAAATGAGTAAAAATCTGTAGTAAAACTCTGTAAATGTTAAATAATGTTATCTGTCTACGTATAGAAAATATCACAACCAGCAGAGTCCACCGGTTAACAAACTCATAAAATATTGGCGTACAAGTCAACGGCCGGCGGCGGATATTTATCCACTTAATCCGATTAACAAATACCTACTGTTACCCACAAATACATACACGGATTATGCTGTTACGAAAAGCACATCAACTCTGCGTCATCACAATTGATGAAACATGAAGCTATAAAAAAAGTAACACGGCTTTATTAAATGTTAATTAAAATAATATTGATAGAATATATAACGCTATGCGGATGTTAAAGTAAAATTTGAATATACGAATACGATAACTTATACAGATGGATGAAAACATCAAAAACTTTAGAGGAATTAAATAACATTTACAATAAAACCAGCTTAATACTATTATAAAAAACATGATATATTTAAATTCATATGTACAAATGGAGACATTGTGACACAGTAGTCAAATTATAAATATTAACTTACCAAGACCACCTTTAAAAAAGACGATCAACCAGTCGAAGACGTTAATCAGATATTATAAATTCAATTTGAAATTTGATATTAAATTTTGCCAAACGCTGCGTAATCCGAGTAGGAGTCATAAAGTATTTCATAGTTCCACGTTAATGTCCATTATACAAAATGGAAGCGCAGGATTTCAAGTTCATTAGACCCGCATCTCGTTAGCGCATAGTCGAGTGCTTTTCCAATATTGGTCTTCTGGACAATTCATAGGCACCAACATAATTCGCATTACTATGCGCAGTTCAATTTTCAACGATTGCGCTTTTGAGTCAATTTGTAGACCACGGTTTAACGCGTACAGATATTGGAACTGGTAACAATTACTGAATTCTTAGAGAAGAGGTTTATTATATAAAATGGAGCACGGTGAAATTTAGAAAGTTTTTTGGGATATTTATATGTGAATCCTTTAAAAAAATTAAAGAAGGACTGCTGATCTATTGTATTTATTGTAATATGTATGCGCACTGTCATTTAATCTTCAAACTGAAACCGTCTAAACCATCGGCCGATAAAATGATACCTAGGGCTGTATAAGTTACGCAAATAACATTCTTTATTATTTAATTACAGAAAAATTTTAACACACTTCATTTTAATGCAAATAAATTTATCTATCTATCTACCAGTCCTTCATAGTTCACCGCTGGACATAGGTCTCTCCCAACCTGCGCCACAGACACTTGAAAGTAGATAAAGTTTATATATTTATAGGTTGGTGTAATCAAATAATATTTTATGAAAACTTAAAAAAAAAAAAATTTTATTATCTTGCAGAAAATACACCAACATTTCACGAAGCTAATATCTCAGCTAAGCCCATAAAGACTCCAATCCCATGGAAATTTCATTTAATTTCACAAAATAATTCACATAAGCAATATTTCGTGTATTTTATTTTCAATTACGTCCATAAATATTAGCGTTTTCTTGACGGACTTTAATGAGAATGTTTGCGTTGTTCACGGGCCGCGGGTCAAAGTGGCCTCAAGACGGGAGCTTGAAACAATCTCAGCCACGTTCGTTATCTCACAAGAAAATTGAAGTTCCCAACATTGTCATCGTAATGAAATTCTTGCTGGGTAACGCCGCATTATAAGCCTGTTTTCCCTCTAACTCAAGCCCGCAATTTCTTAATTTGTTGTTAGCTTAAATATTTATAACGAGATCCCTAAATTAAGGTCGCCGTTGATCCGGCTTAGTTATCTACAAAATCATAATATTCGTATAATTTAATTTTTACTCGCTCGATACTAAAATTGGTTGTGAATTCGTCAATACGCTTATAATATTTGATGAACCATCAAACATTCCGTTTTGCTATTTCAAATAGTTTTTGTTGTAATTTTACTAAAGCCACTTATAGGTACTTGTAGCTCAACTAAATTTGAAGTTCATTGTTACTCTTATCTACACTAATAGATATTCTAAAGGGGTACAATTTTTATGTCTTTATAGTACTCATATCATTTGAAAAAAGAATTTAGTATTAGACTTAAGTATTAGCCTGTTTATTGAGGAAGGTTTATAGGCTTCACTACATCTCGCTATGACTTATTGGAGCGAAGCTGTAACCAGAAACTGGAGTGAAACGACGAGAGACACCTAGTATATTATACTACTAGAATGTAGGATCTTATACGATATACAGGATATGCAATATAATTGTGATAAATAAATTTAAATTTTATTCTTCTATTGTTTTTTTATTGCTATAAAATTTTTATTAAATCATCTTTTTAAGATACGTCTCTACTTTTGTGAGCCAGATGTATTTTTATATACCCGATTTTGTACTTCATAGTTATATTTGCGCCTGTTACCTCAATAAATATGACTTTTAAAGCATAATCCTAAATAAACCAAACTAAATATATCGAAAAGTGTCACTAGAAGTAGAAAATAATTAATTGTAACCCTTCGTCTTTTGCAGATTGTTTTCAATTGTGACTGTGTTAGATACCGTACTCAAACGACCACACCATCAGACTACGACTGACCACAGACTATGAAACATGATATTATAAACTCAATCATCAAACCAGTAGGTTAGGTTTATGTTCGAGATTTATTTATTCTGCCCCTTAAGTTATTCAAAACTATACGTTGGATGTGTTAACAGCGAGGCAAATGATTGATCGCCACAACAGTGAGGGGTCGCTAAATTCATTTGAGCCAATTCGTCATTTAATATTTGTGTGCGAGTATTGAGATATTCATTAATTTTGAAAGGACGACAGTTAAGTTTAAATTGGAAATTATGGTCTGCTTAATTCAATAACGATGTCAATTTATTACTTTGTCGATTCGCGGTAATTTATCAAACCGATAATCGATTTGAAATAATTTTTAGTATATATATTGTTAAAACTAGCTGATCTTCGCGGTTTTGCCTGTTGTTACTGGTTCGTTTCATTTGGTTATATCGTGATGTGGTATAGCGTGTTCTTATAATATTCCTTAACTAAAGGGTTGTAAGCAAAAATTTTATTTTTAATCGGAGAAGTAGATCCTGGTGTACGAGCATTTAAACATTTGCATGTAAATAGACTAACATGCAAATACAAATTTTTGAATTATGTTACAATTGATAGTGACATAAATGAGAATAAAATATTAAATTTAAAGAAAAATCTCAAGTATATAAATTCTAAACGAAACTTCGTAGAATTTAATTGTTATTTCCATAAGTACCTCTTAATAATTTGAAATAACTTTCAAATCTAATTATAACGCAAAAGACACAACGGGTATTGAAATTAAAATAAATAGCAATAAACTTTAATTGTATTCGAGAATAATTTTCCGAGCGTCTGAATCCTAGACATAGTTGACGGGATGGAGATGTGACATTATGGAAAATCGTAGAATAGCTTCCATCTAAAATTATGACGTGCAAAGTAATATGTCTGCTTATATTTTCGTGTTTGTGAATTTATTATTGTTATGTTTTTGAATATTCATTTAAATATAATAATCTATTTAAAATAAAAATATATAAAAATCTATGTGAGGATACATATGCTGTCTATGCAGTCCAAATCGATGATGCGATTTTGATGAAATTTTTAGGGTATCGGCAAGTGAAGATCCTGTGAAGTTTAGAAGCGCTCGAAATAAAATAAAAACAACAAAATATACAAATAAAACAAAGCATATAAATAATATTCAAAAGAGAACAAGTAAATAATTTAAAAACAAATATATATTCAATTAATTTTCAATTATGTCGTAAAAATGGCAAAATTATGGTCAAATTATTCAAGTAAATTAAAATATGTTGTATAACTTCATTATACTTATTACGAATTATTATTGTCGCTTAATTAAAATATTGTAATGGACGTCTCTAGTCATTTCGGTTTCCATTAGGTATATTCTAAATTTCATTAGTCAGACTCGAGCTACCGCCGTCCTGTAATTGCTAATTTTCCTCCCCATCTCCTAAAAAAACTACAACCTGACATTGTATAGGATTATTCAGATTTTATAGTCAGACATTACACCTGTTAAGATGAAAATGTAATAGTTTTACTTTTTATATTCGTAAAATTCTTGCAATTTTTTTTTAGAGTTTTAAATATTTCTCTTATAATTATTTAAGGTTTAAGCAAAAAAAAAATATGTCACATATTGAGTTAATCACAGCTAAAGATTATCTTAACGTATGTTTAGAAAATAAAGTAACTTTGTAAGACTTTACTTAGATTCGGATAATTGAATAGTAGATGTAACACACATAGGTTATACCTACCAATTATGTTATATAATCATAGACATTTTATAATCTCATAGACTTTAACAAAGTAATGGTCTAACAACTGATTATGACAGGCGAGAGTATCTTTGAGTCAACAGGTCATTGATCAGCTTGTCGAGATCGGAAATGAGTACAGATTTTTAACGTCAAATAGTATGAACGTAACATTTCTATATTAAAAAAAAAAAACCTCATAGGAGTGTACAATTAAATGCCTATCAAAATAGTTTGAAGTGTTTACTAAATAAAAAAGGAAACAAGCGTACCGTATCACGAGTAGTCACTATTCAATATAGCCGTACTACAGTCCAATAAAGCTTTAGTTTGAAATGTAACCAGACAGAGTAACATTCTACCTCCATAGAATTGCGATGCAAAGAAAAATGAGCTAATATTATAAGTTACACACAATTGAAAAAAAAACTCATTACTTTATAGCGATATCAATGAAGTGCATTCCGGCTTTACCAAAGCCGACAGGAATTGAATTAAAAAAAAGTGCACTTGCAATTACTCTATTGAAATGCCCTCTCACGTTTCAATCTTTTATGGCGGCCTCTATGAATCCGAGTGGAGTGCAATATGAGTCGAGAGGGCCAATAATGAAATATAAAAACAGAAATAAGCACTCATTTCCAAGGGTATGGCCCGTCGAGTATTCTACATTATTCGTATTCAGTACAATTTGCTTTGACGAACTTAGCAAGCGTTTAAATTATATAACTTATACGCTTATTACGGTTTGCGTCACGTGCTTTGTTTCGCGCCGTTAATGTCACGATCTTAATTAGTGTTCCTTGTGTATTTATTATAAATTACATTTAGACTCTCGCTTCTACTGTACAATTCTACTTAATATACTCTGATCAGTATAATGTTTGTATGGATGTAGGTATTATGTAAATATTAATCTACATTAATTTTATATTATATGAGAAATTCCACGTTAAATAAAGTACTATTGTATTTTACTTAATAATAATTCAAACAAAATAAACTCTCTAATCTTAAATTTATATAAAAGGCTTTTTAGAATTTTATAGTATTTATTTAGAATATTAGAGAAATTAAGGTTTTTAACTAATTTGTTAATTTATATTCTAGACGTATTGTAAGTTAATTTAAAATGTACAATGTCATTACTTCGTTCGTTATAACAATATCTCCATTTCATATTTTCGTGATTATCATAAAGTTCGGATAAATACGAAATATTAATCAGAATATTAACGTATGTAAATTGCCTTTCATTTCGTTATATTTAAGCAAGCGAAATGGGATTATAGAAAACGCTTTTACTGAATGAATCGGACTTCCATTGAATGTTGCTATGGCTGGAATGCTTGCGAATGCGAAACACATTAAAACTAAAAGAAATATGTCATCAAATGCTTAGTAGAGCAAATAAAATGGTTTCCTGTATAACGATTATCTACAATGATGGCAAATTGTGAAATGTTTAATTAATAATTTTAGTGCTTATCATTTGGACTTCTTTTTCAATGGAATATTAAATGGACTATTATATGATATTAAATTACAAATGTTATAACTTGATTTGTAATATATATTTTATCCATTTAAAATTAAGTGTAGTAAATAATTAAATACATGCAATTGTCGTTACAGATATATTCTTAATTGATACTGATAATTGTAGTATTTTACATACAGAATTACTACTTCTTTGTTTCATAACCAATACCTACAATTAAGACGACATAAACTGTTGTATTTAAGTAATATATTTAAGAAAACATCCATTAATAATCAATAACTAAGACAAATCTCTCTTAAATTTTCATTCGAATAACAGTTCGCATTCTAATCAAAGCGCCCATTGTAGACGCGCCAGAACTGTGAACTAACCGATTGTAGGGACATTACGGGAGTGTAAAATAAGTACACAACGGGACGTCAGTCAATGCCTTTATTGAGATTCCAGGCAGCGTGGCTGAGATAATTTGCGAACTATTGGATGCAGCACTATCGATCTTTTAAAAGGCATTTGAGAGTCGATTTGCTTCTAGTTTGGCAATTTGTTTAGAGGAACAAGATAAACCGCATCCGTTCGTGAATGTCTAAATCCTTTGGAGTTTATTTAGAATATAACGCTCAAAAGTTTGATAATACAAGTAATTGAATGAGCCTTCTTTATTAAATAACTAACTAACCTCGACTACAAAAGAGAAGTTTGGGTAATGAACGACTTTGATGCGTTTTTTTTATTTTAAAACTTTAATATTATCGGTATTGATCGTAGCTATAATTTAGGAAGACCTGTTCAGAGATTTATAGGTTATCATCCATATATATATATATATATATATATATATATATATATATATATATATATATATATATGGATATATATATATATATATATATATATATATATATATATATATATATATATATATATATATATATATATATATATATGGGTGACAAGTAGAAAAGATATGTAAATATATATTAGTCTAGAAGCAACTTCTATTGGTTTAATCGACTCAATATGATTGACTATAATATGAATGATATTAAAATAACATAGTTGCGAAAATGTCACACTCGCTCACATATTACGATATTCGTCTATGACCATCTAAAATAATGTACCTTCCGAATTATATTATAAATCTTAAAATTGTTTCCGTGGTCCCGGAATTTACTTTCCACGTAGAGAATTTGTTTTTTTTTAATAATATATAGTTATAGTTATACTTTATAATATATAGTTTTAGTCTCGCTACTGAAACAAATAGACACGTATTTAGGTTCGAAATATTTAGTTTTTAACACTTTCCCTGTTCATGAAGCAGACACAAATAGTAAAACAATCGATATGTTCTATATGACTCGTGCGATAGTAAAAAAGAAATTTGATTTGATAATTTTATTGGAAAATAATAAATTGTTTTATTTTGTAAAAGTAAAAAAAAAAATAGTGAAGAGAACTACTGAAGTAAATATTATCAAACACAACACTTTGTAGTTGTTTGTACAAATATATTACCTGCTTGTTAAGATGGTAAAATTGTTAGAAATCGAAATATTTACTATTTTTTTAACACCTTACCGTACGAAAATTAAATTCTTTTTATGACGCACGACAAAAAAAAGAACGTTTCTTTATTATTTATTAAAACATCTATTAATTTTGAACATCTAACACATGTAATGTATCGTGTTTAATTTACTCGTATATCGTGTTTGTTATATGTGATAACTAACAAATACGATGAAAATTACGTTGAATTGTAAAATTTCCCCCGAACAAGAAACTCATTTACATCCAAAATTTCTGTTCATAGTTGAAATGAAATGGGAGTCATTAGAGGTTTGCAGAGCTTAGTAGCTCATAATTATTACGCGCCTAATTTCGGTGGGATTCAAAGCTCGTGTCAACAATACTTAGTCGACTATGGCGTAATAACTGACATTTCTTTGAAGTTACCCCACTAATTAGTTTAGTTTCTCAAATATTAGAAAAGGGATCCGTTAATTGAAACTAGAAATTGAAATAAATGTCGAAATAACCTTTATATTGAATTTCGTATATTCAATTTACGCGTTAAAAGGGTATAGAAATATAACTTAATGAATTCGATGAAAGTGATTTGTTTAAAGGTGCTAAATATTATGTTAGTTAAGTAATTGCGACAAATTGTGATTATATAAATATAAAAAATACCCGAAAACTCCAATAGTTCCTATATAACACAATGAATTCGATATATTTATCTCTAACATAGAGATCATCAGGGAAATAAATCTTTAGTATCCACAAAGGTCGAGTTGGGATTCCTCTTTTTGTGCGAAGGGTCAAGTGGGGTTACAAAAAGAGGCTGTCATCAAGGCTCTATCAATAACGGTCTGACATTCTAGGGATAGCTCAGAACGAAGAGTGAACGAGAAATGGCATGAGTGCGTGAAATAATTACATCATGGAAGCATGGAAGAATTTAAGTTATGACGATGCAAATGTATACAATAAAAGTAAACCTAAGCGATTACACAAATATTAATGCAGTAGTATTTTTATTTAAACATATGAATTAAATTATTGATCTATTTGAGCCTATCTATTCAACTTGTAAATAACAAACGAAGAAGTATTAGTTCATTGTTATTTAAATGCTGGCATTAGCCGATTTGAACAATAGGCAATATGCAATACTGGCATTTGGTATAACATAAAATTATTAATATCATTTATATTTATGGCATCCATTATTATCTAAAAAGAAGTTTAAACATGCCATTGTTACGATTGAAATAAATTAATACATAGGTAATGAGTAATGACATTTCCAAGATACTCTGATGTTCTAAGACCGTCGGGTCAAGATCTGTGAATTGTCTTGTTACGGCCACTCTCGTTATCATTAGGGCTTTATAGTATTGTGAGGATAGATTGAGTAACTTTTTTAATATTTTGCTACAAGATGAAATTTTGTGTTCTATATTTACGTTTTACAATTTAATATTAGATATATCCTTCATTTTGTTGTCCTTGAATAAAAAGAGTACATGTCACAATCTAAATTACCTTTTAAACCGACTTTATATAGAATCTTTATTCTCCAATGACTTCAAAATTGATTGACCGACTTTGTTATTTTTATTAGATTAAAAGTTTATTGTTGATTGGTCCTATAGATTTTTTATTAAAATAGTTTCAGTACTATAGTTTTAAAATCAAAATAAGTGGAATAAATATTTATATCATGCAAGTAAACGAAATTACGTTTCTTGAAGCCGTTTCCTTTATTTTAAAGTCTTGTTAGATTTATTTGTTTCATAATCATTTTTACACTAATGCATTAAAGAGGAACGTTACGTTCGTTTTTACGATTTATGGGTTCATAATAACACATCTGAATAACTTAGTTTAATCCGACATAACTATATCTAGATTATTTACATTATGAAAAAGATATATTTTTTTAATTCAATCGATTTACTTTTAATTTTTATGTTTGTATACATATAGTCGGGTTAAATTAAATAACATCGGTGCGATGTAAGGTACCTATTTTTTACTCGTCTTAAAATAGTTTATTCTTTTTCGAACAGTGTTAAGCGAATACGGGCTCGTGTTTATATTTGCGAAACGACGTTTTATTCAGGTCTCAAAGGATCTCGCGTTGCAACAGAATTACACCGGTCCAACACTTTCACTGTACTGTTAAAGTTAATTAAACGTATTTGAAATTGAAAATTGTTTTCTATTTCATTTTATGAATAGTTTCATTTTGCGTAATGAGCTTTTAGAAAATATAACAATAAAATGCCAAAACTTATTGTTGTTTAAAACAGATTACACATTTTTGAAAATTTTCTTGTTATTTTTTTTTTTTCATTTTCATTAGGAATATAGTTTTATAATGAATAATCATAAAATATTTAAGACAGTATTTATTAAGGCTATCGTGTTCCATAAAATATGAGTTGCTCCAACCCAAGA
The DNA here is from genome assembly GCA_037950945.1 of Hypolimnas misippus. Classification (NCBI taxonomy): domain Eukaryota; kingdom Metazoa; phylum Arthropoda; class Insecta; order Lepidoptera; family Nymphalidae; genus Hypolimnas; species Hypolimnas misippus. The sequence goes on from JBBEEQ010000019.1 coordinate 6,455,761, forward strand.
TTACCCGCGACTTTAATTAGGCGATTCCGTTACAAATTCCTTGCCTCCCATTATTTAAGTCTATTGTTATTTCAGTATTATTAAAAGCCAATTAATATGGATCCTCTAATATAATTTTCATTTATCAGTTAATTACATATGGTAATTAAATTAAACCCGCTTTGTGCGTAACAATTGTATTGAAAATTAAAGGATTGTTTACCATGTTAAAAATAGATTTACAATAATAATTTGTTGAATATTATAGATATTATGCCATATGTATTGTATTTTAAATTACTTCATGAAAGGATTTTAAATATTACTTATTACATATATTATATGTGTTCAATAGCTCATTAGAGATTAAATATTTGATTTAAACATTATATAAACAGAAAAACTTATATTCATAACTCATTTTTACAACAGTAAAACATATTACGCAACACAAAAATTAATATATCTTTTTTACGTTCTAAATTTAAAAGAAGACGAAAAAACAATTACCGAGATCTTTGAATGTGTTCTATATATCGATAATTTAACGGTTATTATATAGTCAAGTTTGCTTATAAATATTTAAGTTAATTCGTACAAATATAACAAAATGAACTATTACAATTTGTGCCAACTGGACTCTAATTTTCCAACTAAAGAATTATATAACAAAACTGATACACAATCCATAAGTCAAATGTATACATACATAACGTGAATGAAACGCGTAATGAAAATTCTCTCTTGATCTATACGCACACAAATTACCTTCAAAACTAAATCACATATACACTACACACAAAATAAACATAAGTTACAAGCTCGACAGGCTAGGGCTGATAAATACCCGTGGCAATAAAACGGTACATTTTGAAGATTAGAACATTACTGTAAAATAATCTACGCAATGAAACATTCAAAAAACTGTTAAAAATGATAGTTTGTACTGTACATTATCACTGCGAATTAAATGTCACTAGATTATAAGTTTCGAGTGTAAGTAAATTTTTGTCCTTAATAAAAAATAAATAATTTTTGTAAATTCAAGTAATTTTATAGCTATATAGCCTTATTAATGATCCAAACAGTAATCACAAGAGACATTCTTATCACAAACTTTATATTTATCTTTTTAATTCACTTCCACACAAAGTAAATTAAAACGAGCGACCCCACAAAATTACCTTATTATAGCTTATTAGATTCTGCCAATACACGTAGCTCTGTTGTTGAGTTAATTTACTGCTGGCAAGTTAGCTGGGACGGTGGAACGTTCACTCAATTAGTTAATTTTGTTAAATATCCTTGATTGAGCAACGGACGGCAATCAGCCATGCAAATTCTCGTCGTCATTCCAGACTTTATGCGAATGGAATTTTGCTAAACGCTTGCAATTTTATTATTATTATCTGCGGAATTAGAATTTAGAGTTTATTTGAATATTTGTTTCTGGATAATTTCAATTTAACGTATTAAAATATAGTTCTTTATCTTACGATGATTTATAAGGTAAAACCTATATAATAATATTATAGGGTAAAGTATATTTTGCATATAATCTATGAAACTAGCCGTGTGAAAGAGCCGAGATTGCCTAGTGGTTAGAACACGTCGATCTCAACCGATGATCGTGGGTTCAAACCCCGGCTAGCACCGTTGATTTTCCAAGTGCTAAATTAGTGTTTAATTTCATCTTGAGCTCGGCGGTGGAGGAAAACATCGTAAGGAAACCTGCATGTGCCGGGAGAAACTCTGACACATGTATATCCGCCAACCCGCAGTGGAGAAGCGTGGTGGATTAAGCTCTAAAACCTTCTCCTTAATAGGAGAGGAGGCATTTGCCCAGCTGTGTGATATTTACAGGATGTTACTTTACTTTACTATGAAACTACTGATCCGATTTGAAGAATTCATTCTGCGTTAGATTGTCCATGTATTGATGGAGGTTATAGCTTATATTATATCAAGCTACGACTTATAAGAGCGAACCTATCTATACTAATATTATAAAGAGGTAATTTTTTTTGTAAGTTTGTATGTAGGGGGTAATCTCAGAAACTGCGGATCCAATTTGAACAATTCTTTTTGCGTTACATAGCCCGTTTATTAAGGAAGGTTCTTTTACAAATGGATGCTGATAAGCAATAATGTGTCAACCCACAAAAAGTGAAATTCGGTGATATTTATGTATTTTAATACTGCATCACCTATTTTACATTATTCAATAAAAAACAAATTCATATAAACTAAATAAGTACGGAAAAGTTTCTTAATGAATTGTTTCGAATTTCAAGGTCGTTCCATATTTTGTAATTTATACAATAATCTCATATATTTAAAAAAAAACTTTTTATTAGATAAGATATTAAACTTATCAACCTGCTTGTAATTCATTACACCTTTTATCAAAAAAGAAAAGAAAATATGGATATATGTATACGTCTTCAAACTAATTGATTAAGAATAGGTTTGATATGTTTACACACCATTTTCTAAAAATAAAGTTCGTGTGGCTTGTCACATTATTGCTTATCAGCGTCCAAACAGCTCCGACGTCTGGATCTTGAAAAAAATTGAATTAGGTACTAGATTATATCACATTCGTACATATTTAAGTACTTTAAGTTAATAGAAGATAGAAGAAAGTTCACAAAATATATAAAGATCGATAAACAAAGTAGTACTTTAAATATAATTTAGAATATTGAAGTCGCAAAATGATTAACGGTTCAACTACTGAACTACATGTTGAGAGTTGAAAAGGGTTTCTATTTTCTCTTTCATCTGAATAGAAAAATGTTATTATTCATGTGTTTCTTAATGGATAGCTAAAAGCCTATGCGATAGTCGGCTGTATGCAATATTCTCGAGTACGCTTTGTTATGAAGCGAGTGTCTAGTGATATTGTCTTCCATGTACTCATAGATACTACATTACATTACATCTTTCCTTTTTTTTATAAATTTTATTAATTTAAGTTGAAATCGAAGAAACTGTAGGTACTACCAATGTAAATAATTTTTTTATATATCTCATTAAATTCATTAAAATAATCATTACATTATTGCAAAAAATATCATTGCTTGTTCGTTCGTAAGCTTAATTACTGCCATACACTTAATATAATATTGTCAATTTATTGTTTGGAATTGCTAGGAGATTTTAAATCATAGTAGAATTACCTTCCAGTAGATGGCGCGCGTTCTATCGGCCCGACCAAAAAATAAGTTTTAGACGGTCGTACGACGTAACAAAGTCTCCATTTCCGTGAGCGAAAGCTAGTTTTCTAATATCTTTATGTAATTGATAAGGATTACTACAAAACAACGAACAATTCTCAATTACTTATTGATATATCCAAATCAAGAAAATAATACCACATGCGTAAGCATAAAATTATTTTAATATAATTTTGAACATTCAATAAATAATTGTTTCTAGGTTCTTAGGAAACAATATAATTCTAGATTTGTAGCTAAACATCAGCTACAGAGTATCTTCTCAACGATAAATTATCTGAAATGAAGTTTCAGCTTAACTATCACGCCACAGTTGCAACTTGCTTAACTGCTCAATAATTACTGAACACTAGATTTAGTATACGTCTAGCGTACAGTGTTGAGCAGAACAGTGACACAGAATATTATATATTTGAGTAAGGAATATAATATAAGAGCATTTCTGATCTATGAACCATTATTACCTATTTAAACTTGAGTTTTCCTAAAAATAAACTTGACGTTTGTGTTTGTGTGACGTATGTGTTGTTGTAGATCCTTAACGAATGCACGAAATTTTGATACATTTCTTAATGTAATCGACAGGGTTTTTAGCTATAATTATGAAGATTTGTTTAGGCGTTTGAAGGATGTTAGCTTTTTTCTTTTCGTTGAAAGTATCTGATATCAAAATAACTGAGTTACGTAACCTTAACCTGATGCTGTCATCAATTTATAGCAGAAGTATCTTGTTGGGCCTCGTTAAAATGGTCTCAAATGACTGTCAGGGTTTTTTTTTATTTTCAATTTCATATTGTTTGAACTGTAAACAAGACTAAAAATTTAAAATAAAAGACAAGAAATCAAAATGAATCTGATGACCGTACACGTTAAAAACCATGAAACTTTTTGGGGTGTGCTAGAAAAATTATATACCCACATTTACGCGAAGGTGTTTTTCAAATTTATGTATGCTAAAATGAAGCCCTTCTGATGAAATCATATAATACGGACACTTTTTGATACAGAGTTACGCTGTTATCATTTACGTAAAAAAGTGAAGTAACAACCTATAAATATCCCACAGCTGGGCATAGGTCTCCTAGCCTGTTAAGGAGAAGGTTTTAGAGCTTAATCCATGGCGGATAGACATGTGTCAGAATTTCTTCCAGCATGCAGGTTTCCTCACGATGTTTTATTTAATAATTATAGTATACGAGTGTGTATCAATCACCAATATGTCATACGTAAACACAAAATATAGCAACCGTGTTGAGTTTAATGTAGTTTGAAATAATTCAGTGTATTTTACCACATTTATTGTTATAAAATATACCGAAATACCTATTTCAAATAACATTTAGTTTAATACAAAAGAAAAATAATATATATGGACAGATTAAAAATACATTAAGGTTGCTAGAATATTTCATTTTCATTATATTATTCTTGTGATTTCATCCAGAGATCGAGTGCAATCCTAAAAAGTCTATATAGCATCGATAGTTGCAATATCGTTTCTCTGATGTCTACTTCTGATAAGAGATCTGCTTTATCGCAGACCTTCAGATTAATCGAGGATCACTTTGAATCGAGTCAAGGCTTAGGTCATTTTATCTGTAACGTTGGAGGTTGATCTAATGCGTGGTCAGCTTGAAAATATTTTTCTTTAATGTAATTTATAAGAAATTGTCTTAATTTATTTGATTTTTATAAAAACATAATAAAATCATCAAAATCAAATATTGGATCGCACGACGAGATGATAAGAAAATCTTTAACAAAACGACTCTGGAATTCACTCATGTTCAACTTGAAGTCATTCTGACATCAGTTATTGATAGAACTAACAATGAGCGACAATGGAGATCTATCTCATAAAATTTACTGACTGATAAAATAAGGTAAATTGTTATGACTTTTATATAATGTGCCTATGATACAATTAAATCTAGATAAGTTATTATCACATCGAATTTAATCAACACTCATCTAGTGGTTATTATGTAATGAACGGGCTTATTCACAGACAATATTAAAAAAAAATTATGCCGTTATAAATGCATTATATTTTTACAAGTATTTATATTATATATCTTTATTTTACCTTGGCCTTGTCAAATTATCAAAAGTATCGATTTATAACGATAACTTATCTTTTGCTGTTTCTGTAATAGATTGAATCGAATCACTCTATTAATTAATTTAGTTTGATATTACAAAAACTTAAACTATGTTAAAATTTTAGATCTACGAGTAGCTTGTTTGCTCTGACCTTATTCAACTTGAACAAGCAATGTAAAATATTATAATCTAATTTTATTACATTATTAGTTGATTGTTTACTCAAAGAAAAAGTTAATATAATTAGAAAGAAAGAACAAAGGCTAAAAGTCGGACAAATTTTGTAACTCATAATATTCACAAAGTCAAGAAACAAACTTGTTAAATTATGAAATCTTTCATTATGTTTCTCTTATATCATAAAATTTTTATATCTTGTCTATTTTAGTATTTTGCCACATTTGACATTTTTACAATTGAAATTTTTTAAATCTAAAATGAAACTAATGAGTTTGAGTGACAACAATTTGAAATTGTTCCTACAATATACGTTTGGTCTGTAGGATCTCATTGGACTCCATACAGGAAAAATGCTTATCGTAATCAATTACATTACGTCAATTCCAAGACATTTTTATACCATCTAAAACTCAAGGCATCATATGTATATGTAGCAATGAAAATAATATTTATAATGAACCTTTCATAAAATGACAATCGTCTTAAAAATATAAACACTTTGTATTCACCACAGAGCATGCCTTATCAACTCGGCAGTAATTATGCGTTTTAATACCGAGTCCCCTTTCATTAATTAGAAACTTCATCGTGACAACGCAGAATTCATTCTAAGGCTGTATAAATAGAGTGCTATAAATTCCCTTATCTGCATCGCATCTCGACATTTTATTGTGACAAACTTTGGGCTGGCGACATTGCCTGCGTTTGTTTAGTACATTGTTAGCATTGTTGATATTTTGTTTTATAAGATTTACATTGTTTCTCGTTTCATGTAAGGAGATAAACCTATTGTGTTGGATGGATTTAGCTTTTGGAAATGTTCGTTATACAGATTGTTACTTTGTTACAAAAAAACTGATTAAGTAAATGATCATTGTTTAATAATTTAGTAGTATATTGTATGCTTAGAGAAAGGACATCATTTTCTACTATTAGGTATAAGATAATCTTCAAATATATCTCGCGTAGATTTTGATCACTGTTTTATGGTTTTGTTTTCGTTTTACTTATTAGTATAACACATACATTGAACTAGAATAGGTATAAGCTATCATTCTAACGAGTTTCGTTAAAATCCGCTTAATAGTTTTCGCTGTTAATGTATTACTAAGTCACAAACAGATTCAGCCAAATAATATTTTGGGTCTTTATATAAGGAGCAATTAACAATTACCAATAGAACTTTTAACACTGGACCTAATTAATAAAACCACGTTCTAATTTCACGATACAGCGATGTCGTGAAGATTTAGGTAGTTATAACTTTGCCGTTATCTACGGCATTTCCGCAATTAATCCTATCTGAACGATAAGGCTGTTTCAAGTTAAGGGCCAGTCGCTGGGGATCCGAGCAATCTTTACGGGTGACTTGTCAAAGTGAGAAAGGGTCGGAAACTCAGGAGACTTTCAACAATGCTTGTTATCTTAGAAATAAGCTAAGAACCTAATGATACCATTTTAAGTAAATACGTCTGAATTGTAAGACTTCAATACTCGGGAGACGGCCCGCGTCGTTCTTTTATGGATAGGCCTTTCACGAAACTTACATCCTCAATTCCCGAGTACAATTTCAGATGTGATTTAATATTTAGTATCTATTCAGATATCTTTTTTGCTTTGCGATAATAACTTTGTTTTGTTACAAAATAAGTAGATAACTAAACGCAGAATGTCTTGTTATCTTGCAAAAGATGTATAAAGTTTTTTTTAAAGAATACATAAGGCAATGGTTACCATTTTATTCACAGCTGAAAGTCAGAGAACATAAACCTTTTCATCACCTAAAGTTAATGTGGTCGAAGCGGAGTTCAATAAACGATTCGTGTTCGTGACGGATGACGACAGGGGTTGTGAACATTTGCTCTTATTTTGTCGTGCAACTCGTTTAGCACATGCCGACTGACAATCAATCTCAGTCAATATATAGGACAAAGGATCGTTGTTTCTCTGCTGTCGCTGCCTAATGAAATTTTTCAGCGACGTTTTTTTCAATACAGTCAGTCATACAACGTGCTGGAATACAGTAAAACTTGTTAAGTTGTGTCAATATACGAATATTGGGAAATGGAATAAAAGCCATATGTGCGGAATTGTATTTTTTAACTGTGTTGTTTCAAATTTTTCAATTTAATCAAAAAAGTCTAAAATATGTTCGAATAAACGTATTTTGTAGTTTTTTGCGTCAATTTATCAAAGTATATTATTACTTTCGTGTGCACTAAAATAATTTAGTCTTACGTACGTATATAAATCGAATCAGGGTAAGGTAATTGCAACATAACAAACCAAGTTTATTGCAATCTATTATACAATGATAATTAATAGCAATAACATTAAAAAATGCAGAATAAATAATACGTACAATACATTAATAGAAATAAACACCACAGTACGCACTGATTACTTGTTACTGTGAAATATTGTTTCATATAAAAGAAAAACATTAAACTAAACCGAACTCACAGTCCTAACTTTTCTATTCATTAAATGAATGACTCGACAGAGTTAGTTTTTCAAAATACATTACCATTCATTTAGGGACGAGACATAATAAATCCCATGGCACCCCAAGGAAAAACATTCGAAATCCTCAACCGTCTGGCGGACAAATTAAATTTTCTACACATTGATTTTAAGCGGAGTAATTACTTAATGTACCGATTAGTTTGCACAGACTGGCTGCAGGTAGGGGGAGGAGACGAGCAACTTTTATTCCTTGAAGTATTATAGAATTTAATTATTTAACTTTGAAAAGTCGATCTCGTTTTGTAGACTGATGTTGACTGGAATAAAATCATTTTATCTTACAGTGTGTCTTAACCCAGCCGCTGTCGCGTTCTGTTATAATAATCATCTCTACTAATATTATAAAGCTGAGGAGTTTGTTTGTTTGTTTGAACGCGCCAATCTTATGACCTACTGGTTCGAATTGAAATATCTTTTTGCGTTAGATAGTTTATTTATTATTATACACAACGCTTAATATATTTATATTATACATAACGCTTCAACTCATAGGAGCGAAGCAGTAATTATTAACGCGAGTGTAACCACACGGGACAGCTAGTACTACAATATGACGTTAATAATCACGCGTTACATTGGTCATGGTAATAATTGTTATGAAATATATAGAAGCATTCCTAGATATTATTGTTATGGTAAAAATATATATATATATAACAATTACTTATAAAAATAATTAAGACGTTACTTCGTTAACAAGTCTCAAATGTCAAAGCTGTTAAAACAAATATAAAGTTTAATCCCGATTTAAAAATGGAATAAAATCCACGTTTCTATAAATAACAGTGACCTTTAACTATTTTATTGTATAAGTAGATTTCAAACTACTAAAAATAGATATTATTGTTTAAACTGTCTTAATTTAAAGTAAAAAGCAATCTAAAACAACATAATTATGTAAAACTGTCGCTATTAAAGATCGTATATTTTGGCATTTCATATATAATTTTAGTGTACTAAAATACCTTCCTGAAATGTCAAAAACATGTAGTTTTATCCAACACGCTGCTGGCTGGCTGGATTGGATAATATACAGAATGATTCATTTATATAGATCGGTAGTGAGAAATGTGAAACCATGAGAATTAGAAAAAATCTTGAAAGGAACCATATCACTGATTAAAGTACATTCAAAAATATGCATTTAAAGATTTGCAGAAAAACCCTACAGAGGGTACCGAACTCACTCTTTTTCAAAAAAACAATGTTTTTATTTTTTATTTTACTACTTGTCGCAGAATAACTTAGTAGGTTGTGAGGAATGCATTTTAGTATGGCATCCTTAGTGTACAATAATAAAACGCAAGATTTTTAACATTGTCTTGTACTTGTATCACTTTAGCTATAGCGCACCTATAACAAGTAATATTAGTGATTTTTTTCATTCCTTTATAAATATCTATAAAGGGCACAAGATTACACAATTATCGAATCTAGATATCAAAATTTGTCCCAAAACAAGCAGGTTACCTCAGGTTGACTATTATCATCATGAGGATGCATATCTATTGCCGCTGTAGCAACAAAATTTATTTTATAAAAATATATAAAGTGTCTTCTATGATGGTACGTAACCCTTACTATGTGAGACTCCCACTTAACCGATTTTGTAATATTTTTTATAATGAAGTTACACCGTAGACACAATTGTGCAAATATACATGTGTGGTCACGATTTTAGGCATGAATTTATTTAGAACGCCTGCTACCAAATAATGCGGGAACATTGAAAATTTGAAAGTGCTTGTAAAATGTAACAATGTATTTGTTAATTATAACAATAGACTTTTAGCCGAGGGTTATTATTATAATAAAATGAACAACATACTGATTTTTTTTATTATAATACGAGGTTAATTATATGTATATTTTTTCATATTCAATAACGGGTTTTATCGCGATAACTAATGGTAGTAATACCTTTTTATTGCCCGATGAAATTGCATTCGTCGTGGTCACGAGCTATTAAATATGAATATATACCCGTTATATTAAATATGAATATAATATATCGCGAAAGTTTAAAATATATAAATGTATACTTTTTAATTCTAATAATACTTAAAATCTTCATTATGATTGGTATAATACTTATGTTTCATTAATAGAAATGAAAATAAAACTTATAGATTGTTTTAGTTAAGACACTAGCGACCCAAAAGTCATTATAGTCGACCACACCTATAGTTAGCCAAGATTTAAATAATATTATACACATATTTAAAACTACTTTATGAATGATGATCTCAAAATAACGCTAACGTACTACCGTAATCATCCTAAGCAGATACATAGAAGATATTTTTATTATTCTAACAAACTAATTTTTTGTTTATAATAATATTATAAGTATAAAGAATAAATATAATAATTTTAATTAATATTTTTCACTTTATAACACTTAAAAGACTAGTCAGATTACGAGATAAAAAAACGTATTATAAAAATTGTAGAATTTTTTCTTTTAAATCTTTTTAAAGCACTGTCGACTATTTCATGACATATCAAAGTGGCGATTCTTTTAATAGGAATCAAATTGTCATCCACATCAAAAGATTCGAGCACCTTTGACTCAAACGTTAGGCAATCCGGTTTTTATATTTCGAATAGGACATTCGAAAGCACTTGTATATTTCATACGTCGGTGCTTTGATGACCAAATGACCGGCCCTCTGGCTGAGGGCCCTCGGCAGTCAGTTCAATATTACACTCCCTAGGCTTTGCGTGCAGATGCGTGTACGCGAACCGCGCTGACTTTTAATTAAATTTTTATAAGCACTTGTATTTTATATTAAAAATAATTGCGAGGGAAGTCGAAAATAGCGTTCTATTTTTAAAAATGAGTTTTTTTTTTCGTTTTATTTGGAAGACCGAAATTATTTTTAGTTCGTTAGTTTTTGTATGTAGAATTTTATTAACCCCCGACCCAAAAAAGGGATGTTATAAGCTTGACGAATGTAGCTTTGTATTTGTGTATCTATCTGTAGCATCGTAGCACCCTAACGAATGGAAAAATTTTGATGCGTTTTTTTTTGTTAATACTCTTAACCTGATGCTGCAGCATCATCTGGAATCACTAAGAGACACATTCTCACCAACTTACAGCCAAGTGCGGATCCAGGGGGGAGGAGTCATTGGGGTCATGAGTCCCCCCCCCCTGGACTGGGTCCAAGACCTATGCACTGATTATAATTGTTAAACATAATGATGATTAACATTATATTTAATTTTTTTATAACAATATAGATTTAATGTAAGTACCTTTAATATTTAATTAATTTAATATAATTTGTATGATTGAAGAACGTTTAACCGGACTGGCACTTCTCCACGTCCATAAAAACGTACCTATCTAAGTAGAAGAAGTTATAACTTTTTACCTGTATCGATTATTATCAAACTTAAATTATTACTTCTTGTGACTTGACCACAACTAGGTGACCCCCCCCCCCCCTGGCGGCGAAGCTGAATCCGCCCTTGCTTACAGCAGAAGCTTCGTGTTGGGGCTCGTTGAAATGACCTCAATGAATAGATTATCGAGGGTGTCTTTTTTGTAATTTAAATTTTTTGTGTTATTTAAGTTTGTAACGATATATAGTGACTTATTATGTAATCTAAAAAAAATCAGGTTGTTTTCATGACCTGACTTCACGTTCTTTACTCTTAGCTCTTAAGAATGGCGGCTGACCGACTAGTAACAACGTAATGTCGTCGTCGCCCATTTACACGACTCCGCTCCCGTTCGGCAAAAAATGAACATTCAAAAACAAACTTAGAATCTTACTATTTAGGTAGATTTTACAGTGATGAATACAATTGCAAACAGCGCTTAGAAGTGTTTAAAATGTGTCTAAGTGCTACGACTTTAAGTTTGTAATTGAATGCTTATTTTATACCGACGCAAAAGAAGGGTGTTGTAAGTTTGACCGCTATGTGTGTATGTCTGTGGCACTCCAGCTCCTAAACGGGTGCACTGTTTCGGATGCAGTGTTTTCAGTTGAAATAGGGTTTTCTAGTTCTCAGATATGTTCTCCTAAAATCAGTTTAGCCTTTTCAAGATCATAAACGCTTTTTTTAGCTACAGTAGGAATCTTAAATGCACAATAAGTATTTCATTTATTTTCAAACATATGTTTGATATGAAATATTAAACATAGATGTTTAATATTACGCAAGTTCTTACCAACTTACAGGAAAGGTTATCGTGCTAGTGGTCGTTAAAGGGGTCTTAAAGAATAAATGGTGTTTATTTTTTTTCATTATCAATTTGAGTCAATTATTGCCGTGTGGGTCCGGTAAATAGGCGACCTTAACACGTTACAATATTCGCGATGAGCTTGATACGTTGGCTCGCTGTATTGAGCATAGGGATGCTTATACTTTTGGTTCCTAGGACTGCGGCCCGTCAAAATATGGATGCAATTTTATGGAAATCTAAAAGCTTTGATTATACGGCGTCAAAATATGCTATATAGGATACCGTGCCATACTTTTTTATTCGTAAAAGTTTGAGTGATGTAATTTGAAGGCATAAAGCAACGGCTAAATCACTAGCAACGTCGTCTTAGAACACGTTACGTTAAAATGATTCGGTCAGTCGCCGGCATTAATGATTAACATAATAAAAAACTCATCTTTAAAATAAGGTTTCGAATGCATTATGTTTCACATTTTGCAAAATACTATAATAACATGATTTTGAAAAAAATATAATTAGATAAAACTTTTTTATGCCGATCTGTTTTTAATTTATTATATATTTTATCGAAAAAGAAAAGAAAATATGGATATATGTATAGTCCTTCAAACAAATTAATTAAAAATAGTTTTGACATGCTTGAACGCCATTTTCTCAAAATGAAGGCCATGTGGCTTGACATAGACATATTCAAAACTATTTATGTAATAATAGTTGATTTCATTTTTATCTTTGCATGTAAGGTATTTATCAGAATCCATATCATAAAGCCTCAGCGAAACCGACACTATGTAAACAAAATTAGTATTTTGTGTGTTTATTAATTATTCAACGCACACCATCTCTAAGATCAACACGATACTCACTTGCTCTGTGATAACGAGTATAAACTATTTAGACAATCACTGATTCTAATTTCTAAGCACGTTTACCTGTTACATAGAACTTCGTTAACACGCCGTCCTGTAGGGATTCATGGTTAGTGACACGTAAACATATTAGCTACTGAATAACTATGTATAATAATATGACTAGTTTTTATCGTTTGACTCTATTTTCATGTTTTTTTCAACATACTTCAAAAAAGTAGGGGTTGTCAAAACATAGTGTATTTTTTAAAATTTGTTTTAAATTTTTATCTTTTAAATTTAAAACCTTAGAATTTCGTCAATTTTTAAGCCATTTTGTACTTTCTGTTCGGTTTCTTAGTATTTTTATCAAAATCGGTTTAGTTTTTTGGTTTTAAATTAGAATAAGTGTGTCATCCAAGTAAACGAAAATGCGTATTTTGGCTTTTGAAGTCGGATGTTATTTTTAATTGTTTGAAATCATAGTTATTTTTAATTTTCAAACATATTTATCATTTTTTAATTTAAATAATTTATATATTATTAACTACTGCTTTGTTGCTTCATTTATATTTTTAAGCGTAAACTCAAATACTTTAGTTGGGTCTTGTTTTAAAAATTACGACTAATAACTCAAAATACTTTAGATGACTTTTCTTTTAAGGACGCCACATCTATTCTAATATCATAAAGGCGAAATTTAATCTGTCTGTTAGTCTGATTGTTTATTTCTTACGTAAACTGTCGAAATAATTTTGATGATTTTTGTTATTGATATAGAAGGACATATAGTATTTTTGTCGCGAAAATAAAACTCGAAGGGGAAGTGGATGAAAGTTTGAATGGCGAACACTTCATTTCTATTGAAAAATCATTCTACGAAAATAAAGTCGCAAGAACCAACCAATTTTTAAATATTCTAAAGTAATTCGAATTTAACTACTAAACGTTAAATACTTGACTTTTCTGGCGTCTATTGATACTGGGACTATATTCCTTCGAATGGTAACCTATTCTGCATTCAGTCATTTAAATGTAGGTTGCATCGAGTAAGAACACGTCGCATCTCCTCGCAGTAATAGAATTCCTATGTACCTAGTTATGGTATATACCGTTCGACGTTTTCGAAGATGTTTTGAGTCTGAAGACATTTCGTACTAGATTTCGCTATTTCTGAATTGTTAGAGGGTAATCTGCCTCTAACCATTCCTTGTTTAATATGACGAGGAAATAAGGCAAAAGAAAAATCAAAGGAGCATTAAATCGTATTCTGATTTGATGTTTGAAAATTATAACTTATGTTGTATTATTAGAAATATTTTTTTAGGATACATTAATGTATAATAATTTGGCTTATGATCGATCTGAACATACTTTATTATGTGCAATATGAATAAAATGTAGAAAAATCCTTTTCCTGTGTATACTAGATTCTAGGCCTGTAGATCGTGCCAAAGAAATATACATACATACGCTTGAAAAGTTTCATATACAGAATGCATCATCTTATTTTATAGAGTGTCAGTTGAATAACATTTTAAACTGAAATTCTCGTAAGAGTAACGATCACCTGAACAAACTGCAGTGACTAGCGGTGAACGATGGCGACGCATTGTGTTACCGAAAACATCGACATTGTGTCGGATTTAGGTCGACTACGTTGTGTGGTCTAAGTGGATTATTTGTTTGTTCACATATTACTTTTCGTATTAATTTATTTAATGGTTTTACTTGTTTGCCGACTAATTGATGGATTCGTTTGGCGATCGATTGCCGGATTACCTATTACTTTTTGAAGACATTACGACAGAATTGCGACCGTCTCGATTACGTCAATCATATTCTTCACCATAATCACATTTATTTAGATTTCTAGAAAAATATATAAAATCCGAAGCGTAATTAATATCTATGATTTTTTATATACAATATTTCGTATAATATTTGTTAGGTTATATTTCTATTGTAGCTTTATGTTGTAAAAAAAGAGTCAAAATTAATTGAATTATCCAAAATTTTTTTTGCTGAGGTCGCTTTTGTAATATTTATTAACAAAACTAAACTAAAATATTTCAAAACTAAATAAATATTAAACTGAGTATGTATATTAAATAATAAAATATACTTTATTAAAACTGAGGGAAATTTTATTTCATATTTTGAAAAACGTATAATATATAAATATTATTTATATTACAAGAACAATTAATATAAATATTGAATTATTCTTATTCAATAATCAAACTCAAGTATGATAATGTCTATTATTAACATTTAAATTTTATTATCCTAATATTTGGTGTTACAATAAATCATTGTAATGCATTGTACTTCATAAACATTTGCTTTATTCATCCTCAATTTTACTTCAATGGAATAATTGAAAAACTTTTGCGGGTAATTGTGCAGGGTATATATCAAATTGTGGTTATTTTCAAATTAGGTTTTTTTTGTACAATCGTTAAGTTTTGCTCAGACAATCGAAGAATGTATTATCTGAATTTCCTTAGTTTTGTTAATACTACAATTTTATAAGATTTGAATAATATAAGTTTCTTAATAAATATATATTTTTTTAATTTCAAACGTAATATTTAAACATTTTAAAATATTACAAAGTATATTATTCTCAACTCCCAATTAGATAAAAGTCCAAGAACGTTTATGCATAAATAATACAGCCATTAAATTTAAAACTCATAGACGATTCAAACAGAGAATAACGCAGAGAGCATATTGTTTTATAAAATATAAATTTTCTCATAACCTGAGCTAAGCACATTTTGAAGAGCACGATTACCACATAACTCCAAGCGCGCTGATGGAACCTCGCTGGGCTCCTAGCGGGGCGGAATACTGATTGTTTACTCAAGTAAATTGCTTTGTAAGACTTGAGGCGGTTTAAAAAATGTTTCTATATCTGTCACGGGCTCCTGGAACACAATCATCTTACGTTAGCGGCGTTATTTAAAAATCTTGAGATTATTTCTTCTTTAGCATTGTTTATTTAACGAGAATTACGTCTACGTTGTATGAATTAGTTTGCTTTATTTTAAACGAGTAAGAAATAAATGAACGATTTATATATACCTACTTAAATAAACGAAGAGACAACTTTGTGCAGTTTTTAAGCGAATTGCCCCCACGGAGGAGTGTGTATTAGTGTAGGTACATACTAATGTTTATAGTTATATTATGTATGTAACTATATATGTTTCAAAACACTATTAGTGTTAAAATATTTTTTTTAAAACATTTTTACTTCAATGTTCACAAAAACTTATTATTATTATCATAAAAAGCTTAATTTTTATTCACAAATGATGTTATTGCATTACCATTAATCCGATTGTGGTAAAATTTTGTTAACTTATTATTTAAACATAGGCGAGGGATGAGGAATAGTACTAGACTGTATTATGTAATTATATATACTGTAGTAATTTCCAGCAGGTTGCGCGCGTGTCGTACTGGCTAAACAGAAAATCAAGTTATAGACGGTCGTCTGGTATTAAAAAAAATACTAACGAGAGCAAAGCCGCGAGCAAAGACCGAATAAACCGATATTACAAGAAGGTAATTTTTTTAAAGTTTGTAGGTAGAGGGTAATCTTTAAAACTAATGATCCGATTTGAAAAAATCTTTTTGCGTTGGATAAACCGTTTATTGAGGAAGCTTATAGGCTATGTTACATCAAGCCATGACTTACAAAAGCAAAACAGTAGCTATAAACGCGAGTGAACCCGCGAGAAGCAGCTAGTTACTTATAAAATCTCATTCCTAATCTCAACATCATAAAGGAGCCTCATAACTAGAGTGCAAGATAAAAGCACTACATTCTGGTCCTTCTGAATCATCAAATATTCAGAATGAGCATTTTGAATGCTATTTACACGTAAAATTCATTTAATTTGCCTATTTTAAGCCTCACTGAACCCGCGTCGTGTTATCAGCTTTGGCTTTAATCAAATAACAATATTTGCATTATTTATTTTATTTTCGTTGTTGGGAAATTTGTTATTTTATTATCACTTATATACGAGTATTGAATTTCAAATATGCAATGTTGTATTGAATTTTACTAAAAGTACTGTTTAGTGATTTTGTTCGTATGTTGGATCTACATATAAGAATGTACACTGAAACTAATTTATCTAAAATTTATTGTATGTAAAAAATTAATGAAAGTCTAATAAAAATTTTTTTTGAAATTATAAATTTCAACACAATTTTGTATGTTATCTTGATATTAATACGAGACGCAAAAATTGTGTACCCCCTTTTTAGGTAAATTGTAAAATTGAGAAGAAAGAAGAATAGTCATTTTTTTTTTACTTATGCACAAAAAATACATTAAATCGAAAAAAAAAAAAATTATCTGTGATAAATCTTGAAATCTGTTGAAAATTTAATGAACTGCGGTCGAATTCCGACCGCTAGGTGACCACTAGCATTGGTTAAATTTATAAACATTGTGTGTATTACAATTTAAAAGTTCTAAATGTTTTCCTCACTTGAAGTACGAACAAGATTAATCTGAAGCATTTATCTAGATGCTATGTGCTATCTAGAGTAATGTAGAGTATATGCGTCGCTGAAGTCCAATTAGTTGAATTTTCTGCGACGGACATAGCTTGGGAAATGTGCAAAGAGTACATTTATTCCACAAAAAATACCATGTCTTTTTTGCTGTAATATAGCCAATTTTTTGTTGCAACAACTTTCAGAAATATAAACATTATACATACTTTACATTGAAGGTTACAATATGGGTCTCTATATTTCTTTATAATTTTTTTTTTCATGAAATTAGGGGGGAAATTAGTGTAGTGTTAGCAACTTGTGAATGGGCTTATAGTAGTAACTAGAATTTAACATAATATAAGTGTAATTTAATTGACAGGCGACCGACACTTCTTAAATATAACAAAGAAATGTATAATATTTCAAAAAGCATCATCTAATTGTATGATTATAAAATAAAATGTTCAAAAAACAATTTAATTATTTATAGACACGAATACTTCAATGAAAATTTTTTAAGATATCGATTAAGAACACAAATGTACAAAAACTTTGGTTTATTAGCTATTTAGTCGTAATTAAAAAAACGTCCACATTTTGCCAATAAAATGTCTTAGTCGTAAAAGGAAACACAACTTTAGTAAGCATTGTTGTGGATATCTGATTTGTAGACAGTTGGATCGTAGTATGTAGAGTTTTTGTTCCCTCCCTTTGTTTTTCGATATGTAAACAAAATAAAAACTGGTACGCAAATTCCGGAATAAGTAGTAACGATTGTATTAAAAACTAGCTGCCCTTCGCGATATCACTCGCATTATGTTTACTGCTTCGCTGCCGCGTGATTTAATATGTACTATAACCTTCCCCAAATAATGAGCTATCTAAAGCATAGAATTAAGCAAAGAATTATTTCAAATCGGATCTGTAGTTTCAGAGACTTTACATACAAAGTTATTAACACTATTAACAACAAATATTTATAATATTAGTACAGATTATTTAGTGGCTTTATAGTAAAACACAAATTAAAAGATTTAGTAGTTTTCATTTGTATTATTTTCAGTTTGATAAACTAAATAAAAAACGGAAAAACATGAACTTTTTTTTCACTTCGATTTATAAAATTTTCAGATTGACACTATATATTTAAAAGATATAATTTTATTTCCATCTACATATTTCCAAAATATTAATATTTATACCAGTGCGTGGAAAACAATTTATGAATATTACCACTCATTTCGGTAGATTGCATATCACGTTGCGATCTGAATGTCACTTAAATTGCACAGTGTTGAAAAATTTAATACACATATTATTTTCATTGATTTTACAAAAAAAAAAAAAAAAATATATTTCTCTGTAAATTATGGTTAAAGTTAACTTTTAAAGGATCGTATTTCGAAAGTCATTGTATAGTTAAAATATAATGATACAAAATACTACTTATTACAAATATAAAGTCAACAAAACAGTATTTTACGCGATTTCAAAAAATATTCGTTTTATTCTTAACAAAATATTCTTTACGTTATTTTATAAGTATAATTAATATTAATAATACACAATCACAATCTCGTAGACAGCAAAGCGTGACCCCGAGTTTGCGATTGTGCTTCGAACTTGATCACTCGGCTTATAATTAAACTTTGGTCAAGTCTTAGTTGACTTTACTGTAGTTGAACAGCTCCTAGGAACAGCTCTTGTTTATCTACGACTGCCGCTTGTTGTTTGGCGTAATAATGAATAACTTTTTAATTGAACGTTAATTTACGTAATCTTAAGATAGATTAACAATTTCGCTTTTTATAATAATTATTAGAGTTGCGCCGAATAGTCACTTCACAGAATAACCGAATACCAAATACTATTTGGTTTAACCTTTACCGAACCGAATATTCGGCCGAATTATTCGATTTACTGCTTCATTGCTTTGCTGCGTAAACAGGTTCTTACATGTACGCTACGAGTCTCTGCTAGCTAGATGACAAACGAGCCGTACCGCACTGCGCGCCACCCCCGCGCACCGAAAAGATGCCGAATACGCCGAATACCGAATACCAAACGAATATTCGGCGCATCTCTAATAATTATCATCAATTATTGATGATTGCTTTTCAACAGAAAAACTCCATAGAAGATGAGGTTTTCAATTCATAGACTGTTTTCTGTTAATATTTGTTAATTCAGGACTCTGCCACTTGTTAATCGATTTTGATTTTTTTTTGTTTAATATAATGTATTTTTACATATGTCTCATAGAAATTCTATGGAAATTGATTCAATAATTTGGTTTTGAGATCAATTAATATGTCATCCAAGTATAAAAATTTGCGTATTTTGCTTATGAAGACGATTTTTTTTTTAAGTCTTAGTTATATTTATAGTCAAACAAAGGAACATAAATTATATGTTATATCTTCTTTATCTTTATTCAAAAATATTTGTAACAAGTTTAATTTTAAATTACTTTGAATCCTTTTTAGGGTTCCTTACCTGAAAGGATGGCATCAGGATCTTATCACTCAATCTCCGCTGTCCTTTCGCCTGTCTTCCCGTCTGTCAAAGAGCTGTCTCTGAGATGAACCATAGATAAAAAGTTAAAAATTTCAGAGCGTGAATTTCTATGTGTTGCATAAATTTGTAATTCATAAAAATATATCGTTCAAAGTAAAGAGTAAATATTGAGTTTCCTACCGATTCTTCTCGGTATAATCTACACGCTGAACCCGTGGTAATTTCCTTATTAATGTAAAAAAAAAATTTGTGTATTGACAATTCAAAAGTGCTAGCGAGAGCTTAGGCCGTCAATTAGTTGAAGGAAGTATATTTTGATTTTGATTTTGATTATCGCTATAGCAACAAATAATTTAAGCCGGTCGCAAAGCGGGAGTCGGAATTTACATATTTTTTCCAGCACCTTTCTTGTGCATAAAAAGTATATGATGGTACGAAACCTGTATTTAAAGATGTCAAACCTATTCCTAACAAATTTGTTTGAATACATATATATGTATTTGATTCATAATACATTTAATCAAAAGCAGATTGGTGTAATAAAAAAGTTTTAACACATAATGAGTTTTTCAAATATATTAGATTATTGCACAAAAAAAAATTGAGCACACTCTAATATTCGAAACATTATATTAAGAAACTTTTTTCCGAATTTCTTTAGTTTAGATGACTTGATTTTTTTTAATAATGTAAAATACATAATGAGTTATCAGAATACTCCGACTTTGACTTTTTGTGGGTTAACACATTATTTTATACAATAATAAGTTTTTTCTAATATATGAGATTATTGTATACTTCAAAATATAAAACACACTTCAATGTTCGAAACATTAAATGATGGAATATTTTTCCGTACTTATTTAGTTTATATTACTTTAAAAGTTTTTGAATAACGTTAAATACATGATATATTATCAGAATACATCAATTTCTCCGAATTTTACTTTTTGTGGGTTAACACATTATTGCTTATCAGCATCCATTCTAGGCATTTATCAATTTCAAATCAAACTGCAAATCAAAAATCTAGCTTTCACCGCTAGAATATAGCTAATTATATATGGTCTCTGGTCTAGTGGTTGAGAAGTATTCCAAGCTTAAATCACAATGCTACGTCATTGTTAGTTGGAAGATAGACGTGTTTTGGACACTACATGTTTACTAACGATGTTATCCTTTACTCCTGTAAAGTGGCATATTTCCACTCAGAGTCAATGCGGCGGCTAATCTTAGTAAGCGGCAAAGTTTCGGAAATTTTATTAAGTTTTGTTGTTTTAATTTTAATATTCATATTTTACTATTCCTTTTTGTTATGAAGTCTCTACAGATGTTACTGTAGACAACACTTCAGTCACTTAGGTCCGAATAGGTATATGTAATATCAGTTTTTGACATTGCTAGTGTGAGAAGTCGTCTATATTAGAATATTTACGCGAATTGCAGTGTGTGGGTTTAGTCCCCGCTGTATTGCACTTTATGGTATGAGATTAAAAATTTAAGGTAGCATTAACTTCAGTTACTAGGTGGCCATTTTGTTATTCTGCTTTTTCTTTTTTCTTCTCTTTTTTGAAGGGTCTTATATGTAGACTAATTAAACCAAAGCGAACAAAAGCGAAGAATAATTAAATTCTTACAGATCCAGTTCTACGAGTTGTAAGTATTACTGTGTTACGTGTGTTTGCGTATTCTGTAGTTATATATCAAATAGTGTTGTGTTGAAATTGTTGTAAACATTTATTGTTTGGAACTCATAAGCTCTTGCCCTATAAAGAAAAGGAAAATTGAACCTTATTACATACATTTAGGGTTCAATACAATTCGTCTAGGTCCTTGGGTCCAATCGCCGAAGAGATTTGAAATATTAATCGGTCTCGCTATGCTCAATTTCCTGGCTTCCGAAGAACAGCCACCGGTGAATTTGCAGTTTAAATTGTTAATTGATAAGTCGGTAAAATAAATTACTAAAACAACAATGGAGTATGCTACTCGTAATTTATTTGTTCCTGCCTACAAGCTGGTATTTATTTATAGTCGAAACATTTGTGTTTATTTGCTTTTAGCTATTAAATATAAGTGTTAAGTAATTAAAAAAAATAAAAGCTGGACTATATATATTGATGTTGCGAAGGATTTTTAAATGTTGCTCGTAACTACTACACGGTGTAGAGTAACGTAAATACATATAGGTCAAACACATAAGCGACTTTTAAGCTTCGCCGCAGTCGGGAAATAAAAATTATAAATTTTAATCGCTTTGAAATTCAATTAGATACTGTTCTTTATACAATAATAGCACCTTTCCAGAAGCTAATAATTGACATAGTTTATGTACCTGTTTTGTACTGTTACGAAACTCGAAATTAAAAAGATCATAAATATATTTAAAATGTAACTATATTTAACATATAATTTTAAGAAAACAAACAATTTTCAACGATATATCAGTGACGATAAAGGAACTAATTTCAATGAAAACATAAAAAGTATTACTGTGTCGTAATTTTAATCTCTAAGTCGTTATTTTGGAGCATCTAGTCTTTTCGGAGTGGTAATGACAAGTGGGTATGGAACGACTAGACTGTGAAAGAACCCCAAATTTATCAAGGAAAGGTCGATTATATATCATTAAGGAACTGATAATGTAGTTAATTTAAGAAAAAATAAAATACTTAGCCAAAATTCAAGAAGTTCGAAGCTTGAGATAAAAAAATATCAAAGTGGGACACGTATCAGAAAATAATATTGAAGAACTGTCAAATACCCCCAGTATACTAGAAAATGTGACATTTTATCATTTCATTTCATTTTCATCATTAAGTTTTTCTCTCAGACATTCATAAAGATTAACATGAGTTTGTCATTGCTTTGCATGTGAAAAAATTTACTGTCAGTGCCTTAATTTTTAATAGCCATAGAATTCGAAAGGTTACCAAATTAACTGTTCCCAGATTACAGAGTTGTTTTAAGTCAATTACGAGAGCAAATACATCAATCTCGTCATACATCTTTAAAATATTCTTTATCTTATAATTTTGTACAAGACTAGCTGCTGCTCGCTTCATTCGTTTTAATGTAGTTATTTTGTTTTGCTGACGACCGTGTAATATCGATTTGTCTATTTGGTACGACCATCCTGGACCACGACTGGAAGTTAATTATATATGCTTACAACCTTCTCGCAATTATAAACAATAAGTTGCCAAAGTTTCATCGCAATTGGATGAACGATATGGCAGCGCGCAAGATAAAAACAAACAAAAAAATAAGCCGACATCAAATTTTATATATTTCATTAAGTAAGTTAACATTTAAAAATATGTTTTTCTTGCACAAAACTAATAAACGAAATGTGTCTGCATGTTTACGTTACCTTTGCTGACGTTTTCACACCACAGTTGACGCTTATCTTAATTAAATTTGTTTTGAAGTGGTCCTTAATAATAATAACAGCACACAAAGTAGTACGTCACGCGAGCATAAATTCTTTGGGCGTGTGCGTGATTGGAATGACCACTGCATATATGTTTTGTCCTGCTTTCGTTTGATTTATGTAGACAATTTGATTAATTTAAGCGTGGACTACGTGTCCATTGTACTGTGTATAAAATTTTCAGTTTTGACGTATTTAATTTAGACGATATCGATCTTTTATATATTTTTTTCTTTTTTTTTAGTAATTTATTTTTAAATATATTACAATTTGTTTGTATATATTTCGAAATTGACACTTTTTGTTTATTCAACCTCAATTGCTCTTTTAGTAAAATTAGTAACACATCCAGTGATAGTACCTAAGTAACCGAGTTTTGCTTGATTTTTATTTTGGTAAATTAAAAAACTGCTGTTTTTTTTTCATTGCCTGAGTACAGGGATAAAACGACGTTTTCTAAAAATGAAACCTAGCTCGATTCATTTATTGCCACTGAAATCTCCAAAATATTAACAAACTAAATCATGAAAATCGTTGAAGCCGTTTCAGAGATATAGATTATATACAAGAATTGCACATTTAAAGGCATTAGATCCACGCTATCACCTATAAATCTGGTTTCCGTTTCACCTTCTAAAAAAAGGGTCATTCAAATTAAAAGAAAATCTGTCTATTAAAATGATTAATGCTAACGATTCATACACTCTCGTCAGAACAAAAGCGAAGCCATCGGGGAATTGCTACAGAGCGTGAAATTGCCAAAAAACTTCGAAATCCATCACGAATCAAATGACACTTTGAAATTGTAAAGCTAATTGAAGAACGAATCGGATGGACTGGCAAAACAATTAACGGGAGCGGACGATCCGAAAAATTGGAATAATCAATGGATACAGCGTTCAATATCGTAAAAAAAAATGTAATTTTTAAGCATCGCGATTTAAAATTTTTCTTCACCTCCTCGCCAGCGTTGACCCACTAACGGCATTGTATGCTGGAAAAACATCACATATTTTTTCAATATTTTCGGCCGAGATGCCAAAATACTTCTCTTTGAACGTTGATCGACTGAAATTCAATGCAAACCTAAAAACAAAATGCAAGGTATTGTGTGAGGAATTTTATAGAAATCATTTTATATTTCCAGTAAAGAAATCTTTCGATACTTTCGTAGTTAAAAATACATTTTGATTTTGCATCGAATTTTTAGGATATTCAACAAAACCTGATTTAATTTAAAATTATACTAACTTTAAGTTTTACGTGTTTTAGTTTTTACAAAATATAGATGACTAAATGAAGAATCATAAAAAATTAAATAAAAACATTAATAATAAATAATAAAGAAATATTATACAATTTATGAAATTAAATACAACGGTATTATGGTACATAAAAGTCAATTTATCAACAATTTAGTCTCCAGAGAACCCTGTTATTGTTAAGTGCTAGCCTTCTAATCTCCTTGATAAACTCAACTTGATGGATTATGCTGTTTCAAAGCACACAAAACAATTTATTTGTCACCCTTTTGTTAGTCATCCGAAGCGCTTATTAACAGCTTAATCGCTTAAAATGGAGTATTCATTTCAGTAAGTCCCCGAACGCTAAAGGATATCTACATTTAATGTGGAAAATAAATCCTTTACGCTCTTGATGTTTTGTTAATTGAGTAATTTTCTATCCTCACAATACGACCTATGTGTTTTGTACCCGTCTGCGGATTTATCGGGATTCTTATTTAAATGATGATTCTGAGGCTCATTCTATTCAGGCTCAATGTATTAGTACATTGTATAAATTCGTAATGAAGAAATCTCTCCCTTCATTTCAGACTTTTTGTTATCAGGACTAAATTAGTTTTATTAATTTACATATTTGAATATGTTTTCTTTAGTTTCAAATGATTCTTATACAGAAAAATATATAGACGCTGATAAGCAAGCCACACGGACATGATTTTGAGAAAATGGTGTCTAAAGATGTCAAACTTATTCTTAATACATTTGTTTGAAGAAGTATATATACATCTTTTCGTTTCTTTTCAACGTATAATGAATAAAAAGCAGATTGGTATATTCAAAAGTTTTATATAATAATAAGTTTTTCTAATATATGAGATTATTGTATATTTCAAAATAAAAAACACACTTCAATGTTCGAAACATTAAATGATGGAATATTTTTCCGTACTTATTTAGTTTATATTACTTTAAAAGTTTTTGAATAACGTTAAATACATGACATATTATCAGAATACATCAATATCTCCGAATTTGACTTTTTGTGGGTTGACACATTATTGCTTATCAGCATCCATATATTAACAGACAACTTTGAAAAAGGAAAAATATAATTTCTAATAATCACACAAACGTAGTCAGGGAATGTTTCAAAATTACACCACGAATATCGAGATTTTATAATAATAAAACACTGTAATTTATAGCACTCGCATGATCACACCATAATTAATGTTATGCAGCATCCTTACCTCCGTATTCTGCAATTAGGTACACAAAAAACGTATATCGCACAGAAGCGCTATGGCATGCTGAAGGCTAAAACATTAGCATATTACGAGTCGGTTTATAATCATCACTTGCCAAGCGAAATTAGCCCCTAAGGTGCACTAGTCTACAACTACCACCACTTTATTATCCCTCACACGCGTTCACTCATGCTAATTTGGACCCTTTGAGGTACAGTATCCCCTAAAATTAATACTGTAATATGATACCGCTTATTAGAAATGGATATGGGTAATGGTAGCTTATGGGAAGGAAACTTTCTTTTGTAAAGGATAGGGTATGCTAAAATTTAAGGTAGTATTAAATAATTAAAAAGATGTTTATATATAATCATGATAATATGTAAAATTGTACATATAGATGTACAATGTAACTTACTATTGCAGCAGGATATATATATTATTTTTCGACTTATGTATGTTCCAAAGAAATTTCTAATATCGAGAATACTCCTTCATGTATACTTGTAGACATGCTTTTTATTAGCATATATATAATGTCTATCTGTATCTTAACCTCAAATCGCGTACGAAAATTGACTTCGATGTTAAATATAACAAAGACAAAATCTAATAGTTTTATTAACTTTAAACTCAACTTAATTGATATATAACTATAATATTATACGTTGTACCTTAATGATGTAGTTTTATTGTCTTTTATTTTTTATAACATTTTTTATTTAATACAGTATTCTTACACAATTTTCTTATAACTTAGAAAAAACATATTTCTTTGCGATTCTAATTTCTGAAGCAAAGAAGAAAAAAAATTGAGTTATTCTATCATGAATTCATATAAAATAAAATTCCAGTTGTTAGGAAAAACGCTGATACTCAAAGTTAAGCAGAAGTTCTCATATTACTTTTATATAAAAATGCACTTCCTATGTAAGAGACAATTTAAAGTTTAATCTATGGAAATCTGGAGGAGTCGCGATGTGTGCACACTCTTTGTAAAAACTTTTTCAACTTCAAAATGCACCATTTGCTACCCGCGTTTGCCGACTTTTTAATCTGTTGATCAAACAACCGAGCAGCTGACGACAAATTTATTCTCGTACACAAAGATTCTAATCGCGATGTTTGCTTTCAAGCGACTTCTTTTTTAGACATCACAGTTTTTTTGGCTGCGCAAATTATTCAAAGACACCAGTGATGAGACTATTTTACGCCGCTAATAAATTGGGTCGACGTTTCTCATTAAGATTCTTATGTAACATAGTTTATGTTACGTTTCATAATATATCGTTATGGTATTACCTTAATTTATGTCATTTTCAAAAATTTTAATATTAGTATTACATTGTTCTTTTATACTCTAAATTGATATTTTAGATGTCTACACATCTAAATTAGCTCTACATACTGTAAATTTAGTACTCATTATTATTTATAATCTGTTTATGCACCATATCTTATAAATAAAAAAAATAAATTACCGATTATTTAATCACAGGTCATAACAAATAAAGTCCATATAAAATAGCCTCTCCACAATGTAAACTACAGAGACCACCAAAACGTTCATATTGTGTAAACAAGAACATAAAATAAATAGAGCAGGTTTAGACCAAGATTGTTTGTTCCTTGTTTATTTCGTGCATTGTGTACGAATACGTAGTCCACGTAAACTGTGTCAGGTGGATTTAATTTTTTACTTGGCCTAAAGCCAAACTGTTGTTATTTTAGGCCATTCTCGCACGGTAACCGATCCTGGGCTTCGAGACGGTTGGTCCTGTCATTATGTTGTCATTATACCCTTTAAACCAACAAGTGTCAAGAGTCCAGAAGAAGAGCGTTCACTAAAATAAT
The DNA here is from genome assembly GCA_037950945.1 of Hypolimnas misippus. Lineage (NCBI taxonomy): Eukaryota > Metazoa > Arthropoda > Insecta > Lepidoptera > Nymphalidae > Hypolimnas > Hypolimnas misippus. The sequence continues at coordinate 6,483,653 of JBBEEQ010000019.1, forward strand.
TATTTGTAAGATGCTTAACTGTTTAAAAAAAAAATAAAACAGTTTTTTTTTGTTTTTAAGTCAGAGTTTATATTTTTATCGATTTTTATATTTACGTATTATTTGTCTAATTAGATATAATTACTAAACATCGTTATTGAAAATCTAGACAAAGTTTTGTCGCAATTTTAGTTTTTTTTTTAATACGAAAACAATAAAGGTTGTAGTAATTTAATATAAAATAGTAAGCCGATTATACGTTATTAGGGTATTCGGGTCAATCTTGTAAAGCTTGCCTAAGTAAAACTAACCGCAGCACTTTAATAAAAATATTATTCAGCGTATGTTTGTAAATTGTATGGCATTAAGCAAATTCGGCCAAATTAGCGAGCACATATTTTTTAAGAAGATTCCGCTCCAGGCCAGTAAAACTACTGATATTACAAAATATAATACGCAAGCCTTGTGTTTTGTTACGTTTTTCGTATAGTTTAACTTATAATATATCTATCATAAAACATTAACGCACCAAGTTTTACGCGATGTAATAAATTATCGCAAAATATGTGTTATAAATTTTAATATTTCCTAACGTACAGTGGAAGCACCGTGTTGAGAAGACTGTGATCAAATATTAATGAAGTACTTAAATAGTTAGTGAAACATTAAACTTTAACATTGTATCTCTCAGTAAACTATCACTATCCTTTTGATATTATAAAGAATTTCGTACAAGCAAGATCAAATACTTCTTAACTATATAATAACATATATTTTTTATAAAAATAGTTGGCAAACGAGCGGTCTACAGATGATGTTAAGTATTTACCGCCGCCTATAGACATTTACAACCAAGACGAGCCACAAATGCGTTGCCAGCTAATAAGCAATAAAGGATAAAACGGAATAGAAAGTAAGGAAAGGAATGGGAGACGGGGTTAGGCTTCCGGCTCTCTCACTCACCGTACGAAACGCATGAGCTACTTCACGCCGATCTTCGTAAGAGTGAGGTACTGCTCCGGTCGAGCCAGCCCATATATGAGCTGTAGTCATCAGGCTACTGCTAGACACTACCTCAATCATATTAGAGTAACGTTAAAAATTATCTAGCCTTAATTACGCTTCTAAAATACTGGAACTACTGACGTGTCATCACTGGCATGATATCATACTCGCCTAATTCTATGTTAATTGATTTTTCATTGGATTGACTCGACTCTGTATGCACTGGGCAATCTGGCAACTGGCGACTGAATTCACATGGATCTGTCTTAAAATCATTCAAGGAATCCGATTTTGATTTAAGAAGTTCTATGTAAAAAGGAAAACTTCGATCTAAAGGGAAGTATACAGATTGAATTTGATATATTTCCCTTTAGAAATTGTTTTTTCCACTTACTAACTTCGATTCTGGACAATCGATTTATGGTCTACCAGTTTATTTAAAATCGCATAACAATGGTACAATTTATAAAAGAATAAATCCTCTTAAATCCCTGTACGATTTTCAGGAAGGCTTTGGGGACCAACAGTTTCGCTCCTACATGTGTAATCCGTGGATTAACTTGAACAAACAAAAATATTTAAAAAATACCCGCTCCCCTATGGAAAGCGATTTATGGTTACAATAAAATAGATTTCAAGATTATTGGTAACTTAAAAGATTTTACTGGATCCTATAGGAAAAAAATCCTATGCTATCCTATAGGATAGCATAGGATTTTTTTTAATATATAGACTTATGATTAACTGCGTGTTGGCTTTATAATTTCTGTCCGTTATTATAAAATGAAAGCTTGCCATAACTATACTTTTATTAAAGCTCTTATACCTAATATGTACAATTAATGTTTTGCCATTTTTGTTGTTTATACTAGTATTCTAAAACATTATATTTATGTTATATTATAGTATACTTACTACAACATGTTTTGGAAAAAGTATATGATCGTCTATGATTTCATGCGTGCATTTGGGTACCATGTAGTGAAGTGCGTATAAGATATCATAATTCATTTTGAAACTGATATCAATGGGATATACAGCGTGGGAATCATAGACGTATAAAGATATTTATCTTAAAAAAAACAATATAAGCTATTACTTGGAGCATGTGTTGTTTGAGAAAGTTATATTAATTATCATTAAATTTTTTTCAGTAATTAAAGCGAAAGTCAAAATTTGCTTAGAAGAAAAAAATTTAAGTTAAATTCGATTGCGATATAAAAAAATATTCGCAAAGATTATACATACAAAAGTAAAGTATGTTACAAATTTATTTTTCAATAAAGAATATATACTATTATACATAAGATGTGTACATATGTATAACGTTCAGTTAGAGAAGGTCAAAATATCATCATTCATCAGGTCATTTCCTTGAAACGCGATTGTAATTAATGATGTATATTTAATATAAAGAAATACATATGTTACATCAAAAAAAGAGATAATAAAAATTACGTTTTTAAAAAAGGCGATATATACATGAAAAAAAATCCGATTTCCATATAGGTACCTATTCTTTTTAATCCTAGCATGGCTTCCCTTCCCCTAAAGACTGACACAAGAGCACTACTCAAAACCTAATCCAGCCTAGTGCAACTTAACAAAGTATTCTACACCCTCATTGGTCGTCGTGTCGAGAACCCCTAGTTCACATTGTTCTTACATCCCTAGTTCTTTATAGACCCTACTTGATTTTTATACGCCATGATTGCGTATTCATTTGAAATTATGGACGAAATTATAATTTAATCAAAGAAAAAAATCGGAATAAATAACTATACATTGTATACATACATATATCAAAGTTGTTATTTATTTGAATTCGATTTTAAAAGTAGTTTGTGTAAATAAAGATTCTTAATATTTAAACGACGCGTTTTAGTAATACAAAAGTTTAAAATTAGAATTAATTTATAAGATTACTTACATCTATAATAACATGACAAGTTTTCCTCCAATGACTTGTCATGGAGTATTTTTTTATTTGAAATGTATTTCGTTAAAAAATCCAGTTTATTTTATATACATAAAATTCTGCTCTTTTATGTATTCAAAATTATAAGTAAATTGAAAATTCGACCGCAAGTTTCCGTAAAATAATACTCTGTTATTTACGTTCAGGCTCTCGAAACCGCAAAGACAGTTCTGTAAATAGTATCCACAAGACATTTTATGGTTTCAATTACGAAACGAATATTTCTTCAAAACTGATTCTTATCGCTACGTAGTAAGATTGTGACAATATATTTGTAATGTTTATTGTAAGAAGCCTTATACGGCTCGTATCGGCGGCCATTTTGGTTAATTGATATCCAGGCTCCATGACCGCAATACGATATCACTTCGGAAGGGTTGACGCGGCTATTCTTCACATTCTGACCAATCAGAAAGCTGTATTGCGTGTCATTCAAACTCTTTTGTTCTAGCGACTGTGTACTCGTATGTAATATACATAAAAAAGTTCACTTGAGAACGCAGCTGCGTATAAAATTTACACATAACACTTATATAACTTTTAATTATATGTATATTTACTTTTGTAACAATATTATACGTTAATAATTAATTTGAATTCAGAGTATTACTACATATGGATTATTACGTTGCCCAATCTATTAACAACAAGCTTTGTATTATTTATGTTAACGTTTTTTTAAACTGAAAAGAAATAACTTCGAATTTTAAATATAACATTTGTAACGATAATAAGGATTTATATTGTATCGTATACTTATGAACGTTATGTATATTGCTTATAAATGTTATACTGCTGGGTATAAAGCTGTAATGGCTTGTCTCCTATTAAGGAGAAGGTCAGAATTTCTCCCAACACACGCCATTTTCCCCATGATGTTTTCCTTCAGCACTGAGCACGAGATGAATGTATGACACAAATTTAGCACGTGTAACATTAGCAGAGCTAGCCATTAGATTGAACTCGCATCATCTATATAAATCTGCCCACTGACTACAGCTCGAATATATCAACCCATATTCGAGCTGTAGTCAGTTGCCGGCAGCTAGGCTCTAACTCTAAAGCCAGCCCTTTAGAGGGGTAGAAGATTGGCGTAAATTAACTAGTATAGCTGCATTTCGCACGGTAAGTGAGAGGGCCAGAAGTCGAACTCCTTCCTTACTACATTTACATCCCTTATTCCTTTTTTAAGCTGGCATCGCGTTTGAAGTTCTTCTGGTGCTGTAAATATCCAAACAGTATCAAAACAAACATCCACGTCAGGTGTGTACGCCAACGATTTTATCAGATATTTTTATAAAAAGAAATCACTACGCTATATAGGCTTTTCAATTGTAATATTATAAAGAGGTTAAAATTAAAGAGGTTTGTAAGTTTCTATGTAGGGAGAATAATATCTGAAACTTATTTATTGCCCGCTTTTTGAGGAAGGTTATAGGCTATATTGCATCACGCTGCGACTCACATGAACGAGTCACATAAAAATTACGTATGCTAACATCTAAATATCAACTCAAAAGTAAATAATCGCCTACGTAAATTCTATATCTCTTGATCCACGTACTTTTATAGACATGTATACACATAAAATCATTTCTCACATTAAAACGATTATAGACTAAAGATATTATCAGATACCATCGTAAATTGATAAACGACAACAAAACTCTAGCTTTATTGCTTCCCGTTTCAGATCATTTAACTCGCACGTGACTGACTCGATAGGGTTGTCCAAATGTTGGTTATTATTATATTTATAGCGTTTTTTTTTTTCGTGGGGAGAAGTACACCGCAGTTTTTGTTGTTTACCTAATAAAAATATATTATCTCCTATTTACGGTTTATTGGAGCGATTCTTATACAGAATTTATACACACATGCCTTGTCTGTCTATTCTCTTTACTGATACCTACAAAGTAGGGTTGGATCAAATTAATAGTCTAAGCTGTGACTACTAAGATCGTGTAATTTATATGTAAATTTGAACATCAAAAGAGAAACTTAAACATAAGCACTAAACTGTAACACATACGGAATTTTAATTCACTGCTTGCTGTGTTATTTTTAAAGTTAAATAAAAATGTAATTGGAAATTTTATCAAAATTTATGAATAATATGACAATATTATAATGCTGTTTTATTTGGCAACTATTTTATTTTTGTGTCAATTTGTTTGAACTGAATCCCATTTTATCTATATTAAAACATAAAGCTCATGAGTTTGTCTGTATGAACACGCTGATCTTAAGACCAACGAGTTTGATAAGGAAAACTATTGTTATAATATATAATATTATACAATCTATGTAACACATCCCATATACATATTGATACACAAGTAGTAGTAACTATGTGTAAATATCACACAAGCGCAAAACAAAGCTAGTAAAACCGCGAGGTTCATTCAATAAAGAAAAAAAATATTAAATTGAGAAAGAAAAATAATTTATTACACGAATTCTAATTCCAAATTTTTCGAATAATGTTTTGTAAAATAAATTTTTTCATTAGAAATTATTTGAAATGAATTTTACCGTACATAATACTTTAATTTTCAGCGTTTTGCGTTATTTGACTTTCACCTACCGTTAAGGTAAGCTGTATTGTTTATTAACGAAGTACTATAGTAGAAATTATTACCAGTTCATCGGCTGTTTTGTTTAGTTTGCCTCGGTTAGTTTACAACACCGGGGGCTGTTTGTTTTGCCTATAGTATGAATAAATAATTTGTAGTCCCTTGTTAAATATTAAAATTTAGAGAGTTGGGCAGAGCAAACGGGCGTTTGTTAACAAACGTACAATATTTGCAGTACTTTCGGTACGAATCAAACTTCACTGTCTATATAAAAAAAAGTAAAAATATATATGTATATATTATTAACATACCCGTGGTCACAAACATCTGGGGCTAATTATTATAAACTATCGCTATCAAAGTATATATTCTAACAGTTGATTTATGACTTTTGTATGAAAACGCCTCGACTATCAATAATCAGAAATCAGCTTTCAGTAGATTTCTACATAATTAGCCTCATGATAATGATTGTAAACATTACAAACTTGTTTTCCAAGATTGCTGAGGTCCGATTGAAATTCCTCTAATTAAATTCAGTAATCCGCCAAGTCTGAATTAGGTTAATAAGCAATTCTGGCAGAGAAAGGAAAGAAAAATGAAAGGTAGACGAATAGTACCACACTATTACGTTATCACAATACCGAACTATCATTTATCACTCTTTTTAAACCCCGACCAAAAAAGAGAAGTGTTATAAGTTTTACGTGTGAATTATATCGGTGTTTATGTCTGTGGCATCGTCGACTCCAAACAAATAGACCGATTTTGATATGGTTTTTTTACGTTGAAAGTGATATAATTAGGATGGTATTTAGATATAATTTATGAAGATTTGTTGAAACGTTTGAAAATTACCAGCTTTTTTTAGTTGTTAAAAGGATTTGATTAACTTTTACTGGTCTAATCAACTCGAAATTTACTATACTGTGGCTTCAATACTACTCTAAAATAACAAAATTACATAACTTTGACCTAGTGCTGCGGCATCATCATGAATCAGCAAAACACAACTCCTCACCAATCCTCCTCCTCCTCACTTATAGCAGACGTATCGTGTAGGAGTTCGTTAAAATTGTCTCAATTAATAGATAGTCGGATTTTTTTAATTTTAAATTTCAAATAATATATATTAAAAAGATATACTCAAAAAAAGATAACGTCTATTTATAATGCGAGAATGCACTTGTAAGATTTACTCACGGTCTTTCTTAAGATTTACATATATTGTTTATTAATGCTTTTACAAATGAAAGAATTGACAAAGCCATTGATATATTTATTGACACTCGTAGCTTATGTACTAGGTAACAAAGTTGCTTTTTACTAGTGTAATACCCGCCTTATTTTATATTTAAAAGCTAAAATATAAGAAATAAACGCTAATCATCCAATGAATCAGTCTGGTTTTATTACTGTAGAATAAAATATTCTTTTAAAAATAACAAATGGTGTTTTATTAATACTGTTATTGGAAATATACAAAGCGAACGTTAATTAATTAAAAGAAGCTTAAATCGAGACCGCATTGATTGTTTTCCTTCATTATTTTAAAAAGAAGAAATTTATAATCAGTTATTATTTATAAGTGTACGTTAAATTGATATCACAATTTTTTATCTTTTTCACACAGTCTAAATATAATATTTTAACTAGCGTTTGGTCGCGGCCGCGCTTGCGTTTTGATCTCTCTATACAATCCTTGGGCCTCGTTTCATCCTTTTAGGGAGTGAATTATTGAAAATTCTTAGATTCTACGTAATAATATCTGTATGCCTTTCAGCGCTCCGTTCAATAGTTTGAGCTGTGTATTGCTAGATCAGTTAGTCAGTAGCGGTTACCTTTTGTAAATACTTAAACGGATTACGAAAAACTAACTTTTTACGTTTATCGATATAATTTTATAGTACTTCTAAAATTTATTTTGCGTTTGAAATCTTATTGGACGAAGCTACGTGTAAAACCCAATAGGATATCAACTAACATGTATGCATTTTTATGGTATCAATAGAACACTAGAATTTAACCCCATACAAAATTTTATTGTATAAACCATCTATAAGATCTTTTTCGCGACAGATAGCCTATTTTCCTTTAATAATGCTATCTATTATATCTACCAAAATTAATTAAAATTGTTTATTGTGAAAATTAAACAGACAGAGTTACTTTTATAATATTAGTGTGGATATAAAGGTACCGCTCGTCTACAACAAACCGAGCACCTTATTGTAAACTTGTCCTCTGATTACGGATTCCTAGCTATCACAGCGCAGGTTGCCAGAACATAAAAGCTTTCTCAGTATTAAAATTGCATTGCGATCTACTTAGCAAATTGTACTTATTATTCCGTTGACGTAGTTGTCTTCTGAGATTCTTCGTAATTAGAATTAATGGGTAAATATTCTTTATTATTCTAGACGTCTTAATGTGATGGCGGCATCTTTTTTAAACTTTGCTATAAAAAGATAGAAAAAACTTTATTAACTGTTTACATTTCACTATATTTATTTATTTTTAATTGTTTAATATTCTTTTATTTTAAAGTAAATACACGTTTTTAAATAACTATCCAAGGAAATGATAACCAGATTGTTTGATTTAACGAGTTTCAGAAAAGCTGAAATATAAACGAGAAATATGTCTCAGTCATGACCCGAGTTATCCAAATATTATCTTTTCATTTAAAATATACAATGAAAGCAGACATTTTTCTGGAAGGGACGATGATATATAGCGGGATATTAATATACAAATGTGTTTGTATAGCAAATAGCCAAGACGTTCCATCCAATAACCGGCAACACTTTATTTTTGTTAGTACCCAAACATCGCAATCGACCGTGATCCCCTCTATTTACATATGCGAATGTGTGGTTTTGTTTCTATTTGCGAGTAGGGTGTATACTCGTAATTACGGCGTCGGGACAAGTCCCGAGGCGAGACCACATTCATGGAGATAAAAGTTTGATAAGATCGCTAGATGTGTTATGGAGAAATGTATTCTGAAATCTCTATATTCAAATGCAAAATGGGATATGTACTAACTACATTTCTAAAAATAGCCCACACAAAGTCAATTTTGGAGATATCGATGTATTCTAATAATGCGAACCGTATTTAACAATATTAAAAAAATCTTCAAGTCATCTAAACTAAATAAGTACGAAGAAAACTTCCTTAATTTCATGTTTCGAACATTGAAAAGTGGTACATATTTTGCAATATAAAATAATCTCATGTATTAGAAAAACTAATTATTATATAACATTTTTAGTATACCAATCTGTATTTAAATCATTATACATTTTATGAAAATAACAAAGAACAAATGGATATATACTTCTTCTAAGAAATTTATCAAAAATAGGTTTGACGTGTTTAGACGCGATTTTATAAAAATAAAGTCCGTGTGGCTTAACACAATATTGCTTATCAGCGTCCTTTTAAGCTTTAAAATAGTTGTATTTTAATATTCTAAAAATAATTTGAAATAACTACAGTTACCTATTTACTGTTATAGGTTAAGAAAAAATACTTTGAAAGCTGAAATCAGTGTCATCATAAATCATACGATTAAAATAAACTGTTCAACGATTATATAGCTTTAGTTATGAACAAAGACTACACCAAATTAATAATAATAGGCATAGTTTTATATTCAATAGATATATAATTCATAATTGCTGCTAGCGGAATTTAACAGATTAACATAATACGAGTATTTATTTCAAATTACAGATAATATATATGAAATTTAATATTCTTCCTTTTTTCACAATTCTGTCGTTGTTTTTAGAAAATTGATTTTTAGCTCCCAATCATTTCCAGTAAAATTTCTATCAGTGTTTGCTCCTGTCTTCTCTAAATGAACTAGGTCCATGTTCATGGTAATTCTGGGCTTTACCTGAATGTCGATGCGACACTAGGGGAAATAAATATTGTATATGTGTTTAATGTATACATTCGACCCGAAATCGTAGGCCAAGAAGCTTAATTGTATACAAAAAATTAATGAACTTTAGTATAAAGGTTTTAGTAGGTAGTTACGCAAATTCAAATAAAAAAATTGCATGCATGGGTAATCATAATATGTTATGAATTTTTAGGCTTTCGTTTATTTTTTTAACCAACTTCAAAACATTTTTACTTTTCACTTACTTCAAAATGTTGTAGATAATATTTATGTTTTATAGCTAGGTAAAATCTACATTTTTTGGTTACTTGTATACATTTCATTTTTGAGGGCAGTTTGTTTTTGTATAGCTTTTATTTATTTTTTATCTTGCAAATACTAAAATGATCCAAATGGTCCTACGTAAATAAGCATTCAATAATAAGCATTCATTCAGGCACATTGATTTTAATTTGATGATATTCATAAATAATATCGTTAGTAATATACAGCAAACTGCAAGCAAAACCAGTATTTAAAAAGGGAGCAGTCTTTTGACTCTCCAATAAAAAAGCTTCAATAAGATAAATTTAAAAGTAAATCATAAATACATCTTGATAAATTAAAATAAAAGACAACGTCCTGTACAATGAGGCACCTTAATCGCATCTCTGTCAAAATCCTTATAAGTAGGATTTCATCCGCTTGTTTTTTGTATCGAACGTCGATTTATTAAAGGTATTTCTTTCGATCTACTTAAAAATCAATCCAGTCCCGAAGCACTCGTTTCAATCAATCACAGTCCGATTGAAAATTCAATCGCAATAAGAGATGACTGAAGAAGGATTACGTGACTACATTACGCGATACCTCGAAAATAAGTCCAAGGAAACATTTTATTATTTTTCCTTTTAACTCTGATCGTCTCGTGGACTGAATAGGGCACTTAATAAGTAGTTGAGGGACGCTTTCATTCGTATTCGATTGATTCTGTGTTTTAGGAAAAATCTGTATATTACTACGTAATTTGTGTAAGAATGATGCGATGAATTATAGGATTATTTGAATATTATTCGTAATTTTTATTTATTATAAATGTATTATTTTCTTTTTTTAATAAAACTTAAATATCTATTATTGACAAAATAGCATTAATGCAGGATCCATCATTAACGCTATGAACGATAAATTATATAATAGATGAATCGTATTAATTACTTTTATTAGTCATAACTAATGTAAATCAGAGCACTTCATATGCAAAACCCGAAGCGACGTGTTCAGACGACATGATTTTTTAATATGTTTCAATAAAATAATTAATAATATTTATTTTTACCTGATAATCACGGTTCAGTGGTGTATGCTCTGTTCACATTTTATCTATTTAAGCTATTTTGTGTCACATTATTATAAATCAAGAAATTGATTTTAATCTAGACTCTAATGGTGTACCGCGTAGAAAATATCCTATGAAAAAGACCATAAAACCGAATGTTTCGCGCAAAGATGAAATCAATATTTTTAAATATAATTGCTGGGACAAAAGAGTTATGAGTGCGCAATGTTTTTAAAATCGTTTCCATTATAATATTATTATCGTATTCATAATAAATTATTATTGAAAATAAAACTCGAATTCGATTTTATTAATAGTTTAATTGCATTTAAGTATACAGTTTTACGACGATTCAAATCTATTTTCCCATATTTTGACGGAAAAATCGTAGTTTTCATAACAAAAACTGAACTCCAAATTAATAGAAGAGATCCTTAGCTAATAAAACTATAATTACTTAATGTATCTTGATTAAGATAACAGCTAGTATACGATCGTAATCTCTAAGAGTGACGACTGACGTCATCGTCAAAATGTCGTGTCGTATGTTATAACGGACACACTCACGACACGATTCCTATCTACGTTACTCGAAAGCGCGTGCAACTCGCTCCGTGTAGTGCACACGATAGCCATCTAAGACCGATATGCAGTTAATAATGTAACGCGATAAATAATGCAGGTGGAATACCACTCAACTCCTACAAGCTCTAGAAATTGCACATACAAAGACAAGACTGCCTTGAAGTGAGTTGAAGATATTTTTTTACAAACTGAGAGAAAGGTGACTAATAGCATAGACCTGCTTAACTCATTGTAACACTCAAAATTTAAAATATCTTTTTTTTTGTTTTTAAGAACTTGCAGTAAGAACTACTTTTAGAAGAAAAAAGTTTCTTTTTTTTAATTCACACCTTTATCCGTTTTCATTTTAATTTTTTGTAATGTCATTATTATTTTCTTTTTTTATTTTTACATTTTGTAGATTAATAAGACATTTTTGTCTTATCTATGAGCACGTATTAAGTTGTTAAGTATTAAACGCAATGCACTTCCTAAACATTAAGTAATGTTGTATTAGAAATGAATTAAGATAAATTGCCGTGTGGGTGTATTGTTGGAGCTCGTTTGCTGTGTCAGGAAGAATTATGGTGACTTCCTTAAAATTTATTTGTTTATTATTGTTTAAATTTTCAATTATTTACCGAACTAATTTTACATGTTTTCTTTATGCTAGTATTGTCATATCAAAAATATGTATATTGTCATTTGCGTTATATTTTATTAACGGTATTAAGAATCATTTCAGATAGTTTCAGTAATAAAAAATATTTAAAAGACCACGCTTAGTGCAAGTAATAGCAATAAATAATTCTTATAATTTGTGTCTACTTCAACTAAACGTCCATTACAGCCCTTATCTGTGTTCTTCTAGAGAAGAAAGAATTTTTAAAGAGCAGAAAAAGTAGAGCTATCATTGCGCCATAATGAATTTTTGAGTGCCCACTTCAAGTCGAGTGCTTCTGCTTCGGAGATGAGGCGGTAAATTATTGTTTTTACCATCTTCAATATTTAAAATTGTACAATTTCATATTTTCAGTGAAAAACGTATATTTTTCTCGTGTGCCATAGGCCCCATTATAGGTGATTCACGTTTATGCATCATAATAAAAACACCATAAAATCGCTTTTATTGGCCATCATCCACGCACGAGTGGTGCACTAAATTAAATTATTCAGTGTTTATTAAATTTTAGTTGGCTACAAAAGCATATTTTGAAACTGTTACAGACATAAACGAAATTCATCTCCGCCAAATGACCCACTTGTAATTGAAACTAAATTGTTACTGACGAAAGTAATGAATATTATAGCACTACCAATAACGCAGTTCTCTTTATAAAGCGACTTTTGAACATTATTGTCAGTTTTTATGAAATTTGTTGGCGTGAAATTGCATATTACCTACTTTTTATTTAATGCGACATTGTCATTATGACTGGTTTTAATGGTTATTTATACTAATTGTAATTAGTTTTGATATACTAAGCTGTAGTTATTTGCGACTGGGAACTAGGACGGAAAAATTCATACCTCAACTATCAAAATGTTTTTTTTGAAAGTTTCTGTTATGCATTAGAAATTATGTAGAATTTATGAACTTTCAATTAATATTTGTTTTGAAAATTTAATAGTAATCAGTAATCAGAAGCAGTCAGCCTTAGTTAGGTATTTCGTTTTATTTAGTGTTACTTAAATACAATTTAGGTTGAAGTTAACGCTTATACATATAAAATTTTTAAAATTACTGGAAGATGGTACGAATATTAAATAAGTAAAGTTATTATTATTACTATTTTAGATTTTTAATTTGGCGACTAAGTCCGCCATGACAGATTTTGGTGACGTCATATAATTTACGCCAATCACTGTGGCCTTAAATTTGACACACACACGACATAAAACATTGGCCCATCTTATTCTCATCAGTTCTGTCATAATTAATTAAAAACACGGTAAACATTTAAATTGTCCTACTTGTTGTCCAAACTTTGAATATACAACAAATAATCAAATTGCCAAATTAAAGTTGGTAAGTTTTGAGTCGGTTTCAGAGCGACTCAAGTACGCTTCATTTAACTCTTATTGATTCTCGCGGTTCGTTACGAATGCAAAAACTTCTATTAGACATTCCTTGAGGAGCTTTGATATGCAAATCGCGGAATGGACTCCGAACTGAAACAATAGATTTCCTGCTCTCACATTAATCACGGAGAGAATTTTTTTTCGTTGAAGTATAAAATATGACAAGTTTTGTGACGTTGATATATTCTTTCGAATTGTTATTTAAGGACAGCTGCTCTGTTACTCTTTCTCTCTCTCTATTTTACACGCAGATATTTAATAAGAAAATAAATGAAGGCGGTAGGCGTAGACGGTCTTTTGTTTTATGTGTGAATATTATAATATGAATGTAAATGTTTTACTTTGTACTCATATTTTAAGCCTAAAAAATTTTTATAATAAAAAATTACGTAATGGAAATGATCATCAATTTCGATAAGATGTAAACATTTAATAATCTGAAAAGGATATAGAATATCTTTTGCCATATTCACCAAACAATAAATCATAACTATTAGTAAATGAATTCGTCAGAATGAAAAATTTATTTGTAATTAATTAAAATGATGTTTCTTATAAATTATATAAGTCAACTATCAAATACATTAATAAAAAAATCTTCATTACACGACTGTACGATACGGCTACCAATTTTTTTTCAGATTATGCAGAAGGGAATATTTTCTAAATAAGAGCATGCCCTTTATGCTTGTATACTATTGCTATATGAGTAAATTCCATAAAATGTAATATATTGCTGATCAGTCCGAAATACTTTAAAATTCTCGAATCTACTCCGAATCGTAATTTTCGACGTCTGCGTCGTCGTTAGACGTAATAAAATATTAATTCAAAATGTTATTAGCTTTGTCCAATATATTGGATTGTGTTTCAGAATATACGTTATTTGGATACCTGATGAGCAATAATGTGTCAACCCACAAAAAGTGAAATTCGGAGATATTGATATATTTAGATATTGCATCACCTACTTAACATTATTCAATAAAAAATAAAGTCATATAAACTAAATAAGTAGAAAAAAATTTAACTGAATCGAATTTCAAGGTCATTCTTTATTTTGTAATTTATAAAATAATCTCATATATTTAAAAGACTTTAACCTGCTTTTAATTCGTTATACTTTTTTATCAAAATTGGAAAGAAAATATGGACAAATACTTATTATAGCAAATTGATTAAAAATAGTTTTGACATCTTTAGACGCCATATTCTGAAAATGAATTACGTGTGTCTTGACACAGTATTGCTTATCAGCGTCCATATATCAATTCAGTTACGTATAGTAAAGCTAAATGTGTATTTAAAATAGATATATCTCAGTTTATTTACAGCTTCCATCCATGAAGTAGTCACAGCCCTTATAAGATAGATTTATTCGTCTGGCCTCGGGTGTCTTCGCCCACGTTTTTCGAATTGATTTGACAAGTTACTCGATTTTAGGATTAGTTAGTCCAGTTTGTTTATGTAAATATACCGGATTAAATTAAGTATTGAGAAATTTATCTTTGTTAAGGTTATTATTCTGGCATGTTTCGCTTTGCGTATAACGCGAGGGAAAGTTTGGTGAGTAGGAATAGATTTTAATTTTACGAATTTCCTTTAAAATACTTTCTTTATTCGTACAAGAAGCAAACATAAAAAATATGGTTTTATAATATTATTTTAAAACATCTACATTACCTATATAATAATTTAAATCTTGATAATTATATATGTTTTAGTCTAGGTATAATATAATGTGGGTATAACTTTAATTTAATTATATTTTGTAAAAGCGTTACGTGTAATTTTAAATTCAAAACATCAATAGGTAATAATCGATAAATAGCCTGGCGTTTCCTTAGAAGTTCGCCGTAATGAGGGACACCGTCATTTGTTTTTATATTCCTTTTATATGCCGCAAGATATTAGAACAAAGCTAAATGCTTCCTGTTTTTCGGCTCGAGTACAAATAATTGTATTCAAAGGCAGCGTACACATTGAATTTAAAACAAACTAAACATTTACTGTATATATGTATTAGAAAACTTTTGGTAGTCACAAATATTACTATTATAATTGTTATAGTGCTGTTATATTATATACCTGTAAATATTTTTTTTTCATAATGAATATTATTATCAAATATAAATTTCTTATTTCTTTTTATATCAAAATCCAGTGCATTCGTGGTGGTGGATTTATTTTCTTGGTGTACAAAAAGAGAATGTAAATTCCTATTTTGAATAAAAAAATACTTTGATTTTCTTTTGAGTCTATGTAATTATGCTGTTAATAATTAAGATGACTCAAAGAAGGAAACTGACTTCAAAAGCAAAATATGCAATTTCGTTTACTTGAACGACACACTTATTCAATTATACCAGTTATTTCAAGTTTTAAACTAAATTATTTACTTTATTACTACCGATTCCGATGACATTTCTATGGACTCAATCTGGTAGGCTTATACTTACATACATATAATATTAGAAATCCTTATCGTATATACATTCAAACAAAATATAATTTTCAAAATCGACAACAAACACTTAAAAAAATAAGTATCCAATAGAGGTCTATTTAAAGACTGAAAGTGACTTTCGTATTTATACATATATCAATAAAAACTGTCTTATTTTTTTCGCATTAGAGACCGCTTAATACTAGTCGAATATATTTGTTTTAATAATTAAGTCTTCATTTTGTATACAGTTTATTAAGACGGTGTTTAATGTAAGCTCAATATGAACGAGCCCTTACAAAGCGACATGAAACCGAAGGTATGCTTCCTGTGTTTCGGGCGGGTACAAATAATTCCACTTAGCGCGGTCACCTTTGTATTTTGATAATTGAATGCCGTTGGTATACTTAAATGCGACAAACACTAAAGGAAACCATAAGATGGGCAGCGTTGCCACATTTGTTTACCTGCTAAGTATGTTTTGTTGTTCGTCGATGGTTATTGCATATTTTATTGGACTAGTTTTCGACCCGCATTGATAATACTGTCTTCTAAGCACGTAATGGGTAACCCGCATGTTAAATTGAATTCAAATTGTATTTTTTGTTAAATAGACAATTTTTAAAGACCCATCAAAAGTAACAACCAAATAGGTCTAAAATTGTTTTCGTGTATTATTTAATTTATCATTTTTTATGTAATAACTTCATTAAAGAATTAGAATTTCCTTAAAATATCATACAAATCAATGAAATGGGCTGATGATTTTTTATTTTATGTGTGTAATTGTTACAATACTGTTACCTAACACAGAATTAAGCTGACAGTCACCTCTTAATGCTAATTATAACATAACATAACGCATCAAGAATACGAAATGATCTTAACAATAGTCAGGATTTATCGAACACATAATACAGATTTACATTAAAATAAATGGTTGCTGTTAAGCAATAATGTGTCAACCCACAAAAGGTCAAATTCGGAGACTAATAGATACGGAAAAAAGTTACTTAATTTAATGTTTCGATTTTCAAGTGCGTTCCATATTTTGCAATTTATGCAATAATCTAAAATATTTGAAAAACTTTTTATCGGATAACACATGACATATATCAATCTTTTTTTAATTCATTATACCTTTTATCAAAATAACAAAAAAAAATTGATGTATGCATCTTCAAACAAATCTATTTAGAATAGGTTTGACATCTTTAGACGAAATTTTCTCAAAATGAAGTCTGCGTGACTTGTATATGCCAAGTTATTTCACAGAAAACAATATTCAATAAAAAATTCATAGATAAACGTTGGTGATGTTAATAACCATTATATCAATTCCAGTAAAAGCGATATAACGGGGCCACACACGATCAAAGGAAGGCGAAATAAACGAGTAACTATAAAAGTTCTGTTTTCAGGAATAGCATTCGATTCTTCTGTTTTCCACCGTTGTGATAATAAATACATCGGCGGTTAACAATTCATTCTGTTTACAAGCGAATTCTTCGAAAATTCGTTTTAGGTAGCAACCTATTTATATTAAACGAGATCGAAATATTAATTTATCATTTTATTACTGTAACGTTTTATCATTTATTTGACGTTATAATGATACATTTATTGAGATGAATTAACATTCATCATCAGTTATATTTTGATGATTTAAGACTATAACTAAAAAGATTTTTATTTCATTTCGTTTTTGATTTGTATGCAGCTTGCAATATTAAAATAATTAATAAAAATAGAACTTAGAAAATTGATTATAGATTTAATTTTATTTATTATAAACAATATATATGATATCAATGTCAACTAAAATAGAACAATTTGTGATACTTATTTGGTCAGATTTTTGTTTTTTATTTTTTTATTCAATTATCTTGCAAACGAACAAGCGGATAACCTGATGTTAAGTGACCACCGCCGCCCATGGACATTTGCAAAACTAGAGTAGTAACAAATGTGTTAATGAAGGAAAAGGAAAGAAGAGGTGTGGAACGAATGGGGAAGGGATTAGGCTTCTGGCTCTCTCAGTCACCGTACAAAACTTAGCTACAATAGCTACGCTGATCTTCTGTGAGAATGAGGTACTGCCCCGGTCAAACCAGACCGTAAACATCAATAGGCCACAGCTAGGCTCTAACATAGTATTTTTCAAGTCATTTTTACAATAACATGCAATGAATAACGAATTAAATAAAAATAAAAATGACTACTGCCCTCATACATAATGCTTGATTTACTTACAATAAATACTGTCCATATTATTTTGTTTTATCATTCATTTTGTCAGTATTTACTGTAAACATTTTTAAAATTGTTGAATTGCATCTCTCCAGTAAGACTTTTGCTGACCTACTAAGACTACTTGCAAGCTGTACATAACTTCTACATGTGTATCTAATGTCTATTTCAATTTGTAACTTTTGTTATTAAATTCTAACAAACATAGTTTTATGAATAAGCAACTATCACAAGTCGGGAACTAAATTTTACTATTAAATGTGTGACACACGTATGAGGGGGATACAATACTGTATCCCGCTTAATAACCTGCCTGTTAAGCTAAATTGCTTGTTAAATCTAAGCGCTCAGAATCCTCATTGTACCATCCAAAATTGGACAAGTGACTCAATATAACAACGTTATAATCAAAATTTTGTTTGTTTGCTCTTGAATATGAAAAACAAAATAAATGATTTATCTTTATAAATTAATTAGCTGACCCTCACTCGCGTTTGTGGTTACTGCTGTTCTCCTATGAGTCGTACCGTGATGTAATATAGCCTATAGCCTTCCTCGATACATCAACTATCTACTACAAAAATATTTTTTTAATTAGAACCAGTAGTTCCTGAAAGCGCGTTCAAACAAACACTTCAGCTTTATAATATTAGTATAGACTAGCTTTTGCCTGCGACTTCGTCCGCGTTTTCGTCGTTTTTCGAAAAAAGTAGCGTATGTCTTTCGACAGGGTTCAGTGGTTTTGATGTGACAGACAGATTAACCATCGTAATTTAATAGAGAAATATAATATGTCATTCCACAATACTTGATTTCTATGATTTTTTTTTTATTAAATATGTAATAAGGTTAACTTTTTTAAATTAGGGATGAGTGAGTTATCAGGAGTTACACGTGTTATTGTGAGTCAACCATAAAAGATAGACATATGCTGTTGCGGGATATTTTTTAGGAAATTTTATGTAGAATATTTCCGTCATACATGATTTCTATGTAACTTTAACCATTAAGGCTGCATAGGCGACGGAAGCTTAAAAATTGGAGTAACGTCTCCCGTTTTCCCTTTATTACTCTGCTCCTATTGATTGTAACGTGATGAAAAGTATACTATAACCTGCCCAGGAGTATGAAGAATAATATTACTAAGTTTCGTTAAAATCCGTCGAGTAGTTTTTGTTTCTATAAGGAACATACATACAGACAGACAGACAGACAAAAATTTTACTGATTGCCTTTTTGGCATCAGTATCGATCACTAATCACCCCCTGATAGTTATTTTGAAAATATATTTCATGTACAGAATTGACCTCTCTACAGCTTTATTATAAGTATAGATAGATATAGAAGAAGATAATATGTCAATCCACAATACTTGATTTCTATGATTTTTTTTTTATTTTATAGGTAATAATGTTAACTTTTTATAAATTAGTGATGAGTGAGAGTATTATAAACGTAAGAGTAAACAAATATAATCAGAATTCTCCGAACTGCTAACCTATCAGGAGTTACACGTGTTATTGTGAGTCAACCATAAAAGATAGACATATGCTGTTGTGGGATATTTTTTAGGAAATTTTATGTAGAATATTTTCGTCATACACGATTTCTATGTAACTTTAACCATTAAGGCTGCATAGGCGACGGAAGCTTAAAAATTGGAGTAAAGTCTCCCGTTTTCCCTTTATTACTCTGCTCCTATTGATTGTAACGTGATGAAAAGTATACTATAACCTGCCCAGGAGCATGAAGAATAATTGTACTAAGTTTCGTTAAAATCCGTCCAGTAGTTTTTGTTTCTATAAGGAACATACATACAGACAGACAGACAGACAGACAGACAGACAGACAGACAAAAATTTTACTGATTGCCTTTTTGGCATCAGTATCGATCACTAATCACCCCCTGATAGTTATTTTGAAAATATATTTCATGTACAGAATTGACCTCTCTACAGCTTTATTATAAGTATAGATTTGTTGAACTTAGATTACTATTCAAACATTTAATATAACGGTCTTCGTACATTAAAACTAAGTTTAAGTGTGGGCGGGAAAGTTAAAATAGTTTTGGAAAAATTAATTGTCCTTAAGTTGTTGTCGATATGGAGGACGAAAATTTTGTTTCTGAAATTCGACTTAAAAATTAGATTCTGTATTTGACTCGCATGTTTATATATCGTATAGGTTCTTTTGCCACGATACGTAATTTTACCAACAATATTATGCACAACAGACGATTACGGACAGCCAAACTTTATCGGCTCGCAGCGAATGCGTCTGGGCTATTGGGCCACGAGGCTCCACGCTACGAGCTTTCTACGCTGTGATATTGCAAGCTAGTGCGTAACAACCCGTACAACCTCGCATTGTAGGAAGTTATTAATAAGACGAAAACCACTGTAGCGTTTGTGATCTAACTTAATATGATTTTTACCTTCCAGGAGATTGTTTCTATTGACGAGTCAAGAAGTAAATCCAGGACTTAAGTTTAGGGAAAAAGGAGGGGGGTTGATTTGACTGAATTGCGGTGATATTATGGTTGCGTTAGACTTTGTCAAGATAAATAATAAAAATCCTTTATGTAATGTAATGTGTATTACATTATTTCACAAACCGCCCAATAGATATGAAACAAATATATGCATTGTAAGCGAAGGCTGTAATTTCTCCTCTAGCCCCTGAATTAGTGATCGTGTTGAAAGTTTACGGGGACGAAATCGCGTTACCACTGATAAGATTATATCCTATAATATATAATACTAAACCGTAATAAACATTGTATTTAATATCACAATTCAACATGACTCATAAACGCACAAATGCAAGTAAAGAATGGGATTTCAATCTGCCGAGATCACGCGATCTCATTTGTTCTGTTTTGCTTTTTAACTTCGAAGTGAAATGCGCTTATGGTCTTTCGTAATACCTATGTGTTTTCACTCATTATAATAAAGAACTCGATGACGTACGTGACTAAATAAATATTCAACTTACTTAATATAATAAAGTGAACATTTTACATGTGCGAAGTAAACTCCTAATACTAAATACATTTAAAAAAAATATGGTACCATTTGAAAGGTACATTATTTTAGATGGCTGTTTATATATATATATATATATATATATATATATATATATATATATATATATATATATATATATATATATATATATATATATATATATATATATATATATATCAAACTATAATATATAACTATAACTATAAAATTATATATATATCAATTTTCAAACAAAATCTACAGTAACACGAGGAAAGGCACGTGCAAAAGCCAGTAAACAATAAGTGAATAACCTTAAGTATTTGATATATTTACACAATTTCTGTTTTAATAAGAAAAACAAAAAAATACACCTATTTCACAATGAACAGTTATGTAGGTATATATCAGTTAAATACTTAATATAAAAACAAACTTCACAATAAATTGGCGGCGTTTTCATGTCATTGAATAAATCTAACGTGATTAATTTATGTGAAAGCCCACATTCGGATTCATACAAAAGCCTCTTTACATGTGATACCTATAAATTTCGCTGGACTTTTCTACGGGACTTTTTTTGTCTGTTCGGGAAACGATGGTACGGGACGGATTGGTTGCCATTGTTGTCATCCGACTTTTTAAGCTTCCTTCTAAGATATTAAATAATTTGCTTGTTTTAATATAAACTATTTTGCTTCTGGATTTATCTGTGAACTTAAAAATTATATTAGTATTATTAGTAGTATAGTATTTAGTGTATTATACATATTAGTAACAATAAAGATATTTAAAACGTTTCTTCTTCTTGATCTTAGATGACTAGTAATATTTGTTGTATACCGTTTTGATTGCAATTATAAATTAACATATTATTTGCTGATATAAGCATTAACACGAGGTTAAATAAATAAATTCCTGTCAAACAAAGTCATAAGTGTTAACAAAATGATAAACAAAGTTAATCGCATATTAAATATAATAAAGTCGTTAAAAATATCTGTAATAAAATATCCAAAATCTATTTAAGATACTTGAGAAAGCACCCGTTGATCAGAAGTCAGTTACAGAGAGTAAACGCGTTTCGTAGTAGAGGAATCATGCATTATGCAATAGCACAGCTAACAGAGATATTAAAACGGTTATGCAATCCCTTATGCTTTCAAATTCACCATTTACTTGTTCTTAACATCGACATAATAATTCAAAGAAATATTATTTGTTATATCGTTTTATTATTGTATAATAAAACTTAATTTATCTTCATATAAGAATAATATCATCCTTATATGTTCAGACGTCTAAAGGGCCAGAGAAAACAAGGAACAATTTTCGAGGTACTTTTTTGTCCGTGGAAATATAGTTAATTACGTTAGAAATGTATCACACAATGTACACATGTAAAGGTCACCCTAACAAAGATTTAATTATGTGACGGACAATGTGCCTCCTATGCGTAGTCCATAAATGTCTCTCAAACTTTAGATATTATACTGTCGAAATATCAAGCAGCGGCTTTTTCAAACTACGTCTAAAATAATCCGGCGCTTTATTCGAATGGAAACGTGCCTCCAGGCGACAGGAAATAAGGTCTACTGTCCCCACCCCCAGGCATGCTGAGATTAATTCACTGAATAAATAAAAGTCAGCGGATTAGGCCAAAGTCGTTTCCTCCCTCTTAAGCTGACCTCGCGTGCTTTGTGGAAAAATTCCCTGAACATAAATAAAATCTGTACGAATCAAAGTCCTGCCCGATGAATAATTAGGCAAATGGAATTCAGCATGAACTCGGTGGCAAAGAAACAAAAAACAAGGTTAGATTGTTATTGCAAGGAGCGATAATGTTAGGAATTTTAGGTTTTTTTTTGGTGTCGGAATTACCTGTTTCCGCAATTGTTTTCGTGCAATTCATGTTTGCCTTATTTATCGTACCCTTATTTTGTTAATTCTTATTGTTCAATTAACATTTTTAGAAACCTTTATGTGTCTCTAGTAGATGATCCCGGCGCTAGTCCCATGTTTGAGAAAATAAAAGAAAAAATATAAATATGTATAAACAGAAAACATAACTGAATTTTATAATAATTGATGCTTTTTTAATACAATATTTAAAAGATGATTGATTGATGTTTAATACGTTTTTTTATTCATTTACTGTCAATAAGTTTCAAAACATTTTTTTATTCGATGTTGTATTAAGTTAGGAGATAAAGGTTTTATTTTAAATAACGAGTCATATTATACTGTTATATTAATGAAGTATCAATATTGAATAAAAAATGAGACTCATAATGGCCTGTTAAAAGTATTGTGAAAGCTAACATGTTGTAATTAGAAGAGCAGGCCTCGCGGGGCCACATTGTATCATGCTATGGGAATCTTTTACTCAAAGTTAATATTTTATGTGAATTGCGTACTCGCAGTAAGCGCACAATCTCCATCCATGTTACGCAAATCTTTGTTAACATTTGCTTTGTTAATATTTAATCCTCTTGTACATAGAGATAAGTAATGAGAAAGATGAAGTACACAATTATATCTGTTAATACTTAATTATTGTTTTAGCATTTAAGAATTAGCTTTTTTAAAAAAAAATGCGTTGCTTGTCCATATTTTGAGTTTGAATAAAGCTACTTTATAGGTATAAAAAAGAAGTCAAATTTTTTAACTGAAATTTCGTACTAACAACAATTAAATGCTTATAATATTTTTAACCTACTTCGAGAAAGCTGTTATTAAACTACTACTAATGTAAGTATAATTGTATACGATAGGAAATTGGACTATTTTTTTAATAAGCGTCAGAAGAAGATTTTAGTTTAAAGTAAATTTGTTGTGAGACGTTTTTTAAACACAAATAAAATACTTATCATATCGTAACTGAATAAAAAAATCATAATGGGATAAACGGCAGCTTAAATCAATCCTTTTTGTAATTTTTACCGAGCTATTCTACGGAACCCCAATTGCAAGGGCTTGGTTTTTTACTCATTAGGGAGTAGAATACAGGATTAAAAAAAGGTTTTTAAAAATTCCACAACATCCGACAACGAGAGCGTCATTAAGATTTCAGCTTAAGGCATGTATGAAACAATGAAATAGCGGTGGTATTGCACGTGAAATTTTAATACAGATTTATAATCCACATCAGACATTCGAAACGAAATATTAATAATTAATATGAATATAAAATAATACACAATTCTTAGTATTTTTAGTAATCAGTTTCACTTTCGCGACAAATGTGTTGTGGTCGGAAAATGTTCAGTATTTTTATTTCAGCGGAAACTTTAAGTTTCATTGGTCAAAATAATTTCGTAAATTGTTATTAGTTTCTCTGTAACTATGAATATATTTCGCCTAATATATATAACGAAATCAGTGCTAGCGTACTTTCAAGACATGCACAAAATTTTGTTGAATTTATTTAGCTCATGTTATGCAACTTATATTTTGATGCGATTTCGTTGTTATATAACAATATAAAATTAATTAAACAAAAATAAAAATAAATAAATAAAATTAAAGCTTTGATGTTGACGGTGCTACAATAATAGCGGTACTGTTAATTTCACGATACCCTCATTTAATTAAACAAGTATTTATTGCAATTAATGTCATAAAATCAAATTTAACATTCACTATTTTCGTAATATAAATCCGTTCTGCTGTTTATTCTATTAATTATAATTATATAAGAAAAGTAGATAAACAAAAATTAATAATAAAATATTGGTAATTAATTACTTTTCCTCGTACACATTGATATTGTAAGAAGATAAGCCGTACATACCTACATTGTTAGTGCTCCGTCATCCGTGAGACAAAGTAATATCTTTGCTCAGAATAATATATCTTGGTTGGTTCTTTCTAAACTCAATAC
Organism: Hypolimnas misippus; assembly: GCA_037950945.1. Lineage (NCBI taxonomy): Eukaryota > Metazoa > Arthropoda > Insecta > Lepidoptera > Nymphalidae > Hypolimnas > Hypolimnas misippus. The sequence goes on from JBBEEQ010000019.1 coordinate 6,508,659, forward strand.
GAAATATTTTTACTTAGCGTTAGAATTATAACTATTACATAACTGATATGATATATGATTACTAACATATACAATATAAGTTATTCTTTGACATTAACGAAAAGTACCATAATGTTAGAGCCTGTGAATTAATCGTAGCGTTAGAAGTAACTGTGATGATTTCGTCTATAATTTTGTTAGCAATGTTTGCACTGCGGCGAGAATTAGACTTATAATTTTTATCGTTGTAACTAATATAAAGTAACTCTGTAACCTAATAGTAATCTTACGTATACTGTGAGTGTCAATAAATAAGTCAGTGATAGTAAATATTTTAACATGTAAATGGAGTAATAAACAAATTATGAAAATCTCATGTAAATTCATGAGCAAAACTCACAAGCGTAATTCATAGAATAATTACCATTACATAGCTGAAATACATATTTACAAATATTAAAGAGATTAGATTTTTTTACATTAATGTAAATACTATGATGTATCTAATAGTAAAATACTCTGATGTAAATGTAAATTAATTATGGCATAAGACGTGATTGTTAATTTATCATCTGAAATCTTGTGAGCAATTCGTGTCCTAAAATCAGAACTTACTAATTATTAAGTGAATCGTGCAAATATTTCGTTAGTAAATAGTTATGTTACAACATTAAACTGCAGTTTTTTAATTAAATCAATAATTTTCAGAGATATAAGTCATCAGAACGAAAAATAATCATAAAATGACGCATCCTACATTACTTTGTTGCGATGTTCAGTAAGATACATATTTCATCGACTAAAATACTTTGAGAAAAAAATAAAGAGAGTTTTTTCTATTATATTAAACATCCAATTTACCAATCACGTAAGTAGTAAGTGAAAATTGAAAAAACGTCAAATGATGTTATTACTATATTACTTGATGACGTCGAGAGTAATCCCGATATATTTTCGAGTGAGCTCTAAATTGTTGTGACGTGGTCTGTCGGCACGCAGTCATACCGCGGTGGTCTAGACCGTTGCATTATCACAAATTGCATTAAGGCTATGTGGATCGTATTCAGTATACGAAAAAAGTTTAGATGAAATGATGAAAATATAATGTAGAATATAGCAAAAATATTTTTTAAGTTTATATTTTTTGGAAATATTACATATATATAACGTGTTTTATTTTAATTTAATATGTCATAGCTTCGCTCTTGTTAACGAATCGTGTATAAAATATAGTACCTGGAATATAAATAATTATGACACTTAAAACAGTGGCTGATACTAATAAACAGTATTTACCTTAAAAAGTTGAAAGTTAAAAAGTTAAAAGTTTTCTGAATATATCTGTCCATACCATACTCTACCATATTCTTTTCGGAATAGTTGAGACCATTTTTGACACCCTCATAACTTCGTTATGAATAAAACTATGTATGCCAAGTCAATCCATTTATATAAAACATAAAAAAAAATAATATTGATGTTGTGAGGTTAGCTAACTACGCAATAACTTAAAAAAGAAGTAACCTTAAATAGGGACTGATAAAATAAATCGACTTGGTATTACATGGATCCCACAACTTTTTACGGTAGAATAACTATATTTTTGACTTGTTTTTTTTTACAAGTTCTGTTTTTGACGACATGATTATTTATCTGCCTTTAGATGTAGCCATCAATATAGTACTATAGTTTTGAGTTAGGGTAAGATTCAAACTAATTAGGACTTTAAGTAATTTTAAGTGGTAGTAGCTAAGTTTCAAAATATCACAGATGATAATGTAGTAACAAGACGACGACTCTAACTCGTCAGCAATAATTATTCGTATGAAGTATTTTTAGACTACTTGTAAAATATATGATATATTCTATTTTTTACTAAACCGTTCAAAAAGGTTAGATTAAATTTTAAGTTTAAATAAAATCTGAATCAATCGCTTAAGCAAAATTGCTAGAAAGTACAAGAAGACAATGTTTTCTTGTAAAGAATGAATGAAGAATATTTGGCGCAACAAAAAAAATGACACATAATAAGCAAGAAAACAAAAACATATTGTCCAACTAAACAACATAAGTTTATTCGCCAAGAAAAGTATCATTACGGTATACAGATAAATCTACGACATATCCATTACGTTAATGTTTCAAGAATATCTAAAACAAGACTCAGAAGCAAAATGTTTTTTGGAGCTGCTTTCGCAAAGAATAGAACATTTTTTTTTTCAACATTATTTAATTTATTCTAATACGTTTTTAGACGGTTGTTTGCAACTGACAATTTATATTTAAAATAAATTCACCAATACTAGAACGGAGCATTCATATTAGCGTGGTACAGAATGACAAAAAAATGATTGATTCCTAAATTATTGCAAAACTTTTTTGATGAAAGGTGTCAAAACTTAGTAAACTTGTGCAGCGACTCGTAAAATGGGTTTCCGAAATTGGAAATAACTGATATGCTGAATAAATTTTAAAACAAAGGACGCTCATTTATATGTATGTATGATTTCCATGAATAGTATTTACAATCATTCATGTGGAAATATTTTAGACATTTGAGATTAATATAAATATTATCTACAATTGTATATCGCAAACAGTAGTAAATGATGAGCTTAATTAATAAAGTTCCTTATATTATACTGCTAAATAACATAATCAAATAAGTATAATAACTATTTATAATATACATTTTTACATTTTATCTTCATAGTATAAAAATCAGTACATTATATTGCATTTTTAATTTCGGAAAAAAATAGCAATAAAAAATGGTTATATCTTAGACATGGTCGCAATAAACACAAAGATGCTTTTATTTTTTCTTTATACTGTATAAGGATATTGATCGAAGAAGTCGAAGCGATCATAAAACGCACGTCGCTCGGAAGACAAGTCTCTTCAATCAATCACAGACTAATCGAAAATTCCGACTCAATAAGCGAAGAGGCGATCGAAGGCGGCTTATATGTCTCATTATTAGATATTACCCGGATCACTCAGACTTCGCTCACGTAAATCCTTTTATTTTACTACGATCAAAGGCAACTAGATACGAATAAATTAAAGGACCTAAACGTAAAGATCGCTGAAATCGAAACGGGATTGTCTTTCGTATTGTAGATTGAAAACTTTATGTACCATTTCGCGATTGCAAACGAAGAAATATATCTCGCTAATCCAATGCTCAAAAGTGCTAAGTAAACATTGTAAACAGGTACTCCTTTATCGAATTAAATACATCTTCCATTGGAAAATAAACTTGAAATAAGCGTACGTAGTTTATTGGATGTTGTTATTTACGTTTTATCTCGTGAGTTACAACTGATTTTTGAATTGCTTTCGAATGTTTTTTGTTCATTTTAATCGTTTTATTTTTCTTGTAAAACAAAAACCTTAACCAATATGAACTTTTTCGATGCATAATTTTCAATCAAAGAACGAATAAAATAAAGGCAATTTTTTTCTTTAGCAGCCAAAATGGTAATTGTAGAAAATTAAATGTATGAATTGACTTATGACTTTCTCTAGAATACTATGTGTCGGTTTCGTGAAACGCAAAGACTTATACATAAATACTAGCGAGTTGCTCTAACCATGACAAAATAGTCATTAAAAATCTGTACGGGAATCCCTTGCTTAAACGCTTAATCGCCATATTAGAGTAGTTATATTATTAAAGACAATACAATAGATTTGAAAATTTATGACAACAGTTAATAATGTGTGTAGTAATCTTCACGCCATTTATTTGAATCTCAAAGTCAAGACAATTATGCTATAAAACCAACACTCTAAGTTTACGTGGATTTAATAAATAATAAAACTTGCTTCGTATGTGTGTTCCTGAAAGATATTCCGCTAATACGCGTCTTAGGGTGTGACCTGAAACCGGGGTGACATTATATTGAATAACGACCGGCGACACGGTTGGAAACGATAAGGAATATTCTATATAGGCCATAATGACTCTCGCTTCTAATTTGTTAAGTACACGAATTTATAATATCATCCGTGATAATGACCTAACTTCTAATAAAAATGCTTTTAAAAATTCTAAAATAAAAGTCATACAAGTAAAAAAATTATAAACCTTTTTAAATAGGATTTTTTTCAGTGAATTTTAAGCTCTATTAGGTACTAAAAAATTTGAAGTAACACACAAACCATGTCGTTGATAAAACGTTTAACATTGGAATTTAAACCAAGCCTGCTCTTTTATACTATTTTTTAAAGACACGCGAACGCGACAGTCCTTTATAGCTATAGACGTTGAACGTTAGCGTAAAACATATCTTTAAAATTTCTTTCGTATCCATAATTATATTTTATATTTTATAAAGAACCATATTATTAAATAAATTAAAAAATACATAATTTCAGATTCAGTGGGTGAAAACAAAGCAGCGAAAATCGTCGGATATACGCATTAGCATTTTTTAAATAATTATAATCTTCCGCTCTAACGATTCTACACAAAGGAAAAATTAACATATTTCTTTATGCAGTCTATTGTCCCAGCAAATTAGATATTGAATGAACTTAAATCATTAAAGTGAAATTGCTTTAAAAATAAGTATCGGTTTGATGTTCGAGACATGCAAATAATGGTTCGGTAAGAAAAAGTCATGTATTTTTATTAACACGTAAATTACATAAATTAGATTCAGTATTTTTTTAAATTAAAAGTTGTAGATATAATTTTGCATGTAAAATATGCAAGAGAAACCATAAAAATTTTGATTAAAATTAGGAATTTATTTATTCTGTTAATCGTGAGATCAAAATAATATAGAAAATCTGGAATTACAAAAATAATAAGCTTTTCTATTTTTGTATGATAAAATGTGTTATTTCGAAATGAATATTATTTAATCATATAAATGTTTTCTTTAGACAATTAATTAAGGTTTTATTAGTAACACCTAAAACTTATTACATACAAAGGTGTATAAAATTAGAATATTAACGATTTATGATTTTTTGAAGCTATCTCAATAAATTACATAATTTGTAATAAAATCAAATTTAAAGTTTAAAAAAAAAATAAACAAATAATTTTTTTTCATGTAACAACCTTTATTCTTTATGAAATAAATGATTATGATTATGAAAAAAAAAAGTCCCGCTGAGTTTTTTTTGCGGTTTCTTCTTTTGAATGAAAATGATTTGATTTTATTTGATTTTTATATTTTTATCTAGGTCCTTGGTAGCCAATAGTAATTCATTCTGTTTAAAATTAAATAGTCTTTACTTAACGTTTCTACGTTGTAATTATACTCGCTGAGATTCAAAGGTACATTGTCGACTTAATGCGAAAATGGATTGATTGGTATTCCTGAGATTGTAATAGATTTTAATTTTATTGTAATTGCTGTATTTTAAATTGGAAAATCGAAGGCCTTCTTGATAAATTGCTTTATTTAAACGTTTTCTGAATCGAGAATGATTTAGCGAATGAAAATACATTGACTATTGAATAATTTTAAAATGAATTGAAGAAGGTATGACGTCTTTTTTATATTTGTAACCAAAAGAGTAGGAGGTTCTTAATTCGTCGGGGACTTTTTTATGTATGTTCACCGATTACTAGAAGGCTTGCCCGAATTGTTTTTTTTTGTTTCAAAGGATTACTTCCAGATTAGTACTATAAATGTAATGTCATCAAAATCGATTTAGTGTTTTGGGTTTAAAATCATAATGTATTCTGATCTGTTTGTTATTCAAGGAAACGCAATTACGTACTTTGCGTTAAAATTCAGTTAGCCTTTTTTAATACGTTTTGTTTATGTTAATATATAATTACAAAAAGAAGTATATATTTTTATTTGATTCTAAGGTTTTCTCGCAGATTTACTTTGGTTTTTTTGTCTTACCGAATATAAAAACCGATATGTAAAGTAACAAAAATTAAGTTACAGCCTGTAAATGTCCCACTGGTGGGCAAAGGTCTTCTCTCCTATTAAGGTGAAGGTTTAGAGCTTAATAAACCACGATGCTCCACTGCGGGTTGACGGAGGAGGTTTCCTCACGATGTTTTCCTTCACCACCCAGCTCGAGATGAATTTAAACACAAATTTAGCACTTGAAAACATGATGCCAGCCGGTTTGAACCCGCGATCATCGATTTAGATCGACGTGTTTTAACCATAGGGCCATCACGGCTCATCGGATGTAAGTACTGATCTTTCCAAAACAATGACATATTATGTATGCTAATTAATATAAATAGTTAAATAAATACACGTAATATTCATGTACGTAATTATATATAACGTAATTATATACATACAAATTGTTCTAATTAGGATTAATCGCAATAACCTTTATTAAAACTTACATTTAAATCCAAATTTTAATTGTATCACAAAAAGGTTTTATTCTTCATTTTCATCACCTCGATTTGATTACACTGTGAAAACGGTTCAACTTATTAACTTTTACTTAGAATTCAAAAGGTGAAAAAATACTGCATTATTGATTTGTTTTTTTTTTTTTCATTAATTCACCATATGTATTCGAGCTGATTTACTGGGGTAGTAATGTCGAAACATTCTTTCCATAGTCATGAGCTGTACAACACCTATTAGTTTAGAAAATTAGAATTTTTTCAACGGAAACGCTGCCAGCATTCTTGCTACCATTTTACGCGGACTTGATGTACTCGAATATACTTTTTTGTAAACTTTGATTAAGCAATATGCTCTAAAATCTTATTAATCAGTATATAAATAATTTTTTGTGATTTTTATTTTCAAAAAATGGATAGAGGAAAATGAAAAAAGTAAATCAATCTATATATAATTTACTTTTTTCATTTTCCTCTCTCTATGATATCTTATTGCGTACACTGCTCCATTTATTTTATTTATCTACTTAGGTATAGGTTGATTTACGTAAGTCTGAATACGAGGCGAATCCGAATTTACGTATGGTACAGTCGAGTAAACAAAACTCAAAACATTATGTGTAAAAAGTGTATAGAAAAATCTGTTGGGTGTTTTTTTTAATGACGTTTGTCGCTAAAGTTTCGTTGACAAAAGCGTAACATGTGACCGCAAGACAAAAATATATCAAGTTCTCATTTGTCTCGACGTGTAATGCAAAGAGAATTTCTCCGAAGCCCATCTTTTCTATCGCAAACGTTGAACAGCAGTCATAAAGCATATTAATGCGGGACAATTTAAACCGAGTCGAATTTTATTTATCCCAAAGGACAATTTCCTCTCGTCAAGTGACGGCCACCCGGCATTTAGTTTAATGAGAAAACGACCAAATCAACACTGACTAAATTAGACGCAAATAATGTTAGGTTTACATGCTGATGTGAAAATAATTTGTTCTTTCGATCAAACAGCGAAATGCTAAAAAAGATTTCTGCGTGTTTTTTTGATCAATAGTCTTCTAAAACCTGACAAGTGCGAATCGGGCTTGCATACGAGTTTCGTATCATAGTACAAGATATAGCCATTAGCCATATTTTAATTACTTCTAAAAGAAACAAGAGAAAAACAATATACATACTCGTATATACCCAATACGAATTATAAGATACAGCCTGCTGACAGATAGACATATGGACATAGAGACAGACAGGCGGAAAACGAAGGCTTAGTCGGCATTCTTCGGTTAAGGAACGGATCCTTCGTAAACATGAATCAGAAATTCAGGATCGATGATTACATGATGCATGCAACTCACGTGTTTTGTGTACAAGACGTTATAACATATTGTATGTATATAATATTTAAATACAGGCAGACACGTTTTGACAGACCGTTGGTTTAGTGGTCACTACAACTGGCTGAAGCGGTAACGGTAACGGGCTCACGGTAAATCTGTGTATCGGCCATACCGTTTGTCGTGGTCTGGGTGTCTGTGTTTACGTTGTATGTGTTTCCGGACCCTCTAAACAAGATTCTAATGGGAGCCATTGAGTGTGATGTGTTTCAATACCTTTCTGTAAATGTCTAAACTGGTGTTAATAAGTTCTGTCACATATCCAAAGATTCCCTGAAAATTGTCTTCTAGCTGTAAGATGGATTTTATGCGTTTTCCCTTCTATAATATATATTTTTTATTTTGTTGAGCATTGTTGAACAGTACAGAGTATTACAGTAATTATTTACAAACACAAATACCTACCAAGAATATTCGAATAAACAAACAATAATCATAATTTACATGGAATTAAAGCTAGATAATATAGACATACATATTAATTGATTAGACCGAATTAATATTCCTTTGTATGCACAGCAATAACTGTTTTACGACATTGACTAATATCAATTATACTCCAATTGATAGCTGTAATTACGCGATAGTTAGACGCACCCTTTTTTAATTTGTTTCCTCTGTTAAATTGCCCGTAACGGAACCAATAAAACTGTTGTTATGAAACTTTCCTTACATCATTTCCCCTTTTTATATAATTAAATAGCTTAAAAATATTAATATTAATATTGATAATATTGTTGCCAGTAACGCTATATAGTAGATAGGTACCGGATTTTAGTTTGCTAGATTATTTTTCTTTTTAGTAGTTTTATTAAATCCCTTGTTCTTCTTCCTGCCCTACTCGATGTGTTATCGGCCACTTTCAAGCTTCTTTTAATATATTTATTATATATCTAATTAATTCTTGTCACTCCACGCATCCATCGCAACATTCTCATATCTGTCGCATGAGTTTTTTTATCTATATCTTATTTCTAATAACATAATAAAAAAAAATAACTTATATTAATTGTCAATCGTTATTGCTATGAAAATTTGAAATATGCTGATAGTTTATTTTATAGAATATTTTTTACAAAAATGATTGAGTGCAACAATTTGTGATATCAACTAAAATCGGTAATTCGTCTGATAAAATAATATAAAAATTTAATAAAACAAATAGCGTCATATAAACCAATGGCGTCAGAACTTGAAGATGAAACGTTGCGTTAGCGCCACGTACAATTAAAGTCATGATCTGTATCTGTTCGTCGTAAGTCCAACCCTCGCCCCATAATGTCATCAGACGAATATAATTGTTGACGGGGTACGACGAAGGACGACGAATGTTAAGAGGATTCTTAAACAATAATGACGTTCTGGTAGACCGCTAGTGTAGTTTAAATTCAAACAGTATTCTAAAAGGAACTGCTTTATGTTATTTTTTGGGTATGCAGGGCTATATTTAATTTGGTAAAAAATGGTATTCTGTTAATTAATTTATTTTTTTGGTATGCTATTTGCACTATGTCTTCATAATAAAATAGAGCATTTGGGATGCTCTATTTTATTGAGACACCTGAGATAAATAAATAATTTATTTAATTAGTTCTTGAATTAAGTCACAACTTTCTAATTATTATCCTATTACATAAACTTAACTGATTGCCGGTTCAAACCCCAGCTAGCATAGTTGAGTTTTCAACTGCTCAATTTGTGTTTAAATTTATCTCCGGCTTGGACGCTGAAGAAAAATATCGTGAGGAAACCTGTATGTGCCGGAAAAAAATTTGACACGTGTATATCCGCTAACTCGCAGTGGAGAAGCGTGATGGATTAAGCTCTAGAACTTCTCCTTAATAGGAGAGTAGGCCTCTGCCCAGTTATGGTACATTTACAGGCTGTTAATAAATAACATAAAAAACTATGTATACAAATATTTTGTACATAAACATTTGAATAATATTGACTGAATAGTCTGTGTATGTATACACATATAATTATATAAGACAAAGAAGTTATGCTCTACATGTTGCAACGTTAATGTTGTATGACCGAACAAAAAGATTGTACGCCCTAGAAATATTCAAAGACGTATCCAGTCAGAATGGCGGATATTTATACTAACCACATTTTAGAATAATTTTGTTAATAATTTTTCTAAAATTTGCTTTTCGAAAAAATTGCAAGGGTAAGCAGTGAATTTTAATTTTAATTTTTTATTCCGGGCTAACTCCCCAAAGCAATCACTGAAAAATTTTATCAATGCATTATTTATGAATAAAATGTGAATATTTTTGCATAAATTGCTTTGACGTTAGCTTTGAAAATCATCAAAAAGTTTATTGAGTTTTAACCTTTTATCATTATCGCAAGAACTTATACAGTTCTTGTTTACTCAATTATGATTACTAAAGCGATAAATTATTTCAAAATTTCAATATTCTATCGCAACTAGTGGGCTATTGTTAAAAAAAAAACTATCGCTATCAAAACATGCCACATTATGACATTATTGATGTGATTTTTGTATTAAAACTAGCCTTAAATTAAATTAGCCCCCATAAAGCAAATCGATGAAAAGTTCAAACATGTTACAACTTGCAATTTAAGGCTTTTTTGGCACTAAAACGCTGCCACTTTCAATACTCTGAATATGGCATGTTTTGATAGAAATAATTTTTGACAAATGGAAGTATTTTAGCAATTATTAGTTTTTTTCGCAAGATGGCAGCACGAGGCTAATAACACAACTTTACAAAATTGAAAACACAAACACACAAAAATGCATAAATTTAATTAAAAAAAAATGATCAATTAAAAAAATATACTTATTTTTTTAATAATGAAATATTTTTTAAATAAACAGTAGATTAATTTTCATAGTTTTAATTAACGATATTAATTGACACACGATCCATCTCTTAATCTTAGTTACAAATCGTCACTCCGCTAGAGTGACAGCAAGCAATTAGTGACCACCCACGACTCCTAGTGAAAAAACCTACCTTAGATAATGTCAGCTGTTATTGAAAGGATATATTTCATAACACGGTTAAAGTACCTGATTTTAAATTTGTTTTATATTTAAAGATGCAAGAATAAGCTGTAGTTTTTTAGTCGCATATAAAAAATTATAATTTACCTAGCGCTTTTACCTACCTAGTATATTATGTAGTCCCTGGTGTAGCCGAGTAAAATCACGATTATGAATATTACTATTCTAGTCTTTATAATACTAAAATTAAATAGTAGTCCTGAAATAAGTAGGTACAGAAAAAAACTAGGATAAGTATGCATACCGTTTTTATTCTAAACATAAAAGAAAAAGACCCACAAACAAAATGAACAAAAGATAAACGCTTTTATCTTAAACGAAGTACCAAAACAACTTCCAGGGAGATTGTGTCAAAGCGGGAAAAACTAAGAAAACTTTCAAAGAAAAAAAACTCGTAAAAGTACAACGAAAATCCTCTGTATCCAGAGCAGATGTTATCTGTTATAGAGAATAATATCCCCATGAGCGATTTCCTTAATTTCGTGAGGCGAATCAAGCCATCGATCCGCCCCGATCTTAAGTTAGTGATATCGTTTATGGCACTACGCCGGTTCGCAAACACCGAAGATCTTTCTTTCTTTCGATCACGACCCTGTGTGGTATTACTGGTATTCGTGTCTGGATGTCAATTGGCAATAAGCCTTCGAACTTTTCCGAGATACGAGCGTCCGCTTATTGCTCTTGTTGGGATTGTAAACGTGTCTGGTGCGATAAATGCGTGAGCTTCGTAAATTATGCGTTCACGTATTATTGCTAATATCGCATACTTATCTTAATTTAATGGCAATTTTATTAAACATCTTATTTAAAAAGTAATTTATAACTTATTTACGAGTTACATATTTTTTATTCCTAGATATATTAATTTAAGACACATGGTCAATATTTTATTAAATATAGTCAAAAGTTTTCGTAAGAGTATAAAATACATACACATCACTTGGAAAATAATCACGAGTAAATGGATTTATTTTATAATTTTAATGGATAGCTAATTGAAGGTTTTCTAACTTGCTAATTTATTTCGTATTCGTATATATTCTAAGAAAATAAAATTGGAGTAAGTTGTTCGACAATACAAAAAGTTCGCTTCATTCCATCTACCTAAACACGAACAAAGTGCATTCTGTAGTCAGACTGCGATTCAAATAGTGCGTTGAAACCCTACACGAAAAGAACCAGGGAGAATCAGCCAATCAGCTTTGAGCTAAAAGGCTTATGCTAGGGGGAGGCCTAACGCACGTGTCATACACGGAACTCGACACTATGCCGTGTTCGTAGAAAACTAGCTACCGCCATTTCAGCGTTAAACTTTATTCCTTTGTTGTACCCGTTATAATGGAATAAACTTGGCGCTTTGAAACTGACTCAAATTCATTTTAAACGATATGACGCTTATGCATTAATCTGTTTTTAAAACTGCTTTTATTAAATTATAACTTTTTATTAAATATTGTTATTAAAACTTCTTTAACCGCAAATACTTTAAACGTGGTAAAATAATTATATTTCGCTTTCTGAAACGTGAAAGCGCTTTAAAAATAAACTCCAAGAAATATAGCTTTATGTTTCGTAGTCAGCGCACACAAGTCAATACGACAATTTAAAATTAACATTCCGAGGAACAATTATCGTTCCGCGATAAAAGTCGATGGGTGTCATTGTCAAAGGGATCTTTCTTAATAATTGTGTCATCATTTTAAAAGTATGGCCACCCACAGCTTGTCGTCTACTCAACATTGAGTAGATAGGGTAGTAGCGTTAACATAAAGTGAAATATGTATATTATATCAAAAAGTACTCATACGGTCAAATCGAATTCGGGCCTAGTTCCTGAATATTTTGTTACGTTGCTCTTTAATTTTGTTCTATTATAATTATTATACTAAATAGTTTTTGATCATTTATTTTTGAAGTTCTTTCATAAGACGACCTTTGAAGTGTGTTTTGGACAAACATAGGCAAAATATTTACATAATTACACCTTGTCAAAAACAATTAATTGAAACAATTACCCCAATTGGCTTCTGTTAAAAGAAACATTTTATTGTGTTCGTAATTAAAGTAACAGTTTTATGTATTTTAGAGATTTTTGTTTTTCTTCGAGAAAGTCGGTAACATTGAAATGAAACTATTTTAAACGGATTAAAATCGCGTATATTAATTATTTTTATCATTCCGACGTTTCGAGCACTTTGCAGCGTTCGTGGTCACGGGTAGACGGGTTTAGACGGTAGACGGGTCTACCCGTGACCACGAACGCTGCAAAGTGCTCGAAACGTCGGGATGATAAAAATAATTAATATACGCGATTTAAATCCGTTTAAAATAGTTTCATTTCAATGAATAATAATCGCGAAAATCTAAGACAAGTCGGTAACAATTAAACGCTACCACTATACCGCGATCCGGCACATAAATATACTTTATCTCCATCGAGATTATTTTAAACAGAAACAAAACAATTTAATAAAGTAATACTAACTAAATATCCTTCACAAAGCGAACGCTTGTTCTCCTGTTATTCACCCAGGGTTTAATAAAAAATCCAATTTTTCAAAATATTGCTTGTACAGGTATTACGCGAAAAAAAACTAAACGAATTTTAATGAAACTTGACAAGACGGGCGTTAGGCGGTAACGGATTTAGCTTTTTGTGTACCCTAGTTTTTTATTGTGAACCGTGTTACAGATTTTCTTTTTTTTTTGTTTGATGTGTATGTAATTTCAAGGGAAAGATAGAAATATATTTTTGCAAACACAAACTAATAAAAACTTGTTTTATTGAATTTAGTTTGTACTGGCTGATGACCGCGACTTCGTCTGCGAAAAATTAAAATATCTTTTTTTTAAGTAGCCTTAATTACTCCTTAATATTACATTAGCTATTTGCTAGTGAAAATCCCATCAAAATCGGTCCAGCCCTTTCAGAGATTATCTGGAACAAATGGACGGACAGACAGACAGACAAAAAATCGTGTTTTTAATGTAAATACCGTATACATTCATATGCATTTTGTCAAAAGCTTATAATGTAAAATTACAAACTGACATGTTAATTTTATTTATTAGTATTGATTGGTTTTTTATTCAAAAGTAGATATTTTAACTAAGAAATATTTTCTCAACGTGAGACCTCCTTTTTAAAGATATCTTTAACTGGAGCCTTATTATAAATCCATCGCTAACTTTGACCTAAAAACATACTTGGAGACGTAACAAGCACAGTGAGCTTTTTATTATGTGAGTATTTTTATAATACTTCTAAATATAAAACAATAAATATATGTTTTACCACGTTACCACTAAATTAAACCTTTATAATCTCCAGTCAAATTCGCCATACGTTCAGTAAACAAACTAAAAGCATTTGCAATTCCAATGTTCCCTTTACTTGAAACTACACAACAATTTTAAGAGAACAGTAAAAAAAACTCATCAACAGTGTCAGAGCACATTACAAACGAAGCAGCGAGCAGATTACGGTTTTTTGCGAGATTGGATTGGAATACGGAATGCATTCTAACTCTACACGTTACCGTTGATGGTGTATACCTATCGCTTATTTTGTTGCTTTTTTATTTTAACAATTGTAACGTCACAGAACAATGTACTTTGTTACTATACTTTAGTATATTTATTTATTAAAGGCTACCAACAAGGCTTACATTCGTTACATAGATATAAACACAAGGAAGAATAATACATTTACAAAAAGGTGCCTTAATTATAGGTAACGCCGCATTTATTATTTTAACGTTATAATTATATAAAATGACAGAATAACAAAATATAAAAATATGCTGAATTTTAATTTAAATTAAATAAACCTTAATATACATTAAATTAAATAATATGTGCCATGAAAGAAAAAAAAAACACAAATAAAAACAATAGAAACAAAAATACTACTAAATACTATCCGTGCTTAGTAAATAATAATGATCGTAAACATTTTTTAAATTTAATATTGTTGAAACCGAAAATATTATTATTGCGGGTTTTGACAAACACTTTTACGATCAGGTTATTCTAATAATTAAAATTATTTTTCCAAAAAAATAATATAAATAAATAAACTTACATAATAAATCATTGCTTATTATGCTTATATAATGAGAGGAATAGTCATTGAAATACTTATTAGAAAACCTCTGTTGTTACACAAACATAAATATAATATTAATACACAATAAATATAGAATGTAATATTTTGAACACCTTGCTTCACTGTCACATCGATAGCTATTTAGACATAGCATAGGTTTTTTTTAATTTTATCTTTTTGTTTATGATGTTTCTTTTTCTTTTCTACCATTTTTCTTTTTTTATATATAAATTTTGTGTATAGTTCTTATATTATACTCAATCATTTTTTTTAACTAGAAATAATATTTTTTTTTATCTTTGACTAAACTTTCACACAGAACACAATTTATTAATTGTGTGAACAAAATCATCTAAATAATCTTAAAGTAACGCACTAGATGTACTTTATGTTATAACCATCAATACACTTTAAAACAAGGAAACAATGAACAAAGCAATTCCCTATATGCAGATCTGACCTATTTATTTCCGTAGATTGAGAATAATATGGAATAGATTCTGAGCAGAGCGTCGCTTCACGCGTTGTCAGCCTGAATAAACGTCCAAATCGATTTCGCATCTGAGAGTGACACTCCTGGATAAGGTTTACACGCGCAGCCGTTTCAAGATTTGCATAAAGA
Source organism: Hypolimnas misippus (assembly GCA_037950945.1). NCBI lineage: Eukaryota > Metazoa > Arthropoda > Insecta > Lepidoptera > Nymphalidae > Hypolimnas > Hypolimnas misippus. The sequence continues at coordinate 6,524,148 of JBBEEQ010000019.1, forward strand.
AAAGCGTACAACACAAATAAATAAATATAAAAAAACCGTTATGACCCAGTGTTTAGAATACACGGATCGAGTTCGGGTACCTGAGTTTTAGTCTGAGGGTACGTTTTGTTTGGAATTAATGTTGGATTGATTGGTAAATGAATGATTTGGTGAATTTGAATACAAATTGTATCTGTCGTGAAATTGTGAATGTTTTATTAAATAAGAAGCTTTGAATAAAAATTCAATCTTCGTTTAATATTTAATGTAAACCAATAACCATTTTTAAATCGAGTTCCATTTTAAATTTAATACTTTCCTTATTAGAATTTAAGTAAGTCTCCCTAAACTAAATTTCATAATCCTAAAATATATTAGAGTCAATCGCAACTTGCTATACTATGGATAGTTAGTAAACTATTTCTCCATCAAAATATGTCTATGAAATTAAAATAAATAACTTAAGGAGAACCATGTTTAAGTGTTTTTTGCAGTCTGTTTTCGTTGCGTTTTAATACTTTCAATTCCATTCTTTTTCTTTACTTCAAAGTATAACAATTATTTAAGTCAATACAGCGCTTTTAACAACGCCGTTGAATATCGATCAAACAGTTGGTCGCAAGGCCGCGTAATATGATATACACTGGAATGTGGACACAAATAAAATCACTTAGCTGCAGAGTGGCGCCCCGGTGAGCACATCTACCGCTTTCAGCCCACGAAATATATAGGCTAGAAGTGCTCAGTGATTGATGCGAATTTTTGTTTCTGGAATTTCGGTTTTTAAAAAGATTAAAACGTTAAAAATGACATTCGCGAGTGACGTCTTAAGCTTGTTAGCGGCGGCTTCTCTTTGACAAAGTTTGCAACTCGTTTCATTGTTTCCAGAAAAGATTTTAAATGTAGTCACATAGTACGTCTGACTTATAATTTATTGTATTGCTAAGAATCAATTTACAATGTAGGATTATTATTAATTTTCATTTCAATTTACTTCTAGTAATTTGTCCTGGAAAAGTATAACGGGGATTTATATGTAGAGTCTTTATAATAACCAATTCAATTTCTATCAGGAAGTTAGTGTATTAACACTCACTTCCAGATATTGTATTGTAGTTTGATGTTTTGCAGACTTACGTAAATCTGATGACAATACAATACCCAGTTATAATGGAGTTTAAGTTCTAAAGTTGTATTGTATTTAATACTTCAAAGTGATTTGAAATTAAACTTTTGTGAAATCGTAGCAGTTTAATACACAGATTGTTAATATGACATAGACATCCGCTAAGAAAGGATTTATCAAAAATCATCTTCTAAAGAGATGAAACTGCCAACTATTTTAGGGTGTTTCCAAAATTTAATTAAGGTTGGATTCTCGACCCCACTCATCAATCTCCATTCTACATGACATTGGCGAAAAAATAAGTGTATAATTGGCTCAACTAAAAGCCATTAACCAACAACTTAAAGTCACTAATCAAAGAGTTGAATTGAATTGAAATAGTTGAATCGAATTAACCAAGGAACTGTATTGAAGAGATGAAACGGAGGTCAAAAATTTGTATGGAGAAATCAAACGAAAAGTACTTAATATGCGGCTATTATTCAATGATTCGAACGTTTGGCAACGCGACAATATTGAATAAAGAATGAAGATAATTTATTAGCATAATACTAAAATAGTTTGCAATAAAACACCGCATACAATGGCCTTGACGCTTTTACGGTCGATTTTCAATTGTGAAAATTCGTTGGAATAAAATAGGGCGTGAAATTGTACCGCGAATAGGTTGAATTTGTTTGTAGAAGCCGCTCTGTGAAATTTAGATGTAGTGCGTCCTTCCCGTCTCATAGACGGTTACAATCGTATTCTATTTATCTTCGAAATAGCAGACATTTTTACCGCAATTTTTATGAAAAGAAAAAATCATGTGTTGATAAAATGTACATTTCGCACCCGGAGAGTAGAAGCACACATCATATTTTTTATTTATGTATATTACATGATCTGAAAGCAACTATCATACAATCAAGTATGTATAAATGATTTATATATAATAATATTTTCAATTCTATTCATTTAATATTGTACCAACACTTTTTGTTCGCATTTTTTAAGCTAGAATTAGAGAAAGTCTTTTTTATTTCTAAGACTTTTATTTATGTCAGATATAATAAACACAACATCTTGTCTTGTATAAATTTATATCAAAATTTTAGGATATTTTATAAGAATTTATAAATTTATTCGGTTGTCTTGATAAAAACGTATCTTTGATGTAAGGTCAAGTCACCAAATTATATAAACCATGCATGAGAAAATCCACTTAGTGTACAGAATACAGATGCACTTTGATGTATAGCTGGAGTTTCTTATACAAAGACGCTTATAAAGTTCCCACAGAGCGCTCATTGAATAACTAAACAGGTCTTTGTTGTGAGATTGGCCTACTGAGTATGTGCGCTATACTTTTCAGTTCAGAAGCTCAAAAGATATTAGAAAAATTAAATAAAAATTCGCTTTTATTATGTTTTAAATTCGCTTTTATTGATGGGTAGGTAACCCATCCCGACTTCGCACGGGTCTACTAAAACACTTACTCCTTTCGACTAAAAAAATATTTTTTTTCAATCCGTATATATGTGATGGAGTTAAAATATAAACATACGAATTTATATCCTCTTTTTTGAAGTCTGTTAAAAATATAAATTCGAGATGTTATTGGCTTTGGCTCGTATGCTGCATTGTATTTCGAGATACAATCATAATATCGCGATAGGACCTATACAAGATCACTAACCATACATTTTCACCAAACAGGGCCCGGATTCTCTATAAAAATTATTACGTAAACGAGAAACGAGAAAGTATAAATTTTTGGATTGGTATAAATTATTTGCCTAAACTGATTTATTGATTGAGAGATTTTTGCATGTCATGAAAAAATCATAAAAAAAAAATGTAGTCGGCTTGCGATTTTTCATTTCTTTGTTATGAAATTTGCACGTTTTTGCTCGTAACGATTTTTATGTTAGAGAATCAGGATCCTGGCGAGGTGTCAAGAAAGCGAAGTAAAAACAGCGACGGGCGATACAAGTGCATACTTAAGGCACTTGAAACCACGAGGCATATCTATTATAAAAATTCAAAGAAGATGATATTACTATTAATAAACATATTTAGTAAAAGTAAAGTAATAACTGTGAATGTACCACTGCTGGACAAAGGCCTCCTCTCCTATTAAGGTTTTAGAGAATATATATGTGTCAGAACTTCTTCCGGATGCAAGTTTCCTCGCAATGTTTTCCTTCAAGTCAAGCTCGAAATGAATTAAAACACAAATTTAGCAATTGAAAATACAGCGTTGCTAGCCGGGGTTTGAACCCGCGATCATCGATTGAGACTACTACTAGGCCATCTCGGTATTCATTTAGCACTATTGAAATAAAATTAGCAAAATGGCGTTCTGAATTAAAATTTATCCCAAACCACAAATGCAATTTTTATTATCATTATTAATGTACCTATTTCCTGTTTTCACCACAATAGAATATCAAATAAATACAACCAATTCTCATTTACATAAATATACTAAAGTCATTGTCCTCGTAAAATTAGCATAATCTTTTTATCTCTTCAAAAGATCGAGGAAAAAATACAAACAGAAGAATTAAAGTTCCATCATAATCACTACATTAGTTTTTAATGTTAATATATCAACAAACACAGTATGCTTTTAATGACAATAATATAAATTTGAACTGAAATATAAAATAATGTTATTTTTTTATTAAAATAGCTGGCGAACGAACAGACGGACCTGATGTTAAGTGATCACCGCCGTTCCTTGCAGCACCAGAGGAGCAATAAATTCGTTGCCAGCTTAAAATGGATTGAGGAATGAAAGGGAATAAGAAGTAAGAAAAGGAATGGCTGCGAGGGCTAGGCTTCCGGCTCACTCATCATATGAAACGCAGCTGTATCAGCTTCTTTACGCCGATTTTCGGAGTGAGGTATTGCTTCGGCCGAGTCAGCCCTTATTCGAGATATAGTGAGATGGCTTCAGCTATACTCTACCGAAATTGAAGAGCCAAGTGTTTTTAATGACTTAACTGAGACAGAGCTTAGCCGTAATCCACTACCGACAGCTCTTATACGGGTTGGCTTGAACGGGGCAGTATCTCACTCCCACAGAAGATCGGGAAGTAGCTAATATGGCTGCGTTCCGTCCTATTCCTTTACCCAATATTTATACAGGTATATTAAATAAAATCTTATTAGAAGTCTGAAGTTTATTGAGTCGTACGATAATTTTGTCTTGTGCTTGGCGATGAGGATAAACATCATAAGGAAACCTTCATATACAAGAAGATATTTTTGAGTGTATACAAGTACATACACAACTAGCTTCCGCTGGCAGCATTGTTCACGTTAAAAGTACCTCATGTGCTATTCTGGTGTATACCTTACGGAGTAAAGCTTCATCAATATCCGTTTAGTAATTTTTTTCATGAAAAAGGTATTAAGACCTTAACAAAGTGATAGTTATATAAACATTAATTTATTATATCATATTTATTTAGCGATAAGTAATTTCAAAAATCAATTTTAAAACAGTAAATGTTTAAAAAATATAGAAATTTCTAGAAACATCCAGGACTCTGCAAGTAACCTAAACCTGACTGGCTATTGTAACATATACCAGATTATGATCATCACCTTAAGGCTGTTAATTAGTCTAACATGCTACCTGCATGTCCTCAACCGGTCGCAAATGTCAGACCATAATGTAGCTTCAGGTTAAATATGTAATTTGATACATAAAATATATAATACAATAAAACTGAAACAGGACGATGTTTTTATAAAATATTATTTTTAATAATTAATATATAAAAAATGTTCTTTATGCTCTGTCGTATCGTTCAGCTGTTTCTGATGAAACTTTGTCAACTTTTTGTTAACACTTGCAGAAATTTTATAGGTAATTCTCGCTTTAGCCGGACGTTATGCGTAACAAAATCTACATTAATGCAAGCGAAACTGTGAGCAATAGCTAGTCATAAATAATAACTAAAAGAAAATAATAGACAAAACACATATGTTTTTTTAATATCACCATTATTTCAAAAATTATGTTTAATTGACGTTTTTTATGATCTGAATGATGAATTATGATCATCAAAAGTGCTTTGGATACATAATAATTGTAACTGAAACACCGCTAATAAGGATTACCCAGGAGGTATACAAAATGCCAATAACTACAATTTTCTTCCAGATAACAAGGTTATTTCATACTAAAATTGATCTTTGTAAAGTAATAAATGGTGTCAAATGTCCAATTACATTTTAACTTCAGCTAATATTTCAGAACATCGCTATATATTTTTATAAATATTACGATTTGTACTATTTATTTGCAGGCAAAATTGTTAGGATACAGATTTTTTACAGCATTATTTATAAAAGTGCTTTGTAATGAAGATTAATGTAAGTAAAACTGATTTTCATTATTCATAAATAACTGTTCTTGTACTTACTTTAATATTTCCTATCATGTCACGTTTCAGTTCTAACAGAGTTGCTACATATTTGTCAACATAATAACAGAATATGTATTCAACCTTAGTGCTTAGTCGGACTCGTATTTACAAAAACATACAATTGTTATCAAAGTAAATTTTCGACTTTATTGCATAGATATAAAGTTCATTATAAATGTATAAATAAACTTGCGTGAACATCGAAATGTTCTCACGTCCTTACTAGTGGCGCCGCATGGTGGCGGGTCGTAACAACTCCCTCTATGGCTGAGCTTTCCTCGTTATAGCATAAAACAATGTTCATAAGGCATATTTATCATACATATCATTTTTTGTTAATACATTTCTGCTATATTTGTCTTTCAGTGTATTTTTAATCTGTATAGTGAGTTATGAAACCCTTTTTCGATACGATTATGATAAGAAGTAATGTGATATTAAATATTTATTAGACTTAAGCTAATTATTTATTTGAGTTTACTTGTACTTCATCACTTGGCATTTTTCATGATTTTCATGCATATTATTAGTTTATACAAATAAAAATAATGATTTGTAAAATAAATACTTAAAAATATAATATTTAAAGTTATAAACTAAATACAATTTTTATATAGAGCAGTACATGCACTTAGAATCCTCAGATATCACACCAGGTCTCTAGGGTAGATACTTTTTTTATATGATTTTCATGAATATTTGCATTTTTAGAGTCATTCTAATTACCATTATTCAGATTTCCAATATGTTGCTATTCGCTAATCATGAGATCTAAGACTTTTAAAACTTGTAACTACAGTGATTCACGCGTCTTATACATATGAATTGTTCAATGTCATACTATAAGAATATATGGACGCTGCAAGCAATACTGCGTCAAGCCACACGAACTTAATTTTGAGAAAATGGCGTCTAAAGATGTCTAACCTATTCTTAATAAGTTTGTTTCCATAAAATTTTTATCCATATTTTCTTTTCTTTTTTGATAAAATATATAATGAATAAAAAGCAGGCTGATATGTTCAATATATTATCTAATAAAAAGTTTATTAAATATATGAGATTATTGTATAAAGTACAAAATATGGAACGAGTTTGAAATTCGAAATAATCAATTAAGAAACTTTTTTCCATGCTTATTTAGTTTATATGACTGTATTTATTATTGAATAATGTTAAATGCAGTATTAATAATAATAAATAAACGCATCACACTCAACGGCCCCTATTAAGACCTCGTGATCTTGTGTCGGGGGTCCGGAAACACACACAACACTAACACAACCACCCAGACCACGACAAACATCCATATGGACAATACAGACATTTGCGTGTGTGGGGATCGAACCCGCGACCGTTAGCGCTTCAGTCAGTTGCAGTGACCACTGCGCCAACGTGCCTGTCAGTATTAAAAGACATCAATATCTCCGATTTCAATTTTTGTGGGTTGACACATTATTGCTTATCGTCCATATAATTAAGAACTAAATGTATTTTTGAGCGATGATTTAACAAAATAACAACAATTCGTACAGAACCCGCGCTCGTTACGCAGATAGTAAACGAAATGGACAATACGAAGCAAGTTTAGATGAATATTTAGCAACACTATTAGGCCATGATATTTTGTCCTTAGTTTAGTGGTGTCCCTGAATTTATCTTACTTTACTAGCGACATGATAGATATTTATTGCTGCGTTAACTCTCTATAGCCTGGCTTAAATCCTATTTATAGGACATTGTTTGTATCGTATAGAAGAGCTCATAACGTTTACGCTTTTTTTATTGTAAGTAATTAATGAAATTGATACTATAATTTTATAAATTATAATACATGTATTTTTTAATGTTTTACTGCATGATATATGAGTTTTTATGAATACAGTAAAAACAATTCGTTTAAGCATATTCAAAAAAATATTTATATAAATATGTAATTATATAATAATGTTATTACAGCTATCGTAGAAAATTACTGTATATATTCACCTTTCACTTCTCATTTTTATGCTTGCGAAAATGTATTTTTTTTAATATAAATACTTGACAAAGGAGCAGGTGAATCACCGGATGTATAGTGATCACCATAGCCTGTGAACATATACAGCTCCAAAGGGGCCACAAATGCGTTGCCAGCTTAAAAAATAGTGAAGGATAAAGAAGAATAGACACTAAGAATAAGGGGAATAAATACATAGGGAAGTGGGCTAGGCTTTCAGCTTTCTAACACACGATGTGAATATAGATAATTGATATTAATTATTACAATTATATATTAATTATAATTTGTATTAAGTACTTTCAAACCGATTTTCTGTAAGGGTGTAGTACTTGATGATGTTTTCGTTTTCAACAAAATCGGCCGCGTGACTCTTTTAAATATTTTCGCTATTCCCTATATTACGATAATTTAGTTTCAAATTTGGATATAAACTGCTATATAAAAAAAGATTCAGTATATTCTTAAACAATTATCACAAAAAAATAGTAACTACAGCAAAAAACTTTATCAAAACGAAATCCCTTTTCCTAAAAAATAAACTTTTAAATATCTATAACGCCTACGTAATTCAGTTTATTCGGAGCGACAGGCATAAAATAAGTCGTCGCCAGTTCAGATGTTGCGATTATCATCTGGCGTATCGCTAACAATGAGAGACAACCTGTTAAACGTTCAGTCCAACATCTTAATATCCGAGGGTCATGTCGGCGCAGCATGACGCAAGATCAACACTTGTAATTATTTTTCATTCAAGTGACACCTCTCGGAAACTTGAGGGATTTTAGAATTAAAAGGCGCATTTGTAACCTTTTCGTATACGCTAAATTTATGATATTGTTATATTTTTTGTTTTGTTTTAACTAGCTTACAGCTTCATAATTTTCTTACTTTTTTCGTGATTATTGTATAAAAAAATTTGTAAAACGAATGTAGAATAGTGCATTGTGCGGTTGTGGCTCGAATGTAGTCGCTATTACTAATCGTCACACGTTTCTGTCATTTTACTACATAATAACTGCCAGAATATTTCATGTTTTTAGCGATAGTTTTCGACACTTACACACTTACACTTATTATTATATCTATCCAATGATTTTGATTTATAGCGATATAATCTAAGGAATACAATAGCTTGTTACCAAGCACCATGCAAGTGAAGCTAGCGCTTCTGTTGATTCTCTCAGAAGAGCTCAGTCGAGAAGAAGAGGACGCTGCGTGAATCTTTTTCCCCTATCTTAAAAGTTTTTGAGACTTGATTAAGCGTTTGAGTAGCGATATGATGGAATGCATCTCAGCTTTCCCGTGAAGCAATGAGCGATGCTAAGAGAGGTGTGGCAAACGTGTTCGTTTTTAGTAGATACTTTAGTTCGTCTGGGGGTCCACATTTCCGCTTGAGGATAAGTCTCTTGCGGAATGTATAAATGTGTTTTCCATGAATGAAAAAAAAAAGAAACACAATACATAATGTTTCATCAAAAATTTTTGAAAGGAAATATTTCATTAAGTACAAATAACTAATTTCTATTCTTTGATCACTACCTAAAATTCTCAGAACAATACTTGACCTTTAAAATCCCTCTTTAATGGAAGAGACCTTTGCGATGCAGATTACATTACAAGGTTAAAATAAAAGTATCATCTTACTCATACGTCACCATCCTTTTCCTTTAATAGACCATATCAATAGCCTTTTAAATTCTCCGTATCTGTCCCACAGTTTGTCGAGTTGACATTGACAGGCCTTCAAGTTTAACGTAATTTAACCGGGCATCACGTCGATGCGCGTAAAAAGTCAACCTTCACGATGGTCGAATGAACAAAACAAAACAAGTAAGACATGTCAATGCCCACGCCTTTGGTACAGTAACCTGATACAAGCAGACGGATACATTTAACACCAACGAGAGGTTCGCAAGCGGTCGGCGATCGCGTGAGACCAGGGCATTAAGCGAAGCGATGAGCGATGCGCAGCCGAACGACACCGATTCAGCTCACGTAAGTTATACCGGCTATAATCTTAAAGACTACTAGATGTCACGCACTTGTCCTCCACCTGATAGTGAGCCTGTCGATAGATAAGTTATGGCCAGCAATTATCATGTAATCGGATTGAAATATGTATACTATCAAACCGGTTGAAAGATCTGGCTGGATTTATGAGGTTGAATTATATCTTGCTGTGACTACTCCGCGAACTACACGGTATTTTAACGATATAACTATAGTTATTTCTCTTTAATTTTGCATCAAGTGAATGTCATTATCATGATATATATATTTTTTGAAAAATATATTTTTATTATAGATTAAAATACCGTGACCCCAACCTTAGCATCCCATCCGCTCGCCCGTGTCATGAAAGGAGATACTTTAATATCCGATTCATTGTTCTGTTACAAATTTGTCAGTGATCTTTACATTAAACTTTTTCTCTTTCAAAACTCGAGATGCTCATAATCTCTTGGTCGGCCGCCACTTATAAGTAAATACTCTACGAGACCACACAAATAAAAAGATTCGATATCTTTTTGATATGTTAGACGTTTAAAAGACTACATAAGCATCGATTCTGCTTCATGGACGCTCGTATCGGTGGTTTTCTGTTTCCCTTTTGTGGGTTAATCTAACATTGCCGTGTAAACATGCATTTGTGCTTGTCACTTCCATTGTTGAAGTTCATGGAATGTAACAAAATCTCGCTAACCAAGAGATAATATTAACACGTAACATGTTACTAAATTGTACCGTAGTGTTGTATTTTGTGATTTTTTTTGCGTATATATAAATTCCTGTATATATAATCCAAATATTAGGTCCCAGTTTACTAATTTTAATTTAAGACATGAAGAATAATTTGTTTCAAACTACATAATAACTTAAAGACAATACGATTAAGTTTAATGATAATAATAATCTTGGATTCCCTGTAGATAATTTTCCAGTGAGCGCAGTCTTAATCATACGATGATTTAAAATTTATAAGTAGTCGTACATTATTGACTATATAAAAAACATCTTAGCATAAAATAAAGATTTATATCGTGCAAAACTCAGGGGCACCGCAATTACTTATTATAATTATTAATATTTTTCCCTGTCACGCGAAGGTAGCCCCGCGGGCGACTCTTAATGTTCTACTGCCGATGAGCAGTCGTACCTTCGATAATTTGAGCTAATTTTCGTAATTCCTCACAATTTTCATTCGAAGTGCATGTTATGCTCAAGTTAACTTCATTATAAGTTTTGGGAAATACACACCCGAGTCTATGGTGAGAGCCCGCGAGCAATATCGACGTATCCGAAAACTTTATATGTTTTTTATAAACATTATGGAATAATTTGTGTAAAAAACAGACTTCTACAAAATACACTAAAATGGACAAATTCTTATGTTATGCTGGTTTACATTTGCTACATCTAGTATTTATTATTAGGTCTAGTTTATTAATAAATAACTACCATACTACAAGAGACGCAATAAAACAATTTTCAACACGTGTCTAGCTAAACAGTGTTTAAAAGCTAGACATTGCTTAAAATCTTGTCTAAATTGCGTAACAGGTAGTCAAATCATGAAAAACTTAATGATATAATGTCACACATAATATTTGACAGCTAAAATAGGTTTAAGACATCTGTTAAGTATATATTAAGCTGCGTATCAAGCACATTAAACTCAAAACTGTCCTTAGACGCGGATTTGTTGTACGGATTTTTATAAACACTCGTTTAACGTACGTTTAAATCTTTTGTAGTAAGGCAGCAAATGTTTAATTTTTAATTTAAACAATATTTAGTTATCTATAATGTTAGTGTACAGTTGTAAACATATTTGTCACGGCATTGGCTATCGATTTGTATAAAGTATCATTCATTAGGAATTTACTTTCATCCCATTTAAAGAGCACTCTTGTTCAAAGAACCGGCGTGTCACGCAAGGGTATCTTAGTAATTACAACCGGAGGCAACATTGATGCATACTGCGCTTCTTATCCGCTATTTTAATACTATTGTAAATATTTAGAATAAATTTAAATATTTTCAGGGCGTTACTTATGATTTAAGTGTTAACTATTCAAGCATTTATGAAACTATTTCGATTAAATGTAATTTAGCAGTAAATCCTTCAAGATAACGTAAAAGACGATTTGATTAAAAAAAATTGACAGCCTTTTTTAATATTCTTAAAACCTATGTACGTTGATTATATATTTTTAGGAATTATTTGATCAGATATTTACTTTATTTTACATTTTGAAATGAGTAGATAATTATTCATTAATACTATTGATACAAATAATTCTGTTAAAAAATAAAAAGAAAGAGAAATTACTAGATATAATTAAGAGATATTTATAATTAAGAGATATTTACTTATATTATATTATATATGTTTAGCAGTTTTAACTACTTACTTATCTATTGCAATTTTGTTTTAAGCTTTAATGTGTTACTAATTCAAGCACGGTAACAACCAATCGAAGCTAGAATTAAGTTTTTATCAAGTGAACTTGAACTTAATTTAGTAATTCTTGAATAAATTGACAGTAAATTGAATAATTTATATTTTGATTGCATTAAAAATTTTATGATGTTTGGTAAAACGTTTATATTTTGTAAAATAATTATCAAATTTAAGTGCTATTTTTTATTTAATAAAGCAGTAATTTCGATAAAAGTGTGATAATCATTTGCAGTTACGACTTAAAAAATGTGATGGAATTTTCGTATAATTGCGAAAAATGCTATTGTTGAAACCGCACGGAGCGGAAACTTCGAATTCATTCCGTCGCATTATAAGCACTAACAGCATTCTCTGAACTGTAAGTATTGAGGATCTATATATTTAGATAGTCCACCCAACCGGCGTACCTTGGAAAGTTCATCAGATAATGAGTACATTTGTTGCGTGTGAAACTAGAATTCTATTTTGCACGAAGCAATGTTTCGCGTAAGCATCAAAGGCGAGGACTGGCTCAAACCGAGCCGACTCGATAAATCATGCTTCGTTTAAAACATTCTAACGCTTCATTTTACAGATTCAGCCCCACGATGCCGTCTTCGTACTAAAGCGCTTTCTTAACAGCTCTTTTGTAATAAATCCTACGGAATGTTGCGTTACGACTGCAATAATAGGAATCAGATTAAATGAAGGTATATTACCTTTTGTTTATCGCTCGTGCTGTTCCTTTTTCTAGTAATTAATGTCCGTAAAGTAATCGTGCTAATTGTGAAAATAAAAATGAATCGTAAACATAATTAACGATGGTAAAACTCATTTAAATACCTTGAATAGTATAACTTTATAAGTTATAATTGGAAAAATATGAACTTAAATTAGTTTAATATCAAGAAATTGACAGTGTAAATAAAAAATAACGAATATTCAGTTCATAAGCTAAAAGTCTGAAATACTGTAATCTCTATTCTGACACTGATTAACTAACTTTATAACAAAATCCTGACGTAAAATTAGAGGGAGGCTTACTGGATAGACTATAAAACTGTATATTAGTTTAAGAATTACATGCTTGGAATCTTTACGACACCGTCCCCAAAAACATTCGCTAGACACAGAACCGACAGCTAATAAATTACACCTTAAACTATCACGCTCGCGTTCCAATAAAAGCATGTAAACGGATATCTCAAACGAAGACAGGGAAATTTATATTCTTCTAATAACCGTTGAATTCTTCTTCCAACGGATTACAAAGAAGCGTTGAGTTACTGAATGGACGAAGGCAACAAATAGTATAGTAATTCCAAAGAGTTTTGAATGCTGTCCAACACTATTTCGGTCGTCGAATGCTGATCTTTAGCAGTTGTTTTGTTTTGTTCTGCAATGGCTCCGAGATAGAATGGCGATCCGGTATGGGTGCTTTAGATAAAGGAAATTGTTCAAATACATTTTAGTTACATGTACATAATTTGTGTGCAACATATTTCTGTGCGATATATTTTTGTACAGTTTCAAGCATGCAATGTAAATAATTAATTATAAAATATATTTAGTAAATGAATAACATGAAAAAGTCATAACCGTACAAAAAATCAGGATGTGTGAATATCCAAAAAAAATTAAAATCAATCAATACTTCACGAACTAGTGAGCTTCCGTTACGGAAATTCTTTTTTCTTCTAAATACCGGGCACCAAAATCCTGAAATTTGGCGCGGCTTTAATAAAATCGCACATACCCCATACGTTCTCTTAAATCCGCATAAAGCTATGCATATATTTCCGTAGTCACGTTTTTTACAACAGACCGCTTCCAGGCGGGTTACTTCCCACTCATCTGAATGCATTCGTTTTTTTTTTTATAAAAACTTTCAAACGTTTCGTAAAGGTCTAACTTTAACGAAAATGTTAATTGATGGGAAAAAAAACGCTTGATAGAAAAGCAAAGAAAAAAAAATACGATGAATTTTTTTAGCAATCGCGTTCAGATATTGTAATGTAGTTGATCGAGTTATTATTTTGAAATGATTGAGCAACGAAAAGATTTTTAATCAATTATAAAACGCAGAACTTCGGTCTTTCTGAATAGTTTTAGACTATTTATCTTTTTTCCGCTAAAGATCAAATTAAAAACTATTTTTAATAAGTTTTAACGGTTCCAAAGCTTCATAAACCTATCAGCTGTATCATCAGACCCAATTCCAATTAATCTAAGCACGATGAAGTTATTTTGCGTTTAAGGTCTCACAATGACCACTTTCAGTTTTCATCATACCATAAATTTAGTCACATCAATATCAATTTACTTCACATGTTATGTGAAGTAAATTGATATACCTAATAAAAAGGTTGAAGGTATACGATTTAAAATTCAGTTGAGTGAGTAGGGAACAGAATAATTTCGATATTTATCCTGATGAGTGTGGACTATTACTTTTTACTGCAAGCCGCTTCAGCCGGTATCTAGGCGCACAGATGCGCAGTGCGCGTGTCTCAATAATGAATGCATTGTCCAACAGTCCGTACCGATTGCACTGAAGACTATTTTTACTCAAACCTGTCGACGTCTGTCATGAAAGAAATGTTGTGGAGTTGCTTTCTAATGCTATATTTTACGTTTGTTAATTAATGTTGTGATGATAGGTAAATGAGATTTAGTTTTATAGTTTATTGTTAGTCGATAATAAGAATTGTTAGTTTTGCTCGCAGATTATCTTAGATTATAAAGATTTACATGAATATATAAATTCTTCATTGTTGCTTTTACACGTGGGAGAATTTAATGTCAGTGAGCAACTTTTTTGTCACTATAGTAAAACTACGTTTTCAAGAGATATAAACGTAGTGAAACTTTATTTTTTAATAAGTACACGACAATATTGTAACAGAGGTTTTATATGTTATATATATATTGATATAAACTAACAGTCACTTACAGCCTACTTGTGGTTGCCTATGTAAATATTACAGGGTTACTACAGACTTGTTTTATAACAGTTATGAGAATAAAGTTTTACTATTAAAAAAGTTTTATAAGTGTAATTATCGCCTTAAAGTCGTGGACTTTAAGAATCATCTCATTATGTCTATATTTATTAAATTTAATAATGAAATTAATTTAGAAATAGTTTGGCTCTTAAATTTTAATATTATGTATATACGCGCGTGTAACCTCTGAAATGCCACGAGACAGTAATATGCTGATGTCCGCAATTATCGTTCGTAAAAGTAAAGAAACTCTACCGTTAAATATAGCGTTCAAAAAATGAATATGATAAATAATTATATCTGAACCCCATAAAAACTGAACAAGAGAATGTACAAGAAATGAAGTTTTCTTATAAATAATATGAGCTCTATAGATCTCCAATGCTATACGGCGCCATCATGAATGAAGACACATTTGCCAACGACGGCAAATACAGAGAGTTATTCGATTTATTCCGAGCGCACTATTGAAAAGTTGCATCAGGATTTTTATTTATAACATCTAATCAACTTTTAGCGAAATGTACATCCGTACTTACAATATTAATATCATAAATGCCAAAGTTGAATTGTCTGTCCAACTGTTTCTTTTCCACGAAGGACTATTTTAAGGAAGGTATGAAGACAGTGGGCTAATTATCAAACACTATTCATTGCTAACAAAACATGCTTCATTCTAGCATTTAAAGAAAGCACTTTAGTACAACAAAATGATCTCAACTCTCAGCAAAGTTATTACGTTAAATTATCGCTATCATCATATGCTACAATCTAATAGTTGATTTTTGATTTTTGTACTGAAACGTTTTCCGAGAATTTTGAAAATTGGTAATTTTGTAAGATAGCCCTTTACCGTTCGGAACACATGTACTAGGTATGTATATACTTTACTATTCTTTAACAATCTAAATGTGGTATGTTTTGATAGCGATAACTTATGATCTCCCAGAATAATGACCATAGTTTTAGCCAGTTTAGACACAGCTTATACTTTTTGGACAGGAGCTGCTATGAATTATAAAAAAATTGAGAATGTTTTTGATTTTAGGGCATATCTTAACTTTTTTCTTAGACGTATAGAAACTATTACAGCTGTAGCCATTCGTTAAACTAGTTTATTATACTATAAGTAAACTCGTATACACAAAATAAATATATGAATTTAACATGAATTTTATTTTCTAAGTTTCGCGAGTTTTCTTATTCTTTCTTTTTACTTAGTACTCACCTTATTGAACTTTCAATATATTATGTAAAATTATATTGTGATTGAATTAATGCTAGTTACTAACTTTTAAAAATTTAGTTCTAAACGTAACACTGTTCAACAAAATATACATGTTATAACAATATATAACATAGTTTATTGTAATTTTTTTTTTTTGATGAATAATCAAACTAAAAAGGCCGTTCTTAACCCCTGACGTGTGTATCTATGTATATATTTACTTGTGTATATGTATGTGGCATCGTAGCTCCGAATGGAACAATTTTGATGCGCTTTTTTGTTTGAAAGCTAATGTAATCAAGGTGGCTCTTAACCATAATTTATGAAGATCCATTCAGTTTGAAGGTTATCAGCTTTTTTCTTGAATTTGAAAAGATCTGAGCTACTTTTGTAATCGACTCAATATTTACCAAAGTGTTAATATTAATAAAATAAGTTAGGTCATCTTGGTCTGACGCTGCAACATCATCTGGCATTAGCAGTATGAACAACTTCTCACTAACTTACAG
This sequence comes from Hypolimnas misippus, assembly GCA_037950945.1. Classification (NCBI taxonomy): domain Eukaryota; kingdom Metazoa; phylum Arthropoda; class Insecta; order Lepidoptera; family Nymphalidae; genus Hypolimnas; species Hypolimnas misippus. The sequence goes on from JBBEEQ010000019.1 coordinate 6,540,865, forward strand.
CAGAAGTATCGTGATGGAGCTCGTTGAAATAGTCTCAATGAATAGATTGTTTGTTTTTTTATTTAATTTTCAATTGTACGTTATTTTAAATGTCGTCCATCTGTCTGGGTGAACTATACAGAACAGCATACAACATATAGTTTCTAAAAAACTCAGGTCAACAAAATATTTAAATTTTGTTCTTTAAAAAGAGATTTATTAAAAGTACTATTACTATAAAAATACGAATGCGAATGACATCCAACTGCAAGTTTTGGTGGTAACCAATATCCATACTAAAATTTAATAAACCGTCGCTCCAGTTCTAACACAACGTAGGTAAATCAAAATTAGCTACTTTCCGGAAGAGCGAAAAACTACATAATTTAATATTAATACCACAATGAATCGTTAATGAAACTAATTAAAAAACCTCTTATAAATAAAATACTATTTAAAATGGTATTTTATTGCTTCATCATAGTGGTAATATAAAATTATGCAGTTTTTTTTTAACTCCCATATAAATTTTGCTAATTTGTACTAACGAAATCTGAAAGAAATCTGTCAACTTGTCTATCTGTATGTTTGCTTGTTACCTTTTCACTTTCACTAAACGACTAAGCCAATTTTAACGAGTTTTAGAGACTGGACTTTGAAGAAAGACAAAGGTTACCTTTTGGCACGTAGGTAAAACTTGAAGGAAGTGAAACAGAAAATGAAAGTTTGCATAAACACAAAATTTCTTAAAGAAATAGGCTTTTCAAAAATATTATTCTTCAATTTTTATTTAAATAACTTTTGTCATGATTATTTACGAAACGCAGAAGATATACTTTGTATTCCGTGTTCGTACAATTATGTTAATAATATGATTTTAAAACAAGTCAAGTGCAACGAAAATGTCGTACATGTTTTTAACATAGTTTTATGGCGATATTGGAAGTGGGATGCGTTGGAGCGTCCTTAACATATTACGATATGGTTTTTTACTGTAAATAAATGTACGTGTTGAAATTATAGAGGTGAAATTTTTTTTAAAACATTTAAAACTTTTTTCGATGTTATTAAAAATATGCAATTAAAAAATTAGTTACATGTTCTTACTTTTTACATTTATTTATTGAATGCACTTTGTCAAATCGAAAAGTTACTTCATACTTTAACGCCTTTTTCGAGTGCTAGATTATTTTAAATTACCTTATGTTTAAATTAGATTGTCATTTATTGGAAACGAGTAGCATCCAGTGTTTTGCCTACATAATCAAATTTAATACTTCTAATTCCAGATTATAATTTATATGCATTTCATAAATAAAAATAATACACGCTTACTCATACAATCTTTCACACTTATAATATTAGTTAGACTATAAAATATTTTACGCACTTTTAGAAATGTCACTATTTCTCTAAATGACCTATAACTTATAATTTTCAAGGAAATTAAAAAAGAGGTTTTGAAATCGTAATGTAGTGTTTAAAATTGTTTGTTACTTCAGAACTCTGTCATTTCTTATCCGATTTTTAAAATCCTTTTGATTCGAAAAGATTTACTTTAGGTACGTAAATTTTTATCAAAATCGGTTAATTAGTTTGATTTTTAAATTAATATAACTGAATTTAGTATATCATCTAAGCAAACGTAATTTTGCTTTTAAAGTCAATCTGTTTTTTTAGAGTCTTAGTTATAGTCTTCAATAAATCCTGTATACAAAACCTTTCATACAAAGAACTGTCGATTACGAACTAAGCGACCCTTCCTGGGAATCGATCTATCGACATAAGCGCCGTCGTGATGTCGCGTCGCGTCGCGAACAATCTTGCAATTTGTGAAATATTTGGAATAGTCCCGTCCGAGCCCACCAACGAACCCTTGAGCATTACTGCTGATGCGATAACATAATAATTTTTGTATTAATATTTTTAGCTTCTTTTAATATCTTCGACGTAAATAAGGAAATTTGTTTTAATAATTTTGTTTATTAGCAGAGCCGTGATATCAAAAAAATTAAATTATAGTTAGCTTATCAAAAAAATAAGATAACAATGAAAAATTAAAATTGTTGAAACATATTATTAACTTAAATTTTTAATTTTTATTTAAAGTACATCATTTATACATAATTATATTCATAACAATAAATCACTACCAATAAAGAATACAAATAATTTAAAGGATTAAAGAAATAAATGGATAAAAAAAAATTAGTTAAAGATAAAGTATGAGTCAGACTTAAGCAATTTTCGTAAAGCTGCTTATCTGCTCTAGCCGTGTGTGTATAGTTGGATTAGCACAAAAATGCTTTCTCAACTACTTATCTGTATGTCGCGGGTGGTCTGAGCCCAGACATTTCAATAATGACGGTCTCCTGACGCAATGTGGCCGCTCTTTACGGATGGGACGAGAAAAACTGAATTGCGGGAATCGGTTTTAACACAATAAAAGGCAAAGTCGAACAAGTATAGTTTAACTATTGTATTTCCTTGAAATTGGTTACGTAATCCTATTGTCCATTGATTTGGAATTGTAAACATAGCCCTTTTAAAATGATACAAACGCCGACACGTCGTCAACACAGATTCAGGTAATTTTAATTGCCTTTGTGAATATAAAGAAAACCGCCCCAATTGACAAAATGAAATTTTATTGTGTTATTACCTTAAATATCTGTGCCAGTTTGTATTGCATGTAATAAATAATAGCAACTTATTTTAGTATGTTTTTCTACTATTCGATACGATATTGTAAAATATGAGGTTAGTGTATAATCTATATGATTATTTAAGGCATGCACTAAATTTTACACCATTTGTCATTACATCGTCAGGGATAGTGCAAAATCGGGTACTAGCTTTTGCAATCAGGTCCACTTTAAATCAAATATTAAATTTAATTATTGATAGAAAAAAGCTATATAATTGATATTTTAAAATTAATTTTTAACATAAACAACTTTTGACATACCAGCGGTGAATGCGTAGACTGCGTAATAAAAATACCCATAAGGTCTTATTTTTGTCAAAAATTTAATTTAATATTTGGTTCAAATTTAGACTTTAGAAAAATCTAGATACGCCGTTTTGCACTATTCCCGACGATAAATTTATAATAGGGTTCGATAATATGAATACATAATTATTTCGTGAGAGTCCCATTATTTCTTAAGCTTTAATGGTAAATAAATTGTTTTCGTATTTTATGACTATTTTATTTTCAGTGTATGTTGCTAAGTAAAATAACTATTTCGTTTCTCAAGGTATTACACACTGAAAGCTAGCCAAATCGAGGTATTACATCTAAAACGTTTGTAGCTTTATGTTATTTTCATGTGATAGGACAATAATATAAAACTGGTTACCGATATCGTATCGTAGTATGTGAAATAGCTTTAACCCTTAATTACTCGCGTGGGGTGTCTGACACCCCAGACCTTGTTTTAAAGCCTATAACGCTTTCAAATTTAAATTTACCGCGTTAATTCTTTTAGTAGCTTCGTATAAGTGCATGATCTATGTAAATCGGTCGCAAACGATGCTCGATTGTGTGTGGTTGTGCTTAGAGAGTGCGTTTGGGGTGTGTCACACCCCACGCGAGCGTTTACGTGGTATAAATTACGAGTAAGTATGTGATAATTTTTATTAGTGTAATGCATAATAATGATGTGTGTTATTTATTTCTTTACCGCTTAACCTTAAACCTTATATTTTGTCAATATTTAGTTTAGTTTCACAATGCCTTGTGTACTAAACGACCAAAAAATTGCGAACCGATTAGCAGAAGAAGAAGAGGCTATTGACAGCGCTTCTGAAGGTGAACAAGAGCCTGCTCTTGTTCACCTTCAGAAGTAAATTACAGAAGTAAATTATAGTAAGTGACCATAACAGGAATTCTGAGCAAGGTGAAGGTGAAATTTGAACTTCAGAAAGTTGTATAAAATCGGAAAATTCATTTTATCTCGGAAAAGATAAATGCATAATAATTATCTTGCTATCTACTATGCACCATGATAACAACGTTGAGGGCGACGAACAAAAACCGGAAATTATTATATTATACATATTATAATCATACAAAAGCAGGAGTTGATACAAATGATAATGTAGGAAAATCACAAATCGATGGCCTATGGTTATATTTTTTCGTCAGTTCAACTTCTATGGTATCAACTCCTATATAATTTAAAAAGCCATAGTTTATGCCAATATATCAAGAACAACATTTCTAAAGGAGCTAGCTGTCAATTTAGTCAAATCTCATCATAGGTACACTATCCCGGATATTGCAAAAGCGACTGAAATGAATTCATGACAATGGTGGTCATGATTCACCTTCTGGAACATCTTCATACAGAAGATATCATAACTGTCAAAGAATCAAAGACAGAAAAAAAGACTGTGTGCTCCAAATGCCAAAGACATGTATGCAACGAACACATGATTGTTGTCTGCCAAAATTCTAATGAACAAAATTGATATTTTCGTTTTGTTATTTTAATATATTATTATCAGTTTGTTTAGTTTAAAAAAGAGATTAAACGTTAATTAAGACATAGGTTTAAAGATAGTAATTAATAAAAGTCTGATTTTGCATGTAAATATTGTTTTATTTCTACAAAGTATAACGGGGTGTTGTACACCCCACGCGAGTACTTATGTAAGTTTTTTAGCGCGAGTAACTAAGGGTTAAGAAAAGTCAACATTCTATACAAGACAGCGCGGCGTTTGACGTGAATGTAGTTTGTAAGTATTTATTTCAGAACAAATCATAAATAATTCCTTAAGCGTGAATATAGAAATCTCCACAAATATAAGTATAAAAAGCTTAATAATCGTATTTTTTTTTTCGTTAACTAGCTGAACCTGGCAGACGTTGCAATGCCGCCTTAAGTATAAAGAGTTTTTGGCCAAGGAACCCTCGAAGTTTCATCACAAAGCAATTAACGATTTCGGAACGCGTAGTGGACAAACGTTCAAACATAGATTTTTATTTATATAGATTGAGTATTTTCAAAATAATATATTATATTCACTTTTTTTTATAATAACTTTTCACTCGTACAGGATTATTAACAAATAACAAAATGTTAGTCTTATATACATATATAAGTTTAACACTGCAAATATTTCTCTTTAGAGTTGTGGTACACGTATTACTTGCAAACCTTACATTATTATAATGCTTTTCTGGGCTCGAGTCTCTTAAATATGTTCATATAAAGTTTGTAATTCATTAAAATATCTACTAATATTTTACTTACTTTTGATATATTAATATTTATGTTTTTTTTTTCTTAAGCATATTACTATGATTTTCGTCAAGTAACAATAAATAATGTAAATTAATCTATTAATGGAACAGTTATTTAAATAAATGTACTAAAGAGTTATATAATTACAGTGTCACAAACGTAAAAAGACAATTCGAAATCATCGAAATTAAAAAAAACAGTGCTAGCAGAGCGTGGTTTCGATCCACGGACCTCTGGGTTATGGGCCCAGCACGCTTCCACTGCGCCACTCTGCTGATACAAAGTTCTTTTAAAATAACGATCTTTTAGTAACAATAGTAACACATCGAAATTAAAAAAACAATACTAGCAGAGCGTGGTTTCGATCCACGGACCTCTAGGTTATGGGCCCAGCACGCTTCTACTGCGCCACTCTGCTGAAACAATGTTTTTCCAAAATAACAGTTTTATTGCAATAATACTGTCACAAATATAAAATATTTTCAAAATTAAAAAAAAAAATGCTAGCAGAACATGGTTTCGATCCACGGACCTCTAGGTTATGGGCCCAGCACGCTTCCATTGCGCCACTCTGCTGAAACAATGTTTTTCCAAAATAACAGTTTTATTGCAATAATACTGTCACAAATATAAAATATTTTCAAAATTAAAAAAAAAACTGCTAGCAGAGCATGGTTTCTATCCACGGACCTCTGGGTAATGGGCCCAGCACGCATTTACTGCACCAATCTGTTAATACAAAGTTCTTCTAAGGTTACGATATTTTAGTAATAAAAGTGTCACGAACGTAAAATATATTTCGAAATCATCGAAATTAAAAAACAATGCTAGCAGAGCATGGTTTCTATCCACGGACCTCTGGGTTAAGGGCCCAGCACGCTTCTACTGCACCATTCTGTTAATACAAAGTTCTTTTAAAGTTACGATATTTTAGTAATAAAAGTGTCACGAACGTAAAATATATTTCGAAATCATCGAAATAAAAAAACAATGCTAGCAGAACATGGTTTCGATCCACGGACCTCTGGGTTATGGGCCCAGCACGCTTCTACTGCGCCAATCTGTTAATACAAAGTTCTTCTAAAATTACGATGTTTTAGTAATAAAAGTGTCACGAACGTAAAACATATTTCGAAATCATCGAAATTAAAAAAAAAATGCTAGCAGAACATGGTTTCGATCCACGGACCTCTGGGTTATGGGCCCAGCACGCTTCCACTGCGCCACTCTGCTGATACAAAGTTCTTTTAAAATTACGATCTTTTAGTAACAATAGTAACACATCGAAATTAAAAAACAATGCTAGCAGAGCGTGGTTTCGATCCACGGACCTCTGGGTTATGAGCCCAGCACGCTTCTACTGCGCCAATCTGTAAATACAAAGTTCTTCTAAAATTACGATGTTTTAGTAATAAAAGTGTCACGAACGTAAAACATATTTTGAAATCATCGAAATAAAAAAAAAATGCTAGCAGAACATGGTTTCGATCCACGAACCTCTGGGTTAAGGGCCCGGCACGCTTCCACTGCGCCACTCTGCTGATACAAAGTTCTTTTAAAATTACGATCTTTTAGTAGCAACAGTAACACATCGAAATTAAAAAACAATGCTAGCAGAGCGTGGTTTCGATCCACGGACCTCTGGGTTATGGGCCCAGCACGCTTCCACTGCGCCACTCTGCTGTTATAATATTCTTTTAAAATTACGATCTTTTAGTAACAAAAGTATCACAAACGTAAAATATATTTCGAAATCATCGAAATTAAAAAACAATGCTAGCAGAACGTGGTTTCGATCCACGGACCTCTGGGTTATGGGCCCGGCACGCTTCCACTGCGCCACTCTGCTGATACAAAGTTCTTTTAAAATTACGTTCTTTTAGTATCAACAGTAACACATCGAAATTAAAAAACAATGCTAGCAGAGCGTGGTTTCGATCCACGGACCTCTGGGTTATGGGCCCAGCACGCTTCCACTGCGCCACTCTGCTGATACAAAGTTCTTTTAAAATAACGATCTTTTAGTAACAATAGTAACACATCGAAATTAAAAAAACAATACTAGCAGAGCGTGGTTTCGATCCACGGACCTCTAGGTTATGGGCCCAGCACGCTTCTACTGCGCCACTCTGCTGAAACAATGTTTTTCCAAAATAACAGTTTTATTGCAATAATACTGTCACAAATATAAAATATTTTCAAAATTTAAAAAAAAATGCTAGCAGAACATGGTTTCGATCCACGGACCTCTAGGTTATGGGCCCAGCACGCTTCCATTGCGCCACTCTGCTGAAACAATGTTTTTCCAAAATAACAGTTTTATTGCAATAATACTGTTACAAATATAAAATATTTTCAAAATTAAAAAAAAAACTGCTAGCAGAGCATGGTTTCTATCCACGGACCTCTGGGTAATGGGCCCAGCACGCATTTACTGCACCAATCTGTTAATACAAAGTTCTTCTAAGGTTACGATATTTTAGTAATAAAAGTGTCACGAACGTAAAATATATTTCGAAATCATCGAAATAAAAAAACAATGCTAGCAGAACATGGTTTCGATCCACGGACCTCTGGGTTATGGGCCCAGCACGCTTCTACTGCGCCAATCTGTTAATACAAAGTTCTTCTAAAATTACGATGTTTTAGTAATAAAAGTGTCACGAACGTAAAACATATTTCGAAATCATCGAAATTAAAAAAAAAATGCTGTCAGAACATGGTTTCGATCCACGGACCTCTGGGTTATGGGCCCAGCACGCTTCCACTGCGCCACTCTGCTGATACAAAGTTCTTTTAAAATTACGATCTTTTAGTAACAATAGTAACACATCGAAATTAAAAAACAATGCTAGCAGAGCGTGGTTTCGATCCACGGACCTCTGGGTTATGAGCCCAGCACGCTTCTACTGCGCCAATCTGTAAATACAAAGTTCTTCTAAAATTACGATGTTTTAGTAATAAAAGTGTCACGAACGTAAAACATATTTTGAAATCATCGAAATAAAAAAAAAATGCTAGCAGAACATGGTTTCGATCCACGAACCTCTGGGTTAAGGGCCCGGCACGCTTCCACTGCGCCACTCTGCTGATACAAAGTTCTTTTAAAATTACGATCTTTTAGTAGCAACAGTAACACATCGAAATTAAAAAACAATGCTAGCAGAGCGTGGTTTCGATCCACGGACCTCTGGGTTATGGGCCCAGCACGCTTCCACTGCGCCACTCTGCTGTTATAATATTCTTTTAAAATTACGATCTTTTAGTAACAAAAGTATCACAAACGTAAAATATATTTCGAAATCATCGAAATTAAAAAACAATGCTAGCAGAACATGGTTTCGATCCACGGACCTCTGGGTTATGGGCCCGGCACGCTTCCACTGCGCCACTCTGCTGATACAAAGTTCTTTTAAAATTACGTTCTTTTAGTATCAACAGTAACACATCGAAATTAAAAAACAATGCTAGCAGAGCGTGGTTTCGATCCACGGACCTCTGGGTTATGGGCCCAGCACGCTTCCACTGCGCCACTCTGCTGATACAAAGTTCTTTTAAAATAACGATCTTTTAGTAACAATAGTAACACATCGAAATTAAAAAAACAATACTAGCAGAGCGTGGTTTCGATCCACGGACCTCTAGGTTATGGGCCCAGCACGCTTCTACTGCGCCACTCTGCTGAAACAATGTTTTTCCAAAATAACAGTTTTATTGCAATAATACTGTCACAAATATAAAATATTTTCAAAATTAAAAAAAAAAATGCTAGCAGAACATGGTTTCGATCCACGGACCTCTAGGTTATGGGCCCAGCACGCTTCCATTGCGCCACTCTGCTGAAACAATGTTTTTCCAAAATAACAGTTTTATTGCAATAATACTGTCACAAATATAAAATATTTTCAAAATTAAAAAAAAAACTGCTAGCAGAGCATGGTTTCTATCCACGGACCTCTGGGTAATGGGCCCAGCACGCATTTACTGCACCAATCTGTTAATACAAAGTTCTTCTAAGGTTACGATATTTTAGTAATAAAAGTGTCACGAACGTAAAATATATTTCGAAATCATCGAAATTAAAAAACAATGCTAGCAGAGCATGGTTTCTATCCACGGACCTCTGGGTTAAGGGCCCAGCACGCTTCTACTGCACCATTCTGTTAATACAAAGTTCTTTTAAAGTTACGATATTTTAGTAATAAAAGTGTCACGAACGTAAAATATATTTCGAAATCATCGAAATAAAAAAACAATGCTAGCAGAACATGGTTTCGATCCACGGACCTCTGGGTTATGGGCCCAGCACGCTTCTACTGCGCCAATCTGTTAATACAAAGTTCTTCTAAAATTACGATGTTTTAGTAATAAAAGTGTCACGAACGTAAAACATATTTCGAAATCATCGAAATTAAAAAAAAAAATGCTAGCAGAACATGGTTTCGATCCACGGACCTCTGGGTTATGGGCCCAGCACGCTTCCACTGCGCCACTCTGCTGATACAAAGTTCTTTTAAAATTACGATCTTTTAGTAACAATAGTAACACATCGAAATTAAAAAACAATGCTAGCAGAGCGTGGTTTCGATCCACGGACCTCTGGGTTATGAGCCCAGCACGCTTCTACTGCGCCAATCTGTAAATACAAAGTTCTTCTAAAATTACGATGTTTTAGTAATAAAAGTGTCACGAACGTAAAACATATTTTGAAATCATCGAAATAAAAAAAAAATGCTAGCAGAACATGGTTTCGATCCACGAACCTCTGGGTTAAGGGCCCGGCACGCTTCCACTGCGCCACTCTGCTGATACAAAGTTCTTTTAAAATTACGATCTTTTAGTAGCAACAGTAACACATCGAAATTAAAAAACAATGCTAGCAGAGCGTGGTTTCGATCCACGGACCTCTGGGTTATGGGCCCAGCACGCTTCCACTGCGCCACTCTGCTGTTATAATATTCTTTTAAAATTACGATCTTTTAGTAACAAAAGTATCACAAACGTAAAATATATTTCGAAATCATCGAAATTGAAAAACAATGCTAGCAGAACATGGTTTCGATCCACGGACCTCTGGGTTATGGGCCCGGCACGCTTCCACTGCGCCACTCTGCTGATACAAAGTTCTTTTAAAATTACGTTCTTTTAGTATCAACAGTAACACATCGAAATTAAAAAACAATGCTAGCAGAGCGTGGTTTCGATCCACGGACCTCTGGGTTATGGGCCCAGCACGCTTCCACTGCGCCACTCTGCTGATACAAAGTTCTTTTAAAATAACGATCTTTTAGTAACAATAGTAACACATCGAAATTAAAAAAACAATACTAGCAGAGCGTGGTTTCGATCCACGGACCTCTAGGTTATGGGCCCAGCACGCTTCTACTGCGCCACTCTGCTGAAACAATGTTTTTCCAAAATAACAGTTTTATTGCAATAATACTGTCACAAATATAAAATATTTTCAAAATTAAAAAAAAAAATGCTAGCAGAACATGGTTTCGATCCACGGACCTCTAGGTTATGGGCCCAGCACGCTTCCATTGCGCCACTCTGCTGAAACAATGTTTTTCCAAAATAACAGTTTTATTGCAATAATACTGTCACAAATATAAAATATTTTCAAAATTAAAAAAAAAACTGCTAGCAGAGCATGGTTTCTATCCACGGACCTCTGGGTAATGGGCCCAGCACGCATTTACTGCACCAATCTGTTAATACAAAGTTCTTCTAAGGTTACGATATTTTAGTAATAAAAGTGTCACGAACGTAAAATATATTTCGAAATCATCGAAATTAAAAAACAATGCTAGCAGAGCATGGTTTCTATCCACGGACCTCTGGGTTAAGGGCCCAGCACGCTTCTACTGCACCATTCTGTTAATACAAAGTTCTTTTAAAGTTACGATATTTTAGTAATAAAAGTGTCACGAACGTAAAATATATTTCGAAATCATCGAAATAAAAAAACAATGCTAGCAGAACATGGTTTCGATCCACGGACCTCTGGGTTATGGGCCCAGCACGCTTCTACTGCGCCAATCTGTTAATACAAAGTTCTTCTAAAATTACGATGTTTTAGTAATAAAAGTGTCACGAACGTAAAACATATTTCGAAATCATCGAAATTAAAAAAAAAATGCTAGCAGAACATGGTTTCGATCCACGGACCTCTGGGTTATGGGCCCAGCACGCTTCCACTGCGCCACTCTGCTGATACAAAGTTCTTTTAAAATTACGATCTTTTAGTAACAATAGTAACACATCGAAATTAAAAAACAATGCTAGCAGAGCGTGGTTTCGATCCACGGACCTCTGGGTTATGAGCCCAGCACGCTTCTACTGCGCCAATCTGTAAATACAAAGTTCTTCTAAAATTACGATGTTTTAGTAATAAAAGTGTCACGAACGTAAAACATATTTTGAAATCATCGAAATAAAAAAAAAATGCTAGCAGAACATGGTTTCGATCCACGAACCTCTGGGTTAAGGGCCCGGCACGCTTCCACTGCGCCACTCTGCTGATACAAAGTTCTTTTAAAATTACGATCTTTTAGTAGCAACAGTAACACATCGAAATTAAAAAACAATGCTAGCAGAGCGTGGTTTCGATCCACGGACCTCTGGGTTATGGGCCCAGCACGCTTCCACTGCGCCACTCTGCTGTTATAATATTCTTTTAAAATTACGATCTTTTAGTAACAAAAGTATCACAAACGTAAAATATATTTCGAAATCATCGAAATGAAAAAACAATGCTAGCAGAACATGGTTTCGATCCACGGACCTCTGGGTTATGGGCCCAGCACGCTTCCACTGCGCCACTCTGCTGATACAAAGTTCTTTTAAAATTACGATCTTTTAGTAACAATAGTAACACAAACGTAAAATATATTTCGAAATCATCAAAATTAAAAAACAATGCTAGCAGAACATGGTTTCGATCCACGGACCTCTGGGTTATGGGCCCAGCACGCTTCCACTGCGCCACTCTGCTGATACAAAGTTCTTTTAAAATTACGATCTTTTAGTAACAATAGTATCACAAACGTAAAATATATTTCGAAATCATCGAAATTAAAAAACAATGCTAGCAGAACATGGTTTCGATCCACGGACCTCTGGGTTATAGGCCGGCACGCTTCCACTGCGCCACTCTGCTGATACAAAGTTCTTTTAAAATTACGATCTTTTAGTAACAATAGTAACACATCGAAATTAAAAAACAATGCTAGCAGAGCGTGGTTTCGATCCACGGACCTCTGGGTTATGAGCCCAGCACGCTTCTACTGCGCCAATCTGTAAATACAAAGTTCTTCTAAAATTACGATGTTTTAGTAATAAAAGTGTCACGAACGTAAAACATATTTTGAAATCATCGAAATAAAAAAAAAATGCTAGCAGAACATGGTTTCGATCCACGAACCTCTGGGTTAAGGGCCCGGCACGCTTCCACTGCGCCACTCTGCTGATACAATATACTTCTAAAATTACGATGTTTTAGTAATAAACGTGTCACGAACGTAAAACATATTTTGAAATCATCGAAATTAAAAAAAAATGCTAGCAGAACATGGTTTCGATCCACGAACCTCTGGGTTAAGGGCCCGGCACGCTTCCACTGCGCCACTCTGCTGATACAAAGTTCTTTTAAAATTACGATCTTTTAGTAGCAACAGTAACACATCGAAATTAAAAAACAATGCTAGCAGAGCGTGGTTTCGTTCCACGGACCTCTGGGTTATGGGCCCAGCACGCTTCCACTGCGCCACTCTGCTGTTATAATATTCTTTTAAAATTACGATCTTTTAGTAACAAAAGTATCACAAACGTAAAATATATTTCGAAATCATCGAAATTAAAAAAAACAATGCTAGCAGAACATGGTTTCGATCCACGGACCTCTGGGTTATGGGCCCAGCACGCTTCCACTGCGCCACTCTGCTGATATACTGTTCTTTTAAAATTACGATCTTTTAGTAAAAATAGTATCACAAATGTAAAGTATATATCGAAATCATCGAAATTAAAAAACAATGCTAGCAGAACATGGTTTCGATCCACGGACCTCTGGGTTATGGGCCCAGCACGCTTTCACTGCGCCACTCTGATGATACAATGTTCTTTTAAAATTACGATCTTTTAGTAACAATAGTATCACATCAAATTAAAAAACAATGCTAGCAGAACGTGGTTTCGATCTACGGACCTCTGGGTTATGGGCCCAGCACGCTTCCACTGCGCCACTCTGCTGATACAATGTACTTCTAAAATAACGATGTTTTAGTAATAAAAGTGTCACGAACGTAAAACATATTTCGAAATCATCGAAATTAAAAAAACAATGCTAGCAGAACATGGTTTCGATCCACGGACCTCTGGGTTATGGGCCCAGCACGCTTCCACTGCGCCACTCTGCTGATACAAAGTTGTTTTAAAATTACGATCTTTTAGTAACAACAGTAACACATCGAAATTAAAAAACAATGCTAGCAGAGCGTGGTTTCAATCCACGGACCTCTGGGTTATGGGCCCAGCACGCTTCCACTGCGCCACTCTGCTGATATAATGTTCTTTTAAAATTACGATCTTTTTGTAACAATAGTATCACAAACGTAAAATATATTTCGAAATCATCGAAATTAAAAAACAATGCTAGCAGAACATGGTTTCGATCCACGGACCTCTGGGTTATGGGCCCAGCACGCTTCCACTGCGCCACTCTGCTGATACAATGTACTTCTAAAATTACGATGTTTTAGTAATAAAAGTGTCACGAACGTAAAACATATTTCGAAATCATCGAAATTAAAAAAACAATGCTAGCAGAACATGGTTTCGATCCACGGACCTCTGGGTTATGGGCCCGGCACGCTTCCACTGCGCCACTCTGCTGATACAAAGTTCTTTTAAAATTACGTTCTTTTAGTATCAACAGTAACACATCGAAATTAAAAAACAATGCTAGCAGAGCGTGGTTTCGATCCACGGACCTCTGGGTTATGGGCCCAGCACGCTTCCACTGCGCCACTCTGCTGATATAATGTTCTTTTAAAATTACGATCTTTTTGTAACAATAGTATCACAAACGTAAAATATATTTCAAAATCATCGAAATTAAAAAACAATGCTAGCAGAACATGGTTTCGATCCACTGACCTCTGGGTTATGGGCCCAGCACGCTTCCACTGCGCCACTCTGCTGATATAATGTTCTTTTAAAATTACGATCTTTTAGTAAAAATAGTATCACAAACGTAAAATATATTTCGAAATCATCGAAATTAAAAAACAATACTAACAGAACATGGTTTCGATCCAGGGACCTCTGGGTTATGGACCCAGCACGCTTCTACTGCGCCACTGTGCTGATACAAAGTTTTTTTTTTTAATTATGATCTTTTATCAATATTAGAGTCCCAAACATAAAACATATTTCCAAATTATCGTAATCCAAACAGCTAGCAGAGCGTGATTTTCATCCATTGACCTCTGGGTTATAGTCTTAGCACACTTCTTTTGCAATTTGTTTATGTTCAAACTTCAAAATCACCGAAATTTTAAAATTTTTAGTAGATTGTGTTGTCAAATAAAATATTATTCTATTATTTATAGAATATAATGTTTTAAAAACATAAAAAATACCTTATAAAAAGATTAAAGACATAACTCAATATTATGATTTTATTAAAAATGAAAGTAAACTGAAAATAAAAGTATCAATAAATTATTTAAAGTTGTCACAGAAAACTAGCTTAATAATCCTTTCAATTAATAGCGGCTTGAATGATATTTATCCATTTGATCGCTTAGCAACGCAAAGGACTTGGATCGATAACATTTAACTCCCATTCATCATTTAATTACTTGTCTAGTCTATTCATTTGAATATTGTCCTTTGAGTTACTAAAACTTATGCAAGTCTTTTTATACCAATTAGGATTTTGATATTTATGGCGTTGCAGATTGAGCAGCCTCTTCGCGCGAGCGACCATGTTCACCTCCGCAGCCTAGCCGCACGTCGCCTACGCTTCTTTACAGCAAGCAGCAGTTGCTCCCCCTCCGAGCTTCCGGTGTCAAAAACACTCTAGGGGTATATATATATATATATAGCCATATATTTTTGTCACAAATATATATATATATATATATATATATATATATATATATATATATATATATATATATATATATATATTTGTGACAAAAATATATGGCTATAACTATTAATACTAACAGAAAAAAAATATTACTAATAAGATAGATTGTAATTATTGTTTTTAATTGAATAATATCTGAAAAGTATACTTAAAATTTTTCAATGTTATTATTTTGTCGATATGTTAATTTCACACTCCAACAATTTCACTGAATAGCAGCTGCTATCTACTCAATCCAGCCACTAGTGAATAGTGAATATTTTAGGCAAAATAAAATTTGTTTTATAATATTAAAGCGTGTTGTAAATTTTATTTTAGATATAAAAGTCTTCTTAAACATAAATGATGTCATCTTCTAAGTAATACGAAAAAAAAGGATATTTTTTTTACAAAACATTGTAGACCTCATCTAAGCCACTGCATCTGGGTAAAGTTCCCAAAATACTGACAGCATTACCCCGTTGAATGGCCATGTTTTTTCTAAGTTCTACTATTTATACCAATATTACAAAGCTGAAGAGCTTTGTTGTTTGTTTAAATGTGCTAATCTATGAAAGTTTAGTGGTATTCAAAAAATTATTCTATATTCGACAGATTCATAAGGCATAATAAAAGCTATCTAGCACTAGGCTTAATTCCTTTAGCTAGTCATAAATAATGACTGTTGCTTATTAAGTTAAACGAAAAAGCACTCCTAAGCTACTTTATTTGTGTGCACTGGCGTAATTATTTGTGATATGTACGTAAATACAATTTACTGCGAAAGTATAAACCTATAGTAGATTTGGAAAATATGCAATGCGACAATAATAATGCAATATATTAATATAATGTTATAGTAAATAAGTAGACTAAAGGATTGATTACGGGCGAGTGGGTGTTCGCGCCTAGAGGTGACTTAGTGTTATATCGACTATGTTTTATTTTTTGCTTTCAAAATGCCTCGGTTATAATCCTTTTATAAGCAGTACCAAAATGGGAGTGGAGTTGTCACTAGTTTTAGAATATACTTCAAACAAAATGACAGGTAATTTGCGAAATCGATACCTAGTAATAAAAAATAAATGTATTATTAATATTTCAAATATTAAATGGTTACGAAATATTTAAACATCTAAAAATTTTTCAAAGTAATTGTGCATGAAAATACACTAAAAAGAATCAAATTTAAAAAACAGAAGCTCCTTTTTAAAGCCGCTTAAAAAATGAACACGTAAATGTAGATCCCATTTCACAATTCACTTCCCGTCAAAAATATTACACGTACGAATATTTTGGCGTCTCAAATAAATCATCGCTCATTTTATTCACAATTTAGCGTCGTAAGCGGCGGTCTTGTCGACGTTGGAATCAAATTGCACTACATCATAAATAATAACCAATATTTTGTCTGTATACTTCATGTTCCATGAGTTCATTGAGCGTATTTTTTTTAACGTAATTGCAAGAATTAAATTTTTTGTTTTTATATCCAAACGCTTATTATTAATATTATGAAAAACTTTGTTGGGCTATGATTAATTCTAAAAGGAAAACTAGTTTTGGTCAAAATGTAGCTTATTTAGATTTTTGTTAGTAAAAGCGTAAGCCCATAATCCAAAGGTACGTGGATCGAAACCACGGTCTGCTAGCACTATTTTTTAATATCGATGATTTCAAATATATTTTATGTTTATGACACTGTTATTACTAAAAGAGGGTAATTTTAGTAGAACTTTGTATAAGCAGAGTGGCGCAGTGGAAGCGTGCTGGGCCCATAACCCAGAGGTCCGTGGATCGAAACCACGTTCTGCTAGCATTGTTTTTTAATTTGATCTGATACTATTGCTTCTAAAAGATCGTAATTTTAGTAGAACTTTCTATCAGCAGAGTGGCGCAGTGGAAGCGTGCTGGGCCCATAACCCAGAGGTCCGTGGATCGAAACCATGCTCTGCTAGCACTATTTTTTTATTTCGATTATTTGAAAATATAATTTATGTTTAAGACACTATTACTACTAAAATAACGAAATTTAGAAAGAACATTGAATAAGCAGAGTGGCGCAGTGGAAGCATGCTGGGCCCATAACCCAGAGATCCGTGGATCGTAACCGTGCTCTGCTCGCACTATTTTTTTATTTCGATTATTTGAAAATATATTTTATGTTTAAGGCACTATTATTACTAAAATAACGAAATTTAGGAAGAACATTGAATAAGCAGAGTGGCGCAGTGGGAGCGTGCTGGGCCCATAACCCAGAGGTCCGTGGATCGAAACCACGTTCTGCTAGCATTGTTTTTTAATTTCGATGTGATACTATTGTTACTAAAAGATCGTAATTTTAAAAGAACTTTGTATCAGCAGAGTGGCGCAGTAGAAGCGTGCTGAGTCCATAACCCAGAGGTCCGTGGATCGAAACCATGTTCTGCTAGCATTGTTTTTTAATTTCGATGATTTCGAAACATATTTTACGTTTGTGATACTATTATTACTAAAATATTTGACAGACGCGTTGGCGCAATGGTCACTGCAACTGACTAAAGCGCTAACGGTCGCGGGTTCGATCCCCGCTCACGGCAAACATGTGTATTTGCCATACGGATGTTTGTCGTGGTCTGGGTGTTTGTGTTAGTGTTGTGTGTGTTTCCGGATCCCCGACACAAGGTCATGAGATCTTAATGGGGGCCGTTGAGTGTGATGCGTTATTATTATTATTATTTTCATGTACTACTTTTTTACTCCCTTTTAATGGGGCAAATATTCCAGATACACGGGTCAACGACCAAGTGTTTCTGGGGTGTGATCAGGAAGTCAATCAGTACAGTCAGTCAGTTCTGTGTCTGTTTCTAAAAATTTACGAACTATTCGACAGGTGTTCAATATAGCAGCTTTTTGCATGGTGATGTATGTGAGAGGTGGTAAATCTATAATTTTTAAACTATGATGAAGATGTTTAGGTATTACTCCAGTAGTAGAAAGCACTAAAGGAACAATATATACTCTATTTAAATTCCAAATTCTAATTATTTCTTCTTTTAGTTCTGTGTATTTATTTATCTTTTCTGTAATTGTTTTTAGTAGGTTGTGTGTGTTAGGTACAGAGACATCAATTAAGTAAGCCATTTTAGATGATTTGTGTACTAATGTTATATCCGGTCTATTGTAATGAATTGTTTTATCAGTAAGAATGGCTCTATCAAAATATATTTTAACTTCAGTGTTTTCCAAAACGGGGTGGGGTATATATTGGTAGTATGGTTTGAGATTACTATTAATGAGTTAATATTTTAGCGCAAGTTTTTGATGTATATAGTGGACTATTTGATTGTGGCGATGAGTGTAGTCTGTTTGAACTAAAGTAGGGCAGGCTCCTGTAATATGTTGGATATTTTCTGGCATTCTATGACATTTTCGACATAAATCTGATTCTATTGATTCTTTAAGTATATACTTTTTATAATTTCTTGTGTTGATGACCTGGTCTTGAATAGCAGTTAAAAACCCTTCTGTTTCGGGGAACAAGTAGCCTTTAACTAACCATTGGTTTGACGCTTCTAAATCAATGTGGTTTTGCTCAAGATCGTGTATGTGCCTACCATGTAGTTCCTTCCTTCTCCAAGTATTAATTTTTTCATTTATTTGTTCCTGTGTAGTTTTAAATTGCTTTTTCTTGTCTTTCAGATTTAAAGGTGTAAAGTTATCATCTACTTCTACTGTGGCTGCATGTATTTGACTATTATTGATTTTACTATAAAAGAAGTTTTTAATATTATGTATTTGACTTTGCCAAAGTATGTTTAAATCAAGTAACCCTCTGCCTCCTAGCTGTCTTTTAATAGTTAACCTTTCTATAGCTGATTTTGGGTGGTGATAATTATATTTTGTTAATGTAGTTCGGGTTTTTATTTCTAAGTTATTTATATCTGTTTTGGACCATTTTATTATACCGAAGGAGTAAGTTAGAACCGGAATAGCAAAAGTATTTATAGCTTTTAAAAGATTGCGCGAATAAAGTTGTTTTTTACAAAGCTGGTTTACTCTTTTGATGTATTCAGTTGTAAGATCTTGTTTCAATTTTGTGTGATTTATATCTTTAGCTTGTAGAATACCTAAATATTTATATAGATCCTCTCCTATCATCCCACTTATATTTACTTCTTCATTAATTTCATAACTTTTATCTATTAATTTTCCTCTCTTTATAGTTAAGGTTTTACATTTATCTAAACCGAAATTCATATTTATATCTTTGCTAAATTGCGCTGTAGTTCTTATCATCTTTTCCATTTCAATTGCAGATTTACTAAATAATTTTATATCATCCATATACATCAAATGAGAAACCGCTGTTTCACGTGTCAACTGATAACCGAATTTAGAATCTGATAATATTCTAGACAAAGGGTTCAAGGCGAGGCAAAACCACAAAGGACTAAGAGAATCTCCCTGAAAGATACCATTTCTAATATGGATTTCATCACAGCAGACTTTATTTGTTTTCGTTGTTAAATTGATTGTGGTCCTCCAGTTAGCCATGGCATCTTCCAGAAATTTGATAACAGTCGGGTGGATCTTATATGTATGTAAAATTTGAACTAACCATGAATGGGGGACACTATCAAAAGCTTTTTTAAAGTCTATATAAGTAATAAGTAAATTTCTCTTATGTGTGCTTGCATGTTTCAAGACAGTAGAATCTATAATTAATTGCTCTTTACATCCTCTGTGATTTCGCCTGCAGCCCTTTTGTTCCTCTGATATTATATTATGCATTTCCAGGTGTGAGACTATTTTATTAGTAATACAGGCTGTGATTATTTTATATATCGTTGGTAGGCATGTTATGGGACGATACTGTGATGGATCTTGGGTGTTTTGGCTTTTTGGTAACATATAAGTCAAACTGGTTGTGATAAAATTTGGCAGTGGTATTTTACCACTAATCAAGTCGGAAATTATTTTTGATAGTATATCATGCAATGACGTGAACTTTTTATACCAAAAATTATGTATCTGATCTATTCCAGCAGCTTTCCAGTTTTTCGTCTTCTTTAAAACTTCAGTTAAATCATCTAATTGTATTTCATTGTATTCCATCTGTTTAATATTGTCCCACTTCAGATTTTCTTGTACAATCCAATCCGCCTGTAGATTGTGATTGCCCCTTTTTTCCCATATCCCAGCCCAGTAGTTTCTAAGTTCGTCTTTTCTAGGTATCTCTTCTTCGTTATTTGTATTATTAGAATTATTATTATTTAGTGACCTATAAAAAGCTTTTTCGTTCGTGCAATATAACTTATTATCTATTTTTCTACGGAGTGCTTTTCTATACCTTGCAAGTCTATGCGCTTTTAATGCTAATTTCTGCTTAAGTGTATCTAAATATTCTTCTGGTCTTTTGTTTCCTTGTTCATGAATCGTGTGCAATTTTGTATTTTTGAATATTATATTTACTTTATTTATCAGTTTTTTACATCTATTGCCTCTTATATATTGAGTTAACCTACCAATGTCGGCTCTTAACTTTTTAATATCGCTTTCTAATCTGTACTCCCATGCTGGTTTAGTTGTCTTCCTATTTGTATTTTCTGCATTTCCTGATTTTATTTTGTAACCTAGTTTTGTTGTTATAACTAATGCACTACAATAGATTAATGTATGCAAATGTAGTAAATCGGAATCTAATGAAAAAAATGAAGGCAGTATATGTGTATTAAATGTTTGAATAAGATCATAAAGCATTTTGCTTCCTTTTAATCGTAGTAACTTCGGTCTAGTTGAAGGATCAGTTCCATAGAATTTTGTGAGTTCTCTTTGTAAGAGGTTCGTTAATTCTTTAATATTTTCCTGTTTAGATGTTTCTATATTAGTAGCAGTAGTAGTAGTAGCTGAATGAGTGTATTCTAACTCAGAATCGTAAGTTAGAGATGTCGCTATTGTTTGCGTATAAGCATCAGATTGTGTAGCAGTGGAAGTTATCGAACTGGTAAATGTATTGTGTATCTGAATTGACTGTTGTGTTTGTGGATTGGGTGAATGTGATAATGTATTTAGTTGGTTACTTAAATCCGCTTCTCTTTTTAATTGTTCCGCAATTTCTGTTTTTAACTGGGCAATCTCATATTCACTTAATAATTTATTTCTAATTATTACTCTTCTTTGGTCTGCAATACGTTGTTGACTTACGTTCCAATCCGGATATTGTATTTTAAATTTATCAAAAAGTCGTTTAGGGTACATAATCTGATCTGTTTCTAATTTAGTAATGTAAAGATAAGTACGCATAATAAACAAGTTTATTTCTTTGTCCCACTTCATGCGTACTCTGGGCTTACCAGCTTTGGTGGTCACAGGTTGTGAGTTAGAAACTCCCTGAGAAACATCCTCGGTTGGTCTGTTAAAATTAACAGCAGAATTTTGACTATTTATTACATCGGGTACACTAGGTTCGGCTGTAGATATTTGTTCGGGGGGAACCCGCCTGCTCAGTCCCCCACCGCCAGTGGATCGCATGCTGTAACACCCAGCACTGGCTCCAGGTGTGCCCCGGCGACCCCCGGGTAGCGGCCCTATACGTATTCTCTTTGACTGTTGCTCCATGTTGTTGAATGGGTTACCATAGCCTTGTTTGCCGCATAAGTTTCAAATGTATGCGTGTCCGCCCCCCACGTGGTCTGGTGTTCGACTCGGACGTAAGGATGGATTTTAGGGGGCTTATTATTATTATTATTATTATTATTATTAAAAGATCGTAATTTTAGAAGAACATTGTATCAGCAGAGTGGCGCAGTGGAAGCGTGCTGGGCCCATAACCCAGAGGTCCGTGGATCGAAACCACGCTCTGCTAGCAGTTTTTTTAATGTCGAAAAATATTTTATATTTCTAATACTGTAATTTCAATAAAACTGTTATTTTACTAGAAATTTATATAAGCTGAGTGGCGCAGTGGAAGCGTGCTGGGCCCATAACCCAGAGGTCCGTGGATCGAAACCATGTTCTGCTAGCATTGTTTTTTAATTTCGATGATTTCGAAACATATTTTACGTTTGTGATACTATTATTATTAAAAGATCGTAATTTTAGAAGAACATTGTATCAGCAGAGTGGCGCAGTGGAAGCGTGCTGGGCCCATAACCCAGAGGTCCGTGGATCGAAACCACGCTCTGCTAGCAGTTTTTTTAATGTCGAAAAATATTTTATATTTGTAATACTGTAATTTCAATAAAACTGTTATTTTACTAGAAATTTATATAAGCTGAGTGGCGCAGTGGAAGCGTGCTGGGCCCATAACCCAGAGGTCCGTGGATCGAAACCATGTTCTGCTAGCATTGTTTTTTAATTTCGATGATTTCGAAACATATTTTACGTTTGTGATACTATTATTATTAAAAGATCGTAATTTTAGAAGAACATTGTATCAGCAGAGTGGCGCAGTGGAAGCGTGCTGGGCCCATAACCCAGAGGTCCGTGGATCGAAACCACGCTCTGCTAGCAGTTTTTTTAATGTCGAAAAATATTTTATATTTGTAATACTGTAATTTCAATAAAACTGTTATTTTACTAGAAATTTATATAAACTGAGTGGCGCAGTGGAAGCGTGCTGGGCCCATAACCCAGAGGTCCGTGGATCGAATCCATGTTCTGCTAGCATTGTTTTTTTAATTTCGATGATTTCGAAACATATTTTACGTTTGTGATACTATTATTACTAAAAGATCGTAATTTTAGAAGAACATTGTATCAGCAGAGTGGCGCAGTGGAAGCGTGCTGGGCCCATAACCCAGAGGTCCGTGGATCGAAACCACGCTCTGCTAGCAGTTTTTTTAATGTCGAAAAATATTTTATATTTGTAATACTGTAATTTCAATAAAACTGTTATTTTACTAGAAATTTATATAAGCTGAGTTGCGCAGTGGAAGCGTGCTGGGCCCATAACCCAGAGGTCCGTGAATCGAATCCATGTTCTACTGGCATTGTTTTTTTAATTTCGATGATTTCGAAACATATTTTACGTTTGTGATACTATTATTACTAAAAGATCGTAATTTTAGAAGAACATTGTATCAGCAGAGTGGCGCAGTGGAAGCGTGCTGGGCCCATAACCCAGAGGTCTGTGGATCGAAACAACGCTCTGCTAGAATTGCGATATATATTTTATGTTTTGGATACTATTATTTTTATTAAAGAAATTTTTGTACAGCTTTTTATCCGCAGAGTGGTCTATTATAGACACCACACTATGTAATATATTATGAAAGATGCTAATTTTGATGATTATGTACGTCAGTAAAAAGTAATTATTTACAACTTAGCATTGTTATACGTACGTACGTATTCAACAAATCTAGCTCGAATCATTTTTTTTTGTTTTTGTGTTGTCACCGTTGTGTTAGTTGTATATTTAATAAAATAATCATAACCAAAGAAGCACAAGCGTTCTTTCTTGACGGTTTTGTTAAGATTATTTCCGCTATTAAGAAAACGCCATACATTACAGGGAAAGGCATTAAAGAAATGGGTACACAAATGTATCTTATTTCATAATCCACTTCAAGCCAAGAATATTACACTTGCAAATATTTTGTTAGTATAGCGACTTTCTATTAAAAACGTGCGGTTTATCTTATTTTGCTCTAACACAATTAAACAAATTTTCAGCAATATTCAATAATAGAGAAAATATTTATTTTATAAAACATTGTAATTAAAAATGTTTTATTCTAGACTTTTTTTTGAAAGTCTCAGACGAATTGAGAACATTTTTTTTGGATGTCCGTTAAAAACTTAACTTCAAAAGTATAATATGACTGTAAACCGATTATACTTCTAAAATTAATATATTGTAGTATGGTATTTATAACTCATTAAGTAGTTTATATTTTAAACACCTACATGCATTTAAGCATAAATGGGCCAAAAATGTAATTTATAAACAGTTGTTTAAAATTCAGGGCTGAAAAATCTTTTAATATAATATAATAACAAAATATAATTTGTATTAAGAAGACATATGTAAGTTTTGGATGAAAGGGCAGGTTTGTCGTAAAAATCTATTAATATTCTTAAAATATGATTCAACATTTTTATGAAAACATGAAAGGAAATTTTAGTGCGTAACTACGCGGGTTTTATGGGAAATCCATATTTTATTCACCGATGTAGATCAAAAGGTTTAGTGAATTGTATGATGTTATACTTGATCCGTGTTTTGTATGGATCATAAAGCATTTGAAAAAAAAGTAGGCAGAGTTCGTTGCGGTATAATTTTTCAACCCGAATATTCTGAAATACAATAAACACAGATATATGGGAAAATAACCTGCAAATAAATTGTAATTTTTTTTCTCATTGTATACATTTTATTAAATTATAATAGAACCACGTCTTATACAAAAAAGTATATGCTGTAAGAGTTATTAGTATCGATAATGGAAACCAAAAAAGAATTACAAAAATATCGTATCGTAATGTCTATGGTCATATTTGTAGCATAAAAATATTCTCATTGAACTAGTTTCCGAAAAAATCTGTATCCACAAAGTTATTCTCTTAACACAATATCATACATATATTAATATATAATGCAATTATACTTCAGTTTCTTATAAGAATATATAAGCTACGATCGTAAACATTTCCTGTCATACTACAACAGACGCATTAAAATCATGTTGAACACGTGTCTAGCTAAACAGTGCTTAAAAATTAAACATTGCTTAAAATATTATCTAAATTACTTAACAGCGAATAAACTCATAAAAAAACTTATTGGTAAAATTTTATACGTTACATTTGACAGCTGAAATAGTTTTAAACGTCTATTAAACTCATTTAAACGTAAATTAATCTATATCTAAAACATATTTAACTCAAAACTGTCTTTAGACGCGGATTTGTCGTATGGATTTTTTTAAACACGCGTTTAACGTCTGTTTCAATTTTTTATTGTAAGGCAGTTCGTGTTAAGAGAATGTTCTATTAAGAATAAGCTTTTAGACGTGATACGGGATAAACGCAACGCGTGTTAATTAAGAGTAACTCGAAAGGCAAACGATTTTCTATTTAAGTTTATCAATCTTATTAGTGTTTTTATGGTCTTACGGTGAGAATGTTTGTTTAATAACCGTTCTTATTGAGAGTATAAAATCTTAGATTCGTTAAAAATCCTAAAATACAGAAAATAGGGAAATGTTTATTTTCTTACAATATCTTGATGTTCCAATAAATAAATTCAAACACAGTTGTTGGGTCTCAGACCTTTTTAATAAAAGAAATATCTAAACTTTTTTTTTAATTATTAAAACAAGAAAATTTGTACTGTAGCTGAAAGGTTATGATGATGTGTAAAAAAAAACTAAACTCGACATTATATTATTCTTTTATAATTCATCTCTGTGATAAAAAATATATACGGCCTATTTTATACATTAGCTGGTAGGGATTGATTATTCTAGTAAGCTCGGCATTTTAACCTTTTTTTTTTGTTGAAGTACAATAAATTTATACCGTAAATATACAAATAGTACAATAAATATGATAACGAAGAGCATTACATACATTTAGTTTTATCATTAATGAATATTCATTATACCTATCTAACAAATGCTTCAACCACTGTAGTATGAATATACTTGTATTTTAAATCGATTCTAGAACAGGTTATTTCGAATGGCAACCTAAATCGAAAATCTTTTTACAAAAGTTCACTAACGTAATTTAGTTTTTCTTACAGAACGGATTAAAGTGTGGTAGCCGGGGCCATAAATCTATGGATTAAACTAACCCAACGGGAGATAGCGATCTGCCGTCCGCAAGCTGCTTTCGATAATTGTAACGATATAGATAATCTAGGAGATGGGGAAACATATTGAGGACAGTTTAGATAAACCATAATTGAATTTAAAATTGGTTTTCAAGCGTTCTCCTTCTTTTTACGTCTTACTGAGAATTATTGCGATATGTTATTATAGTGTTGTTGTAATATAAATACGTATATTTGCTAAATATGAAAGTTAATGATTAATGTTATGAGTGTGAAAGTTTGTTTGTTTGTTTTTCATGCTTTACGGCCCAACGCCTAAACAGGTGGCTGTGTAATTAGTTACGAGGAGGTGAACATAATATTCGTTCGATGGAAAAAGTAGAAGTAATGTTTAATGTAAGTGAAACTACAGGGCAAAAGAGCATAGATATTTTTAATTCGATTCGGCTTAATCGAAGCCGGAGGCTGTAGCCTGGTGATTTAATCGTGGTAAAATATTTTTAAGCGTTAATATATAATGCTTAAAGATAAATAATTTGACCAGAGCAAAAACACTAAATTAGTATGCAGTCCACTATTCGCACATGTAGTTAAACATTAACGTGAAACAATATTGACTTACGCTAAAGTACTGCAAACAAAATAAAAGATTACAAAATGCGCTCCTTAAACTGTTTGAGTGCTGTTCGTAAATTCAATTGCCATATTGAAATATATTGCTTGTAATCTTATACCCAAACAGCCGGAAAATAACCGAATGAGCAATATCAAGTTACGCTCAAGAATGGTCTCACTTTTGTTTTTTTTACAAACCCCGTCATACGATTTCTTTAGAAATTTGAACATATAGACAACCGATAATATCTCTAAAACCGATGAGAAATATTTGTATTGTTTGTACTCATAAATTATCATGGGCCAAAACAGACGAATTAATTTAAATGTTGAATTGATATAAAGGAAAAAAAATGTTTATGATTCCGTTTTTTGTATGGAAGTCAATTAGTTTCATTAATTACGACACTTTACAGCTACAATTTAGTTTTATTAGTATGAAACATTTTCTATTGGAGAAATGAACCGGCACTGGGCGATCATAAAGAAATTATTAGGTACGGTATCCCATAATTTTATGTTATAAAATGCTAGATGAAATAAAACTCGAGTTAGGAAAGAACCGTTTTTGAGAAATCAACAAACATAATAATTAAGCTATAAATTAAATAAAACAATCGAGACGGAAACGATTAATTGAACAAATTGACATTTCATTATATCCACAAATCGTTCGAGATAATATCGAAGAGCTAAAATTTCATACTCAAAACAGACTGCTTATTACCAAGTATTGCTTCGCAAATATTTAAATAAAAAAAATTCGAAATGTTTGAATAAGGTAAACCGTGGGCGTTCCGACAATGAGCACGTCACCGAGTGCCCTTTGAGCTGTCAGCCTCTTGAAGGAACCGGGGCAATTATATTGAAATCTCCCGCAATGCTATCTTTTAGAAAAATAATACTGCTCTTGCGTTAACTGACGTAAGGAGCTTATTAGCACGCCTTCCGTGACGGACAGTGGGGTCCTTTTTGTTTTTACTCGCAGCTTAGCTAAAACGCTATTTTTTAAGACAGAATGCGAACCGGAATGAGAATTATTTTCTTTTGCAACATTCTTTTTAAAGCGGACGGAGAGGGATGTGAAATAATTTCTTTATTGTCATTTTAATGGCACTGTATTACTTTTTAAACGATAATTACATTCGCAAGTTTTACTCTCGTAATTGAAACAAAACAACTCTGTAACCTGTAACAGTTACGCTGGTAATGTAACAGAAGCTGATGCTGTCAAAAATAAAGGCACCGACAGTAAATTTTTTAGGTGTAAGCAAAAATAAATAACTTATCTAAATCTTTAAGAAAGTTTAAGAGCGAAACATATATGTGTAATTTTTGTCTTAGAGAAATGTCTTGTTTTACTTATGAAAAGCATGTTAAAAACTATACAATTTCAAAATAGATTTATGTTTATTATGCAGTATTAAATAGGTAGGTACCACTAAATCATTTTTCTTACTAAATATTCTGTTTTCTGAATTAAAAAAAAAAAACCTTTTTTATAAGTTTCAGAGAGACATAATAAGGACTGTATAAAGACGCAATAAACACACATTAGTGATTATTACTGTTTATGTTGGTACAAATAGAAAGTTCTCCTAATATTATTAAAAGGAAAATTTTTGTTGTTATGTTTTTTATCGCTTCACGAGGAAACTTCTAATCCGATTGACATAGAACTTTCATATTATATAACAATGAATTGTTGTTTTTTTCAAACTTTATTAGTTCTTCAATGTGTTGGTGCTTAATAATGAATATTTTGTCCAAGAAACAAAATTAGATTAACTAGAAGTTGATGATTAATACTATTATAAATATGACAAACTTTTGAATAGTATATATATCATAAAAAAGTCAGCAATTGTATAAACTTTTATAAATAATTATAATAAAAAAAAAGTTTTAAGTTTAATAAAAATAGCTTGTTTTGTTATGTAAAATATAATTTATAAGACTTTTTAAGGTCACTCACACACTCATCACGAAATCTTAGAAACTACAAGTTCCAAGTGAATTTAGGACGTAAATGCTCACTAAGACGAGATTTTGCAAAATTCGACTCCTAGAGGTTAAAACGAGGGTTGGAAGTTTGTATGAAAATCTATGTTTAGTGGGATGAAACCGAGAGGTGCACCTAGTATGAAATAACCCGTGGTCTTAGTGGTAATAAACTATGTTCGAATGAACTCATAAGAATGACATAGGATCTTCGGCACACAGCACTTCGCGTTAACGTCGACTGTGTCAATAAAATATCAGTTGAGATAAAATTACTATGATTGATTATATTTGATAAATGATTATATTTCCTAGAAATACCTCGAAGTAAATATTTATTCGCACGAGAAAAATCGGAAAATTCGTGTACATTTATATAAGCCGATTTACAAAGCATTATATAACTCGATGTCACAGATAGAAAAGTCGGAATCACACCAAGTGACTAATATATGATGAGTCAGTGAAGCCATTAAGCAGTGCTTTCGAATGTGATTGGCCGAACTAGAGTAGGAGGTATTCGAAAGCCGCCGTAAACCCATTAAGATATCAAATTACCCTCTACGCCCAAACCACGGATCGTGTGACTAATTGGTATTAAGGTGCTGTTATGTCTTAATTAAATTATACTCATAATTCCCCAGTAACTCTGTTGCGGTCCAAGAATTTTAGTACGTTACAAATTTCATACAATACAGCTATTTCTGAGGCGAATGGGAAATAGTACGTTAATTAAGGGTGTTACACAAGAGATTACGTTCTACTCGTTCCCGAGTAGGGTTTTGTTCATTTAAAAGTATTTTCAAAGTACAAAGCTGCTTGTCTGTGCTTAATGTTTGAAGGGAAAATAAACACGGCAGAGTAAGATACTTCGCATAATTTTATTTATAACTTTTCGAGATATTTTTCGTTAAAAATAAGCAATGCCTACAATTTAGATAACGTATTTTTAAAAGCTTGACTTTTTTCATCATCAGTCATCCATTAAAATAAAGGTCGTCAACGTTTTGCAGGCAAGGGTCACCTGCTGCCTAAGTGAAGTACAGTCGCACCTACGATTATATATAGGGACCCCTATTTGTTACGATTATAGATGATTGTGTATAATCTTTACATAAAAAATTATAATCTATTATTTTTTATTAATGTATGGTTTATTTTAAAATAAAAATTGAAATTAAAATAGAAATCGTATCATTTATACATTAGAACTTCTTGGATAATCTAATTAATGAAATTGTTTTGAAACGAGTTTTAATAGAATTTAAAATATATTAAAATATTATTGTTGTGTTAGATAATACAGGACAAAAAATGTTACGTCAACAGAGGGCTAAATATTTAAACCTATTCATATCAAAATATGTTTAATTTTGATAGTTAAAAGACACGGCAGTATAAAAATCAGAAATCAACTGTCAGCATGTAGCATGTAGTGATAATTAATTATAGTGATTACGTAAAACAGGAAACTAAACAAAAGGCAATTTCATCGTAGTTGAACCAAATGTATAGCATTAATTCATAACTTAAAATTTAATTCTTAGCTCACTGGCACATTTAGTAAAGGAAAACAAAAACAGAAAGACAATACAAAAGATGAAAAGATGAGATAAAGTTGACTTGTCTCGTTTCTGGAGAAGAGTGACACTGGGTAGACCACAATGGGACGCGCTAAAGGGCTTACTATTAGGAACACTGAATTGTTAAATACAGATAATAAAAGAGAAACAGCCGACCAAGTGCGAGTCGGACTCGCATACGAAGAGTTCCGTACCATCGTAAAAAAGTACATTAACCGCCTGTAAATGTCCCACTGTTGGGCAAAGACCTGTTCTTCTATTAAAGAGAACATTAAAAGTTTAATCCACCACGCTGTTTCGCGAATATACATGTGTCAGAATTTCTCCCGGTACATGCAGGTTTCCTCACTATGTTTTCCTTCACAGCAAAGTACGAGATTAATTGAAAGACAAATTTAGCACTTGAAAAGACAAAGGTTTTAGCCTGGCATTGAACCCGCGATCATCGGCCATCTCGGCTCTCTTTCGTCCCATCATACAAGAAAAAAAGTGACACATATTTGATCGGTTTTTATTATTTGTTATTATAGCGACAATAGAAATATATACTGAAAATTGTAACTCCTTTTTGGTTTATGGAATACCGATTTTGACAGAAAGAAGACAGGTTGGCTCAGTGGTCACTGCCACTGGTTAAAGTGCTAACGATCGCGGGTTTATTCCCCGCTTACGGCACACATCCCTATTGGTGATAAAAATGTTTGTCGTAGTCTGAGTGTTTGTGTTTATGTTGTGTGTGTTTTCGGACCCCTGACACAGGGTCACGAGATCCCAATGGGGGTCGTTAAGTATGGAGGGTTTATTTATTTATTATTTAGACAGACAGACGAGCGGAGGGATAGCGCAGGCTTAGATATAGGAATTTCTACCAGATTATCTATGTAATATGTTTAACATACTCTTTAAAATGAAAATATTATTTTTTATTTTCTTTTTCAAATTAGTGTAAACACTTTTTTCTTTTTTTTACTTTTGTATTGACGATTAAATGTGCTCGTGAGAGACATCTTAAGTAAAGTATATTTAAATTTTGATGTTCAATTACAAAGTCTGGTCATTTGTTTGGTTGCGTAAAGAATAAAGAATTATTCAAATCAGACTGGTTCTACATACAAACAAAGTTCGTTACAATATTGTACCTCACATGAAATATGCGGCACTTTGCTTGTTATGTCACTTGTACCTGTAATTACACTGGTTAGCTCTTCACACCGGAACACGGCAATCGTCAGCCTTGTATTTGACGGTAGCATAGCTGTGAGAGGTTAGTGACTACACAGGCGAACCTACATTTATCCTTAACACTATTAAAGCTTATACTTCCAGTAATATATTTTTAAGGCATATATTTTTTTAATAAATTCCAGTGTATTCCAAAAGAATAAAGACGTATAGGAATTGTAATGAACTTTTTCTAGACGATTGGACTAATTTATATGTTTTTTAGATGAACCTGAATTGGTCGGACAGCCTACAAAAATATTTTTTTGGTAAGAATATGAAGAACGGGAATGGCGCTAGGAGCAGTAATTTTGTACATGTAGATATTTTGACCGCAAACAAAAGCATACGCTTTTATTACTCCTAGCGCCATTCTCGTTTCTCATATTAGTATCCAAAAATTATTTTTGTGGACTGTGTGCCAAATTCAGGGTCATTTTTTAGTATTTATAGAGTCATGGGTTACTCTTAGCTATAGTTGGGTCCGGTAAGTGACGTTGTTGCCAATGTCCATTTTTTTTATTCAAGGACTGTGGCGGAACAACTGCCAACAGTTACACATAAAATCAAAATAATTTTATGAATGCGACAGTTAATATTTTGGTATGTTCGATACTTCTTTACGCTGTAACGGCTGTAGTGTGAGTGAAATTCGAAATACAGATACTGCGTATCCTGGATTAACATCTAGGTTACTTTTTATCTGACGAATAAAATTGGAGAGCGCAGAAAAATGAATATATTACTATTGTAGCAAAAATACTAGTTGAAAACGATATTAATTTATCTATTTTTCAACGACAATAGTGGGATGAACGGTGACCTAATGTTAAGTGATCAGTGCCGCTCATGAACATCGTCTTAACTCTTTGTTATAAGAGATGAAGGAGATTAGTAAGTAAAGGTGGAGGAAAGTGCGAAGCTCTCTCTCTCACTCGCTGTACGAAACGCAATTGTATTAGCTAATTTACGCCGATTTTCTGTGAGAATGTGGTACTGCCCCGGTCTAGCCAGCACGTATGGGAGCTATAATGGTTAAACCTACACCTGGATCACAGCACATTATTATTAGAAGCTTACATTATTTTTTACAGAGAAGGTATTTATGGAGAGATAGATCGTATAAAAAGGCTTAGTGACACAAGTATAAATCGTAATCAAAAATACAATTGCGAGGTTGCGTTACCAAAATTTTACTGTTAGTCATAAACAGGGATAGTTTGCTAACACGACCAAGAACGGTCGAGGGAAATAAGGATTTCTTCGACCGTTAAATTTACGACTTGTCCCAAGGAAAGCCTTGTCTCCCACCCGAGATCTCTTTTTATAATTTATTTGGTTTGTTACGACCGCACGTCCTTGTTGCTTCCATGAAAATAATATACGTCCTCGCGGATGGACGTTGAGGTTTCTCATCGTGCGCTTGAAATAAGTTGTATCATTTTTATGCGGGTTATAGTGCCCAGTTACTATTTGAAATATTTATTCGTTTGTTTAATATTAATGTTTAATTTCTAAAATTTAACTTAAATTTTAAAATTATTAAGTGTTAAAGCAGGACTTAAACTTGCTCTTTGTTATCGCAGTCGGGTGTCACGGTCGCTTGTATTCGAATAAATGTATTGTAGCGAAAATTTCGTCATTGTAGTTCCTGAGGATAATAGCTTAATTCCCAGAATCCTAGTAGATTATGATATATAATTTTCAATTTTTTATATTATTTCCCAGTTGCATATTAAGACGAAATAATTATTATTTTGTGTTAATATGCAACTAGTAAATATTGTATATTAAATGATTGAAGTTGCGAATTGTATGCTAATGTAACTAGCTATGTAAAACATAAGGGCACTCAACCAAGTAGACGGCAATCTTTCTCATAATCATGTGGTCACGTCCAATCTTTTCGGATGGGGACTATGCTCGTAGTGTGTAAAATTTATGGAAATTGCATTTCCGCATTATGTCCAATATGAGGGTGAAACGTAACGGGGATTCGGTAGAAATATGACAGTGCAACAACGTCACGCGACATTTATAGGTTCTATGGTACATTAATTTGTAGATTTTAACAATAAAGATGTTGAGATAATAAATAAAATTACATGAATTTGTGTGGTATTAAAACAAAAAATAAGTATTCTATATTTGATTGAATCTATGCATCTGTAATTTTAGGTCACCTAGATATGAAAACGCTGCAAATTTATTGATGATTGGCTACTGCTATTATATTTTCCCCATTGCAATTTTTTATATTTATAAAATACCAATTTCGAAAATTGTTACAGTATAATTGTTACGAGCATCTCCTTTGTGAATGGTACACTTTTGTGCCATAGACATCAAAGCTGAAAATGCCTATTCAAAATTTACCAAATACCGAAAAGTTGGTAAGAATTTTCGAAGCAGAAACAATTTCTATTATAGTAAAGTACGTACTGCAGAACGTTGTTAAATAAATACTTAAAAACAAGTTACTCGGTTCACGTATTCTTATTACGAGAGGAAAGTTAGCTACTTATTAAAATTTTTCAAAGAAAGAGAACCGCTTTCTAAATAAAAAAATTAAAACTCGGCTCCGGCCGTTGCAATCTCTTTAAAGTTATAACGGAATCATAAACACAAAGATCCTTTTGGTTAACTCTCAGGGTAATAAAAGGAAACTCATTTAAGTTAGCGAACGATACCGAGCGAGTAGCCGCGGCTACTGACGGCCATCTTACATTGAGCCATCTATACAGGATCAGAGTTCAATGTCTTCTTGAGCATTATCTAAGTGTTAATACAACTGGTATTAACTTTGCTGAAGTTGCTCTTCAATTTATTTTATTCGAGCTGTTCTTGCGATTTCGTTTGCAGGGTCATTGGATATAGAGATAAACTTTTTGTTTCTATTCTTTTGGAAATCTTTTACTCTTTGAAACAAAATTAACTATAGAT
This sequence comes from Hypolimnas misippus, assembly GCA_037950945.1. NCBI lineage: Eukaryota > Metazoa > Arthropoda > Insecta > Lepidoptera > Nymphalidae > Hypolimnas > Hypolimnas misippus. The sequence goes on from JBBEEQ010000019.1 coordinate 6,575,359, forward strand.
TTGAAAGAGTTATACGTCAAGGTCTGGTTTTATGATACAACTATATATAATTGTATATGCGCACACACTGTTAAGGTTTACCATTTATAATTTTATTTTTCAACTTATTATTGGCACATAGTTTTCTTTTATAAGATATTTTATATAAGAATATGCTTAATTCGTTATAATATAAATAAATATTGTGTGATTTTACAATATTTTAAAGACAGTGATACTATCTAAATCTAAAAAAATATATATGTACATATATATAGAATAAATAGAGAAATTTACTTTATTATATACATATAAATAAATAAAATAATTTATGATATATAAAACAATATAAACGTGACATCTATAAAATACAGAGATATAGAATCATTTATTGACTGATCAGCGAAACTCATACCTATTGTAAGAGGGTAAAGATCAAAATCGTTTCCATTGATTCTGCGGCCACCCCGGTCAAACTTCTATCGTCCAGACTGACAAAGTTCTAATCGAAGTAACGACGTGCGCTCATCGCTTTTGTACTAGAAACTCTTCTATCTTCAAACAATGGTAGCTTGGCGGCGAAACTTGCTAAAGTTTCGAACACGAAAAGTTAATTTTTACGGTCGTGAATTCTTAGTTTTTTTTTACATTTACCCACATATAAATACCGTTTTTTCGCATTAAAACTACAGTAACAATTAATTTGTAGTCGCTCCAACTGTTATAAATACAAACTTTAAACACAATAGTCGAAAGTTTGTAAGTAAAATACAAAAAAAATGCTAATAAATGAACCGTTACCTAACGGTACTATTGCAAAAATATCCTATTGTCCGTAGTACGCATTTGCAAAAAGACACAATAAAAAACAGACGTCCCTTAAGATGGGATGCAAACTTCCAGAGCTTGTTTTGTTTTAAACTATGAATATGAAAAATGCAAAACTCATTTCCGTTGAAAAATAATAACATAAAAAATGTTAAATAAGGATGGCTGTGTCCTTCTCTTAGTGTTACGTTTCCATCTTTTCAACTTTATATTCGAGTACAGAGTAACGAGAAATAGATGTAATGGTATGTAAATTTTCATTATTCGAGAAATGGTATTATGAGACTAATTTACCGTGAGTATATATGTAGATAATTTAATTTAATTACTCTTGGAAGAAATCGAAATATAAATTATTTCAACTGTTCTCGTTCTTGTTATTATTAATTAAGCAAACAATTATTATACAATTAACATTTATCTTTTCGTATTTTTAAATGATTTTGCTCATCAAAATATATTCCATTACGCAAATTTGATCGAATAAATATCAATTCTGAATGGAACTACTAAACATGAAAATGCTAGTTTACGAGTAATTACTACTACTACTAATTCTATACCAATTTAATGATCAAATTTTGTATGTGGAAAGTGAACTCCAAAACTACTGAACCATTTAAAAAATATGAGTATATGGAACTATTTGAATGGTACTTTACTCTAGAATTTTTGTGGTGTTTGAGTCTTAATGGTCGTAGGTTATATTTCATATACTACATGAAATTATATATCTACAGTAAAGCCACGAGCAAAAGCTAGCAAAATAATTAAAAATATACATATAATAAATAAAATTCTTTTTAAAGACGTATACCAAACAGTACAATAAACATTAGCTGGTATCAAGCCTCTATTCCACGAACCATCTGTACTTGCATAGCAGAAAGAACGAGTGAAATAAAAATGCCGAGACTGAAGAAATAAACGAAAGTATGCATTATTATGATGACGATTTCAGACAGGAATGCCTTGGAGAATCCTTGTGACGGAATTTTTTGATGTTTTTACACTACAAGGGACAAATCGTTACAAAAATAGAGACGGTTAAATTTTATGAACGTTTAACGTTGAAAGTTAAAATATATGTTTTAAAATGCAGTCCGTAATTAAAAATGTTATGTCGTTTTACTCTAATTAATGTTTACATATTTTAGTGTAAGAATTTTTATTACAATCACTTACCTATTACATGCGGCTTGGCTCGTGTTGATTAAGGATTACATTATAGGACCTGGCACAAGATTTGCCAAATATTATACAAGTGTAACTCCTATATATTTTAACGTATCATCATCATCTCCCTAGCATTTTCCCGGTTATACCAGGGTCTGCTTTCTATTCTAGTCCAGATATTGACGAGTTACTGATTTTTACACAGAGCGACTGCCATCTGACCCCCGCCACCCCTGAGGGCAAGCCAGTAACCATTTAGACTAGAATAATTTCCCTACTACGAGTAACGATCATTATCAGGTGATTGTGATAACAACCGGGACCGACAGCTTTACGTGCTCTCCGAAGCACGGTGGGGAGACCCACAAGGACAAACACCCAGACCTAGGAACAAATATTTATACAACTATAAATATCTGCCCCGAGCGGGGATCGAACCCGCAACCGTCGGCGTTAGAGGTTCATGTAAAAATAAAACAAAATGTTTGCTTATGTTAATAAGCCATTAATTTTTTAAAGTTAAATGGACGCTGATAAGCATTACCGTTTCAAGCCACACGGACTTTATTTTGAGCAAAATGGCGTCTAAAGATGTCAAACATATTCCTAATAAATGTGTTTGAAGAAGTATTTATCCATCTTTACTTTTCTTTTTTGATAAAAAGTATGATGAATTAAAAGTAGATTGAGATATTTAATATATTATATAATAAAAACTTCTTCACATATTTGAGATTACTGTATAAATAGCAAATTATGGAATACACTTTAAATTCGAAACAATTAATCAAGAAACTTTTTTCCTTACTTATTTAGTTTATATGATTTTTTTAAAACTGTTAAATAGATAATCTACACATCAATATCTCAGTATTGGAATTTTTGTGGGTTGACATATTATTACTTATCAGCATCCAAATATGAATGTATAAAAAGAGCAAGAGTTTAAATTAACGAAAGTCCTACGCCAGTGAATTCGCAAGCCCAATTTTTCACTTTTTAAATTAGGAAACCTTAGCGACTTTGGTTTATAAAGCTTCTTCTTTTTTCATTCAAAATGTAGCATCTAGAAAACTCATCAAGTAAAAAATCCCGAAAAATTTTACTCAAAGTTCAACGTACACGTTATATTGTACACGTATAAATTATTATTCTATAACAAAAGATTTCTAAATTATTGGTCTTCGAATGATTACTTGTAAAATAATAATGTGGCTACTGATATGTAGCACGTTGTCTGACTTCGGTTCGGGTCGATGGCCACGTGAAAAATATCAGACTAGCATTGGAGATACCGTATAAGTATAATCTGTACTTAAAGTTTTGACACATACCTATTCTAGAAGAAAAAAATAATTCTATTTGAGATATTTTATACAATACATTTATTATTTTTAAGCTTTCAATCTCATTTTTATAACGAAATGTTTATTAAAATATATTCAACAAAGCATCGAATTATTCTTTTATCATTAAAGTTATTTTATTATTAGAGACGAATAAAATGTTTAAATTACAGACGAATGCAAATTTTTCTTAAATCAGCTTTTGTAAGGAAAATCTTAATTTTTATGAATAGGAAAATAATTTAAGAAATTCTGTTTTTTAATAATTAACATATTCGAATAAATATTAAGATACAGTTATAATCCATTAAGATAATTCACTTCATAATTACTTAGGAGATTATTCTTTTTGTTTCTGAAACGGAATATATAACAACTTTCAACATAATGGCTACTTATCTCTTAAATAAGCTCTAATAAAAAATGTAAAACAATTGGATTTAAGAAAGGCAATTTGTTTCAAAGGACAAGAGCTAATTAGCAGTAAGAGGGAAGATGAACAACTAGAGGAGATTAAAGATTAGTTCACAAAACAATATATTATACAGACATTGTCAAGAGGACAATTTTATAAAGAAGTTTTTTCAAACAGAATATTGTAATAGTTATAGAGGCTCTTAACTCTATAAGGGTGTTGATGAAAGGCGGTAGTAGATAATGCCATTATTCACAGACACTAGGCGTTGGTTAAAATAAAGTATGTGCAGAAAAAATCCTTGTATTTTAATTGCTAATACATTAATTGATTATCAGTAGATTACAATTATAAATGTACTTTTAAAATTACATTATGATTATTTTGCGTTTATGTTAAAAATACTTTTTTAGAATAACATCCTGCGGACAACATTTTAGGTTCCTTCGTTTTTTAATGTATTAATTACATAAATAAATTTCTTAAAATGATTTTAGCTTAATGATTAATCAGTTACACTTTTACTTAAGGTGGATAAAAATACACGAGCTTCAATTTGTATCTAAACTTGAAAGGAAGTGGCTGAGAGGGGTTGTTTAGAAGAACGAGGAAGTTAATTAGTAGTTGTAAGAGGCGGTCCGAGCACTAGCACACAGAGTTTATAGGCAACTAGTGGTGTTAGCAACATGTAAAAGCAACCGAGAGGAAATTTTAGCTACAACTTTTCTACTTTTTATGTAAGTTTAATTACTTTTTGTACTTGCTACAATGTTTGATACGCGTATTGATATAATAAAATTCTTAATAGGGTTATATGTGGAAATAAAAGAAGCTATAACGGGCGTAGAGCGTCGTAAAATAGGAATATGATTTTAATATGTGATAATATTTTGATTGTCTTTTTTGCGTTATGTTTGAATCGTAAAGTAAGGGTAATGGAAGATGATAATTGTAGTAATTTAATCTTTATACATTATATGTATAAATGTAATTACATTCTTAAATTATTATATAATTTTATGTTTTTTGCCATCATACAATGTGGATATCTGCATGCGGTGAAGAAACTAAAATAAATAATTATTATAGTAAAAATTATTATTTAAGTAATTCTAACTAATTGTTATTTTGAAAAATAAGAAAACTTGAAATTATAAAACGTAAAAATGTTAAGATTGATATTTCAATTTGTAACAATTAAAAAACAAAATCTTACATCAGTCTTTACAATACAATTACTGTTACAAAAAAAACTTAAATCAACACACCAAAATGATATGAAACAGGTATTTTGCAGTTATATCAATATTTAGAAAACAATTTGATTTCGTAATATTTGGCCAATAACTTGGATTATGAAAGATTAAGGAGCGCAGACTCAGGTGCGCAAAATTCATTACTGTTTGCGATATAATTCACGATTAGTCATGAGCTGCTGATGACATTTGTTATTAACAGTATGATTTAAGATATGCTTAAAATGTTATAAAAAGCATATTTGTGTATTAATTATCCTAAAATTGTGAGTTTATAATCGACTTCATACTATTATTGAAATAATTTATAACAATTAAAGGTTAAAATCGATATGATTATGAGAATAGAATTTTATATGTATATTAGCCACAAATCGTGCGTTAAAATTGGAAAAGTCTGAGTTAATTTTCAAACACTCAATCTTCATTTGTAGAGACAAATTCTTACAAATACACATTAATATACAAAGTTGCCTGTTCATAGTCGTTTAAGCTCTACAAAGAACTAAAATAAATAAATTAATTAAAAAACAATGATAAAAGTAGAAGAAATTAATAAGTTAAGCGTTGAGCAAGCAAACGATATAACTAAATAATAAAATATTCAGACTACGGAACTCCAAAATGAGAAGTAAACCATAAACAACCCAAAACTGTAAGATAATAAATAAATAAACTTTTAAACTAAATAATTTTAAGCATACAGAATTATAATTTTTTGACTATTTAGTATTTTAATTTTGAAAGCCAAATCAATCGAAAAATAAAATAAATGAGGCAATTCAGTTGATGATTCTAATAGTCGATTTTAATTTAATTTGCATAGATGATAAAATATATCACCATGAATAGAGAGTCATATAAAATCATTAGCATTTAAATTATAATTCTTATTTTATAAATAGCCAATTTACTTTGGAATAATCACATTTGGATTTTTAATATTAACTTGTTTGGTATTTCAATTTTTTCGACAGCTTTTGCATGCCTTTAATGTTACTTTATTTATTGTTTTCTTTTTTTTGTTTTTAATAAGAAAAAATATTATATTTAATTTTGTCGATATTTATTTAACAATTTGAAAAACAAAAATAGAATTTATCCTGTGGTTTTTAATTGTAGAAGCTTAAGTTGTAATAAAAATGTGAGATAAAGTGTTTTCAGATTTATTGAAATCATATTTTTGACGACGTTTTTCATTAAACGGCCCTTGCAATTTACTGGAGCGATTTACTAAACCTTGACCCTTGAATACTGCCGTCTTTACGATGCTATAAACCTTTCATCATTGTCTGCAATTGTCAATAAACTACCGTCGGATTGTGTTCGTTAAAGATACAAACATGAAACATTTCTGTTATTACAAAAACAAAATTTTACGCATTTATTTCATCAAGATTTTTAACGATACAAAACTCCATAATATTTTTTTTTCGTTGATTTATTTTCAACGCCGTAAAAAAGTCAAACAAACAAACTTTTTGCGATAGCCGTGAATATTTTCAATAAGAAAAATAAATTGAAATTCTCAAATAATAAGTTATCAAACTGAGCTTTTACCTCAGGTGAATTAATTAATGGAAAAATAGAAGACAGAGGTGTTTTAAAATTAAAAATATCTTTCTTGATTTCAAAAGTAATTAATAATATTATTTTTATTAATATTAAGTAAAATAAAAAGTAAACTAACAGCGTGTTAATGTCCCACTGCTGGACAAAGACCTCCTTTCCTATTAAGCAGAAGGAAGGTTAATCCACCACACTGTTTCACTGCGGTAAGGTGGATACACATGTTTTTAGAATGCCGATACGTGCAGGTTTCCTTATGATGTTTTCCTTCACCGCCGATCACGATATAAAATAACACAAATTTGAAAACTCAACGTTCCTAGTCGGGACTTGAACCGGCGATCGTCGATTAAGATCGATGTATTCTAACCGTAGGCCATCTCGGCTTTCTACCTTTTAAGTATTAAGTAATTACCTTTTATACGAATCTTATATTATAATTATAAAATTAGATGATTTCTTAAACAGATAAAAGCAATTAAAAACGCTGTATATAAATTAGACCATAAACAAGTTTTTGTATAAACATTTTGAGACAAAGGCAGGTATTTCCGCGGGCCCAGCAAAAAATTACAAAGTATCAATTTACGATCGCCGATGTAGGTCCAATAGATAGTCGGTATCAAAATTGTGTGCAGTCGTCCACAGGCTCGTCTAGACAAAGTCTGGGAGATTAAAGACGGCGAGATGAATACAGCCAGCCCGGAGATGTTGGAGAAAACGAAAAATGCCTTTTCGTATAAAGGCTTGTTCTGTCACGTACACTGTATTCTTATTTAATCCTTTTGCAGGTTTTGCAAACGCTCTGCCTTTCGCAAATAACTGTTCTCAGCCTGTTATATTAAAAAGTTATAACGTTACGATTCTAAATAAAGAAGTCATTACTGTTAATGTTTTCTTTTTTCAATTTAATAAAAATTGGTCATAAAATACGTAGAACGTAGGTGGTTGTCAAAGATAAATCTTTTAATAATTTTGTATGCATTAAGAATTCATAAACATCTTTTACAACAAAATAGCATTATTGTTGATACGACAGCCATTAATATTATTAATATGGCTTCACGACGCGAGAACCATAAACTTGAACAAACGAGAGAGGCGGGATACTTTTTACCGCCCGAACTCCCATAAAAACGCAAGCCCTGAATTAGCTCGATTCTTTGTCACCCCTTTTGAACAACCCTAAAATTTCTACTACCACCGTCTTTGTCTAACAATAACCACCACATTCCCATCCGTTAAACTGCATCAAGGAAAAACAACGTAAAACCGCCCGAGATGAAACGAGATAGAATAAAATATATGCACTAGTAGAGAGGACAGAGAGAGCGACATACGTAGTAGTAGCCATGGACGTGTACTTTGTAGTGAGAGTGAAGGAGAGGAGGGGAACCCTCGTGCGGGAGCGAGAAAGGCATAAAAATTAACTATCAGAGGGGAGAGGAACAGAGCTTCTTCAGGCGGGGTGGTTAGTCCGCTTTCGACCGCGCTCGCGGTAGCGTCGGCTCTCGGGAAATGTTGCAAGGCGAACGATTCAACTTGTGGAGATAATTTTTCTTGTGTGTTTTCGTTATCAACATTGTTTTTGTAGTTCCGTTTTAATTTGTACTGTTAGATTACTTCGCTCGCCGAGTGCGGCGTCGCAACTTTTGTAACTGATTTCAAAAACTTTATCGGACTAATTATCATGTTCAACGTGCTACCAAACTTACGTTTTGAATAAAGTTACGTTTTATTGACTGAAAACTTTTATTATGTCAACGTCGTCATTCGGTTTTATGTGCCGGTTATGATAAGAGAGGAACTTTGACGAAACAATCGCTATCGTTAGACGAGGAATACCAAAGAGAATGTGTGCCAAAATGTTATTATATAATTTTTCCTTGTTTTCCGCGATCATAACCTGGATTGGAGTGTTAGCTGAAGAGGAAGTGTCTTCCCCGTTACGAGTTGCCCAGTGTAGAGCCACATGCTTACAAAAGGTACGCTACTATCTGTGATACTATAAAATATATTTAATTCTTTAAAATACGCAGAATACCATAACAGTATTTTAAACACATTTTTATATTAAAAGCCACGTGCACCAAAACGGTGTTGTTAAAAAAAAAAAAAAAACAAAAATATATCTTTCGCCATTTTAATTGGCAAAAATAAAAAAAGGCATGAAAACGAAAACCCTATTTGAATGCAATTTCACACGCAGATGCAAACTTTGAACCTATAGATTGTTCATTTGTCCTCCAATCAATCACCGGCCTACTTCAATCCACCGACGGCCATTGGAAAATAAATTTTACCGAACAAAACTATGTAAGCCCAATAAACGTTAAAGGGTTTTATGCCATAATTTTTACTAACGAAAATATATGTATTAGCGTTAGTGAAATTGCATTTCTCGCTTATATTTCTTCCATGAAAAGAATTTAAGTATAAACGAAGGTATTTGAACTCATATTATTCGTAGATGTTTTTTTTTTTTAAATATCAAGATATACGAATATCAAGTTGTGAAATGTAATAAAACGTATGATTATGAAATCAAGCGGTTTCAATTAACGTCCAACAATTAATACTGTGAAATGTAGAGATATTTAAATATTAACACGTGTGATATAGCTACATATATAACTAGAAATCTATTACTAAATTAAGCTTTTATAGCATATTTATTATTTTGTGTATTACTTATGCATGTGTTGTGATCAGACCTCATTAGAGACCTATTTGTTTGTTCATCAGTAATAACCTCTTGTATTTCATAAACAATCTGAACTTTACACATACACTAATGCCTTAATAACATTATCATCAAACCTAGCGTTCAATTAAGAGGCACTAACATTATTTTTGATTTTGAATATAGGAAAAAAAAGTATTATGATTCTCTGTAGAATTAAAGCACTTAATAGATTACGCTTAAGTTTGGCACACAAATATGGCATCCGACGAGTCAAGATTTTTGAAAATTCGCCCTTTAAGGGGTTGAAAGTTTTATGAAGAAACAAACTTAACGCAGGCAAAGCCGCGAGAAGAAACTAATAATAAATCAAATTGATCCAAAAAAATACACACTACATTAAGGTATAGTACCTTAAATTATAACTATGATTCACTATAATTTGTTAAAGAAAAACAAAGTCAAGTAAAAATCTATTTAGAACCGCATAGCCTGTTAGTAACGCTTCGCTGGACCTTTCCCTGCTGTGGAGATTTTAAAGCTCAAGTCACCAGACTGTTTAATGTGAATCGGCGGAATGACACATTATTTTATTAATTATTTCGATACGGTTTACATGGAAATCAAGGCATAGCACGATATAGATACATATCAAGCTTAAAATTAATTGAAGAACTAAAAAAGAACCGGCGACCTTTAGTGAAAATTCACGACTCTTATCCACTGGACCATCTCCAATTGATGATCTTTTTAGTAGCTATAGTTTGTCTATCTTTATCTAATATAAATACAAATTAATATTTTTTTCTTTGTATGTTTGTAACTTTAGGCTGCGTTCATTTGATTGCGATTAAATTCAACTTATTGTTTGGAAATAGGAGAAGGTATAGGCGTAATACTGCCAGTTATTGGCCCGTTTGTGGTATAGGCAAAAAAAAAAATTAGAATTTTGATGGTTTGAAAAAAATCTTGATTAACGCGAGCGGAGCAGTAAACAAAAGCTAGTAATATATTATAACAATCTGCACATCGACGCAAATTTTTTTATTGATATATACTTAAAACTTAGTTGATTGAGTTAATATTTCGTATTATAATAATAATCTATACAAAAGCAAAGTAAAGTTGGTTTTCTATGTTAATCATAAAGTACTTAAGAGGAATGTTAATAAAGCAATTTAAATTGTTTCGATAAATTTCTATGTTCAGGCGACCTTGTTAACATAGTTTTTACATGTATTATTATAATTATATATTTAGATAAGGTCTCACGTAGGGAGTCAAATTAATTAATTCCTAAAGACACAGCTTCTCTTATCGATATGTAAAATAAACAATTTTATTACAAAATAAATTTAAACTTAAATATTATTCTATTTAATTAAAATGCAACGCCCATCCCATAAAAACGTATAAATAAATTAACGTTTTACGTTTATTGCGTAATGAAGTATCATTTTGTGCATCCACACGTATAATTCATTAGATAAGGTCAACTTATACGAGTTTCAGCATCAAAAAAACTAGTAATCCCAATAAAACATGGCAACTATCACCAGTCCAGAAGGAAACGCAATTATGTAAGTAAGAAATGTTTATCGGCGCACTGTAAACGATAAGCTGGTACAATTTATATCTACCAATATTTACAGATAGGATTTATCTAAACGGGTTATGCTATTTATTTGAATCGTTCCGAACAGGTTGCTCGGTTATCTGTATTGGAACTGTGCCTCCATAAATGTAATTTGTATCGACTATCTTTTTATATGACTAGCGGCCGCCTGCGACATCGCCCACGTGGCCCTTTAATGGGACTTCTTTATTATATCTTTAGTGCCACCTGATAAAATGCATCATGTATTTGCTATGAGCCTACGAATTTGTTTCTTGTAAAAGCTTTAGTATTACAAAATCTATGAATCATTTTATTTAAAAACTGTTGTTTTTTGTGTTATTACTTATTTCTAAACATTTTTTTATTTTATTTTATTAACATATAAAATAAACGAAAATTTATATTAATTTAATAGCATTTAAGTATATTACTTAGTTTTATTTATTTAGTTTTATGAAATTAAACAAAAATTTAATGTGTTCCATTATAAAAAAATTAATTTATAGAACATTAAAAATAACGATAATCACCTCATTATTAACAAAAATGTATTATCTAAATATTTATTAAAATCGAAATATATGTAAATACCATTTCATAGTGTACAGACAAATTTATATCTTTCAGCTTCCAGCGCAGAGATTAATGTATTATTCTACGGGCTTAATAAGATTCTTGATTGAGTTTTAATTAACTTTTTAAATTTTACGATGGGACTCAAGCAAGACAATTTGAGTTTTTATGTCGCTGCTCAGTCGTAACTTTGTTTTTGTCATTAACGATAAAACGTGAGCTTATACGACTATTTAAAATATCACACTATTATTTAATGTGTACTTTTATACTACTTAAATTATTTACACAAAAAAATTGATATTTTTTGTTTCAATTTTTAAAACAATCTTGGTCTAATATTGAAAATTTCATCAATATTCATATCCTTATTTTACAAAGGAATTTGTTTTCTACAATTACGGATATTGTGGAATATACGTCCTTTTAATTTTCAACTTTTGTACATTATAATGAATGGATGTAGATTCTTATCATAAAATTCTTAAGAAAATACCGACTAAATTAACCCATTGTTTCGGTTAAGTACGTAATTTGAGTCAATTTAGCAATTCCAAATATTCATACTAAAAGAGGATGTTTATTGCTTTTAATAATTCAAAATATTTTTAAAAGGAATTTTAGGGGATTATTACCTCTATGAATACCAAAAATGTGATTGTTCTTTAACAAAAATTGATTTTTTTTGCTTTATTTCTTATTCTGTTATCGATATGTGATCTATAAAGGTTTTCAGTATAATTGCAGACAATGAGACCCATATCATACACATTACTAGCGCATTTCAAACATCGACATCTGGTGATAATCCTGAGTATTCACTGAGAACACGTTCTGTTTAATTTTTTGCGTAACGCCTCACTTTTAGTGGACCGCTTTTTTGTTCGCATCTACCTGCGTCTAAGATTAAACACAATGAGCTCGGCATTAGGATTTTTTTATTCTATTTTGAAGGGACGTTCGTGATGTTTCCAAGGGCGGAAGGATACCTACCTTTATTCACGTTGTGTGCGTCAGGAAGCACAAAATATCTGACGACCTTTAAACGTCATGATAGTATAAAAGGAGAACCGTGTAACAATTTTTCGTTATCGACTTTTTTTTATATGTAACTAGTTTAGCGGAAATGAGAAAAAATAAAACTGGTCACATTTAATTATAAACTACTTCAAATAATTAGGTAATTAAAGCAAGATATATATTACTGTTATTACTCGTACTATCTGTTTAAACTTTAACGACATATTAATCTATGATAGATAATGTTTGGACAGTTCCACATTAATATGTTTGCTTCTATTTTTAATACGCTATTGCTTCCATTTATTCCTTTTAATTAGTCTTCGTTTAATATAATCTGTATAATATTTTTTACGATAAGTTCTGTAACATTACTTATCTGTAGAAATAAATCTAAATATACCGAGATATGAGATCGATACAATTAAGGATATTAACGTAAATAAAAGTAAACAGAACATGGGATATACTGAATTAACTTCATTATATCTACACATTATAAAGTGGAGTGATTTGATTGTTTGCTTGTTTGCATTGTATTGGCTTCAAAAATTATTCTCGTGTTCGTTAGCTCGATTACTGAGGAAGATTATAGGCTATATTACATTATGCTGCGACGCTACGACTCATAGAAGCGAAAAGAAAAAAAGAAATAACCATAAACGCGAGTGAAACAAACTTGTCTAGATATAAAATACATAAAAGAAAACTTCATGAGCTATAAACATAAAGTAGGTATTTCTATATTTATGTTCAGGCTAATCCCAAGCTTAGGTCACAAGAGGATAAAACACGTGGATGAGTTTCAAAGGTCGCGGGCCTAAATTAAAAAGGCACCACAGACAATTCTAGAACTGTATGTTATTATAAGCTTTGTGTTTTAGTATCATATTGAGTAAGTTCTAACATACAATCAAATCTAGCATGCTTCAGGGTAATTACGTTAACAATATGTTTAACACAATATCACTAAATGCTACATTCTGACAGTTAATTTATAATTTTTGTAAAATACCTCCTTTAATTATCAAAATATGGCATGTTTTAATAGCGATAGATTATCACAATTGACCCCTCGTTTTATGTCATGTTGCATTAACGCCGAATAACACTAATTGACTTCTCCTTAGACGTAGAAAAATGTTAGTACAAAATGTAGCCCTGACCACTATGTTGGATTATATTTCTGAACACACCTATAATGTGTAATTTTACATAAACTTAGATCTTACATCACGTTTTAAATTGTATTCGATATTCAATATATTCTTCTATTTACAGCCACAGAAACTACAACCGGCTTCAAATAGTTATTTAGGCATAGCAACAAAAAGATCAAGAATAAAAAATGTAGAGCCACATTGTGTCATTGTGGTACTGTCGCCAGAACTATTTTTTCTATTGTGTGCCATTGTAACAGTGTCCTTTTTAAATATATCGGTTTGTGTTTTCCGTTTTGTCTTTTTATTCTTAGGGTTCCTTATTTAAATGGTCACCGAATTTTGTTCTTTTATTTCAATAGTGAACTTGTTTTTTTTTTTAAATTTTAAAATAGCTACCCCTCGTGGTTTCATTCGTATTTATGGTTACTGTTATCTTATGAGTCGCTACGTGATGTAATATTGACTTCCTTAACAAACGGATTCTCAAAAAAAAAAAAACTATTTATTTTCAAATCCGATCAATAGTTTCAGAGGTTACCCCTACATACAAACTTACAAACATATTTCAGCTCTTTATAATATTAGTTTACGTGTATATTTATATGGATACTATATAAAACAATAATTAATAAAACAATCAGAGTTTTCAGTTTATTTATTAAGAAAAAAACCCACTTTCACCCCTTAGGCGATGAATTCTCATTTCAGTTTCCCTAAAGTTAAGTTAACCCAATACAAAATATCATTAAAATAATCATGATCAATTTGACCAATAAAACTTAACAGATAGACAATAAAAAATTCTTTCGTAATTTACAAGGTACATAACTAGAACCCGGCTGTCGTTGCAATGGTACCTAAATTGTATAAATTTTTTCTGGCATGAACTTTCGTGGGCGTCCCTAAAACACCCTAAGAAACACAAACCGATCAATTCGGAACGCATAGAGGACAAACATACGAACATTGATTTTTATTTACATTGATTTATAAACAACAATATTCTAAATCCAGTTCACGCTTGACGGATTTTTTATCTTGTTTTTTCTTGAAAGCGCGCCTCCGTGGATGAGTACGCTGAGTTTGGGGTACACGTTATGAATTTTAAAAAGTGCCTCCAAAGGTTTAAGATATAGATATGGATTTAACTTTAAAGGTTAGTAAGTGACTTGTCATGTAAAATATATAACGCTTTGTACATTAAAGGTGGTTTTAAAGTTAATGGTATTCAAGGTGCCTTAAGTTCGCCTTTACTGTAGTTACTTAGTTATTCTTTTGTGCTGGGGTTTAGTTATCGAATAAGGCTGTTGAATAATTTTACTTTATTAAACATTATGAATATTTAGATAAATTGTAATAAATAATAATTATAAAGCAAATATATTATTAATATTGTTTACAAAAATATTATCTCTTATTTTTTGATTAATAACGAACAAAATAAACTTATATTTATTATTTTTAAACAAAAACGGCTATGATAATAGTTTTCAAAAGTCAATAAAAAGCATCGCAGAAACATCAATTCATGCAAACTTCCGAGCCGTGTCACAGTAAATCGAACATATGACAAAAAATAAACCTTTTATGACCTAACTGATTGCAAAATAAAACCCCGATTAGAAAAAGAGCGCTCCGATATCCCCTTTCAGTTCCATTCCTACCCGCTTCGATCCGTACAATATTTTATCGATACAGGTTGAGTAAAAATTTTTTGAAGCCAAGGAAAAAAAAACACTCCAAGGTTTCGGATGCACGTCCTCGGTTAGAAAAAATAAACGAGAGAGTCCAAGCCGAAATGACCTGCGTTTTTGTTCACGATTTGTTTTCGTTTTTGTTACGTTTGAGTTCATTTGGAAGTAGCCATGTCTGTTGCTTACTGAATTAACTTAAATTGCCTTCTTTTTTATGTTCGAGAATTTAACGTCATTCTCTTTTTGTGGTCGTAACTTCGCAATTGTTGAAGGAAACAATAAACTGATCTTGAAACGTTTTGTAGTAAATATAGCACATGAAGTTATATGTAAAATTATTATTTATATCTCCAAAAATGTAAATAAAACGAAAAAAAATGTTTTAATAAATCTTCAAAAAGCGTAATGAAGATTTAATCCGATAGGACTAAACCGGAAACAGGACCGACGGGGAGGGATTACATCTGGAACGCGTTTAAAAATTTATAAGATACCCGACATTAATTTTAACTTACTAAATATTCTTAGCTTTTAATCTTCTACTGCACAACATCAACATTTATCCGAGTTTGTCAAATAAGAAAAAATCCGCAAACACCTTTATCACATCACTAAAGTCGCCGGCATTCATATCATACGACTCGAGCCGGTAATTTATGAAAAAGGCAAGCGTAAGCGACGTATCTCGCGACCTCACCTCGTGAAGGGTGGCTTATCCAACAAGGTAGTCGTAATAGAGCCGTAGACGAGAGCGTACGATTAATGATTCATGACCCTTCGTAGCTCAGTGTCATCAATATTATTCTGTTTGTATCCCGCGCTTGGCCCACCCTCGCCCGCGCCCCGTTCATACATAAATAAGCGCGACACGTCGTCTTCTCTGATTACATCGCACCGAAGTAGTGAGAAATAGTGTAGTCGGATGCTGAACCCGTCTTTTGTTCAATATATTCTCTAGAGACACAGAATGAATAGTTAACACTGTGAGCTCAACGTGCATGTTTACGGTTTCGGATTTCTCCTAAAGATTCTTGATAACGTAGGTGATGGAATTTATTTGTCTCGAGGTAATAAGCTGATGTTACAATCGGCTTTGGTGTGAAGTTGTAACAACTCGATGCGTATCGTTCGCTGAGGCTACGGTTGTTATTTACACCCCTTTTGTTTGTCTATTACAAAGTCAATGTTTATAACTGAAAGACACACGAAACGAACCCACAACCAGTACGGCTTGAAACAAAACAATATGAAAATTTTATTTAATACGAAATTTTAAAAAATCAGTTGAAATTTGTATTACTTAATAAGAAATTTCGAAGCTTTTAATAAAGCCATTTGATAATATCTATAATATTTATATGTAACAATAAAAAATTGTAAACGACGTGATATTTTAATACAAATGCGACGTGAACATTACTTATTGGATAGAGTTAGCGATTCGGAGGTTGACAATAAAAAAACACGTCGTTACTGGAAATTACATGACGTACAGTTAGTTCAAAACTTAAAATAGTATCTATTGTCACGCAATCCGGCAATAAAGCTCGTTCTGTACAAAACCTAAATGTATACATAATGAGATATATGAACTAAGACAATTTTGTCGGGAGCACGATTCGTTTTAATTGTTATATATTTAGTGGATTACTAACAATATGTTGCCAATATTTATGTATTTTTATTTTTTTCTTGTTCATATAAAATTACATTCCCTTAAAAAACCTTCAAATCAATTTCTTAATATTAAAGTATATTTGTAATATTAATGATTAAATATTTATTACACCAATACTTTTTTTTTAGTTTCATTGATAGCAAAATTCATAATAAAATTAATTTTAATAATTAATTAAATGAGATAAATATTTTTTTATCTAATAATATAACAAGAATTCCCACAAAGAATGTTCAATTAAAATCTTAAGTTTTCACAACGCCGGTGAAGACAATAGTAAAAAAATACAATAAAAAATTCCTAAGAAATAACATTTTCACAAAGAATATATTATAAAAGCTTAAACGAAATTCAAATGAAAAATATCATCCAGAATATCAATAATAAATCACGTCGAAATATTAATTTTATCGTAAATGTAATTACGATAAATGACCAAAACGTTCGTTTTAATTTAATATCACAGAATTAAATTTCGAATCCAAGCAATCTTATCTATCGCCATCCTTATAAGTCAAAAGAACAAATTCAAAATTATTAACATTCGTATTCGACAGCGGAAGACTTGTCCTGATAAATGATGCCTCGCTACTGGTACATAACTTCGCTTTTAATCCTGAATGCCATTGTGTCGCTGTCCGATTTTTGACATCACCGTTTCTTCCACGAGCGACACCTACGAGCCCCGTTGGGTTGGTAAATAACAAATTAATGGCCCTCTCCTCTTTATCTCTGCTGACGATCAATCAAGCATGCACGCTATCTACTGGTCCGTCGTTCTGGCTTATCGTTAATAGGGACGTTTTAATACTAATAAAATCTACGACTTTATCAAATCAACCTTTCGGACATCCACATTGTTCTATCAATGACATCATACGATCTATAAATCACGTTTTGATACCTTCCAAAGCGGGCGTTTAATGAGGACTAACACGTAGGAATGTGACCGGACACTTTTACGTCTCTTCAATAAAGAAGATCCCGTACATACCCACGTATAAATAAAGATTGACAATTTTTTCTGTTTTAAACGATTAAAAACACCGTTATTTACAATATTATTGTGATATTTCATACACAGAATACAACGATAAAGGTTCATTAAGATCTGATGAGAAAATTTTCGTTCGTGTTATAATAAAATATGAACTAGAGTACCAGTTCGAACGCGGCGGCAGTTTTGATTACATATTTAATACTCCAGTAAACTATTTAATATCATTTGTAAGTTGATTGGGATTCGATTAAAAGCAGCTGCCCTCTATAGACTAAGCCCTGCACGGCGATGAAATGGAGATAGTTTTAATGCTCGTAAATTTCGTTTCGAGACTCGAGCGTCCGATCAACTAATCGCTCTCGTTGGGATGTTGGCTAACTTTGTAACTAAAATTTTCGAACAAATAATTACACCGTCAAAGTAGCGAGATAGGAAAAAATTGTCGCTTATGTCGACATATTAAAATACATAATCTATACTCCTATCTACTATATTTGTATGTAGACGGTAATCTTGAAAACTATTAATCCGATTTGAAAAAAATCTTTTTGTGTTATATAGTGGCAATACTACTCGGCAAGGTTTAAAGAAAGGCCATATTGAATCACGCTACGACTCATAGGACCGAAGCAGTAACTATAAACGCGAGTAAAACCGGTAGTACTAGCTAATCACACATAAAACGCCTATTCTACGAGATTTTTTTCATAATGAATAAAGCTGTGTAAATAAGTAAGACGATTACATAGTCATTTTTTCTATAGAAACGGTTTATTATGCGTAATTTTAAGAGCTTTTGAAATATAAGACGTAGTCGAGTAAATTGATGCTTCACGCATCGGCAATTTCGTAATTTTAAACAAAGCACTGTAGGATGTCCGTGATAGGCGGGGCCAAGCCACTGCGTATACGCAACATGCGAGCTTTTTAAATGAAGGGGTGGGCAAATGGACATAAGTGGGGAGACGTTATTTTCTCTATGATTAATCATCCAACCTTCATAACATCGTAAAAAACAATGTCCTTACGACCGTCCTTTTTATTTTTATACAAAGCAAATAAGGTGTTAAAATTTATTGTCTCCCCTAAATTCCGCTTCGTCTTAGACGCCCCAAATCTTTTTTTTATCTTTACATTAATCTTTTGAATCCCATAAAAAAAATCTTTGGATCTTACCAAATATTTTGTACGAAATTGATGGAGGGACCGTCAGTTATCGAGAGCTCAGATCTAACGCGCAGCGATCAAAATTCCTAGAGGTGTCGATACAAGGTAAAACTATGTCAGAGACTTGAATGATCGCTATTTTAATTTATAATAACTTATTTTCTTACCGAGCAAAGTTTCAATTTAAAATGAATACAAATGTGGAATGATATATGGGTATACAAGGTGAACCCTTACATTTATGAAATTTAAAATTTAAATATGGACGCTTGGTACGAGAACTTTGAAAGTAATAGTTTTTGTAGGGTCTCCGCCTTCCTAGACGTTCCAATAATAACTTGAGTAGGTATATATCACTACTGTAAAGCCACTTAAAGTGTGAACGATCATAGGGGCTCGCGTAGGCCGCGACACAGTTGATTCTTACAAAAAACACGAGGCGCCCCGTTGTTTTAGAGGAAAAAAATAATGAAATATGCCTCTTTATAACATTTTTTTATGTTAAACGCTGAGAGTTTTAAGTGTTGTATTTAAAATGAAGACAGCAGTAAAGAATAAAATTTAGTTGCGTTGTTGTTTTTAAATTGAAAGGTAAATTTTGTGAAATAAAAATTTGATGGTCTCCGCATATTAAATGGTATCATAATTTATTATAAAGTGGTCGTAAATATTACATTGTATTATTAATAAATTGTATTTTAAAATACGTAATGGAATTATTTGATATTGTGTATTATTTAAGGGTTTATTTGTTTGTTTGAAAGCGCTAATCTCAGGGACGGTAATTCGATTTGAAAAATTAATTTGAATTGGATATCCTGTTTCACGAGTAAGGTTTACAATATCGACAGTACGAGCTATACAATAACACGTTAAAGGAGCAGTAAAAACACTACCTATATAACAATTAATTTAGGTATTATAAAATACAAGTTAAATCTAATTTGGATATTCACTTTTATTTTCAACAGAAAACATAATATAGACTTAACACTGTTTATTCAAGGGGAACTTTTCCTTATGATTTAAAATACAGTGCACAATATCATTAACATCATTACAGTGTTGATAAAATTGGTTTATAAAAAATATCCAGCAAACGAGCAAGCATACCTGATATTATATGATTACCGCCGCCCATGGACATTAGCAGCATCAGAATAGTCATAAAGGGCTTAAGCTGCCGGCTCTCTAAATCTCAAATAGATAACAAACATACAAAACAAAGCATAGTTATGAACACGTTTGAAAAGAACGACATTCGTTAAGACACATAATTATCAAATACGTCATTACCATACAATTTAACTTCTCCACAAATCACTCGTCAGACATAACATGGGCCTAAGTATATATTTGTACATCGAAAGTATTTTAAAATTCGAACAAAAACAGTGGTCTAAATTTGAAATTCCGATTCATCTGAGTAAACACGAGAAATTGGTAGACAGTCAACAGCAATAGTGTGACAAAAATACCAATAGGGGTGTCGGTCGACCCGTCTCTTAGACTCAGCTGTCATGGCCAATAACACATATCAATGTTGCGTGCATTTGCACATTGTACAGGGCCATGCCACTCTCCGTTAAATTTAGTATCATCAACAAGCTACAATATAACCCAAAATAAATTATTATTCGCCATTCCGATAGAATAGAAATAAGCGTCATCGTTGCTGACGATAAACAGCAATATTTTCATAGAATAATATCACACGTAAACCTATTCTTAATCACCTAAAAAGTTTTTTCTAAAGTATGTCTCTTAGGCTAAAATTACACTTATAAGTTTTGATATAAGTTTTTATACTTGAAAAAATTATTTGTCAGTGCACTTATTTTTGACAGCAAAAACTTTCGTAAAAGTATTTAGGTAACCACCGTCTAGGTAATCGTCTATTACTAGGTTACAGGGTTGTTATATGTCAATTACGAAAGTGAAACTTACAAATGTATTACTCGCCTTAGATATACTTAAAACGAATTAATAACTACACAGCACAAACGTATATATTTTTTCTTTACATTAGAAATCATTAAATTTATAATGGATTTTTATGTCTTAACCTTTAAAACACCTTGTCAAATAATCTCTTTATTTTAATCCTCTAAGTTTGCAAAGGTCACCTTTTTGTGAGCATCTTGTTTTGTTTTAGGAATAACGATGCAATAAAAGTTAACCCACGCGTATGAACGAATATAAAATTTAAAATCGTCTTTTTGGCGCCTTGCTCTTCTTTATTATAGAAAAAAAATATTATTTATACGAATAGGTATTGCATTAAATACATGTAGAGATGAATATAAACATTCTAAATATTATTTTGTAACAAATACAAGTAAATCGAAGAGTCGATCTATCGAGTTTTGTTTGTACCTAAAACATAAATCAAACATCATATACCTCAGAACAAACATTTAATTAAGCGTATCAATAATTCATCCACTTCATTGCTGTTTAGAAGCGACGCATAGACAGGTTTATTATCTTTAGACAGATATTTTAACGAAGTCGAGAATCTAAAATAAAGCGGGATATGTCGGTACATTTTTTGTCCATTGAACACACCATTTAAGTCACAATCGTAAATTTTATTGAAATGTCGCAACAGCGATCGCCGCACGAGATGTCTTGTCTTCTGGGACGAATTTATGCGTAATTCGTAAACAAATTGACGTGTTCGTATACGTTCTTTGAAGGGACTCCCGCTTCATGATTTGACACGTCTTTTGAGTCTTTTTTAAATATTTACGAGACAACTTGCTTTCAGGCCGTTGGGTATCGAATTTGTCTGAATATCTCACTGTTTTTTCGTTCACAAAAATACTCGTTTTACAACAAGTAGTAAAATATTTCTGCAGAATAAAAACTTTTTGATTTAATTATTATTCGTTAAGCTTTCGACTAAGTTCGAAATAAATTTAATTAGATGAAGCAAAATAAAATGTAAAAGTAGAGGCAGTCATTCGTGAAACTGAGTCACCGCAGCAGATTTTACGTACTGTTCGCAGTTTTAAAGACGACACCTCAATGCATTGTCGGATTCATACGGCTTCTTAAGTCGTAAAAATATCGCATTACACAATAGCTGCTGATATCTTTTCGGTTGAATTTAAACATTTATTTATTTGATTGTTCACTTTATTTGAAATAATATTCAATAAATTATACAGCTAAACAAAAAGCATATTGCCCATTCTTAGAAGATGCAATAATGCAACCTGCCAGTACCTGTTTTTAAAAAATAAATTGTTACTTTTAGGAATAAATAATACATGCATACTTTTAAAAATTGGTTCACATCCATATTAATTTGTGGTGAATTCAATCAGGGGAAACAGTCGAAGTGTCGTAAACAGGCCCGAACTCGGGCGCCCGCGGCGTGAATACCACAGACCTTCGACAAGGCTTCCTGCTGTTAAGTATTGCCATCTAAACGGCTATTAGCTCCATTTTATGCGAGCCACGCCGGGCGTCCGTACATGTCTATGTATAATTGACTCTTAAATATTGTTCTTTCGATCGTTAATCGTGTTAATCGGACATATTTATAGGAGAGTAAGAACACAGAGGCGGCGTAAGCGGGTGCGGACTGGAAAGCGGACAAACTATAAATACTGCCCCGCCTCCACGAATCTTGTAAACTGAGTTTGTTTCGATATCGCAACAAATCTGTTATTGAGATAACACATTACTACTTCTTAGTTCAATAATTTTATCAGCATTCAAACAAAAACATACTACAATATGGACTATTAATTAACATTTTAGACAAAGTGTAAATTTTTACTATACGCAATTCCTACGTGACTTAATTCCTCAAACAATGTTTGTCAAAGCCCGTATACATTTCCGTTTGTTGTTAATTAAGGACTCGCGGCCAATGTTTATGGTTGGCAATAGTCACAACAATAATACATCTTGAACAGTGCGTTTCCTTTCCGAGCTCCAGATAAGTTATCTGATATAGCACTGCTATCGGAGAAATCGGACTCTGTCGTCCGTCCGTACTTTATTTTGTTAGACGTACAAAAAGTAATACAACAGCCCTTTGATATTGCAAAAATATTGAAACATTTAATAATAAATTATGTACATTTCGTTTTGTTCTCGTTTATGAAAAATATTTGTAAAAATTTTCGTCTGTCATAAACATATCTAGTTTGATTGCAGAATTTTGAATCTAATTAAATATTTTTTATTTTGTTTACCATACACATATATATAAATATTCAGGTTTTTGGTACGATTTTATAATTGTTTTCTTTTCGCAACGTTTAGTTGTTGTTGTTGTGACGTTTAGTTTGGAATGAATTATTCTTATTGTTGCGCCTCGCAGCATTTACGCAACGTTGCATAAATTATGCGAAGGTTTTATTTTAATTAAGGCTTTAAATTGCCGGGCTTTGTATGAATACGTTTGTTTTAGGTTTAATTTGACCGGCTTACAATGATTTACTTTATTAATCTTTCCGTTCTACGCCACGTTGGGCAAATAGCGGCTTTATTAAAAAGGCTCGAGTATTATCAAAATTGATGGCTACCATTACGTTTTATGTGTGCCGGATGATCAAAGTACCACCTGACCAGTTTAGAACATGTTCTGTAATTTGTCTCCTAATTTCGAATATACACCGAATCGGCTTACTAATTTTATCTCCGCTATCAAAATTTACCGCTTAATGTTTTGTTATTTAACCTCTTTGGACGTCGTTTTTGTTCATTAAACATGTGCGCAGATCGAACGCAGTTCGTATATATTACTTGACAACCATTAAGTATCAGTAAAGTGCACGTTTTATTTGCGCTTTGAGTACTAATCAACTTCGGTCATTGTCCTAAGCCTTACTTAACCACAGTGAAGTAAAGAGAGTGAAGTTTTAATGTGGTATATTATGTTATATATTACCGTATTTATTTCTTTACAAATACTAATATTGTCAATAAAAATGTTGCAATATTTATTTTAGAATAAAACGATATATTGAGAACAACTTTAGACTCGGTAAAATGAATAAACAGTCCCACATTTTAATCAATATGGTACTAAAACCTAAAGCTAATTAAATACGTTCAATGAGAAAATAATAAAAAAAAATCGATAGTCTACGCTATTATGGAAGTTAATATTAAGTAACGATGTAGCTAATTTGTTTTTTATTGTACACAAATACTTAAAGAAGCAATTAGTTATTTATCATAGAGATAAAAAAAATGCAAAAGTTAATTAATTACGTTCAACTCTCAAGGATTCTCCTTCGCGCCTCTCAAATATTAATTTAACACAATCTTATGATTGAACACGTTACGCGTTAATTTTTAATATAACTTATTTACTTTTTCTAATTAACTATTATGGCAAAAACAGTCCCCGACTTGAGGTAACGGTAGACGGGGTTCAGTGACCTCCTTCAATCATTGCTTTGAACGAACAGTAATAGTTACTACATATGTATAATGATGAGCAACTACACCGAGTTATGGCTCATAACGACTACCCAAGCACTAGCATTGCACGCATGTTAATTATTTGTCGATAAATGCTTAGAATATCAGTGGACGCCAACGTCCAATGTATATTGTTGTAGATTTTGTATAGAGAAGCATGATAAATATTCCTTGTTAGATAAAATAATAATAAATTTCTTTAGATGTTGTTTGATATAAGAATAATAAAGAGATTATACATAGATGTAAGTGTAAACACAATTTGCTATATTAAGTTCATTCGCCTGTGTCTAATGATTTGTACAGTTTGTTTAAATTTTAACGCTTAATTGAAGAAATGAATATTTTATTACATTTTTTTACGCGTATTAATGTATTATTTATTCGTATGAAACGTTTTTTATTTAACATGTAATGTTCGAGCTTTAAGAAAATATTTTTCTTATATCAAAGAAATTCAATTATCCAATATATGGATGACAGAAACCAATTTTGCGATGGAAATTGAAACCTTTACTAGAATTTAGCTTATAATATATGCAGAGATAATATTTGAACATCTGTCTTTACACTAATGTACTTATCTGTATACACTAGTATTTTGAAGGGTATGTAAATTGGTGGAAATAATTACATTAAAGCTGCAAACATTACTCTTTTAGTAAAATTGAATAAAAATATGCTGTACAATATTAATGTAGTTTTTTTTTGGTTCCAGGTATAAAGGATGACTTCCTGCAATTATATTAGAATAGCTGAATAAGGTAACCACACGTTAATACCCATTACTACGGGTCCGGCATAAATCTGTCACGACATAATCGATTCTAAATCGCCTTTGTAACACCGTATTCATATTGTAACGATAGCGTTCGCAAACATTTCGTGGACATCCGTACCGTTCTTTGATACAAAACGGAAATCGTTGTAATTGAAATTGGGTACGACAATGTCGCACGAACCCACAAATAAAAATGGCCGACGTCTATTCTCGTGCGAAGCCACGTTCTAGTATCATTTCAATAAAAGTTGTTGCATTGAAAAGTGACAATAGGTGCCGCAGGAAGCGATGCGAGTCGCGTATTGAGGCAAGTGAACTGTTTATAATTTGTACATTGTGTGTGGAATGGAACGCGACCGACGAGCGACGAGCTATTGTGCGTTGACGGCTGGATACATTTTTTCTAATTGACTTTTTACACTAAATGTGAAGGCCAAGCGGTCGCCAAATGTGCTTATTCACATGTTCTTAATAGATAAACATCGATACCTTTGATAGACATTTCCTGGTACACTATTTATGTTATGATTTATTTTCAACCTGAAAGTAATTTATTAAATAATTAATGGTTTCATTAATATTCTTCTTCTATAATATGTTTGTTGACTATAAGTCTTAATGTTTTAAAAATACTAAGCCAGTCGTTTAGTTACATGATAATCTAATGTTATTTTAATACATTTTGACTTGTCTACAAATAAATTTATCGTCATTAAATATTTTTTGTGGACTGACAGAGAGACTTAAGTCCATTCTCAGAATATTTTAAACAAGTGCGTCAATAAAAATGCACGCCCATTTAAATCAGGAGATGATTCAAAATAACAACTATATTAATTAATAATCTATTCAAATAACATATTTACATAAATCTCTCTTAAAACCATTATTACTTGTAAACATATTACAAATTCAAGTATCGAGATTACAATCAGTTTCAGGAGTTGCTTCTGCGGCTCGGTACTTACTAATGAATTAAAATACGAAATAAAGCGAGGTCGCGAGGTTACACTAACATAGCCTTGTCGTGTACTCCATACCGGCTATGTATCTTGGGAAAACATTGCACGAGAACCTGTATTAGCTTCCCGCTTGTTATAAGTTGTCAATAAACACGGCGTGCTGGTGTTATTATATTGAAACATTGTATGAAAATCAGTTACAAAGATAGTACTTTTAATATAAAATGATGAAAACGTTAAGAGCTTAGAAAACGTTAATAACAAAGAAATCGCAACATAATTCTGATATAGTCAAATAAAATATTTTGTTACGCTTTCATGGTGTTAAAATAGATTTTTAATACGAAATATGGTTATAATATTTATTATTACAAAGAATAAAATAAATATAAATGTTCCAAATATATGTCACAATACTTTCATTAGATAAAAACTTATCATAAAAATACATTACGGGTGACTATGAAATGGCTTGTCATATCCACTGCGTGACTCGCAATTCTATCTAATATTTAATGTATTAGAAATAATTCGCTTTTTATAGAAAATATTTTTAACTCAATTTAAAACAAGAAGAAGGAAGGTTAAAAAGTGGTGACTGCAACTGACAGAAGCACTAACGGTCGCGGGTTCGACCACCGCTCGCGGCAAACGTCTCTATTGTCCATACGGATATTTATCGAGGTCTGGGTGTTCGTGTTAGTGTTGTGTGTGTTTTTAGAACCCCGACACAAGGCCACGAAATACTCCCGTTAAGTATGATACGTTTATTTATTTTTCTGGCATTGCTCAGTTCAGTATAGTATTTGGTCAGATCAGTATTACTTCTGGTTCTCAGTTTGGTTTTGAAATAAAAATAACTGGAATAAATATGAAGTAAATTACCTATTTTTGACGCCGGTTCTCTTTTTTATAAGTCTTGTTTTTTTTATATAATAGCTCTTAGTACATTGCCTCCTGGTGGGTCTATCGCTAAGCTGTTTATTACAATTTTATAACGGTCTGTGAACTTTATTAAAATAACTGCTACGGTAGTCACGCGACGCTAACATTGTCATGACGATTGTGAAATGAAATGGGTTGTGAAATAATTTTAGTATCGGTTAATTAAAATGTTACTTATAATTTAGTTTTTCTGTGTCAGCTACACTGTAATTATAAATATGAATATGTATATTCGTTATTATATATTTACAATCACTATGCAAGGTTGAAGTACGATGTTATTTTTTTTCTTTTTCTGAATATATCCTTAGATCCATAGTTTAGGCTATAATCATGCCTATTAGATTAAAATTTAATTCTGTGGTCGACACAATGGATTATAAATAGGACTTAGAAAACAGTTTACTATAATATCTTGAACAGTTTTGTTTGTGAGAATAAATACCAATTTAAGTTTTCTGAAAATATTTCAGTTGTGATTGTCAAGCAAAAAATGCATGATACAGAAATTTCTTAAGAATCACAAATGCGACAGACTAAAAATATTTCAAAGATAAACTTCACCTAATAGTGTACCATAAACAAGCAAACATTCACTCTTTTCATTTCTATATAGTTTTATTTCTCAAATACGTCGGGAGTCTCGTTGTAGTCTTGACCTCACAGACGCAACCATTTGTCAAGCTGAGCTGCATTGAGCCAGCCTTATCTAAGAAAGCTGGATTTAGTTTGTATCGTATCAGCTGAATATCCTGACTCGATACGCTGGCGTACAACTGTATGGAGATATTGGATAGTGATATAAATGGTTTTTTATATCTCGATTTTTCTACTGTAGTTTCTATATCATTTATTATTTAAGAAGGTTAAGTTTATATTTCAAATTAAATTATTATTAAACCTTATTTACTCTTTTGCCGTGAGATTCCATTTGGCACATTTTTTTTTTCTTCTGTGGTTTTTAGCATGATCCTATATAGCCTTTATTTTTTCTTAATTAAAACATACGTAAAGCGTATGGAACGTAAAGACGTGTGTTCTTAAGGGACAGCTAGTTCTTAAGATAGAAACTCTTTAGCTTTTTTTCTAAGTATAAATAGACAAACATTTTAATTACTCAAATGAAATGTTTGTATGAAAATGAACAGAAATTAAACCACAACTTAACCGTCTATATTGTTATATTTCCATGATGAGTATGTTAATAAAGACCAGCAAAACACACAATCCGAACAAGGAGCTACAAACTATAAACCGAGAAAGCCGGCTAAGTAACTTAGATAAGTAGGCAAGAGGTAGTAAGTAGCAGTGGAGCATTTACTTGCTATTGTTTTTGCTATATTAAGTAGTGTTGCTCTAAGTGGCCAGCCTGACTCGGTAACTATGTTAATGTTACTTTTTGCTTCACGTTCCAGGGTGCTTGCTCAAAGTCCTTTATTTTTTTTTAAATTGGTATGCACCTCGTGACTTTTTGTCGCTTGTACTCGAGAAGTTTGGGAGTTTTTTGGTCGACATGTGGTTTGTAATCTAATTTTACTAAGTAATATGATAATTACAGTATATTAAAAATATGATAGAGATCCCATTAAACGTTCGTCAAGTTACAATAAACCATGTGTGTTATCATTTTAATTATTCTTAAAGTAATCAGATTGATTTCAAATAGCTTATTAACTCAGCTTTGCTACCAACAATTACTTCATAAGTTTAATTCGTAAACCGATCAATCTATCTTATCAATTAATATCTCTATTCATAGAACTACGAAATACCATTCTAACGATCTAGTTTTTAAGCATCAAGTCAAGCTGCACCGTTATTTCTTCATCAGCATCTGACAA